>OX465598.1:361301323-362551323 GCA_950022295.1 Bromus sterilis | reverse complement strand
TTGCCTTTATCATGGAATTCATCCTCAGGTATGATTGGTTACCCTCCATGGACTTATTTTGATCCATGGATGCAATACAATTTCTTACATCATGATAGGGGATTACCAAGTCACTATAAATTTGATTAGTTCCATTCTTGTTGCTAATTCAAGGGGCCGAAATATTTGATTTGTTATTTCATTTGTTTGTTTCGGCTATATATGCTTTGGTGGATGAATTCTACATGTCGTTTATACTAAGGGCCGATATTTTTTCTATCGTCCTAAGAATACATCTAAACATGGCCGGTGTGGTTTTCTAAACATCGTCCTTAGTTTTGTTGGAGATTGAGACAAGGTGTACATTCGCTAAAAATATGTTGCATGGACCAATTCGTAAGTTGCAGAATTGGTGAGTGGGATTATGCTTTGGCTAGGTATGATATAGCTAAAATCTATGAGAAGCCAAATCATTGTTGTTTTTATTATTGAGTATAATATTGTTATGAACCTTGTCTCATTATTGCCATGGAGATTATATTTTGGTGGTTTAATTGGTAGCAACAGCCAAGGTTTTGGTATTGTTTTTATATCTCATCATGGTGCTGTTTTGAAGCCTCGTGTCTCTTAAATGTTGTTGCATGAACAATGAAAGCTGAATATGTTATTATTCGGTTTAGAACTTTTGCTTGATATAGGTGCTACACATATTGAGGCTTTTGGTGATTCGTTATTAGTTGTGCAGCAAGTATATATGGATTTCATATATTTTGACGAATCACTTCGTATTTATCTTGATAAGTGTCTAGATATAATTTCTTTATCCGATTACTTTATTGTTTCTCATATATTTAGACATGACATTGAAGAGAAAATGAGTTGGCACAGCAAGCACTCGGCTATTATGTTAATCATGGTGTATTTCTCAAGAGCCGATGCCGAGTTTGCCAACATGGGGAAGGCCGAATCGAAGCTTACCGTTTTCGGCCACTAATGGAAATTTATATGCAAGCGAAGGCAAGATTGCGAGAAGTTCACTATTTTTTATTTACAAGATTCTTGCAAGAGGGTGGATAATATGATTCAGTGGATATCTTTGAGATGGATCTAGATATATGGGAATTATTGACGAATTTCTTATGGTGTTATTCTCAAGTTCAGAAGGTTGCACCCAAGTCTGCATAAAAGGGATCAAACAAGCAATGGATGATACATGATTAATCGTGCTAACAAATAGCCGATATATGATTATCGTCTCAAGGATAAGCATGGCTGATATACAATTATCGACCTTAGAAAACGCATGGCCGATGGAGTGTTGACATCGTCCTTAGAACCTATATGGTGCAAAATATTTTTCGGCACACAAGTTTTGCCGAAAAACAGGGGGGCATGTGTTGACACCCGTTTTTGGCATGACATTAAACCTATATACGATGACCTCAAATGAAGAAGTGCTCTACATGAAAAAGTTGGGTATTGTCGATATGAACAACTTTGTAGTTCGAGCCATGATCATCCGATTCCATCTCAAGGGCCGAAACTATGTTTGAAGCAATAAGACCCTGGCATTCGGAGTACTATTCTGCCAATTAGGACATCAAGACATCCTCAAATGGGAAAATGTTCTACATCGGCCGGCTTCATCTCGTCGAACCGGTCGATTTTGATATTTGAAACGTCCAAATCCGAGTTCGTATGAAGAAGTTATTGCCAAAACAGTGCAGCACTGGAAAACCAGGTCGGACCGTCCGAGGTGGAAACCGCACCGTCCGAGCTAAGGTCGGACCGTCCGACTTTGAAGTCGGACCGTCCGACTTGAGGACCGCGATTATAGAAAGATTTTGACCTCACCTCGGACCGTCCGACCTAGAAGCTGGACCGTCCGACCCTATGGTCCGGACCATCCGGGATAAAGTCCGGACGTCCGAACCCCCGATCCGGGTCCGAATTTGATCGGGTTTTTGTCAGTTTTGACGCGAATCTGAGCCCTTTTCTTGCACGGAAAGTCCAACCCCCTCATAAATAGATGAGGTGACGGCCGATTGAAACAACACACAATCGAACAAACATATCTACACTTTCAAACCCTAATTTTATCTCTCTCCCTTGTATCTTTCTTCTCGTTCTTACTTCGTTCTTGTTCTTGCAGGGCAACGATCCACGAGGCCCTAGGGGCGATCAGGTTGACCTAGGGCAGCCCATAGCCGCCGTGCTCCCTGACGGGGTCCCTCCCGGGAGTGTGGGGTTTCGGGTCTACAAAAGCGCCCGCCGGATTGCTTGCGTACCGCGCTTCCGGTCGGGTCTCCTCCGACGTGAGTTGCGGTGTATCACCCCCCGCGTCGAGGGTACACGTGACGTGTTCGTGTGTCAACACTGTCGACAATGGCGACGATGGATTTGGGATCGGTGGACGCGCAGATGAGGGCCTGGCTTTTCTCCGAGCGCGACAAGATCTTGCCCCAGATGGCGCCGCCCGTTGTCACGCCGCTCGCGCGCCCCACAGCCCCGCCTGCGTTGGGCGTGCCTACCTCGCCCAAGAGCACGTCATCGACTCCGGGCACGCCGTCCACGCCGGTTGAGACATTCGGCGAGTCACTGGCTTCTGCGGTCGACCTGGACGGCCCGCTTTGAGCTGCCGGCCGGCCTACTTTTTTTTCCCCGCGTAGATCACGCCGCCTGTGGCATGTTTGATCGCCGAACCATGGCGTGTTGGTCGCCGAACTTTGCTGTTTTTTGAAGCGAGAAGAAAACTATTCGAACTTGTGTGCGGGTCGCCGTGTTCTTGGGTTCGCCCTTGGGGGCGCGGCTGGGGGGAAACTCGCCCCAAGCGTTATCGCCGCCCGAGCGCCCCCCAAGCGGCGTTAAAAATAGCGCCGAAAATCGTCTTGGGGGGGGGGGGGGGGCGAACGGCTGAAGATGCTCTTAGCCTCATTCCTTACACTACACCAGTTCTAGCACCATCAACAACTTACCAATGATTAAAGAGACAATTACATCTTTTTTCCTAACTCGAATCTTTATTTGGCATTTTCCCCTAGCTTTTGAGTATGCATAAATTTGTCCCTCTTTAATCTATATTGCCCTAACAGGAATAACCTTTTCAACCGTTTTTGTTTAATCAAAAGGGTTTAACCATCTTCAAGATTTCATTGAACAATTATATATACCCATCCTTACAAGTGGGACCCATCAATAGGTAAAAAAAATCAAGTCAAAGTTAAACTAGTCAAATTAGACTTCAAACGCCCACATGTCATTGTCCTTTTTAAGGTATTTACCTGTTTTAGTCACCAGAGGGCCCATGGGTCAGTGTAATACTTAACAGGAAGGGTTAAGCTATAGTTTTTAATAATAGATGCTAAACATCATCGATGAATCTTAGCCTTGCTAGCACATACATGGATGGTCAATTGGTCAAACAATATACCACGTAGGCACGATACGTAGTCAAAGCCTATGGTGATGACCATCAGTGTTCATTGATACAACTATAGTGACCGTATGTCAGATATAACTATGTGAATCAAAGTGAATTTCGGTATCAACTTCAAAGACCGTGAGTGAACTTCTCCCCATTACCAACTAGCCTAGCAATGAATCCTCAAAAAACAAATAACTAGCTTAGCAATGATGGGCAGGAAATCCACGTACAGCTATGTCTCGCCTCTAGGGAGATGAAAGCTAAGCTCCCCTACAGTAGCCATATGATTTCGTTAAATTGACACGACCCTTGCATTATGCACATGTTTTTTTGGTTCATATTTAAAAAAAATACTAAATATGTATATTACGTTAATTTATTTTTAAATGTTCATCGTACAAACAAAAATATTCATGAAGTGTAAAAAATATTCGCTACATGTAAAAAATGTTTGTACCATTCCAAATAATACGTATCTGACAAAAGTGTTCACGTGTTTCAAAATAATGTCCTTGAAAATTTTAAAACAATTTATAAATTGTAAAAGGTTCATGTAATTAAGAAAAACAATTCATACCATTCACAAAATGTACATTAAATTCTAAAAAAAGTTCACGTGTTTCCAAAAGAGCGCGGATTTTGTACATGTGTAGGCAGGTACATGTGATATCTTATCCGTGTGTTGTCGTTTGAGATTTCTGCCAAAAAATTCTATATTTTTTACACTATGCGTATATTTTTATTATAGCTTTTATAAGATGTAGTTATTTGAATACATACCATAACTTTCTACCAACATATATGAAATGGAACTTAAAATTGCTTCATTGTTTGTAGGATTCTAAAAACATAGGAGCAGATAAAATATATGACTAATATGCTATTATGTATTGGTTCCTATATGATTTGAAAATGCATGGTTCAATTCATTGGAAAAAAGAAAGAATTTTCCTTAAGGATTAGGTACATTGCATTGGTTTCTGTATAAAATATGCAATGTTTCTAGCACAGTTTTTACGGATCTCAAATCAATCTTTTAGCATTGTGCGGACATGATATCACATGTACCCGCTTATACATGTACATATGCATTTCTGAATATGAATGCGACAAAAATGTCAATGCCTTCCTAATAAATCTGCGTGGCAGTTTTAGAAACACTATACAATATAATACCTAAATAGTTCGCCCACACTAACATATTTGCCATCATCAAGTAGATCCACCATGTAAAAATTATTTTCCACTAATTCTTTATGCACATACACTCATTAATTCTGCATGTGCATGCAACCTAAATAAATAATAATTTTTTATGCACCTGACCTCACGATTTATAAGGGTTTTTTTATACAAAATCAAATTATGAGTTATCTGATATTTTATTTTTCTATGCACATCTATAATTGTTATCATTGTTTTCGGTTTAGCCAACAGTGGAGATATTTCCATTGTCTGTACTCAACAATTTTTTCATCTCTTATCGTTTCATCGGGAATATTATCAAGAAAATAAATAAATAAAAAACTCATTTATTGGATTTATCATCAAATTTTTTTCTTATATTTTTACTATAAAAATATTTTGTACAAAAATTAATTTATAATCAAATTATACTAATAAATTTTCTCATCTTTTCAAACATCAAATTATTTTTTAACAATTCCTGCTTCAGCACTCGGGGTATCATCTAGTTCAGAAAATGTTTCGTACCATTCAAACTTTCTACATTAAATTTTAAAAAGTATTCACACGTTTCAAAAAAAATGATCATGGCATTTTTGAAAAATTATACAATGTATAATAATCTTCTCGTAGTTTAGAGAAATGTTTCGTATCAACAAAAATATGTTAATGTGTGTTTAAAAAATGTAAACACATATTCGGAAAAAATCAAAGCATGTGTGTGAAAAATAATGTTAATCATACATTTCAAAATTATTAAATGTATATAAAATAAAAAAATGTGTATGAAAAAAGTAGGCATAAAACATATATTACGAGCACAAAAATAATGCCAATATATTTTAAAAGAGTTAAACGTGTTTCAGTGTTATTTGTATGTTTTTTGTTCATATTTGACAAAATAGTAAATATGTATATTATGTTAATTTATTTTTAAGTTTCCACCACACATACTAAAATATTCATGTAGTGTAAAATATGTACGTAACAGAAATGTCCATGCTTTCCTAATTAATGTGCGTGGCAGTTTTAGAATAGAATATACAATATAAAATGTTCATGTAATTCAGAAACAAATTGTACTATACAAAATTTCGACATTGACTTTTTTTAATGTTCACACATTTAAAAAATATGTTCATGACATTATTAAAAACTATACAATGTACAGAAATATTCACATAGTTTAGAGAAACATTTCGTATCAAAAGAAATGTATTAATGTGTGTTTGAAAAAGTTAAACACATATCCGAAAAAAAAATAAAGCATGTGTTTGAAAAAAAAATGTTATTCATGTATTTCAAAAATGTTATTCATGTATTTCAAAAATGTTGAATGTTTGAATTAAATATTTTAGTTGTATAAAAATGTAGACATAAAAACATATATTAAAAAATGGTGAACATATATTTTAAAAGATTTAAATGTGTTTCAATGTTTATGTGTGTATTGACAAAACACGTGACAATTTAATCTTTAATGGAGCTTTAATCTTACAAATATGACATGAACCAAAAACAGGCACAATATTACTCATGTACGTGTACATCAATTTAATAGAAAACACCCCCAACGAAGTTAATCTCTAACGTACGATATCGGTTTCATTAGTTAAGGTGACCTTCATCAACCTTCTAACTAAATGAAGCCAACCAATAAGATCTCGTCTAAATTGGACTTTTAAAGGAGATGACCCCAGTATTGTGCTAACATAAGAATCCTTCGATGCACAATATTATAAAGCATCGTATATTGCATATCTAAAGGCATATCCCCTAGCCAGATATCCTCCCAAAAGAGTGTATAGCGATTATTACCCAATAACAAACCTTCTCATATTAAAGAAAGCTACCATAGTCATAATCAAAACCTTCCAAAAAGGTGAATCTTTAGGCTGGCAGTTACTTCACAAATTTCTAGAATGAAGATACTTGTTACGCAAAAATTGTATCCACAATCCTCCTCCTCTGAGACGAACCAGTAAAGCCATTTAATAAGCAAGCATTTATTTTTCATGTCAAGAATTTTGATACCCCACCTCGCGTTAGGTGGTACTTTCCCTTACTCTCATCACTATAGCAAAAAAGTGAAAATGATAGAAATCCACTCTTTTCCGCACCACTATGGTAACTTCAAAGAATGAAAGCATGAACATAGGAAGACTTGTGAGCACCAAATTCATGAGTACAAGTTTTTGCTCAAATCTATCTTCAATGCAATTTCACTCTCTATTTGTTATCTTGTGGCGATGAATCGGTATCCCAAGGTAACTAAAAGGAAGTTTACCCATTTTAGAACCGAACAACCGCCTATAGTTATTCTCTTCCTCTTTGCACTTCCAAATAAAAAAGTTTACTTTTATGAAAATTGATTTTAAGGTCGGATAGTTGTTCGAAAGGCACAAAATTAATTTCATGTTTATGACCTTACCATATCATGCTGCATGAAGAAGATCATGTCATCCGCATAATGCAAAATAGAAAGCTCCATCCATAAATGCGGCATTAAACCACCTACCTTATCATTGTCTTTGGCTCTACCAATAAGAACTGTCAACATATCAGCCACAATATTGAAAAGCATAGGATACAACGAATCACCCCGCCTCAACAATTTCTTTGTCGGGAAGAAATGTTCAATATTATCATTAACTTTTATACCCACACTACCCCTTGAACAAAATTCTTGATATGCTGCCTCCAAGCCGGATCAAAGCATTTCTTAAGCAATGTCTATTGCAAGAATGACCATTTAATTTTATTGTATGCCTTATCAAAATCCACTTTAAATATAACCCCGTCCAGTTTGAATTTCATTTAAAATTTAATGAAGAGCGACTATATCCTTCAATATATGATGTCCTAGCATGATAGCACTTTGGATAGGGTGAATCACCGTGTGAGCAATCTTGGTTAGTCGATTCATACTGGACTAAATGCCTATTTTCCTCTTCCTTCTTAGGCAATAAATTAATAGTCTCAAAATTAAGCTTAAACAACTCAACCTCACTTTACTTATCAACAAAAAATCTTTGATTGGAGACATTACCTTTCGGATGATCATCATGTATATAAAAATGAATAGATCGTTTTATTTGATGTTGTGTATATGAGCATGAATAGAAATATATCTTGGGGAAGTGCCATTCCAGTCCCTACGGAGGACGCAATGTTGAAGACAGAATTGCACACAAGGTATTACACTGGTTTTATTGACCTATTCACTCTAAAGATGCTTGTAAGTTTATTATTTCTTTTAATAAATGTCTAAGAATTGTTAACATTAGTAGACGTCAAGAAATGTCTAGTTACTGAACTTTTGATTTCTCGGCATTTGATTATATGAGACATTTTCCGTCTTCACATGGTAACACACATATATTGTATAATCAGTTTTGTGATGACATCTTTGTTGATTATGTTACTAAGTGGGTACATAGAAGCTATTCCAACTAAAAGTGTTCATCATAAAACTTCAACTAATATGCTTAAAGTTGTTAACTTCTGAAGTTTAGAGTTCCTATGTACCTTATGGCTAATGGGTGTTCAAATTTTATTCATGATGCTTTCACAAAGTTCTCGCTAAGTATGATGTCAATCACAGAGTAACATCACATTATCATTCTCAGTCTATTGAACAAGCAGAATTAACAAAATGAGAGATCAAATTAATCTTGCAAAAGACTGTGAATAGATTAAGGAAAGATAGCTTACCGGGAAATGCTGCCTTGACAATAGATACCAAATCAATCCGACTCGGATTCTGAGACCAAGTAAAGTTTTGGCATTCCTAGCTACTAAAATGACAATGGAACATAAGATGTTAAAACTTTTCCTCTTATCTGAGTGTCGTTTCAAAATATTCTTGGTGTTTACATGAACCGATAATAGGAGGCAAGCAACGACCTTCTGCTTCATAAGATTATTGGATTTATGCTTCAGGTGGATTGATGTCTTTAAACAGTACAACTTTTCATTACTCTCGATCTTGAGGAATAAACTCCCCCAACTGTCTGTATACCGAGGTGTCTTCCTTCTCTGCAGAGGAGTGTGTTGCATGAACAATTCGGCTGACAATATATAATTCATCTGACATACAATTAGGGGGAACAAATTATTTTGCTCTGTCATGTTATCACAAAAGAAGCGGAAGGAGATCTCATGGTCAACGTCATAATATGAGTATGAGCAATTGGGAGATGATACTGTTGTTCCAGTCATCGTGCAACAAAGCAACCCAACTGATCCTCCATTTCAATATGACAGTTGGTGATATGCATATAGTACTGCTATTAATATGTATGGAGGCCGAGTGCTGTGTATTAATATGGCCGAGATTGATTACTAGAAAAGATCTGGTCAGATATTTTCCAGAATTAATGTTATCACATTAAAATATTTCCAGACTTTATCATGGAAGATCAGATTACAACCACGATCTCAACAAATCACAAGAGATTGCATGACTACTTGTACACACATACTCCGTACTACATATCACGTCCCAAAAAACATGGCAACTTGTGCTTAAACCAAATTAAATAAACACATGGCACGTTAACAGCGCTATCCCAGTAGTATTTAAAGAGCTTGTGGCGCCGAGCCCTGCAGCTTAGCTTGGACGGACCGTTGGTCGTCAAGCACGCGGCGACACGGAGAAGAAGGAGGTCCCTACTACTTACGAGTAGCCTAGAGAGGTCAGCACTGGCAACATCGGTTCAGAGGGAAAATAAGATTGGTGCTCTTTTTCTGCACTGAGGGGCGAGGGCTCCCTCGATGCAGAAGAAGAGAAATTGTTTCTGAATTTATGGTTTGTTTGAGAATTTTTTGAATATGTGCGCGATGTTCTAGCAAAATAAGGCAGTTATGGGTAGTGTGACAGTGTTGTAGTTTATTTCTTCTCCTCCAGGTTGATGATCTCTAACGAGTAGTACAGTCTCCTTCAGCATTGGGTTGCCATCAATGTTTTAAGCAGCGGGCTATGTCATTTAGCAGCAACTCGGTTATAAGCAATGAAAAGCTTGAAACTAAGCCTTATTTAGCATTTTTTTTTAAATCATGAAAAAATATATGTATACAATCAGCATCGATATATCGCATCTAGTTGACATAACATGTTCGGACAGCAAACCCAAGCACAAATTAGGTGTTCTAAGCTTTGCATCGAATAAAAAATAAGGCAGAAGGATGATTTTGTATAGCGGTTTAGCAGGCTAAATGACTATAAATTTAGTGCTATAGCGGGAAATAGCAAAGCTATTAGGATCATTTTAATTTAGTGTAAAAATGCATAGCTTTAGTAGAAGAGCTCTCCAAAGGGTATAGCTATAGCCAGCTATTTTTTGGTTTTCATTGATTTTTCAGCGGCGCTCAGAACTTTCTGAGCGAGCATTCAAATTTCGGTGTCCCTCTCGATTATTTTATGGGATTTGGATTCTTTGATGTTGCTCCAGTAGCAGTATTATCTGTTTTCTGTCCGCTCCTTCACAAGGAAAGAGTATCTCTTCTTTGTCCTAACTAGTTTCTTGTTCATGATTGACACAAGGCTGCAAGAGTAGTTTATCCACCTGGAAGTGTAATACAGAAGTAGATATTTCACGCACAGATGGGTTCCCTCACATGTAAGTGTAACTACTCTCCTCGACTTCCCCATTGTACAAGTTTCTACCTTGAGCATCACTTGCTACCTTTGCTAAACATGGTTTATTTCAGACGGCGAGGTAGCTAATTCTGAGAGTCAGGTGACTCCCTTTGCCGAAGCTGGATTTTTCAGCAAGTTGTCATTTTGGTGGTTGATTCCTCTAATGAAGAAGGGATATGAGAAGCCCCTTGAGGAAAAAGACATGCCACTTTTAGGCGACACAGATCGAGCACAAAGTCAGTACATGATGGCCATGGCGAAGCTGAACAGCAAGATGCAGTCGCCCTTACATGGCACACAATCATTCTTCTGGGCTATTGTTTCTGTTCACAAGCATGCCATCTTGGTCTCTGGTATATTTGCTTTGCTCAAGGTCCTCACCGTATCAGCAGGCCCAATATTTCTCAAGGCATTCATCAATGTATCACTTGGGAAAGGTACCTTTAAATACGAAGGCTATATGCTTGCCGCGTTATTGTTCGTCTGCAAATGCTGTGAATCGTTGTCACAGAGACAATGGTATTTCCGCACTCGGAGATTAGGACTGCAAGTGAGGTCACTCCTGTCAGCAGCTATTTATAAGAAACAACAGAAGCTATCAAATTCAGAAAAAATGAAGCACTCTTCTGGAGAAATTATGAACTATGTGACCGTCGATGCCTATCGGATTGGGGAATTCCCATACTGGTTCCATCAGACATGGACAACACTTGTTAAGCTTGTCATTGCTCTGGCAATTCTATACGATGCGGTTGGTGCTGCAATGATTTCATCTTTGCTTGTCATCGCTATCACCGTATTGTGCAACGCTCCATTGGCCAGAATGCAACACAAATGCCATAGTAAGCTTATGGAAGCACAAGATGTGAGATTGAAGGCCATGTCCGAGTCATTAGTTCATATGAAGATCTTGAAACTTTATGCATGGGAAGCTCACTTCAAGAAGGTCATCCAGGGGTTGAGAGAGGTTGAGTACAAGTGGCTGTCAGCATTCCAGCTTAGGAGGGCATACGACAGTTTCCTGTTCTGGTCAGCACCCATTTTGGTTTCGGCAGCGACCTTTATAACATGCTATCTTTTGAAAATCCCTCTTGATGCTAGCAATGTCTTCACCTTTATGGCAACTCTGAGTCTTGTGCAAGACCCAGTTAGGTCAATACCAGATGTTATTCGGGTTGTGATACAAGCTAAGGTTGCTTTCACAAGAATATCAAAGTTCCTTGATGCACCTGAGCTAAACGGGCAATTTAGGAAAAATGACTATGTTGGCATTGATTATCCAATAGCCATGAATTCGTGCAGTTTCTCATGGGATGAGAATCCATCAAAACTAAATCTAAGGAATATAAATCTGTTAGTCAAAGTTGGAGAAAAGGTTGCAATTTGTGGAGAGGTAGGATCAGGAAAGTCAACGCTTTTGGCTGCTGTACTCGGAGAGGTCCCAAAAACTGATGGCACGGTATGTTTTTTTTCTTACTAATTTCATGTTTCAGTGAAACTAGCTACATATTCATGCGTTCCTACGGAAGTTATTTGCTCATGCACTGCTATTTGTTTAAACACGTGTGTCATTGTAGTAATTGGTTTTGTGCAAATGAAAATATATCTCATGATATACATCAATCGTGATACATATGTGTACTAGTATATAATATCTATGATACTTTTTTTGCGGGTATCTATGATACTTTTTATAATCACATTCTTGCTAACTTAAGAGGTAATCTCTGATCTTGAACAAACATAGCCTTTTTTGCGGATAAAAAAATGCCCTATTGTCAACAGTGTTACAATCATGATTTTAAATCGCGCGCGAAGTGGCAGTGATCGCACCGCTATCTCCGCTAGAAAACATGCTGCGATTTGCCAGCAGTACAAAATCGCGGGAGATTTCCAGAGACCGCGCTGCTGTAGGCTTAAGTTTCGCGGCATATTTTGCTGCCGCTGAATAGTTTCGCGGGCGATTTTAATCATTGGTTACAATCGGTTCACAATATTCTTTTGAAAACTATCTTTGCCAATATTTGCCAACATGGTTGTTATCAAATTCGTGAACTTTGCATCGACATTTCAGATCCAAGTATGTGGGAAGATAGCATATGTTTCTCAGAATGCATGGATCCAAACAGGAACAATGAAAGACAATATTCTCTTTGGATCTTTGATGGATAGCGAAAGATACCACAACACACTCGCGAGGTGCTCGTTGGTCAAGGACCTTGAAATGTTTCCATATGGAGATTGTACTCAAATTGGGGAGAGAGGGGTAAATCTTAGTGGTGGCCAGAAGCAGCGCGTTCAGCTTGCTCGTGCACTATATCAAAATGCAGACATATATCTTCTTGATGACCCTTTTAGTGCTGTTGATGCCCATACAGCGACAAGCCTCTTCAATGTAAGGATCATACCAGCAGATGCATATGTATTATATTTCATTAGAAGTGTTTTACAAAGCTCTTTGTAACAGGAATATGTCATGAGTGCGCTATCAGACAAGACCGTTCTTTTGGTGACCCACCAAGTTAATTTTCTACCCGTATTTGACTCCATTTTGGTACCTCTTCTCACTTACAAAATCTCACCATATGATGTTATTTGTGTCTCTATGATTCCTATTTATCTTTAATTAGCTTTATTAGTTTGTTGAATCCATCTAAAACTAGTCATGAATTTTTTGGCAGTTAATGTCAGATGGAGAGGTTATTCGGTCTGCACCTTATCAAGATCTCTTGGCAGATTGTGAAGAATTCAAAAGCCTTGTAAATGCTCATAAAGATACTATTGGTGTTTCAGATCTTAATAACTCCATAACCCCTCAAAGGTCTAAGGAAGTATCAAAAAAGGAAACAAATGGTATTCATGGAGGCAAAATTGCAGAGTCTATAAAGTCTTCACCTGCAGATCAACTGATCAAGAAAGAGGAAAGTGAAACAGGAGGTTCATCTGTTAAGCCTTATATGCTTTACCTTCAGCAGAAGAAAGGATTCCTATATTTTTCTTTGTGTATGATTTCTCACATGATTTTCATAGCTGGGCAAATATCACAGAGTTCATGGATGGCTGCTAATGTCCAAAATCCTGATGTCAGTACGCTGAAGCTAATTTCTGTGTACATTATTATTGGAGTTTGCACAATGTTCTTCTTGCTATCCAGATCTTTGTCAGTCTTTGTTCTTGGGATCCAGACATCAAGATCCTTATTTTCACATTTTCTCAATTCAGTGTTCCATGCACCAATGTCCTTTTTTGATGCTACACCTCTAGGAAGGGTTCTTAGCAGGGTAAAATTCTGGATCGAATAGCAAATACAAAAATTTTGAGTTAATTTTTATACCTAGAGATTTTTCTCATGATCCCATTTTTTTCACCAATGCAGGTTTCTTCAGATTTGAGTATCATTGACCTTGATGTCCCATTTGCCTTTATGTTTGGCATTGGTACCATCTTAAATGCATACAGCAGTCTAGGGGTATTGGTTGTTATTACATGGCAAGTTCTGTTTGTATCCGTGCCAATGATAGTTTTGACAATTAGGCTGCAGGTAATTTGTATTACTTTGTTTGTTTAAACATGGATAAGCCTCATGTTTATGATTATTTGATTTCATTCACCAATTGATGGTATCTACTTCTATTTTTGTCCAAGAGTGAATGAGCATGCAATTTTGTATTCAAAATTCTCATTCAATGAAACTTGTTGTGTTTGGTCATGCAGAGGTATTATCTTGCCTCAGCGAAGGAATTGATGCGGATCAATGGTACTACAAAGTCTGCTCTAGCAAATCACTTAGGTGAATCGATTTCTGGGGTGATAACAATAAGGGCATTTGAGGACGAAGATCGTTTCTTTGCTAAAAGTTTGGATCTTATTGACAAAAATGCTAGTCCATATTTCCATAATTTTGCAGCAACTGAATGGTTAATTCAACGTCTGGAGATAATGAGTGCCATGGTTCTCTCTTTTTCTGCCTTTTTCATGGCCTTTCTCCCCCAAGGAACTTTTAGCCCTGGTAAGCAATTATATAACCACCACGTTGCTTCCAATATTTGGAAAAAGTTGAGATCATTCTATAACCATCAATGCGCTTGCATCTAATTTTCAATAAATGTTAGACACATTTCCATGAAATGTTGCTAGATTTTAATTGACTTCTGATTGAGTTCCGAATTTTGACCAGCTTTTATTATGTGAGTTTACTGGTATCCTCTTTGATTCAAAGGATTACTAACGAAATTTTGGGGGATTCAAATCCTTAGGATTTTTTCCTATGTAGTTTGTTTGATCCTTAGGATTACAAACCACATGATTTTTTCCTTACAAATGCTTGTACTAGTTTTTGTAGGAATATTGTCAACTGCTCCAACGTGAAGTATCCTACGGTTTTCCGAGGCACAATCAAACACTAACATTATTTATGGTCATTCGGGGTGGGGGAGGAGAGAGCTTCACCACCTGAATATATTACCACTCAATGCATGATACATAAGTTTTACATCATGGAAGAGAGTCAGAGAGAAAAAGAGAGCCACATGAGCCAGGCCCTAGCTGGGTCTCTCATAGCATAGAGTTTTTGAAGCGAAAAATCCATATCATAAATAAAATCATACACAATGTTCCTTATTCCAGGCGCGATGTTGTTCGTCGCAGACGATGAGAACATTACGTGCATCCCAAACCTTCCATGACCACGCCCCCGCGTCGCCCGTGACTGGCGACACGGGGGATCTCCAGCCGCGGCCGCTCCTCCTTCTCCATCCCCGTCCTCGCGCCGCCGCCACTAGAGAGGTCATCGTCAAAGCCGTGGCGGCCTTGGGGAAGGTGGCGACGGGGCTAGTTGTTGCTGACCGTCGCGCGGAGCGTGATGGCGGCACACGTCACAAGGCGGCGGGGCGCGGGTGGTGGCGGGGCTGGTTATTGTCATCCTCTGCTGGAGGTGGTGGTGACCTAGATCTTCTAGAGCGAGGAGGGCGCCCATGGCAGCCATGGTGGTTTGTTCTGGATTGGCCAGATCTGGCCACCGACGCTGCAAGCGTCTTTGGTGGCGGCTTTGGGCGGTGGATCTGGTGGTGGCGATGTGCACACGAGATGGATGGAGGTATCCAGCAGATCCGAGTGAAAATCCTATCCTAGGACAGTTGCCAAGGCCGGCGATGGCGACGTTCTTCCATGCCTTTCCCTTCTTGAAGGCATCTCCGTGGAGAAGTTTAACACCGCTATCCGCTAACTCCGGTGGAAACCCTAGATCATGTGATCGGATGATGGGAGCACTCTTGTGTCGTTCCCCCTTTGGGGGCATCGGTCTTGGAGGTGTACATTGGCTCGAGGGATTAGTGGGCGGTTTCAGCGGTGGAGCGTCATTTCATGCCACAAATAAATGAAGTGGAGTCTCGGCGGCGTGGTGCAGCATGCAGGGTCTCGGCGACAGTGCGTGATGATGGACGCGCGAAGGGAGGTGGAGTCGTATTGTGCTATGGTGGCGTCGACGGCAGGCCTTTGCAAGGCTGATGCGTAAGTTCTACTCTGAAGGTGGACCGGTGGAAGATGGTGGCGATGACCTCTACAGCATGCGCAATTTGTGCTCGCTATGAGTGTGTCGGACCGGTGTGTGACCTAGAACTAGCAGTGTCTAGGTTGGGGCATCTGGCTATAGATGTTGGACATTGGTGTGAGATCTCGGCATGAGGCCCCGACTATCTCCACTCCTTCATCAAGAGGATAGAGGTAGCGACATTTGCTGTTAAGATGGTGGCTTCAGACTTAGTGATGTATTAGTTTGTAAGGTTTTGATGAATAATTAATAAAATGACGCATGCATCCCTTATGTAGAGGCCTGGGGTCATCCTCCTTTTTCAAAAAAAATCCCAAACCTTCCAGAAGTGAGGGGGCAGAGGGACAAACATTAGGGTCTTCACATGTCGGGGGAGGGACCTCCCAGATAGCTTATAAAGACTAGGGTAATTGTAGTGTCGGGTTGATCCACACTTGAGTGGCATGAAAGCATCTAATCATCAAGTGGTATGCTTCCTCAAATTATTCATCACATCTAGGGCATGGGGCAGAAGATTCCAAATGTTTATGATTCATATCCTCCTTGGTGCTTAACCTATGTCAAAAGAGTAGCCAACCAAAAAAATAATTTTGATAGGCATCTTGGAAGACCATACATATTTATGGTTGTTATCGATGTACTGGTGGTCGGAGATGGTGTTGTAGGCATTTCATGAAGTAAATGGAAGTCCATGGATAAGGGATTACTCAGTTAGAAGACGTGAAATCTTGTAACAAAGAGAGCATAAAAGCCAATTCGAGGGAAGTTGCGACCATAAGAAGATTCCACGGTTTAGATAATAAACGAGTTTGCCAAAGAGTAACCACTGGAACCATGTCATTGGTTGAGTGTGAGTAGAGGTGGGGGGAGGCTATATTTAGTGGTTCAGAGAGTAACCAAGTATCAAATCGAAAAAGAGTAGAAAGGACATTATAGGTGTGATGACAAACGTGTTGTTTAGTAGGTTAGGTAGCGGTTGGTTTAAAAACTTCCAAAGGGAGGATGTCTTAGTAGGCTTGTCAGCCATGTTGATGGATAAGTTTAGGTGACAGAGATGAACTCAAGCGATATCAGGATTTTTTAGCACCTTGTAGGCAAGTTTCACGAGTAGCTAGTTGTTTTCTATTTGTAGGTTTTTAATATCTAGACCACAAAATTTCTTAGGTTTGCAAATATATTTTCCAAGCATTTAGACATTTGACCCAGTGCAAGGTTCCTTTTTCACCAAAAGAAGGCCCCACAAATGGCATCAAGAGTTTTCAAAACCTTATTTGGAAGGAGAAAACCAGACATAAATAAATTACTAGAGATTCAATGACTAAGGAACGGTTTGTCATCCAAGCCCCTCTTGGCATCAATCTAGCAAACCAACGAATCATTTTTAAAGCATTTAATGATGGGACTGAATGTTGTGGTGGGGAGTTTGGTAGCAAAGACAAAGCCATATGGTCCAGTGCAAGCATCTGAGTTCATGTGAAGGAAAGCATCGTAATTTTTCCTGTTCCGAGAAGGGTAGGTCTAGATTGTGTAGTTGAGGTGGGGACATGGCACAAATTCTTAGTGGTTCAAAATTACATTGACCAATTTTGGTGATTCCAATTAGGTTTTGGAAAAAGCCCTTGGGATTGATATTTTTTTCCTATTTTTATGAAGGAATAAATCCAATTCTTGATCAATTAATACATGAATCTTATTGTTAAAAAACATAGTGTAGTCGCAGTATGAAAAAATGAATGTTTTTATCGCCATCAATTCCAGAGTAAAATTTTCCTCTCTGCAACCAAAACATGATTTTGTGATAGATGATGAGTTGTAGTGTGTTCATGACCATGGTTCAAAGTTTTTGTTCAAGTATGGCGAGAGGATGTAATTCCTCAACAAGATCAAAGAGTTGGATGAACACTTTACACTTTTTATCTTGTATAAATGGGATGAAGTGTTTTGGCCCACACTTTTAGGGAAATTCAAAAAAATTTAAAAAAATCATTTTTGTGTTTTGTATTTTCATGCGTTTTGGAAATCATGTGAATCAAAGGGGCCCTAAATATTCCTAGTCGCCTCTCGGGTTTCTCTCGGTAATTTGCTGAGGCACCCCGCCGCCACCCATGCCTCAACCCCCTTTCTTAGTCCTCCTCGCCGCTGTCGGGTGCTTGCCTCCACGGACAGCCTATCGAAGTCCGCAAGCTTTCCCTCGGAGCTTTCCCACCCCACACTTCCTCGAATGCAAATCTTCGAAGGGGAGTGTGGCTCGGCCATCGACGGATGCAAGGGAGCCCGTTCTTAGCCTAGCTATAGATGTGGTGTGGCGGTCATGCCTCCTATTCTTCAGTGCGACATGACAAACACAACCCCTCTATGTGAGTGTCAGTGTGGTTGAACAGTTTGGCATCAACAGATGCAATGCCTGGGAATACGTGGATATTGATTTGATGCTCCTACAACTCTAGTTGCAACCTGACTCGATTGTGGCATGATTTTAGTTTGCAGAGCCTGGTCCATAACTAAGATGGTCGGCCATCCATCTAACCAGATGTGTGAGGAGAAATGGGGCCACATCAGAATTCGAGGTGGGTGGGAGTGGTGTTATTAATTTGGCTGTCAGGCCGTGGTGGCCCCCATCTTATTTGGCTTTTGGTGATAGTGGTTGAGCGATGATGCATGGCTAGTTGCAGTGAGCATGGCACGTGGGAGCGAGAAATAAGGTGTGCCACAATGGCGGGTTAACGAGAGTGTGGCACATGGATGCATGTCTTCAGGCATGATGAAGAGTGAAATGTGATGTATTGCAATGCTTAGATGACGTGATCTTGCACATGATGGTGGATTGCATGTGATTGGGCCCTAATGAGGTCTCCTTGCCTATCCCTCATACCACAATGGCATGCATCATGTTCGAAACTATTGCCACATAGGGGCGTGTTAACGTATGGCTTGGGCACTTGGGGTACTAGTGGTTTTCTATCTTTAGTTTGTGGCTAACCATTTTCAAAGATTTGGGGTGACATATTGCCCATCGTGTGGGCTCTTGCTAAATTTGGTGACCTTGTTGGTAGCGTTGGTGATCTTACTGATGCTGGCTAGAGTTTCTCTAACCTACTCCTCATATACGTGGTATGTCTAGTTATGTGGTGATATCCATGTCTATGTTGTGATCATGTACGATTCTTGAGGCATGATGATCTAGCTTGTAGTTGTCACTAATTGATCGAAACTAAGTGGGGGTGGACATATAGGGTGAGTTAAGTTTGGTACTTCTTGATGGTTCTTGAGCTCTAGAGTGAAAACTCTAGGTATAACCTACATGATTGTACCTAGCAATCGTTGTGTTCCACATGATCCTCATATTATAGGCATTGTCTAGAGTTATCTCAAACTTCCTATACAGGGTGGGATGCTTCTAGTGATGGTGTCCCTCGAGTGCACTTCCCTTATTGGAGGCATTGTTGTAGAAGCACTTTTTATACAATTCGAGTACTATCATAATTGGTGGTTATTGTTCATGGTTTCTTCTTCATGCTTGAGTTTGCTTCTATGTGACGCCCCCAAAATCATACCGTGTACAGTAATCATACACGCAAGGTACACGATCGAGATCAGGGACTCACGGTGAGATATGACAACACAACTCTACAAATAAAATAATACAAGCTGTTTAATACAAGCCAGGGGCCACGAGGGCTCGAATACAATAGCTCGAGAGCACAAAGTTAGCGGCAGCAACAGTATCTGAGTACAAACACAAGAATACAAGGTTGCCTTAAGAAGGCTAGCACAAAAAAACAACACGATCGAAAAGGCGAGGCCTCCTGCCTGGGAACCTCCAAACTACTCCTGGTCTTGGTCATCGGGGATCTTCACGTTGCGGTGGTCGACATCGGGAACTCCTGCTCCTGGGCTCCAACGTCGACTGCAGCGGCCGATCAGGCAAAACAGTAAAGGAAATAAAGCAGGTGAGTATCTAGTATACCCGCGAGTCTTACGTCCGCTACTAAGCATTATGCATTGTATCAATGGAAAGGGGAGGCTGTATATATAGTGGACTGCAAGATAGAAATCAGAATAAGGATAAGAAGCTAGGCCTATCGAAGACTAGCATCTTCCGACGATGTCTTGCAGCATGAGGTAAGAAACAGCCAGCAGTTTATATAAAGCAATAAAGTAATTATGAAGCAGAAGTTGCTGCAACATTGTATAATATAAGTTGTAATGATTAATAATAACAATGCCTCCGAGTTCCCCTCCTCGACTCCCATGCGAGGAAGAAGACCCGGAACCATACAGTTTAATAGTAATAGTTTCTAGTGGTAAGATCCAGCTTCAGCATAAAGCGTCCTGTTACCGTGGACACGGCTATTCGAATAGATTAAACTCCCTGCAGGGGTGCACTACTGTTCAGCCTGCACGCTCGGATCTCCAGGGTGGCGGGAACCTGGTTAGGGAACGCTCCACCAAAGCTATCCGACACGACGCAGCCCATCCTAGGCTCAACAGAGAGGCCATCCGCCGGACTATATCCTATGCGCCAAGGGGTCTAGGTCCCTCACCCTTGCACGCTCCTGCACGGTACGAGACTGGCCGGTGAAGCAAAAGCAAATCCAAAACACACCTGCTACAGCAAATAAGACAAGACCGCTTCCCGGCTATCAGCCTGTGGTACTGCTGACGTCTGAAGAGCTTTCAGACGAACTACGACGCGGAGGGCCCACACCGTAATCCCACGTGTAGGTAGTGCGTATAGACCAACGGGTCTCTCAAGTCATCCGCCGAACCATTTAGCATTTTAATTAACCTGCGTGACAACCGTTATCGTTGCCTCGACTTAACCAACCCGCGGTCAACGACAGCAGTCAGGACCACCAGTACATCGGTGCCTGCCCTGTTGTCCCACCAAGTCACTGCGATTACCAACAAGGTGAACCGTCTCCTTACCTTGTCTCGCGTGTGCTCTTGGTAGAGCTCGACTTTCGTGGTTTGGTAACTCTCGCGAGATACGAGCAGGGGCCAAGCACGCCAGTAACGTCGGTCGTACCCTCCCTGTCGTTCCCGACAATATACCGCTCGCGGGCACCGTTGGGTCGCCCGACTCTTACCTTTAAGGACACAATTGATTCGAGTGCCTATCATTAAGTGAAACCAGGAGGTATCACCCTCGATGGCACACTTAAAGAGGTTTGACAGAGACATCAGCGGAATGAACTAAAGAGGTAAACCTCGTATCATTCCGGTGATGCTACGCTACTGAGCCGACGAGAGTGAAATACGAGTCCATTCCACTCGTAAGTCAAACTCGAAGCGACTCGGCAGAGTCTCGCCGTTGTAGGTTCCCTAGGGCGTCTGCATTGATCCGTACCTGTTGCAGTTGTATATATTTTGTATCCGCGTCACTCCCCTGAGTGGCCACGGCCCGCTATCTAATCCTAGCTAACAATGCGCAGGGCTCACTGCTGAATATATTATATAGATATAGCAGGCAGCATAGGATAAGGAAGGTACATCAAGGGGCGAAAAAATCAGGCTGTGCAATTGAATAGGATTGTAACGTAGCAGCAGCAGTAACAATGCCTAGTGCAAGAAAGTACGGAAAGGTAGGCGCTATCTGGGGAAGAGAATGGCTCTGCTTGCCTGGAAGCTCGACGGTAGGGGTCGGGTCGTCGACGAAGTAGTCGTACCCGGCAGCGGTGTAGTCGGTGGTAGCAGCGGGGTCTACCGGAGATTAAGGGGGGAGGAAACAGTAAATACACAGAAATAATATACAAACATATGCATGACATGACAGATGAAATGTTAACGTTGTTCTAACACAGTGCAATGCACGTTGCTCGGAGCGGGAATTCATCCGGGGATGAACTGCCAGCTCCGGGTGAGTACCGGACAGGGTGTCCGGAGGGGGAAGAGTTCATGCCGGAGGTGTCGTGGACATCCGACAAAGATAACGGGGGTGTATCCGTGTTAGTTGAAAAATTCCAGACAACTTTCGTGTTCGGAATAAATTCATCCGGCAGGTTTTTACCGGCACCGGGAATTATCGACAGACAGCCCGGAGGGGGGGAATGTCGATGATCGGTGTGTTAGGGGGATGGGGTAGACATACAAATAGCGTATCCGTATTCGTTATATTTTTCTGAACAACTTTGGTATTCAGAATATTTTCATCAGAGTTACGATTATTTTGTTATGATTTTCTGAAGTTTAAATCATTTTATACAATTTTAGAATTCTTTTATTAACCAAATAAACATTATCTAGAATATTAATGTTGACTGGTCAACCCTGACAAAGGGGACCCACATGTCATAGCCATGTTCCCAGATTGCTCTGAAATTTGGCTAAGTAGGAAAACTCCGGTTTTAACATCCACTAGCGTTTTCGGAGGGCTACGGTTTTGGGTTCCACTACTCCGATGAAATTCTGCCCAACATGAACTTTCATCGGTGGTCAGTGATCTCGAAACCGTTACAGATGGAAAATTCATTCAATTTCATTTGTTTAATTAAAATGTTGCCGAAAAAGTGTTGCCCGACTCTAGTTCTCGGAATTGCTAAAAAGGATGCAAAGTTCGTCCGACGATTTCCATTGAACGATGGCTCGAATGGGGTGTCCTCCAGTACGTGTTTGGCGCTATAACACATGTATAACCATGCCATGCCATTAGATGGCCTGCCAAAACCTTATAGCTTGTTCATCTAGAGCTCTAGAGTAGTTATGTCACTAATTGTTCTTCTGTCTTTCTTTTTCTTTTGTCAACATAAATTCGCATTTTGTGAATTTCCTAGGATTTAATCCTTGCACATTTAGAATTTGCTCCAATGAAACAAATCAAAGTTGCTCATGTATACTATTACTTCATATTATTTTTGTGCACATTAAAACTTGTTTGCTACTGTTTTGGGGCTGTCCAAGGTAGTATCTAACATCGGTTTTCACCACTTGGCATTTTTCTTCTTTAGATTGAGTAGCAGCAACACAAGCAGCAGTAGTAGACCACATTGGCTATGGCAGTAGGGTAGCAGCGGCAACATCTTCAACAGAGTAGCGGCGGCAGCAACACGGGGTGGCCATGTGCGGCAAGGCCGCCCGGCGGGTGCGGCACGCCACGAGCAGCCCCGCACGGACGCGCAAGGGAGCCTCCCATGGTGGCCGTGACCGCGACGTTGACAGGGGGATGGGCTACGGCGGCTAGGCGTCCATGGGGCGAGGGGTGGAGGAGGGGGAGCTCACGGTGGGGAGGGGGCGTCGCGGCGGAGGGGGCAGTAGGCGCGAGGTGTCGGCGTGGAGGGGGTCGATGGCGCCGGAGCCACGGCGGCATCCATGCCGGCGGCGAGCTCGAGCCCGTAGCGGCTAGGGTTAGCCGAGGGGGCGGCGTCAGGAGGAGGCGAGCAGGGACTCTGTGGGGTGGAGGTGAGGCGGCGTCCCGAGGGGAACCCGTGGGGGTGTTGGCCGGCGGCCAAGGCGTCCAGGGATCGCCGGAATCAGTTGGTGCCGGCGGCGTCCAGGAGGAGAGGGGGCAGGACCGGGATCGGGAAGAAAGGGAGTGGATCGAGATGAGGGGAGAGATGAGCGTTGACCGGGGGGGGCTCGGGCCTCTTATCCACTGCGCCAGGGGCAGAGGTGGGCTGGGGCGGCCTGGGCTGGCTGGCCCAGCTGGCCTGGGCCGGTTTCTTTTTTTTGTTTATTTGTTTATTTACTTTTATTTAATCCTTTTAGCTAGCCTTATAATTTTGTAAAATATAGGACTGGCTCCAATATTTCTATTACCCTACATAGCAGTGCTACCAAAGGTTTGGTGGTTTAATAAAATCATTTGAATTTTATTCCAATAATAAAAGATCAAATGGGGTTGTCTTAGCTACTGTTTGAATTGTTTAAAATATTTAAATGTGATATTAAATATCCATTGTTATAGTATCTTGATCTACTAACGTTTAGCCATTTAATAAAATAGGTTGCACAATTTTAGGGCAAGGTTTCATTTCCACTTAGATTTGGAATTTTTTTATTTGGACTGAATCTGGAACACTGTGATCAAGGGTGATCATCCATGCTTAATCTCAGTGACTTGGCAACAGTAAAAGTGATTACTGTAGTGTGATACCCGGGGTGTTACATTCTAGAAGATTTATAGATGTTGTCTTTTTTGTATTTTTGTGTGTGTGTGTTGGTTGGTTGGTTGTATCCAATCTATTCATGCAGGTGTGCCCATTATACTTGTATCCTATTTTGTTTTCATGATGTTCTCTATAAGTTTGTATATTTTGTGAAAATAAAGTTTTGGTACCGCTCATGCGTTGAAGCCACCTAAATAAAGCTTTTGATATTACATTCATAAAATTTATGAATATTAACATTATAAATAGTAAAAATAATTCCTTGCTTTTTTATGACCACAGGTTTTGTGGGAATGTCAATGTCATATGGTATTTCCCTAAGTGGTTCATTTGTGTTCTCTATTCAAAACCAATGCAACCTCGCAAATCAAATAATCTCGGTGGAACGGATGAACCATTACATGGACATACAAAGTGAAGCGGCAGAAGTTATTGAAGGTCACCGACCTTTACCAGATTGGCCCCAAGATGGAAATGTGGATATTATAAATTTGATGGTAATCATTTATAACTATGGTTATGTAGATCTTATGAGGTAAAGTCCAATTAACACTTAACAAATGTATGTAATTGATTTTCATTCGACAGATTAGGTATAGGAAAGATGCTCCCCTTGTACTACATGGAATCAATTGCAAGTTTCAAGGTGGAGATAAGATTGGTATAGTTGGTCGGACAGGTAGTGGCAAGACAACATTAATCAGTGCTTTGTTTCGGCTTGTTGAACCGGACGAAGGAAAAATAATTATAGACTCTCTGGACATCAGTACTATAGGCTTACATGACTTGCGCTCACGTTTGGGTATCATTCCACAAGATCCAACACTATTTCAGGGTACAGTAAGATACAATCTAGATCCTCTTGGGAAATTCTCAGATCAGCAAATATGGGAGGTAAGATTTATACAACTACTTTTTTTCTCTTCTACAATGACCAAATAGTACTATGATGAAAAACCATCACTCAAAAAGACTGCAATGTGACCTCTCTTAATTCTAAAATTGACCTATAATGTAGCAACCACACTAAGATGTGTCACTTTTAAATAGTATCCATTAGAGCATATCTAGACCTTCCTTTAAACTTTAACTCCTGAAATAACTCCTAAAATTTGAGGGAATAAAAAGTGTGTGCACCTTTCTCTTTCCCTAGAACTTAAATCTCTATAAAAAATTGGACTATTTCTTCCATTCTCTTACACACAAAAAATTGAAACATTTCCACATAAATTTAAAAAATTAAAATGCACCATATCCTACAATTGAGTACACCCATAAACACATTTCAACAGTTAAATTATAAACATAGTTCATCCAAAGCCACTGCATCCAACAATTTCAATTAAAACCCACCACATATCACAAAATCCATCAAAAGCAACCATGGCCACCAACAAAATCCAACAAATCATGGGATCCTATGGGCACTAGTACTATTAGCACCACCACTATTAAAGAACCTCGTTTTTTCCAATATCTCCCCACTGGTGATTTGTCATTTATCTCACCCTTTTCTCCGTCGTGATCGCATCCATGAATATGATTTCATGATCATGACCTTCTTCTTGGTCATTTACTCCCTGAATGCAACTCACTCTTCTCCTCCTCAGCCTCGAACCTTCCTATTCACATATCCTCCTCCGTGATTATAAGCTTCATCCACCTCATCCTCTTATGTTCCTTGCGATCATGTACCAACACTCTTTTCTTCTTGATCATTTGAATAGATCTTCATTGTACGCGCCAAGTCACTCGTTTCCCTCTCGTTTTTCCATCCGCCCTAGAGATAGCAGTTGAGGCATGTTCTCCAATTTTATTGTCGGCATCAATAGAGTTGCTCAACCTTACCCTCCTTGGTGTTCTTTCATAGTTTCTCGTAGACCACTTCTCATTTGGAGTACCTTGTAACTATGGCCCAAAGATAATCCCATGTCATCACCCCTTTTGTTTTTTTGTTGGTGTATTTCTCGGATTATAGGCACATACTCGATTCTTAGAACTCTCCTCGGTGGTGCTATGCTCACTCAGTAAAAATAGTTGGGACACCGATTGCATTGATCTTGGATGAAAATCCAACAGTGGGCAATAGATCCTTATATGCGGCTGGAGGTAACAATCAAATTACTTCATAGTAATCCTCAATCCTCTTCCAAATTGTTTGCTTCATTTGATCATCTCTAACCAGGGCATCAAGAGATATGATCATCCAATCATCACACAAAGCTATGCCATCCTCTTCTTTGTGATTCACCGATGTTTTCATCTTATCATTTATAGTCTATGGGCCCAACTCCTCCGCTTTAGGGTTACCTTTCTATCATTAGCTTTCATCCGCATATACATGGCAATGTAGTCGAGGTCGATCGTGTTGCTATCATCCCACATCTTCATGAACTGCAACGATTCATCTAGATCATTTAGTACACCAAAGTGACAAGTCCACATCAACAAACATGAACATCAAACGATTCTTGAATAACTTTGTATTGCATCATACAATTTATTTAGCAAAAAGAGGAAAGGTGGATTTTTACCTATCCAGCAATCTATCAGATGACTCAAAACATGATCGTCATCATTGATATGTGTGGTCATAGGAGGGAAGCGATTGAGGCATTGTGGTGACCGGCGATGGATGAGATGGTGTCAAGATGGACGTAGGTAGAGGATATGGCGTCTGAATAGTCGATGGTGGAACCTTCTTCCTATTTGTTGCAGACTTCCTCCATTACCTCTATCGTTCGGTGGTTGTTCCTCTTCCTGTTGGATGGCTCCATCAAAGTGTTGGGTCGCAAAGGAGGGGATGGATATGGTCATGGCGATGGTGCTTCTTTTGTTGGATGGTGTGGAAAGTTGCACGACCTTCATGCCCTATCGTTGCTTTTGTGGAGCGATCGACACCTATTGTGTTTTGAGGACGAGATGTGGAGGTTTCCATTCCGACGGAGGTAGGGGGAGGACGAGACGTACAATGATAGAAGAAGTGAGGATGTCTTTAGGTGGCTGCTCAAATTTAGCCTTAAGAGGCATGTTTTGTGGAGTAACTCCTCAAATTTTGAGGGACGCAAATGTTTATAGGGGAAGGTCTAGCTCTTGTTTAACTACTGGAAACCAAAATTATGAGTTAAAGGTTTAAAGAGTGAGGGATAGAGATGCTCTTATATTAACTAAAGTCAACACTTATCCCATGCAACACAAATGAATTGTTACCTTTGGACCAAAAATCACGAAGGGCATGTGCTATATATTTGCACAGTGGTCCAATTGAAGGGACACCTCCTTGTACAAAGTGATGTCTGTGTAGAATATATAAAAAAGTAATTATAGTCCAATGTTGTCCCATTGTGATTTCCTAGTACCTTGTGTAAACATAAATGAAAATATTGTTATATGTGCAATCTCCACTATGAGGGATCAATTACTATGACTAACCATGGCTAGCAACACTATATGACTTCCTATTCTCATAGTCACATGTGCCATTGATACGTATAGAACACATCAACATTCGTAATCTACGTCCAGTAACAATAAATGTTAGATGAACTTGTATTTATCGCATATACCCCCGCCCACAACATGACTGGAACAATAAAAATCATGATCAATTTGGCAAAACAATTACCAACACCCTTTACTAAGAACCGATATATTTTTTCAAATTTTAGGATTATGTCATAGTTTGTCGAAGATGATGTTCCTCAGTCTTATTACTGCTTACAAAATAACTCTTTTACTGTATGAGAAAGTGACAATTATATTATCACCCTAATATAATTCTTCAATTTTTTAGAGTGAACTTTTAATCCCATAAGTAGCATTATAAAATATGGTTATGTTGGAGCTTATATATGATGCATGGAAATAAATATCTAACCAAATGAAAAGCAGAGTCCATAGACTCCAATGCTAAGAGGTTTGAAGTAAATGGTGACGCCAGTTAACTTATGTTACTTATCTATAATACCTAAATAGTTTATCCCCACTATGTTATTTCTCTTGACATGCAACCTATCCACATAATCAAATAGGTCCATCATGTAAAATATTCTTTTTAATAATTCTTCATGCACATGCTTCCTTTAATTCCGCATGCGCATGCATCCTATCGCAAATAAATAAGAATATTTTAATGCACTCAACATCACGATTTATAAGCAACTTTTCCTATTAAAAATCAAATTATGAGTTACATTGCATTTTATTTTTCTATGCAACAATTTTATTATGAATCAACACCTATAGTTGTAATAATTGTCTTAGATTTAGCCAAGGGTGGAGATTTTTGTCTCATATTGTCTTCACTGGTAGAAAAAAACTTATACCCAACATTAATTGTTGGTGCACCAAATATATTCTACGCTAGTGTTTTTTGCCAATGCCACAAAAAGAATAATTAACCTTTCTTATATTTTGAAACACATAAGAAAATCTATTAGAGTACAATTTTTTTAAAGTTCTCAACAACACGCGGGTGTGCCACTAATGCTTGATTATGAGTTAGTCTTCTTTAGGACTGTCAATTCAGCTTTGTTAATTTGATATATACATAAAAAATTGGAAAGTCAACACATAAAGATCTTAGAAAGTCAACACATATTATTGCGTTATTTTTTAAAGATGGTCAAAGTCCCGGGCCACGTCATCCACCAATGCATGGAGCCTTCAATTATTGGAATGTTTAAGGATCCAACTTCTAGCAAACGAGCATATACTATTGACTATGAGGAATTATATGACTTTTCATTGATCGAAGAAATAGGCACCGAAATTTGAATTGTTAACTCTAACATGGGTGATGAGATGGTGGTAGGGTACCTCACACCAAATGAGCAAGGATTATGGCTCAACTTTGTCATTTTATTGAATATGTACATTTAAAAGGAACCACTAAAGTGGTTACTCTATTTTTCTATTATGCTACAGGTTCTTGACAGATGCCAACTTCTTGAAGTTGTTAGGGAGAAGGAACAAGGATTGGACTCACATGGTAGGAAACTTCACTTCATCTATATATTAGTTTCTCGAGTCCAATGTTTGAAAATATTAAATCTTGTAAACATAAAAATCATCTATAATGGTTTCATAAATTTAAATTATGTCTGAAATTATAGGAGCAATAGATGTGTCAAATTGTTAGTAGTTCTAGGCATATTAGCTATATCCTTTTTCTAGCATGATGATTGGGGCTATTTCATTTATATTAATGATCAATATCTCATCATTATAGTTGGGGAAGGCGGGTCAAACTGGAGCATGGGTCAAAGACAACTCTTCTGCCTGGGACGCGCACTTTTGAGAAGTTGTCGCATCTTAGTTCTTGATGAAGCCACCGCCTCTATAGACAATTCAACAGATGTTATCCTTCAAAAAACAATCAAAACGGAATTCAAACATTGCACTGTTATTACAGTTGCCCATCGTATAACAACAGTTATGGATTGTGATATGGTCCTTGCAATGAGCGATGGTATGTTTCACTTACCATTAAATTTTAAGAATATAGTGCCCTATTAAGAGAAAACGTCATATTATTGACCCAAACCAACTAATATGAAATATATGAGATGTAGTTGAATCCATTGCATTTTGTATCTCACCCATACTAATTATGTATGTATGAACACTTCACCAGGGAAAGTAGTGGAGTTTGACAAACCTACAAAGCTAATGGAAACTAAAGGATCTTTCTTCCGCGATCTGGTCAAGGAGTATTGGTCATCCACATCTAACACAAACATTTAGAAGAGATTTCAGATGACATGTGTTGGTTTATTACATCTTTATGAGCTTTTAGAATAGAGGTATGATTTCCTCAAAGAAGAACATATACAGCGATGGTTTAGAAAGAATTCATCTATTTGGTACCAAACATAGCGATGGTGGAACCCATCCATTATTCTATAGAATTATTTATGTGCAATGCATGGTCTACAACAAACTATCTCAATGCATACGAAAAAAGTTTCCACAAATTTTTTGATAATCAAATGCATTAGTTCAAAACCACCATTGTAAAAGGTTTAAAAAGAATATCAATAGTTATTCCAAACAAGTAATTCCCTCCATAACAAAGAATTTTCAAAATGACAATGACTTCTAGGTCAACCTTCTATACAAGACCAATTACAAATGGTTGTTATTTTTTTGTGCTACTTCAACCAATCAAATAAATTAGAAAATAATGTGAGCGTGAGTATAGGTCCCATGCCCTAATCATTGGCATAAGAGGATAATGTTGGGATTTGAAATATGTCAAATTTTAAGAAAGTCTTGCACCAATGCAGTTGTTCAATAGGCCAAGAGGAAGATCTTATAATTATATTGATGCAAGGAGTAGGGATTAACATATAACTAGGATATACACTTGAGCAAAAAAGGATATTGGTGGCATGCCGAAACACCTTTGGTGGCATGCCAACCCCACACCACCAATATGGCGCAACTGATAACATTTAGTGGTGGCATGGGGGACATCACACCACCAATAATAAGAATACTAGTGGCATGGCGTGACTTAGCATTCCAGCTTCAAGGAGGATGTTGAAAGCAGAGGGGGTACTGAGACGTGACCGAATCCGGGGGGGGCACTGATACGTTATATTTTTGCACTCATCATACCATTTTTTAACTGGTTAATCTTTGGAAAAGCAAGATAAATTCCTTCAATTTTCTAGTAAAGCTTAATGAATGTGAGAGGTTGCAAATTCCATTTATTTATTGTGTTTTCTTGGGAAAATGGGTCAAACATAGAAGTACATCATATATGGAAGGAAACAAAGCAATATGGAAGAAGAAAGAAAACAGGAGGTGGTCGCAGAGGACCAAGATGGGTTTGGTACGGGCGCCACCCATACCAGCCGCCAACAGCTGCATCTGATCCACGAAAACAAACTGTGTAAAAGGCAAGATGCTTAAGTCACAATATAGAGAGAACGGAGATGCCATTCATGAAACAAAAGCTTCATCAACTCTATATGTCGCCACAATTTCCATCTAATCTTAGTAGTTGGCATCACCATCACCATAGCCATCCTCTACATCCTTATTACTCATACTTGCAAATGGTGCATCGTATCAACTCTTGTAAGACATATTATGTCAATCAAGTTCATCTTTATATCTTTATCTATGAGTTCATCTTGCATTCCCTATGTCAAGTGTGAGTAATTTTGTAAGATCAGCAGTTGAGGCAAGTCCTTCCAACCCTATGTATTTATGATTGGGATCCTTGGAATGACTTTGCAATGATGTTTGTATGTGTTAATGTGTTTGCAATTTACCACGAAGTTGATTCTTATCTTCTTCTCATTCTAAGGTCCTGCATGTACCCAGGACATCGGGATCATTCAGGAGGAGGTAAGGAGCAATGAGGACGTAAACCGTTATTCCGAACTATAGTGGCACAGGGGATTAGTACGTGGGGAGCCAATCCTTAATTATTCATTGGGTGTAGCCACTACACGTTCAATCTCAAGTTTTTTTTTCAATAATTTGTGTCCAACTTTTAGTTTTTTTTTAGTAAATAGATGTGGGACTTTCATAAGCAATGAACATCAATTTTTTAGGGCTTCCAGCAAACACCCTCACAGCCGTCAATGTTAAAGAATCGACAGGCAAATAACAACGAGAAGAACAAAAATCAACACAGCGACACGAGTATTCTTAACGTGGCTCCTTGGAGAAGGGTAAAAACCACGGACGTCAACCAGCCAATTTTACTATTGTGAAGAGGTTACAATAGTCGAGGGATTTACAACGTGATCTACTATCTCGTGCGGTGACTTACAAAGAGTATATATAACAGGTACAAGAGACCTAGGCCAATACTGATACGTACGGCATGGGGGAGGGAGGGGGTACGCGGAGGTCAAGCCTACGGCGACGGATCTCCGCTCCATCCCGTCAAAAGTTAGCCTTTATTTTCATTTGTGAATTTGGATCACAACTTCAACAGCTAAATCGAATTGAATGCATTATAATTTTGGAAAACTACGCTCCACGGCAATTCTTTTCTACCGCATGGCGATTTTCGCTTCCGTTCATATGCCAACCTTTGCAAACACATGACAATTCCAGTCGTTTTGGCAAGGCAACCTTTGTGTTCACCGGAAAAAAAATACTTTCCAACGAAACTTTCAAATTTGAAACATTATCACTCTAAAAAAATATGTCCCTTCTAGAACGTGCGTTTTTTTTTAAGTTCTATCTAGAAGCGTGCGTTCAATCTATTGATTTCTTCTGACTCGCGTACGCGGCAGGGGGGTTCCAGGACGTGTGTCCTGATGACTCCCAACACGCACGCGATATTATCCACAGCAAACGGAGGACTCCACGGCCGCCACGACGCCATGCGCGCGCTCCACAGGCGGTCCGTCCGGGCAAAGCTGCTACTTATAAAGCATCGGATTCCTACTTCCGTGCGGAACGTCTCTTGTTCCCAGAGGAGGAGATAATCCATCCGATCTCCGTCTACAACCGCGGCACGCCGTCGATTGTCCATCGGTGGGCCGGCGCCGGCCAGCCGTGTAAACCATGGAAGAAGCAGGGAGACCACGGTTCCTGCTGAACCTGCCCCCCGGCTACCACTTCGAACCGACGGACGCCGAGCTGATCCTCCACTACCTCCGCCGGAAGATGGCCGGCCTCCCGCCGCACCTGCCCATCTTCACGGATGTGACGCCCATCGTCGGACACCGCCCGGAGGACCTCATAGGTAGTGCGCCTCTACTTGCACACGATGATGAGCAAGAAATAATAATCTGTTTTTTGCTGTGTTGATCCGTTGATGTGCAATGCGCGCGTGATTTTATGTTGCAGCCAAGTTCAGGGACCATGGAGAGGACCGGTGGTACTTCTTCACCAAGCGCAACCGCAAGTACTCGTCGGGCAACCGGCCGGACCGGACCACGCCGGGCAAGGGTTTCTGGAAGGCCACGGGCCCTCAGAAGAGGATCCGCGTCGCCGGCGAGCTGGTCGGCCGCGTGAGGCTGCTGGTGTTCTACACCGGGCAGGAGGAGGAGAAGGCGGCGGCGCCCACGGAGAAGACCTACTGGACCATGCACGAGTACGAGAACCTCACCTCGGAAGAAGAGGACCAGGACAAGAACATCGACAAGGTCATCTTTTCTTACTCGTTGTTTTCCTATGACTTCACCTGTTTCCCTCCCGTTGATGTATTAATTTCCCCTCCTCGTCAGTCGTCACCAAAATAATTAACATGTGATTTTGTTGCATCGCAGCTTCATGAGTGGGTGCTGTGCACGATACAGAAACAGAAGAATCCTCGTTTCAACGACAAGAAAGAGGAAGGCAGCCGCGCCGGCGCCGGCGACAAGGTTAAGAAGCGGAAGGCCAAGGGGGAAGGCAAGGCAGGCGGAAAGAAGAGGAAGGGCAAGGCTGACAAGGAGGTCGACATTTGGAGAAGCGAGGTGCCGGAGAAAGAAGATGAGATGGACATGTTTGACTTGGAGCAAACCAGCTGCAACAAGAGGAGACCACAAATGCAGCAGCAGGATGAACCGCCACGCTCAGAGGCAACAATGATGGTAGACGGCTATGACTACGGTCCGCACATGGCGCCATCACAAGAACCGCCGCCGCACTCGGATATGATGGACCTCCCTCATTACGGAGGCAGCTACGACATGGGCTCAACAGACATTCAATCGTTAATGTCGGAGCTCTCACACGCAGGGATGGTATCTCGTCCTGGTACCCCATACAGGTTGGATGGGTACATGCCGCCGCCGCAGGAATATGAGATGGCGCCTGTCCTGGGAATAGAGTACAACAACTACAACATGGCGTATCAGCCAACCACCAGCTACCAATATGCTGTGGCTCCTCTTGCAACTTTCGGTTACGGTCACAGTTGCGGTTACAATTACGGTGGCGCTGCACATCAACTGGCGGGTCACTGGAACAACTTTGGGTATGCCGCCGGTGGACATCCCCGTAGCCCTTTGGCCACCGGCAACATTTCATATGCTTTTCCGCAGCAGTCATACGCCGCCGCTGGAACCAACAAGTTGGGATTGGTCAAGGAGCGATGAGCAGCCAGCAGGTGGGGCTGTGAGACCCGCGGCAGGAGCCTGTGGAATATGTAATTTAGGAGGGGATAAATGAGGCAGAGAGCACTCGGTAGTTGTCAACTCGTCATTAGGGTTTGTAGTACTAGTATCTGCAGAAAGTTTTGGGAGAATATATTTATATGTACTCCCTCCGATCCATATTAATAGACTTAAATTTGTCTACATATACATGCTTTTAATCTAAATACTTAATTATATACATACAAATCTAGACAAAGTTGAGTTCATTAATATGGATCGGAGGTAATAATTTAGTTTCAAAGTGCTCGCCGCAGGCGCTTCAATTGTAAAGTGGATCGCAAATTGGATGCGCCGTTTGAAAGTTGTGGCTTTTAGTTTGTTTCTGAAGCGAAGTTAAATGCACATGAAAACATATCTTTGCACTGTCCCCGTCTTCCCCTGCATGCATAAATCCATATTATTTGTCTCCATGCATAAATCCATTTTCTTTCTCCTATGTGTAATACTATGATGTAACTTAGTGTTAGAAGGGTCAGCTGTTAACTGGTTTGTGGTAGGTTCATCCTACTTGGAAAGATATTCATTTCTTTAATAAAAATAATATAGAATTGAATTTAAAGAGCTCGCTTTGACGAAAGATTGTGCTCGGGACCTGTGACCAATATGACTTTTTTTGGATAAAGAGTTTTATTACTCAAAAGGTTTAAATAAGTACACCAGACCTTTACATAGCGAAGATGCACGCAGCCGCAAACGAAATAAAAAGGAAAAGGAAAAAATTGCGTACGATCAGTTACAACTGCAATTGAACCATCGCCGCTCATGGTGGCCCTATCCGTGGATCATGTGGCCATCCATATTGGATAAAAATATTACTCGCCACTTTTTCCAGTCGCACACATGCCTCCACAAAAAGACCGCGATATTTCACCCGTTGTAATGTCAACCACGAATAGAGAATACCTGTGCATCGGTATAGAATCTGCAAATAAGTTTCTACATGATGAGACTATAAAACATTTATTCTTTACTTTTAATGTTGCACGTTTTATTTGGTTAGCTATCCAAATGGCTTCAAACTTATATCAATCCACATCCGTTGCAAATATTTTTGATAATTAGCTTCATGGATAGATAATAAGCTTAAAACATACTTAGGGTAGGAGCGCTCGCTGTAATATGGTCGCTCTGGCTATGAGAACATGAAACAAATTTCTTACTCCCTTGTCAGTTGCGTTTGACAAGATTGTCTTTCGTAAGAACGACACCTTTACAAAGGTACCATGCAAAAAAAAATCCAGCTTTAATGGTACTTTCATTTGCCAAATTTTGTTATTGCTATCGACTGGTATTTCAGGTTGGACAAGCACCATATACATGAAATCCACAGAGAATTTGTCATTCATGTTTAGCTTCCAACGAAACTCATCATGCCGGCCTTGTGACAGTTGCACTACCGCTAACCGATCCAACAAATCATTTCAAGACACAAGTTTAGGTCCGATTAAGTCTCTCATGAATGCAACATTGGGGGGTGAATCTTGCATGACTGTAGTCAGCGTGTTTCCCTTATGTCGCACAATATTATATACGGCCGGATATTGATCTCGGAGAGTAGTATTCCCGGACCAATATGACAAACGGCATCTTGAGGCACCCCCGCAAGGAGTCACCGCGAGTTTGGGCCGTCATGTGTCTGGAACCTCAGGTAGACGGAGTAAGACTGTTAAAATGCTTAGCGCGCTATTTAAAACTATGGCAAGGACCCGCCGCACGTGAACCCGAAGATCTACAGTGACAATTTGAGGACGCCCTCAAACGGGATCTTGAGGCACCCCCGCAAGGAGTCACCGCGATTTTGGCCCGTCATGTGTCTGGAATCTCAGGTAGACGGAGATGAAAAAGACTTTGAAAGCTTGTTTGGCTGCAAAAAGTTTGAAGGAGATCAAAGTGAATCAAAAAATAAATAAATTCCCTAAAATTCAAATTTATCCTCAACCCCTTCTCTTCAGGAGAGGTTTGGGATGAGGTTTGAGGTTGGAGAGATGAGAATTATCAAAGGGTGCGCCTGGATGTGGGCAGTTGAACTACTTGTTATTGCACGTGCCAAGTCGCCATTAGAAGTAATCCCTTCGTTTTAGTTTACAAGTCCAGCGCATATATCTAGATCGTAAATTTTACCAATGTAAATATAAATTATATTTTATATAACAAAAAAATTACCATTGAAAATATGACATCAAAAGTTTATAATGGTGTATTTTTTATACCTAATTACTTGAAAACGCAGCTGCGCCGGTTAGTTGCTACGAGCGCATCCACTAGCGGACAAACAAACATCATTGACAGGGAAATACATACATGATAGCGACAGCAGTAAGGGCAGCGCCGCTGCATGCGGATGAAGAGTACATCACGCAACATGTGCATGCATGGACTGACGTCACACATTAATTTGTTCCATTTTTTTCAAAAAGCTATAACTTTTGAATCGAGTATCGAAACGAAGATCCGTTTTCACCGTTAGTTTTCTCGCGACGAGACCTTCAAAAGTAGAACCGATATGAACATGTTACAATGAGTTTTAAAAAAAAGCAACTATGGTGCAAAAGTGAGGCAACTTTAGTGATAAACAGAAGCAACTTTCGTACTCTACATATACTAATGAATTTATCATGCAAGTATTTCATATACCATATACAAATGATGGCAAATCATTTTCATTGTATATAGGTAAGTAAACATCATCGTGGGCAACTTTGGTGATGACAACGTATTTGATGACACCATTTTTCCTATTAAATTCGTACAAAATCTTTGGAGAGCAAGGATGATTGGTACACGAGAGATATTTTCTCCATCAAATATGGTAATGTAGTTGCTCGGTTTTATTATGATAATTTCTTAATTTTATTTAGACAGTTGTTTGGTTTGTTATGACAGTTGCTTAGTTTTGTTTGAACAGTTGCTTGGTTTTGTTATGAAAGTTATTTTTTTTGTTTAGATAGTTGCTTAGTTTGTTATGATAGTCGCTTGATTTGTTATGATAGTTGTTTGGTTCAGTTAGGACAGTTGATTGGTTTGCTACGACATTATGCATTGTGAGATTTGATAATATAATTGCATGGATTTGCTAGGGAAGTTGCTTGATTTTGTTAGGACGATTGCTTGATTTATTATGATAATTGCTTCATTTTGTTAGGTCAGTTGCTTAGTTTGCTAGAACATTGTGCATTGTGTGATTTGATAATGTAGTTGCATGGATTGCTATGACAATTGCTTGGTTTGATAGCACAGTTGCTTAATTTTATTAGGAATTAGGAAAATGACTTGATTTGTTATAATAGTCGATTGGTTTTATTAGGACAATTACGTGGTTTGCTCGGACTATTTTTTGCATTGTGTTTTTAGTAATATGGTTGATTTGCTAGGACATGTGCTTGTTTTTTTATGATAGTTGTTTGATTTTGCTACACATTTTTTGCATTGTGTTTTTGGTATATTGTTGCTTGGATTGTATAAGATAGGAAGTCATATTAGACAAACAAAAAGAGTTGCTTACTTATAGCACTAAAGTTGCCTACATACGACACAAAGTTGCTCAAAAATAAAAATTCGTCGAAACCTATCCATATGGGATCTAGTTTTGAAGAACTCGTCGTAAGAAACCCAACGGTGAAAACGGATCTGAATTTCCATACCCGGTTCAAAAGTTATAGCTTTTTTAATTTTTCAAATAACTAATAAATGCACGTACAAGCTAGGGCAAGAATGGAGAGGGGAGCTATCATTTCTAATTTTAGAATAAAACAACTTTTGAGAAGGTCTGCTCGATCAGTTACCAAGGGCGCGGACGCTAGCTATCCGTGCCCTTTTTTATATAATATATATCTTGTGTTGCACGCCCTGTACACTGAGAAGGACGGAGTAAGACCGTTAACATCATTCACGACGGTTTGTTCCGACCAACACTTGCCGGAAGAAGAGAAAAGTGGCGGCAAGCAACTCTTTTCAAAGCACAATTCTTCCACTTCTTCCTTTTGTCATTTCAATTCAAAGCGGACCGGTGTGACCAACTATCCAATAAATACATTTCGTCCTCTTCCACCACAATACACAAGTTTCTCACAAGATGGGTGAAGCAACAACCCTGAACATCTGGCACATGACAAATGCACAGCTCCTACTTCTCTTACGTCGATAAAGGAATACTACTCCAAGCAGCTAAACTCCAGGTGCCACAGGCGATTACCTATGGTTAGCTTGGAGACACACTTTCAGGTAGCTTCAGAACAAGAACAGCGCCGGCTATTGCGAGCTAGCTCATCCTCATCTTTGACCTGGCGTACCTGCAGCTGAAGTTAAAGGAAACAAAGATCTGCCATGATGCATGATTGCCGTTCCAGTTGCAGATGTAAATGACGCGGAATATGACGAACAATTGATGAAGAAAGAACATTTTCAACTAATGATTTTAGACATAGCAGTTCTGTCCCCATAATCATGGTTCAGATATAACACGGACAAAAAAAATGTACACTGTATTTTTATTTTTGTTTGGAAGATGCAAAGTGAACCAATGAATCTGGCAAAGTCTCTAAAACTAAAAACTGAACAGCTAAAAATCAAAAGATTAAAATATCTTGTACAGTCAAATGTGTTTTGGAACTTTAGAAGTACAATAAACAGACAAGCGCAAGAAATTAGTAGAAGAAAAACATGCAGTGTCTTGAATAGCAAAATAAATAAATGAAGGATACTCGATTTTAAAGCCATCGCTGTCAGAAGAAGACAGGGTGGTGCCTTGGAGGTTCTCCATAGCAGCTGTAGATGACTCGATATCCTGCACCATCAGGCCATGTATCAGAAGAAAATAGCTATGGAAACTGAGATGAAGAAGCGACACTACTACTCCCTCTTCTATTCTAGATGTCTTTTTAGGTGTGTCGACACAGCTTTTTAAGCTTGCACAAAAATATATGGATTTGTCGTATCAAATATTACCTACACTCTAAAATATATCTATATACATCAGTATGTACTCCGTATTGAAAACTCTAAAAGGGTTTACAATTAGAAACGGAAGGAGTGGAACATAAACAACAAAGGTAGATATACCGTAAAATCAGCAAACGCTGCAGGCAATCCCCGGCGACGCATTTTAAGCACATGAAATCCAGGTTGCCTGCCAACAATAAGCAATGATCATCATTTTTTTTCTACAACTTCACTTTAATGAATATATTAGTAGTAGAATTTAGGCAACATACTTAGAAAAAAGTTCCTCTAGCTTCTTCTCTGTACATGTTTGCCCCAAATTTGAAAGAAATAAAGTAGAGCAAGGTGGAATTTTGTCTGGCTGATCCTGTAAAATCAATGCCCCATTATAAGAAGTTGAAAATAAAATAAAAGGAACAGTGCATGGGAAAATCAAGTATACTTTTAGGTTATAACTTTATATGCACCCATTATTAAAATAGTGCACCTGTGCACTTCAAAATTCCCCAAAAACATACATGCAGAACATGTCACAGTTTGTGCAGTTACAAAAGACATGAAGAAACGTGATAAAAGCATGTGCACTACCCCACTTACAAGCCAAATTTGTATTTAAAACATTAAAAAACATATTCAAAGTAACCTCCATACAGATACAAGCCCTTTTCAGATTGGTAGACAAATCGAGCTACTACATGATTCTACAAGACATACAAAATCAACATTGAAAGAGTAATTTGGTCAGCCTCTTCTAATAGTTGTTAAACAGAAGTATCAGCATGAACACAAGTAACATCATGCCACAATATAGAATGTGACAAAGCAGGCTGGAAAAGCATGCACAACCGGTTGCTTTGTTTCACAAATCTGCAGCACTGTACAATAGTTTTAACAATGATATAAAATCAAAGTGTGATATTTGAAACAATGAAGCCGTGACACAAAACTCACATTTGAAGAAGAACGCCCCTTCTGCCGCTTGAGGCCTGGTTCACCACTGTACATCAAAGGAAAAACCAATCAAATATCAATATATAACCAACAAATCCATGCACAATCGGCAGACATAAGAGAAGTGGCTCACTAGCACAAGCGTTTAATTAAGGTGAATGCAAGGAGTGCCTTAAGAAGGTGCAATAAAAGGAAGATAATTAACTCCAACAATGAGTAGAGCAAATTGCATGTCAACCTTTGGTCTGTTGATAACTCATTCTTGTCGCTGGAATTGTAATTTTCTGTGTCTGATGGTCCATCAGATCCATCCTGTCCTGAATGTTTGGTTGCCAACAACAAGAAGAAGGTGCATGTGAGATACACTAAGTTGTAGTGATAGTGCCTTAAGAATCCATACTGCAAACTGCATTACTTTTATTTACATGTGTGTGCAAAGTCATCCGACCATATAACTGTTCCTAATGGGGGAATACCAAGTGCAAACTCTTACCGCTGCTAACATTCCAATACTTACTACTTATTTCATGAAACCAACTCAAATAATTCTAGAGAAATGACAATGAAGAGGTGGCCCTCGAAGTAATCAACTATCAAAATTAAGTGCTAACACTCAAATGGTGCTGGAACATGCCACAAGTCATAAATAACAGAAAAACGAAGTAAGCAGAAGCCATCATTGAACAGCAATTTTCTCTTCCTGATTTCTTTTATAACAAGTTTGGTCTAAATGTGAATTTTAAGATGGTTGTACAGTGTGTTGCTAGCTATGCGGAGTTTAGGACCGACACCCTTACAGATGTGAGATGTTATCAAATAAGTATGACCATTACCATCACCATTGCCCGATACATCATCATCAGCGTTGTTATCATTGTCAGCATTTTCCTCTGTTCGAACTCGCTTGTCAATAACTCTGTAGACATCACCATCACCTAACATGAAAGAACTGTCATTCATTGAATGGCATGGAAGTTTTCAATAGAATTTTGATTGGGGAAACTGATACGGTTAAGAAAATTAGCAATAGTGAATAAATAGTACCTCCATGGCGTTTGCGTGAATTCGACTTAGCTAGCTCAATGTGCAAGCAATCGCCGTTATCGGGATCAAAAACAGATCCCTAAAATGGAACACAATATTAGATCAGTGATAATGATAATCAAGTGATCAAGACTATAGATGTGGCTATGAAGCCAGAACATAAGGTTTGTGAGGCAGGAGTAGGTCACTTCTTGCCACTGTCGCATACATCAAAGATGTACTCTATACATTAGAGACGTGTGTGGAGCTTGTGGCCTACTGATATGGTCCAGGTATGACAAATAAAAAAGCATGAGAGCTTTTCTAGATCATATTTATGAAATTCCAGCCTTTGGGGTTTGATTCCAAGTAACTAGAGCAAGTCAAGTTTTCTCTACCAACTTTTATTGACTTGATGTACTACTGTGAAGTGGCAAAAAACAACAGAGTCATGGTACATAATTCCATCATTTAGTATCAACCTATGGATGCAACTCAAGCACCATTTACACAACAGACAGTCAGACACTGTCAATCCGTTACTCACGGCATGGATTTTAACAGTGAGTAAAGCTACCCTGGAGTTCACTGCATTAAGACCTGCAACTAAAAATTTAATACAAATGGTTGAACTGGAGATGCCAGCAACCGCACAATACTTAGCAAGGGGTTTGGTATAATGGTTTGCCTAATTCATGTCCACATTAGCACAGGGAGATTCTACTCAGAAGAAACAGGAAAACGCAGAAGGGACTTGACATCAGAGGAGTATAACTCACATTTAACGAAGCCATTGCAGCCAAGGCGTCCTGATGGGTGAAGAATGACACAAAGGCAACAGCCTGAAGCATAAGAATTCAGATACGACATCAGGAAAATAGCGGCATGCTCAAGCTTTTGTTTTGTCGCTACAGCGCCTAGTGAATTTTGTTGTATTTCGTTCCAAGTCTAACTACGCAAATGACACGGACGAAACAGCCGAATCGAAGGGTTCTTCCTCCCCCTTGTGCCTACGCGAGCGAGGGTTCAGTTTGAGCACGGGAGGAATCGAGGCTTAGGGGGAAGGGAGGGAAGGACCTGGTTGCCGCGGCCGGTGTACTCGAGGAGGCAGTGGTCGAAGCCGGGGCGGCGGGAGAAGAGGTTGTGGATCTCGCGGGGCTTGACGTCGTCGGGGAGGCCGGCGACGAAGAGCGTGACGACGCCCAGCCGCCGCTGGTCCGGGTGCCGGGGGTACATGTAGTGGTAGGGGTCCCCCGCCGCCGGCTCCGCGGGCGGCAGGTGGAGGCGGTGGTGGGAGAGGCTCATCTCGGCGGTCGCGCGACGCGGCGGAGGGGGGTGTGGGGGAGGCGCCGTGCGTGTTCTCTTGGACCTTTCTGCTGCGGTGCTGCGCCTGAGATTTTACCACGGGCCAGTTCAGATTTCTCGTCGGGGGATTGTCTGGTTTTTCTTTTTTTCTTTTTCTTTTTTGAGTCTATAGACACGCTAAAAGAGCGCTGGAAAAAAAAACTGCACCCTGACTTAAAACGAGCGCTTCAACGCGTTAAATGTATACTGGTGTATGTGTGCGTCAGCGTTATACTGTGTTCTCTCAAAAAAAAAAGGAACGCGTTAAACATGCGCCAGCGCGCTGAAAAAAATGAATCCCGTGATGCGTATTTAGTGTGCTCGCGCTGGAGAAGCAAACCGTTGTGCGCGAAACAGCAACCGCCACCCTCATTCTTTCGTTGTGCCCGCCTTCGCCCCGCCGCTGGCGACATTTGTGCGATGGACGACAACAACATCCTCCACCCTTTCCTATTTCCGCGATCTCTCCTTCGTCGCCGCCGCAAATCCTAGCGCTGGGGTGACAGCCGGTTTCGCCGGTTGCGTCGCACCGGCTCCAAGCACTGGTCTCGCGCGCGGCCTTTTCATGCGCCCCAGACGAGCTCACTCGATGGCGCCGTGTCGGTGGCTGCTGCGAACCCACATAGCGCCCTCATGGATGAGGGTGAGGCTACGCTCGGTGCACCGAGAGGAAGGGCGTCCAACCACACCGTGGACGAAGACATCTTGCTATGCAAGACATGGTTGAATGTGTCTATAGATGTTACCGTGGCAACAGATCAAACTAGAGATACATATTGGTTTAGGATGATGGAGCACTTTGATGCGCACAACAAGAGTGGAATTGAGCGCACCGATACATCTCTTCGTTCCCGGTGATCGTTAATGAACGTCGATTTTCAAAGGTGGATGGCGGCTATGGCGTCGGTTGAGAACATAAATCCGAGTGGTACTGATGATAGAGATAGGGTAAGTAACATTTATTTATGTTCCTTGTTCATGCTTCATCTTTTGTGTGTCAAGTGGTATTAACTTGTCCATTGTTCTTTTCTTTGTAGCATAATATTGCGCAAAACTTGTTTCGAGGAGAATACAAGAATACCAAGAAAGGCAAGGTTAAGAAAGAGGGAGCATTTGTGTTGCCCCATTGCTACGAGGTGTTGAAAGATGAAGAGAAATAGAAGAACTGTGATGGCCTAGAGGTGCCAAAGAAAAGCAATGCAACTATTGATGTCATGATCTTAGATGATGATGATGAGGCATCATGTGACGGTGGCAAGAGGAACCCTACGCCAAACTCGATTGCCTATTCCAAGTCAAAAAAAACTAAATGAAGGCAAACAAGTAAAAGAAAAAGAGAAGAAGGGGAAGTTGTTGAGATAAAAAAATGCTATGGAGGCAATTGTGAAAGCAAGAAAAGAAGCAAATGAGGAAAGGAGGGGGCAAGGAACCAAGAGTTGACGACCGAGGAGAGAAAAATGTTTTCTATATTAAAACATACTTTCTTTGTAAACTAATATAAAGCGTTTTAGATTGCTATTTTGGTGATCTATAACGTCTTATATTTATGAACGGAGGAAGTATTAAATATCCTAAACCAAAAAATCGTTGGTTCAATTTTATTTAGAATATTAACATGTTTTCATTCATCATATTTTAGGCAATTTATATTTTAATAGAATGAAAACTTTAATATATTTAACTTAATATGCACTATAAATATACTGATACACAGTAGCTAAAATATGGAACCATTTTGTTTCGGTCTCAGACAACGTGAAAGAGCCCACGGCTGAAAATTACACATGAGCGTTACCCTCAGCCGTCCGATGGAAACGGACGGGCCGAATCCATCCTATCTGGAACAAACCGGCTGGGTGGGGAACCCCTACCCCATTCGCCCCCTTCTCCATCGATTTCCTCGTTCCCCATTACTCTCGGAGGCGTCAACGACGGCGAGGCGCCGGCCTCCCTTTCTTCATGCCGTCGCGGCTGCAGTGCTCGTCGGGGAAGCGTGCGTTGGGATAGGTCTTGCGCGCTCTCCCGTCGAGCATGGCAGCCGGCGCCGTATTCGAGCGGGGCGGGGAGGAGATGGTGCGCGCCGGCGGAGCGGCGGCCATTCGGGCGAGGCACGGCGGACCACGGCGTCCTGCCGCGCGTTCTCTCCGTCTGGAGGGAGCGGCGTCGCTTTTCGTTCCGCTCGTCATCCCTAGGGACGGCGGCCATGCGTGCTCTGGAGGGGAGAGACGTCGACGCGGCGTCATATCGGTGAGCCCGGAAACTTTCCGTTAACTTCCTAATATTTCCGATTTGGTGCTGGATTTAGGGTTCATCTTAAATTGGGAAAAAAATCGATCTAGGATGCTTGGTGTGATCCCCGTTCTTCTATTTTGCTAATGGTAAACGATAACAGTAATGAGAACATGATCGATTGTAGTTAATCTACCATAAACTAAGCATTAATCCTTGATGTAGATTAAGTGAAAACATGATTAATTGTACTGGAGATGAATTGAGTTGGTCAGGTTGCCCCTGATTAGGGCGTTGGCTTCCCCTCTAACGTGATTGTTGACTGTTAAAATGAAAATACAGTCTAATTAAAACCTGACAGATCAACCAACATTGCATACCCCGGCCTAAAAGATTTTTCATGTAATGCTGATCCCATCCTTTTTCTCATTTCGTTTTTCGTTTTGAAAGATTTTCTCATTTCTTGTGGACTACACAACAAGCATTGTGTGTCTTGTATTTCAGGAGAAAGCACGACGTGCTCGATAGTCGATACAGTGTTTTATGTACATCACAAAGGCCCCTAAACTGAATAACTTAGCTACGTACTACCTCTGTCTTAGAATGTAAGATGTTTTTACAGCTAAATTTAAACTACAGAAACGTCTTACATTATGGGACGGAGGGAGTACCTCCCATCGCTTCACCTTCAGCTCTCTTGGGGTATTGATTGTTCCAGGTTTCTGCCCTGATTACTTGACAGGGTGATAGAACCTATACACGGAGTATCCCGTGTTGATGACCGTGGCAATGGAGATCAAAGCGCCAAAGATGACGAAGAAGGTGACGGACTGCCTGGGGAAGCATTGCAGTCCGACCCATTTGACGGCCCTGGCCGCCGTGCTCTTATGGTGCGCCGCCACGTCCTTGCAGAGGCCGAGCAGGTCCCCGGAATAGAACGTGTTGCTGTACTCATCGGCGAGCCCAGTGAAGAGGTCGACGATCTCCTTGTCGGTCTTGTGCGTGTGCGCCAGGATCCCGCGCTCCCTCAGCAGCTTGGCGTCGGCATCGGTCTGCAGCAGCCGAGCCATGCAGATGGAGTAAGCGGTGACGCCGAGGCCGCACCGGCGGTGGTTCTGCTCGAACGCGATGAGGCTGCGGAAGACGGACTCGCTGTATTCGTGGATGTGCTGGGCAGGGACGTGCATCACCCCTCGCACGCCCAGCATCTTCCTCTTGAAGACGATGTGCAACGAGCTGCTGCTGCTGCTACCTGGAGCGGCGTGCTCGCTGAAACTGGTCTGGCACTCCTCGAACCAGGTGGCGCAGGGGAGGTGCGACTCCGGCTCGGCGTGCATGGACATGGAGCAGGAATCGTCGAGCTCCAGCAGGTGGCAGCCTTGGGGCACCCGGGACCAGTGGAAAAGGTGCAGGAGGTGATGAACTGGTGCGGGGAACTCGTCTTGTTTGATCTTGATGAGACCACTGCGGGTGGGGGGTGGGTGGATGTCGTGGAAGCAGGAGAGAGCCAGTTCCTGTATGCTACCCTGGATTCCCTTGAAGAAGCTACCCTTCAACCGTCCGTGAAGCTCGGCGAGCACGAAGAAGGGGATCTGGTTGCTCAGCATCAGCAGGTCCAGCTTGGTCTGTTTCATGTGCAGGCGCATGTCCGTGGGCAGCTGGCGTCAGCCCCGGAGGATGCTTGCCCTCGCCGTGCACGCTCGGCCTGAGCAGGAAGACGGCGAGTAGCAGCAGGCAACCGTCGAGCAGAAGCATCTCGGCCAGCTTCTCGGGGGTCATGGTAAACGAGTCGCGCTCGTAGCATCTCATAACTTGGTGAGCTTCGCCCTGAGCCCAACGGAGGAAGTCGTCGATGTCGAGGCCAGACCCTTGCTGGACAGCGAGGAACTTGACCATGGCATACTTCTTGGCATCGGTGATGAGAGGGTCGTCGGACGGGCCGTGGTACGGCCCGACAGCAGCGATCATGTTGCTGCTGCTGGCTGCGGCCCCCGTCGGTGCAAGCATGGGCACGCCGACGGCGACGTGGTGGTTGGGCTTGAGGCGCCGAGGGTTGAAGATGGACGGCGGGTCATCTGTGTTACTGCTAGTGCTGATGGAGTCGGTGTTGGATATATTAGCAATTTTCCAAGCAATTTAATCCCTAGATAAATCATGAACATGACGCATGCAAGATTAATCTTATACTGATCCTTAACCATGCAACTCAGATCTACGTAGATAACACATAAATGTACGCAGACAATAAGCATGGCATAGATAAAAACAACGATGAACGGGGTGAATAGATCATACCCTCCGTTCGGCCAGATCGCAGCGGCGGATGCGCTGCTAGCAGCAGCAAGTTCGTCGGCGATCTTCTTGGCGGCGGCGGCTTCCTCCTGAGCGAGCTTCTCGGCGGCGGCCTTCTCAGCTTCGGAAGACATGGCGACGTAGAGGAAGTAGTCGAAGTAGACGAGCCGGAGCGGAAGCGAGCAGTCGCGTCGTAGACGCTCCCCAAAAACCTTATTGCTCCTCTCCCGGTGCAGGATCGCAAGGAGCACGGTTCCGGAGGCCTGTCTCCCGCACAGCCGTGCACGCGGCGGACGGGATGGGATCGCCGGAGGCAGCAGCAGTGCGTGGAACGACGTGGGCGGTGCGCGAGGAAGAACAGATGCGATCTATTCTGTTGTGTGACGGCTAGGGTTGCCGCGGCTCCTTTTATACACAGCCGAGGTAGGGCGACGTGGGACTGGATACCCGCGACCGAGTCGGCCCACGATTGACGTCTCAGATCGTGCAGCGGTTAACTCGTGATTAATTGCATTAACTAAAATTAATGCCAATTAATTAGCCGTTTCTGACTGGCAAAAATTAAGCGCACACATGACATAGGTTTTAGCTCGGCTCGGCTCAATTCCGCAAACCGCGGCGCGCGCGCGCGTCGTGACGAGGCGTGGCGAGGCGGGCGGCGGAGGAGGAGCGCGCGTGAGCTCTCACTCTTCTACTTGCTCAATAGCATGTAGGAGAGCCCACCTTATAAAGAGGTGCAACTCCCCCTCCACTTCCGGGGTGGGACTAAACTTAGCACCACACCCATGTCATTTTTCCCACATGGGCCCTTAGAGATTTTCTGAAATTGTTAGATGGGCCTAAAGCCCATGCCTTATTTCAACAATCCCCCACCAGATCTCAAGGTCCCATGGTGTTGTCCTTAGTTCCAAACACTGTTTGATATATCAGTATTTTTAGTGGAGACCAGTTAAGGTTGAACATCCACCTAGAGCAAAGAATTACATTCCTTCACAACTGAACAATGGACTATGCCTTGAATTGACAGTTTGGCGTAAAGAAGTTTCACTCCTTGTCTTACCGATACTAGGCTGCCGAAGGCTGACCCCGCGGGTGGAGCATATTAGTCACACTCCTTGCCTATTCATGAGCTTCCTAGAGATTACCCTATCTCATAGACTGTGACCAGCAGTCGGGCTCATATAGGTGTGTTCTTCCAGAGATCGCTCTGTAGGATAGCATCTCGCTTGTGAAAGCCTCAGAACACATTAAGACAAAAGTCAACCTACCATACAGTTACCGAGAGTATTGCATCTCCAACGGAGTGGGTAATAAAATTACTCTCCTTAGTTAACCACTAGCTTGTTTTCCCAGGTCCTATTTCACGGGATCTCCGATCATGTAGGTTGGGTTACCACCACGGCAACTCATGTGGGTCTCATACCCATCTCCCTCGATGCATTGTCTATCACAATACGTGACAGACCTTTGATGAAGGGATCTGCCAGATTCTTAGCCGATTGGATGTAATCCAATGCTATTACTCCGGAGTTTCTCAAATGTCTGACAGACTTCAATCTCCTTCTTATATGCTTTGTGGATTGCATGTTTTCCTTTGAACTCTTTGCCTTAACAATCACCGTTTGATTATCACAGTTCATAAGGATAGCCGGAATCGGCTTTTCAACCACTGGCAAGTCCATCAAAAGCTCTCGAAGCCATTCTGCTTCAGTGCAGGATTTATCAAGTGCCGTGAGTTCTGCTTCCATTGTCGACTTCGTTAAGATAGTCTGCTTGCAAGACTTCCATGAAATAGCGCCACCTCCAAGTGTGAACACATATCCACTTGTGGCCTTCATCTCATCAGCATCAGAAATCCAATTTGCATCACTATACCCTTCAAGTACCGACGGGTATCCGGTATAGTGAAGTCCATGGCTCATTGTACCCTTTAGATAGCGCATAACTCTTTCAATAGCATGCCAATGAACATCTCCCGGATTTGAGACAAACCGGCTCAATTTGCTCACAGCAAATGCGATGTCAGGCCTCGTAGCGCAAGCTAGGTACATGAGTGATCCAATCACTTGAGAATATCTCAACTGATCTACAGCTGTGCCTTCGAACTTTCGAATCCGCACACTTGGATCATATGGCGTTGGAGAAGATTTGCATTCTGAATATCCAAAGCGACTCAGAATCTTCTCAACGTAGTGAGATTGCAAAAGCGTAATTCCACCCTCATTATCTCTCAATAGCTTGATGTTCAAGATAACATCAGCCACACCTAGATCTTTCATCTCAAAGTTTTGAGATAGAAATGTCTTAACCTCCTCAATGACTTTGAGGTTGGTTCCAAATATCAGTATGTCATCAACATATAAGCACAGTATAACTCCTTCGCCCCCACCATGGCGATGGTATACACATTTGTCAGCTTCACTTACAAGGAAGCCAGCAGATGTCAAAGTTTTATCAAACTTCTCATGCCACTGTTTAGGTGCTTGCTTCAGGCCATATAAAGATTTCAATAGCTTGCACACCTTTCCTTCCTGACCATCTACTACAAAGCCATCTGGCTGTTGCATGTAGATTTCCTCGTCTAGCTCTCCATTTAGGAAAGTCGTCTTAACGTCCATTTGATGGACGAGAAGACCATGCGAGGCAGCCAACGAGAGTAATACTCGAATGGTTGTCAGTCTGGCCACCGGTGCATAAGTATCGAAGAAATCTTCTCCTTCCTTCTGGGTATAGCCCTTAGCCACGAGCCTAGCCTTGTATTTTTCAATACTGCCATCAGGCCTAAGCTTCTTTTTGAACACCCATTTACATCCCACAGGTTTGCAACCATAGGGACGATCAGTGATTTCCCATGTTCCATTAGCCAAGATGGAATCCATCTCGCTACGAACCGCATCTTTCCAGTAGTCCGCATCTGGTGATGCATAAGCTTCTGAAATAGAAGTGGGAGTGTCATCCACGAGGTACACAATGAAATCATCACCAAAGGACTTTGCAGTCCTCTGTCTCTTGCTCCTAATAGGAGCTTCATCGTCCTCCTCCACAGGATTATCATCATGAGTTCGTTCATAATATTCCATCGGAATGGCGGGTTCCGGAATCTCATCAGATTCCTGTCTAGAAGCGCTTTGCATATCTCTCATGGGAAATATATCCTCAAAGAATGTAGCATCTTTAGACTCCATAATCGTACTGACCTTCACGTCAGGTACCTCAGATTTCACCACTAGAAATCTATATCCAACGCTGTTCTTAGCGTAGCCCAGAAAAACGCAGTCCACGGTCTTTGGTCCAAGCTTACGCTTTTTGGGAACCGGCACATTGACTTTCGCCAAACAGCCCCAAGTACGCAAGTATGAGAGTGTCGTTCTTTTCTTCTCCCATAATTCATAGGGAGTGATCTCGTTATCCTTCACGGGAACCTTATTCAGGACATGACAGGATGTCAATATAGCCTCCCCCCACCATGCCTTGGATAAACCCGATGTATCTAACATGGCGTTAACCAAATCTGTTAGAGTACGGTTTTTCCGTTCGGCAACCCCGTTTGATTGGGGTGAATAGGGAGGCGTCCTCTCATGAATAATTCCATGTTCCGCACAGAAAGAATTAAAATCATTAGAAAAGTACTCTCCACCGCGATCAGACCGAACCCGTTTAATCTTTTTCTCAAGTTGGTTCTCAACTTCTGCTTTATAGATTTTAAAATAGTGCAGAGCCTCATCTTTAGTGTTTAACAGATACACATAGCAAAATCTAGTGGAGTCATCTATCAATGTCATGAAGTATTTCTTTCCACCTTTAGTCAACACACCATTCATCTCGCATAGATCAGAATGTATGAGTTCTAGTGGCGCCAAGTGTCTCTCCTCCGCAGCCTTGTGGGGCTTGCGAGGTTGCTTAGCTTGCACACATGCATCACACTTAGAACCTTTGGCTAAAGTGAAACTCGGGATTAAATTCATCTTAGCTAGCCGCGTCATACAACCGAAATTTACGTGACAAAGACGTGAATGACAAATCTCAGATTCATCAACGATAGAATGTATATGATTCACGACGTTATTACATAAATCCTCTAAGGAAAGGCGGAACAGACCTCCGCATTCATAACCTTTACCAATGAATAATCCATATCTAGACAAGATTGTTTTATTCGACTCGAATACTAATTTAAACCCTTCTTTACATAGAAGGGAGCCACTAACGAGATTCTTTCTGATATCGGGGACATGCTGCACGTTCTTCAGCCGCACGGTCTTTCCCGAAGTAAGCTTCAGATCGACCGTACCAACACCAAGAACAGAAGCATGTGCGCCGTTCCCCATCAGTACGGACCTGGTTCCTGTGGTCTGGTAAGAAGAAAACAAGGATATGTCAGCACACACATGAACATTTGCACCCGTGTCAACCCACCATTCAGTAGATTGATAAACTGAGAAAACAGTAAATAAATTACCGTACCCAGATGCACCATTGTCCGTGTTGCCCATGACCACATTGACAGAACTGGAATTCTGCGCTGGCCTCTTATACTTGTTCGGGCACTTATTAGCCCAGTGCTCCAGTGAGCCACAAGTAAAACAACCATCATCCTTCTTGTTGTTCTTCTTTCCCTTCTTCTTGAAGGTAGTACTCGGTTGGACCTTCGGTTGGACCTTGTTCTTTCCCTTGAACTTATTCTGAAAGTTCTTCTGCTGCACCATGTTGGCAGTAAAAGTTCCCTCAGCCCCCTTTTGGTGTGAGTCTTTTGCCCTTGAGTTCTGCTCCACACTCAGATGGCCAATAACATCCTCAACTGAGAATCCTCGCCTCTGGTGCTTCAGAGTGGTGGCAAAGCTCCTCCAAGATGGAGGGAGTTTAGCAATTATGCATCCCGCGACAAACTTGTCCGGTAGATCACACTTGAGGAGCTCAAGCTCTTTCACGATGCACTGTATCTCATGGGCCTGTTCCAACACAGGACGGTTCTCGACCATCTTGTAATCATGGAACTGCTCCATAGCATACAACTCGCTCCCGGCATCAGTTGCTCCGAACTTTGCCTCGAGTGCACTCCATAAGTTCTTGGCATCACGCATATGTAAATACGCGTCGACTAATTTGTCTCCGATCACGCTAAGAACTGCTCCAACAAAGACGATGGAGGCGTCCCTGAACGCCTTCTCCTGTAGAGGAGTAATCGTTCCAGTGGGAGTCTCTCCAACGACCCAGAAGACATTCATAGACGTGAGCCACAAAATAGTCTTTGTTTGCCAACGCATAAAATTTTGGCCCGTAAACGGGTTCGGTTTCAGTGTCGCAGCAAAACCAGGAGATGAAAATTGCCTATAAAAATAAGGTTTTTGGATTGTTGGATATATTAGCAATTTTCCAAGCAATTTAATCCCTAGATAAATCATGAACATGACGCATGCAAGATTAATCTTATACTGATACTTAACCATGCAACTCAGATCTACGTAGATAACACATAAATGTACGCAGACAATAAGCATGGCATAGATAAAAACAACGATGAACGGGGTGAATAGATCATACCCTCCGTTCGGCCAGATCGCAGCGGCGGATGCGCTGCTAGCAGCAGCAAGTTCGTCGGCGATCTTCTTGGCGGCGGCGGCTTCCTCCTGAGCGAGCTTCTCGGCGGCGGCCTTCTCAGCTTCGGAAGACATGGCGACGTAGAGGAAGTAGTCGAAGTAGACGAGCCGGAGCGGAAGCGAGCAGTCGCGTCGTAGACGCTCCCCAAAAACCTTATTGCTCCTCTCCCGGTGCAGGATCGCAAGGAGCACGGTTCCGGAGGCCTGTCTCCCGCACAGCCGTGCACGCGGCGGACGGGATGGGATCGCCGGAGGCAGCAGCAGTGCGTGGAACGACGTGGGCGGTGCGCGAGGAAGAACATATGCGATCTATTCTGTTGTGTGACGGCTAGGGTTGCCGCGGCGCATTAACTAAAATTAATGCCAATTAATTAGCCGTTTCTGACTGGCAAAAATTAAGCGCACACATGACATAGGTTTTAGCTCGGCTCGGCTCAATTCCGCAAACCGCGGCGCGCGCGTCGTGGCGAGGCGGGCGGCGGAGGAGCGCGCGTGAGCTCTCACTCTTCTACTTGCTCAATAGCATGTAGGAGAGCCCACCTTATAAAGAGGTGCAACTCCCCCTCCATTTTCGGGGTGGGACTAAACTTAGCAAACACCCATGTCATTTTTCCCACATGGGCCCTTAGAGATTTTCTGAAATTGTTAGATGGGCCTAAAGCCCATGCCTTATTTCAACAGTCGGACCTTGGGAAGTCCTGGTGGATCCTCAGCCGCACCTCCTCCATCCAGCCGCTGGGATCCGGCTTCCCGCTTCCCACCGGCGGCGCCGGCATGGCCGGCGGTAGCAAGGAAGGGAGGAACGGTACGCTTCTTCTCTAAGTGCAGGGAAACCTGTTACAGTATTGCACAGTAGTATACGCGAAAGGGAGAAGGGGCCGGGGTTTATTATCATGTACAGATTACGCGGTGAGCGCGAAACAATCAGCAAACATGCTGGCTTGCTTCCCCTCGAAGAATCAAAGGAATACACGCTTAATACAGTATGTCCGACGCGTATAGTACCCACCTCCTCCATCCAGTCGGGCGAGCGCCGGTGTGGTCGAACAAGTCAACATACTCCGGAGGTCGTGGCAGGCCACGGCTTAGGGCACCCACGGCTGCTCAGTAACCTTTGTAAACTTATATAGATTTATACTTTAATCTTCGTTCATCTTTGTAACCTTTGTAACCTTTGCAACCTTTGTAGCATTGATATAGCAAAAAATTACCATGGGAAAATATAGAATGAACAATGAAGACAAATAATTTGAACAAAAAAATGGGCACAACAAATTAATAATAGCAAAATTGCCGTGATTTTTAATTAGATTTTCAATGATTTTGATAAATTTTTTTGCCATGGGAGTAAAATATAAAATTATCATGCGAGTAAATATAAAATTGCCATGGAAAATTTATATTGAAAATTATCTGCTTAATTTGAACATTTTGACATATTACAAAAATGAAAAAAATTTGCATGGCCAAAAAATCATATGATAAACATATAAAACAGAATCGATGTGTTAGACATATAAGAAGCGACATGTCCCACATATAAGAATTGACATATCACACAAATAAAAAATTGTCATATCTAGTAAACAACAAGAATTGTCATGTCCTACAAATAAGAATTGTCATGTCTCATAAGCTATATACAAAATAAGAATTGCCATCTCAAACAAAATAGAACTTGCTATGGATAATCACAAAATAAAAATGCTATGAGTTTGTCATGTGCAAAAATAAGAATTTGCTATGTGCAAAGATCCATCGCAAGATATATAAAACAATCTAAAAATAAAAACAAGGCAAAATTGTCATGTGATGAAAAACCTATTGCACCATTGTAACCATAACAAATTTACCAAGTTCTACTCAAAATAGCCATATCCAACATTTTGAACAAAAATTGGTATTTTTCACATAATATCATATATTCATATCCCACATATAAGAAATGACATGTCACACAATTTTTTTTACCATGCCCTACAAATAAGAATTATCTAATTACCATGTCCTACAAAAATAAGAATTACCATGTTTACCAAAATAAGAATTACCATATTCCATAAGATATATACAATTAAGAATTGCCATCTCCCACAAAATAAGAATTTGCCATGAATGATTTGAAAAATAAAAAAGCTATGAGTTTGAAATGTGCAAAAAAAATAAGAATTTTCCATGTGGAAACGATCCATCGCAACCTATATAAAATTAATCTAAAAAAACAAGGAAATTTTGCCATGTTACTCAAAAACATATTGCACCATTGAAATCATGACAAATTTTCCATATTCTACTAAAAAAGGCATGTCCAACATTTCCAACAAAAAATAACATGTCCAACAAAATTATCGTGTTTTAGTAAATGTCTACCCCCATGGCAACATATAAGAATTATCATGACACACAAATAAGAAATACCATGTCACACAAATAAAAGAATTGTTATGTAGAACAAATAAGAATTACCATGTCACACAAATAATAATTGTTGTATTTTAATAAACGTGTACCCCATTAAAACATATAAGAATTATCATGTCACACAAATAATAATTGCCGTATTTTAATAAACGTGTACCCCATGACAACATATAATAATTGCCATGTCACACAAAATAAGAATTAATATATCTCACAAAATAAAAATTGTCATGTTCTAAAAATAATAATTGCCATGACCCATAAGCTACATACTTTTTTGCCATATCCCACGAATAAGAAATTACCATGAGTTGCGTTAATTAGTTATCACACAATTCATTTACAATGGCATAACTGTAATTTATAGGAAAGTGACATGTTAACAGTTGCAAAGATGGCAAAAGAGTATATTTTGTGAAACTAGACAGAATTATAAGCAATTTACATGTAGAACACGTTTCAAATACCGTTTATAAATTATAAGCATCACAATAATCGTACCTTATACTATAATTAATATACGTAAATCATCCATTGAGTCGAATCTATAGCAACTGAGCCTAATCAGTTAGCGTAGAATAGCTACACATTGCGCAGATCACTTGGACGGAGAATAATAAAGCGTCACCCGATGCGAGATAAGCTGCGGAAAAACATCAGGTTGGATCCCACTACTACCACACGTTTTAAAGAAGCTGACATGGTGCTTTTAGATTCGTACTCACTACCATCCAACGGTACTCACTTCTACCACACGTGTGATAGTTATCATTTTGCTTAATCTTAGATGTAATGATTTTTCTGTACCTCTAGTAGCAAACATGTTTGTACGTTGCAACATGAGAAAAACATTTATCTATCAATTTTCTTCTTCACTATATGCTATCTAGCATTTTGTCACTTGCGTTGTATCAAATATATTGATCTTTATAGAAAAATTGCATGTGCGTGCATCGAGGATACGTTGATAAAACGTTATCATGGCAACGTAAACTCATAAGGAAGAAAATTAAAAAAGATTATATGTGTTTTTTTTATCTCCTCACCGCTTCTTGGTTTATACCCTTCTTGCATTGTATCTTGTCCATCGACGTAACCTGCCAGAGATCCGCCTCGACCGAGACATTCATCGTTAGTATGATGGCCCCGCACAACGGGAAGCTGTGACAACCTCGATGAGCATGTGGCCTACAAGGTGCAAAGTGTGGTCGAGAAAGGTCTTTGTTGTTGTTTGTCACTCACATATCTGATCTTTGTTGTTGTTTGTCACTCACATATTTGATCGAGAAAGTGTGCTTTTGCAAACGTATTTTTTATGTGCGTGTATTAATGTTGATTGTGTGCATTTAAACCAACGAAATCCATCCATTATCAAAGAAAAGAATAAACCATCAATCACTAAAAAAGTCAAGCTAAACAAACAAATGCATTAGCAATGCTAAGAACAAATTAGGAGAAACACAATTCTGGAAAGGGTTGATGAAATATAAAAACCTCTTTCTATCCTTGTGTAAATTTGAATTAGGAAATGGAGATAATACTAGATTTTGGGAAGATAGATGGATAGAAGATAAACCCCTCTGTGAACTCTATCCTAGAATTTATAACATTTGCTTTGACAAAAATCTTTCTGTAAAGCAAGATTTTGAAAAAGGGATCAATTGCTTCTCATTTAGAAGAACACTATTTGGAGAGTCACTGGAATTATGGGAACATATAGTTGAGGCATGCAGAGGAGTGGTGCTATCTAACAATAAAAATAGGCTAAACTGGACTCTAACTAAAAACAAAAGATATATTGTTAAGTCTTTATACAGATATTTGATAGAGGATGAGGTTACTTATCCACAGAAGTTTCTGTGGAAGGTGAAAATTCCATATAGAATAAAATTCTTTCTATGGCTAGTCAACAGAAATGCGATTTTGAGAAAAGATAATTTGATTAAAAGGAACTGGTAGGCGGATGCTTGTTGTATCTTCTGTGGGAGAGATGAAACTATTGATCACTTGTTTTTTGGGTGTTCTCTAGCAAAGATGATGTGGACCATTTTACTGTTTGCTTTTAATATTCCCAGAGCTCCTGAGAATGTAGAGGATCTGTTAGGGCCTTGGATCAACAGATTCAGGGGAAAAACAAAAAATTCTATGATAGTTGGAATCTCTGCTATACTTTGGACCATTTGGAAATTAAGAAATAGGGCTATTTTTGAAAATGACAAAGTCACTAATCCCAGTGTGCCTGTTCATTTGGTAGATAATTGGATCTTTGATTGGTCTATTCTACAGACAAAACCAGACGACCAAGAGGTGATTCGGGAGGGAGCAAGCATATATAATTGAATTGCAGGGGAGATCTTCGAGAAGATGTGGTGGAGAATGCATACAGGAAGAATACAAGACTGAAGATGAAGGGAAGAAAAGGCAGTGAAGATGGCGTCGTCAGAAGCTCATCGCTACCCGGATTATCTTCAAAATTTGGTCGCGTTTTTGGGCTGCCTACTCTTCAACTTGTTCTCGTTTGATTTATACCCCCTGTAATGTTGATTGTACTCCTATATCTAGATTGCACTTTTGCCTTTAGATGGCTTTTAGCTGGTAGTTCTGATTTCATGGGTGATAAAGCTCATGTTTTGAGATGGGGGATGCATCCCTGGAGGTGGAAATCCTCTATGCCCCCATACTCAAAAATGAGTGGTAATAGATGAGTTTGGTTCCTTTTATATTTTGTTGCTTGTAATAACAAGACATGTGATTTCTTTATATGAAATCGGAAGGGTAGCCTTCTTTTGTTCAAAAAAAAAAAAACAAATGCAGAAAAGCATAAATAAATAAATCACCTGATTAAAAATATTCACACAATCGTTCAATACAACTTTTGCCACGCAGGGCGGTACATCATTAAGAAGAAAATCATCTATTCTATTATCAAAGCTAAACTTGGCTAACTAAAAAAAATTATGTGCAAAGCATGGCATAGTTCCTAGTGGGGAAATGACACTCTTCAAGCTAAAAATATCCCTAGCGTCTCCGGGAGAGAAGTTCGCACACGATCACTGAAGTTGATACCAAAATTCACTTTGGTCTGCGTACTTGAAAATACCCAAAATACGGTAATTCAATTTGTATTAGTGAACACTAACGGTCACTACCATACGCTTTAACTAAGTGGAATATTGTTTGACCAAATGACCGTCCACGTATACGCTAGCAGGGCTAAAATTCATCGGTGGTCACTGAACTTCTCTTGAAAAAAAATCGGTCACTGGATAAAATTTAGAACACATCCCTTTGTTCGTTGGTTAATCGTTTTTTCATAGTTTTGTTTATATATGTTAAATATTTGTATTGAAAAACTTAATTCACGTAAAACTGTAATAATATTTGCCACACATACAAAAGGTAAGCTATTTTAAAAAAGTTCCTAGCTTTAAAAAAGATTAGTGACATTAGAAAAATACTCAGATTTTCAAAAATAGATACATTAAATTAATTATTTTAATGCAATATAAAAACTATGCAATTTACAAAAAGTTCCTTACCATTCGAAAACTAATCATGAAATAAATAAAAAAGGCTCAAATGTTTGAGAAAATGTTCCTAAAATTTTCAAACAACAAATACAATAGAAATATATTCACATAAATTTAACAAAATGGTTTGTAGCAATAAAAATAATACATGACATGTGAAAAATGGTAACATGTTTTAATAATATGTTCATGTATATTTTTAAATACATTAATAAATTGTTTTCAAATATTTACATAATAAAAAAATTACCATACGAAAAGTGTTCATCATATATTTTAAAATATTTACCATTTATTCAAAATATGTTCAAAGATTATTTTTTACAAAATGAGCATCTTATATTTTAAAAATGATCAAAATGTATAAAAAAATAGCATATATATACAAAACAAATATAACATATATGAAAAAAATAAAAATATATTTGAACCGGTATACATGTCTAATGTTAAACATTATGTGAACCGGTACACCTTCCAAATAACCGTTTAATGAGTCGTCCCTCTAAGCGAGAATGCACCCTAGCACGGGAATGTCTTCACACGCAATAAGATTATTTTCCTAAAGTACCACAATACCATTGCTTATGCACATAGACTCTTTAGCGAGGATGGGAAAGAAACTAGATTAAATTAGTACCATCAACCACATTATTTTTTTAAGAAGAAAACCACATTCTTTAAATTTTAAAAACGTGAACATTTTCTAATGTCACTAGTATTTTTTGAAGTTAGCAACATTTCTGAAAAATAGCGTGTAGTTTTCTTTATGTTGCATGATTTTTTTTTGTATGTGTCATAAACAATTTTATAATTTTAAATAATTTAGTTTTTGCAATATCTATATTTTAAATATATAAACAATACTAAAAAGAAAAAAGATTCACCAAAGAATAAAATGATGTGTTATGAATTTTGAAATAGTGACCAAAATAATTTTGAAGACAAGTGCAGTGACCGACGATGAATCTTAGCCCTGCTATCACATACGTGAACGGTCAATTGATCAAACAATATGCCACGTCGATAAAATACGTAGTCAAAGCGTATGGCGATGATTGTTGATGTTCATTGATACAACTTTAATAACCGTATTTCTAAATACGTGGATCAAAATGAATTTTGATCTCAACTTTGGTAACCAAAAGTGAACTTCTCTCTATCTCCGGAGCGCCATGCCGATGCAACAAAAAGAATGCGTGCTTCCTCTCTAAAAAACAACACGAGCGTCAATTGATTTTAAAAACCATTAAAAATGTTCCATTGTACGCGCAAAGGACAAAAATGAAGAAGACTTGACCTTAGAAAGAGAGAAGACTTGACCATCGAGAAAAAAAAAGTAGACATTTTTCAGTTCTAAGAACAAACCTGAACGTGGCAATGAATTTTGATCTCAATGACAAGAGGCACGCAACGGCATCGGCGAGGCACCTTCGGAACCTGCGCATGCCGTTCGGTGGTGGGAGCGAGATGCCCACCTCCATCCTGTCAGCGCCGCCGCGACCTTTGGCCACCCATATCGCCATCTTGACCAGTCACATTATTTTAAATGGATGTATATTACACTTAAACACATTTAGATAATATGAATCAGAAATAATAAAAATTAAAAGTAATAACATTTTACTATTGAGACTGCTTTTCCTTACCCGGCCGATTGCAGAAGAAAAAAAAGGTCGCTGCACTCGCCTAGCGACCGGCCGAAGCGGACGAAAATCATTTTCCATAAATAGCCAGAAACCCCCCAGACAAAAAAAAAATTAGCGCAGACCCAGGCATAGTGAAAAACACCATGTGCATCCCTACCAAAGCCCACCCTAGAAGTAGCGCCACGGCCCAAGGAATGACACCCGGCACGAACCACGATCAGAGGAGGGGACCCCGATGACAGCCACAGTAATCCTGGTGATGGCCTGAGCGCTCTTCTAGGCAGCCGGGTTTAAAATATAGAGAGATTAGATACATCCACTTCAACAATACTCCCTCCGTTCCTAGATATAAGGTGTATAGTTTCTGGCACGAAAATTAAAGAACACACATTGAGGAAAAATTACAGTAGGTTTGGACGAGATTACATCTAGCTAATTGACGTGAGAAAATAGAAGGGTTTCCAAAAGATAAGGAAACATGATCAAATCTTTTAAAAAATTATCAAGATGAGTGTTGCAATGCAATACACCTTATATTTTGAACTTTTTCTCAAAAATCTATACACCTTATATCTAGGAACAGAGGGAGTAGTTATTATGAAACGGAAAAATTACTAGATACGCCCTCCGTTTTTATTTACTTTACATATTAGAGTTGACTGAAGTCAAACTTTGTAAAGTTTGATCAAATTTATAGAAAAATATATGAACATTACTATAACGAATCTATATGATGTAAAAGTACATTCAATAATAAATCTAATGACATTGATTTGTTATTGCATATGTTAATATTTTTATTTTTATTTTTGGTCAAAGTTTATAAAGATTGACTTTGACTAAAGCTAATATGCGGACTAAATAAAAACGGAGGGAGTAACTATTAAGATGTTATCAGTAAATTGCATAGCCAAGTTTAAAGGTCCGATAACCCCGCTTGAAAATCCAAACAACCGAATTATTACTCGGACCGGATTATGTTCGGATATCAAGAATTTATTTACTATATCTTATACCAATAAATACAGAAATGGTTTTAGTTAAAAAAAACACTTTCACCTTTTATTTGGCGGGCTCTACACAATTGTATCCATACAACGAATGGTATTTTGTAGCCCTTGCGACTCTATTGATTTGGAAATATATATTTCTCTGTTGAAAACTCATATTGTACATCAAGATTTTGCCATCTTTACCCATCCAAATCCAAGGATCCTATAATGTGATTGAATGAACGCCAGTGGTGACTCGCAAATGTTTTTATCTTTTTGAGCCACCTAGTAAGACCATCCGTCACTAAAATAATGAAAAAACCTAGCTGGACAAATAAGTACATAAAACATAAACAAATAAATTATGTGCAAATGTAGACGTGCATAGCATAGTCCCCAGGGGGGAAATGTCATTCTTCCAGCTGAAAACGTCCCTGCCATGAAGACGTCACCTCCAAGGCTCCAACAGAGACCTCCACGCACGTAGCAAGACAGGCTCCGGAGCGTCCCGTCGATGCAACAAAACTACTCTACGTCGAATGCAACTGTTCCGTTATTATCTGCAAAGGGAAAGAAAAGAAGAAGACTTTTTTACTGTAAAAACAGACAAGACTTGACCATCGAGAGAGAGAGAAAAAGAGTAGACTTTTCAGTTCTGCCGACAAACCTGCACCGGCCGACAGGCACGCGACGGCGCCGGCGAAGCACCTCCGGAATCTTCGCATGCCGTCCGGCGGGAGCGAGATGCCCACCTCCATCCCGCCGGCGCCGCCGCGGCCCTCGGCGACAGACATAGCTCCCGTCCTCGCCACCGACACGATGTCCACCTTGGCCGGCCTCCCGAACCCGAAGTCCACGTCGTACACTCGGAACCTTGGCGACCCCGCCAGCGTCAGCGGCACCCCGGCGCCGTACGCCTCCACGACGCGCTCCAGGCACGCGTCCCAGCACCCACCGCGGCGCATCGCCTCGTCGATGGCGGCGGCCACCGCGGAGCATGCGGCGAATAGGCCGCCCGCGCCGGCGACGGCGATCTCCTTCTTGCTCGCCGAGGCGAAGCACAGTCCCAAGCAGTTTCCCAGGTACCTGGCGGGCACGGGCGGGTCCAGCCGCGCGCGGTGGTCGGCGGCGAACACGGCGTAGGCGCGCTCGTCGCTACTGGCGCCGGGTGACGAAGGCTCTCCTTCGCCGCTTTGTTTGGCTCGGTAGTAGCAGTGCCAGATGAAGCCGTACGCCGCGACGGTCGACGTGGGGCGAGGCGCCGGCGGCGACACTTCGCGGCGCGCCGCCTCGCGGGCGAACGTGTCCTTGATGCGCCGCAGGAGGTCCTCCGACAGCACGAACGTGGCGAGGAGCTTGTCCACGACGGCGTCAGGCGACTTGAGGAGCTTCCCAGCGCGGTCTCTGTATGGTCTGGGGGCGGCGAAGGCGTCGTAGAGGTCGTGGCGGTCGCGGATGAAGGTGCGGCCAATGACGGGGGGCTCCGGCGCGGCGGAGTTGCCACGGGATGCCGCCGCCCAGGCCCACGCGTGGAGGAAGTGCGTGGAGCAGGCGCCGTCGCAGGCGGCGTGGTGTACCGTCACGCCGATGGCGAGGTCGCCACCGCGCAGCAGGGTGGCCTGCAGAGCCAGCACCGCGCCGCCCTCCGGTAGCCGCGGCACGAGCGGGGCGATCCTGGAGAGCTCCGTCGGGCTGTCCGTCGCGAGCTCGTCCACGCCGACATGACTGTACTTGGCCACGGTGAAGCTGACGCCGTCGCCCGGCTGGTAGTGGAGCTCGTGCCGGTTGGGCGTGCCGGGGATGAGGCGGAGGCGGCCGGCGAGCGGGTAGAACGAGCGGAGCACCTCGGACAACGAGTCCTCGAGGTTGGAGAAGAGGGTACCGGCGGCGACAACGTCGTCGTCGCCGTCGTGCTCGTGCGCGCGGTGGAAGAGGAAGACCCGCTCTACGGGAGAGGTGTGGAGCCACATGGCGTCCAAGTAGGTGAGCGGGAGAGAGCGCTCGGGGAGCGTCGCGCCGCCGGACGACGGCGAGGGCTCCACGACGGAGGTGCAGAGCACGCGAGCCATGCTCAGCTGCCTAGTTCCCTGGTCGCGCGAGATCGCTGGCTAGTGTACGTTACGTACGTCGCGTTGGCTCATAGTAAATGTTTTAGTTGATGGTGCCACGTTGATTGATCCATCCCATCCGATCTCATCTAAAACTTTGATTGATTGATGATGCACGATTCTCGTGTATCCTAACTTTGTAAAAAATATTAGACATATGTTTAGGTTTTCTATTAACATGGTATATGATTACACAAGCGGAAATGCTCTTTGGAGCTCGTGCTCCATGGAGCCCTTTAGATTCAAATTTAAAATTTCATCAAAATTCATGTTTTTACATTTCAAAAAAATCAAATATATATATATTAGATATATATGGAGGCATAATAACACATGAATGTGTAAATTTTTAGGACGGAATACGTTGAAATGAGGGTTATGCAAAAAAGACAAATCAGAAGCTTGTTAACATGAGGTTTTAAATCCCTCTGATTTGTTTTAAATCTGACTTCTGTAAGGTATTAAAACATTAAACATGAGGTTTTATTTCAGATGGGATGGAGATACCAGTGTCCACCACAATCCAAACGGATGTTGATTCTTAGTAAAAAATGTTACAATTTAAATTTGAAGACTGATCCATGTCACAAATGATCAATTTATTTTACTACAACTTACATGTGTAAGCTTGTAACACATGACTGTTTAGAAATTTTTGAAACATATAGATACACTTTTCTCTAGAGTGCCGTTGTAGCCAGATTCCAGCAATCCTCTCTCATGTACTAGCCCTAGCAAAAGCGGAAATAGCTTTTGGATCCCGAGCTTCATGGCTCCCTTTATTTTGAAAATTCAAAAATCTAATTTTTAGGTTTCAAAAAATTCTGAAAACACACACACACATACATATGGATGTATATTACTTGTTTGCAAAGTTTCACGGTGAAATATATTTGTATGCGATCTACACAAAAGTGAAAAAATCTTGTATTTCTAGCACATGTACTATTCACTATTAAAGTATATGCATTTATCTTTTTTGTGTAGCTCACATCAAAGCGTATTTCATCATGAAACTTTCCAGAAATGTGTTATACAACTAGATGTTCATCCATATTTTTTTCAGAATTTTTCGTATCTCAAAAATATATTTTTTAATTTTTTCAAAAAGCAGGCTCATTGGAGCTCGGGATCCAAAAATCCTCACTCCTAGCAAAAGTCAACATAATATAGTAATGTAGGTAAGCATGCCGGTATTTGCATAGAAGCTCCTAGCTAGGTGCTCCATCGTCCATCCACCCACCCTATATCCGTCTCAAGATCTCAACGTATGATGCATATGTGTAGTACGGAGTATACATTTTTGAATCAGTTATTTCCATTAAAGCCACATGCCCCGTATCCTGACAAGTGACAATCGATCAGTAGACACATGCACGGGAAAGATTTTTGCGCTTCAAGATTTAAATCACGTGACACTAACAACCGTTGGTAAGATAACTTGATTCATAGATTCAAGTTGTACTTAGTTGTTAGTTTAGAGATTATACCATTAGTCACATTATGAAAACCAAATAATGTCAAAACGTTTAGGCGCGGTGTATTAACGTTCACCTCGTTCCTTATTTCTTAACGTGAATAGAGAAATCAACCAATAAAAGAAGTAATGTTTTGTCTCAAGTTTTAACTCCAATTGAAACTATTTATACTCGAGAAGTTTCCCATTTTTTTCATTTAAGTTCCATACTTTGAATATGCATATAGCATGAATGTATAATTGTATATTATAAAATTCAGATTATTGTACTCAGTGCAAATATTCCATTTTTACTAAGTCCATAACTTAAACTTTACAATTATATTATCCTAATAAATTACAAATGGTAATAAATGTAAGTTGACATGTGGTTCTTGAACCATCTCACATCTAAGAGCAAGTACAATAAAATAATACACGCCGGTTATAAGAGATGTCACATCGTATTCTAGCTTAGTTAGGGGAGACATAAGAGAAGAAAGAAGAGAATCGGACTATAAACTTACACTCGGCTGTAGCACACGAACTCCAACACTTTTTGTGAGAGAAGAAGGTGGGTCAGATACTAATTCTATAGCATACTAGTATATCTCACTATTGTATAAGTGGACTATAAGATTGGCTATAAGTTACGTAGCAACGTCAGTCGGTTGTTGGCTATACTATTAATCATGCTCTAATAGGGGCTTCACCCGCGCTTTATGCTTTTCAATCATATATTTTGGACCACAAATGAGTCACTTAATACTAGTCTAGTTATCTAACTGATCAATTTCCCGGTATGATTGTTGTGAATATCATGATATTGATTTCCTGAACCTTAGGTGTCTCCCAAAAAGAACTAAGGATATGTCCAAGAGAGATCCTCAAAACTTCCACATCTCTTTGAACTGGCTGTTCGGATCCATTTTGCCATCCAACGCGACCCTATATCCATCCGCGAATCGGTTCGCTTATCCGTTTTTCCCGCAAACCTGAACTAAACCGAGGGGAGCTTTGCGGGAGTCCGAACACCGCAAACGCTCGCTTCCGAGACCCCCGACGCACCTCGAAACCACTCACAAGCCTGCATTTCACCACTTCCTCCTTCCTCTATATCCGCTTGCTCCCTAAAAGAGCCGTCACCGCACCACCGCCATGTTACCAAAGACCTTGCTGGAGCTCAGTTGCGTTGCCGCGCCACCCCTGGCGTTGCCAAGCCCTACTCATCTCCCCTCGCCCGTTCATCGTGCAAGTACCATCCTCCCATGCGCATGTCGTCCATGGTGATGAACACGCCCGACTAGTCTTCCTCGAAGTGACCGTGCCAATTTTTCTGACCATTTTCTCTCCTCTTTCAAGAAATGGATTCAAACTCAGAGTACATGTACAAGAACTTTATCAAGTCGTTCAATGATTCTTCCTACAAGGATGAAATGGGGATAATGAAGGTGTCCCTTGCAGACGCGGAGCAAACGGAAAAACATGTTCTCAATTTCAAGGGATCGACCAAAGCTATAGAGTGTTGAATTGGAACAGAGCACGAGGGTACTTGCCGCTGGTGGATGATTACTTTGCTTCATATGCCTTGCTCGCGAACAATTTTTGTGGGCGCTTTCGAATGCGGAAGAATGTGTTCGGTCGCCTCTACAACACCATCCACTCCTACGATGACTCCTTCATCTTGAAGAAGGATGCCATGGGGACAATTGGATTCTCTGTCTATTAGAAGTGCATGGATGGATTGCGGATGCTTGCATATGGCACAACTGCGAATTCGTGGGGCGAGTACCTCCGGATGTCCGAGAGTACATGCGCGGACTCCATGGTGTGATTTGCTCATGCGGTGGTGCAGGTGTTTGGTCCTTAATACTTGAGAGAACCAACTGTTGCGGACACTTATTGGATCATGGCAATGTCTAAAGCAAGAGGGTGGCCAGGTATTCTCAGAATTCTTGATTGCATGCATTGGAGGTGGAAGAACTGCACATATGCTCTATAAAGACAATATCAGAATTATATGAATAAGCTCATCATCATTCTTGAAGCGGTTGCTTCACATGACTTCTCGATTTGACATGCTTTCTTTGACATGTCGGAGTCTCGCAATGATACCAATGTACTGCACCGGTCTTCATTGTTTGCTCGGTTGACTGAATGACAAGTTCCTCCGTGCAACTATACTATCAACAAGCATGCGCACAACATGGGCTATCTGATTGAGCATCTATCCCGCATGGGCGTCATTCGTTGAGACCATCTCCAAACCAATAGGCCAAAAAAGCTTACTTTGCCCAAAGAAAAGAATGAGCTAGAAAGTATGTGGAGGACCTGCAAAACAATGAGATCCGAAGACCTTATGGAAGGTGATGACATGTTGTGTGATAATGCACACGATGATCGTGGAGGATGAGGGTGAAGGTGCCGCCGAATATCTGGACTTTGAAAACACGGATGGTCCTATTAAACTTTGACCTTATGGAGAATGTGGGTGAAGGTGGCGCTGGTTTGCTTCTCCGATCCGTCTGATCTTTTGTTTGAAGGGCGACCAATGTCTTTCCTCCCGGTCTCGAAGGCCAAAGGGAGGCAATGCTTCTTCTTGCTGGACTCTGTGGTTTGCCTTTACAGAGATCTCGCCGGACCAAGTGGTATGTCCCTGACGCCGGCGGTGCTTCAATCCTTCGAGAAGCAGTTTGGATTCGATCGACTTTTCCAACTTTGTTGGGTCTTTTTTTCTAAGATTTGAAGACCTGGTTGTAATTTATAGTTTCTTCGGAGTGTTGTTTGTTAGTGGTCATCGTGTAAGTTTCTCTGTATCACTATTTGAAAATTGAATGCAGCAGTTGAGGCTTCGAGCCCATTCGTTTGTTCAAAAACAAAAACAAAAATATGTGTCATCATTGTAGCTAGTACTAGCCTAGCTTTGGATTGCATTTGGCCAATGTGAGTTAGATTAAACTTTGTTAATTAGCAAATCCGTATTTTCGGTGCACAGTGATGGTAATATTTTGTTCGTGCAATCACATACATGGAAGAGTAAGATACAATCTGTGCCAAAAAAAAACCGTAATAATACCCATCGAACGTATGGTGGGGAGGGGTGTGGCAACTCCGAATGATATAGATGACAATTTTCGTTAGGCATAGATGGCAATTATATAAAATTGTTATGTCGAACCAAAAATTGCTATGTATTTTTAAAAATTGTCATCTACTTCCTCCGTTCGGTTTATTAGGCCCAAAAATAATTTCTCTTATATCAAGGCATATAGTAATTTGCTCACATTAATCACTTTATGCCATTCTCAATGCACTCTCTCATATGCTAGTTTTCACATGCAACCAATGAAAAAACTTGCATGCAGTGTATTTATTTTCTAGCAATGGAACTAACAACAATAATTCCTCATGCAACCAATAAAAAGGATGCATACATACAACTTTCCAACGAGGTCTTATAAAAAGAGACATGCGTATGCTGGTTACGGGCCTAATAAACCGAAATGGAGGGAGTACCATCTAAAAATTGCCATCTATCACTAATTAAAATTGCCATTAAAATCGTTCAGAGTTGCCACCCTCCACCACACATTTTTTGGATATCAGGGTAAAAAAAAGCCGGAATGAAATCATAGAGGACTCCCTCCATACCAGTGCATAAGGCACTTAACGAAAATCAGATATTCCCAATATATGTAGGCGCGATTCATTAATTTTCCTTCTCACCCTTCTCATTTCCCACCACCTTCTCGTTTGACTCCCCCACGTGCTAATAGGAATTGATAGCCAGGCCAATGCATGCCACGGTTAGCTCGGTGATGGTAGGCGTGCGCCAATAGTACTGCATGCATGCATAACTCATAAAGAAACCAAAGATCATGCAGTTAATTGTTCTGCCTGGTGTGATTTTCTAGATAAAATTGATTGGTTAATTTGACGACTTGAATTATTTCTTCACCCAATCTCCTTGCATCGGTTGCGCTGCAGCACGTAAGGTGCCTTATGCACTGGGCCGGAGGGAGTAGCAATAACTAGCCATATCTTCGCGACGCAGCGCCGCGGATTATTAAGTAACTTATGTTAAAAAAATGATATGTACATATTGGTATAAGCATCATAAACGATAAGTAAATCCTCGCATGTAAAGATAACCATTCGTGTTATTGATTGATAATAAAAATAGTATATTGATTGAACAAAGCAAGACAATAAGCAGACCTACCATGGATCAATGATAAATACGTTCTTGGTTATTTTTCTTCTTCTTTTGAGTGTAACCATTGCCTAGTTTGTCATCATTTAATTGGCAGTTGGATAGTGATGCTCTTCCTGTATAAGTTGATTTTATGTCTTGCATGTGATAATGTGGGCTCCACTGTCAAGCTGCATGCATGTGTGCTTGAAAGCACGTAATTGTTGCTCCTTTGCTTGGCTTAAAATAGTAAATTCCTTAGTTTTGAAATGTAGATTTAATCGGGTACATATAAGAGAGAGACACATATTCCTAATTTCGTTGAAGAACGAACGGTCTCAAAGAAGACATGACATGGAATGTACACCATTATTTCATTCTCTTGTATGTAGAGACATTGTAATTAGATTTCATGTTAGTAGAAAAAAATAAAATACATAAAAGTCTTGTTAAGAATTTAAAATAATACCTACTGAACCGTCTATATTGTGATTGGTAGCACCATGATGATTAGACATCTTTGCTTCGTGCCTTTTTCTCTTGTTTCTATGATCCTTGACATTTGAAACTTCATTTGTTGGGTGCATGTAGCTCATGTCTGTTGTTTTCAATGTGTGTTTGAAGAGGAGATTCAATTGTGTCTATGCGTTACGGATTATTAAGTGTATATATAGAAGGTTTAAGAGAGAGTGACTCAACATTGTAATGTTATACATTCAACACCTGGCATTGAGTAATGTAGGTAAGCTGTCTTGTTGACTCGTCAGTCGATACGTGTACGGATTCTTATCTTGGAGTTTACCAAAACTTACTGGCTAAGCAATGGCCAGGGTGAATAAGTAAACATGAATGTGACAGTGCCGCCTAAATAAGTTGGACCGGTATGTATTCCTTTTTTAGAGCTGAGTGTGATATATGTAGGCGTAGTAGGAAAATATACATGTATAATAGGAATGCATAATATTATTACCGCAAAAAAAAATAGGAATGCATAATATTGTAGGAGTACATAGTTTTTTTGCATTCCTTGATGCTTTTTTGCAGAATAAACCGATTAATAGGATGATGACACGTGTTATTACCGAAGGATGCGATGGGGTATGATTTTCGTGTATGCTTTTCGATTTTTTATGCTTCCGCTATGCATGAATGTGACCACGTGAGCTTTGATTGATTTTTATTTTTTTAGTTACATGTATGTTTTTTGGTTGCATGCATGCATAACGATTCTTTGGATCGATGTAGATAATTTGCTAGAGATGCGCATTTCTAGCAAATTATTTACATATGTGGTTATATTTTACGCTTTTATTCACTAACATGCGTGTATGTAAATAACAATTAACTCCCCCGTTAAAAAAACTATAATCTGCATGTTGTCCAGCTTCCATCACTGCCACATGAGGATCCACCTCTGTGATATAAACTTGTAGCCATGCTTTCACCGTGTTGACTTGCTTCATCCGGCGCGCCATGGACTGGATAGTGTCTACCATGAACTTGATGGAGGCTGTGACCAGAGAACTTATCAACTTCATGCCGGCTAGATCGGCCTGCATCTGCTCCATGGTGTAGATGAAAGTGCAACGATGGAAGCTAAGGAGAACGGGTTAGCACAACGTATATAAAATTGAGGTTGTATAGGTGTAAACAACGACGATTTGGTGGAACCCAATTTGATGGGGTCCTTTAGAAAATTGAGAGAAACATCTTGTCAATGATCCAAAATCGTGTGATAGGCCTATAGATTTTAACCACCGCCTTGCATGCAAACCAAAATTTTTTCCAATCAAAGCAGTCATGCCTCACCTCATGTGGTCAGTGCCGTAGCTAGGGGTTGGACGGGGTGGTCCATGGATCACCACGGAATTTCCCCGTTCATTACATGGAATATAGAAAACAAATAAATAATAAATACATTTATATTAATATTTTTAGTGTTGAACAACTTGGACTATTAAATTGGCTACACCACTACAATGCATGTATACTAATTATCCCTAGATGCACCCAACATTAATTTCACCCGGTTATATCCCTAACTAATAGCACATGTCATCTTCACATTGATCGATCTTGCCCGAAAATAAAAATTAAAAAATCCACAAAATCTAAATGTATCTAGGTATAGAGAATCTTAGATGTGGCAATAGGTTTGTGCATCTAGTGGAACCGTTTTTTATTTTAGGTGATAACCTCATGGAATCACTGCTTCTTTTCCATAGATGCAACATTTTTCTTCGTGTGCTAGGCTAAGCCGTGGGGTACTAAAGAAAGGTTTCCTAGTATTTGTGACTCATGAGTGATCTTGGTTATCTAAAAATTTCATAGCATAACCAATTAGTTTAAATGTCTGCGATAACATGATAATGATATTTATTTCTGACAAAAACCAGGTGTATACGTTAAGTCTATAAGTATGCATATAGTATATGCTTGTGCAAATTTCATAAGCTACGTTATCTAAATCCAGATGAATTCATTTCTTTCTTTACACCATCCACTATTGTACATTTAAATCATACCATTATTGTCTCTAAATTAATCAATCTCGCAGATTTTTCTCCTCCCCTCAGCGTGTCATTGCAAGTCGAGTAGCGTGTGGGCTGATAAGATCGTGTTGTTTCAGAAAAAAATTAACTTTTCCTCTTTCCCGAATTAACCTAGCTAATAAAAAAGAGACTGATTCAGCTTTCTTCTCCACAACTCACCCATCCTCCATATAACAATTAAAGAATAGTCACATGAGACGTGCATCTACATATAATAATCAAATCATAGTTGTGAAGGGAAAGAGCCTGCCCATACAATTGTCTATATCTTTTTTTTTTGCGGGCACAATCATCTTTATCTTAAAAAGTGATTTTATTTCTAGCCGCATGTATACTAATTATTTTTGTTGTGTTAATTCGTAATTAGGCAATAGTTATTAGGTTTATTCAACACATGGTAGAGCACACAAAAAAACAGGAGGGGAATACCAAAAAATAGGTTTACAGGTGCATTATCATTAAATAAAAAGCATAAACATATTGATCAAAAAGTGGAAGACACCACAGAACTGATCAATATGCTTCTGCAATAAACTTCATATCATCTGGAAAAAATTGTACCAAATATTAGCAAGAGAGGGAGGGTGATCTATAACCTGAAGATTGAGGTATCAAAACGAAGAACTTGCCTAAAGCTTGTAGGTCTTTACTCTGGCCGTGGCGATTTCAGTCAAACAAAGTGATGATTCTTCTGATTTCCATCGAGTGCAAAAAAAAACTGCAAAAAACTAAAGACGTATATATGTGATTCATCTGTCTGCTTGTACAATTATTATGCATATTATATTATTTTTCGCACACCCAAGAATCATAATTAAGAACTATAATTAAACATGGAATTAGTTGTTAGTTGGGAATTGGAGAGTTGAAATTGATTAATTGAAACTGGACTTCAAATAGATGGTGATATGCACTGACTCTGTTATTTTTGAAAAAATACACCTTGATATCTGTTGTTACACTGCCTAATGCTCACCTAGATCATATCTACAAAGGTATGCATATGCTGCTAGCAATTTATCAATTGGATTCTGAGTTACATAAGTTTAGCAACCCGATAACATGCACATATGATATCATTAAAAAAACTTTTGCGGAGATAAATATAACTGAAGGAGCAAGCCATCTTCTCATAACGCTGTAACTACACAAATTCAACTTGTGATAGTTGCTACTCCTACTACCTGATCTGGTCGGCCACATGAAAGGAGCAAGTTGGAGTACAGCGAGAAGATCAGCAACTCTCTCGCAGGTCAACGCATAGCAGGAAGAAACCCGAGGAGCATGGAAATGGCATGGCCATGGGCGGCGGCGGAAGATCATGGGAACGTTCACGATGCGACATAGCCACAAAGGAGAACCAAAACCCCATCGCTGTCTCCACCTAGTCGAACACAACACACGCCCCGAGCGGCCGCCCAGATCGCATGTCCGGCTGTGCACGGACAGAGCTGGCGGTGGGCTCATCGTTGGAAGGAGTGCCACTCTTGAACAACGCCGCTGTGTTGACACAACCGAGCATCGCGCGGTTGCCATGGATGCCACCACGGTCAGCCGTGTCAGTCTCGAGTATTGTTCAATCTTGCAAGGAGGTAGGAGAGCAAAGGAGTCCGGAACGGATCCACGTTTTCTTCATCGGCACCACACGCTGCCTTACATGGAGCTCCTCCTCGCACCCGACGGCCACTAGCTTGGCGGTAACAATGGGTACCTGTGGGGCGTGGGTAGACCTTCGGCTTCGGGTGGAGCATCTTGGCGCCGGGCTCCGGTTGGTAGCTGAGGAAGGGACAGTGCGGCGTGATCTTGTCGGGGTTGCACGGCCGGAGCACGATGTTGTGCGCCTTGAAACCGGACATGTCGAACACCTCTTTGACCATACCAAGGGCCGAACGCGAGCACCATGGCGTCCCCGTCCATGACGCCGCTCTGCCCTTTCACCGCGACCCCGAAGACACGCCCATCGCGTACCACAACGTGCTTCACTTCGCGTTAAGCCGATGACCACCTCGGCGCTGGACGCGGCGAGGACGGCCTTGGTGAAGGATTCATGCCAGGAGGAAGGAACATGTACCTGTATCAAGGGAGCAACTCCCCACGATGATCAACATCATCATCTCCCGACCATGACGCGGCGCCGTCATGCTCCCAGTGAACAACCCCATCACATAGAAGTTGAGCAGCACGGCGTTCCCGTCTGCACCTCCCCGTAACTGCTCATGTTGTCGCTCGACCGCCTCCACAGCTTCGTCTCCTTCCCCGTGGAGGAATCTGCTGCCTTCGCGAGAAGGAGCTAATCCTCCTGTGGATATCCGCTATGCAGGTGAAGCCAGGCGTGGAGGGCAATGGTGAGCGGCGCGAGGAGGGGAGGAAGTTCGAGGGGCCCAAGGAGTGCGCGTTGCCGACACAAAGAAAGGAGGAAGGCAAGGCGGCGATTGCAGACGCTCCTGAGAAGCGGCAACAATGACGGAGCATGCACATTGCAACCCACCATAATACCAAACAAATGAACCAGGAACCCTCTTAGCCCATGAAACACAACATGAATCAAGCGCCCAATTTATAGCATCAGGAACCGACATAAATGGGTAGTCAAACCGACAAAGAAATCCAGTCAAAGCAAAAAAGAAAATACTAAAAAATTCAGGGAGTTTCCACAACATGAAAGCAACTTCCAGAAAACTAAGGCTTTGTTTGGTTATGTGCTAAACCACGTGTATTGACAGGGATCAGAATGGATTCCACGGGGGGCATCCACGCCGGGAATAAACACACGTGGGTTACATTTTTGCTGTTTGGTTTGGGCCAGCGCAGGGACGATCCAAGCCCAAACCACCGCGGTCCACTTAGTTCCACAGGGGCTACGAGAATCGCCTCGGCCTCGTGGAACTTATCCACGACGAAACGAGGCAAAGAGGGGCGGCGCAGGATACCTAGCGAGAGAAGCATCGACCCAGGAAACCTAGCGAGAGGAGCGGCGGCGCAGGAAACCGAGCGAAGGAGCGGCGGCGAGCGGAGTCGCCGGCGACGCCCCCCACGACGGTCCCCTTCACCCTTGTAAGTCTATGCCTCTTTCTCTTTCCCTTCTCTACTCCTCCTCCTCCTCTGATCTCCTTTCTCCTGTATCTTGGGGTAGTTGAATCCTCGACGAGCGGAGGTGCGGTGCTGCTGGCGGCGCGACCGACGACGGTGACGACGGCTGCCATCTCTCCCGTAAGTTCTCCCTCTTTCTTCTTGCCCTGGCCTGAATCCTCATCTCTCTTTCCTGCTGCGCATCAGCCCCGTCGGCGGCGCATACAAGGTTTGCCGTGGAGTTTCAAAGTGCAACTGCTTGACCACATCTAGTTCCCCTTGCCTAGTAAAAATTTCAGCTATCTAGTTTCCCTTGACCAACTGCTTGACAAGATTTTGTGTTGAATTACTGAAGTATTGATGCGGATGCTATCTTTATCCACTTGCCTAGTAAAAATGTCAGCTATTTGCTTTCTTGTACACTCACTGGATGCATATCTTGAGTTGCTATCGTTGGCATGAGCGCATGGTCCTGTGTAAATAGATGCAAAATGAGAATATACATTATCCATCTATACTAATTCTTCATCTTGTCATTTGTCAGGTTTTATCAGCACTCTCACCTAGTCAAAAAATCAGGTTTGATGCATCCATCCCGTACTCTTGCCATTTGTCAATTAATTATCTGCACTCTCGCCATTTGTCATCGATTTATCTGCATGATGCCATATATGATATGCATTACAATGATGAAATTTATATACATGTTGTCATATATGATATGCATTACATTGATGAAAATTTATTCTCTTGGTTACTTAGTGGTAATATGAATTCGACAATTGTGGATGGAAAGAGGATGAGAGAGGAGGAAGACGATGATATTATGCTTTTTTTGTTGCCTGCTTTACATCTCTTGGGTACTAGTGTATGCAAAAAGCGTCGACATACCTCGGTACTGTCCGGAAAGGCGCGCCTACGAGAAATACTTGAAGGTCACGTGATGGATTGTCGAGTAGCATTTCGTATGGAACCTGAGATCTTCAAGTCATTGGCTAACTATCTTAGACGAGAGAAATTGTTGCGTGATACAAGAGTGAAGGTAGAGGAGAAACTCAGGTTCTTCTTGTATATGCTTTCACACAATGCATCATTTCAAGACCTACAACTCCAATTCAAGTTCAGCGGCGAGACATTACATCGACATATCAAGGCATTTTTCAACATAGTCCCTGCTCTCACCTATAGGTTTCTAAAACTTCCCAATGTTCAACACACCCATCCGAAGATTAGTACAAGTACACGCTTCTTCCCTTACTTCAAGGTATTTAATTTGCTATTAGTTGCGAAGTAATTATCGTATCACACAAAATCACAAAATCACACTTCATCCTTCTCCTTGCAGAATTGCATTGGAGCCATCGATGGTTCCCATATCCCTATTACTATTAAAGGTGACAAAGCTGCTCCATATAGGAATAGAAAGGGTACACTAAGTCACAACGTGATGTTGGCTTGTGATTTTGATTTGAATTTCACATTCATCTCATGTGGCTGGGAGGGATCCGCGACGGATGCGAAAGTCCTTAGATCAGCTTTGAATACTGGGTTTCAAGTTCCAGAAGGCAAATTCTTCCTTGTTGATGGTGGCTATGCAAATACGCCATCATTCATTGCTCCATATCGCGGAGTTAGATACCACTTGAAAGAGTTCGGGCGTGGTCAACAACGAGTAAGGAACTACAAGGAATTATTCAACCATCGCCATGCCGTATTAAGGAATCATATAGAGAGGGCTTTGGGAGTTTTGAAAAAACGATTCCCAATACTCAAAGTTGGGACATTTCATCGCATAGAGAACCAAGTAAAGATACCAACAGCTGTTGCGGTTTTACATAATATCATTCGAATGCATAGTTGAGTTGTTCCATGAGCATAACAACCTTTCATTTAGGGGAGACAATGGGTGGACTAGTGAAGTTTGGAACAAGATCACAAGGGAAATGAATGAGAAGCATCCATATGCTTCTTTCACAAAGATCCAAATACAAAACAAGGAAAAGGAGCTCAAAAGGGACTATCGCTTCCTCAAGGAAGCAAGGATGCAAAGTGGGATTTCATGGGATGACTCAAGGAAGATGGTGGTGGCTGAACCTGCATTGTGGGATAATTTGCTCATTGTAAGTTATTTCTATCTTGTTCTATCCAAGAGATGAATTCTTGTGCAGCTATTCATCAATTTCTTTATGCTTTTGTAGTCATTTCCTAAAGCGAAGAAGTTTCGCTCCAAGAGGGCGTGCTTCCCGTTGTTTGATGCTTTAGGAGAGATACATGATGGTGAGTTGAACTTTCTTTATCTCCATTTACTTATGCAGGTTGACACATTTATGCTTACTTCATGTCTTATATCATTTTCTATGTGTAGGACAAACAGCAGAAGGAACTTTGAATTTTACGTCATCTGAGCCTTCTCAACATCCCATTATTACTCAAGTTGACAATGTCGAAGAGTCTGCCGAGAGAGACAATAGCTTTCCGAACATTGAAGAGAGAGTGGATGATGATGATGATGATGACATAGACAACTCCACTGAGCAAGCAGAGAAAGAAGTTGCCATGGAGGCTCAAGGTACGTTGGGGAAGAGAGTGGAAAAGGAGCCAAAGAAGCGTAAGAAGTCTGATGTTGCTGGGATGATGGAGAGCTATATTGCCATGAAGACAAAGCAAGCAGAAGATGAAGCTACAGCAAGAGAAAGAGCCAAGGCTGATGGTGATGAGTTTTCAATCAAAAAGTGCATCTCTGTGACAAATGAAATGGAAGAGCTGACCACTGAAGAAAAGGTAGATGCATTTGATGTTTTCATGAATGAACAGAAACGGGAGATTTTTCTTAGCGCTGATCCATCAAGTAGAATTATGTGGTTAAGAAGGCAGCTGGCGAGAATAGGTTGACTCAGGTATACTTGGCAAAATCATTCTTTAGTTATCTTGCTGCTATCAGCTTAGTGATGCTTGGTGAATATCTACATCGTAATCCTGCTCTGTTTTGCTTGAACCAGAATTCTCTCTTGAAGAATAAAGATGTTAGGAAGTTCTCGACGACAAGTGTGCCAACGACGATCTATCTCCAACTCATTTGTAGCTGGTAGGAGGAACCTTCATTGAGGGTTGTCCCAAAATGAACAGTCTATGATGTTTATTTTTTGAGCGAAACAGATAAATTCATAGCAAATTGTACTGAACTATCAATGATGTAACTGGAAAAGGTGTTTTGTATCGTTGGTGAGATGTTTCTTTATTAGCTTATATGTCAGGTGGTCTGCTTTGCATGTCACTGTTACAATTTCGTTTTGTTATTATGGGTTCAGACCATTTTTTCAAAATTATGAATACTATTTTATATGTTGTTCAAATGATATCATAGGCATGGTGCTTTATGTCGTTTCCAAGTCAGAGCAAATGGAAACTGAAAAGGGGGTTTGGTTTGAACGAACCAAATGAAAACTGAAACGAGGGGTTTGCTGTGGATTGATACACAGTGGAACTGATGACACACGGGGATCAACTCAATCCACTAGTGGATTAGTTCCACCAGGGTATTAGTTCCACCACAACCAAACAAAGCCTAACGTGGCACAATTGTTTTTCCTTTTCGAAATTGTTTTTCCATACCCTCCGCCGTTCCCCTTCCCCCCGCACGCCGCTTTCCGCGCCGGCGCGCCGCATTTCCGGCTCCAAACCCCTCAAAACCCTGCGAAAACCCGACCGTCCCCTGCTCCCCGGCCCCCTCCCCTTCCGCCCCATGCTCCGCGCCACCGCCGCGATGCTCCCGTCCCCATCCTCCCTCCGCGCGCTCCTCCGCCTGTCCCGCCGCGTCCCCCTCCACCCCCTCCGCCCGCTCCTCCCCCACCACCGCCTCCGCCTCCTCTCCTCCTCCTCCTCCTCGTCCCCGCCCCTGCCCACCGGCGACCCCCTCGGCCCAACGGATGCGGTCTCCTCGGCCTCCGCCGCGGCCGCCTCCTCCAACCCCGAGCCCACCGCCGACTCCGACTCCGACTCTCCATGGGGCGTGTTCGACCCCGTCGCCTGCCGCATCGTCATGCAGGCGCACCCGCCCCCTCCCCCTCCTCCGTCCAGCTCCGACAGGGAGGAGCAGCAGCAGGAGGAGGAGGAGGTGGTGGTGAAGCGGAATGTGAGGCCGAGCGGCGGGAAGCGCGAGCCTAGGTGGGCGGATTTAGCCACCGCGAGGAGGGCCACGGGGAAGCCCGGCAAAGCGCCGAGGGCCTCGTACGTCTGCGGCAGCTGCGGGGACGGCTTCTCGCAGTGGTGGGGCACCTGCCGCAGCTGCCAGGCGGTGGGGACTCTCACCAAGTACGTCCCGGGGGCCGCAGCCGACTCGGCAGAGGCCGAGGGGGGCTCGTCGCACCACGCCGGCCGCTCCTGGATTCAGCAGAAGAGCAAGGAGATGGTCCCTAAGAAGCTCCGGGAAGTGACCAAGGGGTTTGACCAGGCCGGCTGGCGCATACCGCTGTAATGCTCCTCACTATCCAGTCCGAATTTGGGATGAATGCTGGCTTCCTTAGTTTTTGTTCTCTGAACTGTTTGTTCTGTAGATAAATGATGTTAACTTGTTCAGATTGTTGAATGCTCTGTTTGTACATGATTAATCGACTTTAGGATGGTACTTTCCATGAATGCAATTACTTGGTAGCTCACTGGCTATTCCCCCCCCCCCCCCCCCCCCCCCCCACACACACACACACACAATTATTAGCTGATGTTGTGCATGCTTTTGTTTGTTTACTTCACAGGCCAGGGACCTTTGGAAATGAAATTTCTCGGGTGCTTGGAGGTGGCGTTGTTCCTGGTAAAACATCGCTCTAACCTCATTGGTACTGGTTGAATGGAAACTTGGAGTAGGATCAGTCAAGGATCGTATATAGATTCAAAACTGTCACATCCATCTTGCTGTTCTACTAAACTTTTAGATTGCTTAGGACAGCCTTCTATGTAGATAGCCATGTCTCATCAAATACGGTGTCAGTCAGATGACACTTTTTCAATAGATATTCTATTGCCTCTCGAAACTGGCCTTAGAGTGAGCTGTCTGTAACACAGTGAAAATAGACTATGGAGCGCTGCCATGTGCTCATAAGCTCTCTACTTTTACTTTCTTTCCACTTCTTTTTATCTTGCAATATTGCTAGATTTGGCTCGGAACTCGCATATTCTGCCTACATTTTGCACTTGTTCCAGATTCTTGTCGTTCCATTCTTCTTACTCCGTTTGTATGCGGAAGTAAGTTTTAGTTCCAGATAACAATTTGGACATTAATATTCAGTAGTTACTGATAAACATAACCCTAAATTATTGCCATGCTTTTTCTAAGCCCCTAACCTGGATGTTGTCTGCATATAAGATGTGCCACGTTGGCACATCCCCACGGGTCCTCCAAACCAGCCGCAGCCTCCCCTTTGCTATCTCTACCACTCCCTATACATTTCAGCCACAACCCCTCAACTGAATTTCCTCCCCATCCTTTTGAGTGCAGAATCAGTTACCTCTGCTCCTGCACATTTGCATTCATCCAAGAATGTAAATTAATGGTTCATGTGTGTTTGCAAATGACAGCCACCACTACAGTTATATTTAAATCGTGGGAAAATTTTGGAAATTTATGTTTCAACTCAATTTGTAGCTAATGCTGTGACTCTGACCTATATCTTTTTCCATGGATCAGCTGCTGGCTTTAGTTGTTCCAATTTGTGGGTTTTTTCATGGTCCGAATTAATTATAAGCACTAGGGGTTAGTAATTTATTACCAGACGGATCTTGTAGCATCCCCTCTTACATTAGTTCCATAGGATTTTTGTGATTGCAACTAATGAAAAATTATTGTGAAACCCAAGCAATGTAAAAGTTCCATACGGTTTTTGTGGAAGCCTGGGTCCACTAAGTTTGCTTCCGATCTCTTACCATTCCATTTTGTGTTACATTGAGTCGTTGACCATGTTCGGGAAAAAATGCACCTCATGTGTTGCATGAAGCTTGTATTTCATGGCATCAATGCATTACCTACTGTTTTTCATTGATGGCCATTACACATGTTGTTCTTCAGGCTCCTTGGTTTTAGTAGGTGGGGATCCAGGTGTTGGCAAAAGTTCATTGATGCTACAGGTAAAGATGCACATCTGGCTATTAATTGTCAATTAGTATGCCTTGTGTTTTCATTCCATTAATATCCCTGCATGCAGTTCAATCTATACTTATGTATTTTAAAATGGATGTACTTATTCTTACATTTTGGGTATTGGAGTTTGGGATATCTGCACCTAAATCTGAAACTCTGGAATCTCACAACATTTTTCTATGTAGCTTGCCTCTATTATATCTGAAGGTTCCGAGGACCATGCGTCTTCCCCTGTTGTATATGTGTCCGGTGAGGAGGTTGGTTATAGCCTTGTCGAATCTCCATCATGTGCACCTTCTTAACTGTTTTGTGTTCTTGCTGACAAAAAAAATCCATATACCACTCTTATGATTAGCTATCTACCTTTGATGTTTTCAATTTTATTAAATAAAGTGTGACTTTGTCCGCAGAGCATCGAGCAAATTGCAAATAGGGCTGACCGGATGAGTATCAGGTCTAAAGATTTGTATCTATACTCTAGTACAGATATTGAGGTAACCTTATATGTCTGACGTCATGTATATACTCATTTTCTTAGGTTCATTGACCTTTGTTTTAAGGAAACACAAACATGCTAGCATAAGATATTTCATATTTTGTGATTTGAGATTTTTACCAGCTGACCAAATCAAATAATTTTCGTCTTGGCCTCTTGGGAGAATCTTAGACATATTCATAACTGATAAACCATTTATGTCTCTCACTTGTTCAACAGGATATCTTGGACAAAATCCAGCCATTATCTCCAAGAGCTCTTATTATTGATTCAATTCAGACAGTTTATCTAACAGCATTTGCTGGAAGTGCTGGGAATCAAGTGCAGGTGTTTTAACCGATACTTTAAAGATTATTTTCTTACTAAATCATATAATCTTGGATTCATGGCAGGTGCCACTTAATAGTAAATTTTCATATTTTGTTGACTCACCAAATGTCCAATTCAGCTCAACCAACTTCATGAATACATATCATGATCGCTGATCCTGGAGAACTTGCCCCGTTTTCTGAATTTTAGCATTGAATCTAGTAACAGTTTAATTTTCTGAACTATGGTACAGATTGCAAACAAAATATTGTTTAACACAAGTTCTGATACTGAACTTGATGTATGATTCTTACAAATGTTCATCTTCATGTTCATATCTTTTGCTGAAATGATGTCCTATTTTCCCTGCGGAGCATAGGTCAAGGAATGCACATCTGCTTTGTTAAGTTTTGCAAAATTGACAAATATCCCTGTTTTCTTGGTGAGTTACACACTTTTGAGATATTTATTATATGTCCTGCATAAATGGGCGATTATGTTTTCTTGATTATTTTCTCTCTCTTTCTCTTTCTCTAGATTGGACACGTCACAAAAAGTGGTGATATTGCTGGCCCTCGTGTTCTAGAGCACATAGTAGATGTTGTTTTGTATATGGAGGTTGGTAAATACTGATTTCTCATACATGTATTTTCTTGTTATTATTGGATGACTGTTTTAGAATTTTCACAAAACTTTATAGATTATACATGTGTATGCACCAATTTTTTGATCTGCCTGGGAATGCATCTTTTTTTGTGATAAATGCCGGGGAATGTCTTAAATATAATTGTTTTCTTTGTAAAGGATCTTCAAGCTCGCAATTCCTGTTAAGAAGTCACCAAGCACATTAATAGGTTTATAACGATCTACGAAGAACTTCTTTTGTCCACATTATAAACATCCAACTGAGAATTGCCTTTTTTTTTAAAACAATCTTGAATTGGATGAAGGAAATTTACCACATAGAGTTTTCCTCCCTTTTCCAGAGTTGACGTAGCACGACAAATCGCAAAAACAACTTATGTTTTCGTTATCGTTGAAACACAACTTGTTCTAGAATCTTGGGTTTTCTATATGTGTGTTGAAATAAGATAGGCATACTCTGCAGTGGTGAGTAAATTCAACGGACCTGCATCATAGTGTATTTTCTTGACTGATGCAGAGACTGATTCCCAAGTGGGCGATTTTGTCTGAGACCTTGTATTCATTGATATGTGCACCACCGTAACACTATAAATATATTGAGCTGTGATCCAAATTTGTTTCCTTTTGTGCTAGGAGGTGTGCCGCTACATGAAGTTGTTTTTTTGTCCCCTATACATTTGCCTGCTGTAGACCGTGTGGTGTCACAAGTAGACAATATAGGAAGATACTCATTGTAACATCCCTACTTATAATCTCCTCGCATATTGTTTTTCCCCTTTGCATGATCGTGATTTGTCCCTGCAATGGTTTCCACATTAAAATGGTGTCTCACCTATTATTGGGGTCATCTTCCATTCGCTGCGTATTTCACTAACAATAACATCAATCTTCTTCATTTTTGTCATAGCCTCCATACAATGTTCCAAGTCCTACAACCATTTGAGAAATGTAATACAGTACTATTGTTTATCACTAATAAGATGTAAAACATGTTTTTCTAAAAAACGTGCAACTTCACTCTTTGTATGCAAGTTCATGTATTATAAAGTGCAAGCCTAACAACTTGGTGCTCTTCTTTCAGGGAGAGAGATGCTTATCTCATCGGCTGTTACGATCAGTGAAGAATCGTTTCGGGTCAACAGACGAGGTAATGGTATACTGCTACATTCTTGTCAATGTAATGCATTTCTATCTTAGTGTGTAAAAAGCATCTATGTCGGATTTATCTGTCCTGTTAGTCCTAAGATATTGCTTTCTTTGTTGCCTGTTGTCTTCTGTTGTGTTATTCTATTTCTGGTGGCTAGTACTACCTCCGTTCCAAAATAATAAGTATCTCAACGGAGGGAGTAGTAATATTTTATCCAGGGATTTGTCTGTTGAAGTTGAGAACCTTATTATAGGACAGAGGGAGTAGTAATATTTTATCTGCATGAGTTTTTTTTCCTGTAAAACTTCCTCCAGCCAAAAAGACATTGCTCTAAATAAAAATAACATCGTGCAAGATCCTGATTCTGAGTGGATGCAATATGTTTATTCAGCAAATCCTAGAAGATAGTAGTATTCCGGACCTGTCTAATGAAACTGACTTTGCTTTTTTATGATGACAGTAGAATATACTATTGTTACTGCTATGCCATCACTTTGCACAATATGGAAGGTTGCTAGGTGGAAAACGTAATAATTTCAGGCTTTAGCCATCGATGATCTTCAAAATATTAAGAATTTGCATGAAATATCCTGAGAATGCTGCTTTCACATCCCTTCCCTCCCAATCTTGTTGCTGCCTTGAGCTCCCATTTCTTCTCCCTACCTAGTCATGGTCCTTTCCTCTGCCTCCCGGTAGTGCCCTTGCGCTGACATTGCTCATTTATCTCTCTTCCACTTCTCTGCACATATTGTGTGTTGTCTTCTGTGTGATCAAGCAGACTACTGCATAGTGCTATGGCATTCCAGTTATTTGAACTATCCGAGTGAAATACCAATGCATGAGATTAGTTCTACCTAGCAAGGATCCTACAGTGTTTTGATACTGTGTTTTTCTTCCAAACCACCTATGCTATATAACCTTCATTTCATATACCTAATTTCATGTTCATCTAAGAGAAGTTGCCCACCTGTTTTCCGTTACATGTTATGTTGAATTTTGTACGCAATATATGTAAATTGTTGTTTGAGGTATATTAAGCCTCTGTAGGACATTCTTGTAGCCTTCTGAAAGCACTTCTCAATTTTCGATGTACAGTAGTTAAAGAGAAATAGTTGGTTAGCAGTATCGTTGCTCAAGCCATAACAGCATCTAACTGGGATTAGTAAAGATACATGTAACAAACTAGATTCTACTGCACCGCACATCAGCCGCAAACTGACCCTATAACAAATGTGTGCCACTTATGCCTTTTTTTTGCCAGCTTGGTGTATTTGAAATGTCAGAGCATGGTCTGCAAGCTGTTCTGAATCCCAGTGAGATGTTCTTAACTGAACATGACTCTGATTCTGAAATACTGGCTGGGCTTGCTGTAGCTGTTGTTTTGGATGGATCCAGAACCTTCGCTATTGAAGTTCAGGTACTAGATATGATCATTCTTGAGCTGTGGTTTTATTTTCTGTCCAACATTTCATATTGTTTATTTTATTCTTGTAGTGTAATATTGCGTTGGGCTTATTTTTTCAAAATGGAACTCGTCATTTGCTGTGAAGGTTTTTGGTATAGGATGTAATAATAGTATAAGGAAACTTAAGAATAATTGTGTTATCAAGTAGACCCACTGTTTTGGTAAGCTTGTATCAGTCTTTTGAATATGGCACGTGGTATTGTAGCTTTGCTCATAAGCTAGCTAGTTGCATGAAGCTTGCATCAATCTGTTAAATAAGCCAGTACTCCCTACAAAAGTTATGTTTATAACTTTTTTGTCACTTCACTCTATATTGGACCTTGTGAGGACCATTCATTTGAAGGATCTGGGCATTCTGAATACTGCAGCAGAGTTGAGACGATGGAATGAAAAATTAATTTCCTTGAGACTTCCTTCAACACTGTTTTGAATAAACTTTCATCTTTCATTTGCACATCTTAGAGCGCAGTTTAAGAATTTCAAGTCTTTGTGAGATGCAATTCGTGTTGTTTTTCAGGCACTGTGTGTTGAGGGTTCTCCTGGTCAAGGAAAAGTTGTTGGTGTACGGTCAAAAAGGGTTGATGTGATAATATCGGTAAGTGTTTAATAGTTTGCATAATACTTCCAACATATAAAGCATTCCGCCCCACATACTGTATATATCTAAAGTAAATATACATATAAGATGCAGCTGGATGAGCAGTGTTCCCAGGTTAGAAAAGGCAGATGGATAGTGTTGCAAAGCTTATTCTTGCTCCACTAACCCCAGTATTTTGGTGATAAGAGCCGCACAAAAAAAATGCCAACTAACCTCTTTTCTCAACCATACAGGTTCTTATGAAGCAGGCAGGTCTAAAACTTCAGGATAATGTAAGCTCAGCTCCAGAAGCTTCTATTTGCCTAGCTCTTTCTAGTTGCATGCAAGGTTTCCGTGTTAATTTAGAAATACAATCAGTAAGGTGGTGTCACGTGTAGGCTGGTTAGTTGCTTGGTTTGCCTTCAAAAGACTTAATGAGCTAATTTGCACCAGCATTCCTCCAAGCCACATATGAGCTCTGGTAGTGGCATTGACACAAATGCTGGTGTGCTCTTTGTTATGACATGGATGGCAGTGGCCTATCTGTATATAAGTTTTATTGACACTTTCCATGGTGTGCCAGGATTTGGGTGAATCTTGACTATAAATAATTCTTTTAGATATTCTGTTTCCAGCTTTGTTCCCAGATTCTGATTCTGGTACTATTTTCTGTTTGTGATGCAGGTTGTTTATCTGAATGTGGTCAGTGGGTTCGAGATAACGGAGACTGCAGGAGACCTGGCCATAGCAGCTTCGATTTGCAGCAGGTAACTCCTTTTGTGGTTTATGTTTGGGAAATCTTAACTACTTAATACAATTTCAGTTAGTATAAGTATATGTGAGAGTAATCCTTGCTTAGGAATTAAGTCAGTAGGTTCTAGAATGTACTAGTAGTACTGTAGGTAAAACTGGTAGAATGTACTAGTAGTACTATATGTAAATCTTAGGCTAGATAGCAGTAGCAAACTCTGGTTAGCTGTAGAAAGCTCTAGAAAGCTAGTTGTAGTAAGATGTTCATAGAAAACTCTAGAAAGCTGGCTGTAGAAATCTGTGAGGTCCAAACAGACCTTGTACTCCTATATATACCCCCTATGTAATACAAGTTGTAGTAGCTTGAGCAGCATACAAAAAACACCTTCCCACATAGCCTAGTCTAACATTTGGTATCAGAGCCTGGTTGGCAAGGAGAGGAGAGGATCCTGAGAGATGTCAGCTCCACTGAGCAGGGTGTTGCGGGCAGTGTGTCTGTGCAGTCGCGACGCCATTCCCCTTCACCACCACCAAGACGACCGCGCCACCGTGACGCTGGAAGGCGCGAGGTTGTCGTCGAGCGCGTCGTGAAGGAAGTCGGCGGCGGCAATTACCCCATGCTGACGCGGACGAACTACACCGAATGGAGCCTCCTCATGAAGGTGAAGCTGCAGGCTCGGGGCATTTGGGATGCTATCGAGCTCGGCGCTGATGACTTCCATGAAGATCGAATGGCGCTGGAGGCCATCTTGCAAGCGGTGCCACCAGAAATGATTGCTGGTTTGGCTGTCAAGCGGACAGCGAAGGAGGCGTGGGAGGCGATTCGAGCCATGCGCATTGGTTCAGACCGCGTACGGAAGGGCAAGGTGCAGCAGCTGAAGAAGGAATTTGAGATGATCTCGTTCCGCGACGGGGAGTCCGTTGATGATTTCGCGTTGCGCCTCACCAACCTCGTCACAAGCCTCGCCACGCTCGGAGCACCTATCGATGAAACTCAAGTCGTCGAGAAGTTCTTGCGAGTTGTCCCACCTAGGCTGTCGCAGATAGCCCTTGCAATCGAGACCCTCCTTGACACTACTGATATGTCGTTGGAGGAGGTTACTGGTCGGCTGAAGGCAGCAGAGGACCGTCTTGAGTCACCGGAGCCGCTGCGTGAGCAGGGCAAGCTTCTACTCACCGAGGAGCAGTGGCAACAAAAGATGAAGGAGCGCCAAGGAGGCAGCTCCTCCAGGCCTGCGCGGGGCAAGGCACAACAACGACGTCGGCCACCGCGTAAGAAGAGTGGAGAAGGCGGCAACGATCGTGCAGCAGCTAGGGACTGCCAGCGCGATGACAGATGCCGCAATTGTGGCCGCCGTGGGCATTGGGCCAAAGACTGCTGGAAGCCCAAGAGAAATGGAAACAGGGCATACTTGGCCCAAGCAGAGGAAGATGATGAGGAGCCTGCTCTCCTCATGGCACAGGTCAGCGAAACTACTCCTGCCCTGGCCTTGACGGTGCAGCAAAGTGAAGTTCCTGGCCATGTCATGAAGGTGCAACAAAGCGACGCTCCAGCTGCAGCCATGGTGGTGCAGCAAAGCGTCGCTCCAGCCCCAGCCATAGTGCTGAAGGACATGTCTACACCTCCAGAGCAAGCCCCACTTCACATCGACGAACCGAAGGCAAAAGCCTACCTCGGGACGAGCAGCGACGACGAGCGACTCGAGGGCTGGTACCTTGACACCGGCGCCACAAATCACATGACGGGCCGTGGTGATGCCTTTGTTGAAATTGACCGAACAGTCACCGGCACCGTCAGATTCGGTGATGGCTCAGTTGTCGAAATCAAGGGCGTCGGCACCATCATCTTCGCTGGCAGAAACGGAGAACACAAGGCTCTCAGCGGCGTCTACTACATTCCACGCCTGAAGAACTCGATTATCAGCATTGGTCAGCTTGACGAGAGTGACGCAAGTGTGCTGATCAGGAGAGGTGTGCTTCGCATATGGGACCAGCAAGGTCAACTCCTTGTTCGGGTTAGGCGCGGCCGGAATCGTCTCTACGTCATCTATCTTGAGGTTGCCCGACCAATATGTCTCTCTGCACATCGTGATGATGTTGCTTGGCGCTGGCATGAGCGATTTGGGCATCTCAATTTTGATGCTTTGGAGAAAATGGGGCGCCTCGGCATGGCACGTGGGCTGCCACGGTTGGAGCATGTGGAGCAGTTTTGCGACACGTGCGTCATCACCAAGCATCGTCGCAGCGCATTCCCTCGGCAAGCAAGGTACCGCGCACTAGAGCTACTTGAGCTCGTCCACGGGGACCTCTGCGGTCCTATCTCGCCGGCAACCCCCGGAGGCCGGCGCTATTTTTTGTTGTTGGTGGATGACGCCACCCGTTACATGTGGGTGATGCTCCTGGCAGCCAAGAACAACGCACCGGAAGCCATCAAAAGAGTCCAGGCAGCAGCAGAAGCTCAAAGCGGACGCAAACTGCGTGTGTTCCGTACCGATAACGGCGGCGAGTTCACCTCGACAGAGTTTGCCGCCTACTGTGCTGATGAAGGAATCCAGCGCCACTTCTCCGCTCCGTACGCCCCGCAGCAGAATGGTGTCGTCGAGCGGCGGAATCAGACGGTGGTGGCAATGGCGCGTGCTTTGTTGAAACAGAGGAGTATGCCAGCAGAATTTTGGGGGGAGGCGGTGAGCACTGCTGTTTTCTTGCTGAACCGAGCTCCCACCAAATCTCTCACCGGAAAGACGCCTTATGAGGCATGGCATGGACGTAAGCCGGCTGTCCACTACCTTCGCACCTTTGGGTGTTTGGCGTATGTCAAGGAACAGGGGAATCTACGGAAGCTTGATGACCGCAGCTCTCCCGCTGTCTTCATTGGCTACGAGGAAGGAGTAAAGGCTTACAGGCTGCTGGACCCAACAACAAGGCGTGTCCGCATCGCCCGTGATGTTATCTTTGATGAAGAACATGGCTGGGATTGGGCAGCAGAAGGCAGCAAATACTCTGGCAGCCATTTTGACATAGAGTACATCATCAGGAAGCCCAGCCAGGTGCCCAGTTCAGGAGAAGACGAACCTGCATCATCGAGACATGCAGATCAAGGCACCTCAACCAGCGCACCGCCATCACCTCCATTTGCTCCAGCAAGTGCTGCAGCGCCAGCAACTCCAGAATTTGTCACGCCACCAGAAGATGATGATGATCGACTCGATGCTGCACATGGCGACACACCAGTTCGCTATCGCATGGTCGAGAATCTGATTGGAGGAGAAGAACCAGTGCCCGGGCTCGCACCGCGCAACCTCGACTCCGAGCTTCACTTGACCAGCACGGGGGAGCCGTGCTCATTTGAAGAAGCCGAGCGTGACAAGGCTTGGCAGGCAGCCATGCGCGAGGAAATCGAGGCGGTAGAGCGAAACAGGACATGGGAGCTCGTGGATCTGCCACACGGGCATCGACCAATAGGCCTCAAATGGGTCTATAAGTTGAAGAGAAATGAAGTTGGCAAAGTAATCAAACATAAAGCGAGGTTGGTCGCCCGCGGCTTTGTCCAACAAGCCGGCATTGACTTTGATGAAGTCTTTGCTCCCGTGGCTCGCATGGATTCAATCCGGCTGCTGCTTGCTCTGGCTGCCCAGGAGGGGTGGCCTGTCCACCACATGGACGTGAAATCAGCCTTTCTCAATGGAGAACTAAAGGAGGAAGTCTATGTGAAGCAGCCACCCGGTTTTGTCGTCCAAGGAGAAGAAGGAAAGGTTCTGCGGCTACGCAAGGCCCTCTATGGCCTGCGACAGGCACCACGGGCATGGAACGCGAAGCTTGATTGCACACTCAAAGAAATGGGCTTCAAACAGAGCGAGCACGAGCATGCATTCTACCGACGCACCAACGGTGATACAACATTGCTCGTTGGAGTATATGTGGATGATCTGATCATCACAGGTTCATCCAAGGGAGCAATAGAAAGTTTCAAGGACGAGATGAAGACGAAATTCCAGATGAGTGACCTTGGATTGTTGTCATTCTATCTCGGAATTGAAGTCCAGCAGCACGGTGATGGCATCAGCCTATGTCAGGCACACTATGCCTCACGCATCCTTCAGCTGGGAGGAATGGAAGGTTGCAATTCTGCACACACTCCAATGGAGGAGCGGCTCAAGCTGAGCCGTGAGAGTACAGAAGAAAAGGTGGACCCTACGGAGTACCGACGGATAGTTGGCAGCCTTCGCTACCTCGTCCACACCAGGCCAGACCTGGCCTTCGCTGTTGGGTTTGTCAGTCGATTCATGGAACGACCCACGAAGGAGCACATGATGGCTGTGAAGAGAATTCTTCGCTACGTTGCTGGCACGACCCACTATGGTCTTCACTACAGGCGAAAGACAAAGGAGGCAGGACTGATTGGCTATAGCGATAGTGACCTCGCTGGAGACATTGACACCAGGAAGAGCACGAGTGGCTCACTATTCTTCCTCGGCAACTGCTTGGTAAGTTGGCAATCTCTCAAGCAAAGAGTCGTTGCTATGTCTTCCTGCGAGGCAGAGTATGTGGCAGCCACAACCGCAGCAACCCAAGGAATTTGGCTGGCTCGACTGCTTGGGGAACTTCAAGGAAGAAAAGCTGAGACAGTTGAGCTAAAGGTGGATAGCAAGTCTGCCATAGCATTAGCCAAAAATCCAGTCTTCCACGAACGCAGCAAACATATCGATCTTCGGTACCACTTCATCAGAGGATGCGTGGAAGATGGAAGCATCAGCATCAACTTCATCCAAACATTAGATCAGCTCTCTGACATTTTGACAAAATCGTTGGGGCGAGTGAAGTTTCAGGATCTGCGTTCGCGAATTGGGATGGTCCAGATCAAGCCAAGCTTGAAGAGCAAGGATTAGGGGGAGAATTGTGAGAGTAATCCTTGCTTAGGAATTAAGTCAGTAGGTTCTAGAATGTACTAGTAGTACTGTAGGTAAAACTGGTAGAATGTACTAGTAGTACTATATGTAAATCTTAGGCTAGATAGCAGTAGCAAACTCTGGTTAGCTGTAGAAAGCTCTAGAAAGCTAGTTGTAGTAAGATGTTCATAGAAAACTCTAGAAAGCTGGCTGTAGAAATCTGTGAGGTCCAAACAGACCTTGTACTCCTATATATACCCCCTATGTAATACAAGTTGTAGTAGCTTGAGCAGCATACAAAAAACACCTTCCCACATAGCCTAGTCTAACAGTATAGACCTCCCTCCTTATTTCGCAAAAAAAAGTATAGACCTCCCTCCTGAAATACCTCTCCGCACATGCCCTTGTGTTAGGGTCATGATGCAGATTTTTGTTAGGGATAGTATTATAGGCTAATTAAAATTTACTGGATGAACTGGATAAGTATGACACGAATTTGACAAAGCTTGGGGGGAGATGTGTGTGTGCGTGTGTGTGTGGGGGGGGGGGGGGAGGGGCGTGGTTCTTTTGTCTATATTTCTTTGTGTCTGCTTACTGAAGTAACCCTTTTCCTCCTTGTTTTCAGTTTCATGGGATTTCCTATCCCAAATGATATTGCATTTATTGGAGAGATTGGCCTTGGTGGTGAACTTAGAACTGTAAGTTTATATGTTTTTCTGCTTTGTGCGACCATTGTTGGCTGTGAATATTCTGAGTTGGTGCTTGCGGCTTAGTGTTTGACGAGTAAAATGTGCTTTAGGAAGATAAGAAGGAAGATGTTAATTGGCAAAAGGATCAACTATGCTCTTGCCCCAAGCCTATAACAGTGCTTAGGAATTGTATCTCCGGCCATTTTACTGAAGCCAATAAATATTACTACCACCAGTAGATTTTGCAGAGCCATGGAGCTATTAACCGGTTCTTATGAGAAATATGACCCTACTAATCATGTTTTCCAACAACTACAGTGCCCTGACCCAGAAAACAGCTTAGTTAACAATTATTTCTATATAATATTGTGATACAATATGCTACCCTTGAAGAATTTGCAACGCTATTGAGTACCTGTTAGCCATTTATTGACTTATATGATTTTACTAATTATGCAAATGCATTTTAGAATGGCTAACCTTTTGCTATACCTGATTATGTACTTTTTCACGTATGAATTTCATACCTGGCAAAAGTGCAAAATAAAAAAATTTGTTCGCGGCTGTGTGCATCCTCAATATGCAGAGGCCGGGTGTATTCGCTTAAACCTTTTTTAAGTAATAAAAGCCCTTTATAAAAAAATATCTTTTTGTTCAGTTAATTTACTATAAATTTATTAAATGGATATTAGTTTGTAAAATATAAATGCACAATAAAAAAATGATGCCAGAGTGGGAAGAAACCCATGTTCTTTAATTGAGCAGTGTCTGACGACCCACTGTTGCGAGCATGGAGGCTCGAATGCCGGTGGGCACGGGTGCATCAGCCCGCCTGTGCCAGCCGGGCTATGCCTCGATCCACAATGCACAATAAAACGATCTGACTGTCTTTATTTTGGGCATTATTTTTGCTAGATATCTCTTAAGATGTATTCCCTATATACATCGCGAATAATTGCTAGTGGATTTCTGACCACCCATCTAATACTAGTGTTGCTTTGGAAGAGCGATGTGTAAATTTGTAATGTATGTGCAAAACAATAACATCCATTAGGTGGACTACTGTAGCAAGGCCTGTGGAGATAGCTTACCACCTATGCCAAGTGGTGGTAGAGAAATAATATGTTGCAAGGAAATGTGTATTTGCCTTGTTGATTATTTTTGTCTGGTCTCTGGGAGGTCAAGTTTTGGCCTATTCTAACTGCAATGTGGTGGTGGTAATGTTTCTTCCATTTTTCCCTCTTTAAGGTGCCAAGAATGGATAAGCGGGTGATGGCTATCGCAAAGTTGGGCTACAGGAAATGCGTCGTTCCCAAGACTTCGGAGAAGTTGCTCAAGCCTCTCGATCTTGATATCCAGATCTTGCCCTGCAACAACCTGAAGGAGTTCTTGCACACAGTGTTCAGGCCAGAAGTATGACGTAAGATCCTGGCAGGTTGCTCTTCTGATCGACTGACTGTAGGTTTTTAGCGTGCCTAGGTCCATTGGTCAACGAAAACTTGTTCGTTCATTTGACGTGTCATTTTTACACTTCTACCGATCAAATCCCCAAGCCATTTTGTGCATGTTCCTTTTGCTAGGAACCACGGCTCACCATGCTCGCTAGTCATCACTATGTAAATCATCCCATCCCGGACTCCCGGTTATGTATATAAGTAGCTGCTTGCCGTTTGTTGCATGGGTTCAGGTTCTATGAACGGTTGATACTTTAAGATACGGAATCTTTTGCATTAACCAGTGTCCTTGCTCATTTTCAGGGCTTCTTTAGTTCATAGGATTTTACAAAACTTAGGTATATGATGGGAAAAGAGTGATATGTGGAAACCTTCAGTACTGAAAAACACAAGAATATGTAAAACGAGAATGTTCTTGAAAAATTGTAGGAATTCCCCATGAAGAGAACATCAGTCTGACAAGCAAACACTTCAAACAAAAATACGGAAGGTCAGTGATTGGACATGGCCAGCAGGCCTGAATATTGTATGGTAATACAATTGACAACCAAATAAAATCAGTGGAAACAAACAATCAAATTCCATATTAAATTGAAATTTCAAAAGTTTTGAATTCGATTTTGTAGGGCTTTACCCTTTCCCGAAGGAAAAGGAGCCCTTTCAGAAATTCTCGATGAACCGGTTAAGGTCCAAAGAGGGGGTTTGGAAATAGTTTTCAACCAGCAATTGACGCGCCTCGGTATAACCTCACTAGCTGCGTCATTGCCCCAAGCGCAAAGATGCTTTCTATCGCTGGCCCTCCTACCCATTTTATACCCAGCTCGCTACCTGCCGCCTCCCACCGTAAGCGAGGTGGGACTAATCAGACTGCCAGCAACACACGCTCAGGTGGGACTAATCAGACTACCACCAGCAAACAAACCGACGTACACACTCACAGGACAAAGCTAGCAAAAGGTTCGGCCCATGGGCCATGCTGATGACATCTTCGTTTTTATAGGGGAAAAATTGACATCTTGCTGATAGGTGGTGGTGTTTAGCGTGCCTAGGCCCATTTGCATACGGCTGATGTGCCACTTAAAAAAAATAGTGATTGGCGAATGCTTCTCAGTATTTCTGAGTACTTACTTTCGGTAGAATTATTGTTGTCTGTTGATCAAGCACAGATAATTATCGCCTTCTCAATTAATTAATATTTTTATTGGTGAATTATTATTTTTCAGTACTTTATTTTTAATACTTCCTCACCGTTAGATTGACTTGATTCAACGGCTCCTAAAATCCCCGGCCAGGGTAAAAAGGCCCTAGTCATTTTTTTACCTAAAAGAAGGACCCATTCATTTTATTCCGGTCCCTTTTGCGATGAACAAAGGATTTTTAGCGCATATTTTTTGTTCATCCTTCCAAAGGTGCTTATAAATCTGAAAACGATCAAATTGTAGACATGTTATGTGTGTGTGTGCGCTTGCGCACGCGCGCGAGCGAAAAGAAATAAGGAAATGATTCCTTTCACCGACTGATCCATCAATCGGTCGGAGGGCGACTTCTTTTTCTACGGATATGCATATGTCATACTGCAAAGATTTTGAATGTTTGTTGTAGATGATGTCTTCACGATGCAAATTGTTGTTCACGTTTGTTTCAAATGTTGGTTTGCATGTTGTATGTGTGACAACGATTTTTCTTAGGGATTTTGCTATGACTAACTGATGCATATCATCTTTAAAGTGCGTGTAAATAAATAATTTAAGCGGTCCACTTGGTGGAAAGAAATTGTTGTTTCGATGTTGTGAGTACAATTGAGATCTCATATGTAATTCCTCTGTTTTTTTACTCTGCGTATTGGAGCAAGTTTATTGTGGAAATATGAACATAGACAACACAAATTCTATATCATCAGATTCATCATGGAATATACTTTCGTATTATATTTATTTGATATTTTAGGTGCTGATTTGAAAATAATTAAATATGGTCAAAGATTGCAAAGTTTGACTTTTATAAAGTCTAGTTCGTGAAGTAAAAAGAAACGAAGGGAGTATTACAGAGAAAATGATCTCATCTAACCATCATATCCGCCATGTGCTCATGATTGACAACATGTCCTCCCTCCGTTCAGAATTATTTAACATGGTTTTAGTTCAAGTTCAAATCAAACTTGAACTAATGTCATATTAAGTAATTCTAACTCTGAATGGAGGGAGTACATGTTTCGATGGATGGTGGTCATTCTGACTAGTTACAATTTGCAGCTATCTCAAGGCAACAATGGTTTAATGGGTGCAAACGATGGGCAATGTCACTTGTTGTCCACCACTCCTTTGATCGATTATTCTACACGTGTTGGAGCCTTGGAGTGATCTATGAACATTTTTAAGACCCAAGATACTTACCACCTCATCTTGCTTGTGACCATATTATCTCCTTCAAGTTTATGTGTGGCTGATTAGGCTAGTAATCAACCCTGGATTAGAGGGTAAAACACATAGTAGATCAGTGCAGTTAGATAATTTTCAGCAGACCCTTTAAAAGCCATTGAACCTTATAATAACCGTTACTTTACAGTTCCGTTGCGGAAAAAACCCCGTAACATATCCCTTTATTGAAATATCTTTGAATTTTTTTTCTCATATTCATTATTTTTTAAGTCATGATCTTTTGGGATTTGTGATTCTTGGAACTCGTGAACATTTTTTAAATTCACGAACATTTTTAATACATGTTTTTTTAATTCACAAACATTTTTACAAATTTATGAACAAATTTTGAATTCGTAAACTTTTTTTCAAAACCATGAGTATTTGCGAACATGTTTTTTAAGTAGGATAGAAAGATGCACAAGCTCCAACATCGACCCCCCAATCAGGTATACTCAGGGCCGGGCCGGCAAAATCGGGGGCCCTGTGCCAAACTTGAAAACGGGGCCCTATCTCACTGGAAAAAATAAACTAGCGAACAACTTACAATGTAATATCTTACATAACAATCTTATATATAAAAAAATCCTACCTTCAACTCCCGGTTGCATAATGTTTATTTGAACAACATCATTCTGTTAGTATTCTTTGAAATGAAATCTTCAATGATATCTTCATATGCAATCTTCTCCATCACTTCACTCTCAAGTGCTATTGTGGTCGAATTATTGAGTGTTTGTTGTGTCACAGTAGTACGCATATCGTTCTATCGATGCAACAGTTATTGGAATGGTCAATGAAACTCAATAGGCAATACTTGCATTGGGAAAACAATCATGGCACTTTAAAAAATTCAGAATTTCATTAAGTCCAATTTTTTTTTGGCATGAAATTTTGAAGAAGCTTTACCTCAACAAAGAGATCATTGGCATCAATATCAGATTTTTATCCTTTTTAAGGGCAGTCTCAAGATTAACACAAGAAGATTTCAAACTATCCTTATCCAATGAGCGCAATATTCCAGAGGTAAATAAGAAACCAATTTTTTTTATTGTAACCCTCATATTGCTGAAATCTCCTTGTGAATGAAGAAATTGCTTGATCAACAATATGTATAAAATAGTTGATTCTAAATGATTTCTCTGCAGATTCTATGGCAATATTTGTGTCATCTGGATTCTATCTGCAGATTCTATAAAATAGTTGATAGTATACTATCTGCAAGGTACCGGATCTGGCACGGGATTAGCAAGCTGGCAGACCCGAAAGCCGGCGGCCGTCTCCGGCAGGTTCCTCCTCCGGAACGCGTCGGCCCTCCATCTCGTTAGCTTGTACCAGAGGTGGTCCGGCCAGAACTGGTCCCCGTCCTCGACGTGCATCTCCTCGAGCGCCATGGCGTTCTCCACGAGGAACTTGGCCAGCTGCACCTGGAAGCAGTTGAGCTCCTTGGACTTGAACTGCAGCGTCACCTTCCGCAGGCTCGTCCTCAGGCAGCCGAACGCGCCGCTGTCGGCGAAGGAGTCCGGGAGGTCCGAGACACCGCCGAGCTCCACGTCGTGGCGGCGCTCCCCGCACATGGACCCGAGCCTGTCGAACCTTTCCATGGCCTGGGCGAAGGGGCCGCCAGCTTCTCGTTCCTCGGCTCTGCGATTGTAGTGGTAGTCATACGCCATGTTTAGCCTAAGCCGGAGCTCCGCCATGGCCGGGCAGGCGCGGAACAGCGTGGCCATTGCCGACGCCTTGTTGCTGTTCCGACACTTGAAGCTGCCGTGTATTTCGAGGAGCTTGAGGTTCGTGAAGGTCGGCAGGACGATGACCTCGCCAGGGCTTTGGTCACCGTCGGTCTCGTCGCCGTATTCGTGAGCGCAGTCGGAGACGATCTCCTCGATGGCGTTGAGCTTCAGCTTGAGGGCCCTCGTGCTGGAGAAGCTCGCGAGCATGGGAGCCGCGGGCTCGCACTTGTAGAAGCTTCTCTCGCGGAGAGTGGTGTCGAGGTCGACTCGTGCCAGCGCCGGCGCCGGCGATGTCAGCGAGAGCTTGACGGGGAACCCCTTGTAGCGGAAGGAGCGCAGGCTCGGCATGTCGAGCTGTATGCCGATGTTGCGGGAATCGTCGAGCTCGTCATGGCGGCTGTCACTGGTCTCGAGCACCATGGCGGTGACCGTCGGGGAGCAGAGGCGGAGGGGCAGGTTGAAAGACTTGGATTCGTGGCGGCGATTCTTCATCTTGTCGGAACCGGCCGACGGCTTTGGCGGCTTGTTTGTGACGTCCACCAGCGCGAGCCTGGTTAGCGCCGGCGCGGCGTCGACCATGGCCTGGAGACACCCCGGCAGGTAGGTGCAGCCGCGCAGCGACAGATCCGTGACGCACGGGAACGCGAGGCGCGCGGGCGGCGGCGGCGGCTGGAGGTCGCAGTAGTGGAGCTCCAGCACGCGGAGAGTGGCGGCGGCGCATGGCAGGGAGGCCAGAGGTGGGACGTACATGAAGGTGTAGGAACCGTGGCCGGAGATGCGGAGCTCCTCGAGCGCGGCCGCGGCGGGGTGGGCGAGGAGGCCGGCGATCCGGGCGTCGAACTCCAGCTCCTTGTCCTCGTTCATGTAGTAGTCCCAGGTGTCGCCGGCGAGGTAGGCGCCTTCGACCAGCAGGAGCGTGAGCCGCTTGAGCGGCGGCGTCCCGAGGCGGCCTCCGAGGGCGGCCTTGCCGTGGCGGAAGAAGCCGTCGAATAAGCGGTCGTCGTGGGAGTCGTAGGAACTGCTGTCGAGGTTGAGGGCGCTCGCGCGGCGCCAGAGCGGGCGCCACCGGCGCGAGAGGGCGGCGCTGGCCGCGGCCTCGTTCGCCGGCGCGAAGGACAGGATGCGCTGCAGGAGATCGTCGGACAGGGCGGAGAGGCGGTCGGCGGCGGCCATGGTGCGCGAGTAGATGGATGGAGGAGGATGGTCGTGGAAGGAAGGATCGCACGAGTGATTTATGGATCTAGGTATGGTATGTACGTGCGCGATCGATGGATCGAGTCGGTTTGTTTCTGTTTTTTTTTTGAAACTAGTCGGTTTGTTTCTGTTTTCTTCTTTATTAAACTACTCGGTTTGTTTCTGTTGAACGAATAATAATATACTGCATTGGCGGTTCGTTGGTAGCCCAGTCCACCAGCCAGAATCATCATCATCATCAAGCCGCGCGCTAGCTGCAGTTCAAAAAGCCTAATCAAACACCTTGCACAGTTCGCTAGCTGGTTTTCTTTTGATCTTGGTTGGATAAAGGCATACACAATGGATGATAAAATTATTTTATCTTAGCTTCGCCACGTAATTTAGATATGATAAAAAAAATATACAATGAATTATATCTTAACTTCGTTATAATAACTAGAGATTTCTAAATTTATGAAGATAATTATTGCTAAGAGATCATTTCTTAAATAAGAGAAGACAAAGTTTTTTTTCTCTTCTCTCTACATCAGCACTTAACCTATGTGTTACAGCTAAGATATCATTATTGTATCTCTATCTAATAATAAAGAAAGGTAGCTTTCTTAGTTCGTTTTTACAAATTTACAGAAAACCCCCTAGTAATTTGGAAAATAAACCCACAGTTCATCCTCAGTCCAGAAAAAAAATGGCATATGTATTTGGATCGAACTAAGCCATCACTTCTCCACCCTCAGCCCAAAAAAAAACGACATATGTATGTGGGCCAAACTAAGCCATCACTTCTCCGTGTAAATGGACCGCATGGAGCCGAAAAAATATAAAAGAGCGCCAGGATACGAGCCGGTTTTATTTTTTTTGTATTATTTTAAATGCGTTTGAGTCTTTTTAGGCTGTCTTAGTCCGTTTTACAAATTTGCAGAAACCCCCCTGGTGTTTCAGAAAATCAACCCGCAATTCATCCTCAGCCCAGAAAAAAAGAAAAAAACGACATATGTATGTGGGCCGAACTAAGCCATCACCTCCCCACCCTCAGCCCAGAAAAAAACGACATATGTATGTGGGCCGAACTAAGCCATCACTTCTCCGAGTACATGAGCCGCGCGGAGCAGAAAAAATAAAAGAGCGCCAGGATTCGAACCAGTTATAATTTTTGTATTATTTTAAATGCGTTTGAGTCTTTTTTGAGGCTATCTTAGTCCGTTTTTACAAATTTGCAGAAATCCTCTTGGTATTTCAGAAAATCAACCCGCAGTCCATGCCCAGAAAAAAAAGAAAAAAAACGACATATGTATGTGGGCCGAACTAAGCCATCACCTCTCCATCCTCAGCCTAGAAAAAAACGACATATGTATGTGGGCCGAATTAAGCCATCACTTCTCCGTGTACATGAGCCGCGCGGAGCCGAAAAAATAAAAGAGCGCCATGATTCGTACCAGTTATAATTTTTGTATTATTTTAAATGCGTTTGAGTCTTTTTAGGCTTTCTTAGTCCATTTTACAAATTTGCAGAAACCCCCCTCGTATTTCAGAAAATCAACCCGCAGGCCATGCCCAGAAAAAAAGAAAAAAAACGGCATATGTATTTGGGCCGAACTAAGCCAGCACCTCTCCACCCTCAGCCTAGAAAAAAACGACATATGTATGTGGGCCGAACTCAGCCATCACTTCTCCATGTACATGGCCGCGTGGAGCCAAAAAGGAATAAAAGAGCGCCAGGATTCGAATCGATTTTAGTTTTTTGTATTATTTTAAACGTGTTTGAGTCTTTTTAGACTTCCTTAGTCCGTTTTTGTAAATTTACAGAAACCCCCTGGTATTTTAAAAAATCAACCAGCGGTCTACCTTCAGCCCAGAAAAAAAAACATATGTATGTGGGCTGAACTAAGCCATCACCTCTCCACCCTCAGCCCAGAAAAAAATGACATATGTATGTGGGCCGAACTAAGCCATCACTTCTCCGTGTACATAGGCCGCGTGGAGCGGAAAAGAAACAAAAGAGCGCCAGGATTCGTACCAGTTTCAATTTTTTTGTATTATTTTAAATGCGTTTGAGTCTTTTTAGGCTTTCTTAGTCTTTTTTGAAAATTTATAAAAAAAACCCTAGTATTTCGGAAAATCAACCCGCAGTCCACCCTCAGCCCAGAAAAAAAAGACATATGTATGTGGACCGAACTAAGCCAACACCTCTCCACCCTCAGCCCAGAAAAAAAATGACATATGTATGTGGACCGAACTAAGCCATCACCTTTCCGTGTACATGGGCCGCGTGGAGCCGTAAAGAAATAAAAGAGCGCCAGGATTCGAACCAGTTTTAATTTTTTGTATTATTTTAAATGCATTTGAGTTTTTTTAAAATATATATATTTAATTTTACGTATATCATAGGAATTTTATCATAAGATTGAAATTTTCTCCCGTTGTTTCAAACATTATTTATTTTTATTAAAAAATATTGCTCCAAATATCACCAAAAAAATGTTCACACGATTTTAATTTTTTGTGTCATTCATTCCAAAATCTTAGATGTATCTAACTCACGTGTACCCGCAAAAAAACTCATGAAAAGTGTTCACATATTTTAATATTTTGTATTATTTTAAATGCGTTTGCCCCTTTTTAAAACATATAAAGTTAATTCTACATACATCATAGGTATTTTATCATAAGATTAAATTATCTCCCGTTGTTTTAAGCAATCTTTATCTTTATTAAAAAATATTGCTCCAAATATCCAGAAAAATTCACATGATTTTAATTTTGTGTGTCATTCATTCCAAATCCTACATGTACCTAACTCAAGAAAAAGTGTACCCACAAAAAACTCACAAAAAGTGTTCACACGTAATGACATTTTGTATTATTTTAAATGCGTTTGCGCTTTTTTGAAATACACTTCCTTCGTCCCATAATTTTTGTCATAGTTTTAGTTCAAATTTGAACTAAAATTGTGGTAAAAATTATGGGATGAAAGGAGTATAAAGTTAATTTTACGTACATCATAAATTTTTTATTATAAGATTAAAATTTTCTCCCGTTATAACGCACGAGCATTCTCCTAGTATGCCCTAAAAGCCAATGTCGATGGGGCAGGTTGTAAACATGGACAATGCGGGGTGCGGACTGTATTTTCAGGGACCAGACTGGAGCGTTCCCGGGCACGGCGGGCGATCCTAAAGAATGTCCGAAAATGGCACCTGGAGCTTGACTGTAAGGCGTTGGTCAACCTGCTAAATGCTCCTGACTTTTGCCCAACTGTTACTCAAACCAAGCACTTGCTCCGTAGAGGTGTTAAGGGAGCAATGCTACACCTACAGAATTTTTACGGATGTTTTACAGGCCCAGTCCATTTAACTGGTTTTAATTGGCTTAGGGAATTCTGAGCGGGCCCATCGGGGAGAAATTGGGGGGGAGGTTGAGAGTTCAATTAGCGAAGGATCCCTAACAATTCCGTAGGTTTAGCATTTTTGGTGTTAACGTCACTTGGGGCTTGTGGTGTTGTGTTCGAGGAGGTCTGGGATGCTCCCTCCAGATTGTATCTTACTCTCTCCATTTCAAAATATAGTACGTCCGCGCTTTTTAAGGTTCAACTTTTACCATAAATTAACCAACGAGACCGATTGTGGCGGGAGCAAAAAATATATAATTGAAAACCTCTTTCGAATACGAATTCACTTGTATAATTTTTTGATTTTGCCGCAGTTGGTCTCGTTGGTTAAATTTATGGTTAAAATTAAAGCACGAAAGCCGAGGACGCACTATATTTTAAAACGGAGGAAGTACATATTATTGCTTCTGAAATTCCTGTACCTGACGTTAAATTTTAATATATGTTCAGTTAAAAAAAAGATATAACAGAAAAAGATATCCACATGTGTCACGTATCTAAACTCGTAGTTAATTTGATTAAAAAAAAACTCGTAGTTAATTAATAGGCCCCAAATTGCAAAAGGGTGCTTGCATGGCATGCATTTTGCTCCCAATAACAACACTTTGTAAGAGCACTCTAGTTAGCTAAACTCTGTACCAAGCCAGAGATACATGCATAAATTGGAAGGACCCAGTGAGGGTATTGCAGATCAAGCCTTATTCCATGTAGTCGTCTCACTGCTGTTTTCTCTTGGCCCTTTGTAAACATCACCTACACGTTCCAAACACAGCAAATCAGTTATTTTATTTAGCAAGTAGCAATAAACCTAATGAATGAACAAGTAAATCTCACATTCACCTGCTTGAGCCAGTACAATCGTAACAGTCGTACATATGGTCGATGAGAATATAAGGCCTCAACGCAATCCCACAATCGAGTTGGTTAGGTGGATGGTTGTATCCCCAGCCCATCAGAGTTCAAATCCCAGATTTAACAATGGTGTTCGCATTTTTCTGAATTTATTCCAGGGCTTCCGGTGATGCGTTTTCAATGGGAGGAGACGTTCCCGTCGAAGACGAGGTGAAGGCTTCGTTAATCTCAAGATGATGTATCGGCTCAGTATTGCGAAGATGCTCATAGGGGTAGGGTGTGCGTGTGTGCGTCATAGGGGTGATTGTATACTCGTGTATGTGAGCGTCAGAGTTGTACTGTGTTCTAAAAAAAAACGCAGTCCCACAATCTGCGACAACCTCCGTTATTTCCGACCATGTGTCACTACCGACTTGGTACCAGCAAGGACAACCATTACATAAGAGAAGAACAACCGCGTCACCTGTAACACTAGTGGAGAGACCCCCATATTGTCCCGGTTCAAATGGGCCTTTGGTCCCGGTTAAACACCCGGGACCAATAACCCGGGACCAATGCTGGTCCCGGTTGGCCCACGAACCGGGACCGAAGAGGGGGGAGGGGTCATTGGTCCCGGTTGATAGGAAGAACCGGGATCGGGCCTCCATATTTTTTTTATTTTTTATTTTTTATTTTTTATTTTTTATTTTTTATTTTTTATTTTTTATTTTTTATTTTTTATTTTTTATTTTTTATTTTTTATTTTTTATTTTTATGGTTAACCTCAGATCAAATTGACCTTCGTGGTCAAACTTCCCCAAGGGTCACCCATCCTCACACTACTCCAGCCCCAACACGCTTAACTTCTCAGTTCCATTCAACACCTACCCCAACTCGCTTAACAGACACTTGTTGATATATGTATCATATCAATCATATTAAACCTTGTTGATGTCTAGGACCTTGTTGATGTCTATGTTGTGATGAAATTTAAAAAAAAATTGAAACTTCCCGATCGGTTACCTATTATATTTTAAATGTTTTTAAATTATTTTTCTGAAAAAATATATTTCTTTTTAATTTTGAAAACACATTTTTCATTTTCCGAGTGACAAAAATGGGGTTTTTTGTGAAGATTCTACCAAATATTTGATGTAAACTTGAACCACTTTATTTTTGTAAAATACTAGACCATATTTTATTTACAATTGACCAAAGTTTCCATGTAATATGGTTTTTATATACCTCTTCTGAAAAAGACAAATTTCCGCAGATTCAGTTGGAACGGGGTCAAATTTGAACTACATGTGCTTGATAGTTTGCTCTTTATTTTTTGAAAAAATCATTTGTAGATACACAAGTAGTCATTTCATCAGAGATCCACCAAGACTTTTGTAAGATTCCACCCCTATCTATTACCGGTCATGCCCTCCGTTTTGACCACTTTTTGAAATCGACAAAAATAATTCAAAAAAAATAAAAAAATGTAAAACCTTCGCGTTGCATCCTAATTTATGTCTTAGTAACCATACAAAATAACAAACTTGGAATAAGGCAAATATCTTATAAAAGTCTTTTTAAAATGAGCTATCGAGTATGAAGATTCATGACTTTCAAGCCAAATGACCGATGTTACAGCTAGTTTGAAAGGATAGTTTCCCAAATGATCTCATATTTTGCACATGTGTGTATATTATACTAGCCAACAAGTTTGCCAAAGGAAGTTTTTATTTTCTTTGCACGAAAAATCCATTTTCCATTTTCTGAGTGACAAAAATGGGGTTTTTTGTGAAGGATCTACCAAATATTTGATGTCAACTTGAACCACTTTATTTTTGTAAAATATTAGACCATGTGTTATTTACAATTGACCAAAGTTTCCATGTAATATGGTTTTTATATACCTCTTCTGAAAAAGACAAATTTCCGCAGATTCAGTTGGAACGGGGTCAAATTTGAACTACATGTGCTTGATAGTTTGCTCTTTATTTTTTGAAAAAATCATTTCTAGATACACAAGTAGTCATTTCATCAGGGATCCACCAAGACTTTTGTAAGATTCCACCCCTATCTATTACCGGTCATGCCCTCCGTTTTGACCACTTTTTGAAATCGACAAAAATAATTATCGACAGACGGCTCGAAGGGGGAATGTCGATGTTCGGTAAGTTAGAGGGGGGTGGTAGACATATGGATAGCGTATCCGTATTCGTTATATTTTTCTGATCAATTTTCATGTATAAAGTTTTTGAATCTGAGTTACGGTTTAAAAGATATTGAATTTCCAAGTTTAAATCATTTTTAAAAGAATTTCTGAATTTCTTTTAATATTAAATCCAACATTATCCACAGAAGGGGTTGACCAGGTCAAACTGACAGAGGGGACCCACTTGTCGTAGTCTAGGTGGCTTTGACTGGTCAACTGACCAGTGGGGCCACCCTGTCAGCCACACACTATTTATAAATCATTTTATTTAATCATTTTAAAAGTGGGACCCAGCAGTCAGTCTCACATGTGCTAATAATCTGTTTTCATTTTTTTTAATGGGCTGGGGCCCAGGCGTCACTGACATATTAGTTAATAGGTTAACTTTTAATTTGCAGGGACTTAACAGTGGCTTAGCCTCTAATTAAAACCGGGGCGGGGCCACCAGTCAGTGGGAGTTTAAAGGGGGGTTTTGCCCCCGACCGAACTGAGCGTGCTCGCCGGCGGCGTGGGCCACGGCGGCGGGCATGGCCGGCCAGCCGGGGAGGGGCCGCGGCGGCGGAGGCCATCACGACGAGGTCAAGGTGGCGTGAGCTCGCAGGGGGGGGTTCGGGCAGGAGGTAGCTGGCGACGCGGCCAAGCCGGCTCCGGTGGCCAGCGCGCGGCCACAGGAGCGCAGATGTGAGCAGGCTGTGGTGGGTGGGCGTGGCCAGGGCGCACGAGGGGTGGCCACGCACACCGCGCATGCCAGAGGCGTGGCCAGAGCGCGCTGGGCACGGCTAATGGCACGGCGAGCGCGCAACCACAGTCATGGCGGCCACGGCAGCGGTCGAGCGCGGTTGGGGGGCTACGACGACGTATAAGAGGAGGGGAGAGAGGGAATCGGTGGAGCAGCTCACAAAGAAGCTCGGGGAGGGCTCGTGGTGGCCGGAGGTGCGGCGGCGACGACGAATTCCACGGTGAGGCGCGACGGCTGGAGGTTGAAGACGCGTGCGATTTGCGGCCTGCGGCTCGTCCCGGCCTCGATTGGCAGCACGACTTGGCGTAGACGTCGACGGTGGGCACACCAGACACATTGTGGCGGACAGAGGGGGCCGTTGGCCACGTGCATGCGCGGCGGCGCCCACGGCGGAGCTCGGGTGAGCTCGGGCGGGGTGAGGAGAGGGAGGCGAGGGGGAAGAGTGGGCATGGGGTGGCCATGGGACAGAGAGGGGGCGAGCTTATCCCCAGGGGGCAGGTAGGGCGGGGGCAGGTGAGGGTGGGGGCGGCTCGGCGAGCTGCCCATGGCGGCACAGTGCCGTCGACGTGGTGGGGAGAGGGGAACAGGGGAGGAACAGGGGAGGGGGAGGGTTGGGCCCGGGGTGGGCCAGGCTAGGGGGAAGGGGAGTGGGCCTCGCCCAGTGGCGGGGTTCAGGGGTTTTTTTTGTTTCTTTTATTTATTCTTTCTTATTTACATTTTATTTAAGTGCCATGTGAATTTTGTTACCTGTGAAAACATTTTTATTATTTGTGGTAAACATTATAGAGAGGCCACAAAAAGTTTGGCTCAAGTATAAAATCATTAGAATTTTTGTTTTATTTAAATGGGATTAAAAGCCACTGATTTGACACTATTTTGATTCGATTAAATTAGTAAAACATTTTATAAACTCCTATTTCATTTTTAATAAGACCTACTGATTATTAGGCTTTTAATAAAAATGATTGCATAATTTTTAGCTCAATTATTATATCCACTTGTTTATTATAATTACCATGGCAATTTAATAATGCCTAAGCATTTATTCTTATTTCATATTACTATACCATTTTAATAAAACAACCATTGCTATATTATCATGGCCTAAGATTGCTAGGCATTTTATTTAATATGTTTCATTAACTTTAGTTTAACTATGATTTCCATTTATATATGAATTTTCAAAACAATCGTGATAACCCCACAACATTGGTTTCATAATTATCATTGACTTGGGATTATTCAAATGGCTAGGAGTTAACTTGGTTTAAGTTTTGCATGATGGTTATCAATCACCCATAAATTCTTGGAGCAATTCAATAGTCTACACAAATTTGAAAATTTTATCAGGGTTGAAATCTGACAGAGCTATGATCAAAGGTGCTCATGGCTTGATCATCAACAGTAATGATCACTAACAGTGTAATCACTGTAGTGATTACTGTTACTGATTCTGAGGATGTTACAAGGTAGCGGACCATGGTTTGTTCGGCGGATTCCTTCACATTGGCTCGGATCATGGCTAACTCCGTTTCCTTGTAATACTCTTCCACCGTCTTGTATCCTTGCTTGAGGGCTTATAACTTTTGGTAGTGGTCACGTGTGTAATGTTGTGGAACAAACCGGGCTCTCATCACTTGCTTCATTTCTTCCCATGTGCACACTTGTGGAGTGCCTTGCTCGAGGCGGAGATCTTGTACTTGCTCCCACCAATTGAGAGCATAGTCTTAAAATTTAAGTGACGCCATGGCAACTTTCTTGGACTCCTCATAATTATGCACACGGTATATCTTGTCCACTTTTAGGGCCCATGAGAGGTAGTCCTCGGGGTTTGTTCCTCCCGAGAACTTGGGCATCGTGAACTTGAGTCTCCCAAAACGCTCTTCATTGTGTTGGGGTTGGCGAATCCAGAGGTGCTCTAGCGCACCGGTCATTGCGGTGGATGTTGTCGTTGTAGTACTCGTGATGATCAAAGTTTGGCACGTGAGGTGCATTTGGGTGCTCCTCCAATGTGCAAAGAGTCGTTGGAGGTATGTTGTATTGACGTGGGTGAAGTGGTGTTCTTGGATGACGGTCATCTCGAGGCACATGAGAGTAAGATTGCTCTCCATGTTCTTGGCCTTCATTTCTTGTTGACCGGGCATTATAAGTTGTTGCCCCTTGGTGTTGAAGATGGAAGTTGAGACTGTCGTGCACTCGTCTCTCAAGGAGACGTTTGTCGCGTTCCGTGGCTTGGGCTTGAGGCTCCTTGCCGGCGCGAGGTTGGGTGTGCTCGACGTGTTCATGGTTGGCCTTGGAACGGTGAGAAGACCGGTGTGTAGAGGCGGATGATGAAGAATGATGATGTCGAGAAGAGAGCATGGCCTTGAGCTCGGCCATATTGGCTTTGTCACGAGCGATCATTTGTTGTTGGAATTCCTCCATTTTTGCTTCATTGCGCTCGGAGAGCTCTTCCATTTTTTGTGACATAAGATCTTGGCCTTGGTGGAGGTTTACCGCAATCGTGGCGATGCGGTTGCTCAATTTCTCGTGCGAATCGCGCATCTCATGTTGGAATTGTAGGTGAGCTTCTTGAGTAACCATATGGCTTGTATCGCGAAGTGTACCATTCATCGGTGAGGTAGGGGAGTCTTACCTAGCCATGACAACAAGCGGGTAGATGTGAGAGTAAAAGAGAGAGAGAGCAATAACAAGGATACCTTCTCGAAGATATAATGAGGCAAGTGATGTATAGCTTCTTGAAGTGAAAAGAATGTCCTTGTTTGAGTCTCGTTCCCCACACGCACACCTACAAATGGCTTATCGTGGATCTTGGTAGGAATTAGTGGCCAAAGAAATGCGACAAGTGGAACAAGGTGTTAATAAAATTGGTAGTGGCCCAAAAGAAGCAATGCAATACAAGTAGATCAAAAGAGAAAAATAGCAAAAGGAAACGCACGCGCAAAGATATTGGGGCAAGCCTAGGGTTTGGCCTAATCTTCACAATTTGGAGGTGGGGATCCACAACAACAAGAACAAAGGGGGGATCACAAACACAATTAACACAAGAGACAAAGGGGAACAAGATCCAAACACATAAACACTCAAATCCACTCCCAAATACCACACATCACAAGATCCACACATCACAAGAGGTAAGCTTGATAGTATCCTTCTCCTTCTATGAATAGGATTGGGTTCCTCTCCTTCTATGAGTGGGGAGAGGAGGTAGGAGGTAGGCTTGAGAGGATCTCAAGGAGATCTAATTCCCTAGGGGGAAGAAGGAGCTAAGCTCTCGAGTCTTTGGTAATTTCTTAGCTAACCTAGAACTGAGATAGGAGGCAACTATATATAGGCTAGGGGTGGGGAGAGGGGATACATGGGCCACGACCCGCTGAATCTGCGCGCAGGCAGGTTTCGGACGTCCGTTGGGTTTCGAACGTCCGAACTTTCGAGACGTCGGACGTCCGTGGAGCTTCGGATTTCCGAAAGTGGCTGCATCGGTGGAGTCCTGTAGACGACCTGGTGGCCTGGAGTAGTAGATGTCGGAAATCCGACGAGTTTCGGACGTCCGATATGTTGGAAGTCCGAAGTCTGTCTCACGTCCGCTCTGATGGAGGGGCTCCTGACCGTGGCATGTCGGACGTCCGACGAGTTTCGGACGTCCGAGCTGTCGGGAGTCCGAAAGTCGTCGGACGTCCGAAAGCTGTCTGGAGTCGAATCTTCTTATCCTTTGGTTGTCTCCTCGCCGTTGGACCTAATGGAACAAAGCACACTGTTTTGAGGTAGCATCCAATTCTCGTGCGTATGGTATTGAATCTCAACAAGGAGTGAATGCACCTTTGCTTCTATGGCACGTGTTTGTGCTCTCGTCATGGGTCCACGTGTAGGGGATGTATCCATGGTGATGTCGGTAGGATGCTCTGCATCAATGTGTCACATCACTTGTACCTTTTTTTGTCTTCTTCTCCTTGTCTTCATCCCCTAAGCATCCTTGCCACTAGTATATAAAGGGCAAGGGGTGCCCACGGTGGAGGAGGCCAAGGCCATGGGCATTAGCACACCACTAGCTTCATCCATCCATCCATTAGACACGCATGTATCAGCTTGGCCAAGCACATGAACAACTCAAGGAGCAAGCCTTGTAACAAATATTTCACCTCATAGTCAGACAGGCAGGAATAGGGATTTTACCTTCACCGCGAGGGTCCTGAACCTGGGTACTTCGATGTGTTCTTCACTACGCGCTTGTGCCTAGACCCGTCCGGAGCGTCATAGCATCCTCAGTGACCCTCTTTAGCCATCCCATGGCATCCGTCGTTATCATATCGACGACAGCGCCGCATTGATGACGTTGCCGTTCTCCGCCGGCCGCACTTCTCGTCCCGTGCTGCTCCATGAGAACCATCGTGCACCGCCCCTGATCTCCTCCCGAGCGCGTCGGCCTCCGTCCTGCTCGCCACACATGTTGTTGTCGATCAGATCTGACTGCCCCGACCTTCTCCATCGTGGGCATGTGTCGATTTGAGGAGCTCTGGTGAACTCCAACGCTGGCCATGCCCACGCCCCTCTTATTTATTTAGTTAAAAAATATTTAAACTAATTAGTACACACGTTAATTAATATATTTATTACTTATTTGGTTAGAGAGAGGGGTATCATTATTAAAAAATCAAGACTAACCCTTTTATTAAATATCCCATTGACCAATGGCCCCTCTGCTAATTAAAACTAAATAAAATAGACAAATATTTTATGAAGACAATGACACGTGGATCCCCGTTGCTTAATTTGACCAATCTTTATTTACTAGGTTTTTTCTAGATGGGTCCAATTTATAGGGAGGGGCATAATTTTCCAAGAAAAATTCTGAAGACGGTCAAACCCTTTCGACTGGACGGAAACGGACGTGAAGGGTATTTCTATAAATAGACTTGGTGGAAAAGGGGTATTTTTGAACATACTTAAAAATTAGGGGCAAATCCCAAGTGGTGGCTCAAGTTAGAGGGAGAAATAGAATTGTCCCATCATATATTGCTTCTTAGGGTTTTTACTCATGATTAGTATGTATGATCTACTATTTTTCTAGATTGAAATATACGAGAAAATGGTCGTCAAGGAGATCAACTCAAATTTACAGTTTTTCAATAGTTGTAGTTTTATTTTATTTTGAAAATAGAAACTCTAATAAGGAGGCGCATAGTATAGTTAAGTACTCTACATCCCCACATCCAGGTAGGCATTTTTGGCTGCTGAAACCGCCTGATCCAGTTTGTATATCTCCAAACATTGTCGTTCGGGAATAAGATTTTCCTTTCCCTAAAAGAAAGCCCTTCCATAGATGTGGAAACAGATACGACGGTTTCCTTTTCTTGAAGCGATGATTATAAGTATTGAAACGAGCTGAAGGCGCGTCGACATTATCACCCCTCCCTCATCTGGGGCGGATAAAATTTATTGTAGTAGACCGTCGAGAAATAGTCGTGCTAAGGCTCCATATATAAGACTAGGAAAGAAAACAACCGCTGCCGTTAAGCTGTATCATAGATCAGAAAGATCCAATCTGAAGGGACACGAACGTAGACGAACTACGATCAGATCCGAGCAAATCCACCAAAGATATCCGTTAGAGACACACCTTCATAGGTCCATGGATGATGCTAGACGCTTCATTAGGATAAAAGTTAAATGGGAAGAATCTTATTCTATCTTCAAAGAGCCGTTGATATCCCATCTTCTTAAGAAGGACACAAACCGCTTTCCCGGCAAGAAACAAAGTAACCCTCTTAGTACATTTGATGCATAAATATAATCAATAAATTAGTAAAAATCAAATTTTAATTAAATTCGATTTTAAGTTGAAATTTTAAAAAAATTGAGTTTTTGATTTGTAGGGCTTTACCCTTTCCCGAAGGAGAAGGAGCCCTTCCAGAAATTCTCAATGAACCGGTTAAGGTCCAAAGAGGGGGTTTGGAAATAGTTTTCAACCAGCAATTGACGCGCCTCGGTATAACCTCACTAGCTGCGTCATTGCCCCAAGCGCAAAGATGTTTTCTATCGCTGGCCCTCCTACCCGTTTTATACCCACCTTGCTACCTGCCGCCTCCCTGCCCTGAGCGAGGTGGGACTAATCAGACTCCAGCAACAGAAACCTACGTTGTAGTACCTCACGGACGGGCGGCAAGCTCTCTCGTGGGCTGCTTTCTCGTTCGTTCTTCTCGTTGTAGTATTGGCCCATGGCGGAAAGCTCTCAACCGTGTGTGTACTGTGAACGCTTTTTTTCTGTTCATTATTAATGTACAAAGGAAAAAAACAATTAAACATATACGAGTATGCTTTACCTCTAAAGTTTCTACTGTATTTGTTTGTCACATGTTCAATGCATTTTATTCCTTTTTTAATCAATACGTACTGTACAATTTATCCTCCTGTGTATAAATGATGACCTTAACTATTTGTGCTTAGCTGTTATAATAGACGGCAACACATGGATAACAGTGTCCTTTGACATACATGAACGGGACCATGGGTGCTCATACCACAAAGAAAATCCAAGTAAAAATAACGTGTGCCCTGTTATTCATCCATAATAACACCTGGTGGAAATCTAAACCCATAAAAAAGATTAACCAGTTCCCGCGGTAATCACCGCGAAAACTAGAAACTGAACCCTGTGCAACACAAATATCTTCAAGTCCAGCACAGGGAGATACTATCTCCCACACAACTGGGCACAAGAATATACGTATTTAGTTACCACTGGGAATTCGATAGGAAGACGAACTAAAGGAATGATTTGGCAATTTGGAAAGACCAATAATAAGTGCTGCTGGCGGGTGCTAATCCATGTGCACATAGCTATCGACCTCACTTCGCACCATTGGAGTTGGAAGTCGCGGCTTTATCTTCGGCCTTGGGGTTGGAAGGCGAGCCATCCAAGAGCTTGGCCGCCCTCTCGTCCTCGACCTTGCAATTGTCGACGTCTTGCTTGCTGAGGAAGCTCGGCTGGTTGGTGGAGGAGAGAAGCCTCGCCCACATCCTGTCGGTTATCGAGACCTTGTTCTGCTTCTCCGTAATCCTCTGGAGTTGGCGAGCCAAACAAATACCAAATTGGTTGGGCACTGGAACAGTTTTAGATCGAACGATGTCGTTATGTATGTGAGTGCTTACGTAGAAGGGAATGTAGCAATGCCGGCCGTTTACTTGGCCGACGGTGAAACCAGTGTATCCAGCCATGGCTCCGTGGACCACGCTGTGAGCCAGCAACGTGCAGTAGACATTATCCGACGCATTGCTAGGAATGGCGCGTATCATGTATGTAGGATCTGCAAAAGGCATGGTTGTCTGAAATTCAGCACCGACTTACTGTCAGACCGAGGAAGTTAGAGAAACAACAGATCACTGACCTATGTACTTCAGATTTATGGTCGCCTTGTTTTTCTTGAAATGCTCCTGAATTTGCAAAATGAAAATAGAACACTGGTTAAGAGGGCACTTTGCAACCAGATTTAGCTGAAGCATGTGTAGTTTACAAACGGTGTCATCTGACGCAGAAAGGAGCTACAGGAAATAAAATGGCAAACAACACAAAGTAGAAAAATGGAGGGGATGCAAACCAAATTTCAAAGAGTCTCACATTTATCTTCTGAGACAACCAAAGACCAACATCAAGAAGCAGTGCATTGCCAGAAGCATCTTGCCCCATTTCCTTCATGTTTTCAACAATAAGTTTCTGTCCTGCACCCTCTGCAACGACAATGACCATATGGCCATTCTCCTTCAGCCGCTTTTCTATATATTTGAAGAGTCCACCTTCACCTTCCAGATAGAATGGTGACTCCGGAATCAAGCAACAATCCTGAAACATGGAAAATGACAAAATGTGTGTTAGTCAGTTGACATAAATTCAGCCCTTATCTTGAGCGTAAAGGTGTACTCAAGTGTTTTCCACTTGCTGAAGAAGTTAGCATACCACATCTCTGCTTGCTAGGGTGGCATAATGTGCGATGAAACCTGCATCAAACAGAAATCAGCAATAGTGAAACCTTCACAGAAAACCGTTAATAATGGCAACATATCTAAGAGTTCCAATTGAAGCACTGTAATTTCTTTTAAGATGCTCCTTTCAGAAATAATAGTAACAGGGCAACTTTTTCAGTCAAATGTGTCAAAGGAGACAATTGGCTAATACTCCGTAGCATATAAACTTACCACTGTATCGACCCATCAGCTTTACAAGTCCTATACCATTCTCAGCACTTCCAGCTTCGACATGAGCGGCATTTATTGCACGTTGAGCCTCCTCAACTGCACTGTCGAAACCAAATGACTTATCAATTACCTGTAACAAGGATAGCAATTGATTCAGGGATGCACAGGAAAGTATGTATTTCTCACCACAATATCACTATAACACGGAGCAGAGTATTACCGGGATGTCATTATCAATAGTCTTAGGAATGCCAGCAACAGCAACTTTGAGACCACGCTTTCTAACCTCCTGCATTATGATTCAGGTAAACAGTACTTACAAACTTATTTCAGCATAAGAAATAGAACAACATACGGTTGGTTTAATACAAATATGCCCTTTTATTCACATTATGGCTATAAAGAATATTATAACCGACCAAATGTTGAGAGTAGGCGCTATAATTCAATCAGCTTAAAGAGCGCTTTCGGCTGGTCTAAAATTGTGCTTACTTCAAAAATTACTCCTGCACCCCTTTGACTACCGTCACCACCAATAACATAGACCTGCACACAAAAACGAGAGAGTGAAACCAACAGACAAGCTTAAGATGTGTTTGTTTGGCAGACCTTCTATAGTGCCAAGGGAAGAACAAAGTGGTCCTACAAGACAGAAAGAAAATAGTATAAATGGTGTTTTTTTTTACTTCACCTGATTTATACCACGGTACTGAATGCTATCAACAATCTTCATGGTATCATGGCCTCCTCGTGACGAGCCAAGAATAGTTCCACCTCTTTTGTGAATGTCATTTACACTCTTTGGTGTCAAGTCGATAGTGTTGCGAGCATAGAAACCTCTATACCCACCCTACACAATAAAAATCATAATATTAGAAGACAGGGAACAAATACAGTATAATAGTGCTATTACAGTTTCTCATCAGGCCATTGTTATTGTTTCTTGTATGATTTCTAATCCATCGTAATTTAGCTTCTCAGTGAAAATAATTGAGTATAGATTTACATCATAGTCAATATGACTAATTTAGTAGAAGTTTTTTGTGGCACTAAGTGTAATTATTAAATCCTCAAACTGGAATAGATATCCATTAACAATACTTAGCTTGTGCATGATACATCTTCCTGAATATCAGGTTGATGTGACTGCACAATTGTGACAGAAATAATGAAAGCATATACCATTTATTCCAGGATACCCAAAATGCAGAATGCCAGGGGGAAATAGCCTCTTATTATTGAACTTTGTGATGCAATGTAAACGAGCAGCGACTTACCTGAATCCCAAGTATCTTGGTGACACCATACATGTCAGATAAGCCGCATACAATTTCCCTAATTACAGTATTGAGTCCAGGGCAGAGTCCTCCACAGGTGACAATGCATGCATGGACCTCGTCAGGTTCAAAATAGACCTGATGGAGACAAAAACGAGGTTAGAGAAAAATCTTTGTCTCGTCACTATCTCATCATAAACACAGCGTGATATACCCTTTGGCGAGGTCCAGCGCGACGGAAGTGGTTTCCTCTCGGGCCATCCTTGTGGACAACAATCTGCATTGAGCCGTGCAAGACACTGAATCAAAATGAAGACTGTCTAATCTAAAGTACTTGTCATTTTGTTGACAGAAGTAGTTCACGGCGATTTCTCTCGACGAACTCACCTTCTGGCAGACAGTGTCGTCCGGATCAACGAAGTATTGCCTGCAAACCGAAATGTTTTTATTTGCGATCAATAACAGTATGCGAAGGAAAGCAGCCCAGTTAGGAAGTTGAGCCTTACTTGACAACAGAGTATGCCGGGTTATCTTGCAGCGGATTTGGGTAGGTCTGCCACATCAAACAAGAAAATGGTCATCATCATGATCACAAAGTAACAGTACCTTATGATCAGCTCAGAGCTGGAGCAGTGGATTCAGCATTTTCCCCGTCTTACTTGTGATTTATCACAGAATAACTAAACTAAAAGCTCATCAGAGTAGAATCAAACGAAAGAGGAAAAGGTTAATGCTAAGTTGGGTGAGCACTTTCAATGGCCATCACTGTTCCGATCCCCAAACGTGCCCACGCCATGACGCAAATAGAACTAACCAACAAAAGGTACTAGAGTATTTAATGACAAAAGCCAGAGCAACGGCTTTAGATCGCGGAGAATCTCGATTAGATTCCACGTTCTGCCGCATGGCCGCATGATCCCGCGGCCGGCCAACTGCCCCAACCTCCACATGCCGGCGATCGAGCGTGGCGGCGACCGCCGGAGAGATCGATCCAACGGGAACGAGAACTCACCGGGAGATCGGGGAGGTAGTCGGAGACGTGCGGCACGTCCTCGAGGACGTACCCGGCGTCGGCGGTCACCAGCTTCGCCTCGGGCTTCCCCGCCGCTGCGGCCGGCGTCCCGTCCATCGCGGGACTCGTACTCTGGGGCTCCTCCCACTCCCACGCGGTCCTCCGCGGCGTGTCGCGGCGGTCGAGCAGGTGGTGCAGGTGCGGGTGCAGGCCGGGCACGGCGACGGGGGCGGGCCTGGCGGGATCAGTGGCGGCGGCGTCGATCGGCGACGGCGACGCCATGGGGGGGAGCGGCTGCGGTGGAGGGCTCCATTGTCGGCGGGCTGGGGTTGGGGCGGTTTTGAGGGGGCCGGCGATGGCGACGGCGGCGCGTGGCGACGAACGGCGGAGGGTTGACGGCGACCGGAGGGGGGTAGGGGTAGGAGTAGGACCTGGTTGGGGGTTGAGAGAGATGGGGAAACGGCCGAACGGGGAGCACGGTATGGATGGGGGGTTGAGGGACGGACACTTGTTGGTGGGTCCCGGTCGGATTGGTTCCGGCCAAGATTCGTGTGCTGCTTGCTTGTCTGCGCCCTGCCGATGCACGTAGGCCGACATCACTTTTGGCATCGATCGAACAAGTGGCATCTCATTGTTTTGTGAAGCTTAAAGAGAATTTCAGCATGAAGTTTTACACCAATGTAGTGTACATATCTATGTTTATATGTAGTTTTCCAGATACTTTTCAACTTAAAAATATGTTTTTTATTTTTTTCTGAAAAAAACAAGCTCACCGGAGCTCGAGCTCTAAGGGCCAGTTTGGTTGGGAGCCTGCTGATGAGCTCGCCACGCCAATTTGTTGGCGTTGACCAAGCGCCTCGGTATTGTTTGCATCGTAACCGATCTTTTGGCCTGCCAACATTTCCCTCGACTCTTCAGATAATTTTTACGCGAGCTGTCCGTGAAACACGGGCAGTGAAAACCTACGCCAATTTTTTTTTGCTCGCCCGTGCATTGGCAGGGTTAGAGCATCTTCAGCCGCGCCCTCAAGAGGCCCCTAAGCCGGCACTATTTGCGTTGGACGGACGAATTTCGGCCAGTCGCGTCATCAAGGGCCCAAATAGCGTCGGATTTGGTCAAAAATGAGTCCGGTGATCTTAAGCCGCCCCAGCGCGCTGGGGGCTCTTGGAGGCGCCGGATGAAACGAAACAACGCGTGGGACCATGGTGTCGGTGAGAGAGGCCGCTTCTCCCGCCGTTTCCCCCCAAGCCTAGGACGGAGGGTTTGACAGACGGCGAGTGGAAGACCGACGTCGATCGTCGCTCGTGGTCGACAACCGACCGGCGCAAGAGGCTCTCCGCAGCAAAAGTCCGGGACGCGACGGCCGTCGCGGAGAAGAACCTGGAGGCCATCCAAGAGGCGACGGCGGCGGCGGAGAAGAACCTGGAGGCCATCCAAGAGGCAGTGGCGGCCATGGCTCGGGCGAGCGGCGCGCCACTGTTCCGCCCCCCCAACACGGCAGGGCGTCGCCTCGCCCGCCGACAACTTCGCGCCATCGACGCCTTCGGCATGGGGGTACACACCGTCGCCTGAAGTGCGGAGATGGAGGACATCATCACCGCCGGCTCCGAGACGTACGCCTACACAGCGGAGATGAAGGACATCATCACCTATCGGACCCTTTTTTGTTCCGCGTGTAGGTCACGCCGTCTATGGCATGTTTGATCGCCGAAACTTGGCATGTTGATCGCCGAACGTTGCAATTTTTTGAAGCGGGAAGAGAGGTTTTCAAAATTCGCCGTTTTGTTTGGGGCCGCGGCTGGGGACGTGGTCGCCCAAGCCACTTTCACCGCCCGAGCGCCCCTCAAGCGGCGCCGAAAAACGGCTTGAGGGGCCGAACGGCTGGAGATGCTCTTAACCCTGGCAAGAACCAAACAGACCCAAAGAACTCACTATCGAACAAAAGCCACGTCAAAATCTTAACTGCTTATTGTCAACACTTGTAAAATCACATTTTTTTTGTTAAAGCATTATTGTTTTTTTTTACAAAAGGAGTAATTGTGGGGCAGGCATGTCTGACAGTTGGAGCTTTCTTGGTATGCTCTCTTAAAAGTTTTCTTATGATTCAGGTATCTTGTTCAAAAATCCTTATGCGGTTTGGTTTAAATGTATACTCAATACAACTCGAAGGGTTAGGTACGCTTTGCTGCACCGTTAATGTTGTTGGTTTTTCAAGAATTTAAATCCAAATTAGTATCATTAGATTAATCTTGAAATGATTTATTATATTTTATTTATTTAGTATCGCGGTTGTCGATCTTTTTTGGTTCTGAGATTGGTCAAAGTTAAAGAAAATTTGTCTTTTCAAAAAATTAATACACCTTATGTTTTGGAAACGGAAGTGTATTTTTTTTGGCGAGTGAGGGAGATGATGGAGTGTGTTTTTTATTTATTTATAATGCGGTTTTTGGTGGTACATTCATGCTATAATTCTATGTTATCTGCTAATCGACTCATACTTTTTTGAGGAAAATTTCTTGGATGGTCTCTGCATGAACTGTATTTGTGCTACGATATCACATGTTGATGCTTCTTTATTCTAGTTGGTGAGAGGGTGTGCGGGGTTGTATATTATTATAGGCCGATTGATTTGAAAAATTGTTAACCCGGTCAAATTGATGAACCAAATCTAAAATTGAATACATCAATCAAATGAAAAAACTTAAAATTAAGGACCATAGTGAATTAATAGAATTGAATGAGAAAGCTCCATAAGTAATAATTTATTCGATCAAAATCGAATGACCAAATTTCAATTTTAGGAGACCTTAATTTATTGTGATGTTTTCAAAAGTAGGAAGCATAATATTAGGCAGCATAGTGTATTTATAGGAGCATAATGAATTAAAATAATTGAATGAAAGAGCTCCTTATGAAATTGTTGACCTGGTTAAAATTGGAGGACCCAATCCATGAAAATCTCAATTGATTTTGAGGCCTTAAAAAATAGGGTGCATAATGTATTTATAGATGTGTACTTTATCAGAGGTTTGCAATACATTATTACTGCAAGTTCAAACCCTAAGATTTCAAACGTAACTCAGTATCACTAAAGTGGTAGAGTAGCTAGATTGAATCGAAGATCGGATGAAAGGATTGTCGACGATACAAAAAGAGTTAAGGACATATGGCATCTCCAACGTCCTCTATTACGGACAACGCAAATCTTCACAGATCTCATCCGTATGGATCCGAGAACGTGATAAGGAAGACAGTCATCCAACCATATTCATTAAATTTGAATATTGATTTAAATCAATGTTGGAATATTGCTTATCGGGAACTTATTGTTGATCCAAGATAAAGGGTAAATCGGTCGGTTTATCGGCATACCAGTTGATTTATCGGCAAATCAGCCAATTTATCTTATCGATCATACATCAGTAAGCGATAAATTGATCGATTTATTTAAATATCTCAAGATTCTTGAATATTGATTTAAATAACGTATTATATGGGTTACGATTGTTGGAAAAAGAAAGAAGGTTCACCTGCTTGCTTTTGGTTGGGCATGCATATAATCAAACTTTCGTAAAATCCCCTTCGATTTAGTTCGAATTTACTAAAAGACGGATATGTAGACAGATCCATAAACATTTGAGGAGCCGTATTGGATAACAAAAATGGTTTGAGTAGCTTGATCCAAACCTTTACGGAAGGTTTGAGAAACCGCGTTGAAGATATCCTTAATGATCCAACAATTTGAAATTGCCCTCCATTGCAACGAACGAGCATTGCACAAATCCACATCCGGTTTACGATCCAACACACCACATCCACCATCTGATCATAATCATATCATCCAACACTGTTTCACCATTTGCTTTTCTGAGTGGGAAAGATGGTACGTACACCAATTTTTTGAAAGAAAGAAAAGTTTAAGTGGGTCATCCACAATTCCACATGGAGTACTACATACAACTCGACAGTGAAAGCGTCACTGCCATGCCCGCCGCCTTTTTGAACGAAGCAAATCACAGGTAAGGGGACTCGTCGAGGTGCTGCACCCTGCACCTCCGGCCCAACGGGATCGGCCGGTCGTAGAACAGCTCCGCCTTGCCGCCATCACCACCAGCGCCGACGCGGCGCCCGGCTGCCATCCTGCCGTACGAGCCCTTGAGGGCCCTGGAGCGCGCCCCCAGCGACGCGAGGACCACCACCAGCCTCTCCACGTTCACCAGCGCCTTCGGTGACAGCATTGCGCCGCCGCCAGCATCGCCGTCCAACTCCTCCGCGGGCTCCTTCTCGTTACCGTCGTAGGCAATGGCGCCGCCGTGCGGATCTTCTGAGCTGGCCAGTGGCGCCTCGTCCTTGTTGCCGTCGTCGCCTAGATCGAACACCACGATGGCGCTCCGCATCTGCTTCCAGGAGTCGTCGTCGTCATGGTACGGATCGACCACCATCTCAGCAGGCTCGTCGGGTCGCTCGAGGTTGACGAGACTGGACGACGCTTCCATCCTGAGGAGCTCCTGGAGACGCGGCCTTCTTGTGGCCTGGCCGCCGTCTGTAGCTGCACCGGCGCGGGAGGCGCACCCGGTTCGGAAGACGGCTGCGAAGGGCGAGCAGATGAGCCTGACGACGGCGTGTCTCCTCCTTCCTTCGCAACCGAACCTCGTCTCGCCGTCGGGCGCCGGTAGCAGCGGCGAAGGAGAGGACGCGCCGGAGAGAGGTGGCGTCGGAGAGAGGCCGAACGGCGACGCGGCACCGTCGTCGTAGTTGAGGAGGGCACCGGAGGACGCGTGCTCCGGCCTTCCCATTTCTACCACCCTGTGCGTGCGTGCGCACTCTTCTTCACACGATCCTGAGCTTGGAAGAGGCATTTATGCTGGTGGTGGATGGTGATGCGTGAAGGTGGTTGCGGAGTTTGTTCCGAGTAGATAGGCTTTCGCGGCGAGCGCTGCAAGTGTAGTAGCATTCGTTTGTTGAGCTACCGTAGTTTGGTTTGGGAGGTTTCGAAATTGCAAGAGTTTTGGAGGAGGGGGCAAAGGATCGATGGATGGGAAACGTGTGGGGATGTGCGAGGGGAACAGGGACATGTCGATGCAGTCATGCAGTTCCAGGCTCCACGAAATCGATTTAACTGGAGCCTAATGCGTGCTTGAGTGCTTTATCACACCGTTCTTTATTCGTGAAAATGTTATTCTCTCTTATCCATATTACTTATTGCTCAAATGAGTGTATTTAGATGTATTTTAGTGTTATATGCATCCGTTTAAACGATAAGTAATAGAGTTTTTTTAGGATGATTGGCATAGAATTGGGAGTACTACCGAGTACTAACCCCTCGATTTTTTTGGACCGTCGGATCTGATGAGGGATTAGAAATATTTATTATTAAATAGTTTTATCCAACAAGGGTAGAAAAATCATTCAAATTTTTTTTCTCTTTCTTTTTTCTATTTTTTCAAAAATTGTATTATTTCCATTATTTGATCAGTTTTTTTACTCCTTTTTTATATATATTCACAATTTCTATTACTTGAGTTATTTGACTAGTTTAGTCTCTAATTACCCTTAATGTCTAGTCAAATTACTTAGTCGTAGTCAAACTTTCCGATCGGTCACCCATCCTTATAATACTCCAGCAATAGCACGTCTAACTTCTGAGTTCCTTCCGTCTTCACTTTCAACTACACCTCGCACACGTTGTTGATATTACTATCATATCAATCCTATTAACCTGTTGATTACAATGTCACACTTCTATATTGTTTTAATTTCAAATAATTATTTAATTAAACAAAAGTAATGAAATAATAATAATCTTCAATAAAAATAAAAATAAAATGTTTTTTTTGCAAAACCTAAAATTTGAAAATTTTCATATTTCCCTCAATAATAGTCGGAAAACCCTTATTTCATATTTTTGAACTTTAAATTTCTATTCCAACTTTTTTTGAATTATTTTATTGAGGAGAATAATGAATGGGTAAGTGGATGGCCGCCCTTTTAAATTTCTATTCTAACTTTTATTTAATTATTTTTCCTCCAAATCTTAAAAGCATCATAACTTTTTTTTGTTTGGTTTTTTTGTTTCATATAAAAATACTTTTTCATGGGAGGTCGTATGCAAAAGTTATGACCATTTTACAAATTCTAGAGAGATTTTGTAAAAAAGGTCAAAATTCATGCTTGTTAATTTTTCAAAAAAAAACATTAAATGCATGAAACATAAAAAATGAAGTTAGAAAGGGTTGAAATTTGTGGATGTGGCTTTGAATGATGCATATTGAATGCACAAAAAGTGTGGATTTTAAATAAGTTAATAAAAAGAAATGACTTTGTAACATATGAGTTTTCTTCCAAAACCCTCATTTTTCGAAGGAGATGGTCCAGTTTGTACACGAAGTGCATCCAGTTTTTGTCATAATCGTCTCAAGTTTTTAGCACATGCTTTGTGGGCGAAATGATGACATAAAGTTTCAACCTTTTCAGAGTTCATTTGTACTACTCCCTCCGATCCATAATAAGTGTCGCTCGTCTAGTATAAAGTTTGTACTAGCTTAGTACAAAATTTGAGACACTTATTATGGATCGGAGGGAGTACGTTTTAATTTCATGGTCATTTAGTGCAAAAAAATCATTAAATGCATGAAAAATAGCAAATAAAGTTAGAAAGGGTTGAAATTTGAGGATGTGGCTTTGAATGGTGCATATTGAATGCACAAAAATTCTGGAGTTGAATAAGTTAAAAAAATGCCTTTGTAACAGATGAGTTTTCGTCCGAAATCCTCACACTTCGAAGGAGATGGTCCAATTTGTACACGAAGTGCATCCAGTTTTTGCCGTAACCCTCACAACTTTTTAGCACATGCTATGTAGGTGAAATGATGATACCAAGCCAAGTTTCAACCTTTTTAGAGTTCAATTGTACTGCCTTTTAAATTTTAGGGTCATTTAGCGCAAAAAATCATTAAATGCATGAAAAATAACAAATGAAGTTAGAAAGGGTTGAAATTTGAGGATGTGGCTTTGAATGGTGCATATTCTATGCACAAAAAGTTTGGAGTTGAAATAAGTTAAAAAAAAGAATTTTCTTTGTAACATATAAGTTTTCTTCCAAAACCCTCATACTTTGAAGGAGATGGTCCAGTTTGTACACGAAGTGCATTCAGTTTTTGCTGTAACCCTCTCAACTTTATAGCACATGCTATGTGGGTAAAATGATGATACCATGCCAAGTTTCAACCTTTTTAGAGTTCATTTGTACTGCCTTTTCAATTTTAGGGTCATTTAGCGCAAAAAATCATTAAATGCATGAAAAATAACCAATGAAGTTAGAAAGGGTTGAAATTTGAGGACGTGGCTTTGAATGGTGCATATTGAATGCACAAAAATTTTGGAGTTCAAATAAGTTAAAAAAAGAATTTTCTTTGTAACATATGAGTTTTCTTCCAAAACCCTCACACTTCGAAGGAGATGGTTTAGTTTGTACACGAAGTGCATTTAGGTTTTGCCGTAATCCTCTCAAATTTTTAGCACACGCTATGTGGGTGAAATGATGATAGCATGTCAAGTTTCAACATTTTTAGAGTTCATTTGTATCCTCTTTTCAATTTTAGGGTCATTTAGCGCGAAAAAATCATTAAATGCATGAAAAATAATAAATGAAGTTAGAAAGGGTTGAAATTTGAGGATGTGGATTTGAATGGTGCATATTGAATGCACAAAAAGTTTGGAGCTCAAATAAGTTAAAAAAAGAAATTCCTTTCTAACAGATGAGTTTTCTTCCAAACCCTCATACTTCGAAGGAGATGGTCCAGTTTGTACACGAAGTGCATCTAGTTTTTGCCGTTATGCTCTCAACTTTTTAGCACATGCTATGTAGGTGAAATGATGACACAATGCCAAGTATCAACCTTTTCAGGGTTCATTTGTACTGCTTTTCAATTTCATGGTCCTTTAGCACAAAAAAATCATTAAATGCATGAAATGGCAAATGAAGTTAGAAAGGGTTGAAATTTGAGGATGTGGCTTTTGAATGATGCATATTGAATGCATAAAAAGTCTGGAGTTTAATAAGTTAAAAAAAAGAAATGCCTTTGTAACAGATGAGTTTTCGTCCGAAACCCTCATACTTCGAAAGATATGGTCCAATTTGTACACGAAGTGCATCCAGTTTTTGTCGTAACCCTCTCAACTTTTTAGCATATTCTATGTGGGTGAAATGATGATACCATGCCAAGTTTCCACCTTTTTAGAGTTCATCTCTACTGCTTTTTTAATTTCAAGGTCATTTAGCGCAAAAATAATCATTAAATGCATGAAAAATAGCAAATAAAGTTAGAAAGGTTAGAAACTTGAGGATGTGGCTTTTAATGATGCATAGTTAATGCACAAAAAGTATGGAGTTGAAAAAATTAAAAAAAATACCTTGTAAGTGATGAGTTTTCGTTTGAAACCCTCATAAAGAGTTAAATAGAATCTGGTTTTGATTAAAACACCTATTTAAAATATCCTAAAAATTCCCATATTGAACATACTGATAAAACATACTAATATTAAACAACAGGAAAAATAATCACTCAAAAATCTATTTTTGAACTAAAGTTATTCACAAACTAGTGATTCACACAAATTTCAAAAGAATTCAAGTTTAAACTATTTAAATTTGAAAACTACTGGCACTAACAGAAAGTTTATAATTTTGTTGACCTAAAGAAAAAATATTTATTCAATAAATCTAAATATTTTTACAGTTATTCAAAATCTAAAAACAGAAACTCTTCTGTTTAGAAAAAGAAAAAAGAAAAAAAAATAGACCTTTAGTACCGGTTGGTGTCTCCAACCGGGACTAAAGGTCCTACCTTTAGTTCCGGTTCAAGCCACCAAACGGGACTAAAGGTTGCGATATCCTTTAGTCCCGTTTCGTGTCTGTAACCTGGACAAAAGGGTACAGACGAACCAGGACCAATGCCCCACGAGGCCCGGTCGGCCCCCAACCTGGGCGCACGAACCGGGGCGTATGTCCCCATGGGTCCCGGTTCGTGACTGGACCGGGACTAATGGGCTGGCCAGGCCTGAACCAAAGCCCTGTTTTCTACTAGTGCAACTCAACCACAGGAGGGGGGCTGTTTCCTTTAACTAGTTGACACCCCGCGCATTGCCGCGAGAATTGGTTGCATTATATTTTTATGAAATTTGCTTGTATGAACATGAATATTAAAACTACTGGTATATTGCATATGTTTCGCCACATCATATGTGCACTAAGTTATATAAATATAAACTACTTATAAAAGAGCAAACTATAATATTTCTATGACCACCCAAATAGTTGTACATAGGGTAATCATAACCTTTCGATCTAATATACTTTGTTAAATCTAAGAGCCTACAATGATCCAATGGTCTGCCAGCTAATTGAATGGTTAGGATTCAATGTTTTGCCCCGGCAGACGATGGCACCGCACGTCGCCTGATCGATCTGATCCGCAATTTAGGAAACTAACGATTTATATATCCTTCATTATTCCGTATTTAAAGGGTCCAAAGCAGCCGCGTGATAAATAGTTTGCTTGGAAAACGAGAGGGTCAGTTAAAGCCCGTGCATGCAGGACGAGTAATAGATGGAAGCCTTCGAGTTGAATCGTCCTGGTTGAATGCAAAGAGATAGTATAATTAACTTGTAGCCAGCGACGTCGTTCTCTACTACATGATCTAATCTTCTACTTCATGATGATATACTAAGCGCATTTATTTGGTAGCATGATATGAAAATGTTATTAATGATTTTTGCTACAACAAAAAAATGAAGTGTGATCGGTGATGATGGGTCCTAAATTTGGTTGCAACCATTATAAAAAAAGCTACAAGTGTAGATTAAATTTGCTGCCACAAATTGATGGTAAATATGGTACGTAATTTTTTTATCAGATTTTTTATTGCAACAGTGAAAAAAAATGCACACAATAAATTTTTGTTGCATCCATGTACCAAAAAAGTTGCAATCGATAGTAAAAAATTCTACCATCAGCGATTAAAATTTGTTACCATATTTTTTTTTGCAAAAAACACAAAAAATAAAACATGTTGCATCCATATACCGCAAATGTTGCAAAGGTACCGCAAATGTTGCAGTAAAAAACGAAGGGGTACGCGTAAATCTGGAACGTTAAATCGCAGAGATCAGACGGCTGCGGTCTGACCGGCGCCTATCACTGTCCTTTGACATGACAATTGCATCTCTCTAGCATCAGTGTGGGGTGAGGTTAGTCTACAAGACAGTTGTGTCTATTACTCTAGCTATTCCCTTTGAATTTGAACTAACTACTACTGTAAATTACCATGCTACTTGAATGTATGGTTAATCAGTTTGTTCATGGTGGTGTTGAGTAGCCTACATCATTAGTGGTGTGAGCTATTTTTTAAGTGTGGTATTGATGATTTTTTTTGTAATATTTTCATTGATTCCATTTAGTTTTATACATGTGATTGGAAAATAATCGTTTGAATATGAATTACTGTAGTTTTGTATATTACTGTTGGGTCTATGTGAGGTCTGCCACTGTGTGCATCACAACAGGAGGTGCCCCAGCCGTCATGGTCTGCAACTGTGTGCTTCACAAGATGCAGGACTTCCCACTGAGTACAAGAGGTCGGCGACTAGCACTCCATGATTCTTCCTCTCTTCCATGTGGAGATGACCTGCAGCTCTCTTTGATTGATGGCAAGGCCTTCCTACTGAGTACTTGGGTTCCCTCGAGTCTCTCTATCTTATGGCAAGGTAAAGTTCAGTTTGTTGGTCACCGTGTTAATTAAATTTTGTTGATAGAATCCTCATCGATTCTAAGCTTACATTATAGTGGAGTTTAGCCCAGACATACATTTTTTTATCATTTGATTATGTTGTTGTAGGTTCTAAACTATGTCGTACTCACTTGGCAACCCAGATTCATTTTTTGAACTCTTGGTATTCAATCCAAACTCTAAGCAAGCATGGTTCATTGTATATCCTACCAATGAACTAATTTACAATACTGCTAATGATGGTATATGTGTAGTCTTATATCCTACCAGCGAACTAATTTACACCATTTTCGCAGGATATTGAAGTAAATGATAATGTATCGCTCCAACTCACCTGCTGTTGATTGCCCCGACAACTCATCCCCGCATGAGAACTGCCATCTTGCGCAAGCGGAATATCCCTCAACACCAAGCGACTTGATAAGGAGACCGAGATCCTTAACTATGAGCAACCATCGATCTCCCATTACATGCTTATATTCCGCCTTTGTGAATAATATGCTACGGTATAGAAATTAATTGGTTGATATATGGCGTAGATGTTTTGTTGTGGAAAAAGGTTACATTGCATCGTATTGTCAAGAATCAATAACCTCAACCGCTATAAGTCCCTTGTCAATGTTGTCCCGGGGGGCCAAACTCAGCAACCTAGCGTGCGAACAAAATAAGAAGCTAAACTTGTGAAATCATTATCGACTTACCCATAAAAATATGCTATTACAAATCTTTACCTTATGGTAACAAATACAACCATTGATGGTCTATAAGTTCTGCACATTGGCATGTGATTTTTGCTCTTGCAGGGAAGGAATTAAGCTTCCTATAGTCATCTGATGGGATCAGATTTCATTATTTCTCTGCGTATTAGTTTGCGCTTTGGTGACCACATGTTTATTATGGTGATTTTTCTTGCTCTTCAATGAAGTGTGTTCCCTTTTTATATCTTAAAATACTTTTTAAACAATTTCAGTGCACTTAGGATGAAAAATATGTTCAATTGTATTTTGATTACAAAGAACATTTTTTTGTAGATATACTACATTGCTAACATCTCTATTGCCTCTACTATACAGTACATTATTAATGAAAAGAGGAAGAATAGTCAGATGACTTTTTTTGAATCTGATTGTTCGGTATCGATGGAGATGTGAAACTCAAGAAAAAAGAATATATAAGAGGTTATGTGCCTCATCTATGATCTATCCGTTGATCTAACTATCGCTTGATTTTTTTTCCTTAGAATTTAGTTATCCATTGCTTAGACAATGGTATTAGTACCAATTATAGGATTGTATCTCCACGATCGAACACAATCCAAGGTTGCTTTTCGATCATAACTAGCTTTCTTTTTCTTTACAACCTATAAGAACACTTAATGGATTAAAAAACATATTATGTGTCTCTATGAAGAACATGACGACAATGATGTCTCACTAAAAACAACTTAAGTCACATCATCAAATTGTGTATATTTTTTGGAATTTCTTATTTTGTTTTATATGTACTGATGTGAATCTTATTTGTTTAACATTTGACGTGTGTTGCACGTGTAAGCTTACTAGTGGATAGGAAGATAAAAAAACTCGCAAAAGTGTGAAATAATAAACTTGTGTATGAAAGACGCATGCATACATACATTTAATTTCTAAAGCTTAATGGAGTGATGAGGTGACTTAGTTGCATGTCTTTTAAAATAGTTAATGGGTGCTAGCTATTTAGATATAAAAGAAACAAAACATGATGTGGCCTGCATGGCGAAGTGGATAGTGTGCATGTAGAAATAATAACTAGTAAATATCTTTAGATGCTTAAAAAATAATACGTTGATGTGGCATGCATTATGAGATGGATAATGCGCATGTAAAAAGAATTGATGTGACATGCATAATAAGATGGATAATGTGTATATATAGAAAATTGATTCTAGTGGGGATCAATTTCTTAAGAATAATAATAGATTCAAATTCGACTGACCCAAATATGAAATTCAGGCGATTGTGGTTTAGCGCAAATATAACAAGTACATATTTTTGGACCTCTCGCTAAAAAAATGAGTTAATTGCACGAAACCACGACAATTCGGGATAGGATTGCAGAAAACACACTTTTTCAGTTTTCTTGCGAAAACCACTAATTTTTTACTAATCTTTTGCAAAAATCACAGATCGTGTGTTTAGTCCATTTTAATCACATTTCTGACAAGTGAGGCCTACCTGTAAGAATAATATTCCGCAAAAAGATCCTTCAGAAAATTGAAAAACAAATCAACCGGGTCCTCTCCCCTGGCTTCTTCATCTCCACGGCGTGATGAAGGGAGTACATCACCGGGTGGCTGCCGGAGTGGCCACGGCGGTCCGAGCCTGAGGTCGACGGCGACACGGGTGGCCAGGAGAGCGCGCTCGCGAACGTAGCCACGGCGGCGAGGGGCGGCGACGGTGAGGAGGACGGTGGCGGAGAGCCCAGGCGGGCAGCCCCTGCACCAGTCGTGACCCCTCCGTCCTCTTCCATTCATCCATGCATGCACCACAAGTAGCAAGCCATGCCCAATCCAGCTAGCACGGGCAGCACGGGGTGCGCCCAGGCGGCGGGGCAGCACGGCAGGTCAAGCAGGCGCGCAGTGGCCGCCAGAGAGAGCGCGGGCTGTCTCATCCCTCGCCACGACAGCCGCAGCCACCATCCCTGCGACGCGGCGTGATGGGGCGAAAGACGACGCAGGAGAGGTAGGTGTAGAGGCGGGACGGGGGAGCATCAGGGCACCTCTTGCGGGCTGCCGGCGAGCACCGGGCCTCCGTTGGCTGCTATCTGTGAGAAACATCAGGGGTGGAGGCTAGAGTGGTACATGGACCTGATTGCTTTTTTTTAATTTGTGTTAGGGGTGTCTCTGCAAAACATCATTCTTACGTGTAGGCTCCATCTGTCAGAAACGTGATTAAAATGGACTAAACACACGATCTGTGATTTTTGCAAAAAAATAGTAAAAAAATTAGTGGTTTTCGCAAGAAAACTGAAAATGTGTGTTTTCTGCAATCCTATCCCAAATTGTCGTGGTTTTATGCAATTAACTTAAAAAAAACATATTTCTGGACCTGAAACATGAGGAGGACACTAGATGGAAACATTTCCAAAATTGATGTCATAATAGATGGAAACACTTCCAAACTGATTCATATTTTTGAATTTTTGACGCAGGTACTTTTCGACTTCAAAACTTGCAAAAGTGACGCGCGCGCGCAGCGGAAACTCTTTGCATGACACGGCAGAGCAAACAAAAGACGTACTCCCTCCGATCCATAATAAGTGTCGCTCATTTTGTACTAAGCTAGTACAAACTTTGTACTAGATGAGCGACACTTATTATGGATCGGAGGGAGTAGTACATACTCAGGAGAAGTGGGCTAAACTGAGAACACAAACGCAGTAGCTCCATCACCGGGGAGGCCGAGGACGGACGGACGGCGGACTAGGCGCGGCGGGGGCGCTGTGAGAGAGACACGAGCAACTCGTCCACCGGCCTTGGTCTAAACAGCACGGAGCTCAACACCTCGGAACAATGGCCGAGAAAAGGGACACGACTCATGTAACAGCGGCTGTGGAGCCACCACAGTAGGTTCGTCAGCGAGTTCCCGTCGTCGAGCGCCGTCAGCGCCCTCGCCTTCTCGAGGGCGGAGTGCTTGTCGTAGATCCCTTCCAGCGCATGCACGAAGCCCTTCCACCCGTCTCCGGCCGACAAGGCCGCCGGCGTGGTCGACCAGGCCACCAGCTCCCGCACGAACGGCAACACCTGCGTGCCCACCCTGCGTTCCTTCCATTCCGGCGGATAGAGGCTGGGGTGGCTGTCCCTCTTGACCACGCCGACGACGCGGGTCCGGCGCCTGAATTCAGCCTCGTACGTCGTGGCCCCTTCTGCGTCCGGCTTCGGGACATGCCACCACGTATGCGTCGCCAGCATCTCGAACGCGGCCAGCGTCGTGCCGGCCGTGACGAGGCTGCTATCCTTATAGCTCAGGCCGAGGAGCTTGGCAGCGTAATAGGCGTTCACGGCCTCGCCGGGCCGTTCCTGGCTGCGCCCGTCGCCGGACTCCGCCAGCCCTCCGGCCCAGGAATGCAGCTTCCACAGATCGAAATTCCTCAGCCTGGTGCAGCTCGCGCCACCGTCTCGGGACAGCGTCAGGTAGTCGGCGACCAGGGAGTAGGCCTGCGACCTGTGCTCCCTCCCCCAGGATGGATCGATCTTGACGAGCACGGCGATGGCGTATACGAAGTACCCCAGCTGGTAGTGGTGCTCGTTGTACATCCCGAAACCGGAGTCGGCGCCGGAGTCCGCCAGCCCCTGCTGGGTGACGACGCACCTCCGGCATGACGTTCGGCTGGAAGGTGCCGTCCAGCCACGGCGTGATGGTGGCGCTCAGGAAACGACGCACCTCCGGCATGACGTCCGGGCACCCGACCTCCTCCGCGATCAGCGCCAGCCTCGCCGCCCTGGCGATCGCCTTCCCGTGGAGGTAGCACGAAGTGGTCGTGTCGGGGATGGAAGAAGCAAGGCCATCCACGTCCTTGCGCAGCGCAGCCACGATCTCCTCCACCCCGCCGTCTTTCAGGCCCTCGCCAGAATGCCATGATGGTGACAGGAACGTGCATAGTCGCCCTGGATTCAGGAGCCAAGAATCTCCGACGACGCCGACAAGGTCGCCGTCGATGCTCCGGTACCGGAAGTCCTTGAGCACCCGGACAGAGAGATCCTTGTCTTCGAGCGGCCACATAAGCCAGAGATGGAGAGGATGCGCGAGCATAAGCAGGTCCCCCGTCCCCTGCTTGCTCCACGTATACTCGATGCTGAACGGCCGGTTAAGCGCGGCTTCCCCGGCCGTCGGGAAGCACCGGCTGTAGTGGTCAAGATCGGCCTCCATGGCCGCGTCAGGCAGGTACGCGACCCAGACCACGCCGGAGAAGCCGGGCGCCGACAGCTGCGACTCGCCGGACTGCGAGAACTGAATCGGCGCGTCGGCGTACAGGAGAAAAGTCTGGCCGCTGGCCATCCGGAGGCGCCACTTGGTGAGCGTCCGGTCGCAGGGAGCGGCCTGGAGGAACGCGTGCTCCGTAGCGACGGAGATGCCATTGCCAGCGCCGCCGGCGGCGGCGACAGTGACGTAGGGGCAGCCGCGGACGAGGAACGCGCGGAGGGAAGGCGAGACGTCGAGGGTGACCGAGAGGTCGTCGAAGGCGGCGATGCGGTGGCGGAGCTGGGCGGCGGCGGTGTCGGACGACGGGGAGGAGACGGTGAGGTCGGCGACGAAGGTCTGGACGATGGAGGACGCGGAGTGGCTCCGCCTTGGGTAGCACACAGTGAGACCCGCGGCGGCGGATCTGATCAGGTACGGGTGGATGTACTCCGGCATGTCGCCGTCGTTGAGCGCGAAGTTCTGGAAGAAGGAGTTGGTCGGGAGCGGCGCGGAGAGGAGCTCCGGCGCGAAGAACCGGGCCGGGTCCGGTAGCACGGTGGACGTGGCCGGCGGGAACATCGTGTCAAGCTAGCTGCGCGGTGGAGAGGAGGAATGGATGTCTGGCTGGAAGTCCAACGAGGAGCCACGCGCAGGGGCCTTTATGCTGGCGAGCAGCCGGCCAGCCAACCAATGGCGCGCGGCTTCGGCTGCCGAGCACGGGCAATGGTGGGAAATCGAGGCGTCGCCTTGGGTGCGAGAACAAATGATGGCTGGAGACTGCGTCTGGTTGGCCGTTGCGTGCGGCGACCCAAGGTTTAGTCAAATCAAAGCTCTGCACACCAAAGCATTGCATGCAGCTCCTTCAAGTAACATCACACATTTTAACATCATTGTTGTTTTTTCTTTTATAATCAAAATATAATCACTTGTTGCAAAGAAGTAATTTTACTAAACTGGCACAATTCAAGAAAATATTTTCATTCATTTTGTAAAATTGTTTTTTAGTAAATTCAAACAATTGATTACACTCGTTTCAAAAACTTGTTTCACTCATTTTAGATAGGATATTTTTCTTATTTAAACAAATTAAATCTTTTGAAAAAACTCATTTAAACAAATTAACTCTTCAGAAAAAACTTATTTCACTCATTTAAAAAATATATTTCACTAAATATCAGCGTTGCTCATTCCTTAAAAAATGAGTGTGTAATATACTAAAAATTCAAAACACTTATTTCACTCATTTCATATGAATAATTACACTAAAATCAAAACTAGATCTCACTCATTGGTCTTGTTCTACACAAAAATAAATTGAAACGTTGAAATTTAAACATTTTTGAAATGCATTGAAGAAGTCTTTGCTCAACTGAAAACATTTTTAAATTTTAGAGCGAGACTTTTGAGTATATTTCAACATTCAAAATTAAAAAGAGTGCTCTAAAGGTCTTGCTGCCAGAAGTTAAAAAAATTGTTCAAAACAAGTATAAAGGTTTAAAAGAATGAATAGTTTAATTTTGCTAAGATGGAATAATGTTCATGAATTTATTTGAAAGGAAGAGAAAGGAGAGATGTTGCATGTGTATACCCTTTTCTCGTAAAAATTACCCCTCTCTATTCCAATGAAAAAGGTATACCTGTTTTCTTAGATTTAACGAACATTACACCGGCAATAATTTTTTTGACCTAATTGTTATACCAATGTAAACATTTTTAATACAAATTCAATGTTATAATTTTTAAGACAATAATCCATGTTTGAATGATCCAATTTATAATCAAAGTTGAATATTGAGATATGAAGGGGGTACTCTATGCCCCATTAAAATAAAATGACACTTAATTTGACTTAATGTGATATATTCCCTCCGTTTCAAATTAGATGACTTTCATTTGTACATATTTTGTTTGGAAAGGAGAATATATTAATATAAAAAAGATACCAATTACACCCGGCCTCTGCAACAACGCATTGCCCAAAAGTCAGTACGGATGCACTCAACCAACCAAAAGAAAAAGAGAAGAAATAAAAAGAAAAGTCCCGCTACAGAATTACAATCCTTGCGGCAGTAGCACAACCACCACCAAGCCAACACATGATGTCCAATTCTTTAAAAGCACCTCCTTCGAGAAGAAATCAGTGCCAGACACAACCAATTAAGGACAAACCTTGGGTTTTCACCCTGACGATGGTTCCCGCTCTCAAAACAATGTCTTCAGCAAGACCATTGTCAGACACAACCAATTAAGGTCAGACCTTGGGTTTTCATCCAGAAAGGTGGGACTATGAACTTCACCTGTGTTGTCACCCCCGCTACCATACTGCTGCCACGATTCTTGAAACTCCGAGCCAGTTCCTTATCGACGCAAAGACTCCAATCACCATTGCAAGACCTCCAATCTCAGCCTTCATGACATTCTCACCTCTGACTTCCCCATAGATTTTCCAATGATGGCAACAGAGCAGAGCTTCGCGCCATTTTTTGCGGTGCGACCGAATCTCATCCGATCCAACAATCTCCAGACATATGCCCAAGGGAAATCACCGGCGAAGCCTTCCGGAACCCGTCACTCCAGCCAGATCAAAGCGGACCTACGTCCGGCAGATCGGATTCCTGGCGCGATTTGAAACCCTAGGACCGCCGCTGCCAAGCCTCTACTCCATTTGTACATATGTCTAGATATACATATGAACAAATGAATGTCATATAATTTGAAACGAAGGAAGTATAATGCAATGCATGGTTATACATCTACGGTGGACCTCCCACCACACGTATCTTAAAAAATGTGGATGATCCCACCACACGTATCTCAAAGAATGTAGATGATCCCAGGTCTATCGGTACGTAGCGTTACCACTATAAATAACTTTCCTCACTCCTCCGCAACACTACTTTCTTCCGTTGGGTTTATATCTCAGGCATATATTTAGGTTTTTGATTGGTTAGAAACTTCATTTGCTGGTGAAACTAAAGATTTTTTTTTTTGCTAAACATAGTACATGTTTTCCTAGTTAAATTAAAGGCCCAAATATATGTATCCAACTTATAAACCCAATCGAAGGGGGTACCGCATATTTGGCACCAAAGGGAAATTCCAACACGGTTCATCAAAACACCCGTAAATGTTTGGACCAATGCATTTGAACACTTTTTGCCATCCAACGGAGGACATAAGTTATTAATTTCATTCATCATTTAAGTGTCAATTTGTTTAATAGGAGATGCACTAAACCTCATCATTTAAATGTTGTTGTCATTGCCCTCAATAATGACTCTGATTTAGCTTTACCTTTGGTCACTTGGGCACTGGAATTGGTGTTTACCTTTGTTTTATGCAGGATCAAAAGGAGATATCCATCTTCATTCAAGCTAGCACCCCTTCTACTTCTACCCCTTTGGAGGCAGAAGCCCTGGCGCTCCTGCTTGCGGCTTTGACAGCTCAGCAGGTCAACCTAATGTGCTCCACCTTTCTATACGACTGCCTCTCCCTCATTGAGATGGTTGCAACAAAGAATATCAAAGACTCTCTTGTGCTCTGCAAAATCAGGCCTGCTTTGGCTGCCTCTCGCTACCCCCCTCCTTTGTCTTCCTTGTCAAGAGGAGCCTCAAACCCTGTTTGTTTCATAAGTCATAGGACTTTTTTAAGTCCCAACTTATAAGTCCCGAGTCCCTACCTGTTTGTTTACAGGGTCCCGAGTCCCTACCTGTTTGTTTTCAGGGGCTTCTAAGTCCATGTTAACCTTAATAATAAAACACTTGTTCACATAACCCTTGTTCATACAAACGAAGTACAGAATAGTGACAACCGAATTAACACTTATTCATAAGAACCAAAATAAGAGAGAGTACATAACAACCGAGATAACAAAAATTAAGAACACTTGTTGATATCATTGTTGTTTCAAGGACCACAACCCATCAGCGACCCAATCTCTAAATTGATTCATAGCAGCACTGTCCATCTCATTTGTTGAATCATTTGTTGTAGTCGTTGGCATAGACAATGGTACATAATTTTCATCTTGATCACACAAGTCGAAATCTATATCGACGAGTTGACTTTGTCTAATAAAATTGTGCAATGCATTGCAAGCCACAATGATTTTGCTTCCCTCAACGGCAGCTGCGTTCGGGGCGACGAACGGACGCATGTGAGAGCCGGCGGTTGAGGGTGTCGGCGACGGCGATTTGGGCGACGCGGGGAAGGAGCGAGGCGAGGAGGCGGCGAACGAGCGAGGCGATGCGGTAGGTGCGGGCCGCGATAAGTCCCAATAAGTTCCTCCCTGAGAGTCTTTTTTGGTAAGTCCCAACTGACCACTATAAGTCCCAATAAGTCCCTCCTGCTTGGTTTAGATGGGACTTATAGGGACTTTTTTAAGTCCCTAAACCAATAAGTCCTTGGAAACAAACACCCTCTCAATGGCGTGGCGCACAATCTCGCCCAACAAAATTTGCGCCCTGAGTTTACTTGCTATGCTTCAGGGCATGATCATGCTAACTGCCTCAATGTTTCTAAGTTAGCCACCTTTAAACCTTCGGGTTTTGTAATTCATATTGTCCACTGCTTATGCAGACGGTGAATGCTTTCTAATCTCAGCATTCTGCCAGCCGTGGATAGGCAGTATCATCTGCCATCAAGTTCAGCTGGAAGTTTCCTGTGAAGATGCCTGCTATCTAATTGTTATGGATATGAGCCCAGGCTCATCTAGACCTGCGCAGGAAATCTTCGAAAAAGCATTAAAAAAAGGTTTAAAAAATTCTAAAATTTTTTATAGTGGAAAATGCTTTTGGAGATGTTCATGTAAAATTTAAGCTTTTTCCGACATTTAGGGCGCCCGCGGTAAAAAGATAAATTCAGACCCAAATAGTGTGTGAACAGTGCATTCGTGAGAGGAACATCTCCTCCAAAAGCATCTTCCATCACAAAAAATTTGATTTTTTGTGTTTTTTTTTAATTTATTTTCCTTTTTTTACTCTCCCCGGGTGCATCTAACGCTGCTCTCGTTGATAGTTGTGAACTTATTATGCCAGATTGTAAGATTAACTTGTTACTTCCAATGCTACCGGACGGTCACCGACGCCAGGAGGAACTCTGAAGTACATTGTTGGTAAAATATTGGAAGTATCTTTGATTTTATCTCGATACAGATTTTACAGTATGCTATCATGGTTCATAAGTTCTATTCAAACTCTGTCTATAGCTCAACTCCCATCATCACATGTCTCTTTAAGATCTACATTGTCTCATCCAAAATTGCAAGACTGAAAACACAGTTCACATTTCTCTGCTCGATTAGGATGAGCAGAGGCTATACCGACTTGAATCGCTAGTTCTGTCAGAAGGGATGCAAACAATGGTATCTGGGTTCTGGTTTCGTTTTCCAATGCGCTGTTTGGACATTGGTTGAGCCGGATCTGCGCGAGGTTAAGATGAGTTTAGGGCATCAAGTTGTCGCTGGAGCTCCTCAAGATCATCGTCGATAGCGCCGGAGCTAGCTGGAGCGGGTGGCTCTATGTAGGAATCTTCATCTGGAAGTTCACGGACAAGGCCTTCTGGAAGGCTGTCTGCAAAGATTTTCAAACGAGGTAAAACACATAAGAAGTGGTAAATAAGGAAATACTTCGTTCTTAGAATTTCATTTTACCTGTTACAGTCCTTTGAGTGCTTGATGTCGCTGTGTCGCTATCATCATCAACAACACTGGATAAGAATAAAAAACACTGCAAGTAAGAAATTCTGTGCAACTTCTGCATTGGATATTCAGTTCACCAGGAAAATAATTCTGTACACCCACTCCTCATAAACTACTTAGATGAATTGACTCTATCTATACAAATTCGAATACACTTGACCCAAAGTGGTCAGACCCTTCCCCGGACCCTGCGCAAGCGGGAGCTACATGCACCGGGCTGCCCCCCTTCATTAGCAATTACTCCAAAGTGAGTTCTACGGAAAAAAAAAATGTCCGACTCGTTATATCTTTTAATTGCCCGTGCGTTCCTATCGGGCACACAAATATGTTGGTGGTCCCACCCCAATTTTGATCAATGAACTGTATATTAGAGATTGGTCTTTATTTGAAAATACAGCAAGCACCAAAGTGCAAATAGTGGCTGGGTAGTTTTGGAGATCTACATGAACAAACATAGTGAGAACATCTTAAAACACATGCAATCCTGTTAGCTCCATTTGGTATAGAAATATGGATAACAACACTGAACAGAACAATTAGGGGGTGTTTGGTTGGGTTGTGCCTTTCAAATAAGCTGCTGTAGGCTGTGGAAAAGCTGCTGAAAATCATAGCAAAGATCTGTAGCGTAGGCAGGAGATACCACACCCAATTTACACCAGGAAATTTGATGTCTAAGTTTCTAATCTTACTTGGGTGAGGCTCTGAAGTTCAGAGGATAGGACAGCACTCCATCAAGGGACCAAATTAGTTGATCAATAATCAGTAATGCAAAGTTTTCGTCAGTGTATCCTAATAGTCAACTATTCCTAGTGTCATCAGCAGCTCAGAATCAAGACAGAGGCTAGTCGAGCTAGCAGCAAAACTGGGTAGTGGATACCCAAATGTGGGTATAGGAGAGGGAAATTTAGGTAATATGGTAAAATAATATATGGATAGCAAATCATATAGGTAATCTGGAGCTGTTGTTAGGTCATGGAGGTAGTTTTTAGGGACAGGTAAGCTGTTGGGGATGCTCAAATTATACTGGTTGGTAGTAATCACATTTAGAACAAAATCTGCTATGTTTTTGTATCTATTAAGGAATTCAATCAGAATAGGGGGGTGACCTAGGAAATTCACGGCAGGAAAGCCTGGCGCTGATCAGCGGAAGCGAACCCTTCAGTACATCGCGTTCAGACCTCCCTCAAAATCCCATTTGTTCTATTGATGAATTGCTTGGACTCCCCAAGTAGAAGATAAAATCAAGTGAACTACTTTAGGGTCTATGCTACCGGAAAGTCATTATAGAGCTAGTAGAGTGTAATGTGACAAAGCACAATTGCCATGTGGAATGATGTACCTAATGTTCCACTCGTTATCTATGTGAACCGGGTATTCAATTGCTGCGGACGCTTCAGCTTCCATCTTAGCCTTTGCTGCTGCATCTCTAGCAGGTTTTGTTTGCATATATTCTTTCTACAATATGATGCAAACCAGGAAGTCATTAGGAATCAGTCACAATTGTAACTAGCAAAGAGTGGCAAAAGGAAGCATGGGTGAAAATAAGCACCTGTCTCTCAAGACATGCTGGGTTTGAACATTGTGGATTTGGTCTCATTTCCATTGTTGGGAAATAATCCTTAAGTGAATTATATCCCTGCAAAAATAGGGTGATATCACAAAATATAAAAAATAGCAAATATTCAGAATTTTGAACTGAATATGTTAGATAAAATGTGCCACAATGGGGAAGAAACCTTTCAACCTACAGGAATGAAAATGATAATAAAAAATTATTGTTTGCGACCATTTCCTTAAAAAAAATAGAGAATCCAACTTAATGTCATTTAAAACATGCCAACAGCGTACGCAGCATCACAACAGCTAGATTGAAGCAATTACCAAGTAAGGGGAAACTTGTCCAAACTTCAGCAGATATTTCAAAGCATTCTGGACCAGGAGTCCAGCAACAACACCCTACAAAGAACATGTTCATTAGCCAAAACTAATCAGAACCGAGATTCCACATAGATTTGAGCAAATTGCTGTCGGCCGAGAAAACAACAAAAACAAAAACAAAAGGGAACATTGTAAAGACTCACCATTGTAGTGGGCAAAGAGGCAGCACAGACACCATCTCGCTTAAGTGTGCGCTCGTCCACTCCTGATGCTACAACCTTTAAGCAGAATTCCAACAAAGGGGTTACCAAAAGATAGCCAAATTAAATACAAATACATGAAATGCAAGGGGACATCTCAAGTCCTCAACTAATTAGACAAACTGAGAAGAACAAAAAAAAAAGGCAGAAACTAAAATCAAAAGCATAATAGCACATAATTAAGGTATAACGTGAGAGTAAAATCTAGGATACAAAGAAAGTACCAATGGAGGAGCACATGCAAAGCATGCAGTTTCACCAGGAACCAATAGCTGTATATGACCAGAAACAGCATCTTCAGAGACACCTGATGCATAAGTTCTCATGTCAAGTGCATTTCCATTGATGAGATTATTATAAATGAAGATAATTAGCATGAAATGAAGACGAAGATATATCACAATTTAATCGTGCATCTCTCACAGAGGGCTAGTCGCATAACTAACAAGAACTAAGCATCTATTGTATCTGCTGTAATACAGTATGATTTAAGAGTGTATTTCCATGAAATGCATGTGTGGAAACATGGGTACACATTTATTATATAACCTCGCCTAATTCAGTAGCATGCTCTGGACTATTTTCTGAACTGGTCAAATGCCACTATGTTTGTATCTAGCTTGAGCAGCCTCATAATGAATTTAGCATGTACTGCAGTGGAACTCTAAAAGAATAAGGTCACATTTGGAACACAAGATTCCTTTCCTGATTCATGTACAAATTGAACTGTTTTGATCAGAGTTTCCATCAAATAATTGGGTACCATAGAGGTCACCACATTCTCACAAAAGGATTTGTATTCAATTGAACTCTTGAACAACACCTACAGATTAATTCATAACCAGGAATGACAGTAATATACTGGGGATGAGTTTATCCAATGCATATACAGGTATAAGGGGATGTATAACAACTGTTAAAGGCAAGGTGGAAAATATTAATTCCATGTACATCATGATACAATGAGACAGAACAACTGGCATGAAGATATAAGTGCTGATAATATGAGCGGTATCCAAAAGGCAGTAAATATATTCTCAACAGGCCATAACAACTAAGTTTTGAACTTACCAGATTCCATCCATGTTTGGCGAAGCTCATTGCAAGCCTGAAAAACAATTATAAAAACAAATAATGCACCACTGAATGACAGAAATGCAGAGCTACACATGCAAAGTTAACAATCCATAGAGAATGAGAATGTTGAGAGGGTTGATAAAGTGCTACACAAAATCATGAAAGTATGATGTTCAGTAGTTTCACCTGGTTGACAACCATACGAGCTTCATAGTTATCGACACAGCTCAAAATAAGATCAACTCCAGTGCTGCGCCCATGATAGCTCCTGGCTTTGAGGCTTCCTAAGAATGTTTCAAACCCTTTCACTGTAGTGATATTCAACGAATAGCTCTGTGGGCAGAAGATAAATGCTGTCAGTTTGCACAACAAAGCAGGAATAGTGTAACATGTATTATTCAATCCAAATATCCACTATAGAACAGCAAAGTCTCTTGGTTCGAACATATACTATGGACATGGATATGCGCTGGCAAGTGGGAAGCGTTGGGTAAAGAAAAGTGTTTATCATGAAAAATGTAAGATCTACATTTTCGCCGTTCTACAAAAACTTGTAGTGTCATGAATTTTATGAAAGAAACAATTTTCTGAAGAAGGAAGGAGCGGGCACATAAATGACTGTCACCAATGGGCATAATTCTCACCTCCAATACAACGTCAGGATTTATTTCACTAAGTGTCTGCACAGCAGCATCAGTTTTGGTCATTCCAACCTAAGAGCACAAGAATACTGTTATTCAGTCTGGCCAACATCATGCTCTTGGAGAGTAGTAGATACGATCAATTAGTAAAAGAGTGTAAACAGTGCTTCAGAAAATAAGCTTGCACCATATATATTAAGAAAATGCACATGATGGTATCATGCAAAGAAAGGAGAGAGCAGATAACATATTTCCCTCGAAGCTTACCTGATCCGGGCGGAAGAACAGCCTATTCATGTTAGCCAACTCAACCGTGTCATAATCATATAACAAGAGGCGTCCAATTCCACATCTCGTGAGCATCTCAGCAGCAACACTACCAACACCGCCTATACCCTGTTGTGCATGTACATGTCAACATTTAAAAAGTCCAAACTTCGGTCTGGTAAATAAAGCTCTTTAGCCATGAAATGTTCCGCTCAAGTAAACTACTCCCTCCGATCCAAATTAATTGACACACACTTAGTATCAGCTTGTACTAAAGTTGTACTAAATATGCGTCAATTAATATGGACCGGAGGGAGTACTAAATTGTGCAGTTACAACCATTTCTGTTCTGTTATTTCATAGCATAACTTTAAAAAAAACATGTGTTGGTCTAGTAGGATTGTAAATTTGTGCATAAATGACATGCGTGAAACCAAACAAACAATTGTTTGTCATGAAATTTAATTAAACATTCCTAGAAATCAGCATTAGATGAAAAACAGTGGCTGTTCAAAACATACATTTGAACTATATTTTCTTATTAGGCATGCCAATACCCGTATATTATCACTTTCTTTTCGGATAGGCAGGGGCAGACAACCAACCACGGATATATGTTTAGCGGGCAAAAGTCTAAGTTGCGTATATTATGTATCTATAATTATGTCTAGCTCTGTGACTACCGAGTTGATCTTACAAATTGGTAATTTCATCAAAACTGAGCTTCACCTAAGATCATCACCAAGCAAGCATGTTCTGCCTTGAACCTTGCATAATTTTTCTAGGACAACCTAAAAAGATTAAATGTGGCTAATACTGCATTGACATCACTCTCACGGGCTTGAGTGCATGTTGGTAACCACGATATTTCATTGACTAAAGCCTAGAACATGAGCTATGACAGACACACAAGTGAAAAGTGCTCACTAGTCACTACCCTAACTCACAACATATCTGCTTGATCCATGTTTCCATCCGATAACTCCATAGTATACCGACTAAAATCCTCTACCCAGAGAAGAACATTTTACAGGTCTGCTCGATGCCAATCGACAACTCGAATTGCTTCAGGATTTTTTTAAGTAACACCTCAAAGCCAAACACAGTAGTACATGAGAGCAAGAGATGCCTACCACAATGGCTACAGAGTAGTCGCGGATGCGCTCGTAGTTGTCGACGATCCCCATCCGCTGCAGCGCCATGAGCCTGCTGTAGGGGTTGCTATCCACCACCTCCGCGCTCATGTCCTGCGCAAGACACACCCCCAATTCGCAAGCCACAGTCAATTCCACCAACGTACAAATCCAATTCTCCCCACCTAGAAGCCTGACAAGCCGTCATCAGATCGTACCTTGATCTTCGAGCGGGTGGCGGCAGCGGCAGCGGCGCCAGCCGGGCCCATCATCTTCACCACTCGATCTCGCATCTGGCAACGGAGGAGGAGAAGATGATGTGGGGCAAGTGACCAAAGGAAGGGATCGAGATCTAGGGAGGGAGTGGGCTGCGGCTTACTCGGTCGACGGCGGCGGGGTCCGGGAGCTGCTTGAGCGCGTCCAGGTCGCGCAGCAGCGCGTGCAGCTCCTCCTCCATGGTCGCCGCTTTGCCTCCGCCGGCCGCCTGGGTGGATCCGTTCGAGAGTGTTTTTTTTTTTTGGCAGCAGCCGCTGTCCGGATCGGAGGCTGTCGAGTGGAGCTCGAGGGCGACGAGCCGACGACAGAGAGTATTTTTGGTGGAAACAAGGATAAAAACACCGTCCAAAACCATATTTGGAAGTTTTTAGCAATTCTCAAAAAGTCACATTTAATTATCATCATAATATAAATAAATGCAAATATATTTCAATTAATAATAGCTATATATATATATATCATGTGATTTCTTTAAATATCAACGGCTATCCGGATTAGAATCTATCGAGTGAAGCGCGAGAACAACGAGTCGAAGATAGAGTTTTCAGTCGGAAACCGTATTTGCAAGTTTTTTTAACAATTCTCAAAAAATTACATGTAGTTATCATCATTGATATAAATAAATACAAATATCTTTTCAATAAATGATAGATATATTTATATATTTGTAATTAAAACTTGTACTATTAAAAGGAAGTTTTCCACATCTTTCTTTTTGTTCCACGATCCCACGCAACACAAAATGAATCAAAAATAAATAAATTATCGAGGGTACAATATCACGATATCTCACACTTTTTCCTTCCTTTTTCAGTTCCCCACAATTTAATCAATGACTCACTAGTTGCACCTATCCAACCTCCTTTGCATGTGCCCCACAATGTTCCCGCGCTCCAAGCGTCGAGATTCGAGGACTCTCCATGATGCTCCAAGCTCTAGCAGTGATCCGTAGGGTGAATGAGCCTGTGAAAGAGATGGAGGTGTCAAATTTCCTGCTTTTACACGGTCTTCTCCTATAATACGATGGCTGATAACAACGTCGTCCCACGATTTTTTCATCAGCATTTGATCAGTTGATACGTGTTTTTTTATCGGAACAGTTAAAACGTATCAATATTTTTTATATGATCCATGTTAGTTTTATCATCATTTTTAGATATTTTAATATTCTTATAAAATTTGTTTAAGCTATCACATTAATTAGTTTAGTTTCCAATATCAGTTTATATTTTTTTAATGTTTCAGAAAAATCATGAGAAAAAGGTTTAGGAAAATTCCGTGAAAACAGTTTCAGAAGATTCTGAGTGCCTTGTCGGGGACTAATATATTAATTCTCCTTTTTCATTTTCAAATAAAAAAATACTCCCATTTTTCTCAAAATGAAAAATAAATCCACCCCTGCTCCGGGCCTCCGGCAATTCTGCCCTCGGAAACTTCTCAAAAAAAAAGTCTGCCCTCGGAAACCGGAGAAGCCGAGCAGGACAGCTCGTTCGAAGTCGTCGATCTCCCCTGCGATCTCGAGTGGCAATCAATCCACACGGTCGCCGAACGCCGAATCGCCGAATCGCCATGGCCGCGGCGGAATCGGCCGGCCTGCGGCGCGGGGTGGGGGCGCGGAGGAAGGCCAAGGAGGCGGCGGTGGGCGCCGCCGCGAGGGCGCTCTTCTACCCGACGCTGCTGTACAACGTGGTGAGGAACAAGGTCCAGGCCGAGTTCCGGTGGTGGGACGAGGTCGATCAGGTGCGTGTGGTGTTGCCACCACCATAGATCGCCTTTCCAGCAGCCTTATCCGAGCGAGCGAGACACTCCTACTGGCTTGAGACGGAGACTGCTTAGGTTATCTGTCAGATGAGCAAGTAATTTACGCCATCGCAGTATGCTTTTTGACGCAGATGCGTTGTCATTTTGTTTTAGTTTAAAATTAATAACCTCTGTCTTGATTAGAATGCATTGTTTGGAGTGGGAAGAAACATTCATCTGAAATGTGTTCGTCCGCGTGGCTGACAGAGTTAGCAACTATGCTTCTTTGTTGGTGTAAGTGTTAACTAGTAGGAGTACGTATCAAGTAATATTTTGAATACTGGCACTTGGGATCATTGAGGTTATTACTAGACAGGGAGAGGGGTAGTAATTTTTAAAAGACAAAAAGGCAGAAATGTAGCATGTTTGGGTGCTCTCCAAATGATGTTGGTTCAGTTTTCGGTCACTGTCAGAAATTAAAGATTTACACTATTTGTGAGTCTAGCTCGTTGTTTTCCGACAATTTGATAATCTCGTGATGAATTCGACTTTATCGTTGCTAGTGGGTAAGTCACAAATGTTTGTTTATAGCTACACGGACCAGACATTTAGGCCTGTTTGATGCAATTTTCCCTCTTAAATGACGAATGAACAGAAATCAGAATTCAGAAGCCAGACCAGAAATACCTATTCGGTAATGTTGGTTCTTGTGCAACAGTTGTGAAGTGAGAAACAGGTGTTCTAACTTCCAATTGTTGATTGGCTTAAGTTAATGTATATGGTACATTTACATTTGCTCATTTGCAAATATATTTACTGATTACTGTTAATTATCAGTTTTAGTCACGGTTTCTACATTGTATCAGTTTCCCCATTCACACTTTTCCATGGATGTGGAGATCAAGATTTTGATGTACTCACATTTGGCTTTAGTTTTGCATTATGTGATAGTGAATTATAGTGCAATCCTTTGTTTTTGTATTCATTTCATTTTAATGAGAGTGAAGCCTATTACTAGTTTCTATGCTCTTATTCTGACTGATAAAGATAAGATGAAAATCTCACTGATGTAAACACTGTCCTCTTTACCAGTTCATTTTGCTTGGAGCTGTTCCATTCCGTAGAGATGTTTCACGCTTGCAGAAGCTTGGAGTACATGGTGTTGTAACCCTGAACGAACCATTTGAGACTTTAGTACCATCATCAGTATATAAGGCAAGTAACTCACAAGTAACTTTATATGTAAAAGATGAAAAGAATTGTACAGAGCCTGTAACCCTTTATAATTGCACGGAATTTTATGTTCACACTCTGATCATAATTGTTGCAATTGGAGTCATGACCAACTGGTATTCCTTATGACATAAGTGCTCATCTGTTACAAATTACAGTCGCGTGGGATTGATCACCTTGTTATTCCTACAAGAGATTATATGTTTGCTCCATCACTTGTGGATATTAGTCAAGCTGTTGATTTCATTCATAGTAAGTGAGCAACAGAGTTTGTCCAAATTGATTCTTATTAACTGAGCAAATGTTTAGTTGATCATATAGAATTGGTGAAGTTACTGGCCATTCACAGCATCACTTTCTGTGAGATATTAAGATTTTTAACGTTAACTTTTTATCTTTAATCAGGAAACACATCTCGTGGGAGGATGACATATATTCACTGCAAAGCTGGAAGGGGACGGAGTACAACGATTGTCTTGTGCTATCTGGTAAGTCTCGTGTTCTTCTTTTAGAGAAACTAACATGTCAATTATTCAGCTAAAATCTTAAGATTCATAGTAGGCAAGGTTCAAAATTGTGGTTTTCGCGCCTCCATGGCTATGACCTGAAAAAGCTATAATAGAGCTATGTACTAAAATCACAGTTTTCAGGGCGAGGACCCGAACTGTTGCTAGCTATTTAGAACCTTTATAGTGAGAACAAAATTATCACATACCACTTTTTTGGAATTGATTTTGTATTGTGTTTCAGTGGATTTTTTTATGCTTGATTTTTTATCAGGTGAAGTACAAGAATATGACACCTACCACAGCGTTTGAGCATGTGAGATCTAAAAGGGCTAGAGTACTGCTGACCCGTTCACAGTGGAAGGTACTGGGCATATCCTAACTCATTTGTTCCATTTCAGAGATTATCAACTCATTGAACTAGCAATGTTTGGTTTTGTTGCTCTCCATTTTCTTGGATGTGACAAGTTCCATACATTTGTCCCTTCACTATTATATACAGATCGACAGAAGTTACCTGTGATAAGTAGTTCCCAGTCAACATATAGCTTGTGATAACTGATAACTAATTGGAAATAGATGTTGCACTTTAGTGCCCTCTCACATGGATTGTAATATACAGATCTTTGTTAAGGGATTAAGCACAAAGGGAACATCGCTGCCTGGAAATATGTTTGTTCTAACTCTTTACGCCTGGGTCAATCACCTGCTGCCTATATGCCATATGTAAAAATAATACGGAAAAGATAGGTGCCACACGTGTGGGCGGAGGCACTTCCGCCCACACGTGTTTAGATGGCAATTTTCGTTATGCATAGATGGCAATTATGAGCCAAAATTGCCATGTTGAAGCAAAAGTTGCCATATACTAACAAAAGTTATCATATATTAGCTGAAGTTGCCATCTCACATGAACTAAATTTGCCATCTAAAAACGTGTGGGCGGAAGCACTCCGCCCACACGTGTGGAAGCTATCGGGGTCCTAGGTAATAATCCTTTTGCAATTGGATCATTTCAAGACGATTAAACATGGAACTCATATCCTATTTGCAATTCAATGCTGCTACCTGTAAACCGCTCGGATTGTGACATGTTAGCCACTTTTATCGTATATAGCTGCACTAAATTTATATAATGTGTACTGTGGACCAAACTCAGTCCCAGTGGACCCAAATCCAGCCCTCTAATTATAGAACGAATTAAAAGATGAATTATCTACTTTCCAGCTGTGTGATCACTCCAGAATTCCGAATTTCAGAAGTGATCTTGAAAGGTAGGCAGTTCCTCATGTGCCCATGTTGGTCCCTTGGTAGAAGTTGGTTTAAATTAAATTAAATCAGTACTATTCGACAATGCTTTATATATATTCCGGGTGGCCGTGATTATGGCAGGCAGTTCAAGAATTCAGTACGAAGGTCGTTGGAGCAGCATCAGCATCATCATCATCACCTCCATCAGGGGACGCGGTACCGCGAACTGAAGATGGCTCTGATCTGCCAGGCATTTTCAGGGAGGACGCCAGCTCGTCTTCTCATCACAAGGCCACCCCATCAGGGCCAATGATGAAGAAGATGCTGTCATGTCTGCTTCCTTCTCCGATGAGATCTGGCGGCGACTCGCTTTCACATGTCGACCCGCCCGCTTCCTCTGCCGGAAGATCTTCCTAACTGTGATGTTCATCCTATTTGGCATGCGTTCACATAGTTGTGCCAGGCCTAGTTCGTCTGACCTTGCTCGGTGCATAACATCGGTTGTGCAGAAACTGAATGCCCTTCTGTAAGTTTCAACAGGACTAGGACCCCTGATTTGTAGAGTGGCACTGTTTAAACTTGCAAGGCCAAACTGGATATAGGAGACCCAACATTTTCATTCTTTCTTTCTTTCTTTCTTTCTTTCTTTTTCGGAAATATCGACGCACATCGCCATACACACGCATACACACTCACACAACGCCTACTGAACTCCGTCGAGGATCGGCGAAATTCGACAGTTTAAAAGCTAGAGCATCCAGCTCTGTAGAATTTTTCCTGCGGACGGCAGCAGCCGGAATACATTTTTGCTTGAGTTGGGCACCGAATCTCGTTGGGGCAGGTTCGGATAGCAAAATGGGTGCTTGGGCGGTGCAAGTTTCCTTGCTGTCGCCGTCGGAATTCGGATCACCTGATCGGATCTTAAATCAGGATCTGGATTGGCCATGAGTGGGGTCACCGACAAATCTTCAAAGGCAGAAAGGTTTTGGGTTTTCTTTCTTCTCTTCTCTTCTGTGACAGCTACCTATTGGGACACCTTGTCATGACAAGTTTCTTGATCATGGCTCTCTTTTTTTCGATTTAATTAATGGATAAATGTTGATGGAAACTTTTCTCCGGCTTTCTATAAAACTTTTGATTGATCCCTCGCCTGTTGTCAGGGCACCAACCTAAGACTATTATTACACATATGTTTATCTCGCTGATGAGAACTAAGTTTAATCTCGAAAAAAGTCGGACTCACCCCCCCCACATGCACTACTAGGAGAAAGGCTAGTAGTAGCGCCCCCTTGTGGCTTATCAGTAGCGCCCTAGGGCGCGCTACTGCTAGCACGCTACAGCTAACTTGTAGCAGTAGCGCGCGTACGCACCCGCTACTAATATTCCAGTAGCGCCCCCCTTAGAGCCCGCTACTACTAATACCAGTAGCGCGTACAGGTAACAGGGCGCTACTGGTATTTATTTTGCATTTTCTGTTTCTTTTTTCCATCGTATTTTTGTTGTATTTGTACAGGTATTATACAATATAGTCTCATACATATGCACAGGTTTTCTATAGAGTACAAATCTCATCATATCATACACATACAATAATTTGATGACCATATATATATATATCATCATGATCTCTCATATCCAACACAAATGATGTCTCTCATCATGTCATCTCTAAAATAGCGATAGAAGTTGTCACAATATCTTAAATACATGCAACTACAAGCAAGTTTCATCATCCATCTAAACTATGATATATACTAGAAGAGCGGTCACTATGAGGAAGAGTGGAATTATGTAGTAGCTCATGAAGCGCCGCCTCCGATCTTCCTCTCGCGCTAGCGTAAATCTCAAGTAACTAGCTTCCGCTTCCTCTCTGGTATTGAACCCTCTTTGGCCGCCGCCCTGGAACCGGTGCACTTGGGCCTGACACTCTGGCCACTCATCGTACACTCCTGGAACCTTCCCTATGTACACGGCATAGCACTTCTTCGCCATTGATGATCTATGTACCTATTAAAGATGCATATTCATTATAGGAATTCAACAATAGTACATAACATAATATACTTGAGCAACACGAAGACAAAAAGTTAGTGAATAGATGCAACATAAAGTAACATACATAATATAATATACACACGTTGTTCATGGTACCCCAACTAATTCACTAGCTAGCAAGCGTTACGCAAGTAGTTCAACATGACCGTTAAATTACATCACAAAGGTTTCATATCGCTTCCAAAAGTATAAATTCAACCGAGACATCATCATCGGCATAGTCAATACACTAGAACTTCCATCCATCCATATCTGGGAGGACGCACCCTAGCTTATTGAACGGCGTAATGTCCAAAAGCTGCATTCCTACGCGAGTTTTAACATCAGCTCGCGATATTGGGCCGTGGTAGAACATCCCCTTCTTGTCGACGACTTCTTTCATGATGATGGTTGCAATATCCTTCAGGATGCGAAAAAAGTCATCTCTTACTTTATAATCCGGTTCAGCTAAGTTTTTTGCCCATATCATGATATGATTGTCATCTTTGCTTGCCATGCGAAGACGTTGCTGATCCTTTCTGAACTCCATCATGAGATGGATGACATAGTATCCATCATGTGTACTTCCTTCCGGTTGATGGATACTGCAGAAGTTGGTTTTATGCGAGAAACATGGCGCGCCCTTCCTTCGTGACTTTTTCTCGATGTGGCCACCCCTCATGCCGAAGCCCTGGAGAGCGGAATCCAGAAGACTCATTACTTTGGTGTAGTCCTTCCTTTTGAAGTTCCTAGACGAGTCGAAATACACGGCATGGGAGACTCGCGGGAAAAGAACGATAAGGACGGCGTGCCCCTCGCTGCGCAAAATAAATGCACCTCAAATTAGCTAGCCTCCATATGAGCAAAGGAATGATTGAAATGTAAAGGCAATCGGGCAATGACTTACATTGGATGATAAGGCACGAGAACCATTTCCTTCTCCTTATTCATCAGCATGAAATTTTCGATGTACTCCCTAGCAGTTTTAAGTTCATAGTGACCGAGCGACAAGGACTCATGCATGTAGTATGGATCTGCCACCGCGATTTGCGAGATTTCCTCTCTTTTGATGACAAAGCTCATATGGAGCGCAAAAATGCGGACGATCGTAAAATCGAGCCGCCTAGTGAGGAACATCTCAAAGATGTGATCAAACCGCAGGAAGAACACTTCCGCAGGCGCCGTGTCGACGTAGCCCATGCCCGGAGGCACACGCACCGCATAAAGTGGATATCCTAGATCCTTCGACGCGAGAAGGCTTTTCTCTGTCGACGGTACATGGTCGTGCAGTCTCCTGAGATCCCCTGATATGCTCTCTAGTGGTTTCGGAGGGAGGATCGGCTCGCCCGCGACATGGATCAACGCCGTACCTTTCATCGGTACACGGTCTGCAAAACCGGTTGGCGGAACCGACTTGCTGCTAGAAGCATTGACAACCTTTTTGGCAGCTAAGTCTTTCCTATTCGGTCTCTTCCTCGGCTTCTTCTGGGGGAGAGGTTGTGATGAGCCTTTCATAGCGCCCTTGATCGCCAACCCAAGTGTTGACGGGCTGAGCAAGGGTTGTTCATGCTGGTTTGAGGCGGCATCTGGAGGCGTGTCCTGCAAGGGTTGCACGAAGAGAGACTTTTTGCACTCAGACCTAGGATGCTCCTGCTCCGACAGAATATCCATCTCCTCGTCCACATGCTCCTTATTGGCCGAGTCATATGGCTGACTCATCATTTCTACTTCCTGATTAATGAAGGCGGTGTTGAGGAATTGCATAGGGTCACCATCCTCGTCCATGTCATCATCCATTGCTTGCTGGAGCACGGGGGAGAAATCACGATCCACTCTGCTTGGACCGCCTTCCTCACGTCGCTCGCCGCTCTCACCCAGCATAACAGGCGGCGCTAATAATTGCGGAGGCGGGGTGGTGGTGTTCATACCTTCTTGGGGATGTGTTGTCGTTGGTGTGGTCATCACGGCGGCCGACTCGACACGAAGAAGACCCTTCGGCCATAGGATGAAATAGCCCTTGCAGTCTGCAAGCCGCTTAGGGGTCTCGTCTTCCTCTCCCCCGAGTTGTACCGGAGGAGCCAAATCCTCGTGGCCCGATTTGACACTCGCCACGGAAACCTTGAAAGTGGTATTGGGCATCTGCATGGTGTGGATCATCTGATCCGTGGGATTTATTATCGTTGCCTTTCCCACATCCACCGTCTGGCCATTGATCATGTATAGTAAGGTGCACAGGGTTCTCTCGGCCTGCGAAAACATGTCTACGGCGTCAGACATCCAAAAGGCAACGAAAAAGGGATATATTATAGATATGTTGGTGTGACGCGTAATTACCGTGAGGGCGTCGAGCTCAGCCAAAGGCGAAGGCCCGCCTAGCACGCCAGAGACAGAGGACGGGCTGCTATGAGCGGCTAATGGAGCATGTCCGGATGCGAGAGCAGGCCCCGCTGGTGCGATGTTCACCGAGTTGCTCCTGACGAAGCTAGTACGGGGAAAATCCGCTGCCGTTTTGTCTGGATTTTGCTTCGTCCACTCGATAACAGCCGGGATCAAGGATGAAACCGAAGCTGCGAACTCACCTCTACAGGCAGCTAAAGCTGCATTGACTGCCGACTTGATCATCTCTTGTTTGGTCGCTTGTTCGGTCTCAGCTGCTTTTTCTCAACCGCAAGCTTCACCTTCTCGTCGATGTTGACCTGACTAAACTTCCTTCTCTGCCTTTTGGCCTCAGGGTCCTCGTGGTAGTAGTGCTTCCACTGGGCACCGTCTCCGACGCCGTGCACACGTCCATGCTGCGGCCGAGTGTCCAAAGGGAGGCCCTTCATTATGTTCAAGGCCCGGTTGAGATGGGTGTCCCACTTGGGCCTCATCGTCGACTGAGACGATGAGTCGCTTTCGGCATCAAGCTTGTGTTGCTCTTTCTGCGAAAGAAACGTGGACCATTTACAAATGTTACTACAACGTGTATTCTGACTTGATGAGAAGCTAATATAAGGTGGAAAAAAATATTACCAGTAATCTCATCAATTCCCTCGTGGGCGCGTCCGTGGACCAAACCTTTTTTTTCGAGTCCCACTTGTAGCGGGCCCTGATGAAGTCATACTCCTGCGGGTCGGTGAACTCCGCCAAGGGGTCTGGGATCCCCGCGGCTTCACGTTCCGCGTCCTCCTTGTCCCATATGGGCCTTTTGCCAATGTAACCACGGCTTCCGAGGCGGTGTTTCCCCGTGTTCCTTTTCTGAAGCCCCTTGAATTTCGCGGACCTAAGCTTGGCTTCGTCGGTAGCGCAAGTGTCCTTGAATTTTAAGAACTCAGTTTCCGTAAGTGATGGATTGTCCGCAAAAATCTTGGACAAAGGTTTGTTCTTCTCAATCAATCGTTTCACCCTCACTTTCCACGCGGACAATGCGTTGCTGAACTTGACCATGGCGGCGGCGTTTATGTCAGTCATGGCATCATCATCCCACGGAGTTTTGCTCTCATCCCGATCCGGGAACTTGAATCTGTTGTGCAGCTTCGTAAGGAGTAAATGTTCCATATTTGGTATACTTCTCAAGTCATAGTCGTTGATGCTCGCGGTTTCCCGTAGGATGCATCCGACTTGGTTGTCGTAGCACCTGCGAGCTTCCGCCGGCGCTATTGGCTCGAATTTACCAGGATGCACCTCTGTCACTAGCAGTTTGTCGGTGCCGAGCTTGTTTGGTTTTCGTACCCTCTCCTTCTTATTTGCTGGTTCATTAGCGGCTTCAGCGCCGCCGGTGTCGGTGGCGCCGGTGTCAGTGCCATCGGTGCCATCAGTAGTGCTGTCGGACTCGATTTCGGCGTCCGTCGCACTAGCGGCATTTGGACCTTTGTCTCGTAGCTGAGAAGACATATGGTCGAGGAAGGCGTGTTCATGCTGCTGGTAGTCAAAATATTCATTTGCACCGGCTTCGTCGTTGGTCGACATGTTTCCTACGATATATTTAGTCTCCAAGTTTAATTCTCAAACTATAAAAAAAGGACTAAATACCGTCCTATCAAATACCGGGCACTCGATATGTCATACTTTGTAGCCCAAGTCATGTCAAAATTCACGGTAAATTTCGGCATGACCTTTGCTAAAAAGTGGACATATCGGGAACCTGAAATTTGCCGGAACGGAAATAAATCAACATTCCGGCAAAACATAGGCCCCTCGGATCCCTGCATATGGAAAAAAGAAGAAAATTCGTACACAATATCATTTCATTTGCATTTTCAACTCCAAAAGTTCAAACAATATAGTCATACATTTTTATTTAACTACTAGTGATGTGAGGCATAAATATTCTCCTAAATATGAACTATTCACAAGGCCACTTAACAAATACTAAAATAAAGCAGAGAAGAACATGCACTTTGCTAATCTTTCAAAAGCAGAGCAATTCGGCATGGTTAATTTGTGCATCATCAACACAAGCATGCAGTCAGTAGCCACCAAAGGTTATCGAAACAAAGCCTAGATTTCATGCAACCACATAACATTCACTTGTAATCAACACACACACACACAAAAAAAAGGAAGAAATGCCGAATTTCTCTGCTTTTCATCCGTATGAGTTTGAAGAGTATGAGCGCTGGCCCATACTCGATCGAATTCTTACACATTGCAGCTCATGAATATACGAAAACTAGACCATGAACAAGCACCACTTCACTCAACAGCGTCAGATGAATTGTGAAGCATCCACAGGCAGCACAAACCTACTACTAGCACTAGAAGTTAGCCATGGAGGCGAGGCGAGGCGAGGCGACGACGATGGCGGCCAGGGAGAAGTTCGAGAGGGAGAGATAGAGGGGAATGAAAAGAAGAACCTGCCCGACCGGTTTAAGTGAAACTTAGCAGTAGCGGGCCCTGTCAGGGCCCGCTACTGCTAAAACTTAGAGGTGACCCGCTTAAGTTTAGGAGTAGCCCGCTCTGACAGGGCCCGCTACTGCTAAACCTTAGCAGTAGCGCGCGCTGACAGGGCCCGCTACTGATATTTCTGGCATTTTTTTCTCTCTTTCCATTTCCTTTTTAATTTTTTTTCCGAACAACGACCGATACAATTTATATAGTGTATATTTAACAGCGGCAATATATAATTTGACCGATCGATAACGCGGTTAAAGTGCAAGTATACAAAATAGATACATATATAGATTACAACACACATTTAGTTTCTCAGCGTCGAGGACGTTTCTTAGTGATTAGTTTCTTTCCTTTTTTGTTCGTTTCCGAATAATTTAGGCCCTCGTTGTGACTTTTCCTTTTCCATGGAGTACGATCTTTCATAGGTAATGTAGTCTTCATTCTTCTTTTGACATATGCTTCATCGTCGTCGTCATCTTCCCTCATCGGGTTGCCGTACTGGTCATAGTCTTCTATGTTGGCGACTCCATCCATTCCGACGATGTTTCTTTTTCCTCTCCTCACGACAACACGACTGGGATTGCTCGGGTCGGTTATGTAGAAACATTGTGTCACGTGCTTAGCGTGTATCCATGGCTCATTTTTGGCGATGACGTTCACGGTAACACTCTTGGCGTCGGGTATAGACATAGTAGTGAAATACCGGTTTTCTCTTTCGACATTCTTAGCCCATCTGACACGAAACATCGTCGCATTGTGTAGTCCAGAGTAGTTAAGCTCCCAGATCTCTTCGACCCTTCCGTAATATCTTTCAGTTGAGCCGTTGTCGTCAGTCATGCATTCTATCGTCACCCCCGAGTTCTGGAAATCACTTTTCATATCTCTGGCCTCCGTATAGAACGTGTATCCATTTATATCGTATTCCTGATAGGTGAGGAAGTTGACAGCAGGGCCATGTGCTAAGGCGTATATGAGCAATGCGTCTGTAGACCCCTCTTCCGGGGGATTGGCAAGAACATGCTCTTTGAACCAAGGCAAGAAAGTGGAGTTGTGCTCTCTAGTAACTTCGGCGTCCGTCTTGCGTAGGCCCTGGTCATGGTACTTCTTGGCGATGGTTTCTTTGTGCAGTGTCACGAAAGGGTCTACCACGTCAAGATGTTGTAGCACTACTAAGTTTTCCCTGTCAAAGTCATTGCGTCGATCCGAGTGGTCGACATGCAGTTCCCTCCGACCGTTGGTGTGACCTTCTCCTCCGAGCCTCCCATGGTGCTTGTTAACGGGCAAACCAACAACAGGGACGTCGTCGTCTCCATTGCTTAGATAATTCTCGCAGAAAGAGATGCACGCTTGTGTCAGATAGCCCTGTACGATGCTTCCATCTGGTCGGGACATGTTACGAACGAATCCTTTGATGACCCCATTCATCCTCTCGAACGGCATCATGTTGTGCAGGTATGACGGGCCAAGGTCGATGATGTCGTCCACAATGTGGACACACAGATGCACCATGACGTCAAAGAACGCGGGCGGGAAGTACATCTCGAGCTCACATAGTATGACAACAATCTCTTCTTGTAGCCTTGTGAGCTGCTTCGAACTGATCGACTTTCGAGAGATAACATCGAAAAAATTACAGAAACCAGTAAGCGTGTCACGGACGTGCTTGTCCATTATCCCTCTAAGGGCAACCGGTAGTATCTGCGTCATCATCACGTGACAGTCATGAGACTTCATCCCGCTGAACCTTTTTTCTGCATGTCTAGATATCTGCTTATCTTCCCACAGTAACCGGAACTAACTTTTATTCCGGTAAGATACTTGAAAAATTGATCGATCTCCTTCATATTGAAGGTGAAGCAAGAAGGGGGGCAATATTTCTCTTCCTTCTTCTTTACTTTTTTGCCCCACCTGCTGTCCCCCGCCTCTGTCTCCGTCTCTGTCTCGGCCGTTTTACGGGGCATGTGGAGATCTGCCCTTATTTCCAAATCTTCCAAGTCTCTTCTTGCCTTCGGCCCATCCTTGGTCTTCTCCGGCATGTTCATCAGTGTGCCAAGCAAACTCTCGAGAACATTCTTCGTGATATGCATTTGATCAAGACAATGAGGTGTATCGAGTTTGGGCCAGTACTCCAAGTCCTAGAAAACAAACCTTGTTTTCCATACCTTCAGCAGCGGCTCCGGTTTTTTCATCTTTCCAGGCGCGGGGCACTCTTTCAAGTTTTTCAACAACTCATCAATTTCGGCGCCGCTCCTCTTACGTGGAGGTCCTCGATGCTCAGCCTCACCATTGAATAGATCTCCATGGTTTCTCCATGGGTCATTCTTCTCGAGCCATCTTCGATGCCCCGTGTACACGATTTTCGCAGACCCACCATCTTTCGTTAGCTGCTGAGACGTTGTATCATCCATGCACCTCGTGCATCCGCAATATCCATGGCACACCTGGCCTGATACATATCCGTAACCGAGATAATCGTGCACCGTCGTTAGCACCGCGGCTTTCATATAGAAATATTCTTTTTTCGAAAGCGTCCCATGTCTTGACTGGTGATTTCCATAACATTTATAGCTCCTCTTTCAATAGCTCGAGATATAGATTAATATTATTTCCCGGCCCTTGAATCAGAATGCTCATGTGTATGTACTTTGTCTTCATGCACTTCCACGGGGGAATGTTGTACATCCATACAAACACGGGCTATGTGCTATGGTTGGTGTTCTGCTTGCCAAACGGATTCATGCCATCTGAACTCACGCCAAGCATGACGTTCCTTGGATCAAGATGAAATCCATATTCGGCGTTCAACGCTCTCCACTGGCTTCCATCCACAGGGTGTCTCATCTTCGGATCATCTCCATCATCGGGCACCTTCCTGACCGCGTGCCATCGCATGAGCTCAGCTTCCTTAGGATCTACGAAATAACGCTGCAGACGAGGAATGATCGGAAAGTACCATACAACTTTCTGAGGAGATTTCTTTCCGGCCTTCTTGTATCAATCAGCATTGCACACCGGACAACTGGTTTTTTCTGCGTTCTCGTTCCGATAAATGATGCAATCGTTGATGCATGCATGGTATCTAATGTGCGGCAGATCAAGAGGGCACACAATCTTCTTGGCCTCATCGATACTAGTAGGACAAAGGTTCCCCGGGGGAAGAACTGTCTTGTTTAGATACTTGAGATGATCATCGAGGATTTTGTCGCTCCATTTGTTTTTAGCCTTCATCTTTAGAAGTTCGAGCGTGAAACTCAAGCGGGTCACCTCAGGAGCGCAACCATCATACAATGGAGTCTTCGAGTCTACCTCCAGTTGCTCCAACTTGGCCTCCTCTCTAGAACCAGCTCTGTCGCTAGTCGTCTTCTTGCGAAGCAGGTCTCGAACATGAGGGTCCCGCACGATTGAATTTAGTAGCGACGAAGGATCCGTCATGTCCGCATCTTCTCCGTCATGTTCGGTCTCATCTTCTCCGCCATTACCATGTGCGGCCTCTTTTCTGCCGTCATTTCCAGCGCCCTCTTCGTCTTCGGATCCATCAATCATCTCTTCATCCGATGCCATGGGGTTATTCGTTGCACCGTCGATATCGTCATCATCATCTTTAGTTATCCATCGAGTATAGCCATCCATGAAACAATATCTAAGCAGGTGCGCCTTCAAACGTCCACCCTTAAAGGGGTCCAGCCAGACGCCTGTTGGAAATATGCCCTAGAGGCAATAATAAAATGTTATTATATATATTTCCACGTTCGTAATTAATGTTTATATTTCTGTGCTATAATTGCAATGACCCTGACTATGAGATTCAGAAGAAAACTCACTTGCATGTGTGGAAATGTAAACACCAAGAGTTCCTGGTTTAACCTCTAAGACCAGCTCATGTGCTAACTAATGATTACGTTTTCTTAATCATGGACATTGTTCTTGTAACAAGGATGTCAGTAGCAATGGGAACATATTGTTAGCAGAACAATGATGTTGAACCGACCCCATTATTGAATGATATACTTAGAGATCACATCGTCACAACGTTATAAGTCATATCATGAAATGTTATCATATACGTAATTCCTTAGACCATGAGAATATCAAGTTACTTCACTCAGGAAGGTATGCTTTGGTTCTTAGATGAAACCTCCCGTAAATGGGAAGTAGTAAAATAAGTTCTGGGTATATCAGATGGACTGTCTATTGACTGTGATAGTTCGAGAATGGGATTTGCTCCTTCACGATGAAGAAGATATTCACTTCGGGCCCACTCGGTATGACGGTATCCATTATAGTCTGGCCAGACGCATTGTGATTTAGTCACGGGGATACCGGAATACAATAACGAGAAATAGAGACAAAGGAGCAAAGAGGATAACGAGTGGCTTGTGTTCAAGAAGTTGTTACACATGGGTGCCAAACTTCTCTCCTCTAACTTTGTCATATATCAAGAAGCAAAGGGAATGGTACATGACTAAACATAAAGGTTCACTCGAAGTTTATTCGTGTATGTGCGGGAGTCAACATGGGTGTCCATGGCTCCGCTGTTGATTATTGGCTATTGACAAAAGGCTGTTGACCTATGTCCGTAAGATGTTCTGAGTCATGTCCGCATTATACCGAACCTATTGGGTCACACACTTAACGAGTAGTAATCTGTTAGAGAACTAGGAGATGAAAAGAGAAAGGGTACCAGAATTGTTTCGGGTGGAACCGGAAGTGTTTCCGGGTAGCACTAGAAGTGTTCTAGGTTGTGCCGAATGGTTTCAGAATATTCGTGAACGGTCTCGAATGATTCCGAAACATTCAAGAAGAGTCTTGAAGTAGTAACAAGACATCCGTAATAGTCTCGGAAGGTTTTGCAACATTCGGTAATAGGTGTGGAAAGGTTACGAAACATCGGGAAATTGTTCCGGGACTTCTAGAAATGTTCCGAGAGGTTTCGGGAGGTTCCCGGGAGCTTATGGAAGTATCCGGAGGGTTAAGAAACTCTCCAAACCGCGGAAACCGAAGTTAGACCAAGTAGGAAGGTCCACAAGGTCGTAACTTGGAAGGAAAAGGACTTTCCTTGAGTCCAAGGCCCAGACGCCAGGGTCCCTGGCGTTTTGGACCAGGACGCCGGGGTCCGCGGCGTTTCGGCGGGGAATCCGTGTTGGACTCCTCCTGGTGGCCAAAACCGACTTTGGGGAGAATCCTCGCCCAAGTTGCGACCCCAGGCTTCCACCTATATATTCGGGGGCAGGGGTAGCCCCAAAGACACACCAGAAAAGCCCCAAGGCTGCCCCAGCTAAATCCCACGCGCCTCTAGTTCTCTTCGGGCTAGATCGTTCTAGTTCGGACGCCGCTAGGCTCTTCTCCCTCTAGTTTCTCTCGGTGACGTTCTTCTCTCGACGGCGGAGCACTGCTGGATTGCTACATCGGGATGTGTGGATACCAGTAGAGGGATCATACCTTTGATCCTTCTTCGAGGTCCTTCTTCTTCCTCGGAGATCATGTTCGAGGGACTTGTTCGTGGGACTTGATCGGGATGGATCGCGGGACGGTTCGCAGGACAGATCGCGCAACGGATCATGGAACGGTACGCGGGATCGATATCCTCGCGGTTGGGAGGTTATTGAAATTCCTAGCTGCGAGATCTACTTCAACGAGCTACACCAACTCTACTTCCGCTACATCGGTTGGTGAGCCATGACCTACAACCTTGGATGCAATCTTCATGGATGATCTTGGGTTCTTGATTCGTAGGCACGGAAATTTTTGTTTTCTACTGCGTTTCCCAACAGTGGTATTAGAGCGATCCTTGATTAGATGCATGTTTAGGTCTAGATCATATGTGTGATATGAGGCATTGATTTTCTTGTTGCTTCCCTGTCATGTGATTTTTTCTATGCTTGATGGCAAGTTGAGGTTTTGCTACAAGGATTGAGTTTTCCATCGATCCCTCTATGTTGCTTTCAGTATGCTGGTTGCCTTGATCATGGTCTACATCAAACTCCTTGGATCTCATCTTAATCTCTCAATAGAAGATTTAACATGGAGGGGCTTGTGGATTTTATGAACTCAAATCCACACGGGGGTCACGCGTTGAACGAAGTTTGGCTTGTGGCATTAGTTGCTACACGCACCCCGAACGTTAAACTAGCAACATTGAAGTATCGTGTTTGGTTCGTTTAGGGAACAACGTTTGCATGTAACCTGCTAATCAACCACGATAAAAGTTGGAACAACCCGTGTAGATGGCGATCTAACTTGTTTTTGTAGAGTATGCATGTGATGTGGTATAGCCTTCAAGATTTGCAATGTGTTTGTATGATATGCTATATGATGTAATATTTATTCGCGACCTGCGTGTCGTGGTACGGCATGATGACTGGAGTCATATGATTGTCACTTAATTATGGCCTGCGTGCCAGAACTGTTTATTAGCTCGAGGCAAAGCAATAGATAGATGCGAGATGATGATCTACGATGCACAGGTGGACCCCGACGCACATGCCGGAAGCCGTGGTGATGTTCCCGGCGCCAAGGACAAAGTTGGTGGACACGGTGAGTTCAACCACGACGACGTGAAGACAATGAAGACTTCACGAAGCAAAGGGCTATACTATATCACATAATTTTATGAACTGCCTGTGATGTTTATCCCTTTGATGCACCCTTGTTTGATGGGCAGTAGTCGTATTTTATTAGGGTGATCTCTCGCATAACAATATCAAGTTGATAGTGTTCTTCCAACTGTAGCACCGTCTATACTATGTTTCACATCGGAGCAGGTCATGTCACATGGGTGCACACGGTGTGACGCATAAAAGGCGGGTGTGTTAAGAACACACTGCAGTTACACTTGGTTGTCTTGACGGTTTGGATAAAAGTTTGCTACCGGAACACGCCCATCGAAAGATGAACAAGAATCACCTTTGGCGTGATTGGCAAGTTGGCCTACCGGTCCAGTCTAAGTCATCAGTGATGTCACATCAATGGCGGACGATTGGGTCGGATCTTGAATCACTCCAGCATCAATTACGAGAGATATTGATCTGAGTGGGAGCGCACTTAGTAATTAAATTGATTAATCAAAGTGCAACTTAATTATGAACAAAGTCTTAGTATTTGCATTATCGTTGTAGAATAATGGCTCGCGTTACCACCTTCCCAATTGATTTTGATTAACTGTATTATCTGGTAAAAACTTTACGATTGGTACCGTATTGTGAGGACTATCCTCAATAGTGTCGAGAAGGAGCTTGTCCTATATCGCTACGTCCATAATCTAAAATGCTAGAATTCCACCACAGCTAAGTGCATTGTCTTCACCACCATGAAACCCGAACTTCGAAACGTTTGGGATAGTTATATTATATTCATGGAACTGAAAAAATGTTTTCAGTAGTAAGACAATTAATGTTGGATATAAGATATCTAGTACAATGTATGATTCTAAGCATTAGTGAAAATGTTCACTGTGCTCTAAACAAAACTGATAAGTGTGGGATCCAGAAGAACACCGATCATATGATGATGAGAATTAGGGGAAAGGAAGTCCAAAGGATGTTAGTAAGACTTACACGCCGGAAATTCCATGGCCTGCGCCATCCTTAATCATGTGTGAGCTTTTGTGAGTAGGAGTGACATTGGAAATAGAACTATGATACGTATAAAGGCAAAACGAAAGAAGACTGGAATAACCAGCTCAGAAATGAAAGTCATACGGAGTTATAGATGAATTCATTGCTGGTCAAGAGATGTAATTCTTGGGAATCATGATTAAGCAGTTAATTGTGGATTCTGTATATTGTGATTAAACTGTTGATCACCGTAATATCACATCGATTGCATACTGTTGCAAATCGATGCAAGAAATACTATGGCCTTCATAACTAGCTAATGATGAGTTTTGACACGCTCGGGAACACGGTAAAAGGTTTACTATACCATGTGTTGACTCTATGATTATCTTCATAATTCATTTTATAGTCGAGTAAATTGTTACTACACTTTAGCCTCGTTGCAAAACATCATTTTGAATCATGTTTGTTGCAAGAGAGTTGTTCAAAGCTATGGATAACGTAAAGGCCATACTTCCATTATGAATAGGTTGTATGTTATGAATCTTGATAATAATACTAAACATCCATAACACTGATGCTAAACGTCGCAAGACTGACAGAAATACCACATAGATGTGGCACTGCCGTTTATCACAAATGGCATAACATGCATGAAAAATTTCCATAAGTGATGGACTTTCGAGTCATATGATTAGGAATCACTTAACGCTTGCGATCTTTGTCTCGAAGTAATGTGACTAAAAACACCATTGATAGGCCATACATGAACGGGAAACTAAACCATTGGTAATCATACATGATGATGTGTGTAGTACAATAAGTGTAGTTGTGTGGAGTGGATTCCCTATCTTCACTCATGAGTTGAAGTAGATATGTGGATATCTGTTCAATAGAGACATACGTCTGAAATCTTTGAAATGTTCAAGGAATTTTAGAGTGAAATAGAAATTCATTGTAATGAGAAAATAAAGCTTCTGCAAATTAGATTGTAGAAAGTAATATTTGAGTTACAAGTTTAGCGAACGTCTGATGAGTTGTGAAGAAGTGTCATAACTTGCGTCTCCCGGAACACCACTATGAGTAAAGTGTTCGAGAGATGTAATCAAGCCATGTATGACACGGTAAGATCAAATATGATGTTTATCAATTTGTCATTATACTTATTAAAGTTATGCGTTAGAGACTACGGCTTTTACACTGAAAAGAGCACCATCAAATCTGTTGAAATGACACCATATTAGATGTGGAATGGAAGTGTTAAAACCATATTGTCTTTTCTTAAAATTTGGGTATATGAGACATATGTTTGACATGCTCAAAACACCAAATCAGATAAGTACTACTTTGTTAAGGTTATTCCAAAAGGTTTGGTATTCCTCTATCACTACACACAAGCAAAATTGTTTGCTGTTAAGAACAATGTGTTTGGAAGAAAATAGTTTCTTGCAAAAGAGTGAGTGGGAGGACAGTGCAACTTGTTAAAGGTTGTTGAATCTTCAAATAAGTGCGCAGCTGAACCACACAGGTTAGACAAAACTCGTATAAACATTCATGATATGTAAGACGAGATATTATTGTTCGACAATGATAAACCTGTGATATACAAAGAAGCGTTGATGGGCCCTGACTCCGGGATTTGGCTAAATGCCAAATAATCGAAGATAGTATCCATGGAAGTAAGTCAAGTTTTGAACTTGATAGACCCTCTGAAAGACTAAAAGTATGAAGAATATATATATGGATCTATAATTGAATCGGATGAAATTGTTTTATCCATAAAGCTCAACTCGTTGGAAAATTGTTTTCTAGCAAGTTCAAAGGTTGACTACGGCGAAATAGTTTCGACCATAGAGATGCTTTAGTCAGTTCGGGTTATATTAGCAATTACTACATATCTCATTTATAGGATATGGTAGAATGAATGTCAAAACAAAGTTCCTACACGGAAATATAACAAAGGACGTATATGTGATACGACCGGAATGTTTTGTCGATTCAAAGGATGCTAAAATAGATGCAAGCCTTGGATATCCAGTGATGGACTGAAGCTAGCACAATGGAGTTGGAATTTTCGTTATGATGAAATTGCCAAAAGAGTTTGTTTTCATCGGGAATAAACGAAGATGCTTGAATGTTCAAGAAAGTAAGTGAGAGTTGAATGATATTTCTAAAACCTTATGTAGATGACATATTGTTGATTAGAAATGATATAAATTTCTTGACACGAATAAGGACTTTATTGGAAATAGTTTTCAGCTGAAGTACTTGGGCTAATATAGCATTAGTATTGAGCACAATGATCTATGTAGATAGTAAGTGTCCGATCATGCTAAAGCCAACATTACATGTTGACATGATACTAAAGTAGTTTAGTATGAATACGCCAAGAAGGATGTTCTTGCCGAGGTCATGGTGAAAAGTTGTTTGCAGAAATCGGTGTTCATGAACACAGATGAGCAAAACACATGAATTGGATTTCACTCACCTATGTGTTTGGATTAATCATGTACACCATAATATGTAAAACGACCAGATATATCCAGTGCTCCAAAAGGTTGTGAGCAAGATACCAAAGTGATCAATATGTTGATCATTGGACAAACAGTGAAAAGTTAAACTTATGATAGATAAGATATGTTTCTCGGAAAATGGAGATAATAAAGAGCTCGTTGTAACAAGTTACACCAGCTGAATTTTGATGTAAACAATTACACCAATTCAGTCTTCATACTTACTCCGACCGATTTTCGATTTTAATTGGGATTATGTGTTTCACACATAAGGGTGGCACAGTATGGAGGAACTGTGTTAAGTTAGATATTGTGGCGAATTCTATAACAGAGGCTAAGTATATTGTTGCTTAAAGAAGTAACAAGGGAGAGTATTTTGAATCATCAGTTCATTTATGAACATGGTATGGTTTCCAAGATGCTTGAAGATCATGGAACATTGATGAATGATTTCATGACTTATTCTAAAGGACCAAGGTCCTGCCAAATGATTCAAACATATACAAAGCTAAACTGATAAAATTAGTGAATTTTATGATAGCGTGAAAACGCGAAGATATGCAAGATACAAACGGGCCTGAAACGACAGATCCGATGATGAAGTCTATACCACAAATGAAGCATGTATTACACCGGTATGCCATAGGTGTAAAGTGCTAAAGCACTGATAATATTATTGACTCTAGTGCAAGTGGGAGACTGTTGGAAATATGCCCTAGAGGCAATAATAAAATGTTATTATATATATTTCCACGTTCGTAATTAATGTTTATATTTCTGTGCTATAATTGCAATGACCCTGACTATGAGATTCAGAAGAAAACTCACTTGCATGTGTGGAAATGTAAACACCAAGATTTCCTGGTTTAGCCTCTAAGACCAGCTCATGTGCTAACTGATGATTACGTTTTCTTAATCATGGACATTGTTCTTGTAACAAGGATGTCAGTAGCAATGGGAACATATTGTTAGCAGAACAATGATGTTGAACCGACCCCATTATTGAATGATATACTTAGAGATCACATCGTAACAACGTTATCAGTCATATCATGAAATGTTATCATATACGTAGTTCCTTAGACCATGAGAATATCAAGTTACTTCACTCAGGAAGGTATGCTTTGGTTCTTAGATGAAACCTCCCGTAAATGGGAAGTAGTAAAATAAGTTCTGGGTATATCAGATGGAGTGTCTAGTGACTGTGATAGTTCGAGAATGGGATTTGCTCCTTCACGATGAAGAAGATATTCACTTCGGGCCCACTCGGTATGACGGTATCCATTATAGTCTGGCCAGACGCATTGTGATTTAGTCACGGGGATACCGGAATACAATAACGAGAAATAGAGACAAACGAGCAAAGAGGATAACGAGTGGCTTGTGTTCAAGAAATTGTTACACATGGGTGCCAAACTTCTCTCCTCTAACTTTGTCATATATCAAGAAGCAAAAGGAATGGTACATGACTAAACATAAAGGTTCACTCGAAGTTTATTCGTGTATGTGCGGGAGTCAACATGGGTGTCCATGGCTCCGCTGTTGATTATTGGCTATTGACAAAAGGTTGTTGACCTATGTCCGGAAGATGTTCTGAGTCATATCCGCATTATACCGAACCTATTGGGTCACGCACTTAACGAGTAGTAATCTGTTAGAGAACTAGGAGATGAAAAGAGAAAGGGTACCGGAATTGTTTCGGGTGGAACCGGAAGTGTTTCCGGGTAGCACTAGAAGTGTTCTAGGTTGTGCCGAATGGTTTCAGAATATTCGTGAACGGTCTCGAATGATTCCGGAACATTCAAGAAGAGTCTTGAAGTAGTAACAAGACATCCGTAATAGTCTCGGAAGGTTTTGCAACATTCGGGAATAGGTGTGGAAAGGTTACGAAACATCGGGAAATTGTTCCGGGACTTCTAGAAATGTTCCGAGAGGTTTCGGGAGGTTCCCGGGAGCTTATGGAAGTATCCGGAGGGTTAAGAAACTCTCCAAACCGCGGAAACCGACGTTAGACCAAGTAGGAAGGTCCACAAGGTCGTAACTTGGAAGGAAAAGGACTTTCCTTGAGTCCAAGGCCCAAACGCCAGGGTTCCTGGCGTTTTGGACCAGGACGCCGGGGTCCGCGGCGTTTCGGCGGGGAATCCGTGTTGGACTCCTCCTGGTGGCCAAAACCGACTTTGGGGAGAACCCTCGCCCAAGTTGCGACCCCAGGCTTCCACCTATATATTCGGGGGCAGGGGTAGCCCCAAAGACACACCAGAAAAGCCCCAAGGCTGCCCCAGCTAAATCCCACGCGCCTCTAGTTCTCTTCGGGCTAGATCGTTCTAGTCCGGACGCCGCTAGGCTCTTCTCCCTCTAGTTTCTCTTGGTGACGTTCTTCTCTCGACGGCGGAGCACTGCTGGATTGCTACATCGGGATGTGTGGATACCAGTAGAGGGATCATACCTTTGATCCTTCTTCGAGGTCCTTCTTCTTCCTCGGAGATCATGTTCGAGGGACTTGTTCGTGGGACTTGATCGAGATGGATCGCGGGACGGTTCGCGGGACAGATTGCGCAACGGATCGTGGAACGGTACGCGGGATCGATATCCTCGCGGTTGGGAGGTTATTGAAATTCCTAGCTGCGAGATCTACTTCAACGAGCTACACCAACTCTACTTCCGCTACATCGGTTGGTGAGCCATGACCTAAAACCTTGGATGAAATCTTCATGGATGATCTTGGGTTCTTGATTCGTAGGCACGAAATTTTTTGTTTTCTACTGCGTTTCCCAACAGTGGTATTAGAGCGATCCTTGATTAGATGCATGTTTAGGTCTAGACCATATGTGTGATATGAGGCATTGATTTTCTTGTTGCTTCCCTGTCATGTGATTTTTTCTATGCTTGATGGCAAGTTGAGGTTTTGCTACAAGGATTGAGTTTTCCATCGATCCCTCTATGCTGCTTTCAGTATGCTGGTTGCCTTGATCATGGTCCACATCAAACTCCTTGGATCTCATCTTAATCTCGCAATAGAAGATTTAACATGGAGGGGCTTGTGGATTTTATGTACTCAAATCCACACGGGGGTCATGCGTTGAACGAAGTTTGGCTTGTGGCATTAGTTGCTACACGCACCCCGAACGTTAAACTAGCAACATTGAAGTATCGTGTTTGGTTTGTTTAGGGAACAACATTTGCATGTAACCTGCTAATCAACCACGATAAAAGTTGCAACAACCCGTGTAGATGGCGATCTAACTTGTTTTTGTAGAGTATGCATGTGATGTGGTATAGCCTTCAAGATTTGCAATGTGTTTGTATGATATGCTATATGATGTAATATTTATTCGCGACCTGCGTGTCGTGGTACGGCATGATGACTGGAGTCATATGATTGTCACTTAATTATGGCCTGCGTGCCAGAACTGTTTATTAGCTCGAGGCAAAGCAATAGATAGATGCGAGATGATGATCTACGATGCACAGGTGGACCCCGACGCACATGCCGGAAGCCGTGGTGATGTTCCCGGCGCCAAGGACAAAGTTGGTGGACACGGTGAGTTCAACCACGACGACGTGAAGACAATGAAGACTTCACGAAGCAAAGGGCTATACTATATCACATAATTTTATGAACTGCCTGTGATGTTTATCCCTTTGATGCACCCTTGTTTGATGGGCAGTAGTCGTATTTTATTAGGGTGATCTCTCGCATAACAATATCAAGTTGATAGTGTTCTTCCAACTGTAGCACCGTCTATACTATGTTTCACATCGGAGCAGGTCATGTCACATGGGTGCACACGGTGTGACGCATAAAAGGCGGGTGTGTTAAGAACACACTGCAGTTACACTTGGTTGTCTTGACGGTTTGGATAAAAGTTTGCTACCGGAACACGCCCATTGAAAGATGAACAAGAATCACCTTTGGCGTGATTGGCAAGTTGGCCTACCGGTCCAGTCTAAGTCATCAGTGATGTCACATCAATGGCGGACGATTGGGTCGGATCTTGAATCACTCCAGCATCAATTACGAGAGATATTGATCTGAGTGGGAGCGCACTTAGTAATTAAATTGATTAATCACAAGTGCAACTTAATTACAAAAATTCGGCATGACCTTCCTAAAAATAGGACATATAGAGTTTGCCCGAAATTCGCCGAAACGGAAGTAAATCGACATTTCGGCAAAACATAGGCAAACTCTCATATCACACACCCATACACACACACAAATATTTTCATTGATGCAAAGCACAATTTTTTACTCACATCTCATGCATCCACGTACCTAGCTAGCTAGTAATTAATTAAGAGAGAGAGAGAGAGAAAGTATATACCTTTTGTTAAAATATCACATTTGGGAGAAGCTTGCACTAGCTAGTGAAGGGAAGGAGACAAAGGTGAGAAAGAGAGATAGCTAGATGCATTTATGCATGATATGTGGTGGTGGAGGAGGAGCAAATTAGAAGGAAAGAGAGAGATATTGCATTAATGAAGATGGTGTGTAGTGCATTAATGGAGATGGTGTAATGCATTAATGGAGATGGACAAGAGGTAGGAGAAGGAATGAGGAAGAAGCAAGTGAGGGAGAGAGAGGAGGGGGGAGGGGGATGGTTGGTGGAAAGGTGGCTGCTGCGCCTTACCAGTAGCGCATGTACCGCTACGGCGCTACTTCTATTCTTTTAGTAGTAGCGACCCAATAGATCACGCGCTGCTGCTATTTGCGGGCCTCTGGGTTAAGTTGGGTCCACATTAGCAGCAGCGGTCGTAACGGAAGGGCGCTACTGATAAGTAGATAGTAGTAGCGGTCTTTCCAGGGGGGCGGTGCTACTAAAACTTGTCAGCTGGGTTTGGTGGGGACCACCTATACCAGTAGTGGGTCCATAGATGAGGCGCTACTGATACAGGCATATCAATAGCAAGCGTCCATATAGCGCGCTACTGCTAATTAGCAGTAGCGCCTGTCTTTAAGGGGCGCTACTGTTAAGCCTCTACCTATAAGCTTTTCCCTAGTAGTGATGCATGTTGCCACTGTCATGTCAAGAATTTTTGTTGGCCCTTCACTTGTTCTCATGGTAAGGTATGTGGATGGATCAACTTATTTTCTATTTCATTTTTTTTAAATATAGAGTGCGGATTATGTAACTACACAAACGGCTATATGTTATATCATCGTCGTTCACTAATGCATCGAGATCCGCAAGAAAACGAAACAATTTGCACTCCACGAGCTGTGTTTTACTTTGTGATCGTCTTGTACTTGGTTTCTCTCCTTAATGTGAAAACAACCAGCCGAAATAAATACCTAAAAATGTATAAGCACACAAAATCACTGTTTGTGGAATGCATTTCGCTCCTATGTGTAGAAAATATTAGCTTTTTCCTACAAAAAATGCTAGCTCCTGTGTGTACACTTTGATCTTTATGTCATCCCCTTTGTGTGTCGCGTCGTTGCCTTTTTAGTTTTTAATATGCATAAAATTCATTAGCACAACCCACTTTGATGCATAGCTATACAAATCTCAAAGCAAAAAGCCTCCCAATAGATGATGTGAATATTATGACATGTAGTCGTTTGTGTAGGTACATATGCATTTTTCAAAAATATGTTCAAGACATATTTTCATCATCAATGACTAAAGAGATATACTAGTTTCATCCTCTAAAAACTATGGCGGTTTTCCTTGTAGACAACATTTAGTAACACCTCATGTGTTGCTAGATTGTTCGTGCTGCCAACTATTCATTATCTTTGACCAAAAGTCCAAAACTATCGTTACCTACTTGTCCAGGTCCACCCAAAGCTATGATTCATTACAAAATGACGTGTGTACAACTACGATCCCATATTTTCATAGAAGGACATTATAAAATTTGTGGGACAGCCACGTCTCAAAGGTATTGCTTACATGGTGTCCATTAAACAACACCAAAAACACGATAGTGGACCTTTTCGGATGCTGCATGCACATCTTGGCACCGCCAACCATCTTTGACTTGATCGTAACAATACCAAGTAGATGCAAAAAAAAAGGGTAAAAATACAAGTGAACGCATGTTAACTCTACAACACGTTTCAAATAAAAACACAAAGTTTACCAAAACCTAAGGGTGTTTTAAATCGCTAAAAACAACGAAAATGCATATGTACCTACACAAGCGGATACATGTCATATCTACATCATTTATTGGAAGGTATTTTTTCTTTGAAATTTGTACAACCATGCATAAAAGTGGGTTGTAAGTAATATTGTGCATATTAAAAATTGAAAAGGCAATGATGCAACACACAAAGGAAAAGCCAACATTTTCTACACACATCAGCGATATGCACTCCACGAACTGTGTTTTTTTGCGTGCTTATGCGTTTTTAGGTACTTATTTCGGCTTGTTGTATTCACATTACGGAGAAAAACCAAGTACAAAATGACAACGAAGTAAAACATATCTCGTGGAGTGCAAACTGTTTTGTCTCCTTGCCTTGATACATTAGTGGACAACGATGATATAACATGTAATCAACACTCTTTTGTTATTCTTCTTCCTTTCAACGATTTTTCTTCTTCTCGAAACATGCACACAAATTGTATGTGATCATAATAGAAGATGAAGGAAAAAAAATACAAGGTCCAAAAAGTATAAGCAATAATCCACATCAGCAAAAGCAGTATGATACTAACTTGAAGAGGGGCATATCTAGGGGGAGCCATGGGTGCAACCGGTGAGCAATGGTGAAGCCCAAACACCCTTAATCCATGACAACCCTCACGTTGACATCCTTCGACCTCACCTACTAGTTGCAATCAATGTTTGTCTTCATAACAACAACCTTTGGGATTGTGCCCATGTGAGGGCGAAAGGTAAAAGGGATGAGAAGTATCTGCAACCGTAAATTATGGGCAACTTCAAATTTGCGTTTTCGAGCCGGTGCTTGTTTGCGCGCGCGTGAACCACCAGAGGTGCTCTTAGCATCTCGCATAAGTGGGTTGAAGATACTTGATCATGAAGAACACCTCACCAATCTTTACCAACCTCCACCTTCGCTTCTTGGAGCCGTTGCCTTCTTCTACATCCTTCAACCAACTATCAACATCATTGTCGAGGATCAACTTACCGCTAGAGCACTACAAGGAAGATCATGAAGCTCAACACACTACCACATATCTAGTATGCTACACATGGATCAGGAGTTGCAACATGAGCAAAAACAATGCATTAATGTACGTGTAAGCATTGGGACAAACTGTTGGGAAACGTAGTAGAAAACAAAAAAAATCGGTCTACGAATCAAGAACCCAAGATCATCCAAGAAGATTGCATACAAGGTTTTAGGTCATGGCTCACCAACCGATGTAGCGGAAGTAGAGTTGGTGTAGCTCGTTGAAGTAGATCTCGCGGATCGTCCCACAAACAGTCCCTCGATCAAGATCACTGAGGAAGAAGAAGCACCTCGATCCGTCCCACGCACAAGTCCCTCGAGCAAGTCCCTCGAACAAGATCTCCGAGGAAGAAGAAGCTCCTCGGAGAAGGACCAAAGATATGATCCCTCTATTAGTATCCACACATCCCGTAGCAGCAATCCAGCAGCGCTCCGCCGTCCAGAGAAGAACGCCACCGAGAAAACTAGAGGGAGAAAACCCTAACGGATTCCGATCTAGAACAACATCTTAAACCGGGGTCTAATTGTGGAGCAACAGGGTTTAGAGGGAGGGAGGGTGGCGCATAGGCCTTGGGGTTTGATATGTTGCGCCCCCCCACCCCTCCCCACATTATATAGGTGGCCAGGAGGCCCTTGGGCGCAATAAGGGGGGTGGGGAGTCCAACTTGGACTCCCAAACCTTCCCACATCTTCCCACCGGAAACCTGCCATATTTGGGTTTTGGTATTCCCACCTGGAGGAGGATTCCCTCCCTTTGGTGCGCCCCCACCTCCTTGGCCGGCCAGGGCAGCCAAGGTGGCTTGCCCCCCAAAGCTAGGGGCGTGGGGTAGTGGGTGGTACTGCCCGGAAACTTCTGGAACTTTCCAGAAGCTTCCAGGACCTTCCGGGACCTTCAGGGATCGTTTCGGGACATTCCGGAACCTTCTGGAGCACTTCCAGGACCTTCCGGGACCGTTCTCGGACGTTCCGAAGCCATCCGGATAATTTCCAAGACCATCCGAGTTACAGTTTAAGCCACCCGATGACCGCGAAGGTTGTCGGGACGCCCAGCGATTATCCGAAAACTATTTCGGTTGATCCAGGACTTCCCCAGTACCATTCTCATATGTTCCGGAACCACCTGGGACTACCCCAGAGTGATCCGAACATATCCTCAAATACCCAAAACTACTTCTGATGCCCTTATGAACTACTCCCTCCGTTCCATATTAGATGACTTGCAAATAGATGTATCTTGAACTAAATGTAGTCTAGATTCATCTATTTGGAAGTCATCTATTATGGAACGGAGGGAGTATTTCATAAATCCCCGGAACTACTTCCGATACCCGTATGAACTATTCTGCTTTGCTTCCACTAAACCTTCTACCATTCCAGCATTCTAACAGACTACTGTTCGTTAAGTGTGTGACCCAATAGGTTCGGTATAATACGGACATGACTCAGAACATCTTCTGGACATAGGTCAACAGCCTTTTGTCAATAGCCAATAATCAACAACGGAGTCATGGACACCCATGTTGACTCCCGCACATACACGAAGAAACTTCGAGTGAACCATTATGTGTAGTCATGTACCATTCCCTTTGCTTCGTGATATATGAAAAAGTTAGAGGAGAGAAGTTTAGCACCCATGTGTAACAACTTCTTGAACACAAGCCACTCGTTATCCTCTTTGCTCGTTTGTCCCTTTTCTCGTTATCGTATTCCGGTATCCCCGTGACTGAATCACAATGCGTCTGGCCAGACTATAATGGATACCGTCATACCGAGTGGGCCCGAAGTGAATATCTTCTTCATCGTGAAGGAGCAAATCCCATTCTCAAACTATCACAGTCACTAGACATTCCATCTGATATACCCAGAACTTATTTTACTACTTCCCATTTACGGGAGGTTTCATCTAAGAACCAAAGCATACCTTCCTGAGTGAAGTAACTTGATATTCTCATGGTCTAAGGAATTACGTATATGATAACATTTCATGATATGACTTATAACGTTGTTACGATGTGATCTCTAAGTATATCATTCAATACTGGGGTCGGTTCAACATCATTGTTCTGCTAACAATATGTTCTCATTGCTACTAACATCCTTTGTTACAAGAACAATGTCCATGATTAAGAAAACGTAATCATCAGTTAGCACATGAGCTAGTCTTAGAGGCTAGACCAGGAACTCTTAGTGTTTACATTTCCACACATGCAAATGAGTTTTCTTCTGAATCTCACAGTCAGGGTCATTGCAATTATAGCACAAAAATATAAACATTAATTACGAATGTGGAAATATATATAATAATATTTTATTATTGCCTCTAGGGCATATTTCCAACACAAACAATGTAGAGCACACATCATTGGGAAGAACTTAAATGATCTTCACTACTTGATGTCATGTAGAAGGGGAAAGATGGTACAAAGATCAAAGCTACAATGTGTAGAACTAACTCTTGTAGCAATGATTGCCCTAATACATGGACTGCAAAACATTAAGATCATCAAGATCTAAACACTACCACAAAACATGCATACACCATATTACACAATTTTGTCCTAATCATCGTTCGAACCCAAATCCGACCCATCTTACCTAAAACGAACCCAAATCAGACTTAAATCGAACCCTATCATACCCCAAATCATACCCTATTGTGCTTAGAAGGGCCTTACTTGCCTCCTAGAGACATATCCAGTGGGTTAATGACTTACCATCATTGACGAAGTAGTGATGAAGCACCCTCAGATGGTCGTCATATAGATCTTTTCCACTGCCAAAGCTGAGAGGAGAGCGATAGGGGAGACACAAGAGAGTGGCGGTGAGCAGATTTATATAGCCTTCGAGAAACATCGCACCATCTCGCGCTCATCCCCGCACGTGCCCTCTTTGGGCTTTCTCGGGCCTGTCCCGATACAAACAATCGATTCAACCATTTTCCTAGGGCTGTTTTTAGCAGCGTGCGATGCAAGCGCGAGTGCACGCGCAACTAAGAAAACGGGTCATATTTAATCCCTCTAGAGCCTGTATAGTAATATCTTTCTATTCTCGCCTCATTCCCAAATTTCCTTCTCCTCCTCAGGGAACCCGTTAGATTCTCCTCCTCAATCCACCTTATTCCTTTTTCGCTTCAGCATAACGTTTTCCAACCACCTTTTCTTCTTTCGTTGCGGTCAAGATCCGACCACCGCCATAATTCTTCATCGTTTGCCCTCGATCAGCCAATAAGGTCAGAATTTGAACAAGCGTGCAGTAAAATTCTCAAAAGAAAAAAAAAAACCACACCCCTTCCATACTCTCACCACCACACATTGCTCCCACAAAAATGAATTAATAATGGCAATAATTCTTTCCCATTTCTAGTAGAAACGCGTAAAAGGCAAAACGAAAAAAAAATAGGGGTTTTCCCCCCGGACCTCCCTCCCTCCCTCCCTCGTCCCTCCCACACACACGCACGCAACCGATATATTCCCCCACCCCACCCCACCCCCCAGCCGTCAAAGCCAGACACCCATCCATCCATCCAGGTCCAAGCAAAGCATCCATCCATCCGCACCCGACACCGCGTGCGCTCCACGCAGTCGCCGCCGCAGCAGCCGCGCGAAGTCTTCGCCGGAGAAGGAGGAGGAGGAGACCGAAGATGTCGTGGCAGGCGTACGTCGACGACCACCTGTGCTGCGAGATCGAGGGCCAGCACCTCACCTCCGCCGCCATCCTCGGCCACGACGGCAGCCCCTGGGCGCAGTCCCCCACCTTCCCCGAGGTAATTGGTCTCCGCTGGTCCGCCCCGTTTCGTTTCGTTTCGTTTCGGTCCTACTCCGGTTGACCCGCGCCGCGCTAGATCCGCGCTCGATCTGCTCCCCGCGCCCCCCGATTGGGCTGCGGCGAGGGAGATCCGGATCTCGGCCGACCTGACGCGCGGATCTCGTTGACTCCTGCCCGGCGCCGTTCCCGCGGTTGCTGCTGTTGCTGCTGCTGGACGCTCGTTGGGGTGTTGATTCGTGCGCGGGGAGGGGGTGCTGATGTGAATTACACGAGGTGTCTTTGCGAGTTGAACGATGCGTAGGTGGTGGAGTCGCCGGTGGGATCGGATTCGTTGACTTGGTCGGGTGATTCTACTCAACTCACCATCAGAGTAGTTCATAGAAGTAGAGTAGCTTAGTGTTGGATTACTTATAAATCTCATAGTCGGGGTAGCTGCTAAAATTTCACCGGAGAAGTTTTTTTTACATCGGTGGCAATGCTCTGATGTCATCGATTTATGGAATCGTGTGTCCTTTTCGGCCATGAATTTCTGTTGCCTGGGTGTGCCACATATTGTCTGACTATCCTTTTAAGTGCTTAACTGGGGAAGTTATTGTTAAGAAATGATCTCGTATTATACCTTAGGTTCACTTTGACTGGTGGTTAAAATCATGCAGTATCGTATCTTTGTATGGTACTGGTAGTATAACTATACTCACGTTTTTATGCGCACAATGTGTTTATTACGACTTGTTATGTTTTTGTATTTTGCCTGCTCTATCTGACCTCTCCCTTGTTTTCTGCTTCTTGATGCTGCAGCTAAAGCCTGAGGAGATTACTGGCATCATGGCAGACTTTGAGGAGCCTGGAACTCTTGCACCAACTGGTCTTTTCATTGGAGGCGCAAAATACATGGTGATCCAAGGTGAACCTGGAGTTGTCATCCGAGGAAAGAAGGTACATTTCTTTTGAAAGAAACCGTCTGCGAACCATCAATGCTTTGTGCCTTCTCTGTAACACTAATGTTAGCTTTGGCCAACAAACTAAGTTAATTTATTCTGTTGGTACATATTGTTTTATGAATAATATTTTAATCCCTCCGTAAAGAAATATAAGAGCGTTTAGATTACTAAAGTAGCGATCTAAATAGTGCTGGGGCTATACTGCTTTAGTGTGTTACCTCATTAATGAAAGCTTGCTCACCAGATGAATGCTTCACACATTATCTATTATAAACAGTTGAGATAACTTGTGCTACTTGATACAATTGTGACACCGTAGCAGGTACAGGCCTCGTAACTTGTAGCTTGTACACCTGTATTTTCTTTGCTAGTATTGTGTATTTGTGTGGACTAAAGCAATTGTAGATGCTCTAGCTGTCAGAAAATTGCAGTAGCAGACAGTATGCTTACCATCCATTAGTTTGCTTGTACTTTTATCAGTGGATTTCCAGTCTACCGAATAGTGATACTTATTTGCCGATATTCATCAGTATTGAAAAAGAAAGAGCTGTTTCTTACATGTCTCCATATTTCTTATAGGGCACTGGTGGCGTTACTATCAAGAAGACCGGCATGGCCTTGATTCTTGGTATCTACGATGAGCCCATGACCCCTGGTCAGTGCAATATGGTTGTGGAGAGGCTTGGCGACTACCTGATCGAGCAGGGTTTCTAAGCCCTGATATGTTGTTATTTTGGTCATCTGGGACTAAGTTTGCTCCTGTGGGCTTTGCATCTATCTGCTTGGCGTGCCGCACGATATATGCAGTGAATAATTTAGCTTGGGGTCTGTCGGTTGGTGACATGTCGAAGGGAAAAAAAGATTTACTATGTTTTTCTTTTATGTTTGGCATCCTGTCGTATCGAACTCAGCCGCTCTTCGGCTGAGTAATGTACATTTGCCTGGTCATGGTAACTTGTGGGTTCTGCTGCTGCTTTATTGAAGATGATTGCAATTTTATGGAAGTGCTTTGCCTGGTCGTGCTACTTTTGTTGGATCATTATTTTTTTAACTGTCATGATCTTGTATTTCAAAACCGTGTGTAGAACCGCTGGATGTGACAGAAATATTTGTCCATGGAAGTGGATAGCCATAGTTCTCATTAGTGAGCTAATGGATAACCACTTGCCTATCCGTTATAATCCTGGCCTAACGTTTGACATGATATCTGACTTTATATGTTCGGGGCAAGGTGGATTGGGCAATTCTTTGTTGCAGTTCTATGCCTGTTTAACGAAGATGTGGATTCATGATGCACCATGCTTGCATTCTATTTGTGTTCTTCGGCGCACTGACCTTTGCTGCCTGTCCATGTGCTGCTGCCTCCGGTCTCCACGAATGTTCCCTCCCTCTGCCTTACATCTTGCTCCCTGTCTGCCTCCACCACCCCTGCTCCAGAGGTTCCGTTCGATTCCGTTGTTGAGGCATCTATATGAAGCGAGGAGCCACCACCAACTCACCTATTCCAGTGGTTCCTTCTCCACCACTGCCTCCCTATGCACTCACCTATTCCAGTGGTTCCTTCTGACCTTCGCCGTAGCCTACTACGTACATCCCTTGCGCTGCATGTTCTGGATCTTGCATGCAGTTTGGCTTTGCGATTCCAGTTCAGCTTAAATTTGCAGCACGATGTTACTTGCATGATTGAGGGAGTGTTTCTTCTGTTCCATATGTAATCTCGTAATTATGTGTATAATTTGTAATTTTCACAGTAACAATGAGGCCAAAGACTTTGATAAAGATATTTTTGTTGGGTTTAGGTGATCATAAAGGCCCACCCAAGTTGATCTTACTTCTGATGAGATTGATCTTGAACGCACATGTCAAAATTTGAAGTAATATAAAATGATGGTGATATTTAGATAGATATCAAGGATCTTGATCCTTTCCTATCGTGAAGCCCTAATCTAGCTGATACAGATTTACCTAACGCTTTCGAGTGTAAAATCTGTACAACCACGCAGAATAAGTAGGGATTGATTTTTTTTAATTATGTAAGACTCACAACTTCGTTAATTTCAGTAGTTTTGATCCACCTGCCAATTGAATCCCTCATCTCTCTTGTTGTGTATCCGAGCAATGTGCCTGTTATTTGATTATCATACTATACTCCCTCCTCTTATAGTAAATGACATGGTATGTTAGTTTAATCTTGTTTGGAGATATCCATTGGGTAACGATCGATACAGTTTGCCCAGGGTCCATCCGCACTGGAAGATGGCTGTATACACACCCAACCAAAGGAATTGCACTCATATCCTGCACCGAATGCGATCATCCACACCCTGTTGCCCTTTTTCATCCGGCGTTTGGCATCAATGTACGCCAACTCATACCATACCAATGAGGTTGACTGATTTCCAAATCGATGTAGTGTCATTCGTGATGGCTCAACATGTTTATCTAATAGATTCAAACCATGTTGTACTGAGCTGATAACCTCCGGTCCACCTACGTGGATGCAGAAATGCTCGAATGCAACACTGAAGTTGGGAATGTATGGTCTGATCCTCCTCCAATGGAGCACCTTATTCACCATGTAGAAGAGTGAAAACTTGAGGAGCTCTGTCGCAGGTAGGGCAAGAGGTCCGGTTACTGTGATATTAGCCTTGAGTGTCTCTCCGACGATGGTCATGAGGTCCTTAGAGAGTGCAACCCCTAGGTTTCCCTTCTCATCTTCCTCTTGATACACACACTGGTATGCGGAGCTGTTTGCCGCACTAATTGTCCGCGTAATATGACCTAGCCGAAACCTAGCCTTTGACTTAGAAGTCTACAATAACTTTGCCGCGCCACCCACGCGGAACAAGATGTTGACCAACTGCCACTAGTAGAAAATAGGGCTTTGGTTCAGGCCTCTCCAGCCCATTAGTCTCGGTTGTGCCACGAACCGGGACCCATGGTGGTCATACGTCCCGGTTCGTGTGCCCGGGGGGCTGGCCGGGCCTCGTGGGACATTGGTCCCGGTTTGTCTGGGGGCATATGTCCCGGTTCCAGACAAGAACCGGGATCAATGGTCCTCGCTCCTGGCCCACAACCACTAGTCCTGGTTTGTGGCTCAACTCGGGACGAAAGGCTGTCCATTAGTACCGGTTCCTGCCACAAACCGGGACTAATGATTTGGCTATATATACCCCTCGCCATCAAGCAGAGCACTCCACTGGTGCTCTGTTTTTTCGAGGAGGGCAAGGGAGGGCGTTCTGGTGCTCTAGCTCATCTCCAATGCACATGATGTGTTCGATGAAATGCCCGAGCCACACTACTTAAGCTTTCTCCTCTCCAAACTCGACCTCCAAGCTCCGTTTTCCTCAAGATTTGTCTAGGTTTAGCGATTTATCACGTCTCGTACCCGTCTTCACCACCTTCGATCGCCAACACCAATCTCGTCGCCGGCACCACCGTGGTGAGCCTCTTGTTCTTATTTTCTTTCTAAAAGAAAGTAATTCTTACTTTTATGATTAGATATATATGATACGTCTCAAACGTATCTACTTTTCCAAACACTTTTGCTATTGTTTTGCCTTCATTCTTGCATGATTTGGACGAAACTAACCCGGACTAACGCTGTTTTCAGCAGAGCTGCCTGTATGGTTTTATTGTGTGCAGGAAAATGGATTTTTAGGTATCTCAGAAAATTCCGGGAAAATTCACTGAAAATCCACGCACCAGAAGCTTCCACCAGCCAGAAATGGGGCCTGAGGGGGGCCACAGGGCCCCCAGGCGCCTGGCTGGCGCGGCCCACCCCTGGCCGCGCCGGGGGGCCGCCTGGGAGGCTCCCACCTCCTCTCGTGCCCTACCTTGACTCCTATTTATTCTCGTGACGGGAAAACCCCAGAACAGAAGTCGCTTTTCCAGTTTCCGTCGCGGAGCCGCCGCCACCCTCTGTTCTTCTTCGGGAGGGCTAATCTGGAGGCTGATTTGGCCTCCGGAGAGGGGAGATCGTCGCCATCGTCATCACCATCACCAATCCATCCCTCCTCCATGACTTCTCTTCACATGTGTGAGTAATTCCCTGCTGTAGGCAAAGGGGATGGTAGGGATTGGATGAGTTTAATCATGTAATAGTTCGTCAGATTGTTAGGGGCATGTTGCCTATCATCTACTTTGGTGTTTATCTTATTTGCTTCAACTTGTTGCTCTTAATGCTTGTCACTTTGGGCCCGAGTGCCATGTTTTCAGATCTGAACCCTATGTGTTTTCATGAATATATTTGTGTTCTTGATCCTATCTATGAGTTGTATGCACCTATTATGGTCCGGAACCGGCGATCCCAAAGGTGACAGCTTGGGACACCAAAGGGGATGGTCCATGATTTGAGGATTCCATGTATCCATTGAGTTTATTGCTTTGTTCCGGTGCTCTTTGACAGGAGCACCTTAATCTCCATAAGTTCCCTTTGGCCCCGTTCGTAGTGGGATGGTAGGACAAAATATGTTGTGCAAGTTCTTATTGCAAGCACGCACAACTACCTACGGGATACATGCCTAATGTTTGATATTTGCCTAGATGATCATTGCTTTTCTGTGTGCCTTGCCCCGTGTTAGAATCTATTACATGTTTACTCTCATCCATGCAGCGCCCAATCATCCATCTCCCTAGCCTACAGTGTTTCAATCCTGCTGGTGATTAGTTGTTACTTTTGTTGTTTACTTTTGCTGTCGCCACCATCACTATCATATTACCATTACCACTTATCTTTTGTTGCAAGCAAGTATATTTCAGGTGCGGTTGAATTGACAACTCAACTGTCAAAGCTTATAAATACTCTTTGGCTCCCCGTGTGTCGAATCAATAAATTGGGTTAACTTACCCGCGAAGACTATCTCGATCCCTTACGGTTGTGGGTCATCAAGTACCGTTTTCTGGCGCCGTTGCCGGGGAGCATAGCAATATTTACAAGTCTACTTGAAGTATCCTGCCTTCTGCACATCATCCTCTATGGGTAAGAAAGGAGACCCCAAGGTTCCAATCTTACCATCCCGTACAAGAAAAGGTATTGTTCTGAACACTAGTGCTACACTCGATTCACCTTCTGTTATGAGTAAGTTTTCTTCACCACCACCACATGATGCTTCTACTGAGTCTGTCACTATGTACGATGCTTTTGATGATGCTTCCACTACTCTTGATGATACTACTTTTCTTGGGTACTATATTGAAACTCAGACTGCTAAGGCTGCAGCAGAATCCAAGACCGAGACCCCTGCTACCTATATTCCTACCTGCAAAACCTTTGGTTACCCGTGCCTAGATGAACTCAAGGAGAGAATCCTTGATGATGATTATGTTACTCTTGATGATGATTTTTGCAGGGAACTCAGAGAGTGTGTCGACTCTGACCCTGGTGCTATTAAGGAGTTGCTCAAAAAGCACTCCATGAAGAACAAAGTTATTCCTGATCCTAAATTTGCCACATCCACTATATGCATCATTGATCCTGATTATGATTTCTCTGTTGATCTTTCACTTATATCTACAGTCGAGGCTGACCCCTTTTATGGCAGAGAAAATGATGATGCTATAGCACACTTGACCAAACTCGCCGAGCTAGGTAATATATTCACTACTGATGAGAAGATACGAAACTTCTATGTGGCCAAGCTTTTTCCTTTTTCTTTGAAGGAAGACGCTAAATCATGGTACCATGCACTACCCTATGGTTCCATTAAGAGTCCTCAGGACTTAGTCCAATTCTTTGTTGATAAATATTTCCCAGCTCATATGCAACATGCTGCTTTGCAAAGAATCTATAACTTTAAACAATTACAGGATGAGCACCTCCCTAAAGCTTGGGGGAGGTTTTGTGATTTACTTAAGGTTATGCCGGGACATGGAGTCCCCAAGAATGAACTGCTTGATATATTTTACGCTGGTTTAACCGATGAATCCAGATCCTACCTGGATAGTTGTGCTAGTTGTGTTTTCAGGGAAAGAACACCGGACGATGCAGAAGAATTAATGTGCAAAATTGCCAAGAACTATGAAGATTGGTCCGTTTCTGAACCACTTCTACCACCGAAAAAGAGGGGCATGCTAGTTCTGAGCCCCGAAGATATGCAAGAAGCAAAGAGGTCTATAAAGGAGAAAGGTATTAAAGTCGAAGACGTGCAGAATTTACCGCCTATTGAGAAGTTGTGTGAGCCTACTACTCGCCCTCCCTTGGTAGAGGTACACTCTCTATTAGACTTTACTGAAAGTGACATCCCTAAAGGTAAGCCTCCCGACCAATGCTTAGATGAGCTTGATAATTTTATTGTTAAGCAAGACCATTTTAATAGGAGGATACAAAGTCAGTTACATGATAACTCTCTTGCTATCAAAAGTTTGTGTGGTGTTCTAGAAAGAACAGTTAATGATGTTAAATGTCTTGTTAAGCATTTTCATATGGTTCAAACTCAGCTTGAACAAATTTCTAATGTGCAAAAAGATTTGCTTGCTAATAATTCCAAACAGGACATACAAGCTTATGGCATCAAAACTAGGGGTGGAACACACACCCAGGACCCACTCTATCCCGAGGGGCATCCAAAGAGGATCGAGCAAGATTCTCAAGTACAAGAAGAAGATGAGACTGTTAGGTCTCCGAAGAGAAAGAAGAAGAAGAAACACAAGGAGGATGACAATCCCGATGATCCTATTACAAGTGAAAAGCCAGCTGTTGATCCTAACAACATATCTACCTCCGATGCTGAAACAGAAGACGGTGCCGAGCCTGAAGAAAAGGACACTGAAAAGAATGATTCTCCCAAGGTAAGAGAAGAAGAAACACCTGATAAACGCAAGAAGTACTCTAGAGAAGACTTCATCGCAAGAAGACATGGGAAGGAAAGAGAACCATGGATACAGAAACCCATGCCCTTTCCAGGTAAGTCCCTCAAATCTAAAGAAGAAGAGCATTACAATAAGTTTTGTGAATGGATGAAAGCTCTTTTTCTTCAAATCCTTTTGACTGATGCTATTAAGTTACCTCCCTATTCGAAATATATGAAAGATATTGTCACAAATAAAAGAAAAGTTCCTAATGAGGCAATATCTACTATGCTTGATAACTACTCTTTCAGTGGCAAGATTCCTGAGAAGCTTGGTGATCCAGGTATACCCACCATTCCTTGCTCCATAAAGAATAATTACGTCAGAACTGCTTTATGTGATCTTGGTGCAGGAGTGAGTGTTATGCCTTTCTCTCTTTACAAGAGGCTTTGTTTAGAGAAACTAATCCCTACAGATATCTCTCTTCAGATGGCTGACAAATCAACAGCTGTCCCCATTGGTATTTGTGAGGATGTTCCCGTTGAAGTTGGTAACTGTTTGATCCTTACAGATTTTGGTGTGCTTGACATGCCCGAGGATGGGAGCATGTCCATTATTCTTGGTAGACCTTTTCTTAACACCGCAGGTGCTATTATTGATTGCAATAAGGGAAATGTCACTTTCAACATTGATGATAAAGAACACACGGTGTATTTTCCAAAGAAGACCGACAAGAGGCATGGCCTTAACTCTATAGAGAATGTTGAGACCGTGAAGATTGGAGAATGGGACTGTCCACTACATGTGGACCACAAATACAAAACCATTATGGTGGGGACAATGTCCATTAAAGTAAAGGTGCAATGATAGCTTCATAAGAGGCGAGACTTCTTGTTCTATATATCGCTGGTTTTTTGGTAAGACTTGATCAACCTTACTAGTGAGTTTGTTTTATATAGGTTAAAAGTTAAGCTTGTTATGTTTTCATTTGCTTTAGCTTTTATTCTCTTTGCTGTACCAAGTTTTTGTGTTTTTGAAGCTTCACAATACTAATCACCGCTTTAAGTTTTCAGAAAGTTTTGCAACTTTTTGAACTCCGAGAAATTTTCAACAGTGAAGTTTTCGGAAAAATTCCAGAAAAATAAAAAAAAATTCCATGCCGGGAGTGACCCAGAGGTACCTGGGGCGGACCAGGGGGGGCCACCAGTGGCCCAGGCGGCCAGCTGGCGCGGCCTGTCCCCTGGCCGCGCCCATAGGGCGCTTGGGGCCCACAGGCCCCACCTCCAGGTGAGTCTTCTTCCTCTCTCTCTCTTTCTCTCCAAAAACACGAGTTCTGGCCCTGGAACTTGCGTTCTTGCTGTTCGTGGAGGTGATTTTCGATCTCTCTCCACAACCCATCATTTGAGCTGAGATTTTGAGCAAATACTCCCCGGTATGTAACTCCTCCACTCCTCCAAATAGATTTTTGGTTGGTGGCTTCATTTGTGAGTATTTAGTAGTTCTTGGTGCTGTTTAGATGAGCTTGCATGCGTGTGTAGAAGTTTATTTTCCAAGTTTTGATGCAAGTTTTTGCTTTAGGTAAGTGGGTTGAGTAGTTTGCCTTAACTCACTTTGTTTAAATCCTTGTTTTTGTAATTTGTCAAAAATTTCAGAAATGAGTTTGCTAGGAAGAGCAAAGGGGTGGCTTGGGAAGAAAAGGCCCGAGCGCTCCGATCGAGTTACAAGAGCTGCAGCTTCACCCTCGACTGCTAGGGTGAGCTACAACGAAGATCATGTGCGCTTAGAGTTGTTGGAGGACACAAATCCAGCACGAGCAATGATTTTCCCGTGCAATGAATTCCTTGAAGCTGCAGGAATTAAGGAGGAGTTCTATAATCTTTGTGCTAATGCAGGTCTTACGCGGCTCGCAACGTGCCGTGTTGCTCAGTATCAAAAACTCACCTCCTGTTTCATTAACAGTTTTAGATATAACCTTGATACTGGTACTGTTGAGTTTAAAATTTACAATAATCTTTTGACCATGCCTTTGGAAAAGTTTTGTGAAATAATAGGTGTGCCAAACGTTGGACTGACGGCGAAGATAAGCTCTCAGCCCTCCGAGCTGAGAACCGTCTTCAACTCTCTCTATAGCATGGATACGAGGGATATTCACCGGTCAAAAATCTCCAGCATCTTATTCCCACACCTCAGGTATTTTGCGTATTATATTGCTAGAGGGGTGTTAGCTCGTGACAACACGAGCAACATTTCTGCGCCGGATATTGCTATCCTGGCAACCGCCCTCTCAGGGAGGTTTGATTATAATGTGGGTGCCTTAATTGCTCGACGCCTTGCTATGAACGGTAACAAGGGAGATTTATCTGGTGGCGTTTACGCCACACTTATCCTAGAGTCTCTTAATGGCACCCCACACCCTGATGATAAGCCTTTTACTTATTTAAGTTTTGATCTTGCTGCTATGAAAAGGCATAAGTTTGTTACCATGACTTCCGAGTTTGGTAACCTTGATTATATCTTACGTTTCGGAGCCACCACGGAACGCAAGATCCGTCTACCTCCACCTCTTTTGTTCGATTTCTCTCACAGGAACGGATGGTCCTTTGATGTTATCCAGTTCGATGAGTTCGTGGTCCAGCATCAGTTTCATAACCCCATGGAGGGGGTTGTGCCCGACGAGGAGGAGCATGGTGAGTTACCACCTTTCCAGGGGGAGACCGTCACCCAGTTTGGTGAATGGTCTTCCTCTGCTTGGAGCGCGGATCCTTCTTCGTGGGAGGATCCGAGGACTTCGGTGTACGCGCCGGAAGCCTCATACGACCCTTGGACTCACCAGTACCACCCTGGAGCAGGAGGCTCCTGGGGACATTAGCTACTACCAACTTAGGCCAAAAGCCTAAGCTTGGGGGAGTACGTGCCCTTCTCACTTTTCCATTGTATTATCCGTTTTATTTTTGTTCGCTTTGATCTTTTCGAAGTTTTTGCCCGTTCTTCTTTCTTTATTTCTTTGCAAAAGCAACAAAAAGATTTTCTCTTTTCTTTTGTTTTCATTTAAACCTTAAAAAAACCCAAAAAGATTTCCTTTCTCTCTTTAGTTTGCTTTGTTTTCAGAGTTCAGCTCGAGTCCGTGATGGCATTTGATAATATTTCCCACGTTCGATCGTGCAAGTGACAAGGCAGTAATGACGAAGATCGACGGAAGGGAAGCAACAAGGAAAACCGGTATGAACTCTTCTTGCTTCTACTTTTGTACATATGCCTGTACTTATGATCTAGAGACCAGCTTGTAGCGACATAGTGCTATGTTTACAATGCTTTCCCAGTGTTCATGCTTTCCTTGTGGCTAATCTCAAATAGCTAGAGTACATAATGTGTTGTTGAAATGATTTACATGCATTGCATTGTTCATGGTTTGGCATACTGAAGTGGTATTTCCCTTCGGAGAATTTTCGGATTGACTTGGCACATGTTCACGCATGTTTATGACTAAAAAGTCTATTATGCCTTGATGATCTTTTTGTTTCAGAATAGTTATATCACTTTCATGCCCGATTCAATGTTGCTTTGTCGCTCTGCATGATTATGACAGTTATTGCTCTCTAGTTGGTCGCTTCCCAGTCCTTTGCTAGCCTTCGCTCGCACTAAGCGGAATTCTTCTTGTGCATCCAAAATCCTTGAAACCAGTTATTCCATATGAGTCCACCATACCTTCCTATATGTGGTACTTACCGGCCACCCCTAACTCAGACTTTCTTGTGCCATCTCGAAATTTATTCAAAAGCTTCCCTTTTGTAACCGTACAAGCTCATGGTGCGGTGAGGGAAAAGCAGTATCTATCATGCCAAAAATATTGACGGAAGTTTTAACTAGTCATTTATAAAAAAAGGGAAAGTTACACCTCCCCCATTCTTGTTGATGGAGTGTAATGGACCAAATGCTGCTTATGATAGATGGAAGGATACACTCCTTCCATCCTTGAGGCAAAATAAAAGGTTCCGTAGACCATCAAAGGATTTATGGATAAGGGAATATGTGTAAGAAAAATACATTAATATGGTTGGCATGGGAGATATTGAGAGACCTTTACCGTTCACCGTTGACTGGAAAGTTGCACTTCTCAAAAATGTTTTTGTCCCTGTTTTCAAAACCAAGAGCTCTGGCACATGTTTAGTCTTTGCTTCCAACCATGGGTTTTCAACCTTGCCACCAAAATCCACGGTTCGAGAGTCTCCCCTTCTTTCTTCAAAGCACCAACTATGAGAGCATAATTGTCATTCTTAGTGTAATATGCATTGTCCCAAAGTATTACATTGTCTTCTGCATGCTTGTGTTATTGCTAGTCTGAAATACTGAGTTCTAGTCACCTTTAAAACTCCGGAGGAGTTTCTGCATTTATGTTTTGCTTCACTCATGGAGGCTAGCGAAGTGCCACTCAAGTATGTTCAAGCTATGTGCATTGTGATCTTGTCTTGATTTTCAGTAGCACATTATTTAATTTTAGTTGTTTGTGATTGATCACATGAAAGAAGAATTGCTTCGTGCATTGTCCTTATAGCATTGTTTCAATACTTGCTAAACTCTTTTCGTAGTGCATGCTTATATACATCTAATGAAGCAAAAGAGTTTGTCAAATTTTTCTTTGTCGCGCCCAGTTCGTTGAACTGAATTGCTTGAGGACAAGCAATATGCTAAGCTTGGGGGAGTTGATACGTCTCAAACGCATCTACTTTTCCAAACACTTTTGCTATTGTTTTGCCGTCATTCTTGCATGATTTGGACGAAACTAACCCGGACTAACATTGTTTTCAGCAGAGCTTCCTGTATGGTTTTATTGTGTGCATGAAAATGGATTTTTATGTATCTCAGAAAATTCCGGGAAAATTCACAGAAAATCCACGCACCAGAAGCTTCCACCAGCCAGAAGTGGGGCCAGAGGGGGGCCACAGGGGCCCCAGGCGCCTGGCTGGCGCGGCCCCACCCCTGGCCGCGCCAGGGGGCCGCCTGGGAGGCTCCCACCTCCTCTCGTGCCCTACCTCGAGTCCTATTTATTCTCGTGACGGGAAAACCCCAGAACAGAAGTCACTTTTCCAGTTTCCGTCGCGGAGCCTCCGCCACCCTCTGTTCTTCTTCGGGAGGGCTAATCTGGAGGCTGATTTGGCCTCCGGAGAGGGGAGATCGTCGCCATCGTCATCACCATCACCAATCCATCCCTCCTCCATGACTTCTCTTCACATGTGTGAGTAATTCCCTGCTGTAGGCAAAGGGGATGGTAGGGATTGGATGAGTTTAATCATGTAATAGTTCGTCAGATTGTTAGGGGCATGTTGCCTATCATCTACTTTTGTGTTTATCTTCTTTGCTTCAACTTGTTGCTCTTAATGCTTGTCACTTTGGGCCCGAGTGCCATGTTTTCAGATCTGAACCCTATGTGTTTTCATGAATATATTTGTGTTCTTAATCCTATCTATGAGTTGTATGCACCTATTATGGTCCGGAACCGGCGATCCCAAAGGTGACAGCTTGGGACACCAAAGGGGATGGTCCATGATTTGAGGATTCCATGTATCCATTGAGTTTATTGCTTTGTTCCGGTGCTCTTTGACAAGTGCACCTTAATCTCCATAAGTTCCCTTTGGCCCCGTTCGTAGCGGGATGGTAGGACAAAAGATGTTGTGCAAGTTCTTATTGCAAGCACGCACAACTACCTACGGGATACATGCCTAATGTTTGATATTTGCCTAGATGATCATTGCTTTTATGTGTGCCTTGCCCCGTGTTAGAATCTATTACATGTTTACTCTCATCCATGCAGCGCCCAACCATCCATCTGCCTAGCCTACAGTGTTACAATCCTGCTGGTCATTAGTTGTTACTTTTGTTGTTTACTTTTGCTGTCGCCACCATCACTATCATATTACCATTACCACTTATCTTTTTTTGCAAGGAAGTATATTTCAGGTGCGGTTGAATTGACAACTCAACTATCAAAGCTTATAAATACTCTTTGGCTCCCCGTGTGTCGAATCAATAAATTGGGTTAACTTACCCGCGAAGACTATCTCGATCCCTTACGGTTGTGGGTCATCAATATACTTGTCTAATTTTCTTATTGCTTTTTATTATATAGTGCGATGGTTATGGTACCTGCACATGTCGGACCTCGTCCTGTCTATGATTCGGATGTGGTATATATTATCTTTTATAACTATTTGGTTCATTTTTTGTTTATGACAATTATGCCGACCAACGTGACATATTTATTTATCTAGGAGGTAGTTGAACCGGAAATTCCTACCGACCCTATTGTCGAGAGGTTAAATTTAGTTGAAGAAGAAAACAATAACTTGTAGGAAAAAATAAAAAGAATTGAGGAGGAGAAGATGCTATTGGAGTTGCATGTTGCGGATGTCATCAATGATAACAAGATCAAGATGGATGCAATGCGCTTGAAGATTAGAAAGATTAGAAAAATATGCAATTGATACCGAGGCTTGGTATCATTATGCCGTTGGTTCAATTGTTACCTTCGTTGCGATTATGATCGCATTTGTTGTTGCATTGAAATGTTTTACATAGTTTCAATGTATGCCTTAGTTAGATGCTCTGGAGAGCTGTATGTTGTTCAATGAGAACTATGTATGTACTTTGGTTTTACTGTGATGATGAACTTCTATTAATTTGGTCACTTATCTATTCATGATGTTCTATATATAATGGTTTCTGACACACTTAATTATATATAATTGATACGTCCAAAACGTATCTATAATTTCTGCTTGCTCCATGCATGTTTTGTGTGATATTGCTATGTTCTAAATACACTTTCATACACTTTTGATCCTATTTGGACTAACCTATTAACTCAGTGCACCCCAGTGCCAGTTCCTGTTTTCAGCTGTTTTTCTATTTCAGTTTTCCCCCATATAAAAAGTGCCAGAAAAATTCCGGGAAAAATACAGGAAAAATCAGCGTACAGGAAGCTTCGCGAAGATCCCGAGTGGGGCCAGAGGGGAGCCAGGGGGGCCCAGGCGGCCACCCGGCGCGGCCCCACCCCTGGCCGCGCCAGGGGGGCGCCTGGGGTCCCTGGTCCACCTCTGGCTGCCCCCCTTCGCCAATTTATTCTCCGTCACGGGGAAACTCCGAAGACAGAACCCTTTTTCGCAATCTCTCCTCTGTTTCGCCGCCGCCGCGCTTCCGAGATCGGGAGCACCAGAAGACCTCTTCTCGGCACCCTGCCGGAGGGAGGGCCGACCTCCGGGAGTCTCCTCTCCACCATGGATGCTCCCCGGATGTCTCGTGAGTATTTTTCCTTGGACCATGGGTCCGTGATCAGTAGCTAGGTGATGTTTTCCTCCCCTCTTGGTTCTTCATGGTTTGGACCTCGTGAAATGCCCTACATGATCGAGGCACTTTTGTAATCTTTCTGCTATTGCTATGCTGAGTTTGATGGGATCTGATGGATTATGAGATTATGTTCAGATTGTGATAGAGTAATATATTTGGTTTTTATCTCTTATATTTTTGTTCCTAAGTAATTCTTGCATGTTCTCCGTTGCTGTTTATTGCTTTGGCAAGTAGTAGGTAGTGACTCCAAGAGGGAACGTTATGCTCGATTGTGGGTTCATGCCCCCCAATGACACGCTTGAGTGACAGAAACATGAGTCTAGGGGATGTGCTGTTGCCACAAGGTGGAAAACAACGGTGCTTGTAACCGCGGTTGCAAGGATTGTTTACTTTACGCAAAGTGCTTTTTAATGCAGTTGTCTGTTGCTTTGGGTTTACACTTTGGGTGGGGCTCGCAACTTAATACCAGCGAGATGTTCTGGATAGATATCTCAAGGTGGATGATTAGTAGTAGATGCAGTTGGATTTCGGTCTACTTATTTTGGCGTACTGCCCGTGCTTTTGAGCTTCTTCCTTTCTTTTGTAGCATAGTTAGCATTGCGGCGCGTTCATAATCCTGTCAATTGCCATTCTGTAATTTGTTTACCTCGCATAGCAGTTTTATCGTCTTTTGGGAGAGAGACATCACTAGCGAACATCACGTATCCCGGTCCATATCCTTATTACTGTTTCCACGCTATCTTTACTTTTCTACTTTTACTTTCAATTGCTATCATTATCCCTTGTGTTTTACCCTTTGTGAACAACAAGACCGGAGAGCTTGACAACCTCTGAACTTCGTTGGGAACAAAGTTATCTGTGTCTGTGTGCAGGTCCACGTCAGTTGCGCCGCTGACACCTACTTATCATATCCGGATTCCTACGGGAGACAAACCTTGGTATCTTCACCGAGGGAAACTTGCTGTTGCGCTACATCTCAAACCTTCCACTTGGGGTAACCAACAAGGGGCGAGAAGCCATCAAGCGTATTTCTGGCGCCGTTGCCGGGGACTCCGGGTGCTAAGATAGGGGAGTTGCACACTACCCTTTACCTTTGGTTTTTAGTCTTGTTAGTTTAGCTTTCATTTTTTATCTTTGTGTCTTTTATCAAAAATTACAAATAAATCTGCCACACTTGCTGCTACTATGGGTTCCACTGAAAACACCAAGTTGTGTGACTTCACTAGTCACAACAACCAAGACTTTATCTGCACTCCCATTGCCACACCTGCCACTTCAGCTACCTCTTATGAAATTAAACCTGCTTTGCTAAACCTTGTTATGAGAGATCAATTCTCTGGTGCTGGAGATGCTGCAGCGTTACACTTGAACAATTTTGTTGAATTATGTGATATGCAAAAGTATAAAGAAGTAGAAGGTGTTGTTGTTAAGCTCAAGCTCTTTCCTTTCTCTTTAAGGGGAGACGCTAAAATCTGGTTTCAATCTTTGCCTAGGAATAGCATAGATTCTTGGGATAAGTGCAAAGATGCTTTTATAGGGAAGTATTACCCACCTGCTAAAATTATCCAATTGAGGAGTAACATTATAAATTTTAAGCAATTGGATAATGAACACGTTGCCCAAGCTTGGGAACGAATGAAATCTCTTGTTAAGAAATGCCCTACACATGGTTTGACTACCTGGATGGTTCTCCAGACTTTTTATGCAGCCTTGAACTTTACCTCGCGGAACCTGTTAGATTCGGCCGCGGGAGGAACCTTTATGTCAACTACACTTGGTGCTTCCACGAAGCTTCTGGATGAGATGATGACCAATTATTCCCAATGGCACACTGATACGTCCAAAACGTATCTATAATTTCTGCTTGCTCCATGCATGTTTTGTGTGATATTGCTATGATCTAGATACACTTTCATACACTTTTGATCATATTTGGACTAACCTATTAACTCAGTGCACCCCAGTGCCAGTTCCTGTTTTCTGCTGTTTTTCTATTTCAGTTTTCCCCCATATAAAAAGTGCCAGAAAAATTCGGGAAAATTCAGATAAAAAATCAGCGTGACGGAAGCTTCGAGAAGAGCCCGGGAGGGGCCAGAGGGGAGCCAGGGGGGCCCAGGTGGCCACCCGGCGCGCCCCACCCCTGGCCGCGCCAGGGGGGCGCCTGGGGCCCCTGGCCCACCTCTGGCTGCCCCCTTTCGCCTATTTATCCCCCATCACGGGAAAACCCCAGAAGCAGAACCCTATTCCGCGAACTCGCCTCTGTTCTGCCGCCGCCGCGCTTCCGAAGATCGGGAGCACCAGAAGACCTCTTCCCGGCACCCTGCCGGAGGGAGGATTGACCTCCGGGAGTCTCCTCTCCACCATGGATGCTCCCCGAATGTCCCGTGAGTAGTTTTCCTTGGACCATGGGTCCGTGATCAGTAGCTATGTGATGTTCTTCTCCCCTCTTTGATCTTCATTGTTTAGACCTCGTGAGCTGCCCAACATGATCGAGGCACCTTTGTAATATTTCTGCTGTTTCTATGTTGAGTTTGATAGGATCTGATGGATTATGATATTATGTTCAGATTGTGATAGAGTAATATATTTGGTTTTTATCTCTTGTATTTTTGTTCCTAAGTAATTCTTGCATGTTCTCCGTTGCTGTTTATTGCTTTGGCCAAGTAGTAGGTAGTGACTCCAAGAGGGAGCGTTGTGCTAGATTGTGGGTTCATGCCCCCCGATGACACGCTTGAGTGACAGAAACATGAGTCTAGGGGATGTGCTGTTGCCACAAGGGGGAAAACAACGGTGCTTGTAACCGCGGTTACAAGGATTGTTTACTTTACGCAGAGTTCTTTTAATGCAGTTGTCTGTTGCTTTGGGTTTATACTTTGGGTGGGGCTCGCAACTTAATACCAACGAGATGTTCTGGATAGATATCTCAAGGTGGATGATTAGTAGTAGATGCAGATGGATTTCAGTCTACTTACCTTGGCGTACTGCCTGTGCTTTTGAACCTCTTCCTTTCTTTTGTAGCATAGTTAGCATTGCGGTGCGTTCATAATCCTGTCAATTGTCTTTCTGTAATTTGTTTACCTCGCATAGCAATTTTATCGTCTTTTGGGAGAGAGACATCACTAGCGAACATCACGTATCCCGGTCCATACCCTTATCATTTTTTCCACGCTATATTTACTTTTCTGCATTTACTTTCAAGTTGATATTATTATCCCTTGCATTTTATCCTTTGTAAACAACATGACCGGAGAGATTGACAACCTCTCTGAACTTCGTTGGGAACAAAGTTATCTGTGTCTGTGTGCAGGTCCGCGTCAGTTGCGCCGCTGACACCTACTTATCATCTCTGGAGTCCTGCTGGAGACAAACCTTGGTATCTTCACCGAGGGAAAACTGCTGCTGCACTACATCTCAACCCTCCACTCGGGGTAACCAACGAAGGGGGCGAGAAGCCATCCTAGCAAGAAGTTTTCTGGCGCCGTTGCCGGGGACTCCAAGTGCTAAGATAGGGGAGTTGCACACTATCCTTTACCTTTGTATTTTTAGTCTTGTTAGTTTATCTTTCAGTTTTTATCTTTGTGTCTTTTATCAAAAACTACAAAAAAAATCTTCCACACTTGCTGGTACTATGGGTTCCACTGAAAACACCAAGTTGTGTGACTTCACTAGTCACAACAACCAAGACTTTATCTGCACTCCCATTGCCACACCTGCTACTTCAGCTACCTCTTATGAAATTAAACCTGCTTTGCTAAACCTTGTTATGAGAGATCAATTCTCTGGTGCTGGAGATGATGATGCTTTACACTTGAATAATTTTGTTGAATTATGTGATATGCAAAAGTATAAGGAAGTAGATGGTGATGTTGTTAAGCTCAAGCTCTTTCCCTTCTCTTTAAGGGGAGATGCTAAAATCTGGTTTCAATCTTTGCCTAGAAATAGCATAGATTCTTGGGATAAGTGCAAAGATGCTTTTATAGGGAAGTACTACCCTCCTGCTAAGATTATCCAATTGAGGACTAATATTATGAATTTTAAGCAATTGGATAATGAACACGTTGCCCAAGATTGGGAACGAATGAAATCTCTTGTTAAGAAATGCCCTACACATGGTTTGACTACCTGGATGGTTATCCAGACTTTTTATGCAGGCTTGAACTTTACCTCGCGGAACCTGTTAGATTCGGCCGCGGGAGGAACCTTTATGTCAACTACACTTGGTGCTGCCACGAAGCTTCTCGATGAAATGATGACCAATTATTCCCAATGGCACACCGAACGCGCTCCAACAGGTAGGAAGGTAAATTCTGTCGAGGAAATTACCTCCCTCAATGAAAAAGTTGATTTAATTATGTCTCTACTTACCAAGCAACCCTCTATTGATCCTCATGATGTTCCTTTAAATTCTTTGGTTGCTCAAGAACAAGTAGATGTGAACTTCATTGCTAGAAACAACTTCAACAACAATGCTTATAGGGGAAATTTTGCTAGCAATCCTAGACCGTTTCCATCCAACTATGGGACCAACAACACCTACCCTAGCAACAAGAACCCCTCCTCTGAATTAGAAAGCATGCTTAGAGACTTTATCACTACCCAAAAAGCCTTCAACAAAAATGTAGAAGAGAAATTATCTAAAATAGATAATCTCTCTTTGAAGGTAGAAAGCTTAGCCCTTGATATTGAGATGCTCAAAAGTAGAACCTCCCCCCTTGAGGAGAATAAGGCCACTCCTATTAATTCTATCCAATTACAAATCAATGAAAACATTAGGATGATGACTAAACTTAAAGAAAGATGGGCTAGAGAAAAAGAGGAAGAGGATAGAATTAAGAGCCGTCCTACGCACCACATAGTTGCCACTATCCAAATTGTTGAGGAAACTCAAACTATTAGCACCCAATGCACTCCTAGTCCCGTTGGACCTATTAATGGTGATGCTAATACCTCAACCATAGATAAAGAAACTCATATGAACATAGAGGGTTTCAAACAAGTGAGCCTAGATGACACTACTACCACCTTTGATAGTAGTGATATTGATTTTGATAGTTGTACCCTCTCAGAAGTTATCAGTTTACTACACAAAATTTCTAGAGACCCCCACACTAGCACACTTAATCTTTCCTTCACGGAGCATATCACAAATGCTCTTATCAAAGCTAGGGAGGAGAAGGTTAGAGTAGAAGCCTCCATACCTAGGAAGCTAGAGGGTGGTTGGGACCCTGTGATCAAAATTAAATTAAATAACTTCTCTTGCTATGCTTTATGTGATGTTGGAGCTAGTACCTCCGTTATGCCCAAAAGAATATTTGATATGCTTGAATTGAAACCTTTTGAGCCTTGTTCTTTTTGTGTTCGTCTTGTTGATTCTTCCGTAAAGAAACCTTTAGGGAAGATCGGCGATGTTCTATCATTGTCAATGACAATTCTGTTCCCGTTGATTTTATTGTTATGGATATAGAGTGTGAACCTTTATGTCCAATTATTTTGGGACGTCCTTTTCTTCGCACTGTTGGTGCGGTTATTGACATAAAGGAGGGGAATATAAAATTCCAATTCCCATTTAAAAAGGGGATGGAACACTTCCCTAGAAAGAAAATAAAGTTACCTTTTGAGTCCGTTACTCGGGCTAGTTATTCTCTTTCCGTTGATAAAACTTGATTCTTCTTTTGCATTATGCCTAGCTAATGGCTTTAAAGAAGCGCTTTCGGGAGGCATCCCGCAAAGAATTTAGGTTTTTCTTTTTGCTTTTGTTGTGTCTTGATGATTGTTACTTCTGTAGCAACATCATTGTATCTTTATTTTTCAGCTTTGTGCCAAGTTATAGCCTCTTACGGCAAGGGAAGTAAAAGGTTTGACGTGCTGTCCAGAAAACCGATTCTGTCCTCGTGACCAGAAAAATTCCAGAAAAATCCCAGTTCATATTTTTGAGCTGAAAGTTTTACACAGTATGCTCTATACAATTACGAAACTTCGTATGTTCTGAGTTTTTTGATTTGAGTGGCAGAAGTACCCCTAAATAATTCTTTACTATCTGCTGTTCTGTTTTTCACAGATTCTGCCACGTTTTGTCTCTCCTTACTTTTGCAAACCTTAAGCTTGCTTTTTCTTTGCAAAAACTTTTTGGCACTCTTGAGAAACAGTATCTCTTCAAGAATATATTTATATCCAGTGGAGAAAAATTATTTATTAAGGGTACTAACCTCTCTAATCAGCTTATGATGAGTTGTGTATGAAGGGAGTTTTCAAGTGTGCGATGGAAGATGATGAAAGAAGATCCAGGAGTGTCAAGCGCTCAAGCTTGGGGATGCCCCCATACATCCCCAATAAATATTCAAGGAGACTCAAGCGTCTAAGCTTGGGGATGCCCCCGTGCATCCCCTTCTCCATCAACAATCATCAGTTCGTCCTTCGTCTCACTATTTTTATCACTTCATGCGTTATGCGCTATGCTTGGAGCGTCTCGCTCTTAGGTTTTATTTTTAGTTTCTTTAGCTTTGCTTGCTGTTAATAACAAGTTTGGTCCTGTCTTACTTTGTGTGGGAGAGAAACACGCTCCACTTTCAAAATATAGAACACATCATAGGATTTTTCATGCCTATTTTCTTGCTGTTGTGTGTTCTTTATCTTTTCATAGCTACTGCCATGTTTAGTTTTAGTTTCAGTTTGTCTTTAGCAAGAGCCTTGGCTTTTATTTTAGTTTTTTGCTGGAACTCTTTTTAGTTTTCATGTTTATCTTGTGAAGAGAGTTGGTTGTTGCACTGAGTTGTGTCTTGTCTTGAAAGTAGGTAATTGAGGTTGCTATTTAATTTTAGTAGTAGCTTGCAATAGTTTTGAGTTATTGATGTGAGTAATGTTTGAACTTTTGGTGTCAAGAGCTCTTGCCTATTAGTGATAGGTGTCGTATTTTGGGCAATCCGTGTTTATTTTCAAAACCTACAAAACTAGTTGAGAACTCTAGCTACTAGATGGATCACTACTCTTCTGAGGAGTCGAATATTAGAGTACACTCACGTACCATGAGTCGAGGATGCGCAAGGATAACCAAACCCCCATACACTCCTCCTCGGGGTACCTGTCTCTTTGTGAACCTCCTTATTAGATTGAGAGTTACCGATAATAAGTGCATGAGTTCTTCGGACTAATGTAAGTATTGAGAGTTGACACTTCCACCTTCCCATATTTTGCTAGCCTTTCCCGTACCGTGCATTGCCTTCTTCTCACTCCGAGAGTTGGTGTCCACCTTCGCCGGTACTTCCAAACCCTTGGCATGATACGCTCTGTCATCATAAGCCTCCCTTTATCTTTCCTCAAAACAGCCACCATACCTACCTATCAAGGCATTTCCATAGCCTTTTCGAGTTACATTGCCATGCAACTTCCACCTCTTCATGACTTGATCTTCATGTCATACATGTTCCTGCTACACAGGCAGCGACATACATTGCATACATCATGATAGTTACATCTTATTTATGATTTTGAGTACCTTGTAAAGTGTGAAAGATCTCCTTTACCTTCTTGTAAAACAGAGTGTTGCCCTTAAGTGAGGAAAAGATCCCAAAGTGAACACATTAAAAGATCCCAAAGAGGACAAATGAGAGTTAAATAGAAAGAGCCATTGAGGCCACCAAAAAAAATACAAAAAATAGAAAAAAGAGAAAAAAAAAGAAATAAAAAGAGAGAAAGGGGCAACACTACTATCCTTTTGAGATATCCACACTAGTACTCCCTTTATATCCTTGTACTCCATACAGATGATCATTATGCATATAGCTATGTGGGGACCTTCACACTATAGAACTTGGCTTGCATATTCCAAGGATGAGCCTCCTCAAACGAGCTCTAGGTCTTCATGAGCGAGCAAGTTAGATGCACCCCCACTAGTTCCATTGGAGAGCTTCTTAGCTCGTATGTGTATCCGTTGCATGGCAATCCCTACTCCTCACATCATATCTATCATTCGGCATTTCTTACCTATGATTGTCCTCATTGATGTGAGCCTTTCTCATCCTTTTTGTCTTCCTCCTCCACCATATTTCTCTCTTTGCCATCCTAAGTGTCAACTCTCGTTCTTACGCTCATCCATTGCATGAGTGCTCGAAATATCGAAAAGGAGTGGATCAAATTGACTTGTACCTAGCTAGTGGTCTGGGGACGAGTCAAGATAAGATTCCTAAGAAGACCAAGTGTGAAACTTTAGTAGATTGAGTTCTCAACACAAAAAATACTTTTTTTCTCGTATTCACTATCCCCCTTTCTGCACGCAAACACCATTTGGAGACATTCGAGTCACGGACAGCGAGAGCTCTTGCACCTATTGTTCTTTTGTTACTTATTTCAATGCTAATATAGACTCTTGCCTGATATGTCTTGAATTGAATCTCTAACCTTGATTGCTTTACTTTTCAAAGTTCTTATATGGTTGCTAGCATGTCACCACAGAAATTATGTTGTTATCATTTACCTACTCGAGGACGAGGAGGAATTAAGCTTGGGGATGTTGATACGTCCAAAACGTATCTATAATTTCTGCTTGCTCCATGCATGTTTTGTGTGATATTGCTATGATCTAGATACACTTTCATACACTTTTGATCATATTTGGACTAACCTATTAACTGAGTGCACCCCAGTGCCAGTTTATGTTTTCTGCTGTTTTTCTATTTCAGTTTTCCCCCATATAAAAAGTGCCAGAAAAATTCGGGAAAATTCAGATAAAAAAATCAGCGTGACGGAAGCTTCGAGAAGAGCCCGGGAGGGGCCAGAGGGGAGCCAGGGGGGCAGGCGGCCACCCGGCGCGGCCCCACCCCTGGCCGCGCCAGGGGGGCGCCTGGGGCCCCTGGCCCACCTCTGGCTGCCCCCTTTCGCCTATTTATCCCCCATCATGGGAAAACCCCAGAAGCAAAACCCTATTCCGCGAACTCGCCTCTGTTCCGCCGCCGCCGCGCTTCCGAAGAGCGGGAGCACCAGAAGACCTCTTCCCGGCACCCTGCCGGAGGGAGGATTGACCTCAGGGAGTCTCCTCTCCACCATGGATGCTCCCCGGATGTCCCGTGAGTAGTTTTCCTTGGACCATGGGTCCGTGATCAGTAGCTATGTGATGTTCTCCTCCCCTCTTTGATCTTCATTGTTTAGACCTCGTGAGCTGCCCAACATGATCGAGGCACCTATGTAATATTTCTGCTATTGCTATGTTGAGTTTGATAGGATCTGATGGATTATGAGATTATGTTCAGATTGTGATAGAGTAATATATTTGGTTTTTATCTCTTGTATTTTTGTTCCTAAGTAATTCTTGCATGTTCTCCATTGCTGTTTATTGCTTTGGCCAAGTAGTAGGTAGTGACTCCAAGAGGGTGCGTTGTGCTAGATTGTGGGTTCATGCCCCCCGATGACACGCTTGAGTGACAGAAACATGAGTCTAGGGGATGTGCTATTGCCACAAGGGGGAAAACAACGGTGCTTGTAACCGTGGTTACAAGGATTGTTTACTTTACGCAGAGTTCTTTTAATGCAGTTGTCTGTTGCTTTGGGTTTACACTTTTGGTGGGGCTCGCAACTTAATACCAGCGAGATGTTCTGGATAGATATCTCAATGTGGATGATTAGTTGTAGATGCAGACGGATTTCGGTCTACTTACCTTGGCGTACTGCCTGTGCTTTTGAACCTCTTCCTTTCTTTTGTAGCATAGTTAGCATTGCGGTGCGTTCATAATCCTGTCAATTTCCTTTCTGTAATTTGTTTACCTCGCATAGCAATTTTATCGTCTTTTGGGAGAGAGACATCACTAGAGAACATCACGTATCCCGGTCCATACCCTTATCATTGTTTCCACGCTATATTTACTTTTCTGCATTTACTTTCAAGTTGCTATTATTATCCCTTGCATTTTATCCTTTGTAAACAACATGACCGGAGAGATTGACAACCTCTCTGAACTTCGTTGGGAACAAAGTTATCTGTGTCTGTGTGCAGGTCCGCGTCAGTTGCGCCGCTGACACCTACTTATCATCTCTGGAGTCCTGCTGGAGACAAACCTTGGTATCTTCACCGAGGGAAAACTGCTGCTGCACTACATCTCAACCCTCCACTCGGGGTAACCAACGAAGGGGGCGAGAAGCCGTCCTAGCACACACCGAACGCGCCCCAACAGGTAGGAAGGTAAATTCTGTCGAGGAAATTACCTCCCTCAATGAAAAAGTTGATTTAATTATGTCTCTACTTACCAATTAACCCTCTATTGATCCTCATGATGTCCCTTTAAATTCTTTGGTTGCTCAAGAACAAGTAGATGTGAACTTTATTGCTAGAAACAACTTCAATAACAATGCTTATAAGGGAAATTTTGCTAGCAATCCTAGACCGTTTCCATCCAACTATGGGAACAACAACACCTACCCTAGCAACAAAAATCCCTCCTCTGAATTAGAAAGCATGCTTAGAGACTTTATCACTACCCAAAAAGCCTTCGACAAAAATGTAGAGGAGAAATTAGCTAAAATAGATAATCTCTCTTTGAAGGTAGAAAGCTTAGCCCTTGATATTGAGATGATTAAAATTAGAACCTCTCCCCTTGAGGAAAATAAGGCCACTCCTATTAATGCTATCCAATTACAACTTAATGAAAATATTAGGATGATGGCTAAACTTAAAGAAAGGTGGGCTAGAGAAAAAGAGGAAGAGGATAGAATTAAGAGCCTTCCTACACACCACACAGTTGCCACTATCCAAATTGTTGAGGACACCCAAACTATTAGCACCCAATGCACTCCTAGTCCCGTTAGACCTATTAATGGTGATGCTAATACCTCAACCGAAGATAAAGAAACTCCTATGAACATAGAGGGTTTCAAACAAGTGAGCCTAGATGACACCACTACCACCTTTGATAGTAGTGATATTGATTTTGATAGTTGTACCCTCTCAGAAGTTATTAGCTTGTTACACAAAATGTCTAGAGACCCCCACACTAGCACACTTAATCTTTCCTTCACGGAGCATATCACAAATGCTCTCATCAAAGCTAGGGAGGAGAAGCTTAGAGTAGAAGCCTCCATACCTAGGAAGCTAGATGATGGTTGGGACCCTATGATCAAAATTAAATTAAATAACTTCTCTTGCTATGCCTTATGTGATGTTGGAGCTAGTACCTCCGTTATGCCCAAAAGAATATTTGATATGTTTGAATTGAAGCCCTTTGAGCCTTGTTCTTTTGGTGTTCGTCTTGTTGATTCTTCCGTAAAGAAACCTTTGGGGAAGATCGGCGATGTTCTTATCATTGTCAATGACAACTATGTTCCCGTTGATTTTATTGTTATGGATATAAAGTGTGAACCTTTGTGTCCAATTATTTTGGGACGTCCTTTTCTTCGCACCGTTGGTGCGGTTATTGACATGAAAGTGGGGAATATAAAATTCCAATTCCCATTCAAAAAGGGGATGGAACACTTCCCTAGAAAGAAAATCAAGTTACCTTTGAGTCCGTTACTCGGGCTAGTTATTCTCTTTCTCTTGATAAAACTTGATTCTTCTTTTGCATCATGCCTAGCTTAAAGGCATAAAAGAAAGCGCTTTCGGGAGGCAGCCCGCAACGAATTTAGGTTTTTATTTTTGATTTTGTTGTGTCTTGATGATTGTTACTACTATAGCAACATCATTGTATCTTTATTTTTCAGCTTTGTGCCAAGTTATAGCCTCTTACGGCAAGGGAAGTAAAAGTTGTGACATGCTGTCCAGAAAACAGATTCTGTCCTCGTGACCAGAAAAATTCCAGAAAAATCCCAGTTCATCTTTTTGAGCTCAAATTTTTACACAGAATGCTCTATACAATTAAGAAACTTCCGTATGTTCTGAATTTTTTAATTTGAGTTGTAGAAGTTCCCCTAAAAAATTCTTTACTACCTGCTGTTCAGTTTTTCATAGATTCTGCCACGTTTTGTCTCTCCTAACTTTTGCAAACCTTAAGCTTGCTTTTTCTTTGCAAAAACCTTTTGGCACTCTTGAGAAACAGTAGCTCTTCAAGAATATCTTTATATCCAGTGGGAAAATTATTTTATTAAGGGTACTAACCTCTCTAATCAGCTTATGATGAGTTATGTATGAAGGGAGTTTTCAAGTGTGAGATGGAAGATGATGAAAGAAGATCCAGGAGTGTCAAGCGCTCAAGCTTGGGGATGCCCCCATGCATCCCCAACAAATATTCAAGGAGACTCAAGCGTCTAAGATTGGGGATGCCCCCGTGCATCCCCTTCTCCATCAACAATCATTAGTTCGTCCTTCGTCTCACTATATTTTTATCACTTCATGCGTTATGTGCTATGCTTGGAGCGTCTCGCTCTTAGGTTTTATTTTTAGTTTCTTTAGCTTTGCTTGCTGTTCATAACAAGTTAGATCCCGTCTTACTTTGTGTGGGAGAGAAACACGCTCCATTTTCAAAATCTAGAACACATCATAGGATTTTTCCTGTTTATCTTTTTGCTGTTGTGTGTTCTTTACCTTTTCATAGCTACTGCCATGTTTAGTCTTAGTCTTAGTTTGTATTTAGCAAGAGCCTTGGCTTTTGTCTAGTTTGTTGCTGCAACTCTTTTTAGTTTTCATGTTTATCTTGTTAAAGAGAGTTGGTTGTTGCACTGAGTTGTGTCTTGTCTTGAGAGTAGGTAATTGAGGTTGCTATTTTCTTCTAGTAGTAACTTGCAATAGTTTTGAGGTATTGATGTGAGTAATGTTTGAACTTTTGGTGTCAAGAGCTCTAGCCTATTAGTGATAGGTGTCGTATTTTGGGCAATCCGTGTGTATTTTCAAAACCTACAAAACTAGTTGAGAACTCTAGCTACTAGATGGATCACTAATCTTTGGATGGACCGAATATCAGAGAACACTCACGTACCATGAGTCGAGGATGCGCAAGGATAACCAAACCCCCATACACTCCTCCTCGGGGTACTTGTCTCTTTGTGAACCTCCTTATTAGATTGAGAGTTACCGATAATAAGTGCATGAGTTCTTCGGACTAATGTAAGTATTGAAAGTTGACACTTCCACTTTCCCATATTTTGCTAGCCTCTCCCGTGCCGTGCATTGCCTTCTTCTCACTCCGAGAGTTGGTGTCCACCTTCGCCGGTACATCCAAACCCTTGGCATGATACGCTCTGTCATCATAAGCCTCCTTATATCTTTCCTCAAAACAGCCACCATACCTACCTATCAAGGCATTTCCATAGCCTTTCCGAGATATATTGCCATGCAACTTCCACCTCTTCATGACTTGATCTTCATGTCAAACATGTTCCTGCTACACTGGCAGCGACATACATTGCATACATCATGATAGTTACATCTTCTTTATGATTTTGAGTACCTTGTAAAGTGTGAAAGATCTCCTTTGCCTTCTTGTAAAATAGAGTGTTGCCCTTAAAGTGAGGAAAAGATACCAAAGTGGACACAATAAAAGATCCCAAAGAGGACAAATGAGAGTTAAATAGAAAGAGCCATTGAGGCCACCAAAAAAATAAAAAAAAATAGAAAAAAGAGAAAAAGGAATAAAAAGAGAGAAAGGGGCAACACTACTATACTTTTGAGAGATCCACACTAGTACTCCCTTTATATCCTTGTACTCCATAGAGATGATCATTATGCATATATCTATGTGGGGACCTTCACACTATAGAACTTGGCTTGCATATTCAAAGGATGAGCCTCCTCAAACGAGCTCTAGGTGTTCATGAGCGAGCAAGTTAGATGCACCCCCACTAGTTCCTTTGGAGAGCTTCTTAGCTCGTATGTGCATCCGTTGCATGGCAGTCCCTACTCCTCACATCATATCTATCATTTGGCATCTCCTGCCTATGATTGTCCTCATTGATGTGAGCCTTTCTCATCCTTTTGTCTTCCTCCTCCGTACTCCTCTCTTTGCCATCCTAAGTGTCAACTCTCGTGCTTACGCTCATCCATTGCATGAGTGCTCAAAATATCGAAAAGGAGTGGATCAAACTGACTTGTACCTGACTAGTGGTCTGGGGACGAGTCAAGATAAGATTCCAAAAAAAAGACCAAGTGTGAAAATTTAGTAGATTGAGTTCTCAAAAAATAAATGTTTTTCTCGTATTCCCTATCCCCCTTCTTGCACGCAAACACCATTTGGAGACATTCGAGTCACAGAGAGCGAGAGCTCTTGTAGCTAATGTTCTTTTGTTACTTGTTTCAATGCTAATATAGACTCTTGCATGTTATGACTTGAATTGAATCTCTAACCTTGATTGCTTTACTTTTCAAAGTTCTTATATGGTTGCTATCATGTCACCACAGAAATTATGCTGTTATCATTTACCTACTCGAGGACGAGCAGGAATTAAGCTTGGGGATGTTGATACGTCCAAAACGTATCTATAATTTATTCTTGCTCCATGCATGTTTTGTGTGATATTGCTATGTTCTAGATACACTTTCATACACTTTTGATCGTATTTGGACTAACCTATTAACTCAGTGCACCCCAGTGCCAGTTCCTGTTTTCTGCTGTTTTTCTATTTCAGTTTTCCCCCATATAAAAAGTGCCAGAAAAATTCCGGGAAAAATACAGGAAAAATCAGCGTACATGAAGCTTCGCGAAGAGCCCGAGTGGGGCTAGTGGGGAGCCAGGGGGGCCCAGGCGTCCACCCGGAGAAACTCGGGCTGCCCCCCTTCGCCTGTTTATTCTCTGTGACGGGGAAACTCCGAAGACAGAACCCTTTTTCACGATCTCTCCTCTGTTCTGCCGCCGCCGCGCTTCCGAGATCGGGAGCACCAGAAGACCTCTTCCCGGCACCCTGCCGAAGGGAGGGCCGACCTCCGGGAGTCTCCCCTCCACCATGGATGCTCCCCGGATGTCTCGTGAGTAGTTTTCCTTGGACCATGGGTCCGTGATCAGTAGCTATGTGATGTTCTCCTCCCCTCTTTGTTCTTCATGGTTTAGACCTCGTGAGCTGCCCTACATGATCGAGGCACTTTTGTAATCTTTCTGCTATTGCTATGCTGAGTTTGATGGGATCTGATGGATTATGAGATTATGTTCAGATTGTGATAGAGTAATATATTTGGTTTTTATCTCTTATATTTTTGTTCCTAAGTAATTCTTGCATGTTCTCCGTTGTTGTTTATTGCTTTGGCCAAGTAGTAGGTAGTGACTCCAAGAGGGAATGTTATGCTCGATTGTGGGTTCATGCCCCCCGATGACACGCTTGTGTTGGGGTTCGGGGCAGAAAACACAAATTTTTTCATAACCTACGAGACCCATACCCAAGACCTATGCTATGCTGATGCAAGTAACGGACAGAAATAAATCACATACCAGTATGTAGTCCGTTAAGCGGGAAACGTTTCCCGCATGAACATGGTTGGTGTAGTCGTACCGGCGATCCCCGATGCCGTGCAGATCCACGATGACTCCTGTAGCCACCCGATCCTTGTGGACCGATGACGGGATTACGTCCCCGTCGGAACGTTGTCGATGAAGACCTCGCGATACGACCACGACGATGAAGTAGCACCACAAGTGTAGTGCCTCGCGGGATTATACACATACAGTATACCCGACGTCCCTCCGGGCTCCGAACCAGTAGAGCAGCGGAAAGAAGATGGATTCGGATCTCGATTCCAGCAGCACGACGGCGTGCGTATGGTGGAGAAATCCCCAACCAAGTGTAGACTCCAAACAAGGGGAGTCCACTCGAGGAAGGAGAAAGGAGGGAGAGAGAGATGAGAGAAACTTGTCTCAAATCAATTTGTATGAAGAAAAAAGGGCGCCCTACCCCTCCTTATATAGGCCAAGGAGGGGTGCCACCCCCCTCCACTTCCGGGGTGGGACTAATCCCAAGGGAGGGGGGTTTTGGCGCAGCCCTAGGGGGTGGCCCCCCTTCATGGCGCCATGGCCCATGGGGGAGGACTCCCTCTCCCCCTAATGGGCCCTATGAGGCCCATATGCCTTTTCTTCCATTTTTAATTATATTTAAATACATTTTAATATTTAATTCAGATAATTAAATAATAAAACATATATTAAACATTATTAAATATATTTTGAACCTTTCAAAATACCCGGAACAACTTCCGGCCTTCATCGGAACAATTCCGGTGTTCTCTCCAATTTCTCCGGTGATCCCGAATCAATCCTTACTACGTCGAGTACCCTTAAGTGTAACACCCTACGGTCCGGGGAACAGCAGACATGATCGAGACAATTATCATTGATCAATGACTAATCAATTGGACCTGGTTACAATCCTTGATAGCCCCTGCGCTTCCATCGAATGAACTTCAATCGTTGTTGGATCCGTTAACCGTGTGCCTGTTCCCTTTGTCCTATGGTACTTTGCTTATCCGAGGTTTGATCATCGGTATCCAATATACCAAGTTCGTCCTCGTTGTCAACAAACAAGTTTACTCGTTCCCGTGATATTACAACTCCGTGACCTAGTCACACGTTTGCAAACTTTATGATGCAATATCACCGAGTGGGCCCAGAGTACCTATCCGTCACACGGATGGACAAATCCCGCTTTGATATATTTGCATACTCATCAACCGTCTATTTTGGAATACCCAAAGTGCACCGTTATAGCCAACATATTTCAGTCAGGCGGTGGGATACAAATCAAAGTCTCCTCATAGATGACAATTACGTATGATCATTACGGTCAAAGGATCTGGTCACTACGTTATAGTTATCGCAATGTCGAACTATGTGACTTGATCACATCGCAACACTTCTGGTGGGTGTATGTCCATCATATCATTATCCAATGATACGACTCCATTGTCAACAGACGCCATTGTCTCATGATCAGGAAACCTTGATCATCAATCGCCCAATGGACTAGTATACTAGGGTTAACTAGGGACCTGGTTGTTTTTATACCACACCTGTATTAATGTTTCCTCTTAATACAGTTATAGCATAGTATCAAACGTATTATGAACTAATGGAATATGCTCGATAAAACATATTTTATTTGCCTCTAGGGCACATTCCCAACAGTCTCCCACTTGCACTAGAGTACAAATAATCTAGTTGCATTTTCTCTGGATCATAACTCCTTATTGATCATGCTTGCCCGTGGAAGAGGTTGTATCAACGGTCTGGGTACCATTCAGAACCGTATGTCCTTTTGCAAATCATAATGTCACCTAATTTGACATTCCTTCCTTATCCACTATAATGATGAGGTATATATATTTGGCGGTGAAGTGAGACTTCGTTTGTTGTGTCATAGCAATAACATCCGGTGGGTCTCGCGGACTTTCCCATAGTCTTACACACTTGAAACTCACTCAATCAGAAGTCGAACTTCTTAAGCCATAATATAACTCCTTCTACTTCTAAAGCAGCCACGTCAATGTAGATTCAATCCTTAGTGCATTGTATGCAACTTTGATGTCTAAGCATGTTTCTTTCAACTTAGGCATTCATTAGTGTGATATCTCAATTTTCTAGGTTAGTGTCAAAACTTAAACCAGCATAACATTTATGGTCAAGTCCACTATCCTTTACAAATTTGAGATGTATCCTCAGTTCTCTTCAGACACTGAAGGATAAACTTAACTCTTTGTTCAATGATTTACTCATAAATCATATCACAACATGTTCTTACTACTAAGAACTTGGGTCACATTACGTCGAGTACATAACTCTGGTTTTATATGAAAGAACCTATGACAAAGGCATAGAGGATCCGACACATCCATTTCTTTCATTAACCATTAACCATTGTTCTTGTACTGATATTAACTCAACACTTCTCTTGGATATACAAGTAAAGACCACTTCTTGACTTGTCCCATTATGAACTCCTTCAGAATCTTATTCAGGAAAGTATTACGACTCAATGTTATTAAACACATATCTATCTTAATAGATCTTCAATGCTTAATACTTATTCATCTTCATTTATGAAAGATTCAAATAATCATTAACACCAACTACACCATTCATAATATGTTATCCATATATGAGAATGTTATCATGCTCCCACTCAAATATGTCATGCACATATTAAGTTTTAGGTTAACACTCATATTGCTCCCACTCAAATATGTCGGCCACATATAAGACAAGGATAACATCCACATGGCTCCCACTTAGATATGTCAGACACATATTAAGTTCAGGATACTAACCACATGGCTCCTACTCAAAATATGTCATTTGCATATAAGTCTAGGATAATACTCCCATAGCTCCCACTCAAAATATGTCGTCTACATATTAAGTTTCAGGAAACTATTCAGCTCCCACTCAGTTTCATGCAAATTCATGTTTCCTCGATATTTTGGTTAAGTCCAAAAATCCTTTGATCATCCATCAAAATGAGAATTCAGTTTACGAGACACTAGTATCCATATGTTTTTCCAAAACCTTCTTGTTGTACCAATTACAACACTTCTTCAAATACAAGATTTGAGGAAGTCACGGTATTGATAACAATCCTTGATCAATCGTAGTGAATATCCCTTTGACTCAAGCATTGCTACACATTGTAGTCAACCCATTGAATTTGTCAGAAACAATCTTTGTGACAAACCAATCTTGAAGTCCCTTTGATGTTCACATTTATTCCTCATAACTCCGAAGTTATTGTGAATATCAAGTAACCTCCTTACTTGATAAGATTCAAGCAATCTTAAATGTAACTCAACACAGGATTTCATGACTCGTAGTCATATCTCGTACTTAGGTCCACCATCGCTTCTTTGTAGTTCGTAGGAATGTCTTGTTCCATTAACATGACAAGTGAATCATGAATATCATTTTGCACCAGGGGCAAATATATATTCTTGAATCCTACCTTTCTCAGTAAAAGCTCCCATCAGAAGATCATGATCATTATCATTAGTTTCTCCTCTTATTGTAGAGCTTTGCTTCCAGAACATATTCCGTTGCACTACTCTGACATTTGGAGGCAAGGTCAATTACCTTGGTTGAACTTTCACTTTTCTTCCATTACCACATTTATCAAGAACAATTCTTGACAAACACCAAACATAGCAATACAAGTTTTGCTCCTTTTGGTTCTAGTTGTGGAAGATGCATCCATAGTTGTCTAAGGATACACTACAAAGATAATTTATCTTACATAAATCAAGCTTCCTAGAAACCACAACACACCATGACATATATATTGTTGGTTTCCACGAACTCAGATGGTTCCCTATGCTGAAGTGAGTGTTTGCATATTAAATTAATAACTCTAAACAATAATAACGTAACTTGGTAAGAGATAACTTAGACCATACACTTTTCGATAGAATATGATCACAATGTTCAGGCACGTCAATCATATTGAAGTGTCTCAAGACATTGCAATTTGTGGAACAACTTTCACACAAGTCTTTATGCCCAAGACTAACTCAAAACATTTGTCACTTTGATCAAATCGTAGAGACTTGTCTTTCTTGTTAATTTAATATCCATCTTTACTCTGAAATCCCTTTTGATCATATCAAATTATTTCAGACTCATGTTTCATTAGTGAATACAAATATTCATCTAAGTCCACATACGAAGTTCACGAAATAATGAAATTCACCACATGCTGACATACGATACATCACAATGTATGATACTCAACAATCAGTACACATCCCGTTTACCAGAATGCGAGGTTTTAGTCATCTCACCTAAAAGGCATGGTTTGTATGTGTCAAGAGATCAAGTATCTTAAGACATCATCATACCATTCATGACTTAAACTGTAGTGTCATTATTAAGCCTGGATATTTCTTGTCATTACAATATTTCTTATAAATGATCAAACAACTATCATCACTATAAGAATAACTCATTCATAATCGTAATGTGACCATAAGAGATATCATTCATAAAAGGAGAACAACTGACTTGTTTCTCAGTAATATGAATAATTGTCTTCGCGAGATGCAAGACACACTAATAAAGTGCTCACTCAAACGATCATAAAATTTATTCATATATTAATCAATTGATAGATGTAGAGGGAGAGTGTTGTCGACCATCAACTATCTTGATTGCCGTCAACGCACATTGTCACCTCATCCCTTCCAAGTCACTCTCAAGTAGTAAGTTCAAGCATCGAATACTTAATCAACCGCAATTAGTGTTTCGTGGGAAAGAAATTTATAACTCGTATATCAAATATACCTTCTCCGTCAATGACCATTCCTGCATTGGTTCTACTCTTAAAGTTCTTAACTTTAACCATGACCTCATGACAGGTGAACGATTCTCCTTCATGACATAGTCCAGACATGGTCTTTGTAACTGGGAGGAAGCGGATGCAACTCCCCAGTTATCGCAAAGTAACCATTCATTCAGTAGTCCAAGTTATACACAAGGTGTTCCATGTATCTTATACATTTTCCAAGTGACTTTCTCAGCAGGTTGTTCCTTCCACCATAGTCGAAAGAAACTCCGTCCATATACTCATATTCCATTACTCTGATTTGTGACCAAGTGCTTTCAAGTTCACCTAGCACGTCATACGTGTTGGTTAACATGCATTCACAATTCAGATTCCATAGAATGAATTATGGTGTATTGGACAGTCATTCATAAGTGACGGTGAGTGCGATACTCATCATCATCTTCCTTGATTACGGAGTTGTCAGGTGTATCTCCTAGCAGTTCTTCGTATTATGTTTATCAAGTCATTACTAATGAGTATGTCTCTAATGGTGTTGGTACACATCAATGAAGTAAGACCCATTTACCTTAAGTTCTATCACACTAAAAGAGCCATAGTTCTAAACATTGGTATGACGTTATCTACAATGATATTTGCTAAGACATGAAGATTAAGTTCATAATATGGAGTTCATGTTTCAAAAAAAAAAACAATTCTGGAACTCCCACTCAGACAAACATCCCTCATAGTTTATTCTAAGTGATTACACGATCCTTGAGCACCATACCTCCCCCGATCTTCACGGCCATCAGTATGTTGTTCAAGGTAGGCCATCATGCCAATCACATCATCCATGTGACTCATGCTCGACCTTTCGGTCTCTTGTGTCCCGAGGCCATATCATATACATATGCCAGGCTCGCCATCACACCCTATGTGATTTGTTGCTGTGTCATGCAAGGCCATATCATATACATATGCCAGGCTTGCTACACCCACCTCATGTGAACGAAAAAATGTTTGACACACGTGTGACACGTGGTGCCTCCATAATGTAGAACTTTCCAGGTGGTGCTCACTAGGGTAAGGACACTATGTTGGTTTTAGTGAGGGGTCATCCTATTATGCTACCGTCGTATATCTAACATATTAGCAAAACAGGATGCAACATAAATCATACATGCTATGATTCCCCCCGACATGCAAATTAAAGTTGAAAACGCCTTTCTACTTTATCTTTTGCAAGTTTTACGTGGCTGCTAGGGGTTTCGAGAAAAGAACCGCTTTCTATCCTGCGAAAACAAGCCACAACACCAATCCACAATTGTCTCTATTACACCCCTGTCGGGGCCCTCCGTTGCAAACATCTTCGCATCGCTAATGCAGAGAGACAGACACCCCCCAGCCACTTTATATGGTACAAGCCATATGTCAAGCGTGGAACCAGTCTCGCGTCAACGCGTAAGGTCGGTCGGGGGCCGCTTCATCAAACATTGCCGCAACGCTAAATGAGTACACGTGAGAGGGTAACAATTGGAGAATTGATGCCCACATACTAGATGTGTTCTATCCGTACAATACATCTACGCATAGCCTTGCTCTGATACCACTGTTGGGGTTTGGGGCAAAAAACACAAATTTTTTCATAACCTACGAGACCCATACCCAAGACCTATGCTATGCTGATGCAAGTAACGGACAGAAATAAATCACATACCAGTATGTAGTCCGTTAAGCGGGAAACGTTTCCCGCATGAACATGGTTGGTGTAGTCGTACCGGCGATCCCCGATGCCGTGCAGATCCACGATGACTCCTGTAGCCACCCGATCCTTGTGGACCGATGACGGGATTACGTCCCCGTCGGAACGTTGTCGATGAAGACCTCGCGATACGACCACGACGATGAAGTAGCACCACAAGTGTAGTGCCTCGCGGGATTATACACATACAGTATACCCGACGTCCCTCCGTGCTCCGAACCAGTAGAGCAGCGGAAAGAAGATGGATTCGGATCTCGATTCCAGCAGCACGACGGCGTGCGTATGGTCGAGAAATCCCCAACCAAGTGTAGACTCCAAACAAGGGGAGTCCACTCGAGGAAGGAGAAAGGAGGGAGAGAGAGATGAGAGAAACTTGTCTCAAATCAATTTGTATGAAGAAAAAAGGGCGCCCTACCCCTCCTTATATAGGCCAAGGAGGGGTGCCACCCCCCTCCACTTCCGGGGTGGGACTAATCCCAAGGGAGGGGGGTTTTGGCGCAGCCCTAGGGGGTGGCCCCCCTTCATGGCGCCATGGCCCATGGGGGAGGACTCCCTCTCCCCCTAATGGGCCCTATGAGGCCCATATGCCTTTTCTTCCATTTTTAATTATATTTAAATACATTTTAATATTTAATTCAGATAATTAAATAATAAAACATATATTAAACATTATTAAATATATTTTGAACCTTTCAAAATACCCGGAACAACTTCCGGCCTTCATCGGAACAATTCCGGTGTTCTCTCCAATTTCTCCGGTGATCCCGAATCAATCCTTACTACGTCGAGTACCCTTAAGTGTAACACCCTACGGTCCGGGGAACAGCAGACATGATCGAGACAATTCTCATTGATCAATGACTAATCAATTGGACCTGGTTACAATCCTTGATAGCCCCTGCGCTTCCATCGAATGAACTTCAATCGTTGTTGGATCCGTTAACCGTGTGCCTGTTCCCTTTGTCCTATGGTACTTTGCTTATCCGAGGTTTGATCATCGGTATCCAATATACCAAGTTCGTCCTCGTTGTCAACAAACAAGTTTACTCGTTCCCGTGATATTACAACTCCGTGACCTAGTCACACGTTTGCAAACTTTATGATTCAATATCACCGAGTGGGCCCAGAGTACCTATCCGTCACACGGATGGACAAATCCCGCTTTGATCTATTTGCATACTCATCAACCGTCTATTTTGGAATACCCAAAGTGCACCGTTATAGCCAACATATTTCAGTCAGGCGGTGGGATACAAATCAAAGTCTCCTCATAGATGACAATTACGTATGATCATTACGGTCAAAGGATCTGGTCACTACGTTATAGTTATCGCAATGTCGAACTATGTGACTTGATCACATCGCAACACTTCTGGTGGGTGTATGTCCATCATATCATTATCCAATGATACGACTCCATTGTCAACAGACGCTATTGTCTCATGATCAGGAAACCTTGATCATCAATCGCCCAATGGACTAGTGTACTAGGGTTAACTAGGGACCTGGTTGTTTGTATACCACACCTGTATTAATGTTTCCGCTTAATACAGTTATAGCATAGTATCAAACGTATTATGAACTAATGGAATATGCTCGATAAAACATATTTTATTTGCCTCTAGGGCACATTCCCAACAGCTTGAGTGACAGAAACATCAGTCTAGGGGATGTGCTGTTGCCACAAGGGGGAAAACATTGGTGCTTGTAACCGCGGTTGCAAGGATTGTTTACTTTACGCAAAGTTCTTTTTAATACAGTTGTCTGTTGCTTTGGGTTTACACTTTGGGTGGGGCTCGCAACTTAATACCAGCGAGATGTTCTGGATAGATATCTCAAGGTGGATGATTAGTAGTAGATGCAGTTGGATTTCGGTCTACTTCTTTTGGCGTGCTGCCCGTGCTTTTGAGCCTCTTCCTTTCTTTTGTAGCATAGTTAGCATTGCGGTGCGTTCATAATCTTGTCAATTGCCCTTCTGTAATTTGTTTACCTCGCATAGCAGTTTTATCGTCTTTTGGGAGAGATACATCACTAGAGAACATCACGTATCCCGGTCCATATCCTTATTACTGTTTCCACGCTATCTTTACTTTTCTGCTTTTACTTTCAATTGCTATCATTATCTCTTGTGTTTTACCCTTTGTGAACAACAAGACGGGAGGGATTGACAACCTCTCTGAACTTCGTTGGGAACAAAGTTATCTGTGTCTGTGTGCAGGTCCACGTCAGTTGCGCCGCTGACACCTACTTATCATATCCGGAGTCCTACGGGAGACAAACCTTGGTATCTTCACCGAGGAAAACTTCTTGCTGCGCTACATCTCAAACCTTCCACTTGGGGTAACCAACGAGGGGCGAGAAGCCATCAATAATGCACAAAGATGAACCGGCAATGGATGTACGGTGACATACACACCTCCCAGTATATTAAGGGCGTGCATGAGTTTCTCGAACTGGCCGAGGAAAACAAGCAGAATGGTTTTATGTGTTGTCCATGCTTTACATGTGGGAATAAGAAGTCTTACTCTGACCAACAAACCATTCACACCCACCTGCTTTATAAGGGATTCATGCCACACTATAATGTTGGACCAAGCACGGAGAAATAGGGGTTATGATGGAAGACGGCGAAGAAGAAGAGTACAATGACAACTATGTGCCCCTTGAATACGGTGATGCTACAACGGGGGAAGCGGACGAGGTGCCCGATGAAGATCAAGAGGAACCAGGCGATGTGCCCGATGATGATCTCCGCCGGGTCATTGTTGATGCAAGGTCACAGTGTGAAAGTGAAAAGGAGAAGCTGAAGTTCGATCGCATGTTAGAGGATCACAAAAAAGGGTTGTACCCCAATTGCGAAGAGGGCATCACAAAGCTCGGTACCGTACTGGAATTGTTGCAGTGGAAGGCAAACAATGTTGTGCCTGACAAAGGATTTGAGCAGGTGCTGAAAATATTTAAGAAGAATCTTCCAAAGGATAACGAATTACCCGACACTACGTACGCAGCAAAGAAGGTCGTATGCCCTCTAGGATTGGAGGTGCAGAAGATACATGCATGCCCTAATGGCTGCATCCTCTACCGCGGTGCGTACGAGGATTTGAACACATGCCCGGTATGCGGTGCATTGCGGTATAAGATCAGACGAGATGACCCTTGTGATTTTGACGGCGAGCCCCCCAGGAAGAGGGTTCCTGCCAAGGTGATGTGGTATGCTCCTATAATACCACGGTTGAAACGTCTGTTCAGAAATGAAGAGCATGCCAAGTCGATGCAATGGCACAAAGAGGACCGTAAGAAAGACGGGAATTTGAGACACCCCGCTGATGGTTCACAATGGAGAAAAATTGAGAGAAATTACCGGGATGAGTTTGGAGGTGTCCCAAGGAACGTATGGTTTGGTTTCAGCGCGGATGGCATTAATCCTTTCGGGGAGCAGAGGAGCAATCACAACACCTGGCCCATGACTCTACCTATGTATAACCTTCCTCCTTGGAAGTGCATGAAGCGGAAGTTCATTATGATGCCAGTTCTAATCCAAGGCCCTAAGCAACCCGGCAACGACATTGATGTGTACCTAAGGCCATTAGTTGAAGAACTTTTACAACTGTGGAATGCAAACGTTGTACGTGTGTGCGATGAGCACAAAAAGGAGGAATTGGACCTGCACCTTGCTTTTTGTAACCATCAATGATTGGCCTGATCTCAGTAACCTTTCAGGACAGACAAACAAGGGATACCACGCATGCACACACTGTTTAGCTGACACCGAAAGTATATACCTGGACAACTACAGGAAGAATGTGTACATGGGTCATCGTCGATTTCTTTCGACCAACCATCAATGTCGTAAGAAAGGCAAGCATTTCAAAGGCGAGGCAGATCACTGGAAGAAGCTCGCCATGCGTACCGGTGATCACGTACTTGCTATGGTCAATGATTTACACGTAATATTTGGAAAGGTTCCCGACGGAGTATCTGTTCCGAATGACGATGAGGGACGCGCACCCATGTGGAAGAAGAAATCTATATTTTGGGACCTACCCTATTGGAAAGACCTAGAGGTCCGCTCTTCGATCGACGTGATGCACGTGACGAAGAACCTTTGCGTGAACCTGCTAGGCTTCTTGGGCGTGTATGGGAAGACAAAAGATACACCGGAGGCACGGGAGGACCTGCAACGTTTGCACGAAAAAGACGGCGTGCCTCCAATGCAGTATGAAGGTCCTGCCAGCTACGCTCTTACCAAAGAAGAGAAGGAAATCTTCTTTGAATGCCTGCTCAGTATGAAGGTCCCTTCTGGCTTCTCGTCGAATATAAAGGGAATAATTAATATGGCTGATAAAATTTTTTAGAACCTAAAGTCTCATGACTGCCACATGATTATGACACAACTGCTTCCGGTTGCATTTAGGGGGCTTCTACCGGAAAACGTTCGATTAGCCATTGTGAAGCTATGTGCATTCCTCAATGAAATCTCTTAGAAGGTGATCGATCCTGAAATCCTACCAAGGCTAAGGACTGATGTGGCGCAATGTCTTGTCAGTTTCAAGCTGATTTTCCCACCATCCTTCTTCAATATCATGACAAACGTCCTTGTTCATCTAGTCGACGAGATTTTCATTCTGGGCCCCGTATTTCTACACAACATGTTCCCCTTTGAAAGGTTCATGGGAGTCCTAAAGAAATATGTTCGTAACCGCGCTAGGCCAGAAGGAAGCATTTCCATGGGCCATCAACCAGAGGATGTCATTGGGTTTTGTGTCGACTTCATTCCTGGCCTTAAGAATATTGGCCTCCCTCAATCGCGGTATGAGGGGAGACTGACTGGAAAAGGCACGCTTGGAAAGGGCTCAATAATATGCAGGGACGGGCATTCTTGGTCTAAAGCACACTACACAGTTCTACAGAACTCTACCTTGGTGGCCCCGTATGTCGATGAACACACGAACAGTCTCCGCTCCACACACCCGGAGCAGTCTGAAAACTTGATTACACGTGAACACATCAGGACTTTCGGAAGTTGGTTGGAATCACGTCTCAGAGGTGACAACACTGTTTCTGATGAGCTGTACTCGTTGTCCAGGAAACCATCTTCGACTGTATTGACTTACAAAGGATACGAGATAAATGGGAATACATTTTACACGATCGACCAAGATCAAAAGAGCACCAACCAAAACAGCGGTGTCCGCTTTGATGCAGCAACCAAGAGCGGAAATAACACATATTATGGTTACATAGTAGACATATGGGAACTTGAATACGGAGATGATTTTAAGGTCCCTTTGTTTAAGTGCAAATGGGTCAATATGTCATGGGTACAGGTAGACCCACAGTACGGAATGAAAACAGTGGATCTGAACAATCTTGGGTACCCAGACGAACCATTCGTCCTAGCCAATGATGTGGCGCAGATTTTCTATGTGAAGGACATGTCTACCAAACCGACAAAAAGAAAAGATAAGCAAGTGAATACTTCATACGATGAGCCAAAGCGCCACATAGTTCTTTCAGGAAAAAAAGACATCCTTCGATTGGAGGGCAAGACAGACAAGTCTGAAGATTATGAAAAGTTTCATGAAATTCCTCCCTTCAAAGTCAAGGCTGATCCAAGCATCTTGTTAAGAGATGAAGACTATCCATGGTTACGGCGCAATAAGCAAAGCACACAAGTGAAGAAAAAGTAAATGGTGCTTATTGAAAATTCATGTAATGGTGCATATTGTAATATCTTTGTAACAGATGAGTTTTCGTCTGAAACCCTTGTACTTTGAAAGAGATGGTCCAGTTTGTACACGAAGTGCATCCAGTTTTTGCCGCAATCCTCTCAAATTTTGCACACATGTTATGTGGGTCAAATGATGACACCATGCCAAGTTTCAACCTTTTCTGAGTTCAGTTGTAGTGCTTTCTAATTTCAAGGTCATTTAGCTCAAAATAAATCATTAAATGCGTGAAAAATAGCAAATGAAGTCAGAAAGGGTTTAAATTTTAGTATGTGGATTTGAATGGTGCATATTGAATGCAAAAAAAGTCTGGGCTTGAAATAAGTTTAGAAAAATGAAATGTCTTTGTAACAGATGAGTTTTTGTCCGAAACCCTTGTACTTTGAAAGAGATGGTCCAGTTTGTACACGAAGTGCATCCAGTTTTTTCCGTAATATTCTCAACTTTTGCACACATGTTATGTGGGTCAAATGATGCCACCATGCCATGTTTCAACCTTTTCTGAGTTCAGTTCTACTGCTTTCTAATTTCAAGGTCATTTAGCTCAAAATAAATTATTAAATGCGTGAAAAATAGAAAATGAAGTCAGAAAGGGTTGAAATTTTAGTATGTAGCTTTGAATGGTGCATATTTAATGCAAAAAAAGTCTTGGGTTCAAATAAGTTTAGAAAAATGAAATGTCTTTGTAACAGATGAGTTTTCGTCTGAAACCCTTGTACTTTGAAAGAGATGGTCCAGTTTGTACACGAAGTGCATCCAGTTTTTGCCATAATCCTCTCAACTTTTGCACACATGTAATGTGGGTCAAATTATGACTCCATGCCAAGTTTCAACCTTTTCTGCGTTCAGTTCTACTGCTTTTTAATTTCAAGGTTGTAACACCCTCACTCTCAGTGAACATTAATCACCCTTACTGTTCATCTCTACTGTTCAAATTTTTTGTTTGATCAATTTGGTTCAGCTCAAATTCATATTGCCTTTGATATTGTTGAATGCAATGTGATCATGTACCTTGGTCATTGGAATCAAAGCAATACCAAGCTCAATTCAAATTGCCTTTGAATTGAAATCAAATCAAATGACTTTGGTGGAATATTAAAAACAATGTGCAAAATAAATACTGTCCAAAAATTCTTCTTCCACTGTTATTAAATCACTAATAATTAGTGGTCCATGTCACACCAAGTTGGAGATTTTATTAATCTCTAAATAATTCTAAACAAATCCAAAACAGTAGATAAAACCCCAAATTAATCATTTAATATTTAATGCAAATATTAAATGACTTTTGCACTTGCCCAAATCTTTTGTGGCACCAACCTTTGGTAAATACTAAATTATGGGACACATCCCATATATTACAAAAATTCCTAAGACTATAAAAGAAATGCAAAAAGAATTTAAACAGAAAAGGAAAAAGAAAATAAAAAGAAATAACCTAATCTAACCCACCCCTCCCACTGGGCCAGCACCCAGCCCACTACCCCCACCCATCCCGAATTGAGCCCAACCAGCCCACCCGGGGCTCCCCCTTCCCCCTCCCCTGTTCAATCGGGAGTGGCGGCCATCCATGGCGCCACGGCCACGGTAGCCGCCGTGGAGGCCATCGGGCGGCTCCCCGGCGAGTTGAGTACCCCCCCCAGCGCGGACCCTATCCGCGCCCCCACCCGCCCCTGTCCATTCCCCCTCCCCCCCTCTGCTTCTCCCGCTCAAGCCCGAGCGGCTCCCTCGCCACCATCACCACGCCGCGCACGGCCATCTGATACGTCTCAAACGTATCTACTTTTCCAAACACTTTTGCTATTGTTTTGCCCTCATTCTTGCATGATTTGGACGAAACTAACCCGGACTAACGTTGTTTTCAGCAGAGCTGCCTATATGGTTTTATTGTGTGCAGGAAAATGGATTTTTAGACGTTCCAGAAAATTCCCGGAAAAATACCAGAAAATCCACGCACCCGAATGAGCCAGAATCCAGAAGTGGGACCAGAGGGGAGTCCTGGGGGCCCCAGGCCAGGGGTGGGGCCGCGCCCTCTGGCCGCCTGGGCGCCTCCCCCCTCCTCTGGTTCCCTACCGAGACTCCTATTTATCCCCATGACGGGAAAACCCCAAAACAGAAGTCGTTTTCCCAGTTTCCGTCGCGGAGCAGCCGCCACCCTCTGTTCTTCTTCGGGAGGGCTAATCTGGAGGCTGATTTGGCCTCCGGAGAGGGGAGATCGTCGCCATCGTCATCACCATCACCACTGCATCCATCCTCCATGACTTCTCTTCACATGTGTGAGTAATTCCCTGTTGTAGGCAAAGGGGATGGTAGGGATTGGATGAGTTTGATCATGTAATAGTTCGTCAGATTGTTGGGGGCATGTTGCCTATCATCTAGATTGGTGTTTATCTTATTTTCTTCAACTTGTTGCTCTTAATGCTTGTCACTTTGGGCCCGAGTGCCATGTTTTCAGATCTGAACCCTATGTGTTTTCATGAATATATTCGTGTTCTAGATCCTATCTATGAGTTGTATGCACCTATTATGGCCCGGAACCAGCGATTCGAAAGGTGACAGCTTGGGACACCAAAGGGGATGGTCCATAATTTGAGGATTCCATGTATCCATTGAGTTTATTGGTTTGTTCCGGTGCTCTTTGACAGGAGCACCTTAATCTCCATAAGTTCCCTTTGGCCCCGTTCGTAGCGGGATGGTAGGACAAGAGATGTTGTGCAAGTTCTTATTGCAAGCACGCACAACTACCTACGAGATACATGCCTAATGTTTGATATTTGCCTAGATGATCATTGCTTTTCTGTGTGCCTTGCCCCGTGTTAGAATTTATTACATGTTCACTCTCATCCATGCAGCGCCCAACCATCCATCTCCCTAGCCTACAGTGTTTTCAATCCTGCTGGTCATTAGTTGTTACTTTTGCTGTTACTTTTGCTGTTGCCACTATCATTATCCTATTACCATTACCACTTATCTTTTGTTGCAAGCAAGTATATTTCAGGTGCGGTTGAATTGACAACTCAACTGTCAATGCTTATAAATACTCTTTGGCTCCCCGTGTGTCGAATCAATAAATTGGGTTAACTTACCCGCGAAGACTATCTCGATCCCTTACGCCCGTGGGGCATCAAGCAATGTTATCTGGCGCCGTTGCCGGGGAGCATAGCAATATTTACAAGTCTACTTGAAGTATCCTGCCTGCTGCACATCATCCGCTATGGGTAAGAAAGGAGACCCCAAGGTCCCGATCTTACCATCCCGTACAAGAAAATGTACTGTTCTGAACACTAGTGCTACACTTGATTCACCTTCTATTATGAGTAAGTTTACTTCACCACCACTACATGATGCTTCTATTGAGTCTGTCACTATGTCCGATACTTTTGATGATGCTTCCACTACTCTTGATGATGGTACTTTTCTTGGTCACTATATTTAAACTCAGACTGCTAAGGCTGCAGCAGAATTCAAGACCGAGACCCCTGCTACCTATATTCCTACCTGCAAAACCTTTGGTTACCCGTGCTTAGATGAACTCAAGGAGAGAATCCTTGATGATGATTATGTTACTCTTGATGATGATTTTTGCAGGGAACTCGTAGAGTGTGTCGACTCTGACCCTGGTGCTGTTAAGGAGCTGCTCAAAAAGCACTCCATGAAGAACAAAGCTATTCCTGATCCTCAATTTGCCACGTCTCCTATATGCATCACTGATCCTGATTATGATTTCTCTGTTGATCTTTCACTTATATCTACAGTCGAGATTGACCCCTTTTATGACAGAGAAAATGATGATGCTATAGCACACTTGACCAAGCTCGCTGAGCTAGGTAACCTATTCACTACTGATGAGAAGATACGAAACTTCTATGTGGCCAAGCTTTTTACTTTTTCTTTGAAGGAAGACGCTAAATCATGGTATGATGCACTACCCTATGGTACCATTAAGAGTCCTCAAGACTTGGTCCAATTCTTTGTTGATAAATATTTCCCAGCTCATCTGCAACATGCTACTTTGCAAAGAATCTATAACTTTAAACAACTGCAGGATGAGCACCTCCCTAAAGCTTGGGGAGGTTTTGTGATTTACTTAAGGTTATGCCGGGACATGGAATCCCCAAGAATGAACTGCTTGACATATTTTATGCTGGTTTAACCGATGAATCCAGATCCTATCTGGATAGTTGTGCTAGTTGTGTTTTCAGGGAAAGAACACCGGACGATGCAGAAGAATTAATGTGCAAAATTGCCAAGAACTATGAAGATTGGTCCGTTCCTGAACCACTTCTACCACCTAAAAAGAGGGGCATGCTTGTTCTGAACCCCGAAGATATGCAAGAAGCGAAGAAGTCTATAAAGGAGAACGGTATTAAAGCCGAAGACGTGAAGAATTTACCGCCTATCGAGAAGTTGTGTGAGCCTACTACTCACCCTCCCTTGGTAGAGGTACACTCTCTATTAGACTTTACTGAAAGTGACATCCCTAAAGGTAAGCCTCCTGACCAATGCTTAGATGAGCTTGATAATTTTATTGTTAAGAATAACCATTTTAATAGAAAGTTACAAAGTCAGTTGCATGATAACTCTCTCGCTATCAAAAGTTTGTGTGATGTTCTAGAAAGAACAGTTAATGATGTTAAATGTCTTGTTAAGAATTTTCATATGGTTCAAACTCAGCTTGAACAAATTTCTAATGTGCAAAAAGATTTGCTTGCTAATAATTCCAAACAGGACATACAAGCTTATGGCATCAAAACTAGGGGTGGAACACATACCCAGGACCCACTCTATCCTGAGGGGCATCCAAAGAGGACCGAGCAAGATTCTCAAGTACAAGAAGAAGATGAGACTGTTAGCTCTTCGAAGAAGAAAAAGAAGAAGAAACACAAGGAGGCTGACAATCCCGATGATCCTATGGTAAGTGAAAAGCCAGCTGTTTATCCTAACATCATATCTACCTCCGATCCTGAAACAGAAGACGGTGCCGAGCCTGAAGGAAAGGACGCGGAGAAGGATGATTCTCCCAAGGTAAGAGAAGAAGAAGCACCCGATAAACGCAAGAGGTACTCTAGAGAAGACTTCATCGCAAGAAGGCATGGGAAGGAAAAGAACCATGGATACAGAAACCCATGCCCTTTCCAAATAAGTCCCTCAAATCTAAAGAAGAAGAGCATTATAATAATTTTTTTGAATGGATGAAACCTCTTTTTCTTCAAATTCCTTTGACTGATGCTATTAAATTACCTCCCTATTTGAAATATATGAAAGATATTGTTACTAATAAAAGAAAAGTTCCTAATGAGGCAATATATACTATGCTTGCTAACTACTCTTTCAGTGGCAAGATTCCTAAGAAGCTCGGTGATCCAGGTATACCCACCATTCCTTGCTCCATAAAGAATAATTACGTCGGAACTGCTTTATGTGATCTTGGTGCAGGAGTCAGTGTTATGCCTTTATCTCTTTACAAGAGGCTTTGTTTAGAGAAACTAATCCCTACAGATATCTATCTTCAGATGGCTGACAAGTCAACAGTTGTCCCCATTGGTATTTGTGAGGATGTTCCCGTTGAAGTTGCTAACTGTTTGATCCTTACAGATTTTGTTGTGCTTGACATGCCCGAGGATGGGAGCATGTCCATTATTCTTGGTAGACCTTCTCTTAACACCGCAGGTGCTATTATTGATTGTAATAAAGGAAAGGTCAATTTCAACGTTGATGATAAAGAACACACGGTGTATTTTCCAAAGAAGATCGACAAGAGGCATGGCCTTAACTCTATAGAGAATATCGAGACCGTGAAGATTGGAGAATGGGACTGTCCACTTCATGTGCACCACAAATAGAAAACCATTATGGTGGGGACAATGTCCATTAAAGTAAAGGTGCAATGACCACTTCATAAGAGGTGAGACTTCTTGTTCTATATATCGCCGGTTCGTTGGTAAGACTTGATCAACCTTACTAGTGAGCTTGTTTTATATAGGTAAAAAGTTAAGCTTGTTATGTTTTCATTTGCTGTAGCTTTCATTCTCTTTGCTGTACCAAGTTTTTGTGTTTTTGAAGCTTCACAATACTAATCACTGCTTTAAGTTTTCAGAAAGTTTTGCAGCTTTTTGAACTCCGAGAAATTTTCAACAGTGAAGTTTTCAGAAAAAAAAAAATCCATGCCGGGAGTGACCCAGAAGCACCTGGGGCTGACCAGGGGGGCCACCAGTGGCCCAGGCGGCCAGCTGGCGCGGCCTGCCCCCTGGCCGCGCCCACAGGGCGCCTGGGGCCCACAGGCCCCACTTCCAGGTATGTCTTCTTCCTCCTCCTTCCTCTCTCTCCAAAAACACGAGTTCAACTCCAGTTCTTGCGTTCTTGCTGTCCTTGGAGGCGATTTTCGATCTCTCTCTACATCCCACCATTCGAGCTGAAATTTTGAGCAAATACTCCCTGGTATGTAACTCCTCCACTCCTCCAATTAGATTTTTGATTGGTGGCCTCATTTGTGAGTAATTAGTAGCTCTTGGTGCTGTTTATATGAGCTTGCATGCATGTGTAGAATTTTATTTTCCAAGTTTTGATGCAAGTTTATGCCGTAGGTAAGTGAGTTGAGTAGTTTGCCTTAACTCACTTTGTTTAAATCCTTGTTTTTGTAATTTGTCAAAAATTTCAGAAATGAGTTTGCTAGGAAGAGCAAAGGGGTGGCTTGGGAAGAAAAGGCCCGAGCGCTCCGATCAAGTTACAAGAGCTGCAGCTTCACCCTCGACTGCTAGGGTGAGATACAACGAAGATCATGTGCCCTTAGAGTTGTTTCAGGACACAAATCCAGCACGTGCTATGACTTTCCCTTGCGATGAATTCCTTGAAGCTGCAGGAATTAAGGAGGAGTTCTATAATCTTTGTGCTAATGCAGGTCTGACGCGGCTCGCAATGTGCCGTGTTGCCCAGTATCAAAAACTCACCTCCTGTTTCATTAACAGTTTTAGATATAACCTTGATGCTGGTTCTGTAGAGTTTAAAATTTACAATGATCTTTTGACCATGCCTTTGGAAAAGTTTTGTGAAATAATAGGTGTACCGAATGTTGGACTGACGGCGAAGATGAGCTCTCAGCCCTCCGAGCTGAGAACCGTCTTCAACTCTCTCTGTAGCATGGATACAAGGGATATTCATCGGTCAAACATCTCCAACATATTATTCCCACACCTCAGGTATTTTGCGTATTTTATTGCTAGAGGGGTGTTAGCTCGTGACAACACGAGCAACATATCTGCACCGGATATTGCTATCCTGGCAACCGCCCTTTCGGGGAGGTTTGATTATAATGTGGGTGCCTTAATTGCTCGACGCCTTGCTATGAACGGTAACAAGGGAGATTTATTTGGTGGCGTTTACGCCACACTTATCCTAGAGTGTCTTAATGGCACCCCACACCCCGATGATAAGCCTTTTACTTATTTAAGTTTTGATCTTGCTGCTATGAAAAGGCATAAGTTTTTTACCATGACTTCCGAGTTTGGTAACCTTGATTATATCTTGCGTTTCGGAGCTACCACGGAACGCAAGATCCGTCTACTTACACCTCTTTTGTTCGATTTTTCTCGCAGGAACGGATGGTCCTTTGATGTTACCCAGTTCGATGAGTTCGTGGTCCAGCATCAGTTTCATAATCCCATGGAGGGGGTTGTGCCCGACGAGGAGGAGCATGGTGAGTTCCCACCTTTCCAGGGGGAGACTGTCACCCAGTTGGGTGAAGGGTCTTCCTCTGCTTGGAGCGCAGATCCTTCTTCGTGGGAGGATCCGAAGACTTCGGTGTACGCGCCGGAAGCCTCATACGTCCCTTGGACTCACCAGTACTACCCTGGAGCAGGAGGCTCCTGGGGACATTAGCTACTACCAACTTAGGCCAAAAGCCTAAGCTTGGGGGAGTACGTGCCCTTCTCACTTTTCCATTGTATTATCCGTTTTATTTTTGTTCGCTTTGATCTTGTCGAAGTTTTTGCCCGTTTTTCTTTCTTTCTTTCTTTGCATAAACAAAAAAAAGATTTTCTCTTTTCTTTTTCTCTCGTTTAAACCTTTAAAACCCGAAAAAGATTTCCTTTCTTTCTTTAGTTTGCTTTGTTTTCAAAGTTCAGCTCGAGTCCGTGATGGCATTTGATTATATTTCCCACGTTCGATCGTGCAAGTGACAAGGCAGTAATGACGGAGATCGACGGAAGGGAAGCAACAAGGAAAACCGGTATGAACTCTTCTTGTTTCTACTTCTGTACATATGCCTGTACTTATGATCTAGAGACCAGCTTGTAGCGACATAGTACTATGTTTACAATGCTTTCCCAGTGTTCATGCTTTCCTTGTGGCTAGTCTCAAATAGCTAGAGTATATAATGTGTTGTTGAAATGATTTACATGCATTGCATTGTTCATGGTTTGGCATACTGAAGTGGTATTTCCCTTCGGAGAATTTTTGGATTGACTTGGCACATGTTCACACATGCTTATGGATAAAAAAAAGTCTATTTTGCCTTGATGATCTTTTTGTTTCAGAATAGTTATATCACTTTCATGCCCGATTCAATGTTGCTTTGTCGCTCTGCATGATTATGACATTTATTGCTCTCTAGTTGGTCGCTTCCCAGTCTTTTGCTAGCCTTCGCTCGCACTAAGCGGAATTCTGCTTGTGCTTCCAAACTCCTTTTCAAACCCAGTTGTTCCATTTGAGTCCACCATACCTACCTATATGTGGTATTTACCGGCCACTCCTAACTTAGACTTTCTTTTGATTTTGTCCTCTTTGGGATCTTTTCCTCACTTTAGGGGCAACACTCTATATTTTACAAGAATACAGGAGATCTTTCACACTTTACAAAGGTAATCACATAAAGAAGATATAACTATCATGATGCAAATGTATGCCGCTGCCAGTGTAGCAGGAACATGTAAGACATGAAGATCAAGTCATGAGAAGATGGATGTTGCATGGCAATGTATCTCGGAAAGGCTATGGAAATGCCTTGTAGGTAGGTATGGTGGCTGTTTTGAGCAAAGATATAAGGAGGTTTATTATGACATAGCGTATCGTGCCAAGGGTTTGGATGCACCGGCGAAGGTGGACGCTAACTCTTGGAGTGAGAAGAAAGCAATGCACGGCACATGAGAGGCTAGAAAAAGTATAGGTGGGTGGAAGTGTCAACTTTCGAATGCTCACATTAGTCCGAAGAACTCATGCACTTATTATCGGTAACTCTCAATCTAATCAGGAGATTCACAAAGAGACAAGTACCCCGAGGAGGAGTGTATGGGGATTTGGTTATCCTTGCGCATCCTCGACTCATGGTACGTGAGTGTACTCTAATATTCGAACCCTCCAGAGGTTAGTGATCCATCTAGTAGCTAGAGTTCTCAACATGGGTTTTTGGTTTTCGAAAAACACACGGATTGCCCAAAATACGACATCTATCACTAATAGGCTCGAGCTCTTGACACCAAAAGTCCAAACATTACTCTAGTCACTACCTCAAAACTATTGCAAGTTACTACTACAAAGAGAAAAGCAACTTCAACTACCTACTTCTAGTCAAGACACAAAACTCAGTGCAACAGGCAAACTCTCTAACAAGATAAAACATGCAACCTATAGAAATTTCAACCTAAAACAAAAGAAAAGCTCTAGAAAAACTAAAGCACTACAACTAAACAGAGCAGCAGCTAAGAAAAGAAAAAGAACAACTCACAGCTAAAAGATTAAGCATGCAAATCCTATGAGGAGTTCTAATTCAAGCGGAGCGTGTACCTATCCCACACAAAAGAGTAGGATGGTATCTAACTTGTTACTACAGCAAACAAAGCAAAAGGAAACTAAAAATAAAACCTAAGAGCGAGACGCTCCAAGCATAGCACATAACGCATGAAGTGATAAAAATATAGTGCAACGAGGGACGAACTGATAATTGTTGATGAAGAAGGGGATGCACGGGGGCATCCCCAAGCTTAGACGCTTGAGTCTCCTTGAATATTTATTGGGGGTGCACATGGGCATCCCCAAGCTTGAGCGTTTGACACTCCAGGATCTTCTTTCATCATCTTCCATCGCACACTTGAAAACTCCCTTCATACATAACTCATTGTAGACTGATTAGAGAGGTTAGTACCCTAATAAAATAATTTTTCTCTTACTGGAAATAAATATAATCTTGAAGAGCTACTGTTTCCCATGATTTCCAAAAAGTTTTTGCAAAGAAAAAGCAAGGTTAAGGTTTGCAAAAGTGAAGAGAGACAAAACGTGGCAGAATCTGTGAAAAAAGAACAGCAGGTATAAACGAATTTTTTAGGGGTACTTCTGCAACTCAAATCAAAAAAATCAGAACATACGCAAGTTTCGTAATTGTATAGAGCACGCTGTGTAAAAATTTCAGCTCAAAAAGATGAACCGGGATTTTATCTGATTTTTCTAGTCACGAGGACATAATCTGTTTCTGGACAGAATGTCACAACTTTCACTTCCCTTGTCGTATGAGTCTAAACTTGGCACAAAGCTTAAAAATTAAAGATACAATGATGTTGCTACAGTAGTAACAATCATCAAGACCACTAAAAACAGAAGAAAAAATAAAAATAAAAACCTAAATTCGTTGCGGGTTGCCTCCCGAAAGCGCTTCTTTAAAGCCATTAGCTAGGCTTAAAGATTATGAAAGATGCTCTCACAAGGGAATAAGAGTTGAAGCAAAAGAGAGCATCAAGAAGCAAATATGAAACACATTTAAGCCTAACCCACTTCCTATGCATAGGCATCTTGTAAGAAAATAAATCAAAGAAGCACAAAGTGACATGCATAGGAAGGTGGAACAAGAACAACTTCAAAACTTTCAACATAAAGAGAGAAGTTTTTGTAATATGGGAGATTCTATAACCAAAATTTCCTCTTTCAAAATAATTTTCAGTAGTATCATGAACAACATCAAGAATATAACTATCACATAAGTCATATTGTTCATGACCTGCAAGCACACGTGTATAGTTTTCAACACTGTTTTTAGGAACATAAGATAAATGCATCCCAACACATTGAGCCTCAATAAGAGCACAGTTCTACGAAATATGAGTTGGAGATTTCAAAAGGATAATAGGACAATCAAGTGTGGGTGCAATAGCAAAAATTTCATGCTTAACATGAGGAACTATAGCAAGTTCATCTCCGTAAGCATCATCCATAGTGGCATCACGGTCATAAGCATAGAAGGCATCAACTTCAACAAAAAGGGATATTTCAAAAGAATCCATGGGATCATAACACTCATATAAGGTAAGAGTCAAAGAGTTACTCTCATTAGAAGGTAGACGTGGATGGCTCCATTCTTCCTCCTTTTGTTCGTCACTCTCCTCCTCTTTTTCATCCAAGTAGCTTTTAGGTTCAGCAATTTCTTCTTCCATAGAGTCCTGCAAATCATTAGTCTCTTCCTTTGGGGGAGAGATTCTCTCAAGATGATCAGTAATATAATAATTTGCATCGTAATTTTCCAAACAATAGTTAAATATAGAAAAACTCTCAGATTTGTAAGGGGCATCATCAATATTTTTAAGAAGAGAAGTAATTTCATAGGCACCCTTATAAGCAACAAATTCTTCTATTTCCTCTGCATCATATAAATCATAGTTTCTCTTAGCATAAGAAGCTAAGGTTTCATCATCATTGTACTCACATTGGAAAGCAAGGTGTTTGTGCCTCATAAAGAAACAAGATTCATCCCTGCAGAAAGATATATTATATATTGAGCACAAGTTTCTAGCAGACTCATACAACTTATGTATTTGTTTCCATAAGTGTATCCCTTTTTGAGACAAGCGGTGTTCCTTGTACCACTTTTTTGATCCTCGGTAAATCCTCCATGCCAATAAGATCTGGTTTAAAAGAAGTCAGACATTAATTGGCAAGTAAGGAACTAGACATAATATTTTTTTTAGATTTTTGATAAAAGACACTAAAGCAAAAACTGAAAGGTACACTAACAAGACTAAAAAGCAAAGATAAAAGATAGTGTGCAACTCCCCTATCTTGTAGACTGGAGTCCCCGGCAACGGCGCCATAAATTGGCTTGATACGGTGAGGATAGTTCTCACTCCTCGTTGGTTCCCCAAGTGGAAGGTGAGATGTAGCATAGCACCAAATTTCCCCTATGTAGAGCATATGGTTTGTCTCCCGTAGGACTCGCAGAGATACAAAAAGGTGGTAAAGTGAACAATGACGCCGTTCACAACCGAGGGTTGATAACTTCACCTGGACCTGCACACAGATACAAATAACTTTGCTCCCAACAAGTACATAGGAGTTGTCAATTCCTCCGGCCTTGCTGTTTACAAAGGATCAACGCAAGAGATAATGATAGTGGCAACTGAAAGTAAAGACTGAAAGTAAATTGAGGGTGTAAATAATGATATGAAGATGGACCGGGGTCACGTGATTTTCACTAGTGATGTCTCTCTCCCAAAAGACGATAAAAGTGCTAGCGAGGTAAACAAATCATAGTTGGGCAATTGACAGGATTATGAAGGCACCGCAATGCTAACTATGCTGCAAATAAAGGAAGGGCTCAAAAGCAATGGGTAGTACGCCAAGGTAAGTAGACCGAATTCCAACTGCATCTACTACGAATCATCCACCTTGAGATATCTATCCAGAACATCTCGCTGGTATTAACTTGCGAATCCCACCCAAAGTGTAAATCCAAAGCAACAGACAACTGCATTAAAAGAACTTTGCGTAAAGTAAACAATCCTTGCATCCGCGGATACAAGCACCGTTGTTTTATGCCTGGTGGCAACAGCACATCCCCTAGTCTCATGTTTCTGTCACTCAAGCTAGACATCGAGGGGCTGAACCCACAATCAAGCATAACTCTCCCTCTTGGAGTTGCAATAAATCACTTGGCCAAAGTAAAATGCGGCAACGGAGAACATGCAAGAATTTACTCAAGAACAAAATATAAAAGAGAAGAACCAAATATATTACTCATCACAATCTGAACATAGTTTCATAATCCATCAGATCCCAACAAACTCAGCATAGCAACGGCAGAAAATTACAAAGGTGCCTCAATCATGTGAGGCAGCTCACGAGGTCTCGAAAGTGGAAGCACAAAGAAGGGAGAGATAGATCACATAGCTACTGGTCACGGACCCATGGTCCAAGGAGGACTACTCACAGTACATACGGGAGGCGTCCATGGCTATGGATGGTCTCCCGGAGGGGGTAGCTTCTCTCAGCAGTGTGCCGGAACAGCTTCTCCAGGCAGCCCCGATCTTGAAACGGCGGCGGCGGCGGTATAGAGGCGAGATCGCGGAAAAGAGATCGATCTTAGGGGTTTCCGTCACGGGGGGTAAATATAGGCGAAGGGGGGCATCGAGAGGGGCCACAGGGCAGCCAGGAGGCTCTCTGGCGCGGCCTAGGGTGGGGCCGCGCCAGGGACCCTTCTGGAGTCCCTGTGGTGGCCCCCCTTCCCTCCTTTGGTGTTTCCGGAAGCTTCCGTGTCGCTGATTTTTTATATGATTTTTTCGGATTTTTTGGAGCACTTTTAATGGCCGGAAAACCTGAAATACAAAAACAGCAGAAAACAACAACTGGCAGCTGGGTGCACTAGGTTAATAGATTAGTCCAAATATGCTCAAAAGTGTATGAAAGTTCAAGCAGATCATGGAAAAGGCACACAAAACATGCATGGAGCAAGCAGAAATTATAGATACGTTTGGGACGTATCAGTCAGCAATCTTTCGTAAAGTCAAAACACTACAATATCATTGTAAGAATAAAACCTGAAACTGTTAACAAAAATAGCGGTGAGTGTCTCGTACTGTGGTACACGGCTTGTAACACCGTGTCAAACCTGCATTGGCACACAGAGCATAGAACTCTTCTTGTATGCCGGCATCCTCCATGAAATCTTCGCATGGAAATGCCATGGCTTTCGCGGGTGACGCATCCAACATCTCTATGGGTACGATATCTTCATTGTAGATCACCCTCGTGGTCGAAGGTGAAGCTGCAGAACGCGTAACAAGGCTAGAGCGCTCGGGTTTCTTCTTCCGAAGCCACTTTCCTAGCCTCTCCATTTCTGAAATTTTTAACAATTCACAAAAACGAAGATTTAAGCAAAACTAGTTTGGGCAAAACATTCTACTTACTTTACCAAGGCTCAAACTAGCAACAAAACTTGAAAAATAAATTTCTACACAAACATTTAAGCTCAACTAAACAGCACCAAGAACTACTAAATACTCACTAATGAAGCCACCAACTAGAAAACTAATTGGAGGGGTGAGGGAGTCACATACCAGAGAGTATTTGTTCCAAATTTCAGCTCAAATGAGTGGTTGTAGAAGGAGATCGAGGTTCCATGCTCAAGAACAACAGAACCAGAGCAAGAACATGAGTTTTTGGGAGGAAGGAGAGATAGTGAGGGAAGAGAGGCCACCAGGGGGTGCCTGTTGGCCCCAGGAGGGTGGGTGGCGCGGACAGGAGCTGGGCCGCGCCACCTGGCCTCTTGGGCCAGGGGTGGACCCCCCTGGTCAGCCACAGGTGCCTCCTGATGGCTTTTTACCTGGAAATTTTGATTTTTATTTTTCTGGAATTTTCTGGGCAACTTCACTATAGAGAATATTTCAAAGTTCAAAAAGCTGCAAAAACTTTCGTGGACTTGAGAAAAAAGTTAGAACAAGTGAAGCTTTAAACACAAAAACTTGGGTACAACAAGGAGAATAAAAGCTAAAGGAAATGAAAACATAACAAGCTCAACTTTTTACCTATATAAAACATGCTAGTTAGCAAGGTTGATCAAGTCTTACCAACAAACCTGTGGTATACAGCGCAGAAAGTCTAGCCTCTTATGAAGTGATCATTGCACTCTCACTTTAATGGACATTGTCCCCACCATAATTGTCTTGTATTTATGGTATACATGTAGTGGACAATCCCATTCTCCAATCTTCACGGTCTCGATATTCTCAATGGAGTTAAGGCCATGCCTTTTGTCGATCTTCTTCGGAAAATACACCGTGTGTTCTTTGTCATTCACGTTGAAGGTAACCTTCCCTTTATTGCAATCAATAACAACACCTGCGGTGTTAATAAAAGGTCTACCAAGGATAATGGACATGCTCCCATCCTCGGGCATGTCAAGCACAACAAAATCAGTAAGTATTAAGCAATTGGCAACTTCAACAGGAACATCCTCACAAATACCGATCGAGACGGCCGTGGACTTGTCGGCCATCAGTAGAGAGATATCTGGGTCACCGAGCTTCTCAGGAATCTTGCCACTGAAAGAGTAGTTAGCAAGCATAGTAGATATTGCCTCATTAGGGACTTTTCTTTTATTAGTAACAATATCTTTCATATATTTAGAGTAAGGAGGTAACTTAATAGCATCAGTCAAAGGGATTTGAAGAAAAAGAGGTTTCATCCAATCACAAAACTTGTTGTAGTGCTCTTCTTCTTTGGTTTTGACGGACTTGCTTGGTAAAGGCATGGGTTTCTGTACCCATGGTTCTCGTTCCTTCCCATGTCTCCTTGCAAGAAAGTCTTCTCTAGTATACTTCTTGCGCTTATCGGGTGCTTCTTCTTCACGAACCTCGGGTGGATCATTCTTTTCAACATCTTTTTCAGGTTCACCACCGTCTTCAGTCTCAGCATCTGAGGTAGATATGCTGTTTGGATCAACAACTTCTTCTTCTTCTTCTATTGGATCGTTGGAATTGTGAGCTTCCTTGTGTTTCTTTTTCTTATTCTTCTTCTTTGGAGAGCTAACAATTTCTTCTTCTTGCACTTGAGAATCTTGCTCGATCCTCTTTGGATGCCCTTCTGGATAGAGAGGGTCCTGGGTGTGTGTTCCACCCCAGGTCTTTATACCATAAGCTTGTAAATTGTCCTGTTTGGAATTATTAGCAAGCAAATCTTTTTGCACATTAGAAATTTGTTCAAGCTGAGTTTGAACCATATGAAAATGCTTCACAAGACATTTAACATCATTAACTGTTCTTCCTAGAACATCAAGAAAACTTTTGATAGCAAGAGTATTATCATGCAACTGACCTTGTACCTTCTCATTGAAGTGACTCTGCTTCATAATAAAATTATCAAGCTCATCTAAACATTGGTCAGGAGGTTTACCTTTATGGGTGTCACTTGCATTGAAATCTAAAAGAGAGTGTACTTGTACCATAGGTGGGTGAGTGGTAGGCTCACACAGCTTCTCAATTGGGGGTAGATTCTTCACGTCTTTAGCTTTAATACCTTTCTTTCTTATAGACTTCTTTGCTTCTTGCATATCTTCGGGGCTTAGGAAAAGCATGCCCCTCTTCTTTGGTGGTGGAGGTGGTTCAGGCACAGACCAATCTTCATGGTTTTTGGCAATCTTGCCCATCAAATCTTCCGCATCGTCCGGTGTTCTTTGCCTGAAAACACAACCAACACAACTATCTAGATAGGATTTAGACCCATCGGTTAGACCAGCATAAAATATATCAAGTAATTCATTCTTAGGGATCTCATGTCCCGGTCTAGCCTTCAGAAAACTGCAAAATCTCCCCCAAGCATTAGGGAGATGCTCATCCTGCAACTGTTTAAAGTTATAAATTCTTTGCAAAGCAACATGTTGCATATGAGCAGGAAAATACTTATCAATGAAAGATATAGCCATATCTTGAGGACTTTGAATGGAGCCACATGGTAGTGCATCATACCATGCTCTAGCATCTCCTTTCAAGGAAAAAGGAAGAAGCTTGGTCACATAAAAGTTCCGGATCCTTTCATCAGTTGTAAACAAGCCACCCAACTCAGTGAGTTTGGTCAGGTGCTCGATAGCATCATCATTTTCTCTGCCATAAAAGGGATCAACTTCAACTGTGGATATAAGTGAAAGATCAATAGAGAAATCATAATCAGGATCAGTGATGCATATAGGAGACGTAGCAAAAGTAGGATCAGGAGTAAACTTGTTCTTCAGGGAATGCTTTGCTAGCAACTTCTCTATAGTAGCAGGGTCGGAATCAGCACATTCATTAAGCTCCCTGCAAAAATCATCATCAAGCGTAATATAATCATCCTCAAGGAGTTTCTTCTTAAGGCCATCAAAGTTATGAGTTTTTCCAATAGGTGTTTGGGTAACAGGAATTTCAACACCCGAGAATCGGGCAGCAGCAACAATCTGTACTTGAATAAAAGAACCAAGTGAACCTGTAGTCTCAGAGGTAGTAGAAGCATCATCAAAAGTATCTGACATATTGCCAGACTCAGCAGAAGTAGCATGTAACTGAGGAGAATCAAACCGACTCATAACTGAAGGTGAATCAAGTTTAGCACTAGTGCTAAGAGCAGTACCTCTTCTCGTACGGGATGGTAAGATCGGAACCTTGGGGTCTCTTTTCTTACCCATAGTGGATAGCGTGCAGCAGGTAGGATACTTCAAGTAGACCGGTAAATAAAGCTATGGTCCCCGGCAACGGCGCCAGAAATAGTACTTGATAACCCTCAACTGTAGGGCAAGATAACCCAATTTATTGATTCGACACTTGGGGACACAAACAATACGTACAGGCTTTGACAATTGAGTTGTCAATTCAACCGCACATGAAATAAACACTTGCTTGCACAAAGGTATTAGTAGCAACTGTGATACGGTGGTAGTAGTGGTGGTGATAATAGTGGTAATGGTGGCGGTGAAACAGCAAAAGTAAAACAGCAAAAGTAAACAACTAGTAACCAGCAGGAAAGAAAACACTGTAGGCTAGGGAGATCGATGGTTGGGCGCTGCTTAGATGAGAACGAACATGTAATAGATTCTAACACGGGCAGGGATCACAGAAAAGAAAGGATCATCTAGGAAAATATCAAACATCAGGCATGTATCCCAAGGTAGTTGTACGTGCTTGCAATAAGAACTTTGCACAACATCTTTTGTCCTACCCTCCCGCTACAAATGGGGCCAAAAGGAACTTAGGGAGGTTAAGGTACTCCTGTCAAAGAGCACCGGAACAAAGCATTAACACTTCATGAATACACGGAATCCTTAAATTATAGTCCATCTCCTTTGGTGTCCCAAGCTGTCACCATTGGGATCGCCGGTTCCGGACTATAATAGGTGCATACAACTCATAGATAGGATCAAGAACACCACAAACTCAAGAAACAAAAGGGTGATCAGATCTGAAATCATGGCACTCGGGCCCAAAGTGACAAGCATTAAGAGCAACAAGTTGTAACAAAGATGATAAACACCAAGTAGATGATAGGCAACATGCCCCGAACAATCTGATTGAACTATTACATGATCTAACTCATCTAATCCCTACCATACCCTTTGCCTACAGCAGGGAATTACTCACACATGAGAGAGGAAGTCATGGAGGGATGATGGAGAGGCGATGATGATGACGATGACGATGATTTCCCCTCACCGGAGGCCAAAGCAGCCTCCAGATTAGCTCTCCCGGAGAAGAACAGAGGGTTGCGGCGGCTCCGCGACGTAGATTGGAAAAGCGACTTCTCTTCTGGGGTTTCTGCGTCGGGAGAATAAATAGGGCCAAAGTAGGGCACCAAGGGACGTGGGACCAAGCCAGGAGAGCAGGTGGCGCGGCCAGGGCTGGGCCGCGCCAGGCACCCTCCTGGCTGCCCCCTGGCTTCCCTGTGCCCCCCTTTGGACTTGCGGAAGCTTCCGGAACGCTGATTTTTTATAATAATTTTTTGGGATTTTTCCAGCGTACCTAAATATCCAGAAACCTGCACAAAACAAAAGAACACTGGTAGCTCTGCTGAAAACAGCGTCAGTCCGGGTTAGTTTCGTTCAAATCATGCAAGAATGAAGCCAAAACAATAGAAAAAGTGTTTGGAAAAGTAGATACGTTTGAGACGTATCACTATGTAAACATTTCACCTCAAAAAGATGAACTGGGATTTTTCTATGATTTTTCCCGTCACAAGGACAAAATCTGTTTCTGGACAGCATGTCACAACTTTCACTTCCCTTGTCATATGAGGCTATAAATGGCACAAAGCTTGAAAAGTAAAGATACAATGATGTTGCTACAGTAGTAACAATCATCAAGACCACTAAAAACAGAAGAAAAACAAAAAGGAAAACCTAAATTCGTTGCGGGCTGCCTCCCGAAAGCGCTTTCTTTTATGCCTTTAATCTAGGCATGATGCAAAAAGATCAAGTTGTATCAATTGAACCATCATCAATATCATCAAAAATCTCTTCAATAGTACAACCATTATTAAGAGGACTTTCAAATAAAGGCCTAATAAATATACTTCTAGGGATAAAAGCAAATGGCGGAAGATCAATTGGAGTTTCATTTATTCTAAAGAGAGGTATCTCTACCAAGGTCTTCACAGTTTCAACCCCTTTGGCAATAGATGGATTATTTTTGAAACGAGGAGCCTTTGGAACGTAAACGAACTTGCATTCCTTCTTTGTCGGAGTTTCTACCTTTTTGGTTTTGATTGAGGAGAGAGTAGTTCCTAGGGTGTCAATGATTTCCTCAATCTTATCTATCCTAGAAGGATCCAAGTCATGGGATTTGATGGTCTCCAAGGTTTTGAAAATTTTATGCATGGAGCTATCGAGTCTATTAAAATTCCCTTGAATCTTACGATCAAACTCACTTATCTTATTAATGCTTGGCATCTCTAGCTCTATCTTTTCAAGTTTTTCATAATGTGAGCTAGGGTAATGTCCTCTTGAATGCTAGCAACAGGGGGATTTCCAACAAGATTTTCCATAATACTAAGAGCTTCCCAAACTGGGACTTCTAGGAAATTCCCATTGATAGCAGTATCTAGGATAAACCTATTCCCAGAAGTAATTCCAACATAAAAGTTTCTAAGAAGGATAGTAGTGGATTGCTTCTTGGTGGCTTTTTGTAGAATCATTAATTCTATACCAGGCATCTTTCAGACTTTCACCACCTCTTTGTTTAAAGGTGAGCACTTCTACTTCACCAAATGCAAAAGGACCAGACATAATGACAAGTACTAGACAGGTAACTATTTTTTTGATTTTTGATAAAGGACACTAAAGCAAAAACTGAAAGGTAAACTAACAAGACTAAAAAGAATAGATAAAAGATAGTGTGCAACTCCCCTATCTTGAAGAGTGGAGTCCCCGGCAACGGCGCCAGAAATTTTCTTTGATGGATTCTCGCCCCTCGTTGGTTACCCAAAGTGGAAGGTTGAGATGTAGACATCAGCAAATTTCCCTCGGTGAAGATACCAAGGTTTGTCTCTAGTAGGACTCCGACAACGATAGGAAGGTGACAACGGCGCCAGCAATTAGGCGGTTGACGTGCACCTGCACACACAACAGATAACTTTCCTCCCAACGAGTACAAAGAGGTTGTTGATACGTCCCAAACGTATCTATAATTTCTGCTTGCTCCATGCATGTTTTGTGTGACTTTGCCATGTTTTGCTTGAACTTTCATACACTTTTGAACCTATTTGGACTAACCTATTAACTCAGTGCACCCAGTTGCCAGTTTCTGTTTTCTCCTGTTTTTGTATTTCAGGTTTTCCGGCCATTAAAAGTGCTCCAAAAATCCCGGGAACATATATAAAAAATCAGCGCAACAGAAGCTTCCGGAATCCCCAAGAGAGGGAAGGGGGCCCACCACCAGACAGCCAGGAGGGCAGGTGGCGCGGCCCCACCCTCGGCCGCGCCAGGCACCCTCTTGACTGCCTCGTCGGTCCCCTCGACGACCCCCTTCGCCTATATTTACCCCTCGGGGTGGAAACCCCTAATACGGACTCCTCTTTAGCGATCTCGCCTCTGTTCCGCCGCCGCCGCCGTTTCTAGATCGGGGCTGCCTGGAGAAGCTGCTCCGGCACACTGTCGGGAGAAGCTACCCCCTCCGGGAGACCCTCCATAGCCATGGACGCCTCCCATATGTACCGTGAGTAGTTTCCCTTGGACCATGGGTCCGTGACCAGTAGCTATGTGATCTATCTCTCCCCCTTTTGTGCTTCCACTTTCGAGTCCTCGTGAGCTGCCTCACATGATCGAGGCATCTACGTAATTTCTACTGTTGCTATGCTGAGTTTGTTGGGATCTAATGGATTATGAGACTATGTTCAGATTGTGATGAGTAATATATTTGGTTCTTCTCTTTATATTTTGTTCTTGAGTAAATTCTTGCATGTTCTCCGTTGCGGTATTTGCGTTGGCCAAGTATTTTATTTGCAACTCCAAGAGAGAGCGTTATGCTCGATTGTGGGTTCAGCCCCTTGATGTCTAGCTTGAGTGACAGAAACATGAGACTAGGGGATGTGTTGTTGCCACCAGGGATAAAACAACGGTGCTTCTACCTGCGGGTGCAAGGATTGTTTACTTTACGCATAGTTCTTTTAATGCAGTTGTCTGTTGCTTTGAGTTTACACTTTGGGTGGGATTCGCAACTTAATACCAGCGAGATGTTCTGGATAGATATCTCAAGGTGGATGATTCGTAGTAGATACATATGGATTTCGGTCTACTTACCTTGGCGTACTGCCCATTTCTTTTGACCCCTTCCTTTCTTTGCAGCATAGTTAGCATTGCGGTGCCTTCATAATCATGTCAATTGCCCAACTGTGATTTGTTTACCTCGCTAGCACTTTTATCGTCTTTTGGGAGAGAGACATCACTAGTGAAAATCACGGGACTCTGGTCCATCTTCATATCACTGTTTACACCATTATTACTTTCAGTCTTTACTTTCAGTTGCCACTATTATTATATCTTGCGTTGATCCTTTGTAAACAGCAAGGCCGGAGGAATTGACAACTCCTCTGTACTCGTTGGGAGCAAAGTTATTTGTATCTGTGTGCAGGTCCAGGTGAAGCTAGCAACCTCGGCGCCATTGTTCACTTTACCACCTTCTTGTATCTTTCGGAGTCCTACGGGAGACAAACCTTGATATCTTTGCCTAGGGAAAACTTGCCGCTGCACTATATCTCACCCTGCACTTGGGGTAATCAACGAGGGCTTGAAGAGTATTAACACTCTCTTGCCATCAGTTGTCAATCCCTCCGGCCTTGTTGTTTACAAAGGATCAAACGCACGGGATAATAATGATAGGGATAGCAACAGAAAAGGAAATAAAGCAGAAAATAAATAGTGGGTGTAAACAGTGTTGGAAATATGGACCGGGGTCCCATGATGTTCACTAGTGATGTCTCTCTCCCAAAAGACGATAAAATATCCATGCGAGGAAAACAAATTACAGCTGCTCAATTGAAAGGATTATGTGCGCAAACCAATGCTAACTATGCTATAAAGAAGGGAAGAGGCTCAAAAGCATGGGCTGTACGCCAAGACAAGTAGACCGAAATCCATCAGCATCTACCTACTAATCATCCACCTTGAGATATTTATCCAGACCATCTCGCTGGTATTAAGTTGTGAATCCCACCCAAAGTGTAAACTCAAAGCAACAGACAACTGCATTAAAGAACTTTGCGTAAAGTAAACAATCCTTGCACCCGCAAGTACAAGCACCGTTGTTTTCTCCCTTGTGGCAACAACACATCCCCTAGACTCATGTTTCTGTCACTCAAGCTAGTCATCAGGGGGCATGAACCCACAATCATGCATAAAGCTCCCTCTTGGAGTCACTACCTACTACTTGGCCAAAGCAATAAACAGCAATGGAGAACATGCAAGAATTACTCAAGAACATAAATATAAAAGAGGAGAATCAAATATATTACTCAAACACAATCTGAACATAGTCCCATAATCCATCAGATCCCAGCAAACTCAGCATAGCAACAACAGAAAGATTACATATGTGCCTCGATCATGTAGGGCAGATCCCGAGGTCTAAACCATGAAGAACAAAGAGGGGAGGAGAACATCACATAGCTACTGATTATGGACCCATGGTCCAAGGTGGACTACTCACGGTTCATCCGAGAAGCATCCATGGTGGTGGAGAAGCACCCAGAGGTGGTTCCTCCCTCCAGTAGGGTGCCGGGAAGAGGGCTCCTGGTGCTCCCGATCTTGGAAGCGCGGCGACGGCGGAACAGAGGAGAGATCGCGAAAAGGGTTCTGTCCTCGAGGGTTTCACGATGAGAGGGATATATAGGCGAAGGGGGTAGCCAGAGGTGGACCAGGGGCCCCAGGCGCGCCCCTTGCGCGGCCTAGGGGGTGGCCACGTCAGGTGGCCGCCTGGGCCACCAATGGCTCCCCTCTGGGCCCACTTGGTCTCTTCCCAAAGCTTCCTGTACGCTGATTTTTCCTATATTTTTCCCGGATTTTTATGGCACTTTAAGTAATGGGAAAATCTGAAATACAAAAATAGCAGAAAACAGGAACTGGCACTGGGGTGCACTGAGTTAATAGGTTAGTCCAAATATGATCAAAAGTGTATGGAGGTGCATCAATATCATAGCAATATCACACAAAAGATGCATGGAGCAAGAAAAAATTATAGATACGTTTTGGACGTATCAGACGCCGCCGTGCAACATTGATGATGGTGAGGCCGCTCGTTTCTCTTGCAGGTTTGGCTGACGGCGCAGGATATTCCAGCTTCGTGTGGGTGTCGGCTTCATCATGGTGTGCGGCGGCGTGATCACGAACTTCCCGCAGTAGCATGGATGTGAGGTGGTGGCGTGACGGTAGGCGTGTCCAATTGAGGCGGGCACAATGATTCGGTCAGGAAGTGCGGTGGCGATCTAGCTACTGTGTGCTGGGGTATTTGATGATTTTCCCCACCTTATTTTTCTATTTGATGATTTTCCACTGATTGCCTCAATGACGGATGGATCCGGGCCCCATTTGTCATTCTCCGGAGGGGAAAATTATCAAATGGCAAAGTAAGGTGGGACAAAAGATCAAATTTGCCTCCTGATTTAGAGACATTGCACTTCACACAAGCACGCGTCGACAATAGTGATTTTGTTTTCGTGCTTCAGTTTCATCCATGTTGACCCTTGCACCGACATGCTTGCCAGGGCTCTCTCCGAAAAGATGGTAGTTGGTGGTGATTTGCTCCACCGTCGATGCTGGTCACACGGCCTGCGTCGGCTGCCTCGTTGTGGATTGTGGCAGCCACCGAAAGGTCTTCTGAAGTTTTCATTTTCCAAATCCGGTGGTTGACTTTTGCGAGATGAAAATTATGAATGAAGACTTGACACAGAGGGAAGGATGTGCATTGGCGACAGTCTCACATGACATGTAACTGTTGGAATGGTGAAAAAAATGTGACGTCCACACATAAGTATTTAGAATAATCCGAGTCGCATATCGATCTATCGAGGATCAAGCAATCACCACGATCGTCGTGAAGCGCAAAGAGAAGCTCAAGGCCTAAGACGAGCGCTTCAAGTCGGATCGAAGCGGGCTCCAGGCGGAGGTTGACCAGCTCAAGAAGGATAACGAAGCGGCCCGGGCCGCGGAACGGAGCGCCTCAGAAACTCGGAAGCTGGCCGAAGACGAGCTCCTCTCGCAGCGGGTGAAGACAGGTCCTTCCCCAGGCTCTGGGGAGAGGTCCCAGGAGCTCGAGCTCAGGAACATGTTGCGCACCCTCCAGACGCGCACCCGCGCCGCCGCCAATCGTCTTGGGATCAACGTCCACCGTCTAGCCAAGGAGGAAGACGACACCGGCTGCCTGCTGATGGATTCTCGCCCCTCGTTGGTTACCCCAAGTGGAAGGTTGAGATGTAGGGTAGCGGCAAATTTCCCTTGGCGAAGATGCCAAGATTTGAGTTAGTTGGTTGGCTCCAAGGATCGACAAGTAGGTGGTAAAGTGAACAATGGCGCCGTTTACAACCAAGGTTGCTTACTTGACCTGGACCTGCACACAAAACAAGTAACTTTGCTCCCAACGAGTTCAGAGAGGTTTTCAATCTCTCCGTCATTGTTGTTTACAAAGGATCAAACAAAAGGGTAAATAGTAGTGATAATTGCAACAAAAGTAAAAGCAGAAAGTAAAGTGGAGGTGTAAACAGTGGTGGAAATATGGACCGGGGTCCCATGATGTTCACTAGTGATGTCTCTCTCCCAAAAGACAATAAAATAGCTAGCTGGATAAACAAATTACAGCTGGGCAATTACCAAAATTATAAACGCACCGCAATGCTAATTATGCTACTAGAAAGCTAAAGGCTCAAAAGTACGGGCAGTACGCCAAGACAAGTAGATCGAAATCCATCTGCATCTACTCACTAATCATTCACCTTGAGATATCTATCCAGAACATCTCACTGGTATTAAGTTGCGAGCCCCACCCAAAGTGTAAAGTCAAAGCAACAGACAACATCATTAATAAACTTTGAGTAAGGTAAACAATCTTTGCATCCGCGGTTACAAGCACCGTTGTTTTCTCCCTGGTGGCAACAACACATCCCTTAGTCTCATGTTTCTGTCACTCAAACTAGACATCGAGGGGCATGAACCCACAATCATGCATAACTCCCCCACTTGGAGTTACTATCAACTACCTGGCCAAAGCAATAAAAAGTAATGGAGAACATGCAAGAATTACTCAAGAACAAAATATAAAAGGAAACCAAATATATAACTCATCACGATCTGAACATAATCAAATAATCCATCGGATCCCAGCAAACACAGGATATCAATAACAGGAAAATTACATAGGTGTCTTGATCATGTAGGGTAGCTCACAAGGGCTAAGAATTGAAGAACAATATTGGAGAAAAGACATCACATAGCTACTGGTCATGGAGCCATGGTCCAAGGGGGACTACTCACGACACATCCGGAAAGCGTCCATGATGGTGGAGAAGCTCCCGGAGGTCAATCCTCCCTCTGGCAGGGTGCCGGGAAGAGGTCTTCTGTTGCTCCCGATCTTGGAAGCGCGGCGGCGGCAGAACATAGAGGAAATTCGCGATGCGGGGTTCTCCTTGAGGGTTTTCGGGATGAGGATGTAATATAGGCCGAATGGGGGCACCAGGGGGTGGCCCCACCTACCAGGCGCCCTGGTGGCGCGACCAGGGAGGGGGCCGCGCCACCTGGCCGCCTGGGTGCAAGGTGGCCCCCCAGGTCCTCATTCGGGGCTCCGGAAGCTTCCGTCTCACTCATTTTTTATATGATTTTTCTGGAATTTTTGGAGCACTGTAAATTGGGGGGGGACATGCAACTTACAGACATTAGCAGACCGAAACTGGCATTGGGTGCACTGAGTTAGTAGGTTAGTCCAAATATGTGTAAAATGATATAAAAGTGTAGCAAAACATGTAGCAATGTCACATAAAAGTGCATGGAACACACAGATATTATAGATATGTTTGAGACGTATCACCCGCATGCCTTCTTGGTGCTAGTCGGGGTCTTGCAATCGGCGTCGAAGGAGCTGGACATCATCATCGATGTCGAGGGTCGCGCGCTCCTGACCATGGCGGCGATGCACATCTTCTCCAACATCTGCCATGCCGATCCGTCCCTCGACCTCGGCGTGATGACGGCCGCTGTGCCCTCTCAAGTCTCTGAGGAATTGGCTCGGGAGGTGAAGGAGCATGTAGATTCACTGGTTCGAGGCTTCACCGCATAAACGATGTTGAGGCGGGGACCACGGATGGTGATGGTGACGACATTGCCATGTCGATCTGATTGTGCATCTCCTTGTACCTGTACCAGATGCATGCCGCCCCATGGGGGCATACAACTTGTGTTTTGTAATAATATTAGGTACCTGACACTCACGTATTTTCTTTCTCATTTGAGAATTCCAGCCCCCGAGCGTGAGAGGGTGTGAGGAGAAAGGCCCGCGAGGCGTTGGATCGGCAAGGACCCCTTGGGTTGATGCTCGCGAGGCACCATTGTCTTATTCCTGCAGCATGGGCGTGCCCATGAGTTTTCACATGTATAGCAGCGGTAGGCCCTTTTTGGTTCGCGCGTGTGTGCTACACGAGGAGATTGACTACCAAGGACCTTGGTGAGGTGTGTACACGGGAGCAGCCTCGCGAGCCAGAGCTCATTCACTTGGGGTTTTTGGAGCTGCTGGGACAGATCTCAAGCACATGCATCTGTATCCAGCCCCCGCTTGTGTGGCGCACGAGGGAGAACCTGCGAGCGCGAACGGCTCCTGAGGTAAAAAGAGACAACAAGGAGCGAGAATTATACCAAAATACGAGTATAGATAGACGCACAAAGCTTGACTGCTGAAAGATTTCCATTAGATTCAAAAAAGCCAAAAAAGGACACAAAAAATGTTGTCGGCGTGTGATGGCACTGAAGTAGTGCTCCTCGTTGGTTACCCCAAGTGTAAGGTAGAGATGTACGTAGATAGTGGCTAATTTCCCTTACACGAGGACTGTAAGGTTTATCGAATTCAGGAGGACTCCAAGGATCGACAAGTAGGTGTCAACGACGCCAAAGATTACTTGATAACACGAGAGTTGACGTGGACCCGCACACAGAAACAAATAACTTTGCTCCCAACGATTACAGATGGGTTGTCAATCCCTCTGACCTTGTTGTTTACAAAGGATCAAACGCAAGAGTAGATAGTAGTGATAATTGCAACGGAAAGTAAAAACAGTAAATAAAGTGGAGGTGTAAACAGTGGTGGATATATATATGGGCTGGGGTCCCATGATGTTCACTAGTGATGTCTCTCTTCCAAAAGACGATAAAACAACTAAGCTGAGCAACTGACAAAATTATAAACGCACCACAATGCTAATTATGCTACTTGAAAGTAAGAGGCTCAAAAGTATGGGCAGTACGCCAAGAAAAGTAGACCGAAATCTATCTGCATCTAATCACTAATCATCCACCTTGAGATATGTATCCAGAACATCACTCTATTATTAAGTTGCGAGCCCCAACCAAAGTGTAAACTCAAAGCAATAGACAACTGCATTAACAATCTATGCGTAAGGTAAACAATCCATGCAACCGCGGTTATAAGCACCGTTGTTTTCTCCCTGGTGGAAACAACACATCCCCTAGTCTCATGTTTCTGTCACTCAAGCTAGACATCGGGGGGGGGGGGGGGGCATGAACCCACAATATGCATTACGCTCCCTCTTGGAGTTACTATCTACTACTTGGCCAAAGCAATAAAAAGCAACGGAGAACATGCAAGAATTACTCAAGAACAAAACATAAAAGGTAAACCAAATATATAACTCATCACGATCTGAACATAATCTCATAATCCATCGAATCCCAGCAAACACAGCATAGCAATAGCAGGAAAATTACATATGTGCCTTGGTCATGCAGGGCAGCTCACAAGGACTAAACATTGAAGAACAAGATTGAAGAGAAGACATCACATAGCTACTGGTCATGGACCCAAGGTCCAAGGGGGACTACTCACGGCACATCCAGTAAGCGTCCATGGTGGTGGAGAAGAGGTCTTCTGGTGCTCCTGATCTTGGAAGCGCGGCGGCGGCGGAACAGAGAGGTATTTCGTGATGCGGGGTTCTCCTCAAGGGTTTTTCCTGGACAAAGATGTAATATAGGTCAAAGGGGGAGCCAGCGGCCACCTGGGGCTGCCAGGCGCCCTGGTGGCGCGACCAGGGGTGGGGCCGCGCCACCTGGCCGCCTGGGCGCCAGCTGGGGCCCCCTGGCCCTCCTTCGGGGTTCCGAAAGCTTCCGGTCGCTGATTTTTATTTTGATTTTTCTGAACTTTTTGGAGCATTTTAATTTAGGAAAAAAATCACTGCGACTAAAGACATCAGCAGACAGAAACTGGCACTGGCTGCAGTGAGTTAGTAGGTTAGTCCAAATATGTGTAAAATGATATAAAAGTGTAGCAAAACATATAGCAATGTCACATGAAAGTTGATACGGTGAGGATAGTTCTCACTCCTCGTTGGTTACCCCAAGTGGAAAGTGAGATGTAGCGTAGCAGCAAATTTCCCCTATGTAGAGGATAGGGTTTGTCTCCCGTAGGACTCGCAGAGATACAAGAAGGTGGTAAAGTGAACAATGGCGCCGTTCACAGCCTAGGGTTGCTAACTTCACCTGGACCTGCACACAGATACAAATAACTTTGCTGCCAACGAGTACAGAGGAGTTGTCAATTCCTCCGGCCTTGTTGTTTGCAAAGGATTAACGCAAGAGATAATAATAGTGGCAACTGAAAGTAAATTAAGGGTGTAAACAATAATGTGAAGATGGACCGGGGTCCCGTGATTTTCACTAGTGATGTCTCTCTCCCAAAAGACGATAAAAGTGCTAGCGAGGTAAACAAATCACAGTTGGGCAATTGACAGGATTATGAAGGCACCGCAATGCTAACTATGCTGCAAAGAAAGGAAGGGCTCAAAAGCAATGGGCAGTACGCCAAGGTAAGTAGACCGAAATCCATCTGCATCTACTACGAATCATCCACCTTGAGATATCTATCCAGAACATCTCGCTGGTAAACTCAAAGCAACAGACAACTGCATTAAAAGAACCATGCGTAAAGTAAACAATCCTTGCACCCGCAGGTACAAGCACCGTTGTTTTATCCCTGGTGGCAACAGCACATCCCCTAGTCTCATGTTTCTGTCAATCAAGCTAGACATCAGGGGGCTGAACCCACAATCGAGCATAACGCTCTCTCTTAGAGTTGCAAATAATATACTTGGCCAAAGCAAATACCGCAACGGAGAACATGCAAGAATTTACTCAAGAACAAAATATAAAAGAGAAGAACCAAATATATTACTCATCACAATTTGAACATAGTCTCATAATCCATCAGATCCCAACAAACTCAGCATAGCAACAACAAAAATTACATAGATGCCTCGATTATGTGAGGCAGCTCACGAGGACTCGAAAGTGGAGGCACAAAAGGGGGAGAGATAGATCACATAGCTACTGGTCACGGACCATGGTCCAAGGGAAACTACTCACGGTACATACGGGAGGCGTCCATGGCCATGGAGGGTCTCCCGGAGGGGGTAGCTTCTCCCGGTAGGGTGCCGGAGCAGCTTCTCCAGGCAGCCCCGATCTAGAAACGGCGGCGGCGGAACAGAGGCGAGATCGCGAAAAAGGAGTCCATCCTAGGGGTTTCCACCCCGAGGGGTAAATATAGGCGAAGGGGGGGTGTCGAGGAGACCCACCAGGCAGCCAGGAGGCCTCCTGGCGCGGCCTAGGGTGGGGCCGCGCCAGGGACCCTCCTGGCCTCCTGGTGGTGGCCCCCTTCGCTCCTTTGGTGTTTCCGGAAGCTTCCGTGACGCAGATTTTTTATCTGATTTTTCCGGATTTTTTGGAGCACTTTTAATGGCCGAAAAACCTGAAATACAAAAACAGCAGAAAACAGAAACTGACAATTGGGTGCACTGAGTTAATAGGTTAGTCCAAATTGGTTCAAAAGTGTATGAAAGTTCAAGCAAAACATGGCAAAGTCACACAAAACATGCATGGAACAAGCAGAAATTATAGATACGCACTACTAGGGAAATGGCTATACATGGAAAGCTTATTAGTGGCGCATTTTATATGTAATGCGCCACTATGTTGTAAGGGGTGGCGCACTAGTAATAAATGCGCCACCCAGAAGCTCTTATAGGTGGCGCATTTTCCAAAATGCGCCACCTCTAAGAGTGGGCCAGCCCTGGATCCCCTTATACGTGGCGCATTTGGAGAAATGCGCCACCCCTAAGAACCTTATAGGTGGCGCATTTTGGAAATGCACCACCCCTAAGAGCTTAGGGGTGGCGCATTCCCATAAGGAATTATTAGTGGCGCATCCAGAATGCGCCACCCATAAGCTCTTAGGGGTGGCGCATTTCCCATATGCGCCACTAATAAGAAAAAACTGCGCGGGAAAATTCCCAAATACACCCCCCCCCCCCCCCCCCGTGGACCGCCTTTTCAATTTGAAAAAAAATAAAAGAAAATGATAGAAATGTCAAAAAATAAAAGAAAATAATTTTCCCAAATGATATGTGGTCTAGTTGTTAGGAAAATTTACAAATATGAATTTCGACTTTTTTTGAAAAATCTCCCGAGAATTTCGTAAAATGGGCTTAACTTTTGCATACGACCTCCGATGAAAAAGTTTTTTATATGAAAAATCATCTACTCGAAAAGTTATATCCAAATTCAACGGGGTGAAACCCGTAGAACATTTTTAGAATCCTCAAAAACCTAACAGAAAAAAAGTTACGGGCGTTTGAACATCTGGAGGCCCAAAAAAAGAGAAAAATTGAAAAAAAAATTGAACTTAGTAGTGGCGCATTTTGTATGAAATGCGCCACTAGTAACAGAATTTTTTTTTTAAATTTCTAAAAAATATTTTTTTAATTCAAAATAGACTAGAGGACAAATCGGGAAGTTAAAAAAAGTTGAAATTTTAGATAGTCACATTAAAAATTTAAAAAAAAATAAAAACAATTTTTTTTAATAAAATATTTTTTTTTTAAAGTTCAAAATATGCTAAAGGTCCCATCGAGAAAGTTTCAAAAAAATGTTTAAAATTTTAGCACACCCATGAACATTAACAGGGTCCTAGACATCAACATGGTTTAATAGGATATTTTTGTTAGATATATCAACAAGTGCCTGCTAGGTGAGCTGGAGTGAGAGTTGAATAGAACCGAGAAGTTAAGCGTGCTGGGCTGGAGTAGTGTTAGGATGGGTGACCCTCGGGGAAGTCTGACCACGGAGGTTAGTTTGACCTGAGATTAAGCATAGTCACCGGGCATTAAGCATACTAACCTGAGATTAAGAAAAAAATAAAAAAAAATAAAAATAAAAAATAGAAAAATGTTTTCCAGATCCAGATTCAAAATTCAAAATTTAAAAAAATTTAATAGTGGCGCATTTTCAGAATGCGCCACCCCTAAGAGCTTATAGGTGGCGCATTCTGAGATGCGCCACGCCTAAGGGTTTAGGGGTGGCGCATCCAGAATGCGCCACCTATAAGCCCTTATTAGTGGCTTGTAGTTAGTGGCGCATCCATAATGCGCCACTAAACAGAAAAAAAGGACGCCACGAAAAGGGCATTCCCTAGTAGTGACGTTTGGGACGTATCAACATCCAAGCTTAATTCCTGCTCGTCCTCGAGTAGGTAAATGATAACAAGCATAATTTCTGTGGTGACATGCCACACAATCATAAAAGTACTTTTAAGTAAAGCAATCAAAGCATGCAATTCAATTCAAGTCTTAACAAGCAAGAGTCTATATTAGCATTGCCACAAGCAACAAAAGAACAAAGGGTGCAAGAGCTCTTGCTGTCCGTGACTCAAATGTCTCCAGATGGTGTTTGCGTGCAAGCAAGGGATAGGGAAATACGAGAGAGAAAATAATGTTGTTGAGAACAACTATCTACTAAAGTTTCACACTTGGTCTCCTTTGGATTTCTTATCTTGACTCGTCCCTAGACCACTAGCCAGGTACAAGTCAAACTGATCCACTCCCTTTCGATATTTTGAGCACTCATGCAATGGATGAGCGTGAGCAAGAAAGTTGACACCTAAAAGGCGAAACAGAAAGAAGGTGGAGGAGGAAGACAAAAAGGTGTGAAAGGCTCACATCAATGAGGACAATCATAGGCGAGAGAAGGCCATATGATAGATATGATGTGAGGAGTAGGGATTGCCATACAACGGATGCACATGTGAGCTAAAAGCTCTCCAAGGAAACTAGTGGGGGTGCATCTGACTTGCTTGCTGAAGAAGACCTAGAGCTCGTTTGAGGAGGTTCATCATTGGAATATACAAGCCAAGTTCTATAGTGTGAAGGGTCCCCACATAGCTATATGCATGAATGATGATCTCTATGGAGTACAAGGGATAGAAGATGAAGTACTAGTGTGGATATCTCAAAAGGAATAGTAGTATGCCCCCTTCTCTCTTTTTATTTTTCTCTCTTTCTCTTTTTTTGGTGGCCTCAATGGCTCTTTCTATTTAACTCTCATTTGTCCTCTTTGGGATCTTTTGATTTTGTCCTCTTTGTGATATTTTCCTAACTTTAGGGGCAATACTCTATATTTTACAAGAATATATAGGAGATCTTTCACACTTTACAAAGGTACTCACATAAAGAAAATGTAACTATCATGATGCAAATGTATGCCGCTGCCAGTGTAGCAGGAACATGTATGACATGAAGATCAAGTCATGAGAAGGTGGATGTTGCATGGCAATGTATCTCGGAAAGGCTATGGAAGTGCCTTGTAGGTAGGTCTGGTGGCTGTTTTGAGGAAAGATATAAGGAGGTTTATGATGACAGAGCGTATCATGCCAAGGGTTTGGATGCACCGGCGAAGTATGCGCCAACTCTCGAGGTGAGAAAGGTCAATGCACGGTACCGAAGAGGCTAGAAAAAGTATAGGTGGGTGGAAGTGTCAACTTTTGAATACTCACATTAGTCCAAAGAACTCATGCACTTATTATCGGTAACTCTCAATCTAATCAGGAGGTTCACAAAGAGACAGGTACCCCGAGGAGGAGTGTATGGGGGTTTGGTTATCCTTGCGCATCCTCGACTCATGGTACGTGAGTGTACTCTAATATTCGAACCCTCCAGAGGTTAGTGATTCATCTAGTAGCTAGAGTTCTCAACATGGGTTTTTGGTTTTCGAAAAACACACGGATTGCCAAAAATATGACATCTATCACTAATAGGCAAGAGCTCTTGACACCATAAGTTCAAACATTACTCTAATCAATACCTCAAAACTATTGCAAGTTACTACTACAACTAGAATAGCAACTTTAGCTACCTACTTTCAGTCAAGACACAGAACTCAGTGGAACAGGCAAACTCTCTAACAACATAAAACATGCAACCTATAGAAAGTTCAACCTAAGACAAAAGAAAATCTCTAGAAAAACTAAATCACTACAACTAAACAGAACAACAGCTAAGAAAAGAAAAAGAACAACTCACAGCTAAAAGAATAAGCATGCAAATCCTATGAGGAGTTCTAGTTCAAGTGGAGCGTGAATCTTTCCCACACAAAAGAAAGTAAGTAAGATGGGATCTAACTTGTTACTATAGCAAACTAAGCAAAACAAAACTAAAAACAAAACCTAAGAGCGAGACGCTCCAAGAAAAGCACATAACGCATGAACTGATAAAAATATAGTGCAACGAGAGACGAACTGATAATTGTTGATGAAGAAGGGGATGCACGGGGGCATCCCCAAGCTTAGACGCTTGAGTCTCCTTGAATATTTATTGGGGGGGGTGCACATGGGCATCCCCAAACTTGAGCGTTTGACACTCCTGAATCTTCTTTCATCATCCTCCATCGCGCACTTGAAAACTCCCTTCATACATAACTCATTGTAGGCTGATTAGAGAGGTTAGTACCCTAATAAAATAATTTTTCCTCTACTAGAAATAAAGATAAACTTGAAGAGCTACTTTTTCCCAAGATTTCCAAAAGGTTTTTGCAAAGAAAAAGCAAGCTTAAGGTTTGCAAAAGTGAAGAGAGACAAAACGTGGCAGAATCTGTGAAAAACAGAACAGCAGATAGAAACGAATTTTTTAGGGATACTTTTGCAATTCAAATCAAAAAACTCAGAACACACGGAAGTTTCGTAATTATATAGAGCACGCTGTGTAAAAAATTCAGCTCAAAAAGATGAACTGGAATTTTTCTCTGATTTTTCTAGTCAGGAGGTAATGACGATAATTACAAGATGGGAGATCTGAAAGAGTCGACCCCCTCTATGGTGGCGCTCCTACCCCTTATACGGTCGCCCTGGTCCTCTTCCTCTAAAACACTCTGCGGGAAGGGTTGCCACATGGAGACAATTATGAAGGGGGTCATGAGCTTCCCTTATCCTGAGTAAAGCAACCTACCCCTGCTAAAACAAAATGGCTTTGGCAGGGATGAAATCCGACCGGGCGCCAACTTGTTGCTTTGCACCAAAATGACTAGTCTTCGAGATCTGCCCCGGGCGAAGTGGGTGTGACCACCTTTTTACCCAAAGGAGGCAGTCTTCATCATGCCAGCACTAGCATCGTGGTCTTCTATGCAGCCTGTCACTTCTACATCACCTGCAAAATGGCAGGCGCGGCACCGCGTAGTTTCGACGCGAAGGAAGGCTGCAAAGTAGCAGGCACGGCACCTGTTTGCACACATCTTGATAGATTCCACGGTTGAAAATTGGTACTTTTTTTTTGTTACAAAAGAATTTTTTGTGAGCTGTAGGAAATACGAGAAAACAAATAGACCAACTTAGTTGGCTGCCTTCAAAACCTCTTGTCGTTTTCAATAACTTTGTTTTGTCGCCCGCTTAATAATAATCCAAATGTCGGTGCTCCTAGAGTGTGCTGTGAAAAATATGGGCTACACTAATTATGTGCAGCATGCAAGAATAATATTAGGTTAGCGAACTGGTTTCTTGTGGTGTAATCAGACACGGGGTTCTAGTATTTGTTCTAGTATTTTTGTAAAATTATTTTAAAATTTTCAGCAATGTTTATTTATCCATCCATTATAGGGAATTTGTGGTAATTTAGTCAATCTTAAGGTTTGTCAGTTCATTTTTCCGAAGGTCCTCGTAGCTAGGATAGAATGTACTGTATCTGTGTACATTCATATGAATGAATATACATACATGTTTTATTGTCATCGCTCTTGTGCTATTGAAATGTACATTTATCTAGCGAGAGGCCCCATGAGGCCATGAGCATGTGACGTTACACATTTCTCCAATATGTCGCTACAAGATTCTGAATGCAACGAAACGTTCGTTGAGATAAGATCCAAGGACAAAGCAGTTGGCACTTGCACAGTTGTAGCCTAAAATCTTTATAAGTACAATAACATTACAAAGTACAGCACATGCAGGCTTTGTATAAAACTTCCCAACTCTTAAGTTCCCTACTATATATATCCTCATCTCTCACCTTTGCATGCACTTAAACTACAACACCAAACAACATGGGTTCACGGTCTCATCTCAAGAGCCTCACATTGCTATACAATCGCACTACCAACATTCTCAACCTGCGAATTGTCACCAAAATGACATTCACAATTGACATCATCAAAAAAGTTATACCATGGCTCGCTACTGGACCCACGAATCTGCCCCAGCCCAGTGCTATCTTTCCCATCCACCTATTTCTTCTAGTTGTTCTACTTATTATCACATCTACAATGTACCTCGCACTCCGTCCTAGAACTGTATACCTTGTCGACTATGCTTGCTTCCGGCCAAGCTCCAACTTAAGATTCACAAAGGCAACCTTCCTCGAGCATGCACGTCTCTCGTCTTTTCTTGATGATTCTACTGTCAACTTTATAGCTACTATTCTTGAGCGCTCAGGCATGAGCGATGAGACCTGTGTCCCGCCTTTACATCACTATATAGAGCCATCGTGTATGCTTGACGAAGCACGTGCTGAAGCAGAGTTGGTCGTCTTCTCGGTGATCGATGACCTTATGGCCAAGACGTGCATCAACCGTGATGCAATCGGTGCTCTTATCATGAACTGCAGCGCATTCTACCCTGTACCATCCATTGCTGACATGATTGTGAACAGATACAAGTTGCGCGGTGATATTCGTGTTATGAACCTCTCTGGGATGGCGTGCTCAGCTTCGATGATCGCAGTGGGGCTCGCTAGCAACATGCTACAGGTCATGCCTCGGGGGTCGCATGTATTGGTGGTGTCGACACCGACCATTGGGCCATCGTATTATTCAGGGAGTAAGCGTTCCATGGAGTTGTCTAACATCTTGTTACGCATAGGTGGAGTAGCGAAGTTGTTATCGACTTCTAGGTCAAAGGCTCGGTTCAGGCTTGTGCATGTCACACGGATGATCACCGCAGCAAACAACTCCTCCTACCGATGCGTGTATCAAGAGGAAGATGAGAAGGGCAAACTAGGGATTTCTCTATCAAAAGACCTTACTATTGTCGCTGGAGACACATTGAAGGCCAATATGATGGCAACCGGGCCTTATGTCCTACCCACATCAGAGCTTGTTAAGTTTCTGCTCTTTCACATGGTGAGAAAACTACTCCATTGGAGGAAGATCGGACCATACATTCCTAACTTTTGTGTTGCATTTGAGCATTTCTGCATCCACGCAGGTGGACCGGCAGTTATCAACTCAGTACAACATGGTCTCAATCTATCCGACCAGTATGTTGAGCCATCGTGGATGACACTTCATCGGTTTGGAAACCAATTGAGTTCTTCAGTGTGGTATGAGTTGGCATACATCGATGCTAAAGGCCATATGAAGAAAAGCCATAGGGTGTGCATGATCGGATTTGGTGCAGGGTACGAGTGCAACACAATTGGTTGGGTGTGTATACAACCATCTTTCAGTGCAGATGGACCCTGGGCTAACTGCATCAATCATTAACCGAAGGATATCTCAAACAATATATTAAAGTGAGAGTATTTGTACCGTATGTCATCTTCTATCAGTAATAGGAAGCTGTGGCGGGACCTATGTTTTTACCTTTCCTTTTTGGTTTCTCCTTTGGCTGTGTGCATCCTGGATGTTTTGCGGTAACTTGTAGGTGCATCGGCTGTATGTAATTGGTATCTTCTTGATATTAATATATTTTCTTTTTCAAAAATCTGGAGGGAGCTGTATGATAATCAAATAACATGCACACCACTTGCATACATAATTTTTTAAGATGCAGAGATGGGGGATTTCATTGGCGGGTGGATCAAAACTAACCGATTGTTCGTTTTTATCCTTTTTTTGCAATTTATAACTTTGATAGGTCACCTCTTGTCGATATGAAGAAGCAAGCATTGAATATCTCTATACTTTTGACTAATTTTAAGATCTCTAAGATCAACCCGCATGCTATGTGATGACTCATGATATTGCAAAGTTCAGTTTTGATAATAGGTTGATGATGTTCTACTAACAGTGTTCCGCTCTGCATGGTGAAAGCTGTAATGAATGATTATATGAATAATTATAATTAATTAATATATGTGGAGGAGGTTTAAAAAAACTAATAAAAGTATGTGGGCTTTTATATAATATTAAAGGATCAATCCCTACTTATTCGTAAGCATTTATTAGTTGAGGGTCGACATCCCAAACTGTACAGTGAAAGTAGCTGTACTTCAACCTGGTGAATTTAGTAGCAGATTTCAGCACAAATCTTGACACGCAGACAACTTGGATGAAAATAATGCAACAACACAGGTACCATAACCAGCCAGAAAATGTCGGTAAAAACTCAATCATCTTCAATAAAGCAACATAACCCATAGGTCAGCATGATTAGGCAAATGTACACTACTAAAAGAAACAGTAATTTTTTAAGCCAGAGACAGAGAGCGAGAGAGAGTAATTGAATTTGATACGACATGATGCCAAACATAAAGAAACACAAGTAAATTTCTATTTGGTCTGCAGGAAGATGCAAATCCATAGATTAGTGGACCGACCAAACTAGTACTTGACAAGCAAACATAGTCCAAGATAACCAAAATAAACATAGCAGAGCACAGAAAAACCTGCTGGATTAGGAAGTTGCCTAGCATCTCCATAATCATATTTCACGGGCCAGGACTCATGTACTCGACACAATTTCAACCAAATATGAGTGTTTCAAATGAATGCTCAAAATCACCTGATTCCGTGAATTCGGCTGAAATCACACAAAAAACAGACGAGCGGCCGTGGTAAAATCCAGAAAATCCTACGTTTATGATGCAAAAACAATAAATTAAAACATGCTCCAAATTGTACACACATCAACATCGCGAAATTTTGATTTTTGCTTGTCCCGGAGCAATATCGCAGCTCAGAGAACAACGACATTATGTTCATGAAGCGTGAATCATTACAATATAGTGAGATTGCAGCGACACAATATTCATAAAAGATATAGAATCAGACAGGTCTAACGCCCCGGCCACACACCGGTTCTCGGCCGTTACGCCTGGCGGGATCTACACTGTCCCTACAAACCAATACTAGTCTTTTCTGCGCACTTTGTCCTCACTCGTGCGCCCCCGGGAACAACTTCCCAGCCAAGCACGCTTAACTTTGGAGTTCTTTGGATCTGTGCTTCCGGAAAAAAGTGCACCTTTTTTATATGTGTAGTCTTTCATTCCTACTAAGCCAGGATGTCACACACACACCCACTCAAAGGAACCGACATCCTCGTCGTCCCACAGGAACGTTCCCTCTTGGCACATGTCTGTGCGTCCAGTGCCGACACATGGCTCACCCATGTTAGCGGACTGACGCGCACACGCCCGTGTAACCGCGAGAGTCCGCTCTGATACCATTTGTAACGCCCCGGTCACACATTGGTTCTCGGCCGTTACGCCTGGCGGGATCTAGACTATCCCCACATACCAGCACTAGTCTTTCCTGCGCACTTTGTCCTCACTCATGCGCACCCGAGAACAACTTCCCGGTCGGTCACCCATCCTCAAATCGCTCCAAGCCAAGTACACTTAACTTTGGAGTTCCTTAGATCTGTTCTCCCAGAAAAGAAGGTGCCAGAATGTCACAACAAGAGTTCTCAGATACTTCAACTAACTAGGTAATTAGAGAGAGCTCAAAATATTTAGTGACTAATTGTTTAGTGAAGGAAAAATAAACTTATGAAGTAAAGTATTTGTGCTCAACAAATGAGTGGTGAGGGGCCCTCAGCATATTTAGTGCTCGGGTGTCGCACATGGAGCGCTGCGCCAAGGCGATGATGCTTCATAGGAGGAGTGGTTGCCAGGATGGTGCAAGCCGCGTAGGCCTGCTACGATGGCCGCCAGGGATGATGATAATGTGCTAAGAAATGATGTATTAGAAAAACCTAAGATGTTACTGTCCTCCTAACCATGTTAGCTGGAGTTGCTCTTAGGCATGTAAAATGGTGCTAAACATACATTAAGGCTAAGCATAGCTATTACTTTCCCACCGTGCTGATGGTTGGATTTGGAGCGAGCTCCATAATCAACCTTCATAGCTGTCATATGAAGGTTCTATGAACTCGATCTTGAAGCAAGCTTTTCATAAAGTAGGAAAAGAGTTTATTTCAACTGATTGATCCCTTTGCCACAATAAATTGTGCCATGCGTGTTATATATGTTCGTTGGAGGCTCCCGGTCGCTTTCCCCTTCTCCCTCACTTGAAACTTATCCTCCGGTTGTCTTTCCCACACCCCCAATTTCTCGGTGTTTTGAATTTTTTTTCTCCGCCGACCCTCTCCCATTCACACCTCCCACTCACGATGCAAGGTCATGTGTGGCGGTCGTGCAACCACCTACATGTACAAGGTCACTACTACTACAAGGCGACGTGCGCACCGGCATTCAAATACTTCGGGGTGTCGCACATGGAACGCCGCACCAAGGTGATGATGCTGCATAGGAGGAGGGGTTGCCAGGATGGTGCAAGTCGGACAGGCCTGCTGCGATGGCCACCAGGGATATTGATAATGTGCTAAGAAACGATGATGCTGCATAGGAGGAGGGGTTGCCAGATGGTGCAAGCCGGGTAGGCCTGCTGCGATGGCCACCAGGGATGATGATAATGTGCTAAGAAAGTATGTATTCGAAGAACGCTAAGATGCTACTGTCCTCCTAACCATGCTAGCTAGAGTTTCTCTTAGGCATGTATAATGGTGATATCTTAGCAATGCCACATATAATAGATGCTGAGGTGGAGAAGTGAGAAGTGTTAATTATTCAAGAGATGATCTCTTAGCAACAACATTCTCAGATAAATTTAGAAATGTCTAATTATTAAAAATAAGCTAAGATATAATTTATTGTACACCATCTCTTTTTGCTATATCTAAATTATATAGTGTAGTTAAAATGAAATTGTTTTATCAACCATTATACATATTGTGGTTCACGAATTGCCAACATCGAACAGCCACCTACCATCTAACGAAGCACAACAACATGATGCGACCAGCCGTGAAAACGTGACAGCTTGCCACAGCCTACAACGTAAAAAGCGGTCGCACCGAGCAGGAGAAGCCACCTCGCAGTTGCACTAGTCCAACGCACCGCACCCGACTTTCCCGTCCCGAGAACCTAAACCTCTCCATGGCTGGGTCGTCAGTGCCCGGGCCGGAGGTGTTCGACGTCGTCATCTTCGGGGCCTCGGGTTTCACCGGCAAGTACGTCATCCGCGAGGCCCTCAAGTTCCAATCCCCTAACGCCTCCCCGCTCCGCACCTTTGCCCTCGCCGGCCGGAGCCGGGACCGCGTCGCCGCGGCGCTCTGTTGGGCCGCCGCACCAGGACCCACTCCCGACATCCCCATCCTCGTCGCCGATGCCTCCGACCCGGAATCCCTCGCCTTGATCGCCGCGCGGGCGCGTGTCCTGCTTTCCTGCGCGGGCCCCTTCCGCCTTCATGGTCGGCAGGTTGCCGCGGCCTGCGCGGAAGCGGGGGCCCATTGCCTCGACATCTCCGGCGAGCCCGAGTTCATGGAGCGCGTCGAGGCCGACCTCCACGAGGTCGCCGCGAAGAATGGGTCGCTGATAGTCTCCGCGTGTGGGTTTGCCTGCACCCCTGCGGACCTCGGGTTCTTGTTCCACTCCAGGCAATGGTTGCCGCCGTCCGTGCCGGTGAGCGTGGTCGCTTACGTTAACCTGGAGTCGGACAAGAAGACCGTCGGGAACTTCGCCACGTTTGAGTCGGCCGTTCTCGGCGTGGCTAACGCCAGTAACCTGAAAGCGCTCCGCCGATCCCAGCCGAGGCTTGCAAAGCCCAGTGTGAGTTACTAATATTCTTACATTTCATTTTTGGAATGGATAATTTAGGACTAGCAATATGCTTGGATGGTAGCATTATCAAAAGGAAAATACATATTTTTTCCGTATCGAAATATAGTTCTTTAGAATATACTAGTTGTAGTATACTTTAAAGATCTATATTTCGGTACGGAGAAAATATAAGTTTAGCTCATAAAAACTTCGGCAGGCCCTTTTAACCTAGATTACTAGTATGTCGAGTGTGGCACCCGGCTTAAATCAGATCAGTAACTGGTCTATAAGTCAAGATCTTCTTCATGAGAACTCGGCTTGCATGTAAGTCAAGATCAAAACCCTAGCTCTCGACAGGCACATGATGGCTGCCCAGTGAAAACGAAGGTGCCACGTGGCCCCTTGCAAGCTGAGTACTCCTCAGCTTTATTTTTCTGCCTGGAGCAATCAGGTGTCGACATGTGCGCATGAGTAAGTTGAGTGTGTACACACTACACAAACGTGAGGAATTTAACAGTATCCCATAATCATTATTGAGAATCCGTCTCCGTCGTCGTCGTGATGGTTCAACCAATATTTGTATCAGGCCGGTGCGCTCATACGATCAGTACTGTGCTATGGGCTGCACTCCCGATTTGCTCACGGATATTGCCAGAACTACCGATCTATGGGCGGGCTTCCCACCCAAAAAAAAAAACCTAACATGACCGTACATACAGTATTTTTTTTGCGGGTAGTACATACAGTACTTTAATCGACAACCAACAATGCTAGACCAATCTATATGCGTTGCCATTGGTAGAATGTTTTTTTCCAAGGTAATGGTTAATCCTTTAATGAAATGTTTGTAAATCTGATGAATTTATATGCATGTGTAAATTTTCAATTTTTATTTTATTGCAAAAAAACATATGCCTGCACAAATAATGAGATGCCTTGAGAATCAACAAAAGGAAAACGGTAATATGTGGATCCCGTTTATCCTAAGGTGTGGCGCATAATTGATGTTTACAAACAAAGTGAAGAAAAGTGTGGCTACTCTCGGATGTACTACACTCGATTGAAAAAAAATTGAAAAATAATATGAAACAAAATCCAAAAAATATGAAACATTACGATGTTAATAATGTTTAGGGTCTTGCAAAATTTCAACCACAAATAACATATGAGGAGTTGTCAACAAAAATACAATTTTCAATTTCACAATCATTCTTTTTGTTGTTTCTTTTGTTGCAACGCACAAGCGCATTTAATACAATGCTTGATACCGATTATACTGAAAATTGATCATAAGAGTGTCGAAATATCAGGAATATGCATATTCAATGTCTGAGGATACATTCGATGTGTCCCTCATGTGATTCTATTGATTGTGATTTTTTTCTCCCGTTGCAACACACGGACATGTTTGCTAGTAGAAACTAATACATCAATCACATGTTAGTTTAACATGGAATTATCTTATACTATTAAATTTAGTTCTTTCAACTAAACTTTTGTTTAAATTTAAATAAAATCGTCGGCATGTAATATGTTTCCTTATGATTAAACTGGCTTGGCTTTGAGTTAGAGTAGACAGAAAGTCTATGTATATCCTTAACCGACACTTTCTTGGTACCAATTTGGACCATGTACAAATATGTATGTACTATGTGTGCTGGTCTAAAAATCACCAAAAAAATCCATCTAAAAATCAATTGATGCCGGTCTAGGAAAAAATATATGTGCCCTAATAACTTATCTATATCTTTTATAAAGAAAAACCCCACTAAAATGCATTTATGATGTCTATCTCAACATGCAAGCTATCCACATCACTTATTATTGTAGCCAATCATTTGTCCATGTCATCCACTAAAAAACTACACGAAGATGCATTTATATCTATCTCAACTTGCAAGCTATCCACAACTCACATTATCATTTGTCCATGTCATCCACTCTCATTACATGCATCTTTATACCCTTTCAATTTATATTGTAGTTTTTTTTTGAAATTTCCATCGAAACGCGCGGGGTATTCTTCTAGTTATACAAGAAGGCAGATGGCTATAGACTAGATACAGATTTACAGACAATACGGAAGACACAAATCTTGTTGCTTGTTGTCTACAACCTGGAACAGTTCGGTTTCTTATAAATATTTGTTTGCCTACCCCTGACAATCAATTTTGTTTTGAGGTGATACATCTGTTTTACCGATAATTAATATGAAGAGCTGTTCTTCGGTACACCCCCCCCCCCTAAATATATAAAGGGTATTATTATCTTTTCACTTTTCATCTAAGTTGATTTTTTTTAAGAAATCGAATCATATGTATCCTATTTCAGGCTGAAGCAAGGCTGGGACGGATTTTATTGCCTTTAGACATTTTATTCTGGGTTTCTAAGGTTTTCCAGGTGAAAAAACCTTAAAATATTGGTCAACGTGATACATTGTGTGAACGATATTTGAATTCATTCGAATTTTGTGTGGAGTATCATGGACATGCTCAACTATTTATAAAGACTGTCCTACCATTTTTAATGAAGGGATACAGATAGATTTAGTCCGTCTATTTGTTTAAGGGGGGGTGTACCGAAAAAGAAGTGTAATATGAAACCAAGAGTGTATGTAATTCTTTTTGTACGGCGTGTGTGTTGTGCTAACTGCTTCCTCCAATAAGGACTAGAACATCAATAAGCTGACATATATCATGGACGAACTACTAACTACTGAATAATATCTGCAGCTAAATTAACATTTATCCTCTCAAATGTGAATGATGTCTACCATGCCTTTTGCTGTGTAAATATATGTGTTACACTGCTATTTTCTGAAGAATGGGAACTTCTAAGTGGCTAATATTACCCCTTTGCCATTTTATGGGTAGACATATACTACAGGTTTGCCTTTCTTGCACTATATGATGGATTCATGTTTTCGGTTGGTCCTGTTTATGTAATTTTAGTGTGTTATCTGGATACCGATGCCTACACAAAATTAACTTGCAATCGAAACAGGCCCTTGGTCTCAGTACTTGCCTGCCATGTCCCTGGGCCCTATTATCCATTTGAAGAAGTCCTTTTATAAGATTGAATACACATGTTTGAGGAGTAGTTTGGCAATTTTCATACCAAAGTTGTGATCTTCCTTTTTGTCCATTATAACTCTTAGCAAGTGAGAAATGACTGGCCATTGCACTTAGAGTTGACAGTCATATTAAATGGTAAATCCATTTGCATTGTGAATACGAGTAGCTGTTCCATTTTATTGAAACTTTAAAGCATTAGGGCAGGGAAGGGGTCCTTAACCATTTGCGTTAAGGAGATTATCATAAACCTGTTTATGCCCGATGACAGTATTGTTTTGTTGTGTTTTGTCTGCTATCACTATTCTACTCAATTGTCAAAAACCTACTAAAACTGAATTTTTTTGATCAGCTTGAGCATCTCTTAAATCAGTTGTATGGCAATATCCTCTGTGATCATGTCCCTGATCAAGATGCAGTAAATATCATAAAAACATTTGCCATTCATAAAATCCTAACTTGTATATTGAAAGGAGTAAAATATATTGGTAAATAAATATCATGGTTATTGGATATTTTCATGTTAGTAACCCTGACAAAAGTAAGAGAGATAGAGGGAGTGATGGAATATGCTTATTAAGACAAAGCAAATTGGGTTGGCGGCAACACAACAATGTGAATTCAACTTAGGGCTAGTATTTTTGGCTCTTCTGGTCTTTGTTGGGAACTTGTGATAGATTGGTAATGGCATATAGAATGTTAAAATAAATTAAAAGTCTTGTAGAAATTTGTACTACAAAAATCCTAGCAAAAACGACCACTACATTTGTTATAACCTAACCTTGAATATGTGGAATGACGAGCTGGAGAAATTATGTTGGAATATTTTTTCTTGGATAATGATCACATTTGACGTTAAGGTTTCTCTCTTTGTGCAGATTCCAGGGCCTCCGCCTCCCAAAGGATCATTGATGATCGAGCATGACAAGGCCGTAGGATTGTGGCTCATGAAGTTACCTTCAGCTGACACAGTGGTTGTGAAGAGAACACTAGCAAAACTGACAGAGCATCCTGAGGGCCTACCTGGTGCGGATGAGACCACAGATTTTGCGGAACATAGGAAGGAATTCTGGTCTTCTATCAAACCTGCACATTTCGGTGTGAAGGTCGGCAGCCGTTCTATCCTGGGGCTTGTGTGTTGTCTGTGCACTGCGATTTTCGTCGGCATTCTTGCGGGTTTCTCCTTCGGCAGGTCACTCTTGCTGGAATTCCCTGAGTTCTTCTCACTAGGGTTTTTCAGAAAGTCCGGACCAACAGAAGAGGAGGTCAGCAGCGCCTCGTTCAAAACGTGGTTTGTCGGTCGTGGCTACAGCGATTCGGCCCGTGCATCAGATAGTGGAAGCAAGCCAGACAAGGAGATCGTCACCAGAGTTTCAGGACCAGAAATAGGATACATCACTACTTCGATCATCCTCGTCCAGTGCGCCCTCGTCGTGCTGAGCCAGCGAGCCAATCTGCCGAAAGGCGGGGTGTACACGCCAGGTTTCGTCTTCGGTCCCACTGACCTCCAGAAGCGCCTCGAGGAAAACGGCCTGTCGTTCGACCTCATCTCCACCAGGAATCTCCGTTCAGATTAACAGGCTCGTGCTTCCAAAACCTGATCTGTGGTGTTCCCGGACAATCGCCGTGTGGTTTCCTAAATCCTTAAACCAGCTATCACCTAAATGTCTAGCAGGCCAGCAGTGATCATGGCCTTATACTGTTTCGGAAGAAATATATACTGTATGATTGAAATTTATGGGTATACATGTACTTCGCCTTTCTTGGCCTCAATAATGACCTTCATCGCATTAAACCAACTATCACCTGAATGTCCAATAGTCCAGATATGGGAATACTGCTGACCTCCTCTTCTGTTGGTCCGGTCTTTCACACTGTTACAGCATGGTTAATAATATAGCCAGCTGCTGGCTATAAGCTATTGCCATGTTATCTATAGCCCATCTTATAACCAACATATACAATAGTTAGTTACAAAAGTGTACTACTTTTATACTATATGGTGCACCTTTCATTCTCACAAGGTGCATAGAAACACGTGTTAAAGCTGGCTATTCATGAAGAGCCCGTTTACCTTCTCTCTCTTCTCCTTTTTCATTCAACTAAGCACAAATATACTATTTTATTCCTTATAGCCGGCTGACTCAACACTATTGTACTTGCTCTTAGAGAGTACAATAGTGGGCTTATAGCCTGCTTACATGGCATTTTTGCTTATGTGGAGGAGAGAGGTATGAAAAAGTAAGGGGAATGGGCTCTAAGAGCAAGTACAATAGTGCCTAGTTTGCTGGCTATAAGGAATTAAATAGTATATTTGTGCTTAGTTGGAGGAGAGAAAGAAGAGAAGCGGGCTACTAAGAGCATGGTTAATAGTACAGCCTACTGCCGGCTCTATAGTAATGCCACCTCATATAAAGCCTTCTTAATAGACTGCTCGTATAGTAAGCTGACTATATATTAGCTACAGTATTTAATGATTGCACATGGAAAGAGGCAAGGAAATGCACGGTGATTAGCGTTGTAGTAGGAATCGCCGGCTTGTAGCCAACGCGCTGGCTGCATGCTGGCTGCATGCTATTGAATATTGTGTTAGCGCCCGGCGACTGAGGAAGAGCCCGCTGGTTCTCTTTCTTTTCTTCTCTCTGCTCCAGCTCAAATTTTTGCTGATATGGAATCCTTTATAGCCCGCTGAATAGGACTATTGTACCTGCTCTAATTAGTAGCCAGCTGCAACACGTGCTCCTAGGCACTTTGTGAGATAGACATGTGGGTCATGTATTACTAAAGTAGTACTCCTTATAGCCTTACTATTGTATTTGTTGACTATAAGGTTAGCTATAGATGACATGTCATCTCCTTATAGCCACCAGCTGGCTATACTATTAACCATGCTCTAAGAGCATCTCCAATAGTTTGTATGTAAGTGTTGTTGGTAAAATGTCCATGTCATCAACCAACAAGCTATCATACAAGTACTCCAATGGGTTGTATGTAATACATCCAAGAAAATGTGAGAAAATAAATGTAGTTGCTCTCTATTCTACCTTGGAGCTTGTGCAAGAGGTGTTGATTAATCTACATACAACTTTGGTCTCTCACCTCATTTATTGCATGCCACATCATCAACATATCATAGGTGGCAAATTTACCAACACCTATCTTACAACCATTGAAGATGCCCTAATGCAAGAGCCTGGCTATATACGTGTCCCTAGGCAAATACAATAAATGTGAAGAGAGAGATAGAGAGGAAGTTGAAAAAAGTACTAGTCTTATAGCTAACATTATTGTATGAGTGACTATAAGTGATGACTATATATGACATGGCAACATCATATAGCCAGCAGTTGGCTATATTATTAACCATGCTCTTAGCGATACATAAAATGACACTAGTAGCTCGTTATTTCCACTATAGCGCTATATTTAAAGTCATTTAACGTCCTAATAAACTGTTGTTGGGCAAAAGATTTATGGGGTACTCGCAAAAGGAATCAGGTCGCAGCAGTCCAATTTTCTACCTTATTATTCCTTATTATGATGACCAGTGTGCAGATATATGTTTGTTTTTAACCTATTTATTATTTAAGGAAATAACGCTAAATGAAGCTTTGCTTTGCTTTAGTTTGTCTATAGCTTTTCATAGATTATGATCGAGCCGCCGCTAAATAACATAATCCGTTTTTTAAAACTTTCGATTGAATACATCTTCCATTAAGACGTAATCATTGCAAAAGGGGTACAATTTTTTTTCTTTTCTCTCGAGATGCATGGAACTTTCAATCAAAGTGGCAATAACCATATTCAAAGACATTATAAAACACTAATTATTCTTGATATGAATAAGCAACAATATTTTGTGTCTAAAGATATAATCTACCAATTATATACTAAATCAAATACAATGAAAATGAGGAAAATGCTAGAAAATTCCATGCTAAATAGAAAAATATGGTTGTCTATTTGGTGAATTAAAACTTAATGACCATTACATTTAAGTGACATAAAAAAAGGAGTGTCATCAGCACCAGCACATAAACATATTAATTACCTCTAGCCATGGAACTAAATTAATCCGATGAATAATATAGAACAAGACAGAAAGGAACGTTCCTATGAAATTCATATTCTCCCCCTAAACGTTCATGGGCTTGCGTTTTTTTGCTTGGGTTTCTACCATGCCAATTTTCTGATGGTTATATCGCCTTTTAAAATTTTCTTGGTTTTTTGTTTTCCTCTTTATTAAACAGTAACATTTTAAACCCATGAAAGTTTCTTAACATATGAAAAGAATAAAAGATGAATGATTTTAAATGTGCGGTCACCTTTTCAACACATTAACATTATCAATTTCCTGAACATTTTTAAATTCACAAACATTTTTTACCATGTGGTCATTTTTTTAATACACGAATATTTGTTAAACAAGCAAACATTTTCTCTAAAATACGTGAACATGTCTATTGAAGCACATGAACATATTTTGTGAAACATGTACATTCTCTGAAGTCATGAAAACTTTTGAAATATATACTTTACATTTCTTCTACGGCTCAGATAAAAAAAAATAGATATTCTTCTAGCAGTTGAACGAACAAACAGCGATGAACAGATCATCAGCAGAACAAATAGCAAAGGCAGGCAACCACACAGCAAAAGATGTACACGCATCAGGCATCACCTCAAACGATATGCATTAGCCGGACCATAGCCTATACCTACAAGCTAGCCACGCAATGGTACGAGATGGCCCAATTGCCCGTGACTGTAAATACGCAGATGACCTGAGCGTTAGGCTAGTCAGCCACGCTTAAATTCGTAGAGGAATATGTTCAAAAAAGAACTTGTATAGGAACCAAACCAACCAATAACTCGTGAATCGTTTTTTTCAAGAATACTCAAATTACGTACCTTAGCTTTATAGGAGGGAAAATACAAACATACAACAACATCTATCACTAGCTGCGAACAACGAGCGTAGCCCAACCACACAACCGACTCATACAAGGACCACTACACAAGACAACACAACTACGACACACAAGAGCCTACCAAAAACCGAGAACCTCGCCACATCTCGACCGACACCGGTGACCTTCGAATAATAGCAGCTGCAACTTCCTTGGATTAACCAGCAACGACCGTACATAGCATTAGAGAAGAACGATCCCGAGCAACGGTGAACACCCGAGGAACGCAACATAGGGCCTCTAGTCTCCCAGCACAATGCTCCCAGTAGAGGAACAACGTCAGAGACGCCGCCATCATGTCGATCCAGGTAATCAAGACTTTCGCCCCGATGACAGCTGCTGATACGAGGCAACGAGGTAAATGGCGACACACTCGACGACGCTTCTAGGAAGGGGAATGACATCCACGGGTGCCATCGATGTCGGTCCGGCAAAACCCGAACATGATTTTCATCCGTAGCATTGCAAATGTTCGCGCCTCCAAGATCCCTGGCCATCCCTGACAACATCCCTCGCACCACCGTCAACGCCTTAACTTGCCATCGAAGCCACACATCATTGTCGAGGGAACACACCTCAGAACACCACCTTGAACACACTAGGAACCAGATCATCCACCTAGTGATGCAGGGGCCAAATCCACCAAGAGTCCACGACACCCTTCACTCGAACCTAGGTAGGGACTGACACCTGAACGGATCTGACCTGCACCTTAGACAACACTCTGACGCCGCCAAGGAATCACCGCACGCACCTCACACGGAGGTGGTCGGACACCCGCTGCCCGCCAGGGCCCTTCCTAGCTGGGCCTCATAACGCCAGCGTCTCCATGGTTGCGCTCGCGCCGCCACCATCATTGATGTCGATGCACCACCCGCATCCATCAGTCCCCCTGCACCCCTCGCGTAGATCCAGTTGACGACAGACGCGCTCCCCGCCGTTAGCCACCATCTAGCTGCATCCGCGAGGACGCCGGCAGAACACTCCAAGCACCAAATCCGTCTTGTGTAGTAGTCCCAGATCCGAGCAAGGGGCGCCGCTGATACGTCTCAAACGTATCTACTTTTCCAAACACTTTTGCTACTGTTTTGGCTTCATTCTTGCATGATTTGAACGAAACTAACAAGGACTGACGCTGTTTTCAGTACAGCTACCAGTGTTGTTTTCTTTTGTATAGGTTTCTGGATATTTAGGTACGCTGGAAAAATCCCAAAAATATATATAAAAAATCAGCGTTCCGGAAGCTTCCGCAAGTCCAAAGGGGGGCCACAGGGCAGTGAGGAGGGTGCCTGGCGCGGCCCAGCCCCTGGCCGCGCCACCTGCCCTCCTGGCTTGGTCCCACGTCCCCCGGTGCCCTACTTTGGCCCTATTTATTCTCCCGACGCAGAAACCCCAGAACAGAAGTCGATTTTCCAATCTACGTCGCGGAGCCGCCGCAACCCTCTGTTCTTCTCCGGGAGAGCTAATCTGGAGGCTGCTTTGGCCTCCGATGAGGGGAAATCATCGCCATCGTCATCATCATCGCCTCTCCATCACCCCTCCATGACTTACTCTCTCATGTGTGAGTAATTCCCTGCTGTAGGCAAAGGGGATGGTAGGGATTGGATGAGTTAGATCATGTAATAGTTCAATCAGATTTTCGGGGGCATGTTGCCTATCATTTACTTGGTGTTTATCATCTCTGTTACAACTTGTTGCTCTTAATGCTTGCCACTATGGGCCCGAGTGCCATGATTTCAGATCTGATCACCCTTTTGTTTCTTGAGTTTGTGGCGTTCTTGATCCTATCTATGAGTTGTATGCACCTATTATAGTCCGGAAGCGGCGATCCCAATGGTGACAGCTTGGGACACCAAAGGGGATGGACTATAATTTGAGGATTCCGTGTATCCATGAAGTGTTAATGCTTTGTTCCGGTGCTCTTTGACAACAGTACCTTAATCTCCCTAAGTTCCTTTTGGCCCCGTTTGTAGGGGAAGGTAGGACAAAAGATGTTGTGCAAAGTTCTTATTGCAAGCACGTACAACTACCCTGGGATACATGCCTGATGTTTGATATTTGCGTAGATGATCCTTTCTTTTCTGTGAGCCTTGCCCGTGTTAGAATCTATTACATGTTCGTTCTCATCCAAGCAGCGCCCGACCATCCATCTCCCTAGCCTACAGTGTTTTCTTTCCTGCTGGTTACTAGTTGTTTACTCTTGCTGTTTTACTTTTGTTGTTTCACCACCACTATCATGATATGTCCAAAACGTATCTATAATTTATGCTTGCTCCATGCATGTTTTGTGTGATATTGCTATGTTCTAAATACACGTTCATACATTTTTTTATCATGTTTGGACTAACCTATTAACTCAGTGCACCCCAGTGCCAGTTCCTGTTTTCTGCTGTTTTTCTATTTCAGTTTTCCCCCATATAAAAAGTGCCAGAAAAATTTGGGAAAATTCAGATAAAAAATCAGCGTGGAGGAAGCTTCGCGAAGAGCCCGGGAGGGGCCAGAGGGGAGCCAGGGGGCCCAGGCGGCCACCTGGCGCGGCCCCACCCCTGGCCGCGCCAGGGGGGCGTCTGGGGCCCCTGGTCCACCTCTGGCTGCCCCCCTTCGCCTATTTATTCTCCGTCACAGGAAAACTCCAGAAGAGGAACCCTATTCCGTGAACTCGCCTCTGTTCCGCTGCCGCCGCGCTTCCGAAGATCGGGAGCACCAGAAGACCTCTTCCCGGCACCCTGCCGGAGGGAGGATTGACCTCCGGGAGTCTCCTCTCCACCATGGATTCGTGAGTAGTTTTCCTTGGACCATGGGTCCGTGATCAGTAGCTATGTGATGTTCTCCTCCCCTCTTTGATCTTCATTGTTTAGACCTCGTGAGCTGCCCTACATGATCGAGGCACCTTTGTAATATTTCTGCTATTGCTATGTTGAGTTTGATAGGATCTGATGGATTATGAAATTATGTTCAGATTGTGATAGAGTAATATATTTGGTTTTTATCTCTTATATTTTTGTTCCTAAGTAATTCTTGCATGTTCTCCGTTGTTGTTTATTGCTTTGGCCAAGTAGTAGGTAGTGCCTTTAAGAGGGAACGTTGTGCTAGATTGTGGGTTCATGCCCCCCGATGTCACGCTTGAGTGACAGAAACATGAGTCTAGGGGATGTGCTGTTGCCACAAGGGGGAAAACAACGGTGCTTGTGACCGCGGTCACAAGGATTGTTTACTTTACGCAGAGTTCTTTTTAATGCAGTTGTCTGTTGCTTTGGGTTTACACTTTGGGTGGGGCTCGCAACTTAATACCAGCGAGATGTTCTGGATAGATATCTCAAGGTGGATGATTAGTAGTAGATGCAGATGGATTTCGGTCTACTTATCTTGGCGTACTGCCTGTGCTTTTGAACCTCGTCCTTTCTTTTGTAGCATAGTTAGCATTGAGGTGCGTTCATAATCCTGTCAATTGCCTTTCTGTAATTTGTTTACCTCGCATAGCAATTTTATCGTCTTTTGGGAGAGAGACATCACTAGCGAACATCACGTATCCCGGTCCATATCCTCATTATTGTTTCCACTCTATATTTACTTTACTGCTTTTACTTGCTATCATTATCCCTTGCATTTTATCCTTGTGAACAACAAGACCGGAGAGATTGACAACCTCTCTGAACTTCGTTGGGAACAAAGTTATATGTGTCTGTGTGCAGGTCTGCGTCAGTTGCGCCGCTGACACCTACTTATCATCTCTGGAGTCCTGCTGGAGACAAACCTTGGTATCTGCACCGAGGGAAAACTGCTGCTGCACTACATCTCAACCTTCCACTTGGGGTAACCAACGAAGGGGCGAGAAGCCATCAAGCAAGTTTTCTGGCGCCGTTGCGGGGGACTCCAAGTGCTAAGATAGGGGAGTTGCACACTACCCTTTACCTTTGTTTTTTAGTCTTGTTAGTTTATCTTTCAGTTTTTATCTTTGTGTCTTTTATCAAAAACTACAAAAAAATCTGCCACACTTGCTGCTACTATGGGTTCCACTGAAAACACCAAGTTGTGTGACTTCACTAGTCACAAAAACCAAGACTTTATCTGCACTCCCATTTCCACACCTGCCACTTCAGCTACCTCTTATGAAATTAAACCTGCTTTGTTAAACCTTGTTATGAGAGATCAATTCTCTGGTGCTGGAGATGATGCTGCTTTGCACTTGAATAATTTTGTTGAATTATGTGATATGCAAAAGTATAAAGAAGTAGATGTGAACTTTATTGCTAGAAACAACTTCAACAACAATTCTTATAGGGGAAATTTTGCTAGCAATCCTAGACCGTTTCCATCCAACTATGGGAACAACAACACCTACCCCAGCAACAAGAACCCCTCTTCTGAACTAGGAAGCATGTTTAGAGACTTTATCACTACCCAAAAAGCCTTCAACAAAAATGTAGAAGAGAAATTAGCTAAAATAGATAATCTCTCTTTGAAGGTAGAAAGCTTAGCCCTTGATATTGAGATGCTTAAAATTAGAACCTCTCCCCTTGAGGAGAATAAGGCCACTCCTATTAATGCTATCCAGTTACAAATCAATGAAAATATTAGGATGATGTCTAAACTTAAAGAAAGATGGGCTAGAGAAAAAGAGGAAGAGGATAGAATTAAGAGCCTTCCTACACACCACACAGTTTCCACTATCCAAATTGTTGAGGACACTCAAACTATTAGCACCCAATCCACTCCTAGTCCCGTTGGACCAATTAATGGTGATGCTAATACCTCAACCATAGAAAAAGAAACTCCTATGAACATAGAGGGTTTCAAACAAGTGAGCCTAGATGACACTACTACCACCTTTGATAGTAGTGATATTGATTTTGATAGTTGTACCCTCTCAGAAGTTATTAGCTTGCTACACAAAATGTCTAGAGACCCCCACACTAGCACACTTAATCTTGCCTTCACGGAGCATATCACAAATGCTCTCATCAAAGCTAGGGAGGAGAAGCTTAGAGTGTAAGCCTCCATACCTAGGAAGCTAGATAATGGTTGGGACCCTATGATCAAAATTAAATTGAATAACTTCTCTTGCTATGCTTTATGTGTTGTTGGAGCTAGTACCTCCGTTATGCCCAAAAGAATATTTGATATGTTTGAATTGAAGCCTTTTGAGCCTTGTTCTTTTGGTGTTCGTCTTGTTGATTCTTCTGTAAAGAAACCTTTAGGGAAGATCGACGATGTTCTTATCATTGTCAATGACAGCTATGTTCCCGTCGATTTTATTGTTATGGATATAGAGTGTGAACCTTTATGTCCAATTATTTTGGGACGTCCTTTTCTTCGCACCGTTGGTGCGGCTATTGACATGAAAGAGGGTAATATTAAATTCCAATTCCCATTCAAAAAGGGGATGGAATACTTCCCTAGAAAGAAAATCAAGTTACCTTTTGAGTCCGTTACACGGGCTACTTATTCTCTATCTCTTGATAAAACTTGATTCTTCTTTTTGCATTATGCCTAGCTAATGGCTTTAAAGAAGCGCTTTCGGGAGGCAGCCCGCAACGAATTTAGGTGTTTCTTTTTGCTTTTGTTGTGTCTTGATGATTGTTACTTCTGTAGCAACATCATTGTATGTATATTTATTTTTCAGCTTTGTGCCAAGTTATAGCCTCTTACGGCAAGGGAAGTAAAGTTGTGACATGCTATCCAGAAAACAGATTCTGTCCTCGTGACCAGAAAAATTCCATAAAAATCCCAGTTCATCTTTTTGAGCTGAACTTTTTACACAGTATGATATATACAATTACGAAACTTCCGTATGTTCTGAGTTTTTTTATTTGAGTTGCAGAAGTGCCCCTAAAAAATTCTTTACTATCTGTTGTTCTGTTTTTCACAGATTCTGCAACGTTTTGTCTCTCCTTACTTTTGCAAACCTTAAGCTTGCTTTTTCTTTGCAAAAACTTTTTGGAAATCTTGAGAAACAGTAGCTCTTCAAGATTATCTTTATATCCAGTGGGAAAAATTATTTATTAAGGGTACTAACCTCTCTAATCAGCTTATGATGAGTTATGTATGAAGGGAGTTTTCAAGTGTGCGATGGAAGATGATGAAAGAAGATCCAGAAGTGTCAAGCGCTCAAGCTTGGGGATTCCCCCATGCATCCCCAATAAATATTCAAGGAGACTCAAGCGTCTAAGCTTGGGGATGTCCCCGTGCATCCCCTTCTCCATCAACAATCACCAGTTCGTCCTTCGTCTCACTATATTTTTATCACTTCATGCGTTATGTGCTATGCTTGGAGCGTCTCGCTCTTAGGTTTTGTTTTTAGTTTTCTTTAGCTTTGCTTGCTGTTCATAACAAGTTAGATCCTTTCTTACTTTGTGTGGGAGAGAAACACGCTCCACTTTCAAAATTTAGAACACATCATAGGATTTTTCCTGCCTATCTTTTTGCTGTTGTGTGTTCTTTATCTTTTCATAGCTATTGCCTTGTTTAGTTTTAGTCTTAGTTTGTCTTTAGAAAGAGCCTTGGATTTTTTTTAGTTTGTTGCTGAAAATCTTTTTAGTTTTCATGTTTATCTTGTTAAGAGAGTTGGTTGTTGCACTGAGTTGTGTCTTGTCTTGAAAGTAGGTAATTGAGGTTGCTATTTTATTTTAGTAGTAGCTTGCAATAGTTTTGAGGTATTGATGTGAGTAATGTTTGAACTTTTGGTGTCAAGAGCTCTAGCCTATTAGTGATAGGTGTCGTATTTTTGGAAATCCGTGTGTATTTTCAAAACCTACAAAACTAGTTGAGAACTCTAGCTACTAGATGGATCACTACTCTTCTGAGGGGTCGAATATCAGAGAACACTCACGTACCATGAGTCGAGGATGCGCAAGGATAACCAAACCCCCATATACTCCTCCTCGGGGTACTTGTCTCTTTGTGAACCTCCTCATTAGATTGAGAGTTACCGATAATAAGTGCATGAGTTCTTCGAACTAATGTAAGTATTGAAAGTTGACACTTCCACCTTCCCATATTTTGCTAGCCTCTCCTGTGCCGTGCATTGCCTTCTTCTCACTCCGAGAGTTGGTGTCCACCTTTGCCGGTACATCCAAATCCTTGGCATGATACGCTCTGTCATCATAAGCCTCCTTATATCTTTCCTCAAAACATCCACCATATCTACCTATCAAGGCATTTCCATAGCCTTTCTGAGTTACATTGCCATGCAACTACCACCTCTTCATGACTTGATCTTCATGTCATACATGTTCCTGCTACACTGGCAGCGACATACATTGCATACATCATAATAGTTACTTCTTCTTTATGATTTTGAGTACCTTGTAAAGTGTGAAAGATTTCCTTTACCTTCTTGTAAAATAGAGTGTTGCCCTTAAGTGAGGAAAAGATCCCAAAGTGGACACAATAAAAGATCCCAAAGAGGACAAATGAGAGTTAAATAGAAAGAGCCATTGAGGCCACCAAAAAAATACAAAAAAATAGAAAAAAGAGAAAAAGAAATAAAAAGAGAGAAAGAGGCAACACTACTATCCTTTTGAGAGATCAACACTAGTACTCCCTTTATATCCTTGTACTCCATAGAGATGATATTTTTGCATATAGTTCCATTGGAGAGCTTCCTAGCTCGTATGTGCATCCGTTGCATGGCAATCCCTACTCCTCACATCATATCTATCATTTGGCATCTCTTGCCTATGATTGTCCTCATTGATGTGAGCCTTTCTCTTACTTTTTGTCTTCCTCCTCCACCATATTTCTCTCTTTGCCATCCTAAGTGTCAACTCTCGTGCTTACGCTCATCCATTGCATGAGTGCTCGAAATATCGAAAAGGAGTGGAAAAAATTGACTTGTACCTGGCTAGTGGTCTGGGGACGAGTCAAGATAAGATTCCAAAGAAGACCAAGTGTGAAACTTTAGTAGATTGAGTTCTCAACACAAAAATACTTTTTTCTCGTATTCCCTATCCCCCTTCTTGCACGCAAACACCATTTGGAGACATTCGAGTCACGGACAGCGAGAGCTCTTGCACCTAATGTTCTTTTGTTACTTGTTTCAATGCTAATATAGACTCTTGCATGTTATGACTTGAATTGAATCTCTAACCTTGATTGCTTTACTTTTCAAAGTTCTTTTATGGTTGCTAGCATGTCACCACAGAAATTATGCTGTTATCATTTACCTACTCGAGGACGAGCAGGAATTAAGCATGGGCATGTTGATACGTCCAAAACGTATCTATAATTTCTGCTTGCTCCATGCATGTTTTGTGTGATATTGCTATGTTCTAGATACACTTTCATACATTTTTATCATATTTGGACTAACCTATTAACTCAGTGCACCCCGGTGCCAGTTCCTGTTTTCTGCTGTTTTTCTATTTCAGTTTTCCCCCATATAAAAAGTGCCAGAAAAATTCGGGAAAATTCAGATAAAAAATCTGCGTGGAGGAAGCTTCGCGAAGAGCCCGGGAGGGGCCAGAGGGGAGCCAAGGGGGGCCAGGCGGCCACCCGGCGCGGCCCCACCCCTGGCCGCGCCAGGGGGGTGCCTGGGGCCCCTGGTCCACCTCAGGATGCCCCCCTTCGCCTATTTATTCTTCGTCACGGGAAAACTCCAGAAGAGGAACCCTATTCCGCGAACTCACCTCTGTTCCGCCGCCGCCGCGCTTCCGAAGATCGGGAGCACCAGAAGACCTCTTACCGGCACCCTGCCAGAGGGAGGATTGACCTCCGGGAGTCTCCTCTCCACCATGGATGCTCCCCGGATGTCTTGTGAGTAGTTTTCCTTGGACCATGGGTCCGTGATCAGTAGCTATGTGAGGTTCTCCTCCCCTCTTTGATCTTCATTGTTTAGACCTCGTGAGCTGCCCTACATGATCGAGGCACCTTTGTAATATTTCTGCTATTGCTATGTTGAGTTTGATAGGATCTGATGGATTATGAGATTATGTTCAGATTGTGATAGAGTAATATATTTGGTTTTTATATCTTATATTTTTGTCCTAAGTAATTCTTGCATGTTCTCCGTTGTTGTTTATTGCTTTGGCCAAGTAGTAGGTAGTGACTTCAAGAGGGAACGTTGTGCTAGATTGTGGGTTCATGCCCCCCGATGACACGCTTGAGTGACAGAAACATGAGTCTAGGGGATGTGCTGTTGCCACAAGGGGGAAAACAACGGTGCTTGTGAACGCGGTCACAAGGATTGTTTACTTTACGCAGAGTTCTTTTTAATGCAGTTGTCTGTTGCTTTGGGTTTACACTTTGGGTGGGGCTCGCAACTTAATACCAGCGAGATGTTGTGGATAGATATCTCAAGGTGGATGATTAGTAGTAGATGCAGATGGATTTCGGTCTACTTATCTTGGCGTACTTCCTGTGCTTTTGAACCTCGTCCTTTCTTTTGTAGCATAGTTAGCATTGCGGTGCGTTCATAATCCTGTCAATTGTGTAAGAGCAAATTGGACTTTCAAATTGCCTTTCTGTAATTTGTTTACCTCGCATAGCAATTTCATCGTCTTTTGGGAGAGAGACAACACTAGCGAACATCACGTATCCCGGTCCATATCCTCGTTATTGTTTCCACGCTATATTTACTTTACTGCTTTTACTTGCTATCATTATCCCTTGCATTTTATCCTTGTGAACAACAAGACCGGAGAGATTGACAACCTCTCTGAACTTCGTTGGGAACAAAGTTATCTGTGTCTGTGTGCAGGTCTGCGTCAGTTGCGCCGCTGACACCTACTTATCATCTCTAGAGTCCTGCTGGAGACAAACCTTGGTATCTTCACCGAGGGAAAACTGCTGCTGCAATACATCTCAACCTTCCACTTGGGGTAACCAACGAAGGGGCGAGAAGCCATCACATCACCACTATTATCACCACCACTACTACCACCGTTGCTACTAATACCTTTGTGCAAGCAAGAGTTTATTTCAGGTGCGGTTGAATTGGCAACTCAATTGTCAAAGCCTGTACGTATTCTTTGTGTCCCCAAGTGTCGAATCAATAAATTGGGTTATCTTGCCCGTGAAGACTATCTCGATCCCCTAAAGTTGAGGGTTATCAGCCGCCAGCCGGCCATCTGATGGCACCGGTTAGTGATCCTCGTTGGCTACCCCAAGTGGAAGGTTGAGATGTAGACAATAAATTTCTATCAGTGATGATACCAAGGTTTTTCGACTAGTAGGACTCCAAGTGCCACAAGTAGGTGGTCAAACGAGCAATGCACTGTTTGAGATAAGTTACTCACTTGACCTGGACCCGCACACAAAAACAAATAATTTTGCTCCCAACAAGTTCAGAGAGGTTTTCAATCTCTCCGGTCTTGTTGTTTACAAAGGATCAAAACACAAGAGGGAATAGTACTGATGGTTGCAACGGAAAGGAAATAAAAGCGGTAAAGATTAACGGTGTAAACTATGATGGGAATATTGACCGTAGTCCCATTTTTACTAGTGAAGTTTCTTTCCAAAAGACGATAAATAACTATGTTGGGTGAAGAAATTACAGCCGGGCAATTGACAGAATTATAAACGCACCGCAATGTACAGTACGCCGAGACGAGCAGACCGTTTATTCATCAACATCTACTCACTAATCATCCACCTTGAGATATCTATCCAGAACATCTCGCTGGTATTAAGTTGTGAACCCCAGCCAAACTGTAGGATCAAAGCAACAAACAACTAAATTTTGCCCTTATTAAGGCTCAATGTGATGGGTTGCATTTATCTTATGTTCCTAAAGACACGTGTGCTTGAAGTCATGAACAACATGATTTATCTGATAGTTATATTCTTGATGTTGTTCATGATGCTACTGAAAATTATTTTGAGAGAGCAAAGTTTGGTTGTAGAAACTTCCATGTTACCAAAACACCTCTCTTTATGATGAAAGTTTTGAAGTTTTTCTTCTTCCACCTTCCTATGCTTGTCACTTTGTGCTTCTTTGATTTTTTTTCTTATAAGATCCCTATGCATAGGAAGTGGTGATATGTCCAAAATGCATCACTATTTTATATCATAATTCACCCCTATTCATTGATATATTTTATGTTATGATGATATTCTTATGTTATTTTGGCTTGTTTTACACAGTTTGAAACTTTCCGATGCCGAAGCAGCAGACGCAGGATCCAGCGGTGGAAAGTGGATGCAGAGTTGCTGAACCAGAAGATCTCCATATTACCTGAAAATCGATGGAGGCTATTTTACAGAAGATTTACGGGGATACGCAAAACGGGGACCAGAGGGGGGCCACCAGGAGCCCAGGCGCCCCCCTGGCGCGGCCCCATCCCTGGCCGCGCTGGGTGGCCGCCTGGACCCCTGGGGCCACCCCAGGCTCCCCCTCTGGCCTATTTATCCATCGTCGTCCGAAAACCCTAAAAGAGGAGGAGTTTCGGGAGTTCCGTCGCCGCTCCGTGGCGGAAACATACAGAGAAGAAATGACATCTCCGGCGGGAAGATTCCGCCGGGGAGAACACCTCCTGGACGGGGAGATCATCACCATCGTCACGGGCATCATCGAGATCATCATCAACATCATCCTCAACATCAGCATCATCTCAACCACCATCTTATCTCATCTCACAATTGCAGCTTGTGTTGTAATTCGTACTATCTATCTCCTCTATTCTATCAGTGTTAATTACTACTTTGTTCACTACAAGAAATATGTTCATACATGACGTTCCCTAAGAGGTCATGGATGAATTCTTCTTAAATCTATGACGATTTCATACGAGATGGTCGTAAACCGTCTCAAGGAGGTCAAATCCCTATAAAATTACGACGATGTGAGTCAGGAACGTCATGAGAGCATAAGATGAAATCGTCGTAAACGTATCCACACATCTTACAACATTATTTTTAGTTGATTACGACTAATTTAGATCGTCGTAACATTTACGACGAAAATATAGCGTCGTGTATTATCATATTTCTTGTAGTAGTAGTGAATGCTATTGAGTTTTCTTGGAGAAATATCATTGTGTCCAGACTGTTTATCATCTATTTATCATCAGTGATCATGATCTCTTTTATGTCTTGTGAGTAGTTACTTTAGTTCTTGAGGGCGTGGGAGAAGTCTAGTTGTTAGTAGTCATATGATGTTGTAGTAATATGTGTTGTTTGATATTTAAGTTATGTTGTTATTTTCCTAATGGTGTTGTGTGAGTCGAACACTCAACCTAGGGGAATGCATTGTGTATAAAGAATGCTTACGGTGGGTTGCCGGAGTGACAGAAACATGAAACCCAGTTTGCTTGCTTGTGCACAAGGGAAATGGATCATTGATCGTATTACTATGTTTAGGCTTTTGCCTTAATTACTACCTTCTATTTGCGGATGCTTGCAAGATGTTTAATCATAAGAGTGCACTTATCTTAGTCTAGAAGGTGCACTAGCATAGATCCACCCACTCAACACTTATCAACACAAACATAGTATCGATACGGAATATGGCGAAAGCACGTGACTATCTCTCCCGTGTGTCCTCAAGAACACTTTAGACTTTATAAGTTCAGTTGCTAGGTCTATCCTTTGCTCAAAAGGATTGGGCCACTTGTTACTCTGCAGTATCTTTCGTCTTGCTTGCCTTTACCTTCTTGTTGCTTATACCAAAAACCCCTAAAAAGTCATTTTCAGTGCCTGCAGTTATTTCTTTGCCAAAGTCACTTACCAATACCTTCTGCTCCTCGTTGGGTTCGACACTCTTATTTATCGAAAACGCTACAATCGATCCCCTATAGTTGAGGGTCATCAAGTAATGTTTTCTGGCGCCATTGCCGTGGAGCGTAGCGCTATTAGTAAGTGAAGCTGGTAAGGAAGCTTTTATATTTTTGTTTTTATTTTGCTGTTGCTTCTTTTGGTCCTTATGGACACCTCTACTCTTGGTTCATTTTTAATGGGGAAACGCCCCACTACTGTGGTGGTCACTCCCACCCCTACTGAAATTGTGCCTTATAAAATACCAACTGGTATTATTGATTATGTCTTGACTAATTGTTACCCAGGAGACAGACATCCAAGTGAACACCTATTATATTTATCACAACTATGTTCATTATTCAAGCTTGCAGGTGTGTCAAGGGAGTTCGTTATGAAGAAATTATTCTCCGTATCACTTATAGATAAAGCTTCGGATTGCTATAAGCTCCTCGATAACTCACATTTGCTTAATTGGCAAGAGCATATGACTCTCTTTTATACAAAGTTTTATCCTCTTCATGAAATTCATCGAGACAGGAACCACATATATAACATTTGGCCTCGTGACGGAGAGAGCATCGCTCAAGCTTGGGGGAGACTGAAGTCCCTAATGTTCAAATGACCTATTCATGAACTCTCCAAAGATATTATACTTACAAATTTTTATGCGAGGCTTTCTCGTCGGGATAAGGAGATGTTGGATGCCCCCTCTAGTGGGGTATTTCAAACGAGAAGGGTTGAAGAGAGATGGGATCTCATTGAAAGGATCGAGAAGAATACCGAAGACTGGGAAATTGACAAACGTATTGAACCTGCTATAAATTATGAGCATGATTATATTGAGAGCTATGTGAAAACTGATTACTTTGATACCTTTTTCTCTAAGATTGGTCTTGATTCCCAGCTAATGATTGATTTTTGTAAGAACTTTGCCTCTCATATTGACTCTTCTAAGGAGGAGAACGATCAGTATCACAAACCCTTCAAAGAATTACCCGTGCTATTAATGTTGTTGACCATATTCTGCCTGCAATTTTATATGAAAAGCCCCCTTTTTCCCGCAAGGGTAAGGGAGCACTCTTTTGTGAGAGCCATAATAAATAAAAGTGAGAGAAGAACCGACGAGCCTGAGGACCAGATCAAGGTCGATCCTCAAGTTGTGGTGGTTAAAGATTTGGTTACTAATGATGTTTTAGATTCCAATATAAATTTTTGTGCTATGTAACCTAACATTATTACAACCAAGAATAAGAGCCCAATTTCAGGTACACCACTTGTATCTGTCAAAATAGGAGATCACAATTATTACGGGCTATGCGATTTGGGATCAAGTGCTAGCGCTATTCGTTATTCACTCTATCAGGAGATCATGGGTGAGATTTCATCCTGTGAACTTGAAGAGGTTGATGTTACTATTTATCTAGCAAACAAAGAAACTATCTCTCCCAACAGAATTGTGAGAGATGTTGAAGTCCTTTGTGGAAAGGTAAAGTATCCTACCGACTTTCTAGTACTTGGTTCAGTGCAAGATAGTTTTTTCCCTATTATCTTTGGTAGGCCTTTCCTCAGCACTTGTGGAGCTATAATAGATTGCAAAAAAGGTAAATTTTCTGTTGAATTCAATGGTGAGCCATATGAATTTAACTTTCAAAATTCTCTAAGCAATCTCATGGTACTGATTTACCTAGAGATGATAAAATTATTGAAGATATTGCTTCCATTGCTATTCCTCCTAATGATCCTTTGCAGCAATATATGGAAGGCCATGAGAATTATATGCATATGAAAGAAACAAATGAGTTGGATGAAATATTCAAAAGACAAACTGCTATCCTGAAGCACAACCTTCCGGTTGAACCTTTAGGAATCCTTCCGGTTGTGTTGTTAATTTCCTAGTGCTGTTGTTGAGTCGAACGCTCAACACTTCACCTTATTAAGGACCTAGGGGAATGCATTGTGTATAAAGAATGGTTACGATGGGTTGCCGGGGTGACAGAAACCTGAACCCCAGTTTGCACGCTTTTGCACAAGGGAATAATGGATCATTGATCGTATTGCTATGGTTAGGCTTTTGCCTTAATTACTACCTTGTATTTGCGGATGCTTGCAAGGTGTTTAATCATAAGAGTGCACTTATCTTAGTCTAGCAGGTGCATTAGAATATATCCACCCACTCAACAATTATCAACACGAAACATAGTATCGATACGGAATATGGCGAAAGCACGTGACTATCTCTCCCGTGTGTCCTCAAGAACATTTTAGCCTTTATAAGTTCAGTTGCTAGGCATATCCTTTGCTCAAAAGGATTGGGCCACTTGTTACTCCACAGTATATTTCGTCTTGCTTTCTTTTACCTTCTTGTTGCTTATACCGAAAACCCCTAAAAAGTCATTTTGCAGTGCCTACGGTTATTTCTTTGCCAAAGTCACTTACCAATACCTTCTGCTCCTCGTTGGGTTCGACACTCTTATTTATCGAAAACGCTATAATCGATCCCCTACAGTTGAGGGTCATCAAGTGGGTTAGGCTTAAATGTGTTTCTTATTTGCTTCTTGATGCTCTCTTTTGCTTCAAATCCTTATTCTTATAAGAAGAATCTTTTATAATCATCATGCCTAGCTAAAAGGCATAAAAGAAAGCGCTTGTTGGGAGGCAACCCAGGATGTTTTTCCTTCTGGTTTTAGTGTTCTTGATGATTGTTACTACTGTAGCAACATCATTGTATCTTTATTTTCAAGATTTGAGCCAAGTTTAGCCTCCGATTGCAAGAAAGTTCAAAATTGTGACATGTTGTTCAGCAAACAGATTCTGTCCTTGGACGGAAAAATTCACGATAAATCACCAGATAATATTTTGTATCTGAATTTTTTGACAGTGTTCTCTATACAATTAGCTTTCGAGCGTCTGTTCTGAGTTTTTTTATTTGAGTTGCAGAAATACCCCAAAAAAATTATTTACTACCTGCTGGTCTGTTTTTCACAGATTCTGCCACGTTTTTCCTTTTCTCAGTTTTGCAACTGTTGCGCTAGCTTTTTCTTTGCAAAAACTTTTTGGAGGTCTTTAGAAATAGTATCCCTTCAAGAAAATCGTTATTTACAGTAGAGGCAAATTGTTTTATTGTGGGTACTAATCCCCCTAATCAGCTTAAGATGAGTTATGTATGAAGGGAGTTTTCAAGTGTGCGAAGGAACATGATGAAAGAAAATCCGGGAGTGTCAAATGCTCAAGTTTGGGGATGCCCCCCTGCACCCCCAAGAAATATTCAAGGAGACTCAAGCGTATAAGTTTGGGGATGCCCCCGTGCATCCCCTTATTCATCAACAATTATCAGTTCGTCCTTCGTTCCACTATATTTTTATCACTTTATGCGTTATGTGCTATACTTGGAGCATCCTGCTCTTTAGTTTTATTTTTAGTTTTCTTTAGCTTTGCTTGCTATTCATAACAAGTTAGAACCCAGCTTTCTTTGTGTGGGAGAGAAACACGCTCCACTTTAAACTAGAACACATCATAGGATTTTCATGTCTATCTTTATTTTGTTGTGTGTTCTTTATCTTTTCGTAGCTGCTGTCATGTGTAGCTCTTAGTTTTCATGCTTATTCTTTTTAAGAGATTTTTTTAGTTTGTTGCTGGAACTCTCTATAGTTTTCATGTTTATCTTGCTTAGAGAGTTGGCTTGTTGCACTGAGTTGTGTGTCTTGACTTAAAATAGGTAATTAAGGTTGCTATTCGATTATAGTAGTAACTTGCAATAGTTTTGAGGTATTGTTGTGAGTAATGTTGGGACTTTTGGTGTCAAGAGCTCTATCCTATTAGTGATAGATGTCGTATTTTGGGCAATCCGTGTTTATTTTCAAAAAACTACAAAAACTAGTTGAGAACTCTAGCTACTAGATGGATCACTAATCTTTGGAGGGATCGGATATTAGAGTACACTCGAGTACCATGAGTCGAGGATGCGTAAGGATAACCAAACCCCCATACACTCCTCATCGGGGTACTTGTCTCTTTGTGAACCTCCTGATTAGATTGAGAGTTACCGATAATAACTGCATGAGTTCTCCAGACTAATGCAAGTATTCAAAAGTTGACACTTCCACCCCCTCATATTTGCTAGCCTCTTCGGTACCGTGCATTGCCCTCTTCTCACTCTGAGAATTGGCGTCTACCTCGCCGGTGCATCCAAACCCTTGGCATGATATGCTCTTTCATCATAAATCTCCTTATATCCTTCCTTAAAACAGCCACCATACCTACCTATCAAGGCATTTACATAGCCTTTCCGAGATATATTGCCATGCAACATCCACCTTCTCGTGACTTGATCTTCATGTCATACATGTTCCTTCTACACTGGCAGAGGCATATATTTGCATACATCATGATAGATACATCTTCTTTATGTTGAGTACTTTTGTAAAGTGTGAAAGATCTCCTATACTCTTTGTAAAATAGAGTGTTGTCCCTAAGTGAGGAAAAGATCCAAAATAGTACAAATTAAAAGATCCCAAAGAGGACAAATGAGAGTTAAGTAGAAGGAGCCATGGAGGCCACCAAAATAATAGAAAATATAAAAAAATAGAAAAAGGAAATAAAAAGAGAGAAGGGAGCAACACTACTATTCATTTTGAGAGATCCACACTCGTACTCCCTCTTATACCTTGTGCTCCATAGATATGATCATATATGCATATAGCTATGTGGGGATCTTCACACTATAGAACTTGGCTTGTATGTTCCAATGATGAGCCTCCTCAAATGAGCTCTAGGTCTTCGTGAGCAACCAAGTTGGATGCACCCCCACTAGTTCCATTGGAGAGCTTACCTTAGCTCATATCTGCATCCGTTGCATGGAAATCCCTACTCCTCACATTATATCTATCATTTGGCTTTCTCTCGCCGATGATTTTCCTCATTGATGTGAGTCTTTCACACCCTTTTTGTCTTCCTCCTCCACCATCTCTCTCTTTGCCATCCTAAGTGTCAAATTTTCTTGCTTACGCTCATACATTGCATGAGTGCTCAAAATATCGAAAGGTAGTGGATCATTTTGACTTCTACCTGGCTAGTGGTCTGGGGGCGAGTCAAGATAAGATTCCAAAGAAGACAAAGTGTGAAACTTTAGTAGATTGAGTTCTCAACAAATCATTATTTTTCTCTCTCGTATTCCCATCCCCCACTTCTTGGACGCAAACACAATTTGGAGACATTCGAGTCACGGACACCGAGAGCTCTTGCACCTTTATGTTCTTATGTTGCTAGTTTCAATGCTAATATAAACTCTTGCATGTTATGACTTGAATTGAATTACATGCCTTAATTTCTTTACTTAAAAGTTATTTTATGGTTGGTAGCATGTCACCATAGAAATTATGCTTGTTATCATTTACCTACTCGAGGACGAGCAGGAATTAAGATTGGGATGTTGATACGTCCCAAACGTATCTATAATTTCTTCTTGCTACATGCATGTTTTGGGTGATATTGCTATGATTTTGATGCACTTTCATAAACTTTTGATCATATTTGGACTAACCTATTAACTCAGTGCACCCCAGTGCCAGTTTCTGTTTTCTGTTGTCTTTTTATTTCGGGTTTTCCCATTACGTAAAATGCCAAAAAAACTGGAAAAATATATAATAAATCAGCGCAACGGAAGCTTCCAGAGTGCCGAAGGGGGCCCAGAGGGGACCCACCAGGGCGCCAGGCGCCCTGTGGGCGTGGCCTAGGGTGGTGCCGCGCCGGGGGGGCGCCTGGTCCCCTTGTGGCCCCCTGGCTGCCCCGCTTCGTACATATATTTCCTTCGTCCCGAAACCCCCGAGGACAGAATCCTTTTTCATGATCTCGCCTTTGTTCCTCCGCCGCCGCGCTTTCAAGATCGGGAGCACCAGAAGACCTCTTCCCGGCACTCTGCCGAAGGGAGGATTGACCTCCGGGAGCTTCTCCACCATCATGGACGCTTCCCAGATGATCCGTGAGTAGTCCACCTTGGACCATGGGTCCATGATCAGTAGTTATGTGATATCCTCTCCCACTCTTTGTTCTTCATGGATTAGACCTTGTGAGCTGCCCTACATGATCAAGGCACATATGTAATTCTTTCTGTTGTTTCTATGTTGAATTTGCCGGGATCTGATGGATTATGAGACTATGTTCAGATTGTGATGAGTAATATATTTGGTTCTTCTCTTTTATATTTGCTTTTTTGAGTAATTCTTGCATGTTCTCCGTTGATGTTTGTTGCTTTGGCCAAGTAGGAGGTAGTGACTCCAAGAGGGAGCGTTATGCTTGATTGTGGGTTCATGCCCCCTGATGACTAGCTTGATTGACAAAACATGAGTCTAGGGGATGCTTTGTTGCCACAAGGGGGAAAACAACGGTGCTTGTAACCGCGGTTGCAAAGATTTTTTAATTTACGCAAAGTTCTTTTAATGCAGTTGTATGTTGCTTTGGGTTTACACTTTGGGTGGGGCTCGCAACTTAATACCAGCGAGATGTTCTGGATAGATATTTCAAGGTGGATGATTAGTAGTAGATGCAGATGGATTTTGGTCTACTTATCTTGGCGTACCGCCCATGCTTTTGAGCCTCTTCCTTTCTTTTGTAGCATAGTTAGCACTGGTTTGCGCTCGTAATCCTGTCAATTTCCCAGTTGTAATTTGTTTACCTTGCATAGCTGTTTATCGTCTTTTGGGAGAGAGACATCACTGGTGAACATCATGGGAACCTGGTCCATATTTTCACCACTGTTTACACCCTCATTTTACTTCTGGTTGTTACTTTATAGTTGTAGTTATCACTATCTTTTATCTCTTGTGTTTGATCCTTTGTAAACAACAAGAGCGGAGAGATTGACAACCTCTCTGAATTTCGTTGGGAGCAAAGTTATTTGTTGTTGTGTGTAGGTGCATGTCTTCTGTAAGCGCCAGAGCAGAAGACACCTACTTGTTATTGTCGGAGTCCTACTGGTTCGATAAACTATCTTCACCGAGGGAATTTACCGCTATCTACATCTCACCTTTCACTTGGGGTAACCAATGAAGGGCGAGAAGTCGTTATCATCTCTCGCGCATTAGTTGCTCGCTTCACCACCTACTTGTCGATCCTTTGAGTCCTCATGGGTTCGATAAACCTTACTGTCCTCGTCCAAGGGAAATTACTGCTAAACTATATCCTTACCTTCCACTTGGGGTAACCAACGAGGAGCACTACTTCGGTGCCATCACCTGTGCCTACCGCACAATCGAGTTCGGTGCCCACAAAATACTCATGCAATATGACTTTTCCAAGGTACCCATCTATCCGGCTCATCTCTTTCGTAGACGTTACGTAATGCGGTGGTCCTATTTTTTGAATTACGGAATCTTGTGAGCAAAAATTTCACCTTTTCACTCGCCATAGAAACGATTCCGGATTGCTAGGATTCAGTGCCTACCAAATAATATCGGCAGCAATGCTAGTGATTGCATATGGAATACCTGCCGATTACACCGATGAGTATCTTCACATTGGTGAATGTACCACGCTCAAATGCGTGCGGATGTTGGAAAAAACTTTCATCGGTATCTTTGGGCTTGTATACCTTTGAGCTCCCAATGAGGAGGATACAAAAGAGTAATGGTGATGAATAAATCTAGAGGATGGCGCCCGGAAAGCTTTGGAGTGTGGAATGCATGTACTGAAACTGGAAGAACTGCCCAAAGGCTTAGGCATGGTAGTACACTGAACATTTCGTGAAGCAGTTGTTTCTCATGACTTGTGGATCTGAAGTTTTTTCGTTTGAATGCCAGGGTCTCTCAATGATATCAATGTATCGCATAGATCACATCATGTTGCTCAGCTAGCTAGTGGATAATCTCCTGCTTGCAACTATACCTCAGTGGGCATGATTATAGCATGGGTTAATTACTATCTTTTCGTTCGTATTTATCCTTCATGGGAACCATTTGTGAATACAATTAGCTACCAAGTAAGTAGGAAATAAACCAGTTTTTCCCATGCACAAGAATCATGCAAAAAATACATCAAGAGGGCATTTGGTGTCATTGCTCGAGGTATTTCTTGCTACTGGGATAAGAAATCCCTATCAAATATTATGATTGTTTGTGTAATTTTACACAACATGATCTTTGAAGATGAGAGGGAATTCAACTTGGAATTTTTTAAGACAATATTGGTAGCCTTGTGAAGCCAAGCAGAAACCCCGACGAGATTATTGCGATCCTTATGACCTACAAAAAGATAGAAGATCGTCACACACACCATTAGCTTCACACTAATCTCATTAAGCACCTATGGAACTTATACGAAAAATTAGATTCCCAATTTTTCAGTTTTATTTATTTATTTTCATATGTGTCTTGAGTTCCAAAACAATTTTCTATGTAATAATTCCGGTACATTTGTTATTTGGCTTTAAACATTCATTGTATTTGAGACGATTACTCTAATGTATGTTATTGAACATTATGTATGATGTTTGGTTTTCAATTTATAAAGCCAAATTTTTGTCTTGCCGCACGGATTTGCAGTACCGGGGGACTTTCGACCGAAGAGATGCTGCAAATCCGTACTGCAAAATGATTTACGGTACGGTCTAGTTGATCTTCTCCATCGAACGCCCCGTGGTACTGCAAATTTGTTTGCTGATCACCCGTAAAATGATTTTGTGGGACGCGTTTTTGGCAGATCTACTAGAGTTGTTCTAAGTAGTACTATTTGCCCTTTTAGGTATCTACACAAGTGTCCGTGCGCTTTCAAGATCGCCTCCCTAGAGTCTTAGGGGATGTTTGATTGCAACCCCAAGGAAACGCTCATTGCTTGCGCGTGGAAATGATGTTCTATCACATACATCTATCATTTAAAGGAACCGTTTGGCTGATAACCTCAAACCATACATGTTCATATTTGCAACTCCATGCTTTATTAATGGCAAACCTTATACATGGAACTTGTATGCAACTATATCAGCGAAGGTAACACACCGATGAGATTTCTGTAACAAATAGTGCAACAATATATCAAAGCTAGCAGTTATTTAGCTGGTCGGATGTAACTCAAGTCATGCCAGATACTTGAGCACGCCGGGAAAGTGAACCCTGTAGAAATAGTCGTCCCAGTCGATTGTCTTGGGATCGAAATTAAAGTAGTAGTATTCTCCTGCATTGCTATTTTGATCCATCGCCTTCCTCAGCTTCTCAAGGTTCATGTTATCAAAGCTTCACAACATCGACAAAATCAGATCAGAGAGAACATTATTTGTAATAACAAATGTTTCATCCCGTTATGGCCAATAGGATGCTTACCGCCGATTGAATAAGGTGTAAGGCGCATAGAACTCGATCAGACACGCATGACCAATTTGTATTTTCCGCTTAGCTCGTTGTAGGGCCGCGAGAAAACACCACAAAGCACAACGTTCACCAAGTGGAGGATCTGTCCAACGAGTCCAGTCGTATTTACGTAGCACACAACGAACACCCAGATTAGTCTCATTCTCATTTGCGAAATCAACGTTTGCTCTTATTTGATAATGCAATTTAAGACTGTTGCCTGCACCTCAAGAAACTAAAACAAACTATGGAGACGGATGTTAATTTCTAAATTCGATTACCTGACTCCTTCCATCCATCCAGGCAATGGCTCTTTGAGGATGCTGGTTATGATGCTCGGCCGGACGACAACGACCGGAAGGTCGCCTCGCAGGTGCCCCAGCTAGCAGCATCTCCCCCATTGCCTTAGTGAAAACGTAGGTATTTGGCCACCCGAAATGCCTTGCTCTTGATTCATGTGTAACAGACACTAGTGGACAGACCCCCATTCTATCCCGGTTCATATGGGCCTTCGGTCCCGGTTCCACACCCGGGACCAATAACTCGGGACCAATGATGGTCCCGGTTGGCCCACGAACCGGGACCGAAGAGGCTCCACGTGGCCAGGCGCGCAGCGAGGGGGGAGGGGTCATCGGTCCCGGTTGATAGGAAGAACCGGGACCGAAGAGGCTCCACTGCCCTCTTTTTCTGCCGCGGCAGGATTTTCTGATTTTTTCCATTTATTTATTTTGTGTTTTGTATTCAATTAAATGGTACCATATATATATAAAGCAACAATGAACCACAATATATATTACACATTATCGTCACGAATATATCATATACACCATCTCATTCCTCGTGCTTGGTCGAACATGTATTACACAAACGGTACTCACACGAGTTCGATCTAATTTACATCGGTCCTTAGCCGCTTGTCTTCCAAAAAATGAGGGTGAAAGAACTCTCCGGTCGGAGCTATGACATGGTCTAATAAGAATCCGGCGATTTCCTCTTGAATTGCTCGCACGCGTTCTCGTGGTAGAAGACCGTCCCGCATTCGCTCGATCTAATTAAAAGAAAGGGATCAATATATATGAATGAAACTAAACACAATTTAACGCAATAAATTAAAGTATTGAATGTTGTTTATCGTACTTCAATTTTCCTTATGTTTCGGGTTGCGGCCGTCTCTTTGGTCGTCTGGCGAATGAACTCGCAGACATAATATCCACATAAGTTATTTCCGGGTCCCTGTCTCAAACACTTTACGAGAACGGAGATCAATGAATATTATAATCAGCATGATAATTATACTGAAACTAGAATCAAAAAGATGCACAGATCTAGCAAGTAGTACTTACATTCAGTGGTTCAAATGTAAGCTCTGCCGGAAGACCCGGTGTTTTGCGGTGAACCGTTTCCAAGCCTTCTGGAGGCATGCCTGGATGTCCTCCCATGATTTCATAGATTTGCGTCCCGGGTCCATGACTTTTACTACTCCTTCGTCCGGAACAATGAACAACAGAATAAAGTGGAAGCTGCACACGCATAAAGAGTCAATTATACGCTTAACACCGAGCAAGCAAAATAGAATGTGTGCGAGACAGTAACACTCACTCGAAGTTGTAAGGAAATAGTATTTCCCTTCTTGTGCCGAAATACGTCAACGATTGCAACAAGTTGTTCTCTGTCTGGTTGGGCTTCTCTTTGAGAGTTCTTTCATGAACGAACTGGCAGTCAACGAACCCAATGTCATAGATTTGTCCATTCTTGCATTCGAGAATCTTCATTCTGCATATATAATTAGTTTAGTGATGAGTGTAAGATTGTACATGAAACGAATGAGCTGAGCTAGAAAGACTTGATCACTGAAATTAATGGTACTTACAGACAATATGCACTGACGATAGATTTGTCGATGGCGTCTCCATTGTAAAACTGAAATAATTCTGAGAATTCAATTAGATCGAAGCCTTGTCCATGCCCGTAATGCTCGTTCTGAAATTTAGCGTAGATCCAGTTTTCGGATTTAGAAGATTTTTCCATGTACCAGTCATGCAATTTTCGCATCTTTGTTAGTAGATCGTTGACTAACTCGGGTTTGACGAGAGGATACCCGTGTCGGTATTGGTATGCCGGTACGAATTCCTCGTCGTTCCGGCTGGTCTCGAACTCATCCAGACGGCTCAGGTAATCAGTAATAGACAGTCCTATTGCGTGGGTTTTGCTCCGTACTGTCTTATAAACTCCGGATCTTTGTTCGGATCATACGCATCGACCTGATGCTGCTGGGGGCGCGGCCAAGTGTACACTTTGAGCGGTTCGATCGATTGTTCTTTCTGTAGTCCGAGCTGGCCAATCTCTTTTCCGACTCTCCGCTCTTTAGCCTCAGCCGACTTTGTAATAGAGCGTTCATAGTCTGATGTGAGTGATATGGGGTTGTGAAGCTTCTTCTTCAGTTCCGCGCACGCGGCGTGATCTTCTGGGGTGCGCGAGAACAATGGCTCTATCGGCTTCTTCTTGTTGGCCACATCAATCTTCCACTTTTCATAAGACATTTTTGCGGACACTTCCAGTTCCTCAGGTGTCATCTCTCCAGGTAGATTCTTCATATTATGATGAGGAACTTTTGGGAGGGGTTATCGCTTACGTTTCGGTGATTTCTTGCTGCTGATGCTGCTGCTGCCCCTCCTAGTATAGGTACGCTTCCGCTTCTGGCTCTGAGGCTCAGGAGATGGATACGGCTGAGGCGACGGTGGAGATGCCTGAGGCGACGGTGGAGACGGCTGAGCCGGAGAGTGGTGAGGCGGTGAAGGCGATGGTTGCGGTGAAGAATGGTCACGTGGCGGTGAAGGTGGATTGCTCTTCTAAAGAGTGGGTGACCTTGGCGGCACATAATTTGGAAGCACGATGTGCTCCTTTCGCCATAGAACACTCCCCTTTTTTGCTTCTCCTAGTTCTTTTAGCTCCCCATCTTCACCTGCAGGGTGGTCCAGCTTCAGCTCCTCATAATCATCCATCACATCATCCACCATGACGACAGCGTACCCTTCTGGAGTCGGGTTGCAATGATAAGTTGGTTTCTCCGGGATTGATAGGGCCATGCCGACCGCCACCGTCACCTTTAAGTTCAGCACTTGCACCTTAAGCTCACAACGTGTGCTCTCCGTGATATAATCCACTGGGTAGCGTTTAGGAGCGGCCGTTGTCAGTGCATCATCATCATCCTGCTGGAGCTGCGTGGAAGCTTGGGAGCTTTTCCGATTCGATGGGGCGCCGGTAGCATCGAATGCAGTTTCTAACAAGAGTTGTTGAGGTTGGCCGCCACTTTGCTGGCTAAGTCTGTCGATCAGCTCCTCCGCCCGCTTTAAGCCTTCTTCTACATTACGCAGTCGCTCTTTGGTAGCCGTTTTCTCAGCCTCATTCGCCGCTTTCTCTCTCTCAGCCGCCGCTTTCTCAGCTGCCTCCCTTTCCTTCCTCCTTTGATGGATTTTATCTGGATATTTCTTGCTTTCCGAAGGGAAGGCAACTTTCCAACACTTGGAGCCTGGCGTGCCTCGTGCTCGTCCTGGGTGTTCTTTATTTTTTAGGGTGTGTGAGCTCGTCGTCCTCTCTATCGGGAATGAACCGTCCCGCTTCAATATCACGTACTGCATCTCTAATATCTTCGATGGGCAGCAGGGGATCATCTATGTGTGACTGGTTATATATTGCCTTCCCATCTTTGTCCAACGTGCCCCCATGGCCGTAAAACCAGTTTCTTGTCCGTTCGTTCCATGTTGTAGGATCTGGAGTGATCCCGGCATCAAAATACTTGGCCTCAATTGCCTCCCACTTAGGCATGCAACCGGCGTAGCCAGAATCCCCATTTTATGGTGGTAAATCTTCTTAGCGGCATTCATCTGATTTATTTCAGATCTTTGCTGCGCGTACTCCGATTTCTTGTACGCCACAAAATCATTCCACTGCTCTCTTATCTTACCATAGCCGTGTTCAAAATCCGGAGTCTTGTCTACCTTGACAAATTTTAGGTACAAGTTTTTCTTCCAATTCTTGAATTGCTCGGCCATCTTGCTGAGAGCAAACTTCTTGACTCTAGCCTCTAGCTCCAGTCTAGCTGCCGCCTCCTGAGCTGGATTATCCACCTCTGGCATCCGCAGGAGGAAATTATGCATGAGCATGTTCCAAAGCCTGTCTTTCATGGTGTCGCACACAAACGAGATTGTAGGGTCCTCTGGCTGCATCCATTCTCGAATGCTGATCGGGATGTTGTCCCTCACGAGAGTTCCGCATGCCTTCACAAATTTTTTCTTGAAATCGTCCGGAGCTAACGGTTCGCCGTCTGGACCGACCTCTTCGATCCTATTCCTCACACTGTCATCCAACTTTTTGGTTGGCCCTCGTTTCGGTCTTGCGGAGGAATGGCTGGATCCGGATCCAGAGGGCTAAAAGAAGAAAGAGTGTTAATATATGCATGTACATATACAGCTGCATTTTAATTAACAACATTTTAATCAACCTCGCCGGTGTTTTCGAGATTAAAGGTTCCGCCGGAGGCGGAGCCGGAGCCGGCTTGTCTCCCGTCCGATGCTTCTTCTCGGTGGAGAGACTCGTCTCCCTCACCGAAATTGTTCACAAACCGGCGGGTGACATCTTGACCTTCATTTTCGTTGATCATATCGTGAAGCAAGTTTTCCTCATTTTCATCTCTACGAAATATTGGATCCATAGTATCTGCCAATTAAGAATTGCAGGCTATTATAATGCAAATAATCAAAGTTTTAATCAATTTAAATCATTTAATAATCATTTAATAATCATCCCTCTTAGGAGAAGGCTACATGTAGAATTCACCAGATAATGTGGGCATAGTATGATGGACTCATAAACCTTAAGGTGTCAGCGACAAAGGATTTTATGAAGGCTTTCACTATCATGACACACTCAGAGTGACCACGGCCCGCTATCTAATCCTATTAGCTAACAAGGCGCAGGTTCCACTGCTGTATATAATATTTATAATAGGATGCATAGGATATAGGAAAGGTACAACAAGTGGCAACAATGACAGGCTATGCATTGGAATAGGAAAGTAACGTAGCAGCAGCATATGCCTAGTGCAACAGATAAAAATAGACAAGTAGACGATATGTGGGAGAGGGGAAGTGGCTCTGCTTGCTTGGAAGCTCGACGGTAGGGGTATTGTCGTCGACGACGTAGTCGTAGGCGGCAGCGGTGTAGTCAACGGTAGCAGCGGGGTCTACCGGAGATTAAAGGGGGGAGAAACAGTAAATACACAGCATGACAGATGAAATGCAAACAACGATCTAACGTAGTTCGATACAATAAGCTCAGAGCGGGAATTCATCCAGGGATGAAATACCGGCTCCGGGTGATTACCGGACAGGGTGTCCGGAGGGGGGGATGATGCCGGAGGTGTCGTGGACATCCGACACACGTCTGGTTGGTGTATCCGGGTTAGTTGATCTATTCCGAACAACTTTCGTGTTCGGAATAAATTGATCCGGGTACTTTAACAGTGCCGGACAAATCATCGGACAGACGGTCCGGAGGGGGACGGTTCGATGCTCTGCATGTTAGAGGGGTGTGGTGGGGGTATGGGTATCATATCTGTAATCGTTGGTCTGTTCTGAGCAACTTTCGTATACAAAGTTTTTCGATCCGGGCAACCTTTATCGGTACCGGAAATTATCGGCAGACGAACCGAAAGGGGGGGTGTCGGTGTTCGGTGCGTTAGGGGGGTGTGGTAGACATACGAATAGTGCATTATTATTCTACACATTTTTCTGAGCAAAATTGTTATATAAATTATTTTAATCGGAGTTACGGATTAAAAGATATTAATTAAACAAGTTTAATTCAATTTTTAAATCATTTAAATCATTTTCTATTTCCTTTAATAATTAACCAAAATAATTAATAATCAATTTTTAATTAACTGACCAGTGGGTCCCATTGGTTAGTGGCTTATAATTAAACTAATTTAATTAGAGTTAATTAAACAGGGGTGGCCCCACATGTAAGTCTAACCTATGTTAATTAAACATTTTTAATTAAGTTAAGTGGGCTCTGGCCCACATGTCATCTACACAATAGTTAGACTAATTAACCAAAATTAATCTAAATGTGCAGGGGGCCACTAGTCAGGGGTTGAGGGGCTTTTCTATTCCTGATTATTTTTAATAGGCCATTCGGGGGGCACTGGACCCACTAGTCATAGGCTTAGGAGGGGTTCAATTAGGCCTTAATTAAACCGCTGACAGGGCGGGCCCGCCGGGCAAATACCCATGGTCTCGCCGGCGACGACAGCGGCTCCGGCGAGGTCGCCGTTTTCGCTGTGAGGGACGGGAGGAGGCGTTGTTGGGCTGGTTCGACGGAGGGGGCCAGCGCGCGTCGAGTGGTGGGGGTGGGGCCGCCGGGGAGTGGCCGGAAGCACGCCGGGGTCGTGCGAGGCGGCGGTGACGGCGGCGGTGTTGAGCTAGGCGGCGCCGGAGCACGGGACAATGAGGGCGGCCGTTCGGTGTACAGAAACGAGCGGGGAAGGAGGCCAATCGAAGCCACGCTCACCGTGGAGCACGTCGAGGAGGCAGGGGCACGGGGCGGCGAGGCGAACGGCGGCGAATTTCTCGTCGACGTTGCCGGGGCCTAGGAAGATGACGGCGTCGATCCGCGCGTGTGGTGGCTCCCGGGCTCCTCTCCTCTTGCGGCGGGGCACGGGGCGGCGAGGCGAACGGCGGCGAATCGGGCAGCCTGCCGGCGTCCGTAGAGGAATTCCGCGCGTCGACGAGATTTGGTGGAGTTGGGGGAGGAAGAAGAGATGCGCGCGTATATAGTAAGGGTCATCGGTCCCGGTTGGTAGCACCAACCGGGACCAAAGACTCAACGGTCCCGGTTGGTGCTACGACCCGGGATCGTTAACCTAGGCGGGGAGGGACGTGGTGCTGCCACGTCGCACCAGGGTCATCGGTCCCGGGTCGTAGCTCCAACCGGGACCGTTGAGTCTTTGGTCCCGGTTGGTGCTACCAACCGGGATCGTTGACCCTTATTATGCAATCTTTTCGTCTTCCCGCCCTTTTCAAATTTATTTTCTTTTTTAATTAGTTAGGTGTTTCAATTTAAAAAGATTTTTTGTTTGGAATTTGAAAAAACTTTTAACAGCAAAAGTGCTTCAATTTAATTAACTAATCCAAAACCATTTTTTGTTTTCAAAAATATTTATTTAACTATACAGTTTTACTATTTTAACTATACAATTTTACTATTTTCAATTAAAAATGCATTTTCAAATATTTATTGCATTTCATTTTTCTAAACTTATTTCAACTCAAGACTTTTGTTTGCATTCAACATGCACCATTCAAAGCCACATACTAAAATTTCAACCCTTTCTGACTTCATTTGCTATTTTTCATGCATTTAATGATTTATTTAGAGCTAAATGACCTTGAAATTGGAAAGCACTACAACTGAACTCAAAAAAGGATGAAACTTGGCATGGTATCATCATTTGATCCATATAGCATGTGTGCAAAAGTTGAGAGGATTATGACAAAAACTGGATGCACTTCGTGTACAAACTGGACCATCTCTTTCAAAGTAAGAGGGTTTGTGACGAAAAATCATCTGTTTCAAAGGCATTTCATTTTTCTAAACTTATTTCAACTCAAAACTTTTTTTGCATTCAACATGCAACATTCAAAGACACATACTAAAATATGAACCCTTTCTGACTTCATTTGCTATTTTTCATGCATTTAATGATTTATTTTGAGCTAAATGACCTTGAAATTGGAAAGCACTACAACTGAACTCAGAAAAGGTTGAAACTTGGCATGGTATCATCATTTGACCCACATATCATGTGTGCAAAAGTTGAGAGGATTACGACAAAAACTGGATGCACTTCGTGTACAAACTCGACCATCTCTTTCAAAGTAAAGAGGGTTTCAGACGAAAACTCATCTGTTTCAAAGGCATTTCATTTTTCTAAACTTATTTTAACTCAAGACTTTTGTTTGCATTAAACATGCAACATTCAAAGCCACATACTAAAATTTCAAACCTTTCTGACTTCATTTGCTATTTTCCATGCATTTAATGATTTATTTTGAGATAAATGACCCTGTAATTGGAAAGCGCTACAACTGAACTCATAAAAGGTTGAAACTTGGCATGGTATCATCATTTGATCCACATAGCATGTGTGCAAAAGTTGAGAGGATTACGACAAAAACTGGATGCACTTCGTGTACAAAATGGACCATCTCTTTCAAAGTAAAGAGGGTTTGAGACGAAAACTCATCTGTTTCAAAGGCATTTCATTTTTCTAAACTTATTTAAACTCAAGACTTTTTTTAATTCAACATGCAACATTCAAAGACACATACTAAAATTTGAACCCTTTCTGACTTCATTTGCTATTTTTCATGCATTTAGTGATTTATTTTGAGCTAAATGACCTTGAAATTGGAAAGCACTACAACTGAACTCATAAAAGGTTGAAACTTAGCATGGTATCATCATTTGATCCACATAGCATGTGTGAAAAAGTTGAGAGGATTACGACAAAAACTGGATGCACTTCATGTACAAACTGGACTATCTTTTTCAAAGTACGAGGGTTTCAGACGAAAACTCATCTGTTTCAAAGGAATTTCATTTTTCTAAACTTATTTCAACTCAAGACTTTTTTTGCATTCAACACGCAACATTCAAAGCCACATACTAAAATTTGAACCCTTTCTGACTTCATTTGCTATTTTTCATCCATTTCATGATTTATTTTGAGCTAAATGACCTTGAAATTGGAAAGCACTACAACTGAACTCAAAAAAGGTTGAAACTTGGCATGGTATAATCATTTGACCCACATAGCATGTGTGCAAAAAGTGAGAGGATTACGACAAAAACTGGATGCACTTCGTGTACAAACTGGACCATCTCTTTCAAAGTAAAGAGGGTTTGAGACGAAAACTCATCTGTTTCAAAGGCATTTCATTTTTATAAACTTGTTTTAACTCAAGACTTTTGTTTGCATTCAACATGCAGCATTCAAAGCCACATACTAAAATTTCAAACCTTTCTGGCTTCATTTGCTATTTTTCATGCATTTAATGATTTATTTTGAGCTAAATGACCTTGAAATTGGAAAGCACTACAAGTGAACTCATAAAAGGTTGAAACTTGGCATGGTATCATCATTTGATCCACATAGCATGTGTGCAAAAGTTGAGAGGATTACGAAAAAAACTGGATGCACTTCGTGTACAAACTGGACCATCTCTTTCAAAGTACGAGGGTTTCAGACGAAAACTCATTTGTTTCAAAGGAATTTCATTTTTCTAAACTTATTTCAACTCAATACTTTTTTTTCATTCAACATGCAACATTCAAAGCCACATACTAAAATTTGAACCCTTTCTGACTTCATTTGCTATTTTTCATGCATTTAATGATTTATTTTGAGCTAAATGACCCTGTAATTGGAAAGCACTACAACTGAACTCATAAAAGGTTGAAACTTGGCATGGTATCATCATTTGACCCACATATCATGTGTGCAAAATTTGAGAGGATTACGACAAAAACTGGATGCACTTCGTGTACAAACTGGACCATCTCTTTCAAAGTAAGAGGGTTTCAAACGAAAACTCATATGTTTCAAAGGAATTTCATTTTTCCAAACTTATTTTAACTCAAGCCTTTTGTTTGCATTCAACATGCAACATTCAAAGCCACATACTAAAATTTCAAACCTTTCTGACTTCATTTGCTATTTTTCATGCATTTAATGATTTATTTTGAGCTAAATGACCCTGTAATTGGATAGCACTACAACTTAACTCATAAAAGGTTCAAACTTGGCATGGTATCATCATTTGATCCAAATAGCATGTGTGCAAAAGTTGAGAGGATTACGACAAAAACTGGTTGCACTTCGTGTACAAACTGGACCATCTCTTTCAAAGTACGAGGGTTTGAGACGAAAACTCATCTGTTTCAAAGACATTTCATTTTTCTAAACTTATTTCAACTCAAGACTTTTTTTGCATTCAACATGCAACATTCAAAGACACATACTAAAATTTGAACCCTTTCTGACTTCATTTGCTATTTTTCAGTCATTTAATGATTTATTTTGAGCTAAATGACCGTGTAATTGGAAAGCACTACAACTGAACTCAGAAAAGGTTAAAACTTGGCATGTGTGCAAACTGGACAACTGAAACAGTGGTGTCACATCATGTTCAAACTTGGCTAATTGCAAACATCACAAATAAACCACCAATGGTTCAATACATTATTACACATCACTTGTTTCCTACATTGCTTATGATCGCTGCTTGGGCCGTAACCACGGAGCATCTTCATTGCTTAATGGGATAGTTGGGTCAGTTTTCACTGTGAAGGGAGGAATTTCATGAGACTTATCGTAATCTTCGGACATGTCTGTCTTGTCCTCGACTCCCACAATGTTTCTTTTTCCTGAAAGAACTATGTGACGCCTGGGCTCATTGTCTGATGTATTCGTATCCTTGTTTTTCCTTTTTTCGGTCTAGAAGATATGTCCTTCACATAGAAAACCTGAGCCACATCTTTGGCTAGGACGAATGGGTCGTCTGTGTGACCAAGATTCTTGAGATCCACTGTTGTCATTCCGTACAGCTGGTCGACCTTTACCCCATCTCCATTCATGTTGACCCAACTGCACCGAAACAAAGGGACCTTAAAAGTAGGTCCATAGTCAAGTTCCCATATCTCATCTATGTAACCATAGTATGTGTCCTTTGTAACATCCTCGTTTGTTGCATGAAAGCGGACACCACTGTTTTGGTTGGTGCTCTTCTTATCTTGGGCGACCGTGTAAAATGTATTCCCATTTATCTCGTACCCTTGAAAAGTCAATACAGTCTCAGACGGTGTCGCGGCCCGCAAGTAGAGTTGATTTCCAATAGTGGTGTCATGCATGAGACATAATTGCAACCAAGTGCCGAAAGTCTCCATGTGTTTGACTTGAATCCATTGGTCATCCTCCCCCGGGAACTTGGAGCGTAGAACATTCTTGTGTTCCTCGATATACGGTTGGACGAAGGTAGAACTTTGTAGAACTGTGTAGTGTGCTTGAGTCAAAGAATGCCCGTCCTGAAATATCTTTGCTTTCTTTCCTAGCGTTCCTTTTCCACTCAGTCTCCTCTCATATCGCGATTCAGTAACACCAATCGGCTTAAGGTCAGGAATAAAGTCAACACAGAACTCAATGACCTCCTCTGTTCCATAGCCCTTGGATATGCTTCCTTCTGGCCTTGCACGGTTACGAACATATTTCTTTAAAACTCCCATGAACCTCTCGAAGGGGAACATATTGTGTAGAAATACAGGACCTAGAATGGCAATCTCGTCGACCAGGTGAACCAGCAGATGCGTCATAATATTGAAGAAGGACGGGGGGAACACCAACTCAAAACTGACGAGACATTGGACCACATCCTTCTGTATCCTTTCCAGACTTGCATGATCGATTACCTTTTGAGATATTGCATTGAGAAATGCACATAGCTTCACAATGGGTACTCGAACATTTTCTGGTAGAAGCCCCCGCAATGCAACCAGAAGCAACTGTGTCATAATCACGTGGCAATCATGAGACTTGAGGTTCTGGAATTTTTTCTCTGCCCTATTTATTATTCATTTATATTTGACGAGAAGCCTGCCGGGACCTTGATACTTCTAAGGCATTCAAAAATGATTTCCTTCTCTGCTTTGGTAAGAGCGTAGCTGCTTAGACGCCCTTTATCAGTATGCCTGTGGTATGGGTCTTTCATACGTTGCTGGTCCTCCCGTGCTTCTGGTGTATCTTTTGACTTCCCATACACGCCCAGGAACCCTAACAGGTTCACGCAAAGATTCTTCGTCACGTGCATCACGTCGATTGAAGAACGGACCTCTAGGTCTACCCAATAGGGTAGCTCCCAAAATATAGATTTCTTCTTCCACATGGTCGCGTGTCCGGTAACGGCGTCTTTCGGAACAGATTGACTGCCAGGACCCTTTCCAAAGATTACTTCTAGGTCATTCACCATACCAAATACATCATCACCTTTAGGGAGCTTAGGCTTTTTCCGGTGATCTGCCTCACCGTTGAAATGCTTGCCTTTCTTTCTCACGATATGATTGGGCGACAGAAATTGACGACACCCCAGGTACACAACCTTCTTACATTTATCCAAATATATACCTTTAGTCTTATCTAAACAGTGCGTGCATGCATTGTATCCCTTGTTTGACTGTCCTGAAATGTTACTAAGAGCGGGCCAATCATTGATGGTTACGAAAATCAACGCTCGCAGGTCAAATTCCTCCTGTTTGTCCTCATCCCACACGTGTACACCTGGTTTGGCTCACAGCTCCAAAAGTTCATCGACTAATGGCCTTAGGTACACATCAATGTCGTTGCCGGGTTGCCTCGGTCCTTGGATGAGCACTGGCATCATGATGAACTTCCGCTTCATGCACAACCAAGGAGGAAGGTTGTAGATACATAGAGTCACAGACCAGGTGCTGTGACTGCAGCTCTGCTCTCCAAAAGAGTTCATACCATCTGTACTTAGACCAAACCATAAGTTTCTTGCTTCATCTGTAAAGTCTGATTGACCTCTCCCGATTTTTCTCCACTGCGACCCATCAGCGGGGTGTCTCAACTTCCCGTCTTTCTTACGGTCTTCTTTGTGTCATCGCAGCAACTTGGCATGCTCCTTGTTTCTGAACAGACGTTTCAACCAGGGTATTATAGGAGCATACCACATAAACTTAGCAGGAACCCTCTTCCTCGGGGGCTCGTCATCTCCCTCAGCATCACCAGGGTCATCTTGTCTGATCTTGTACCGACTCGCAGTGCATACCGGGCATTTATCAATAATCTCGTACTTTTCACCGCGGTACAGGATGCAGTCATTAATGCATGCATGTATCTTCTGCACATCTAATCCTAGAGGGCAGATAACCTTCTTTGCTTCGTGTGTTGTCGCGGGAAATTCGTTATCCGGTGGAAGCTTCGACTTCATTATTTGCAGTAACTTCTCAAATCCGATGTCAGAACAACCAAAATCTGCCTTCCATTTCAACAGTTCCAGTGTGGTACCGAGCTTTGTGCTGCCATCTTCGCAATTTGGGTACAAGGGCTTTTTGTGATCCTCTAGCATGGTCTCCAACTTCTCCTTCTCTTTTCCTGTTTCACAGTCTCGCTTTGCATCAGAGATGACCCGACCAAGACCATCAGCGGTCTCATCCGATTCCCGTTGTTCTTCTTCATAGTCACCTCGAGGAGCTCCATCTTCTTCATTGTCTTCCATTGCAGTGTCACCGAATTCTTCAGGGGACATAGGATAGCTATCATCATCCTCCTCTTTTTCATTTTCTTCCTGCCTAACCCCTCTTTCTCCGTGCTTGGACCAACAATAATATCCGGGAATGAAACCTCTCCGAAGCAGGTGGCCTTGAAGTGTTCTCGAGGAAGAGTACTCCGCCACGTTCCGACAGTCAATACAGGGACAAGGCATAAAATTATCCACTTTGTTTGCATTAGCCACATCGAGAAATGTATGCAGGTTTGTAATAAACTCGGACCCGCGTCGATCGCTGTACATCCATCGCATCCGTGCTTCGATCTGCGTCATATAATTAACCATTACAATAACTTCGTGAATAGTGAAAAGACCACTATATATGCACACGTGCAGTATTTTTGTATCAGTTACAGATGGAGAAGATAAGGTTGCTAACCTCGGCCGAGGATACGGTGTTCTGAGGACCTAAGTGTGGCTCGGACATTTCGTCGAACACCTGGTGTGCAATCAAAGGAAAAAAAAATCTAGCACCCACCCCACCCCAACACAATCCTGAAATTTTTTGAGGAAAAATGGCAAAGTGCTGGCTGGGGGCTTATATAGCCAGGGCAACGGTCCCGGTTTTTGCCAACAACCGGGACCAATGCCTCGCAGTGCGCCACGTGTTGGTCGCCAGAGCATTGGTCCCGGTTATTGGCAAAAACCGGGACCGTTGCCCTATACATACGAACCGGGACCGTTGCGAGGCATCGGTCCCGGTTCTGAAATGAACCGGGAGCGATGCTTTTTTTGGGCTGAACGAAAGGGGGGTCTCTCCACTAGTGAGAGAGACGTATCACGACTGTTTCGGAAAGGCATACACCCACATGTACATTCATGTTTCCATTTTATGTTTGATTTCTAACCTCTTGAGGCCAAGTTCCTTCATCGTTTTCCTCTCATCCTTTTTTGTAGCACAGTCAGCGTTCAGTTCCATCTGGGTATGTTTGATCAAATTTAGCTCGGATTCAAAGTCTAAGTGTGTGTCTTCCCTTAGTGTCTCACCCATCATCAATGGTTTCTCTAGTATTATTCCCTCTTGTTCACCGCTCACGTAGGCTGTTCAAGTCAGTTAATCACTTGTCAGAGTTCAGAATAATAATTCATAGAAAAAAATACCACTAATATAATTCCTGTTGTTTCGCACCAGTTGAAAAATGAAGCAGCATTTTTAGTTCAGTGCATTTGTTTGCAAATGCACAGATCTGCTTCGCTCCCAAGACGTTGGTGTCGAAAGCTACATCGTATCTGCAAAACCCATTACGCTTTTATTCGCACCAACATGTATGCTTTCGCAGATTTCACAGTTATTAACCTTTCATAGAAATTTGTAGTCGCAGCTCCGTTGACGATGATGTCTATATCCCTTGACAGTTCCTTCAGCTTGGCAGTGTCCAGTCCAAAATTATCATACATAACATCTCCTGCCAAAGGGTAGACCTTTCCTTCGATGAAGTCTTCAAAACCCTTGCCATGTTTTTCTCTGAGAACGTGGAAGATTTCCCTTCCTGTTACCTACAGATGAGGAAACATGGTTTTCGGTTTTCCTGTGTATTTAGAATTTCCCCATGTTTGGTTTGCTTGTTGCACTGTTAGAAATTCTACCACATGGTACATGTGGTAAGCTATCTTAAAAGGCCAGAAAAAAAAGAACTGTTAGAAATACTTCACCTCAGTCTGGACCCGCCGTCTTGCGGATTCATCATCGGCGGCTCGAACCAAGAGGAATAGCTTTGCCACACCAGGCTGAACCCTCAGTATCTTCTCCACGAGCACTATTCACCAAAGATTAAAATTGCAGGAGAAATGATTTATCGGCAGCTGCCTCTCCCAAAAGCTATATCGTTCATCATAGCGGGATATCACGGCAAATAGTGGCAACATTTCAGAGGGAAGAGATAATTTCTAAAGGTCTTTGATGATTTTGGAGTTGTTTAGAGGAATTTCCGGACTATTTCTCGGCGGCAAATAGCTTAGCGACGGGGCTTCTAGACAGCTATAGCACAGCTATATCGGCAACTTAGAAGGAAATTTAAATTCATGCTATTCACACACCGCACGCATGCAGCCCCTGAAGTATGCTGCGACCTGAACAGCATCCATTTTGCCGATCACCATCGCCACGAGAGCTCGTGAGATTTATGTCTCGTGGTAGTCCGATAGAGCTAGTACCGTGTCCGTGTTCGATCCTAGGGCGCCCTGGCCATATATTTATAGGGTTCTAGAGGATGGATGCAGCACTCTAGCATTGATGGATGTGCTGTGGAAATTACAGGCGGAGTCAGGTCACCCTAAATCGTTACATTATTTTCTTTTGGATCTTTGTTTCTGGGGCAGACAACCATTGCTTTCTGCTGGAGCTCATTTATTCCCACTCCCATCCATCAGGAAAGAAAAAAACTTCTATTAAAGTCCCACGAAGCTTATCACATGAAAATCGTGCTCGAAGGAGTGGAGTGATACAACTACAAATTAATTAAGGATTACATAAGATGTTTCTCTTATATACGCGTCATTGGCTTTTATTTTCATCAAATCTTTTTACACTAAGGTTTATGGATATTAGCAGGAAAACTTGTTTTTTTTTATAAAACACAGTTTCATCTCTTTTTATAGATAAATGCATACGCAAAGTACATAGTGAAACGATAAAAGATAAAATAAGATGACAAAGGTAGGTCTGAAAAACTTTACACACATCACACTTGCTACTTTACATGCTGTTGAGGATCTAAAAACTTTTAGCACCCATCACATCACTGGTTCATCTAATAGACCTATCAATGGTGATGCTAAAATGGCAACCTTAGGACAAGAAAGTTCCTTGAACTTGGAGAGTGTCAAAGAGAAAATAAGTCTTCATGATATCACGACCACTTTAATTAATAGTAGTGAACTTGATTTTGACAATTGTAGCCTCTTCGAAGTTATTAAGTTCTTACAAAGGATGTCCAAAGAACCCCACACTAATTCACTTAACATTGCCTTCACCAAGCCTATCACTAATGCTCTAATCAAATCTAGGAAGAAAAATCTTGAACTAGAAGTTTTTATACCTAGAAAACTAAAAGATAGTTGGGATTCTATTTATGGTCAAGATCAAAATAAATAACTTTGCTTCCTTTGCCTTATGTGATGTTGGACCTAGTGTCTCCGTTTTACCCAAAAGAATGTACGATATGATTGAATTGAAACCTTTTGATCCTTGTTATTTTGGTGTTCGCCTTGTTTGATTCTTTCGTTAAAAAGCCTTTAGGAAGAATAGATGATTTTCTTATCGTTGTCAATGATAAGTATGTTGTCGTTGATTTTCTTTCATGGATAATGAGGGTGATCCCTCATGTCGAATTGTTTTGGGACGTCCTTTTCTTCGCATCGTTGGTGCAATCATTAACATGAAAGAAGGATTATAAGATTCAATTTCCCCTCAAAAAGGGCATAGAACATTTCCCTAGAAAAAATATGAAGTTACCTTTTGAATTCGTTATACGGGCAAGTTCTGCTTTTGATATTCATAAAACAAGATCTTCCTGCTTCATGCATAGCTAAAGGCATAAAATAAAACGCTTATTGGGAGGCAACCCAAAATATTTTTACTTTCAATTTTAGTAGTCTTGATGCTTTGTTACTACGGTACCAACATCATTTTATATTTATTTTTAAGCTTTGTGCCAAGTTTTAGCCTCGGGTGACAAGTGAATCAAAGTTGTGACATGTTGTCCAAAAAACAGATTTTGTCTGCTTGACGGAACAATTCGTATAAACTCACCAGATCATCTTTTCTATCTGAATTTTTTTGACAGTATGCTCTATATGTTTTCGAAGCTTCCACCTGTTCTGAGATTTTTTTATTTGAGCTACAAAAGTGCCCCTAAAAATTAATTACTACATGATGTTCTGTTTTCCTAGATTCTGCCTTGTTTTGCGCTTCTTCAATTTTGCAAATCTTGAGCATGCTTTTTTTGTGCAAAAACCTTTTTGGCATTATTGAGAAATAGTAGACACTATTGAAAATCTTTGTTTCCAACAAAGTCCATGTGGAATTAATTTACTTAAGGCATTAATCGCTCTAATCAGTTTATGATGAGTTTCGTATTAAGGGAGTTTTCAAGTGTGTGAAGGAAGATCATGAAAGATTCAGGAGTGCAAGAGCTTAAGCTTGGGGATGCCCCCAGCACCCTCAATAAATATTCAATGAGACTCGAGCGTCTAAGCTTGGAAATTCCCCCCTACATACCCTTCTTCGTCAACAATCATTAGTTCGTCCTTCTCCACACTATATTTTTATCACTTCATGTGTTATATGCTTTGTTTGGAGTGTGTTGCCTCTACTTTTCAGTTTTGCTTTGTTTAGTTTAGTTTTGTTTGCTGTTCATAACAAGTTGGAGCCTAGCATGCCTTGTTTGGGATAGAAACACGCTCCACTTTTTCCTAGAATGCTCATAGTTTTCACTTTAATCTTTGTTGGGTGTTCGTTCTTATTTCAAGCTGCTATCATGTTTAGTTCTTGTTCTTCATGTTTATCTTTAAGAGCTGTGATTTAGATATTGTTTTTAGTTTGAGTTGCATGATTATCTTGTTTAGAGAGTTGGCTTGTTAAACTGAATGTGTGTCTTACTTTGAGTAGGTAATCAAGGTTGCTATCCAAAGTTTAGTAGTAACTTGCAATAGTTTTGAGGTATTGTTTCAAGTAATGTTTGAAATTCTGTGTGTCAAGAGCTCAAGCCTATTAGTGATCGGTGTCATATTTTGGTTCAACATGCTTATTTTTGAAAACTATAAAAAATAGTTGAGAACTCTAGCTACTAGAAATATCACTAACCTCTGGAGGAGTTGTAATATATAGAGTACCCTCACGTTATCATGGGTCGAGGATGCGCAAGGATAACCAAGCCCCCAAACACTCCTCTTAAGGTGCTTGTCTCTTTTTGAATCTCCTGACTATATAGAAAGTTACTGATAATAAGTGGATGAGTTCCTTTGACTAATGCGAGTATCGATTCTTGGCACTTCCACCAGTCATATTTTGCTAGCCTCTTCGGTACCGTGCATTGCCCTTTCTCATCTTGAGAGTCGGTACAAACTTCGCCGGTGCATCCAAATCCTTGGCATGATACGCTCTGTCATCATAAGCCTCATTATATCTTTCTCAAAACAGTCACCAGACCTACCTATCAATGCATTTCCATAGCCTTTTTGAGATATATTGCCACGCGACATTCATCTTCACATGACTTGATCTTTCATTGTCATACATGCTTTTGCTTGATCGTAGAGCCGCATGATAGTTGGGTCTTGCCCTTATAAATTGCTACATGACGCGCTAGTATCATTGCATTTCCTTCTATACTAGCAGAGGCATACATTTGCATACATCATGATATTATTTCAGTTTTTATATGAGTACCTTGTAAATTGTGTTGATCTTCTTCAATCTTGTAATATATAGAGTGTTGCCCTTAAAGTGAGGAAAAGATCCCAAAGAGGACACAAAAGATCCCAAAAGAGGACACATGAAAAGATCTCAAAGAGGAAAAATGAGAGATAAATAGAAAGAGCCAAAGAGGCCACAAAAATACAAAAAGAGAGAAAAGGAGAAAAAAAGAAAAAGAAAAGAGATAAGGGGGCAACACTACTATTCCTTTTAAAAGATACACACTTGTGTTTCAAAGTAGCACTTGTACTTCATAGAGAGTTTTCATATGATTCAGGCATAACTATGTGGGGACCTTTACACTGTAATACTTGGCTTGTATATTCCAATGATGAGCCTCCTCAAAAGAGCTCTAGGTCTTCGTGAGCAAGTGAGTTGGATGCACCCCCACTAGTTCCATTGCAGAGCTTTCATATACTCATAGCTCTTTGTGCATCTGTTGCATGGAAATCCCTACTCCTCACATCATATCTATCATTTGGCCTACCCTAGCTTAAGGTTGTGCCCATTGATGTGAGCCCTTTACACTTTTTGACTTCCTCCCCCATCATTTTATTCTCTTTGCCATCCTAAGTGCCAACTAATCTTGCTCGGGCTCCTTCATTGCATGAGTGCTCGAAATCGAAAGGGAGAGGATCGAATTGACTTGTACCTGGCCGACGGTCTGGGGATGAATCATAATAAGATTCCAAAAGAGACCAAGTGTGAAATTTAGTAGATTGAGTTTTCAACAACTTTCAGTATGTTTATGCTCTAAACCCATCTCCCACTTTCTGCACGGAATACCGATTGGAGACATTTCAGTCATGGACAGCGAGAACTTCTTGCAGCTTTATGTTCTTACTTTGCTAGTTTCAATACTAGATAAATACTCTTGCTTGTTATTATCTTGACTTGAATTTCATCTCTTGCTTGCTGTTGTTTAAAGTTCAAATCTTTGTTGGTAGAATGTCACCACAAAAATTATCTTTTTGTCATTTACATACTCTAGGACGAGCAGGAATTAAGCTTGGGGATGTGGACACGTCCCAAATTTATCTATAATTTTTGTTTGCTTCATGCTTCTTTTGGTGATATTGCTATATGTTTTGATGCACTTTCATATCATTTACAACATATTTTGGATTAACCTACTAATTCAGTGCCCAGTGCCAGTTTCTGTCTGTTTTGTCCGTGCATTGCATAAAAAGGTGAAAAATAAAAGTGCTCGGAAAATTTCAGAAAAAAATACTAAAACAATATCCAAGTCAGAAGACTCCGGAAGCCTGAAAGGGCCCCCGAGGGGGCACCCCCTAGCCAGGTGCCTCCCTGGCACGACCAGGGGGGTGATGGCCCCCTGGGCCAAGGGCACCCCTCAGGCTTCCCTTTGTCCTATACAGAGAGCCCTCCGTCACGCGATTTCATCTACTGTTTCACCGCCGCGGCGATATTGATCTCGGGATCACCTGAAGAACCTGTCCCGGCATGTTGTCGGAGGGAGGATTAACCTTCCAAGGCTTCTTCATCACCATGATCGCCTCCGGGATGCGCCGAGAGTAGTCCCCCTTGGACCATGAGTCCATGATCAGTAGCTAAATGGTGTCTTCTCTTCAATGTTTACCCTTGTGAGCTTTCTATCATGATCAAGGAACTATGTATTAATTCCTCTTTGCTATGTCGTGTTTGCTTGGATCCGATGGATTAGGAGATTATATTCAGTTTGTGATGAGTAATATATTTGGTTTACCTTTACTTATTTTTCTTGAGTATTTGTGCATGTTATCCATTGCGTTTGTTGCTTTTGCCAAGTAGTAGATTGCAACTCCAAGAGGGAGCGTTATGCTTGATTGTGGATCATACCACAACTAGAGAAAGGGCTATAGGACTCCTTATTAGTGGAGCATTTGGTATGTAATGCGCCATTACTTGTAAGGGGTCGCGCACTGGTAAAAAATGTGCCACCCATAAGCTCTTATTAGCTCTTATTAGTCACCCCTAAGACTGGGCCAGCCTGGATCCTTTTATTAGTGGTACATTTTACAAAATGTGCCACTACTAATTATCTTAGGGGTGGCGCATTTTGCAAAATGCGCCACTAATAAGAGTTTATAAGTGGCACATTTTTGTAGTGCGCCACCCCTAAGGTATTATTAGTGTCGCATTTCGGAAGTGCGTCACCCCTAAGGAATTATTAGTGACGTGTTTCGGAAGTGCGCCACCCTAAGGAGTTATTAGTGGCGCATTTTACATATGCGCTACCCCTAAGGAATTCCCAACAAACAAAGATACCCCCCTGTGGGTCGCCTTTTCAGCCTTAAAAACGATAGAAGAAAATGATAGAAATGTCAAAAAATAAAATCCTTTGAGATGCCCATGTGTTATGTGTTCTAGTTGTTAGGAAAATAAACAAACATGAATTTGGACTTAATTTGTAAAATGTCATCGTGTTTCGGTAAAATGACCATAACTTTTGCATACGAACTTCGATGAAAAAGTTTTTTATACGAAAAATCATCTACTCAAAAAGTTACATCTGAATTCAATCGGCTATGCCCGTTCTGGAATCTGTAGAATCCTAAAAAAACCTAACAAAAAAAGTTATGATGCTTTTAAGATTTGAAGGCTAAAATATTCGAAAATAATAATCTTAGTAGTGGTGCACCTAGCAAAATGCGCCACTAATAATGATCTTCCCGCCGTCAAAATTCAAAATAAACCAAAAAATAAATAAATAAGTTAATGGTGGCGCCTTTTGCATGGTGCGCCACTACTATACCATATATAATGGTCGGTCGACCTCCTTCTCCTACTTACCTCTTCATTCTTATCCTCCTCTCCTCCACCATCTCCTCCTCCTCTCCACCTTCTCCATGGCGCCCCCCTCCTCCATGGCACATCCTCCTCCCCTCCTCCAAGGGTATTCTTCCTCCTCCCCTCCTCCATTGTTCCTCCTCCTCCAAGGTTCCCCCTCTTCCAAAACTACAAGGCTCCAAGGCTCCTCCTCCCCTTTCTCCATGACTTCTCCTCCTTCCTTCCTCCATGGCTCCTCCTCCTCCCTTCCTCCATGACTCCTCCTCCTCCATGTCCCTCCATCCTCTCTTCTGCTCTCCTCTCTCCTCTATCCTACAATTTGAACATCAATCTAATTTGGAGAACAAAAATGAGCAAATAAATTGGCTACATGAACGGGACAAATAATTCCGAAAACAAAAAACGAGCAAAACAATCGTGATCCAGATCCAGATTCAAAATTCAAAAGTAGTTAATGTGTCGCATCTACAAAATGCGCCACTAATAAGGGTTGAAATGTGCCACTAATAAGGGCTTAATAGTGGCGCATTTCAGAATATGCCACGCCTAAGAGTCTTAATAGTGGCGCATTTGGAATGCGCCACTATTAAGCCCTTATTAGTGGCTTGTCGTTAGTGGCGCACCCATAATGCGCCACTAAAGGAAAAAAGGACGCCACTAAAATCATATTTCCTAGTAGTGTGTACCCTCCGATGTCTAGCTTGAGTGACAAAAACATGAGATTAGGGGATGTGTTGTTGCCACCAGGGGTAAAACAGTGGTGCTTGTTACTGTGTGTTGCAAAGATTGCTTACATTACGCATAGAGTGTTAAGGTTGTTGTCCGTTTCTTTGAGCCTAAAATTTGGTTGGGGTTCACAACTTAATACCAGCGATATGCTCTGGGTAGATATCTCAAGATGGATGATTAGTGAGTAGATGTTTATGAATAAATGGTCTACTTGTTTTGGTGTAATGCACATACGATTGAGCCTCTTTACTTTCCAGTAGCATAATTAGCATTGCGGTGCGTTTATAATTCTGTCAATTGTCCAACTGTAATTTGTACACCAAGCATAGTTGTTTACCGTCTTTTGGAAGTGACATCACTAGTGAAAGTCATGGCACCTCGGTCCATATTTACGTCATAGTTTACACCGCTTTTACTTTTCTTCTTTTATTTCGCCTTTCAGCCGCAACTATTACTTTCCCCCTGTGTTTTGATCCTTTGTAAACAGCAAGGCGGAGAGATTGACAACCTCTCTGAACTCGTTGAGAGCAAAGTTATTTGTGTTATTGTGTGCAGGTCCACGTCAACTCCACGCTACCAAGCAATTTCTGGCGCTGTTGTCACCTACTTGTTGCTCTTGGAATCCTACTGGATTAATAACCTTGGTATCTTCACCAGGAAAATTTGCTGCTATCTACATCACAACCTTTCACTTGGGGTAACCAACGAGAAGGTGTTATCTACACCCATGACATTCACTTTAACCTGAACATTCGTGTTATTTTGCATTTTATATATAAGCATCCTCCATGGACAACCCTTAGTCGGACAGTGCACTCTGTAACATACTAGATCACTCTTGTCAATTTCGAAAGTATATTTTGCCTTGATGTAGTATGTCACAAGTGCATTTCTACACTCCCTCATGGATGCAAAAATGGAACCTTCTTCCATCTGAGGGTTCTCAAGGTCCCATTCAACAGCTGCAAGGTTCTCGTCCTCACCCACCTCATCATCATCCACATGGAAGTCATTGTCAGCCTCATCTTGATTTTCAGCCCAAGATGCCCGTCGTAAATTCTGAACAACATCAGAATGTAGCATCTCGTCATCATCCCCAGAATTGTAGGCATCAGGCTCCACTTCAAGGGGGGCCCTTCTGCCGGTGCCCACGCTTGTCGAGCCACCACATCGCCATGCATTAGCTGAATTGTTCAGGCTAGATCTGCCATTACAACGACATGGTCCTCACCGAGAAGGTGCACCCTCCATCCTAACTGCCTGCACAATCACATCATTTTGCAGTCTCACATGAAAATTCTCTTTCTCCTTATGCTTAGCAAACATGGTAGTGAGCTCTGCATCATTATTAACTTTCACCCATTTATTTCCCCCATCGTAGTATTTGTATTCCACTTCATCAAGCAAACCCCAAGGATATGGGCTGCAAATTACCTCCTCAAATTGTCTGAAACTCCAATTACAATCCATTGGCAACACATAATCGAAACCTCCTTTGAATTTCTTCTTATTCTTTGCATCCGGATGTACCTGTCCCTTCTAATGTGCACCAAGAAACCAAACCGCAACTCCATCCTAATCCACAAAAAACAGAGGCGCAATCATCACACCAATAGAAAGATCAAACGCAAACCAACTCGAATCGACCGTTGAAATGCACAAGCTAAGCTCAATCGGAACAGGTGGCGTGAGTTACCCTTCGGGAACCCAATCGTGGACGCAACGGGTCTCCCGCCAGATGCCTACCTCGCCAAATTCTTCGGGGTCGCCGCCGCTCGCCATTTCGCCGTGGGATTCACCCTACTTGTGCACCAACCCCCCACCTATCATCGCTACGGCCGGGCACAGGAAAGGAGGCCCCACCGCGGGTCGAGCAGGTGGCGGGCGCAGTGGGGGAACGAGCGCCCCACCCGTGGTGTCGCAAGAAGGTGGCAGCGGAGCAGGTAGCTGTGGAGCAGGTGGCAGTGGAGCAGGACGGCCGCGACGGTGGAGCAGGTGACGGTGCACGGACAGGTTGGCGTCGTGTGTGCCCGGTTCAGACAGTGGAGTTCGATTGGGTCCACATGACAGATTTGTCGTCGTTGCGGTCCGACGTGTAAGCTCCGGACCTATCTCCAGTAACGCCAACAGACGAAATGGACTCCAAACTAGCCATTTGTCCTCGTAATAGTAGTCGTGCCCGAAGAAAGGGCAAAACTGAGCACAATTCACAACTAGGGACAAAACTGAGTACATGGACGCCTCTAAGGGCAATCCAATAATTAACCCTTACTAATATTGATGTTTATTTAGTTCTCAATCGATTTCTGGAAATGCAAACTCAGTTTAGTAGAAAATGCAACTTGCACATTTTTCATACAATTATAGCTGCGTGACATAGTGCAAGTTGTACTTTTCATATGGTGTAAAATCTCAATCAAGGGTGGTCCTAATAATAAATGCATATTGTTGGTATGCCCTTATTTGTGGCTAAACAGTAAGCATTGATACTAGGCGTTCTCCAATCCACGCCCACTTTTCAGATTTCTGTTGCTTCTTTTATAAATAGGTGCTCAGCGTAAACCCGAAATATAAGCTCTCCATCACTTTCTCTTAATTCGCGTTGATTCATCTACCAAGTATCCCTAGTTCCCTACCGGCCTACCATCTCTCCATTTTCATAGCCGCCCAGCCACCATCGCCAATTCCCCATGGTACTACTGCTCCTAGATCTCTTCTTACTTTCTATGTGCCTAACTACTGTGATCACCCTCCTTTACTACCTCATGAACCGTTCGCGCAATGTATACCTTGTTGATTATGCTTGCTTCCGGCCTAACTCGAACCACCGCATCAGCAAAGCCTCATGGATTGAGAACATACATCACTCCCGGACGTACGACGATAGCGGCAATCATCGCTTCTTGACCCGTATTTCTGAACGGTCGGGACTTGGTGATGAGACCTACGCGCCTCCTTCACATCATTATATCCCACCATATTTTTCCTTGAGCGAAGCCCGTGCTGAGGCGGAATTGTCCATCTTCACAACCATAGATGACCTGCTCGTGAAGACGTCTATCAACCTTGATGCAATCGCCATACTCATTGTCAACTGCAGCCTCTTCAATCCGACTCCCTCCCTCACTGACATCATCATGAGAAGGTATAAGCTTCGAGATAATATCTGTAACGTGCAACTCTCTGGGATGGGCTGCAGCGCAGGGCTAATCGCGCTGGGTCTTGCGAAGAACCTCCTGCGGAACGCTCCCTCTAATGCCTATGCGCTGGTCGTGTCGACGGAGATCTTGAGTTTGGCCTACTACACTGGGAGGAAGCGTGAAATGCAGGTGACTAACATGTTGTTCCGGATGGGTGGCTCGGCGGTGCTCCTCTCAACATCGATAACCAAAGCTCGTTTTGAGCTAGCGCACGTAATTCGGAATTCCACTGGCTCCCAAGACAATGCATACCGATGTGTATTTTATGAGGAAGATGACGAGGGAAATCTTGGTCTCAATTTATCCAAGGACCTTGTGGACGTCGCCGGCAAGGCTCTCAGGGCGAACATCATCAACGTTGGGCCGCTTATTCTCCCATTGTCAGTCAAGATTGCATGTTTACTTTCTTTCATCTCACGGAAGGTGCTAAATGGAATCACCAAGCCATATGTGCCTGATTTCCGCAGAGCTTTCGACCATTTGTGCATCCATGCGGGTGGACGAGCGGTAATCGATGCTGTGCAGCGTAACCTCGGTCTGCTTGATGAGCATGTTGAGGCGTCACGGATGACACTTCACAAGTTTGGGAACACATCGAGTAGCTCGGTATGGTATGAGCTGGCTTACAGTGAGGCCAAGGGTCGAGTGCGGAAAGGGGGCCGAGTTTGGATGATTGGATTTGGATCGGGATACAAGTGTAACAGTGCAGCGTTAAAGTGCATCCATCCAGCAAAATGTGCTGATAAGGCATGGCAAGATTGCATCCATCGCTACCCAATTGATGTTCCTAGCTAAGGAGGTGTACATTATGACCTGGTCAAAATAATGGCAGGCGGCCTAGAAAATACTTCAGTATCACTAGTAGAAAATGGGGCAACCGTCTAAGCCTTTAGTACCGGCTTTCGTACCGGTTTGGGCGTCCAGGCGGGCGGGGAGCTTTCGTACCGGTTCGTGTTACGAACCGGTACTAAAGGGTTGGCGTCAGCCAAAAAACCTTATATATTTAGGAAATTTAGAATTTTATATATTTTTATTTTTTTCAAAATTAAAATTAATAATTGCATCTGCATAAAGATTACTATTACTTTTAGCAAATTATAAGATTTTCAAATTTTAGGTTTGGCAAAAAAATATTAAAAAATTAAAAAATAATACAAATTTAAAAAGTTAATTTATTTATTTATTCAACATTATTATTACATCATTAATTTTTTCGTTAAAAGAATTATCTGGAATTTAAACAATAAAGAAATGTGACATCGACCATAATGTTAATATGATTGATATGATACTAGCTAGTATCAACAACATGCGCGCGAAGCACTTGGAAGTGGGAGGGAAAGGAACTCGGAAGTTAAGCGTGCTAGTGTTGGAGTAGTGTAAGGATGGGTGACCGACCAGGAAGTTTGACCACAGGTAAGTAATTTGACTAGAGATTAAGTGTAGTTAGACACTAATGAAAATACTAGATATTCTAAAAAAAAGAGGAAGTGAAAAATAATTTGACTAGAGATTAAGTGTAGTTAGACACTAATGGAAATACTAGATATTCTAAAAAAAGAGGGAGTGAAAAATAATTAGAAAAAAAATGAATATTTTTTTAACGAAATAGCCTTTAGTACCGGTTCGTAAGGAACCGGTACGAAAGGGGGGAGGGTTTAGTACCGGATCTGTAGTACCGGTTCCAAAATCGGTACTAAAGGCCCTCTGAAACCGGTACTAAAGGGGGGTTTCCCTACTATTGTCCATGTTTTTTTCTAAATATAAGCTTTATCACACTTAGGATTTTGTGTATTGTTGATGCATACAGCCAGTGTACGTCATCATGTTGACTTCTCTCATGGCTTCTCGATCCATCATGTAACTTATAAGAATTTTATCAAAAAATTATGAAGAAATTGTAGCTGAGCTCAGATGCACTATATCTCTTTATCTAGTCATACATTTTTGCATCCGGACCGTGCAGGAACTATATCTCTAATTTGATTTTTTAATTCCTTCTAAAATAAATTATCACATTTCAGAATTTCCAAATTTCTAAGATGTGGCATCCGGGTTGCAAGGAAAGAATTTTAAATTGGAATATCAGGGGCATTAACTCCCAAGACAAATGGTTGGATGTAAGGAACAAAATTGCAGAATCAAGTTGCTCTATTATCTGCATACAAGAGACAAAAAAGAGAAACTTTTGATCTCTCTTATACAATGAACTTCTGCCCAAGAAACTTTAATAAGTTTGAATTTTTCCCCTCTGAAGGAGCCTCGGGTGGTATTTTGGTGGCCTGGAATGATAGATTATTCCGAGGTGAATGTGTGTTCATGAATAAATTTTCCATCTCAATCAGGTTCACCTCTCTTCAGAATAATCACTCCTGGATCCTTACAACATATATGGTCCTTGTGATGCTCTTCCAAGATCTGAATTCATTGACTGGTTCAAAAATATCCAGATGCCTGATGACAATGATTAGATTATTGTAGGGGATTTTAACTACATTAGATACCCTCACAATAGAAATAGAGGTATAAGTGATGTTTAGCACATGATGCAATTTAATGAAGCAATTCACAACTTGGCCCTTGTGGAGATCCCAATCAAAGACAGGCAATTCAGATGGAGCAACATGCAAGATGCACCTCTGTTAGAAAAATTGGATTGGGTTTTCACCACTGAGCACTGGACCAACTCCTTTCCCAACACTATTACAAGAACTCTGGCTAAAACAACATCTGATCACACCCCTTGCTGCATTTCCATTGGAACCTCCATCCCCAAATCAAGGATATTCAGATTTGAAAATTTCTGGTTAAAACACCAAGACTTTATGAATGTGGTTGCTAATAATTGGAATCAACCCATCCAAGAGAGTGACAGTGCTAAATTCATCACTTCAAAATTCAAGAGGCTTAGGAAGGAGCTAAAAATTTGGTCCAAATCCATATCTAATCTAGCTGCAACAATCAAAGCCACAAATGAAGTGATCCACATGTGGGATTTCTTTGAAGAGTTTCAGGCCTCTCGGTGATATAGCTAATAATGGTAGAGATATTCTCAAAGAATATCTGGCAACAATTTTGGAACATCAGAGGATTTACTGGAAACAGAGAGCAACTATTAGGTGGGTCAAATTGGAAGATGAAAGTTCCAACTTCTACAAGACTAAAGCCACCATTAATCACAGGCATAACTCCATTGCCACTCTGACTGACAATGCTGGTAATGTTTTCACTGAGCAATCTGAAAAGGCCCATCTGCTATGGCAAAATTTTAAAGATAGACTGGGCACAAGTTCCACAACTGATAACCAGATGGCTTTGAACAGTTTGCTCAGTAAATCAATCAACATGGATGATCTAGAAGCCACTTTCACCACAACTGAAATTGATAATGTGGTTAAGCTTATGCCTACTGATAAAGCACCAGGCCCTGATGGATTCAATGGAGCTTTCATAAAAAAAAATTGGCACATCATCTGTCAAGACTTTTACAGGCTGATTGCTGATTTTCATGTAGGAACCATTAATCTGCAAAGCATCAATGCCTCTTTCATCACCTTGATTCTAAAGACTGATGCACCAATCACAGCCAATGACTTTAGGCCAATTTCCCTGCTAAACTGCACTACTAAAATCATCACCAAACTCCTGGCAAACAGACTCCAAAAACACATTTGCTCCTTAGTGCATGAGAATCAATATGGCTTCATGAAAAATAGGTCTCTGCAAGATTGTGTAGCCTGGGCTTATGAATACCTGCATCTATGTCATACCTCCAAAAAACCAACTGTGGCACTTAAGTTGGACTTTGAAAAGGCATTTGACATGCTTGAACACATCACAATTCTTGAAATACTAGAGGCCAAAGGATTTGGGAAAATCTAGTGCAACTGGATGAAGATGATTTTCTCATCAAGAACTTCATCAGTGGTTCACAATGGCATCCCAGGAAAACTGCTTAATTGCAAAAGGGGTGTCAGACAAGGAGATCCTCTATCCCCTCTTTTGTTTGTCTTGGCTGTTGATCTACTTCAGACCATCTGCAACTCTGCCAAGGAGGCACAACTCATCACACCTCCTTTTGCTGCAGCCTCATGCCCTGATTTCCCAATCATTCAGTATGCAGATGACACCTTGCTTATTCTGCCAGCCTCTGAAATCCAATTAGACCATGTTAAAACTCTACTACACTACTTCTCTGAATACACAGGTCTGAAAGTCAACTACAATAAAGCTTTCCTGATTCCAATCAATGTGCCTGAAGAAATAAAATCAAAGTCTAACCTGCACACTGCAGTGCCAGCTAGAAATTTTCCCCTTTACTTACTTGGGACTTCCTATGGGAATCCACAAACCCAGAATTGAGCACTTCCTCACCATGATGCAAAGAATTGACAGAAGATTGTCTGGATGCTCCACTATGCTATCTTATGATGGTAGGCTCATGCTCATCAAATGTATCTTCTCAGCCTTACCAACATTTTACATGTGCTCTCTACTTCTGCCTGCTAGAGTCACCTCTCAAATCAACAAATACATCAGAGCTTTCTTTTGGAGGGAATATGGGACAAAAAATGGTGGTACCCCTCTCATTGCCTGGGACAAAGTTTGTAGACCTAAAGATAAATGAGGCTTGGGCATCATTGATATTAGCACACATAACAGAGCCTTCCTTATGAAAAACATTCACAAACTACTGAACAAAGAAAACCTTCCATGTGTGAAATTACTCTGGGAGACTGCTTACAAGCACTTCCCCCCTGATGGGCACATGACAGGATCCTTCTGGTGGAAAGCTCATATTCCTCTCATACAAGCATACAAGCTCAAAGCAACAATCCAAGTTCATAAAGGACACACTGTTTCCTTCTGGTTTGACACTTGGACAACAAACAGTCTGTACATAAAATTTCCAGAACTGTTCTCCTATGCAAAAGACACAAAAATCTCTGTACAAACTGTCAGAAACAGTACTGATTGGGAAACTATATTTCACACCCCACTCTCAAGCAAGGCCTGGAATCAGTTACAACAAATCCCAGATCTTCTAGCAGACAACATCATGCACAAGGACACATGGTTAAGTCATGGAAATAATACATATTCCTCAATGACAATGTACAAGCAACTCATGGCTCAAGAAACTTTCAATAACCTTAGCAAGATGATATGGAAAGGGGCAAGCAGGCTGAAACATAAGATTTTTTTCTGGCTGGTTTTAAACAACAGAGTCAACACCAGAGCCTTATTGCAAAGGAAAGGTTGCCACCTTGATTGTTATGATTGTATCTGTTGCCAATCCAGCTCACCTGAAACTGCACTACACCTCTTCTGGGAATGCAATTTTGCACACAGGTGCTGGATTTCTTTGATTCCTTTCAAACACAGAGGGACTTTATGTATGAAGAAATTAATCTTGCTCTTGATCAAGTGCCAAAAGATTTTGGACTAGAAATTCTTATCCTGGGATGCTGGCACATTTGGAACCAGAGAAATGGGAAAATCTTCATAAATGAGAGGCCAACAGTCCAAGGCTGGAGGAGAAATTTGACCCATGACCTCTCTTTACTTCAACACATAATAAAGAATAAATTCAAACAGGATCTCTTAGATTGGATTACAATCAATTTAGATTGATTTTTTGAGGCAGTTTAATATCTTTTGTAAGACTATGTGGCACAAGACTGGAGTTAGCCAGCTAGCTTAGTCCCCCCCTCCCTCTCTTTATATTTTTTATCTACCACTGTAACATACCATTGTACTTATTCTTTTGGAGAAAATAGAAAATATACCGTAGAAAAATTGTTCTATGGTCACTGCCTCAAAAAAAAGGAAGGAATGAAAGACATCATCGAGGTCAATACCATCACAACGGATAGGCGCCATGGGACCAATACAAGCTATTGCAATTCCAACTTATTTTGTTTTTCATCTCGGCATTGTTGTTGAATTTAATATATGATTTATGAGTATTATTTTATAGACAATAAGTTCATTTATTAACAAAAATTAGTAAGTCTGTACAGGAATAAATAAAATAAATATAGCACACACACACCCCACCACCACCACTCAGTACCTACCCCTCCTCTCCCCTTTCCCCTCCCCTCGTCTGAGTGTGTCGAAGGAATGGTCGGGCCGATCCCGAGCCTTCTCCGACGGCGTTGCCGGCTGGAGATGGTGGAGGAAAGGTGCCGGAGTAGATAGCCTAGGTAGATGTCGAGTGCTTGGCGCTTCCTCTTGGTGGTTCTCCGTTGTTTCCTCTTCCTCTGGCCGGCCGTGGTGGCGAGGGGAGGGAGAGGAGGAGTGGAGATGCTGGCAGTTGGGCATGTGGTCGGGGTTCTTCTGCTCTGTAGCATCCGCGCGGCGGCGAGCGGTTGCTGAAGGTAGGCTTGACGGATCTGGTGGTCTCATCCTCTTCTTGTGGCCGTCATGGTGGCGGTTTGCTGGATTGGGGAATGATTTACCTGATTTGTTTTGCTTTGGGTGGCTTGTCTCCTCTCTGTTGCCTTTTCGACCCAAGTTCCATGGTGGAAGGAGATACTACGGTGGTTCTTCTCTCCCTCTGGACATCTACAGATATTCTTGCAGCACTTAGGTCTCGAGCTTTAAGCGGTAACATTCTTGGCGTCCATGAAGACGATGCCGAGTTGCTGCATTTCTGGCTGAAGGGCAGCCATATCATTTTCCTCTGATTGAGGCAATACTTCTTGCTAGTAGCCACAGGTGGTGGCGCTCTCGTCAGACCAAGTGGCCTGTTCCTCGGCGTCGGGGAGGAGTATCTAGGAAGAAGAAGAAAGACCTGATTGCTTTCTCAATTACTATCCAGAGTTGTTCTTGCAAAAGTCTAGGGACTTGGTTGTATTTTTTATTTTATTTCAAGTCTTTTGCACGTTGTGTTGTACTGCTATATAGGAGTATCTATAAAGTGTCCTTTTACGTTCAAAAAAATAAAATAAAGATATTAACATACAAAACTGAACAACATCACAGTCAAATGTGTTGGCATTTAAACTCACTTGGAATGCACAATATGTTTTGCATGCTATACAGTCTCTCATGTCCCCCATTGGATGGGATGTTAGTGGACAAAACTAAAAAATTCTATGCTCGATATGGGTGGTATCGCTGGCATAGTGTACAACATAATACTCCCTCCGTTCCAAATTAGTTGACTCACATTTAACGGAGGGAGTATGAGTTAGGAGTAGTTCAGAAGAGAACAGTTAGCATTCCGACTACATATCCAACTCCACAGTATATGTACACGGTTCCCACGGGTCAAATTAAGCTGCATCATCCCCCCCAGAAACATACTAGATCAGGATGCAGCTTATCCGCTTGTTCGCCGTTCCCGTCCTGCTGGCGGCCATGGCCTTGACCTACCTGGCCTGGACGGCCGCCTCCCGCCGCCGGCGTTCACAGTGCTACCTCCTCGACTACGTCTGCTACAAACCGCCGGACGACCGCAAGGTGACGACGGAAATGACGGTCGCAGTTGCTCAGCGAAACAAGCATCTCGGCGCCCCTGAGTTGCGCTACCTCTCCCGCGTCACATCGCGCGCCGGCCTCGGCGAGCAGACCTACCTCCCCTCCGGCGTCTTGGCCGGCCGGGAGAAGTGCCTCACCCACCAGGACGCGCTCGACGAGATGGACGCCTTCTTCGTCGACGCCGTCGCCGGCCTCTTCGCCAAGACCGGGTTCGGGCCCCGCGACGTGGACCTTCTCGTCGTCAACGTCAACGTCTTCTGCCCGCAACCTTGCCTCGCCTCGCGGATCGCGCACCACTACGGCATGCGCGACGACGTCGCGGCGTACAACGTGTCCGGGATGGGCTGCAGCGCCACGCTGGTCTCGCTGGATATCGTCCAGAACGTCATGCGGGCACGGGCGCCGCGCCCAGTGCTGGCGCTCGTCGTCTCCACGGAGGTGCTCTCGCCTGGATGGTACGGCGGCACGGACAAGTCTATGATGCTGGGGATGTGCCTTTTCCGTTGCGGCGGGGCGGCGGCGCTGCTCACCAACGACCCCGCGCTCGCCGTGCGCGCCAAGATGAAGCTACGCCGCCTCGTGCGCGCCAACGTCGCCGCCGACGATGACGCCTACTCCGCCATCTTCCAGCGTGAGGACGCAGACAACATTGTTGGGTTCAGCATTAACAAGACCCTCCCAAAGGCCGCCGTCCGAGCGTTCGCTGCCAACCTGAAACGGCTCGTCCCTTACATCCTTCCTTTGACAGAGCTCGGCCGGCTTGCCATCGACTTGGCATGGCAGAAAATGCAGCGCCGTCAACGACTCAAGATCGATGTCAACTTAAAGACCGGGGTCGACCATTTCTGCCTCCACTCAGGCGGGGTCGCCGTAATCGACGCCGTGAAGAAGAACTTCGGGCTCAACGAGGGAGACGTGGAGCCATCGAGGATGACGCTGCACCGCTGGGGAAACACCTCGGCCAGCAGCGTGTGGTATGTGCTCGCGTACATGGAAGCCAAAGGCAGGCTCAAGGGAGGGGACGGAGTGCTCATGGTGACCTTCGGATCAGGGTTCAAGTGCAACAGCTGCATGTGGGATGTGAAGCGCGATCTGAAAGACAAGGGTGCGTGGGCTGACTGCATCGACGAGTACCCGCCGGAGAGCACAGCCAATCCGTTCCTGGACAACTTCGATCGGGTTAACGACTCTACTGATGACCTCTCCACGTTGCCTGTGTTGTAGAACATGTGCACGTTCCCTGGACAATCACAATGCGAAAAGTAAAAGCGTGAACAGTGAAACCCAAGAAACCCACTTTGCTGCCATGCATTTAAACCAGTTGCTCCGTTGCGTCCGCTATTTACACGACCCTCGCAGGACATGAAACACACCATACCCGTTCGTTCTTTCTTTCTCCTTCACCTCTGCAATGACGGTGAGCTCTAAGCTTTGGTGGGATACAGGTCGGTACATCGTCCGAGCAACAACGGGCGCGGATGGCGATTAATTAGGGGCAATAACTCTCCTCACCAAAAGACTGTGTGCCGACTTACTACGATGTTTAAACGTTGTGATCCAATAGAAGGCTCATCCGGAGCACCTACATGGACAACCCCTTCATGCTTCTGTCTGACGGCGAAAGCGGGCTGCCCACAACATGGTGGGCATGAAGGCTGCTGGCCAGTCGGGATGCCCTTCTCCTTGGGTTGGCATCCCAAATCTTCACCATCCGCAACACCGGAGATGAGGCATCTTAGTACAGAAGACCGTTCTATCGCATTTTCTTCACCGTCCGACCGCGGTGTCAACTTTGGAGCTTATATGACAACGACCTGGAGCAGTGGGAAGCAACTGCAATTCACGGAGCTCATGGCTGCCGTGTGTAGCCTGAAATATATTCAGGAAAATGCGAGCACCAATGTCAAATCTAAGATTTGAAATTTGATGAGCTGGGGATATACCACTATCCACCTAACCAACTCAATCATAGGTTGATTCATGCGTCAACGCAGTTTTAGACTAGGTTAAAGTCTGGTTTACACGAAATGCGTTCGGGTTATGTAAATTATATCCGAGTTGGATGAAATCTCCGTTCGAATTTATGTGAACTCGCTAGGTTTTAATTGAACTGCTTGTCGATTTTTACTGCTACGATCAAATGATTGGTTTTCGCATCGGTGTTCGTAGATTGGTCTCACCGATTCATGAACGAATATGGAATCCGTTTTAAAGGTTGACGTCGAAGATGCCTTAAGTCTAAAGAAACTATGAGTTCAGAAGAAAAAAGTCTAAAGAAACTGATTTTAAAAAACAGAAACTAGGCGTGATGGCTACGAGTTTCTGTTTTAAAAAGAAAGAAAATCAGTTCGAACTACATAAATGAAAAAAAAAAATCTCAAAACTGAGCAGGCCACGCCTCCAACCAGTTAGCCAACGGAGTTGCATTCCAGAACCGTACGTATATCGTGTTCACGTGTGTATACGTCAAAGATCGTGGTGGACGCGGAACGCGGCTACGGAAGAAACACGAAAAGGCAAGGTTTGTCGCCGGCCGGGCTTGCCTCGTCCACGGCGGCCTGCCGGCCGGCAAGAGCACTGCCGACACGGCCACGCGTCCGCCGTCCCCCCTCTTTATCTTCCACTGCCCATCCTTCTCTGCAAGTTTCTGCTCCCTCTCGCCGCATTTGACCACCGTTTCGTCGTCTCCTCTCTCCACTCATCTTCTCTCTCGAAGTAAGGTAAGGGCATGTTCAACTCAAACCTTTAAACCTTTCTAAACATTGAGGTTCAACGGTTCAAATGTATTTTGTTATTTAATACTTTGCGAACATTCAAACCGCATTCACGCCGTGTTCGACACTCGGATCTTACCTGAAAACTTTCCGCGCCAAAAACCTTCTTCGCGCACGAAACAGTGGCTAGCCAGCTCGCTCTAGGGCGAACGCGACTCATCCGTGCTGATGATGGTGAGAGCAACGTCATAGATCATTGAAGCAGTGACTTCGTTTTTCACGCATGTCCAATGTCAGAGAGGCGCTTATCAATCAATAAGTCTACTCTAACCACATTGAAGCCCATTGACTGCATGTTTGTCCGTCCTTGGGTATGTAAGCACGGCTCCAACACCTTTCACACCCTTAAATCGATCCCCTATGCTCCTCTACCTTCCCGATCCTCTCCATCTCCGACCTCCAACCTTCACCATGCTAAAGTCATGATTCTCCGCGTCGATCGGTGGTCGTGGAGGCGGATCTCCATCTGAATCATAGTGACACCATCATCCTTCTTCAGGGCCTTCCTCCTCCTCGACGCATGACTCCTCCAGCAACAAGATCCTGGCTTTTCCGATGACAAAGAGGACCAGAAGCCGCAACTGCCTTCATGGCCGCGCCTCCTCTCTGAGGCTGCCCGGATGGACGAGAATTTTGTGGCTCTGATGAATTTAGTGATCGAGTGCTCGCTCCACTACGACGGTGATCCGAGGCCATCCTTGCCTCTTCACTGTGTTGTTGAAGAGGAGTGTGCGTCGTCGATGCCTCTCTTGCCCGTCAAGGTGTGGCACGCCTCACCGCGGCCTTACGCTACGTCAAGATGAAGCACGCCTCGCAGTGGTCGTTCCACCACAAACACAACGTTTGGATCGGATGCCGCATGAAGGATGAGTCGGCCTCACTCGCGAACAACGCCTAAGCGGTTCCGCGGACCGTCGTCGCCACCGCACTAGACTTGGTACGATAACGCTATCAATAAGGAATTGTCGCCGGCGATAGCAAATGCACGCGGCCACCTCTCCCCACTATCTCGATCACGGCAGCGGCTTCTCGCTGTCGCGTGAGGCTAGGGAGGTGACACATAAGAAGCAATGCAATAAGGCACTTCACTCCTTGTCTGCCAAGTGCGATGAGGTGCCCTCCTGGGCCCTCGCAGAGGCCTACCCTCTGACTGCTCAATGAACACGATGGAAACGCTCACGCGACGCCTCTACCGCCTCGACCAAGAGCTCGACATGATCGATGAGAAGTGGTCTTGAGCGAAGCCGTTGTCGCCAGAAGCGACGATGGCAAAGGACCGATCAAGTGTCGGGTGTTTTGATCCTCCCAACTTCCCAATCCACAGTCGGTGTTGGCCAAGGCAGCCCTTCACGCAACGAAGGAACACGAGCGACTCAGTTGCGACCCCGCGTCCTTTTGCTGCTTGTCAGATTTACGACACGAACGATGATGGAGGTGTCGCGGGACAACCCGACCAGGCGTACGAGTCACCGTCCACGGTTATTTTCAGTTTTGTTTCAGTATCATTAGTTAAAAGGACGAAAAATTATTTGAGTTGTGTGAATTATATTCAAATTTAAATGAATTCGATCCAAATTTGAAATAAAACATGCTCTAAAATAAAAGTAGTACCGTATCACTCGTGTGGCTCACTAAAACTAATCGAAACCACCGCACACACTAATCCAATCCGCCAGCCAACCCGCCATCGACACCACACCACTAATCGGAGAAAAGCTAAGCAAAGCAGACCCACCAACTAATCACTTGGCCCCGGTTAAAACCCACACCCATCGACCGAGCGAGATCCAATCGCATCCCTCCCACGTCAAACCGCACCGTATCCTCCCGTCGTCGTCTTCCTCCCACCCTCCCCCTCCCCTCCTCCCACCTTTCCCGAGACACCCACCCAGAGGAAACAGAGCAGAGCAGCAAAGCCTAGCGCGCGCAGGCAGGCAGGCGGACGGGAGATGAAGATCCAGTGCAACGCGTGCGGGGCGGCGGAGGCGCGGGTCCTCTGCTGCGCCGACGAGGCCGCGCTCTGCGCCGCCTGCGACGAGGAGGTGCACGCCGCCAACAGGCTCGCCGGCAAGCACCAGCGCGTCCCCCTCCTCCCCGACGCCGCCCCCCACGCCGCCGCGCCTCCCAAGTGCGACATCTGCCAGGTCAGCAACCCCCTCCCCTCCCTCCTCCGCCCTCCAACGCCCCACTGTTTACCTCGATTGGGGGCGGGCCGCACAATCCATGAATTCATGTTCCTTTATTAGCTGAGAGTACACTAGTTAGTTTCGGATGTGAGCTCGTACTGGGGAAGAATCATTTCTTCAGCGAACCTAGAGACCACTAGTGCCTTCTTAATGTGATGATGATCCTCGGGGAGTCAGTCAGGGTTAAGATGCGTTGACTCATCTCATAACCACCCATCATCTTCTTGGCATCTTCATTTCCCGCGAATCTTTAGGGCGCCCATATCCTCGGTTATCTGTCACGCGATTGCCCTGCAAACCAATCAATCGCCCACTCCATTTCATACTCCCAAATTGTCCCACCATATGGTATTATCGAATCGCTCTCTGGTCTCTAGGCGGCACTCGGAATCATGCCCCCCTCTTTCAGGCTCGGTATCGCTGCACATCGTTATTCGCATAACAGAGTAAGAGTTTCTTAATATGGCCACCCACACAGCTCACATGGTGCCATATGAGGAGGGAGGGAGGAGCATTCTCAAGTAAAACCCATGTGCAGTCTTCTTCTTATCTTAAGTGGTGGTCCACCTTGAGTTGCTTGACACATAAGCTAAGCAGATATATTCACCCCAAAACTGAAGCTATAATATCCTCACCGTGCTTGAACTTGAAGCTATTTGTTTGCAGTTCTGCAAAAAGGGGGTTTGTTATTCCTAGTGTTGTCATATCATAAGAGTACTGCTAACTCCTCAGGGCACTAGTTTTGTTATAGGGGTATGTAATAATTTGTCAAATCCAAATGCATTGCCCTTCGTTTTTGGAAGGAACCTAAGGTGAAAGGTGTTGCTTCTGAAAATGCGGATTAATCAACTCATAATTTATTTTTTTGTTACCGTTTTACTGACAAAATTTCTCCATGTTAAAAGGGAAAGATCAGTGCTCGCACTTGCTTTTGGTAAATTATGAATTTGGATACAGTGACTTAGCAACACATCAATATTTTTGATTCTAAATTCGTACCTCTTGTTCCATACCAGTATGAAAAGTGAGTGTAGCAATGTTTGTTGTTCTACAGTTCATACTTCATACATCACCAGTTTTATAAAATGCATACTTCACCTGTTCCAAACCAATATGATAAATGCCGAAATGCCAAAAATAAATAAAAATGCTTACAGATGATCATGCATGGCCTCAAGTATGGCAATCATGCGTGCATGCTTCATGTTGCTGGCTGGCTGCTGTGCATGTGCATGCACATGCAGTGTCAGTTCGTTTCTATCTGTGCCTAATTAGCCTAAATTGTGGCGTCTATGCATTTAAACCGATGTTCCCTTATGAAAGAGAATAAAGATCAATGCTTTCTTTTCAGGGCTAGAATGTTTGGAATATTACTATAACTGGACTAACATTTAGAATGAAAAGTTCAGTTGGTCCCAGAGTTACATAGAAAAGACCACATGAAACTAGCAACATAGAAGAGCTTCTCTGGACTCTTTTATTTCAGGCCAATTAATCTGAAGATTTCTGTTAAGCCTTAGAAATGTAGGTACTAGGTAGCATAGAGTACTGATCAGTTTGTTTAAACGTAACCATTGAACTTGAATAGGCTTTATAGTGAACTTGGACAAGCTTTCATCTCGTCTTATTGAACATCAGCTAATATGTCACCCAGTAGAGGAAGCAGTAGTACCACTCGCCTGGGTCACTAACACTAATCGAAACTATTGCACACACTAATCCCCCCACCCGCTCGCCATCGACACCACACCACTAACTGCAACCCGTAAACAAACAACACCCACCAACTAATCACATGGCCCCCGTGAAAAGCCACAGCGAGTGAGATCCAAATCCAATAGCATCTCACGCCACACCGCACCTTATCCCCTCCCATTGTCTTCCAGCCTCCCCATCCCCCTTTCCCTAGGCAGCGAACGAGAGAGAGAGAGAATAGATCAGGAAAGTGTGGCGCGGCAATAGAGCCCTAGCGCTCGCGGGCGATGAAGATCCAGTGCATCGCGTGCGGGGCGGCGGAGGCACGGGTGCTCTGCTGCTTCGACAAGTCCGCGCTCTGTGCCGCCTGCGACGAGCAGGTGCACGCTGCCAACTGGCCCGCCGGCAAGCACCAGCGCGCCCCGCTCCTCCCTGTCGCTGCACCGCCACCCAAGTGCGATATCTGCCAGGTCAGCAGACTCTCCCTCCCTCATCCGCCCTTTCTGTCTTTGTCGATTGGGGACGAGCCGCGCAATTGATGAATTCATGTTCAAGGCTGACCTATTTTACTAGTTAGTTTCAGATGTGAGCTCTTGCTGGGAAGAGTTATTTATTCAGCGAACCGAAACCACTAGTGCCTTCCTCCTGTGATGATGATCCTCAGGGAGTCAGGGTTAAGATGCGTTGACTGATCTCAGTACCAACCATCATGAGTTTTGCGTCTTCATTTCCTGCACATCTTTACAGCGGCCATATCCTCGTTTGTCATGTGATTGCCCTGCAAACCAATCAATTGGCCACTCCATTTCATCCTCCCAAATTGTCCCACCATATCGGTATTATCGAATTGCTCTCTAGTCTCTAGGCGCTCCCAATCATGACCCCTTCTTTCAGGCTTGGTATTGCTGCACATCGTTATTCGCATAACAGATTAATAGTTTCTTATTTTTATCTTTTTGTGGGAAAGAGTAAGAGCTTCTTAATATGGCCACCCACAGCCCCACATGGTGCCACGGGAAGGGAGGAGAGTTCTCAAGTAAAACCCATGTGCAGTGTTCTGCTTATCTCCAGTGGTCCACCTTGAGTGGTTAACTTATAAGCAGATGGTATTCACATCAAAATGAAGCTATAATATTTAAACCGTGCTTGCAGTTCTGCAAAAGGTTTTCTTTTATTCCTAATATTGACATACTATAAGAATACTGCTCTTTTCTTCTCAGGGAACTAATTTTATTACTGGAGTATAAGTAATTTATCAAATCCAAATGCATCGCCCCTTGCTTTTGAAAATGTGGATTAATTATGTCATGATTAAATTCATACCTCTCCTTCCAAGCCAGTATGGAAAATGAGTGCAGCAATGTTTGCTGTTCTACAATTCATACCTCACCAGTTTCATAAAGTGCATACTTCACATGTTCCAAACCAATATGGTAAATGCCCCCAAAAAAACTTTAATTACACTTGATCATCCTGTCCTGGCATGGCCTCAAGTATCACAGTCATGCCTGCATGCTTCGTCTTGCTGGCTGGTTCCTAAGCATGGACATGCATATGCTGTGTCAGTTTGTTTCCTATATTTGCCTAAATTGTGGCGTCTAAGCATTTAAACTGATGTTCCCTTATGAAAGAGAATAAAGATCAATGCTTGGTTCGCAAGGCTAGAATGTTCGGAATATTACTATAACTGGACTAATATTTTAGAATGAAAAGTTCAGTTGGTCCCAGAGTTACATAAAAAAGACCACATGAAACTAGCAACATAGAAGAGCTTCTCTGGACTCGTTTATTTCAGGCCAATTAATCTGAAGATTTCTGTTAAGCCTTAAAAATGTAGGTACTAGGTAACATAGAGTACTGATCAGTTTGTTTAAATGGAACCTTTGAACTTGAATAGGCTTTATAGTGAACTTGGACAGGCTTTCCTCGTCTTATTTAACACCAGCCAACGTGTCACCTGTAGAAGAAGCAAACCTTGCTTTTAAGATGGCAATCTTAGTTTATCACACAAATAGTCGCCGGTGAAGTTTTTTAAAATATAAATGTTTATGTAGGTCATCAAAAATACCTTTTCAAAATGTTCTTGCATTTGTTGGGATACAGGGCTGTAAGACCTATGCCTAACAAATCCTATATTCTTAGCTGGACATAATCCACAATAGTAGATCAATTATGTTTCCAGACATTTGGTTGCTAGATCTAAATCTTGCATTGTCGTATAGATATAGGGCTAACTGTATTGCACTATATATTTAATTGGGCTATCATACAACAGCCTGGATGTGGGTCCTGTCTCGCTGAATCGTGTATTTTTCTACTCAATTGACTGGGTCGTAGTGCAAGGCCCGTGCTCAAAGGCACAGCTAAGGCTAGCCATTGTGGGAGTAACATAGCTAGTAACATAACGCACCCCAAGAAAAAATTGCTTATGTGGCAAGTAGTTAATGAGGAAAGAGATGGTTGTGGTAACATAATATGATACCGTAACATAACGCTTCCCAAGGCAAAATGTGTCTACATCTAAATAACTGAGTGCTTGCATGATACCACACATATGTTACTACCCACTATGGAGGTAGTAACGTAGACTAGTAACATATGCATGATACTAGTCTAAGTTACTCCCCACTATTGCCAGCCTAATATCCTAGTTATTGGAACACTGTACCCACATAATTTTCCTTGTACTATGATTCATGTTGCAATTCATTTCTGATATTTATCCTTAATATTGCATATCTGAATCTCTATTTTTCATTGCAGGAGGCTTCTGGGTACTTCTTCTGCCTAGAGGACCGTGCTCTACTTTGTAGAAATTGTGATGTTGCTGTACACACAGTGAATTCCCTTGTTTCAGCACATCAAAGGTTCCTGCTGACAGGAGTTCAAGTTGGCCTCGATCCTGCCGATCCTGTTCCACCTGTTGCTGACAAGTATGCTAACACTTCTGGTGGGTCAGTGGATTCACAACCGAAACACTTGCCAAGGAAAAATCCTACAGTCCTATTTTCTGGTGAAAACAATGCATCTGTTCCCAGCCAAAATGCAATCAGTGGAGATTATTCTAGGCAGATTTCTGCTCCAAATACCAAGACAGGAATGGTCAATTGGACTATGGATAACAGTGCACTTAGAATGGCAGAGCCTCCACCTAAGTACCTATCAGATGAAAGTTCAAAACTTTTGCTCTCTAGTCAGAGCACCGCAGCTTTATCCAACCAAATGAACAGAGATAGTGTCCGGGCTTACAACTTATCATTCTCAGGCGGTAATGGGTCAGAGAGTTTACCTGATTGGCCTGTGGATGAATTCTTCAGTAACTTAGAATATGGTCCAAACTTTGGCTTCGCTGAGCATGGTTCTTCCAAGGTAATCCTTATATAGATGTGAATCCTATTATATAGACTAATCCTTATATAGATGTGTTGCATGCCTTTTCTAGTTCTCAGTAATATTTTGTGCTTACCATTTCTTTTTGGAGAATCTCCTTTTACTTTACATGTCAAAGAGTAGAATTTTTCTGTTTCATGGCAGAAGAGTTGCGTTATCTGAAGAACATATTAATGGTCTAGGTTCTTGATGAATTCAGGACCTTAGTATTCTGATATGATTAGACTGTTGCTGTAAATGAGTTCACCCCAAAGTCCAGAAGCAAGTGTCTGGAACCTTTCCAGCCCTTATTCTGGGTAAATTAGCCCCTAACCTGATATAGGTCAGCATATTTGTGGGATTGAGCTAGTTATTTCTTCTATCAGTCTATAAGCTGAGCGGTGAACTGTAAAAGTTCCAGATTCAAGCTAACTGCTGATTGGTTTAGTTTTCAGACTTTTCAACAGTTCAACATAATGTTTACTATACTAGAATCAATTGAACATTACTCTCAGGCTAAGACTTCTAAATCAGTAACTGTGGAAGTGATTTCCGCCTTTTTCTTATTTTACTTTGTAATGCACTCTTCGTTTTTTTTCTTAAAGATGTGAGCTTGTTAGTTGTTACTGGCTACCATCATCACTGTAGAGTGTGGAGTTATGACACACTTATTCGATGTGACTATCCTTTTAACAATCAATCACGAAGTTGTCAGGAGTCTTGTGCAGTTCACAATAGTTATGGGCCTGAGGCCAAATTACACTTCTGTGAAATCTGGTTCTAGGTTTTGTGTCATTTACATTTATGCTTAATACACTTGCAAAGAGACTTGCTTTTAATGCAAAGTACTCTCTCCGTTCCAAATTAAATGACTTCTATTTGTATACATGTGTATCTAGACATGTATACAAATGGAAGTCATCTAATTTGAAACGGAGGAAGTATTGAATACTATTCACAACACACTGGTGTGTGCCTTTCCATCTATGCGTCAGTTCTAATCTCTCCTTTGCGCTACAGGGTGACAATGCTAAGCTGGGGAGTGCTGGGGGATCTCCACAATGCCGTCTAGCTGAAGGCCTGTTTGCAGAAGACCTGCTAGACCAGGTACCTGGATTCGATGTTGAGGATCCATGGTTGGTGCCCGAGGTTCCCTCCCCGCCAACAGCCTCGGGTCTCTGCTGGCAAGGGAACTTGCATTGCCCTGTCTATGACGGCACCATGTTCGTCCCTGAAGCTCCCTCCCTGCAGAGCTCCCAGGAGCACTTCACTGCATCTGCTGGTTTCAAGCGTCGAAGGAGAGAGTTTTGAATACCGAAAAGAATATAGCGTTGGACATCTCTGTCGAACAGAGGCATCTTGCTGTAGCTCTCTTGGACAATCATTCAAATGGATGCATTCGTCGCTAGTCTGTCAAAAAATATATGTTGTAATTGTATGCCTTTTTTTGGGGTCTTGTTTCTGAATATCATGGTCAGTGAGATGTGAGCTCTGAGATAACAGGTTTGTGTATAGTGAAATAAATAGGAGCGTCACCAATACCATGTACTATATAGGTTTCCAAAATTCCATTTAAGATGCATCAGAAGTCAATGTTGAATTTGTGTGTTTGGTTCGCTTGAAGTTTACAAGTCTTGAAACAAATTTTAATGCCTTTTTATTGTTCTTATTTTGCAAACACCTAGCCCAATCTGGAGTGGAATTTGCAAATGGATTTCTTTCTTACAGATTGTTTTCTTTCTTTGCAAATGGTTAGTGGAGATAACTGCCCTGACATTAGGGGAAAGTATGTTTTTAGATTTGTTTTAGATAAAGCAATCTCACCTAAAGTTTCCCTATTTGTTAGATATGAATTCCAACTACGTTCCTCTGATATTAGAGTGCTGCTATTAAACTGAAATGGGAAAGAAAAAGAGATGTCCACTCAGAAGCTATATATGGTGTCCCAGAAATTGGAGTGATATTTATGCATTTTTAAGTTTTAAGGTTGATTTTGTATACTGGTTGTACTTACAAAGACAAGAACAAAGTGTTTATGCCACAAACAAGTTAGGGCATGCTAGAGTTGAAACTCACAGGATCTCAAGACCAACTCATGATTCTGACACGTGAATAGTTAAGTTCCACACACACGGATAATTTAAAAGGGCTGTCATAGGTTTGGCGAGCCAATGTTAAAGCTCAGCCACTTTTATCGAAATGAAACCCAAAATACTTGCTTGAGATAATTTCTCCAGTTTCAGAGGATGTTACTGGGAAATGATGTGTGATGTGTGACTCCACCCTCTGATATCATTTCTGTTTATCGGTTGAGTTAAGCATGACACTTTTTTTAGGCCAGTGATAGGCGTCGGTCGACCGGTCAGACGCGGACAGTCTGATCTCCGCGATTTAACGGTCCAGATTTGCGCGTACCCCTTCGTTTTTTACTGCAACATTTGCAGTACCTTTGCAACATTTGCGGTACTTTCGCAACCTTTTTGGTACACGGATGCAACATTTTTATTTTTGGTGTTTTTGCAGCAAAAAAATTTGTGGCTAATCACTTTATAACTTTTTTGTTGTAGCAAAAACTCTTGACAATAGTAGCAAAAATACACAACGGTGGAAGCAAAAATGCAAACGATTGCAACATTATGCGTAACAAAAATATACAACGGTGGTAGCAAAAACATACAACGGTTGTAGCAGAAAAAGTAACGGTTGCAATAAAATTCATCGTCACCGCCGTCGAGGTCGTAGCTCCGCAGTGGTGATGTAGCAAAAATCTTGGCCGGTAGTAGCAAAAACATAAAACGGTAGAAACAAAATGGTTCACTGGTTGCAACATTACATACTCAGATATTCCCTTGTACATTATGCGTTGTAGCAAAAACACCAGTTTGTTGCTTTGCAGCAAAAATATGATATGGTTGTAGCAAAAATATGATATGGTTGTAGCAAAAAAATTGGTGGATGTGCACGGAGCTGCTCATGGCCATGGCGGCCATGACCGGCGACGTGGGGGCACGGGGAGGTGCGTGCTCGCCGGAGGAGGACCGGGGCGGGCGCGGCTGGTCGGGGAGGTGCCGGATCTGGGCAAAGGAAGGACGCCGGCGAGGTACTGGAGGCACGGCGGCGAGCTCATCGAGCTTCACGCGGGCGTCATCCATGGTGTGGGCAGCGACTCGCGGCGGCGGCGCACGACGGCGGAACGACAACGACAATGGCGAAGGGCGGCGGCTCGCGGTGGCTGACGGCGGCCATGGCGCAAGTGTCGGCGCACGGGGGTGTGGCGCGGGATGCTGGCGACCGGCGCGACCCACTCGGCCATTAATATGAATCGGAGGTAGTACTTAATTTTCAGCAAACAAGGTTGGTGCCTCCCTTCCCCTGTCCTCACATAGTTAATACACAATCCAATTTAGGATTTTTCTTGTCAATTGATTTGGGGAGTCTCGCAAGGTTCTTTATCACCCTGTTATAGAACGCTAAGAAGGCAAGAAGCACTACCCTAGTCATATGTGTACTTGAAACAAACCTCCCTCTTTTTGTAGACCAGTGGTGTCAATTTGTTCAGATAGAACCATGATATCCTGTGAGCCAAGATTGAGATGACTTCTATGTGTATTTTTTCTATTGCATATATTACTAAATAAAGGTTCTGGGCAAACGAGCAGTTAAGGACTGGCGGTTTCATTAGTTAGAACTTGGAATTGTTGTGCTCTTAAATATCTTCCACATATATCTGAAATATTTATGGTTTTTCATTGACGTAAAGAGGGAATGTTTGACGAATATATTTAATGTTTTGAGTAGCGAAAGCGGTTTGATCAAACTGGTGTTCATTTCAGTGGACAATAGTGGAGTGAATTGCAAAAAACCACGACTTTGTGGGATAGGATTGCAGAAACCACACATTTTTATTTTTGTTGCAAAAACCACTAACGATTTGACTAATCCTTTGCAAAAAACACAGATTACCTGATTTGCTTCGTTTAAGTGTGATTATGACATGTGGGACCCTCTTGTAAGGATGACATGGAACAATCACAATTTTATTTTATAAAAAATCCCTGAAAAAAATAAAAATAAAAGCAATCGGGTCCTCAACTTCTTCCTTCCATTGCCCCGGTGGCGGATGCCGGCGAGCCCGTGCGCCGCCCGCCCCCGTGCCTCACCCTGTCACCCATGCCGCCCGCCCGGGCCACTCGCGGCGAGCCCCGTCCATAAGGCGGCGCTGAGGGCGGTCCAGAAGCCACTGGCCAAGCCGTGGCGCTGTGGAGGCGGCCTGACGTCGGCGCACACTCCGTCCAAGGTGTACCGCATGGAGTCCCGGGAGTTCCAGGACTTCGTGCAGAGGCTCACCGGCGCGCCTGCCGCGGCCGTGGCCAAGCAGCAGCACGACCAGCAGCTCCAGCGGGCGCCGACGCAGCCCGTGGCCATGCGCGCCACCGGCGACGACTCGGCCGCGCAGATGTACGCAGCGTCCTTCCTGCGTGCACACCTCTAGGCGGCGGGGTGGCCGTCCATGGCGTGGAGGCGACCTACCGGAGGCGGCCCGTCCTTCCGGCGGCCTCCCCACGGCGGCGGCGGTACAGCAGCACTGGCTGCCCCCACATGGGTGCGGCTGGAGGCTCCAGGGACTTGATTGCTTTTTAAAATAATAATTAGGGGTGTTCCTGCAAAACATCATCCTTACCGATAGGTCCCACTTGTCATAAACGCGGTTAAAACGGACTAAACCAACAATTTATGGTTTTTGCAAAGGATTAGTCAAATCGTTAGTGTTTTTCGCAACAAAAATGAAAATGTGTGGTTTCTGCAATCCTATCCCACAAAGTCGTGGTTTTCTGCAATTCACTCGACAATAGTGGTATCAAAGCAAATTGAATGGTTAGTAATCTTACAAGAATTTTTTACTTTAATTCTGTTGATTTGGCTAACGTGTGTTCCATTGAATCAACGCTCATGTCGTCCATCTCACTTTCAAGCATGTACATGTGCATCAGGTACAGATTTTTTTTCATGGTCCATGTACGCAAATCAATCACACTTCAGGTTGAGTCCTCCAAATGGTTTCCTATTTCATCGTTGGATTGCACATCCCTTATTTTTTAGGCATGAATTGTATGAGTTCAAGTAAGGTATTTAAGACCTCTGATGCCAATAAAATGCACTAAATAATTTTGGCAGGCGTCGCACGATGTAAACGCATAGACGTCAATACCCGAAGCAGATGACCTCTGATGCCAATAAAATGCACTAAATAATTTTTGCAGGCGTCGCGCGATATAGACGCATAGATGCCAATAACCGAAGCTGATGCCACGGGGCTTCCCTGTTACTCTAGTTCCAATGTGCGGGGAGCCGTCCAAGCCATTTTTTTCCCTAAATTATTATGTTTGTTTACATGCGCAATCAACGAACCCCGTCTTTGCTTCTAGTAGTCCCACCATCCATAATATAGTGCGTATTGGTTTTCGTCAAAGTCAAGCTTCACAAACTGTGATCAAATTTATCAAAAGGAAACTATCTATAACTACAATACAAAATGTATATCATATAAAAATATATTTCATGATGAATCTAATGGTATTAATCTGGTACTCTAGATGTTTATAAATTTTTATATAAACTTGGTCAAAATTTACATGGTTTGACTTTGAAAAATCTAATATGCACCACATTTCGGGACAGAAACTTCAGGTGACACGAGGTCATTAGTGTTTCTCCCGATCGACCAAGCAGTGTCGTTGCTCCTGTTTAATTCTTCCAGGGTCACGAGGTCTGTTGCATAATCACCATGATGTTACACGTTAGTCACTTCTCCCACTGGTGTATCTTCCACTCTGGTAGCTGCTGTATGACCATCTGCAAATAGCAAAGAATCAATCGATCATGTCCACAGTGTTAACCTGTTATTCATGTTGTCAACCTGAGAAACAAAACGCAATGAATCTTCTTATGTACTCCTTCCGATCTATAATAAGTATCACTACTAGCTTAGTACTACAAAATAAACAACGCTAATTATGGATTGGAGGAAGCGGCATTTGGAATGTTGAGAAAACAAACAAAATGCAAGTCGATCTGTTTGCAACAATGACGCCTACCTGTCCTGTTGAATCTGGGCTGCCAACCGTAGCCTGGCACGCCAGTCTCCATGACTTGGGTTTCTGAAGATCATCAAAGCACAAAGTTACTACACTGTCTCATTACTATTATTTCTCTTTTTTAATGGTAAACGAAATGGATATCTGGTGGAAATTCTGAAATGCACGCACCCTTTTGAGCTTTTCCTTTTCTACTTCGTTTTTGGGAGAAAGCATTTCGCCGCCTTCGACCACCTGACAAATGTACCAAGGGGGAATGCATATTTCAAGAGTTTTCCAAGTTGCAGTTGCAGTTAAATAGCAGCTTATCCTGAAGAATTCCTATGAAAATCCGTTTACCTCCACGATGCAGGTCCCGCACTCGCCGCCCCCGCAGCAATTGAGCAGCAACTTATCCTGCAGCATCGACAGCATCAGCCATCAGCATTGGGCCAAGACGAAGGAACGAGAGGAGAGATCACGGGCGGGGCGGCAGCGGCACTCACGTAAGGCCCGTAGAGGTCGATGTAGCCCTCGAGCATGATGTCCCTGAGCTTCTGCCCGCCGCACGCCGTCCGGTAGTGCACGTCCGGCGTCCCGTCCGGCAGCAGCCGAGGCTGCAGTTGCATTGCATCATTGCATGCACGCAGCGTCATCGCCGGCGCCGACGAAAGGAAGAAATAAAAAAGCAGAGCATACAACCGGTCGAGCTAGCAAGGCAGAAGAGAAGGACTCACGCTGACGAACGCAAAGTCGACCGACGGCGGCTCCTGCGTCGTGGAATCCGCGGCGGCGGGCTCTGCGGGCTCGGCGACGGCACGGGCGGCGCGGAGCCTCCTCCTCCTCCCCTGCTGCTGGTGCTGGCGCAGAGGGGCACAACGGTGGTGCTGCTTCTCGTGGCTGCTGCCGCTGCTGCTGCAGGAAGGAGCTGGGTGGGCGGAGGAGGTGCCGAGTAGGCTGACGAACTGCAGTGTCGCCGCCATTGCCGCAGCTTGCGAGCTGCGAGCTCGTCAGGATTTGAGCTTATTCTGGGCTGCTGTGTGTGTTTGTTTTGGACTTGTGTCCTCCTGTGGCCGCTGAGGGCCCTCGGCTGGCTTTGTGTTATCATCTATCTTATCTGCTGCTACCTGTGGCCGTTAGTATCTTTTTTTTTTTTTGGTTTTTTTTTTTAGACAATTTTGGTACAGGTCGTATTTAAAAAAGAAAAGTACAAACGCTATCAGGCCGGCCGAATAAAAGACACCCAGGCTCATTTATCATTCTCACTGAACGCACACATTGGACTCTTCCATTAGTTTGGGCCACCACAGCCTACAGCTCGCGGCCCACCCAACGTCCGATGGTGTGGCTTCGGGTCTGGCTGGACAGACAGTGCGGAGAGCAAACAAGGTCGTTCGTTTAGTCCCACCTCGCTTAGAGAAGGGGAGCCAGACCGGTTTATAAGCGCGAGCGCTGCATAAACCAACGTCCCTTCGGGGACATCCGATAAAATTGGAACGATACAGAGAAGATTAGCATGGCCCCTGCGCAAGGATGACACGCACAAATCGAGAAATGGTCCAAATTTTTTTGAGATTTTGCGCGCAGGTCCCTGGACCCTTCTTTTCTAGCCCTTGCGTACACTCCTACTCTTACCGGAAGGTCCTTCGATTTTGCGTTCTCGATCAGATGTATCCTCAGGACTGCTGTTTTAGACTTACAGCCACAAGACCCCTGTATATATTTTTTTGTACATAACGCCCTTTGTGTAATAACTTTTTGAACCTTTAGTTTTGTAGTTTATTCAATCTTATTTCAGTTTGTTCCACGGATATAAATTTATCTTGGTGTTTTTTGGTGGGTAAAACTTTTTTTTAGTTTAAATCAAATTCACTTTCAAATCAATTTTACCTCAATACAATTTGCACGTACAAGACTAGTGGATATATTATTTCGTTAAATCAAATCAAAGGCACCAGAAGCTAGCTTGACCTGAACATTTTTGAACTTCCCTAAAAAAAGAACATTTTTGAACTATGATATTTAAAATGTGTAAGAGCATCTTAAATCTATCGTATGTAATTCAAAAGAGCAAACGGTCAAACATCCCTTACAATTGTACATTTACTCATTTATTAAAGTGTGATTTCTAACTGAACCCCTAAACTCACGCTTCTAAAAAATGAACACAAATGTGATACAAATTTGATTTAAACTACTTCACATGATTCATGCTCGTTTCAACCATTTGCATAAACTATTTTACACAACATTAAGCAAAATTTAAACTAAGATTGCATAAAAAGTGCACCCTTCGGTTTATTATTATAAGATGTTTTTTATACTTGATTATGCCTACATACGGATTGAAATGAGTGAACCAACATAATAAAACATGTTCATATACGTCTGATTAAAAAAGGATATTTTATACTTCCTTCGTTCCGAATTACTTGACATGACTTTAGTTCAAGTTAACAGAGATAGTACTCAATATCGATCTCATTCATCAACCACTCCCTAGTCTGATTCGATCATGAGGGTTTTGTCCTTGTTCGCTCCCCCGCTAGTGCCCTCGCTTGCTCCATCGCCATGGTCGAAGCCATCATAGGGCAGATCGATTACTATCACTGCCCCCGACTTGTAGAATTTATATTGGGGGCGCTCCTCCGCGATGCACTCTGGGACTTTGTGGTGGAGTTTATACGCCTCATCGGCTTGCTTTGCCTCGGGGCACTCATGGGCCTCTTGGTTTCTCCCACATCTCGTGTGTGGAGGCCATCGGAGGGTCGACCAACGTCAATATCAATTGGCCGTTAGGGGAGTTGAGACGCGCAATTGCACCATGGAGGGGCACCAAAATGATGGTGTACTCATGTGTCGCCTGCATCGTTGTTTGGGATGATCGAATCCAAAGTCTCTCATGGGTGTCGCACTTAATGATCTCCGCCATCCACGTCCTCCGATCCAAAACAAAATTTATCCAACGTCTTCTAAGGATGGATTAGAGATGCTCTAAGAACTCGATTGCATAATCTCCTTCACGTATGTCTTTTTTTCATTTATCCCATATCATTGCATCTTTTTTTCATGTACTTGAGGTAAGTAATAAACATACATACACACAAATATAGAATTATTGAAGGCGTTCCAACGAACTAGCTTTCATCAAAGAAATTGGGATGCAGTGCAACCGATAGACTCATCATGGGATGACAAGGGACTTGCTCGACATGAGCCGCAACATGTGAAATTATTTTATGACAAACAAATCTTTTAAATCATTCTTATTGTAATATTTAGCAATTTATGTTATTTGTAAATTATTTTTGTGCTCATATTCGATCAAAAATTGGCCAAACAAACAAAATATTAACAATTCAGCAAATAATTAAAGACGGTAAATTCATTTCAGCATACAACTCAATCCATAAACTCAAATTGCAATCTTAAAAAAACCGAATAGCATATTAGAGCATCTTCAACGCGTATCCCCAAACCTCCCGCATCCGTTCGGATAGGGTTGTCTGAACTAGTTTTGCCATTCAACGCGAACTGGTCCGTATGTTCATTTTTTGCAAATCTGATCCAAACCAAGGGGGTACAGCGAGAATCCGGACACCAAACATGTCCCATCTTTGCAACCCCAGCCCACACGAAAACCCTCCGTGCCAAATTCCTTTCCGAACGCGAAGCGGTCGACACGTATTCATGCCGGTCATTGATGGGTCCTCGCTGACGAGAACCTTGCAGAGGCCTGGGCTCGCGATCGGTAGGTCACCACGGCAGAGATGTCCAAGCGGTACCTAGCGTCAATGATTCTCTCCAATTCATGGCATATATGAAGTCCATTGTTCTAGGTAAACCCTTTATATCACTAAGTTCCCCGGGGCTGGAACTCCCAGGAGTGATCGAGGCAATCGATTTTGGCTGGCAGCCATCCATTTTGACCTAATCGTCCAAACGGTTAGCTGTTGGGGGATGTGGGCAGGGATTTCATTGAGTAAACAAAACTATTACTACCCTTTGCAATGTAATTTTTATGCCAATGATCTATCAAGATATATAATGTATTTCCTTTGATCCATAATAAATATTACTCATGTAGTAGTGATCGATACTCATTATGGATCGAAATGAGTAATAGATATAGCAAAGAAAAAACTTTATATACAGTGACAAACGACGCGGCAACGCGCGCCCTTTGATTCTAGTGTCAAATGAAACAGACTAGAAGTGTACTATTAGTACTAATCAAGTGCGTGCGAGACAAAAAAAATTACATGTGCGTGAAAGACTTGCTTCAACCCGTGGATCGAAGAACTCGGGAGAGACACTCAAATAAAAACTCTGGAGAGGCAGTGCATCTTTCTTTCTTTTTTGGAGAATTAGGAAGTGCATCTAAGGGACGTACTTTTGCAAACAAACTACTTCCTCCGTTCCAAAATAACTGTCGTTGCCTTAGTACAATTTTGTACTAGAGCTAGTATAAAGTTGAGACGGTTATTTTGAAACAGAGGGAGTATATAGTATCTTCTTTTCTTTTTGGTACAGCTCGTATCTCAAAAAAAAAAGAAAACGCTATCAGGCCGGCAGAATAAACGCCAAGGCTCATTTATTCTCACAGAAAAAAAAACATGAAGGCGCACATTGGACTCTTCCATTAGTTTGGGCCAGCCTACAGCTCGCGGCCCACCCAACGTCCGATGGCTGGCTAGTCTGGCTGGACGGACAGCGCGGAGAGCAAACAAGGTCGTTCGTTTAGTCCCACCTCGCCTAGCGAGGAGGAGACAGACCGGTTTATAACTGCGAGTGCTCCAGCTACCATCGTCCCTTCGGGGACATCCGATAAAATTGGAACGATACAGAGAAGATTAGCATGGCCCCTGCGCAAGGATGACACGCACAAATCGAGAAATGGTCCAAATTTTTTTAGATTTTGCCCGACGGTCCCTGCAGTCTTCTTTTCTAGCCCTTGCGTACACTGCTACTCTTATAAGAAGGTCCTTCGATTTTGCGTTCCCGATCAGATGTATCCTCAGGACTGCTGTTTTCAACTTACAATCACGGGCCCCTGTATAATTTTTATTGTACATAACGCCCTTTGTGTAATAAGTTTTTGAACCTTTAGTTTTGTTATTCAATCTTATTTCAGTTTGTTTTTCCACTTAGCTTCTTTTTTGGCGGGTAAATCTTTTCTCAGTTTCAAATCAAATACATTTTCAATTCAGTTTCAACTCAATACAATTTGCACGTACAAGAATAGTGGATGCTACATTATTTCTTCTACTCCCTCCGATCCATATTAATGTACTCGACTTTGTCTAGATTCGTATGTATCTAGTCTAAATACTTAACTAGATACATACGAATTTAGATAAAGTTGAGTATATTAATATGGATCAGAGCTAATACATATTATTTGGTCAAATCAAATCAAAGGCACCATAAGCTAGCTTGGCCTGAACATTTTTGAACTATGATACATACAATGTGTAAGAGCATTTTAAATCGATCATCTATAATTTAAAAGAGCACACGATCAAACATCCTTTACAATTGTACATTTACTCATTTATTAAAGTGTGATTTCTAACTGAACCCATGAGCTTAAGCTTATAAAAATGAACACAAATGTGATACAATTTGATTTAAACTACTTCAGATGATTCGCAACCACTTGGATAAGCTATTTTACACAACATTAAACAAAATGTAAAGTAAGATTACATAAAACATATATCCTTCTGTTTATTGTTATATAATGTTTTTATACTTGATTATGCCTACATATGGATTGAAATGAGTGAACCAACATAATAAAATATGTATATATACATCTGATTAAAAAAGGATATTTTATATTAAGGAACAGAGGTAGTACTCAATATCGATCTTGTTCATCGGCCACTCCATAGTTTGATTCGATCATAAGGGGGTTGTCCTTGTTCGCTCCGCCTCTGGTGCCCTCGCTTGCTCCATCGCCATCGTCGAAGCCGTCATAGGGCGGATCGATGACTATCACCGCCCCCCGACTTGTACAATCCATATTGTCTGGGCTCCTCTGCGATGCACTTTGGATACTTGTAGCAGAGCTTCACCATATACGCCTCATCGGCTTGCTCTGCCTCGAGGCACTCACGAGCCTCTTGGTTTCTCCCACAACTCATCTATGGAGGCCACCGGAGGGTCGATCAACGTCAATATGTATATGGTGACTCACATGTCGTCTGCATCGTCGATTGGGATGATCGAATCCAAAGTCTCTCGTGGGTGTCACGATTAGTGATCTCCGCCATCCACGTTCTCCGATCCAAAACCGAATTTATCTAACATCTTTTAAGGATCGATTAGAGATGTTCTAAGAACTCGATTGCATAATCTCTTTCACGTATGCCTTTTCTTCACTTAACCCAATTCATTGCATTTTTTTTTCATTATTTGAGGTAAGTAATAGGCATACATACACACAAATATAGAATTATTGAAGGAGTTCCCACGAACTAGCTAAATTCCTCTACATGGCGTCCATGGAAGAAATCGGGATGCAATGCCAACCGGTCGACTCATACATGGGACGAGGAGGGACCTGCACGATACGAGCTGCAACACGTGAGATTATTTTATGATAAAAAAACTTTAAAACCATTCTAATTTTAATATTTAGCAATTTATGATATTCATAAATTATTTTTGTGTTCGTATTCGATCAGAAATTGCTCGTACCAACAAAATGTTAACAATTCATCAAGTAATTTTTATTTAAAGACGGTAAATACATTTCGGCACACAACTCAACCCATAAACTCAAATTGCAATCTTAAAAAAGAATCAAATGGTAGGTTAGGGCATCTCCAACGCGAATTCTCAAACCTCCCGCATTCGTTCGGATTGTATTGTCTGGATTAGTTTTGTCATCCAACGCAGACTGCCCCGCATGTTCATTTTTTCGCAAATCTAATCCAAACTAAGGAGGGCTTTTGGAAATCCGAACACCAAACACGTCTCCTTACAACCCCAGCCCACACGAAAATCCTTCACGCCAAAATCCTCTCTGCGCGTGAAGCGGTCGACACGTATTCATACCGGTCATTGATGGGTCCTTGTCGACGAGAACCTCGCGGAGGCTTGGGCCCGCGATCAACCGGCCACCACGGCGGAGATGTCGAAGTGGTGCCTCCGCCGGCTGGACCAACAACTCAGCAAAAATGTGCGAGCAGTGGTCTTTGAGAGATGCCTCTGCCTCAGGCAGTGCCAAGGGCCCGAGCAAGGGCCGGGATATTCGACAGGTGCTCTCGCCCCTCGTCCGAAAGGTATATATTTGATGATGTAGATTTTCGTAAATTTGTAACGACTTAATATAAAGCTAAAACTTGGACTAATTTGGATCCGTAGGATTTTTTTTTGACGGGTTGGATCCGTAGGAATTGTTGGGGAAGCAAAGGAGAGGAGGGGCGGCGGTCCATTCCGCGGTAGTTTCAACCCGAACCGTGGATGGAAATCCTACGGCTGGCATCTCGCCACGTCCAGCCAAACCCCCTCGAAGTAGTAATAACGTGACAAATTAGAGAGCACCACCGTGGTCGCCGCCGACTCCGTTCGCGCAAATAGCACACGATGCTCCGCCGCGTCGCTTCGTCGCTCCGACGAGCACTCGCCTGCTCCGCCGTCCCGCGCGGCGGAGGCGCGCGCCTCCCGGACCCTGGCATCTCGTCCCCCCACGCGCTGCTCCCGCACTGGCGCCGCTGCGCTTCCGCCGCATCCTCCCTCCCGCCGCCCCCGCCGTCTCCGCCCCAAGGCCCGCCGCCTCCCCCGTCTCCGCTCCAAGGCCCGCCGCCTCCGGTGTCTCCGACCCAAGGCCCGCGGAGGCACGGGGGCGGAGGATCCGCCGCGTCCTCGCTGAACCCAGCCGAGGTGGCCAAGTTCGCCGCCATCGCTGAGACCTGGTGAGATCCCTCCCTGGCCTTTTGAATGGTGAACTCCCGTGATTTTGTGTCGCGTGATTGGTTAAAGTTGGGGTAAAGTGAACCTGGATGATATGAGAATTTGTTGGGCATGTTTGATGGATCCGAATAGCGATGTTCTGTCCTTCGGAAGTAGGCCTACCGCACGCAGGTCACAGTGATGTACATTGGGTACAGGGGATCACTCGCTGTTGGCATAGTGAACCCAAAAATTCGATACTAGTTCTGATGCAGATATCAGTTGCTTAAATAAGCTGCAACATCTGGTGTAGTTCGTCGACGCATTGCAGTGAATTGGCAGGCATTTCTGTAGATATCAACGTGCTTAAGTGCCTCTAGATATGTTTCCTTTTGGCAGATATCAACGTTACATATGTTCAGGGAATTGCACAAAAATTACTAGTACAATGTATGATCTACTGCGCGTCATGAATGCCCACTTATTTTGTCCATGATGAACAATGGTTATCAAAACCAAATCTGGTCTTTGGGCTTTTTGTATTATATCATCTCTGTTCTATGTAGAAGCATTCGTCTGCCACTCTATCAGTGCAACACTGAGTATAATTTGTATGTTAAGATGCTCAAAGCAAAGGGCGTGACAGACTTTTGGTTTGCATATGATTGGTTACTGATGATAATACTCTTTCTGGAATAAATAGGTGGGATTCTCAAGGTCCATTCAAACCATTGCATTTGATGAATCCGACACGACTGTCTTTTATCCGCTCCACACTCTGTAGACATTTCAGGTACATTCAACCTATCCTGCATTTTGTTTTCTATAGAACATTGCTGTTGTGGTTTTTAGTTTTTCTTTTTCTCCGAATAGAAGATAAGTACTGGACTGCTTCTTGTACCGTTCCTTATTCCACATTGTGATTATTTTCCCATTCTCAGTTCTCATCATCAATATTGTTGTCTTTTGCTGTATTTTTCCTAAGTTCATCCTAAGGGATCCACATTTGTTCTGCTTTGTCTAAAGTTAATTCTTCCAGGAGGGATCCATATTCAGCTAAGCCACTGGAAGGTCTTAAAGTTATTGATGTTGGATGTGGAGGTGGCATTCTCTCAGAGGTATAAAGGCTTTGTCAGCCAATAATTTTAAAGAACAAAACCCTTCTGGTGCTTAACATACTAGATAGTAAATACTTATTGAGGGCTTTTTATTTGTGTGAAAGGGAGAATTATGTTATGTAGTTAACTGGTATAGAAATGGATAATGGATATGCAATATTTGCCTTCTTATCATATCTTTGTGTGTCAGGTATCACATTGTACAACGTACTCACATCACATTGAACTTTAAGATTTAAATTCGTGTTCACGTCTATTACTATCTTAAAACATTTTGGCTTACTAGTCTCTATAGCCTATAATGAATGTCTTACATTATCCATGATGTTCTTGCCTACATTCTGAGTCAAGCTTATTGATGTGGACTTATTGCATTTATAATCTAGATATATTAACTAGTTGGTCTGAAATTGTCAGTCTTTGTCTCAGATCAACATCTTTGTAGTGTTACAATGTTATTTGATTTAACTTGTGTTTTCTTGTTCTGTGTGATTGAACTGACTGATAAAATATTTGTTGACCTTTTGGATCATCTGTGTTGGATGACAGCCTCTTGCTCGAATGGGAGCTACAGTTACTGGTATTGATGCTGTTGACAAGAATATAAAGATTGCACACATTCATGCTGTATGTATTATTGTATTACTCATCTTCATGTCAATTATTATGCAAAAATAGCTGTACTATTTTCTTGGGACTTATTGTATGTATAATTCAGACGAGAATGGATACTGCTAAGTTTTATTTACTGGCTTCCTGCTGAGAACAGTGAAACATATAATGCTAAATTGCTATAAATATGGCCTTGCTCATACTTTGTCTGATGACATGGCACATGATCACTATGCATGCAGTATTAAGCTTTTGAGGACTGGTGACTTCCATGTTCTTTTCCTCGACCTTTAGTCCTTTACTCATTAAAATCAAATGCCCCTAGAAGTGCATCGATTCTTCATGATTTTACACTGCCGGAATTGCCAGAACCAGAACCATGATAGATTTACTATATATTTAGCCAACGATTGTTGCTTTGTACCTTTGCAGGCATCTGATCCAACAACTGCTTCCATTGAGTATTGCTGCACAACCGCCGGTAATCACTTCAGGGCATATTCCAGTGACAGTTAGTAGTTATGTAGCTCCACTATCTAGTTAAAACATTTGTTGTCTTGATTGAACTTTTTTTTTCTCAGTAATTGACCAGACTGTAAAGGAAGACCAGCAGCTTCCAAATTTAGACAAGATAGATTAAATTGAGATATCTAAGTAATTTATCTCTGGTATTTCTTATGGCTGATAATAAAAAACTTATATGTGTTATTGTTCATATGCAGAGGATTTGGTAAAAGAGAACAAGCAATTTGATGCTGTAATTTCTCTTGAGGTATGAACATTTTTTTGTCCTGTCTTACACCCATGCTGTCTTCCAAAGGTGTTTGATTAAGAATAGATTGCGTCCATAGTTTATTTATCACAGCATGCCAAATCATGAGAGAAGTTTTGGAAATTTATTAATGCGCGAGCCTTTTTTAAACCTTTGGGTGATATTGGAGAATACTTTGATAATTCTGTATTATGGGCATATAGCTTCTGCTAGAACCGTGTTAGGACCGCTGCTGTCTCTAGCCACTCAAAAGACAATTCGGATCATATTTAATTTATCAGGGACATCCGTATAAAGAGGAGCCATCTGCACAATACAATCAATCAAGCTACAAGAAGTTCATGAATTTATTCTGCCTGCACGTGTACACTCCCTCATTTCTTGTCGCCCCTCAAGCAAATATCGGGGAGAAGTTACGCAATCTATGACATAATATAATCACACACTGTATAAGCTCCGTGTGAATAGGATGATTAATTACCGTGTACCTAGCAGTTGGCGCAGGGTTTAATCTGTTGCATGTACAGCTTTCTTTACTGAGATTAGTGTACTGGATCAAAAATATGAATTGTCTTAATATATTTGCAGGTGATTGAGCATGTTGCTAATCCTTTGGAATTCTGCAAATCTCTATCGGCTTTGACAGTTCCTAATGGTGCCACTGTGATTTCTACAATCAACCGGTCAATGAGAGCGTATGCGGCTGCCATTGTTGGTGCTGAGTATATTCTGAGATGGGTTAGTCTAATTGTCCATCTTGTACCTTTTTCTTTCATTTCAACTTAGTCGGAAGTCTATCATGTTGGAGTAATATGCCATTTCAGGGTCGCTAGCTTAGTGACATCTTGACTCTTAAGATTGTAAGGTGTTAACACCTTCCCAATTGCTAATGCTCATGACTCATGAGCAGTCTCAAGCCAAAACAAAATATATCGTTGATTTCATCAGCCTAGCACACAGCTTTCTGCGTGCACTGGTAGGAAGTGCGTGTTATCTTGATTTCTTGACTATGCAAGGTCTTACAGATGACAGATATACAAATGTGTTGGGGTATATTGATATGTATAGAGCCTTGGCGCAGTGGTAAAGCTGACCCTTCCCCGGACCCTGCGCAAGCGGGAGCTACATGCACCGGGCTGCCCTTTATAGGCGTATAGCTAGCTAGCTAGCTGTGTTTCTTGGGCTAGAATCCGATAAGGGTTCAGATCCCCCAGGGAAACAGTCATATGCTAGTAGTTCCATCTGCACAATAATCAGCAAATGCACACTCTTGACTTCTGCTTGATGTACTCTAAATTATTTCCTTTTTTTACTTTTACAGCTTCCTGTAGGCACACATGAGTGGTCCAAACTAGTCACTCCCGAGGAGCTAGTCCTGGCACTGCAAAGAGCCTCAATCTCCGTAAGCAACTAATCACTTCCACGCAATGATCTTGCTGCCACTTTATGTAACTGATAACTTGACATTTATCTCCAGGTGGAAGAAATGGCAGGGTTTGCCTATAATCCATTGACGAGAGAGTGGTCTGTGTCTGATGATACAAGTATAAATTACATTGCTTATGGTGTCAAGAAAAGCGAAACATCCTCGACAACACCACATCAGAAAGATTAGCCAGTCATGATTGATTGGAGAGGACGGATTGTCCGTGCATCACTGGAACATTTTTGGAAGCAAAACTTGTGCTACTAGATATCTTAGCAGGGATCACAATCAAGTAGTGGAGAAGAAGAGATTATACTCCTGGAGTAGTCTTGCTTTCTTTGAGAAGTTGATGGGAGAGAACAGCTGACACGTATGGCTAGTTTAGTTTCCACTGGTTGTAATAAATGTGCGCTTCATACAAGTTCATCAAGTTTGGGGATATTCCCTGATCCACATTGCATAAATAGAAATATATTGCCCCCTTTGGGGGCAAGCAGGAGTTAAGTCAAGACTTATGTTTTTCGCTGTAATACGCTTCTATTTGCATCGCTTATAGAATGAAGGGAGTACTTGGCCAGGCTACATTGCCATTTTTGTGGCTTGAAGAAATACATTACCCGGTTTGCACTATACCTTATGCTGCAAAAGACTTATTCTCCATTGCCTAGTTGCACTCCCTTTCAAACTTTAAAACAGTCGTGACCAGCTTAGATAAATGAACATAACAACCACAGGCTTGAGAATAACTTTCATGAAAGGAAGGCCTACATCAAACAACCAACATCCCACAGGCATAAAATCTTTGCTGGTATCGAGATTTGGTGTAACCTCAAACCATGATAACACACTGATAGTCAGAGAACCAACCTCACATCACCTCATATATGATGGGTCCATACACAAAGGACACGCATAAGTGACACATTAAGGTTGAAATACAAGTACGCAATATCATAACATCGCTTGTTTATTAAACGCAGGATGAACTGCCTACTAACGGTTCGATCAGCCAACACGTCCTCAAAACGCTACTACAGACATGGCTGAAGGTGGCAGCCAATGACACCGAACGCATTACAGCCATACTAGTAACCATTTTGTTTGCAAGCGGACATGTTCATCCACCGTCGTCATCTTCGACAGTGTTGACACGCTCGCACTCATCGATCCATTCGCTGTATCTGCAGGAAAAATAATTTCAACTTCAGTTCCAGGTGCAGATGAACCTACGTATACACACAAACTCTATTGAGCAAAGAGTGAAGACTTACATATCGATAGGCTCAGTCAGCGCTGCACCAAATAGAACAGAGAATTAGTACAATACTGAAAACATGTAGCTCAGCAAGGGTTAACCTCTCATTAAGACTGTATTCCCGATATTATTATACAAAAATTTGAAAATATGTGGCACAACAAAGGTTAACCTCTACAACACTGTTTTTCCCCTTTAAACAATATTATTGTACAAGGTTCTGTTCTGAACTTCTGATGATGCAGGTTTTTTTCAAGGAATTCAGTTAACTCAGACTTGGACATGATAAAATAGGGAGCCACATGGCGTATCTTACAAGAATGATGGTGTGATCTAATGTCAATCAAGTACACATAAAACTGTACATTAAATTCTGATGATATGCAGGTTTGTTTCAAGCAATTTAGTTAAGACAGACTTGGACATGATAAAAGGGGAATTTGATGATTTGCCCCACTTTACTTTGCCATTTGATAATTTGCCACGGATTGTCTCAATGACGGGTGGACCCCGGCCCCACTTGTCATTCTCAAGGGGGTGGCAAATCATCAAATGGCAAAGTAAGGTGGGGCAAAAGATCAAATTTGCCATAAAATGGGGAGTCACATGCCCTATCTTACCAGCATGATGTTGTGATTCAGTGTCAACAAGGTACACATATAATTGCACATGTTTTACTACCTCTTCTCTGCTGCATTATGACCTAGCCGAATAGAGTGACTAAACCCCTACCGAGTATATGAGATTGGCATGGCTATAGGAAATTTATAGGTAAGCTATACCCTGTTCTTAAAGCTGTAAGCATTAGTTTGAGTAGAAATAAAAACAATGAGATCTCTGGTAAAGAATTTCTAGCTGAGAATCAATCAGTACGGCGTCTGCATTAGGAGGTAAAATCTGCAGTTCTATGTATGATTTGGGCATACCATTTATGGTGGTGCTGAAGCTTTCCTGGCAGATTCGGCAATTAGCCTCACCAATCAGATTCTTCATATCACTAAGGAAAAAAAAAAGAGAAACCCCAGTCACAATTTTGAATGGATAGCCATCCAGTATCAGCGAATTAACAGGAAAACATGCGAAGATAGCACTAACATTCGGCATTCAACACTGCTCCCATGATTGCAGAATGGGCAGGAAAAGACCGTGTCGAGCTTGTCCATGCGCTTCTTTGGGGGCGGCTTAGCAGCTGACTTCCTTTTCCCCATGGTTCAACTTCTACTTCTTCCTTCAAAATCTACCAAGTGTAGCAACGGTTAAAATCCACCAAATATTGATAAGGCAATACATAAAACAAATTTATGTACACTTGCTATTCACAACAAACAACACGCCACAAGAAATCATTAGTTAACATCTTTTGCTAAATACAAAAAATACACACAAGGGAATCCAAAATGCAGAGTACCAATCACCCTAAAAGCACCCATCTATGACGCAGCATTCCTTGTAAGCAAACCAATGATACACACACCATCCACAAAATGGGATCCAGGAACACAATGCCATGCCATGGCATGATCCTGTCATGGACACCGCATCCGCCACCCAACCAAACCAGAGGTGGTTTGACGCAGGACCCCCAATCCAGCTGCCCAATCTACCTCCCCCCACTGAGAATTTGACGAGCACGAGAAACCCTAGCGGCCATCCACGCATCCGTCCGTACCGCACCGCCCCGCCCCGCCTCGATGAACAACGAGGCCAACCGGAACAACCTACCGCAGTTCACGTAGATGCCGCTCCGGAGCTCGATCAAGAGGACGGATCGGGCGCGCGCACCGCCCCCCCTTGACACGCCGACGGAAAAAAATAAATCCGCACCCTCCCTCCACGAGCGCGCTGGCGGAGAAGCGCGAGAAATCCGTCGGGGAGCACGCGAACGGCGAGGTAACCGGCGAGCGGCAGCGGAGGAGAATCGACGCGAATTGGTGGAGGAGGGGAAGGGGGATTCGTGCTCACCTCGGGCCGTGCGTCTGACGAGGGTTGGGGCCTCGTGGAAGAGCCTGGAACGCCGGTGGAAGAAGAATTCGGGGGGAGGAGAGGGCTCGAACGGAAACCCCTCTCTTTTATAGTGCCTCGCGCGGTGGCCCGCTGACCACTGGGTCCCACCGAGTCCACACTCCCTGCCGCCGAGCGCTGACCCAAATGCCGCCGCCGCCGCCGCCGCCTCGCACCTGACCATGGCGGCCGCCTCCGGCAGCCATCGCCTCCACCCGGTGCACCACGCGCACCTCGCCGCCCTCCTCAACCCGGCCACGCGCTTGCCGCCCCCGCTCAGCCGGCGCCACCTCCCGCTCACGCCCCAGGCGGCGGCGCGCCTGGCGGCCTCCTTCCCGCCGCTGCCGCTCCTCCGCGCCGTCCTCTCCGCGCTCCGCCTCCTCCCTTCCCCGCCGCCGCCGCGGCCCTTCGACGCGCTCATCAGGGCCTACGCCGCGCGCCCGTCCCCGCCCCTCGCCGCCGCGGCGCTCGCGTTCGCCAGGGCGGCGGGCTACGCGCCCTCCCTGCCCGCCTACAACGCCGTGCTCCTCGCGCTCTCCGACGCCTCGCTCGACTCCGCGCGCGGGTTCCTCCATGGCTCCATGCTCCGCGTCGGCGTGGCCCCCAACGTGTACACCTACAACATCCTCGTGCGGGCGCTCTGCGCCCGCGGCCGTCGCGAGGAGGCGCTCGCCGACGTCGTGGATGTCGACATGCGCGCCGCGGGCGTGGCCCCCAACGCCGTCACCTACAACACGCTCGTCGCCGCGTTCTGCAGGGCCGGGGACATGCCCGGCGCCGAGGGGCTGGTCGCCGCGATGCGGGAGGCCGGCGTGAGGCCCAGCCTGGTGACCTTCAACACGGTGGTGAACGGGATGTGCAGGGCCGGGAGGATGGCGGACGCCCGCAAGATGTTCGACGGAATGGCGGGGGAGGGGCTGGCCCCCGACGGGGTCAGCTATAACACCCTGGTGAGCGGGTACTGCAAGGCTGGCTGCCTGCATGAGGCGCTGGCGGTGTTCGCGGAGATGTCGGAGAAAGGGGTCGCGCCGGATGTCGTGACGTTCACATCGCTTGTCCATGCGATGTGCAGGGCTGGCAACCTGGAGCGGGCGGTTGCCCTGGTGGGGCAGATGAAGGAGAGGGGCCTCCGGATGAATGAGATCGCTTTCACAGCGCTGATTGATGGGTTCTGCAAGAACGGGTTCCTGGATGACGCGTTGCTCGCACTGAAGGAGATGAGGGAATGCAGGATCAAGCCTTCGGTGGTGTGCTACAATGCGCTTGTCAACGGTTACTGCAAGCTAGGAAGAATGGAGGAAGCGAGGGAGTTGGTCGATGAAATGGAGGCTAAAGGAGTGAAGCCTGACGTTGTGACATATAGTACGATTCTCAGTGCGTACTGCAAGATTGGTGATACAGATTCTGCATTCGAATTGAACCGTAAAATGCTGAAAAAAGGTGTGGTTCCAGATGCAATCACCTACTCATCGCTCATAAGGGGTCTTTGCGAGGAGAAAAGAATTAGTGATGCATGTGAACTCTTTGAGAAGATGCTTCAACTTGGCCTACAGCCTGATGAATTTACTTATACAACGCTGATTGATGGCCATTGCAAGGAGGGGAATGTTGAAAAAGCTCTTTCTCTGCACGATGAGATGATAAAGAAAGGAGTTATCCCTGATGTTGTGACATACAGTGTGCTTATAGACGGGCTTAGCAAGTCAGCACGTACAAAGGAAGCACAACGGTTACTCTTCAAATTGTACTACGAAGACCCTGTTCCAGACAATATTAAATATGAAGCACTGATGCAATGTTGCAAGAAAGCTGAGTTTAAGAGTGTGGTGGCTCTTCTAAAAGGATTTTCCATGAAAGGCTTGATGAATGAAGCTGACAAAGTTTACCAGTCAATGTTGGACAGAGATTGGAAGCTTGATGGTTCGGTGTATGGTATACTCATTCATGGGCATTGCCGAGGAGGAAATGTTACAAAGGCTCTCAACTTCCATAAGAAAATGTCGCGGTGTGGTTTTCCTCCTAATTCAACAAGCACCATTTCATTGGTTAAGGGTCTGTTTGAAGAGGGGATGACTGTCGAAGCAGATACCGTGATTCAGGAGTTGCTGAATTGCTGTTCGCTAGCAGATGCAGAAACATCGAAGGCTCTTATCGATCTCAATTGGAAGGAAGGTAACGTGGATGCTGTGGTTGATGTCCTCCGTGGCATGACAAGGGATGGGCTACTTCCAAGCTCAAGGTGAATTGTGGTATGTAGAAACCTTGTTGTATTTGTGGAGCATTCTTGGCTCATGCCTTTCCATTGAGGGGTTGAAAAGGATGAATTTTCTTCCTCATGCTACAGGAGTACAGGATGATGTGAAGTGAGCAGCTATTTGATTTATTAATTTTCTAGATCCTACCATGTGAACGCAAGTTGTTCCTAAATCCTTGACTAGGTACTAGCATCTCTGTTGCTTAGGTTAGATAAATGGTTATTGCTGTTATATATCAACTTAAGACATTTTGTGATTATGTCCCTGTTTAGGACAATAGAAGATCACGATTAGATATTTGCGAACTGATCAAAGTTGTCTTATACCCTGGTCTCAGTAAACACTTGACACACATTGATCCCAGCTAGTCTGTTGACGTAATTCCTTCTTTTTTCTTCCAAGAAACTGGGCAAGAGCACTGCCTACTCATTAAGATGAAAATAGTGTGTGGTAACATTGGTTGGTAGGTTCTGTTTTAATGGGAAATGGAACAGGAACCATAAAAAAAAAGTTAGATTACTCGAAAAAAATTGGACACTATGCCATCCAACGCAATGGCGTAGCTAGGGGCTGGACAGGATGGTTGGAATTTCCATATAGCCTATATATCATAGAAGAAAAAATAATTTTCTACAGTGAATAAATAAATTTATGTGAACATTTGCACTGTTGGACCACCCTGATCTGTTGGGCTGACTGTTGGACCACCCTGTCCTATTGAGCTGGCTACACCACTGATCCAACGGTGTCATGAGGATTCACTGGTCGATGGCATCACGAGCGAGGGAGGCCACCTCCTGGAAAGTGAGCCTTTTATGTGTGAATATTTTGTGGTTGTGTTCCTTCCGGGTGTTCCACAATGACACAGCACAGCAGGGCTCCGCTCAGTTTGTGGTGTTAGTCCTTGTGTGTTGCCTCGAGAAAATCATCCTGCCAAAGTGCCAAGGGGGGCGTTTGGAAGCTGTATATTCATGTGAAATTCCTATTTGTATTTTGGCCAAGTTTTTGTAAGGATGTACTGGATATCTGTATATTTTTAATCCAACTTCGTGACAAGTTTTAATGTGCTGACTGACCAGTCCCAGACTCCCAATTGGTTTATTATGGGCAACCAACGGAAGATATGCTTCTAGTATTCTATCTTTTACTAAGTTAGGCTAAATAAAACAAGGGCGCTCCTTGTTTTCCTTGTTTAATTATTAGACAAATTACCATGGTTTCACTCACCGACTTCCAATTTTTTGGTTTTGCTGCAGAACGAAGAACATAAAGTGCCCAAGGGAGCTGTTTATTTCCCACCAACACTAAGGCATTTCAGAGAAAAAAGGAAGTGTGGAACAGGCATAAAGGAAACTAGCAATCATGAGTCATACAACACTGTCAAAAGGGGCTTGAAGGGTCTGATACCATTTTTGTAATCTCCACTGCTAACAATGAAAGCTTTGCACATGATGTGCTCGCTGTTCAAGGGAATGAAGAACATGAAGAAAATGGGGTAGTAACTGCTGATTCAAGTGTGCATGCAGTTAGAACCTATCAGGTTTGAATGTGTTTAAATACCATTCATTTCAGAATTAATCACTAACAACTTACAACCTCACATCAAGTAGTAGTAGTTTTGTCACCTCTAGCAACTTGATTAATATACTCAACAGAGAAGCGGATTTAGAACCTAGTCTTCTGAAGAAGGCACCTAAAGCTATTTCATAGTAATTATATGATATTACAAGGAGCTCCTTCCAGGTGTATTTGCTTAACTTTGAACCGGCCTTTTTTATATAGGTTTCTATATTCTAGATCCACATAACAATTATTACACGAGTAAACCTAGTCTTCGGAAAAACCACTACTTTTGCAAACCTTGTTACACATGACCATCGCTATTTTTCTTTTGCGTAAACCCACCATGTTTTGGGCAAGGTGTAACTAGTTATCAAAATGGCCGGTTCAGAGCTCTGATGGGAATGCCACTAGTCGTACTGACATTTCAACGCTTATTTGGGGGGTCCAGATCATAGCAGTAAAGATTATCCTATTAAGATATTAGAATTATATGATGAATAGTTGGATAAAAGGATTATCCAACTATTTATTTGTTGTTAAAATAATTAAAATCATATATACAACTATTTTTAAATACATATGCATGTAGCCGGGTGAGATGGTTGATCTACACCGGCGTATTTGTACATGACAGTATGACACCATGTAAGTCGAGTATGTGTTGTTATTACTAGTCTTTCTTACCTTGACCGTTCAGTTTTGCACATCCGGCAAAGCTGAGAACACCATACACCAAATATGCAGTGTTAGACGCACTTTGGAATGTGATGCCCCGCGTACGCAGTACGCTCACACATGTTTACGTTTTTTTTTGCGAGGGCACATGTTTACGTTTGAATGAACCACATTATTCAGCACCAAGAAACAAAATATTTCAATATTGTTTTCTAATTCGGTACATAGGACATTCCTGCAAAAGGGAGTACACATAACACATGCATGCAGTTTCGCATAAGTTCGTTCGCCTGTGTGTTTGTGTACGCACCCATTTATCTAGGAGCTTCACTGCAGAATCGGCGGGTGGCAGTACGGCCCGCTGAGCCAGCCCTTGGCGATCCGTCCGTTAGCAGTGTCGCTCAGGTGCATACCATCCCAGAGGAAGTGGCTCCCCGGGTCATGGCAAACACTCGAGCCATCCATCCCACACATGGTGAACAGATCGAATCTTTGTGGTGCGCCGGCCTTTCCACAACAGCTCACGAGGGCGGTCTCAAAGCCTGCATAACAGAATCAGTCTAACCATAGTTAGGTGACATTTCTGTCTGACGATTTATTTTTCTCAGTTGAATGAGCAAAAAAAAGAACACTGATTTTGATTTTTAATTTTCTCAAACCATTGAAATTACATTTGAATTTAACTCAAACTCAAGAAAAAACTGGCCTGCTTTCCTTTAAAACCTGGCCCCAATTCATGTGAGACTGATTTTTATACTGACACATAAATATTTTGGTAACACTGAAACGTTGAAATTTTGTGCATATTCTTGAGCCTAGTGATGTATGAATTATTGAATTTGGCTGGTTGATCACTCATTCCTGAGCGAGTGTCAATGCTCCCAACTATAATAATTATTCTTGTAGAAGAAAGAATCTCCGGCTGCTCATTTTGCAAGGAATCACTAGCATATGCTTGCCGAGACTCACCGAATTTTCTGGGATCTTGCACTATTTGGTAGACGTGACTTGCGAGATCAGCATACATGATCCGTGTGCGTGGATGCTTCTTTTGAAGCTTTGAAAGGCTGCTCTGGAGAAAGGAGTTGTGCCTTTTGAACAAGACATTGTGGTTTCTTAGGCACCCGTACTTGTCATAGTCACTTTTGTTGGAGCTCTCGAACATGTTCAGGTACAATGGAAAGCACCCCATCGGAGCAATGTTTGACACCACAATGTCAACTGCGCCGAGTGTGATCAATTTCTGCATGTTTAGAGCATATGTTAGGATACAAACTGCTTGGCTTGGCCATTTTATTTGTTCATGTACTTTGGTCCAACTTCACCCAACTAATTGTTTCGTTGGTATGCATGTTCAGGTAAAAAACGTGAAGCCTTTGCAAACAGAGGGAGAACTTTAAATAAAGCTTTGCGGTTACCTCTAAGCCTGATATGATGGTGTTCACTATTCTGGTTATGTTCTTGCTGGCCTCATCTACTGTTGATCCATTCACCAGCTGGATGCTGTAGTCGTTCTCCCCCAACTGAAACACAAACAGGGACTTGACCAAATAGTCCTTGCAACCTATACAGAGCCACAGATATAAGATCATTAAACTTCAGATATGGCACCAAAGATAAACTATTCTCACGTCACTCGATCAAATGATCTAATATTAGAACGAGCTTAGTGCTTAATTACTCTGCTGTGTTCCACAGATTGAAGGCAATAACTGTTGGAAATTGTGGATCTGGGTGTTCATGGAGCCGTCAGCGGCGGCATTGAAGTTGAGGCTAGCGTTGCTGTAGTCAAGTAAGGTGCCGCCGATGATGGCCATGTTCGCGCCTTGCCGGAAGTCCTTGTGGTGCGCCTTGGACGGCGGGAGGAACGGCAGCCTGAACGCTTGCGCTACAATCACTTAAACCATGTCAGTTTTGCGAATTTTTCACAAGTTCACGGAATGCCCACATAAAAATAGGCAGTTTCCAGGTTTTCAAAGCTCAGTCAGATTTGAAATTTTGGAACACTGCATGTTTACCCAGGAAGTCGATGTAAACCCGGCCATCGCTACACCGGCAAGTGGGCTTCCTGAAATAGGTAACCCCGTAGGGGAGACTGGTGAAAATGCCCACCACGCCAGCAGGCCCCGGCCTGCCATCAGCGCATGTGTTGCCGGTGTCGGAAGCCGAGTCGCCGAAGTTGAAGATGGCGTTGTACAGCGGTCTACTGCCGCCACCGCTGGCCACAGCGGTGCTAGCTGAAAGTGCAACCGTCAGGAAGCAGCATGAGAAGAGAGTGGCTGCCGCAACTCCGCCGATGCCTATTCTCATGATGGCCAAGGTATATCTCTGCTGCGTCTTGCCCTCACAATGCACATGTTGTCCTGTATATATAGCACTCGTGGGTGCCATGGTTCCATGGGCCCTGCAGCAATTGGCTTGGATTGACCCGATAGAGATGTGCATTTGGTTTATCCCTGGGTCAACCACAGAGCCTGTGATGATCCATCCATCCATCCATCCGGTCGTCCATAATGTGGGCACACAAGGTCATTGTCAATCTAGTTTCCCCTAATTTTTTTTTCGAAACAGATCTAGTTGCCTCTAATTGTGTTTGTTCATACAACTTTTGGTGTGCAGCGATCCACAAAATTAATGAAGCTTGATTTATCTATATGCACATCTTCTGTTAGTGACACACATATGATCGTCGCTCCAAACATAATTCTGAGGTAACCATTTATTATTTTCTCACGTTTTTTTTTCATTTTTTCTTAGGAACCTCGAAAGAGTAGGTGCGCCGCAATTCTACCAGGAAAATGGTAATTGACCCTGGTTGTGATTCTTTTACCACGACTTTATCTAACCATGTGGTTCTTGACATTCATAAAGGACGAACCATGTCTACACAATTAACACCGACATTTCATTTTTGATGATATGGGTGCGAGGACAAGCAAATGCAAGATTGATTGGCCTCTCATATCACATAAAGATTTACATTGCAAGGACATCAATGCTCTTGCTTGCACTGCTTTAACTCGTATGCACGTAAGGGGTGTGGTTGGTTGGTGGCACAAGAGAAGAGATCATCATGTTCAGTTTGGATCATGGAAGAAGCAAAAGTGGCTGAGTGAGTTGTTGTTGCCATGCATCATCTGCTGCTGCCTCATTCTATTACTGACTGAGCAGCAGCTGTGGCGGAGCGGCGCATGGCTTGCCTGAACGAACCAGACGTGCATGTGTTCGTTGGCAACAAACCCGAGCGGCAGCCGATCAGTCAAAGATTCAGAACTCGAGCCTGCTGTTCGTCGAGATCGGTCGAGAACCATGGCGGCCAAAGCTGTGTGGTGGTGCGTTAATGCTATCATTTTCTCTTTGGGAAAGGACTCTTGATGCTATCCTTGAGCTGCAACGATCATGGGCTCTTTTCGGGCGTGATGATTTCATTTCAACCTTATGGGGACGAAGCTAGAAAAATACTTGGATGGGGTCATACTTAAGACAGTGGGGTCATCTTCTATAATTAAACTGTGATTAATGCTAAAATAGTGAAGGATTTTGTGATTTTATTGGGGTCAATTGACCCCAATGCCTATAAGGCAGCTCCGTCCCTGTTATGGACAAGAAATATGTGAGCTAATCTAGTCGCTGGCTACTTACTTTCAGTTAGTAGTTTTACCTGTTCAAATAAACAGTTTTTTTTTTGAGAAATTCAAATAAACAGATAGATAGCATGAGCCGCTTCATATGCGTGCCTTGCATGTAGGATATATAGCATGGGCCTGTAGCTCGACGTGACCACGTCGTTTGGTCCGGTAGATTCGCAGGTACGGAGTAGCTACGTAGGAGACACGTTCAGCCCTCGTGGGATGGCGCGAGATCAGCGGATCTTGGCGTTTAGTTCGGATCGCTACCAGCACCTCTTTCCTTTGTACGAATAAATAGAAGAAGGGAAAACAGAAAAGCTAGAACGCGCAAAACTGCAGTGTCTCTTGTGTTCGTGAGCTGAGAGGAAAAGGCAACGCCAACAAAATAGGCGTTTTTTCTTCTGTTTTTCTCTGTCCTGATATTTTACCTCTTGCTTTGTATTTGTTGTTCTAGTACTACACTTGATGATAAAGCTGAACGCCTGCTGGTTACCTACGTAGTAAAAGATTTGCATTTGCATGAATGACTTCTCAGCTGTTTTGGACAGAAGGCAGTTCACTAGAAACCGAGATGATCTTGAGGACAACATTTTGTTTCGGACAGAAAATTCAGTGCAGGAACGAACTCAGATGAGCAGCAACAGGGGCTGAGGCAGAGATCACTCACATGAAGAATCTATATCTTCAATGATACCTTTAGTAGACCGGCCCAATAGCAGGTTACTTCGTTATTTGTTTTAACTTGGTTATGTTTTCTTTACAAATTCTAAAGTACATATATCACAAATAATTAATTTAGTTTTGGAAACATAAATGTTTGAGCAGTGTAATTTTTTTGTAGCATTTGAAAAGTAGTTTTCACACATATTTGAAAATATTTAATATTAAAAAGTTCGAAAATATGTGCTTGAAAAAATGTTAAACATGTATTTAATTAATTTTTCAAATGTATATAATTTTTTTACAATGTGTATAAAAAATTAGATATGAAAACATGTGTTTGAAAATAATAATGTTAATCACTATATTTGAAAAATATTAAACATGTATTTAAAATGTTACTGGTGTATACACAAAATGTAAAACATACATGAAAAAAGTAGATATAAAAATATATGTTTCTAAGAATGTTAATTATGTAGTATTAAAAAATATTGAACATGTATAAAAAAATATTACTGATGTATATGAAAAATGTAAAACATACATGAAAAAATAGACATAAAAATATAAGATTGTAAATATTATTTATTTGTTTTAAAAATATTAACCGTGTATAAAAAAGTGCTTCTAATGTACACACAAAATGTACAACAAAAGCGTGTATATTTGAATATTTTTGTTAATTATGCATTTGAAAAATGTTAAACATGAATAAAAAATCTTGATGTATACAAAATGTATATGGTGTGTGAAGAAATAGTAGACACATGGAAATAAATAAAATTAATAAAAAAGAAAACCAATGAAAACGGAAAATAAAAAAATGACGAAAGAACATAGGGATTGGGGGTGACCCTCCTGAGGTAGACGACAAACATGCCGGATGCTTTACGCCACCACACAATTCGGGATTTTTTCTTTTTCCAAAGCTTTTCCAAAATATTCAAAAAAAAGGGGGGGGAGTTCAAAAATTATTTGGAGGGTCAAAAGGGTTTCAAATTTTATTAAAAAATGTGGGCTCTCTTTTACATTTATCATAGCCTCCCAAAAGGTCCTACAATATTTAGGCAGGGTTTTGTTTTCGAGAAATAGAGGCAGCAAAGGCATAAGGGAGGTTTGAACTATAGCTTGGTGCAAACCTAAGGCTAACTTTGTCAAACAATTTGAGTTGTTCTCAAATATTAGGAAAAGTCCATGTGCAAAGTTTGGACTGGAGGCTAGGTGTTTAAGACCAAAAGGGGAAATGTTTAGATATTCACTATTGATTGAATTAGTGTAACGGAATTAGGGTTTGATGCAATTAATGATTGAGGGTTTAGATGAAGTCAAGTAAAGTGCAATGCATGAAGGTATGATGACATGGTGATGCGATAAATAATTGACAAGCAAAATTTTGACTAGAGTTTACTCTAGGTGGTTATATACTGCCCTTCCCCTTACTTTTAAAATTCCATTCGAGAAATGAGATTGGTTAGATTTCGTAGCCAACTAAAAAATGTTTCTTCTTTATAGGATTTCTTCAAATCAAACCTTGACATAAAGCCCCCTAGGGCATGTACAATTGTTGATAAGACAATCTTATCTTAACTTCGCAACATAATTTAGATATGGCAGAAAAAATGATGTGCAGTGGGATATATCATAGTCTTATCTTTAATAACTAGCGGTTCCTAAATTTGTGGTGAGAGTATTGTAGCTAAGAGATCATCTCTTAAATAAGAGAAGACAAACCTTTTCTTATGATTTGTCTTTTTTTACCTCATCATTTATCCTACATGGCACTAGTAAGATAGCACCATTGTTCTCAAGCTTCCATAGATAGTTACTAAAAAGCAAGCATTAATTACTCCTATATCAACCACCCTTGACCCCCTCGATAAATGGGTTGAAAAATAACATGACAATTGTCTAGGCGGTCTTTTTTCTCCCATCCGCGCCACGCCACATCAACCCTTATCTAGTAAAACTCATTATTTAATGAGGTCCTTTAGGTGATTCAAACATAAACATCATATAATAGGGAACATTATCCATAAATGCTTCAAGAACTAATCTTCCTCCATGAGTAAAAAGCTTCCTATGTTTTCTCTTTTGTATTTGACATCTTTATTACATAAATGTTTTCTATGAACGGGAAATTCCAAACTATTACAAAGTCGGCTTCCCTCCCCCACAAGTGAAAATATGCAAGTAATCATCTATGTTATTTTGCGTCTCACCAAAATAGCAAACCTCACTTTCTGAAAATTAATTTATAGGCCAAATAGATGTTCAAACATACATAAGATATCTTGAAAGACAAAAACATTGCCATATGCATACTGTAACATTGCCAACAAAAAAACTCAATAAGAATAGCCAGTACCCCTCTAATCAAGCCAACATGGTGTGCTCTTTTGATTAGAATCTGCACAACCTATCTGGCACATATAAATACACTCTATTCTTAATACTTTATTGAGATTCCGCTATTCTTAACACTTTATAAATACAAATGCATGTAACCCCACGAAAAATACAACATATTCCAATATTATTTCATATGTTAAGTACATATTAGTATATTCCTCTAATACATGTGTGCATAATTCTGCAGAAGTTCATTCATGTGTACATGAACATGTACGCATTTTGGCAAGGAGCTTCACTGCAAAATCGGTGGGTGGCAGTATAGGCCGCTAAGCCAGCCCTCAGTGATCTGTTTGTTGGCAGCATCACTAAGGTGCATACCATCCCAGGTTAGGTGACTCCCCGGATCACGACAGACGCTTGAGCCATCCATCCCACACACTGCGAGCAGATCGAATCCGTTTGGCGCATCAGCCTTTCCGCAACAACCCTTCAGGATGGTCTCAATCCCAAAGCCTACACAAAAGAAAGAAAGAAATTGAACCAAAATGAGGTGGTATATTTAGGTTTCACGTTTTATTTTTAGCCTTATATTTGGAAATCATTGAAAACAACTGGTGATTTTTGTTTGGATTCCGAAACGGTGTAATTGCACGCTAAAAGGTGTACTTACATGAAAATTGTGTGATCAAACTAAAACCAAGAGGTGTAAACGAATGAAATGCACAAAAGTGCAACTGATCTGGTGGCAATCATCAATTCAGGTTATATGTGAGAGGTTATTTTTGGTTGAAGCTCCTAAGAACACATATAGTGATTGACAAGGCGGTCTTTGCTTCTGTATTCCACGTCATCTAGGTAAGTCAAAAAAAGTATACAATGGATTGTCTGTTATTATTTTCAAAAGTAATGTTATGAGATCTTGAGGATGGTTAGAACTAAAACTAGAAAAAATGTAAGAGAATACATCTCGTAAGATAATGGCTTATGTTTCTTTGTAAGGGATCATCTCTTAACTAAGAGAAGACATGGCTTTATTTATTTATTTTTCTTCAACCTCACCAAATTATTCTATATGGTCTCACTAAGTTAGCTCTATTATACATGTCCTAACAAATTTCTATTTTAAGAAAAGAAAGAAAATACTCATTTCGAAAGCACAGTCATCTAAATAAACTTACCAAACTTTTTGGGATCCTGCACCATTTGGTAGACGTGGCTCGCGAGGTCAGCATGCATGATCCTTGTGCTTTGATGCTTCTTTTGAAGCTTTTTGAGACCATTCTTGAGGAAAGAGTTGTGCCTATCAAACAACGTATTGTAGTTTCTCAAACACCCATATTGGTCATAGTCACCCTTGTCGGAGCTCTCGAAGAAGTTTAGGTATAGCGGGTAGCACCCCATAGGAGCAACGTTCGACACAACTATGTCAACTGCACCGAGCATGATTAATGTCTGCATGCCATGATAGTTTGAAACATAACTGTGTTAGGACAACACGAGCAAGGTCACCACATCGGCTTGATCATCATAATAATCGTTATTATGACAATTTTGATAAGAAAACGCTACCCAAATTGTATCTTGACATCTTGTCAAGTATCACCATAATTTATGGAGCATCCTCCATATCTGGCTTCTCAATCATCATATATGATGTCTTGAGGTTGTCTATTGAAGCACACTTCATATGGATTACATGTATTTAAGTGTTGCCCGAAAGAAACTTCAGGTGGCAGCGCTTATTTTCCGTGCTTCAAATATTGTTTTGTTGTATAGTACTTTGGTCCAACTTACCCAACTAGTCATTTTAACTATCAATATGCATGGCCGCGGTTGAAGGATGCCCTCGGCGTTTGAGGATCATGTGATAGAATGTCTGCAACTCATTGAAATCATGACTTGAAACAAATTTACTTTTTTTGAAAGCATCCATAGTTACTACTACCAACATGCATGAATAGAACGTTCACTTTACATTTTAAAGAAAGGGTACAAAAGCATATTTATTCTGAATCAGATATATGCATGTTGAGGACTTGAGGTAAGTTTTAGGTTTACGGTTACCTCTACGCCGGATGTGATGGTGTTCACTATGCTTGGTATGCTCTTCCTTGCCTGGTGTAGCGTGGATCCGTTGACCAGCTGGATGTTGTAGTCGTTCTCCCCCAGCTGAAACACGAACAAGGACTTGGCCAAATACTCCTTGCAACCTATACGTAATTAAAGGTACATGAACAGAAATTAAACCTAAGTTGTATTTTTTGGATGGTATAAAATTAAACTTATTGCACCGATTAAATCGAATTGTTCATCAGATATGATCGATATTATATACTTCCTTCGTCCTAAAAATGCTTATCGTAGAGATGGCTATAGATAGACGTATTTTAGTGTTAAATACAATTATTTTTATTTATTTATTTGATGAATATTTTGGAACGCAGGAAGTATATTACTCTGCCGTGTTCCGCAGATGGAAGGCAGCAAGCGTTTGAGAGCGTCCAACTGGCTGTCCATGGAGCCGTTGAGGTTGACGTCGTAGCCGGTGAACATGCTGGTGCCGCTGTAGTCGAGCGCGGTGCCGCCGATCATGGCCATGTTGGCTCCTCGCCGGAAGTCCTCGCCGCGCGCCCTCGATGGTGGGAGCAGCGGCAGCCCCAACGCTTGCGCTGCAATCATGCATGCAGTTAACTTGATCAACCGCATGCAGTACGTAGCAGGGTGACGATGTTACCACGAGACTAGACTAGACTTTTGATTTACCGAGGAAGTCGACGTTGAGGCGGCCGTCGCAGCAGCGGCAGCTGGGCTTGCGGAAGTAGGTGATCCCGTAGGGGAAGCGGGCGAAGATGGCCAGCACGCCGGCCGCCTCGTGCCGACCTCTGGGGCAGATGTTGCCTGTGTCCGACGTCGAGTCGCCCAGGTTGAAGATGGCGTTGTACCGCGGTCCCGGTGCCGACCCCCCGCCGCCGCCGGCCGCCGCAAGTGCGGCCACCAGGCAGGAGAAGCACCACGAGAGGACGACGACAAGGGGTGGAAGTGCAACGCCAGCGACGCCTCTGCCCATGACGGCCATGATTATATGCTTGTAGAGCTTCACTTGCTAGCTGCGTCTTCTTCCTTGGCACGACCTCAAAGCGCACGTCCCGTGTAGATTATATACCATGTGGCAGTGGGCAGCGGAGATGCCATGGTTGATCCATGCATGGCCCCATGATCGGGAGCGAATTGAAGCTGATAGCGGTGTGAGCAACCACACCACGTACCTGCGATGATGATGGCATGGTTGCCGACCAGGCCGGGGTGGGTATCCCTCCGCATCTTTTCAAACAAAAATGGTTGTGGACCTGGTTTGTTGGTTGCCCTTAATTAGGTTTGTTCGCTCCTACAACTTCCCCTGAGCAAGACAGCCGCACCTCGTACGTACGGCCTGCCCAAGCTTGCTTAGTGTGAATACAAAATGGCGTACCCCCTAAACACAACGACGGCTCAGATTAGTCCATACCTCTTCATAACTGGGGCACGATGGTTTTTGTTTGAAAAAAAACCGCGCCGCGCTCGCGTCGTCCACGTCGGCCCCGTCGGCCCTGTAGCGAGATCACCCTGTAAGAACGACGTGGCGCGACGGGCCACGTCACGACGGTCAAGGGCGTCGCCGCGCGCGGGTCGACCCCATCCAGAGAGGGGCTCGCGCGACGGTTCGCGAGACTGCCGCGCCATTAATTCCGCGTCTCATCGCTGGCGCCGCCTCGCTACCCCCGCCGTCTACCGGGGTTAATGGCACCCGCCTTCCACCGGGGTTAATGCACCCGCCCCAACCACCGCGGTAAATGCCACCCACCCCCTCCCCGCCCGCCCCGCCCCCTCCCCTCCCGTCGTCGCGACGTTAAATAGCCAGCCCTCCTCGCCCCGCGCTTAACCAGGTCCACCGACGCCTCCTCCCCACCCCATCCACCCCCGAGACCCCCTCCCGGTCACCCCTCCTCCCCGACGGCGATGTCACGCGGCGGCGACAGCGGCGGGTCCTGGCCGACCCACATCACGGTGCCCGACGTGGAGGACCTCTTCCGCTACCGCATTCTGGTCCCGCCGGCGGCCCGTCTCCCCGGTGGACGGACCGGCTTCCACGTCAGCGAGGACGGCTACTGCATGCCAGGCCCCGCCCCGCCCGGCTCGCGCGGCGGTCCTAGCCGGTGGAACGCCCGCGGCCGCCACGAGTTTTGGGCCGGCCGCAACTTCCAAGACGCAATGGCGCAAGCAAAAACTGTGGTGCAACGATGGTTGTTAACACCGACAAATGGGATGAACGGCATACCGTATCTGTTCATCTTATACGTGCTATCAAAAACAAGCACGTCTCCATAATCTTGATAGTCCCGCCTAGACTGGGCATCACACCACAACATACTCTTTAATCTCTCCTCTGCATCTAGCACATACTCAAAAAAGAAGTCCGGGTCTTTCTCCTTTCTACTCTTCATTATGCCGACCGCCGTCTCAGCATCACCTTTAGCAAGAAGCTTCCTTTTCTCTCTGCAACAAAGATTATACACATCACGCCTCACAAATCCGCATTTATCATGCGAACCGTACCTGCTGATAAAATTGTCAATAATGATGTCCTTACGGATCCCCTTCCCCGATAGCGCTAAAATCTCTGCCTTTTGGAAGTCATCTATCCGTCTATGTGACCACAAAAATGGAACCTCATCGGGTCGAGCGAGGTCATGGTTGTGCTCATCCCCAAATGCCGCGACAAACCAAAGTCCACGAGATCTATCCAGCTTCACCACCATGTGGGCACCGCACCCGCAACGAGTCTCGTTTCTTAGCCTGCGGGTGCGGCCCTCCATGGTTATGTATTTCCTCTGCCGTTTCCTCGCCCTGAAGCAAACAAACCGCCTAAACCTTATAATTCCAGAAAGACCTTTTCCTCGTTTCACCTTCCCTTTTCTGACGCCGAACCCACGCTCTTTAGCATGACTGTTGTAGAACATGTAAGCATCCCCTTCTGAGCGAAATTTCATATGCATAATCTTACAATGTGTCTCCAACATCTTTTCCATCTTCTGAGTCTCCTCAATGTCAATCTCTACCTCACCGTCCTCATCGATACGATCATCTATGCCATCCTATAGAAAAACACAATAAACATGTCAGTTATGCCCTATCATGATCAAGTTTACTGTATTAGAAACCCTACAAAATAATTGAATGTACCTGATTTAAGTTATCAGAGAATGATTCCTCAATAGAATTTTGCGATTTCTCAACATCCACATCTTCCTGATGCAGTAAACACACACATTCAATCAACATTGAATTTTGCAAACTTAAAGCTCCTAAATATGTGTCACTTACACTTTCACTGTATGCGCCATTTTCATTAATTTCAAAATCCTCTGAAGGTAAATTATCATATGAAGACCATGATTCATTCGCGCTATCGTAATCTTCATCATTAATAGAACTGTCATCATTTGCATCGACAGTATCTATATCAACCCTCGAATAACCAGTTTCCTCCTTCATTCCAACAAACCTCTGTACGAAAACTGCACAACAATAACATAATTTCTTGAGCTCAAAAACTTCATCGATAATAAAACTATTATTTTTGGCTTATTTTTCAGTTTTTTTCGACGGTTTAGGTTGCAAACCTTCGATGACAGCGGCGGTGCTGACTCCGGTGGTGTTAACGACGATGATGCGATCGGGTCGTGGGCGGCGGCAGGGGTGCTCGGGGACGTCGCCGGCGGCAGGTGTGATCGGGGACGTGTCCGGCGGCCACGGGTGATCGGGGACGTGGGCGGCGGCAGGGGGGGGGGGAGGTTGCGCTGGTGGGCAGCGGCAGGGGGTGATCGGGGGCGTCACCGGCGGCAGGATGACCAGGGACGTGGGCGGCGGCAGTAGTTATCGGGGGACGTCGCCGGCGGCAAGGGTGATCGGGGGCGGGGCGGCGTCGACGACGGGACAGAACAGATTAGGTCATGTGCGACGGGTCAACTGGGTCGGGGCGCGCGTGCGTGACGGGGCAGCATGCACGACGTGGTGTGTTGACCTCACAACTGACGTGGCGACGCGGGGGCGGGGCGGGCCGACGTGGCGACGTACGTATACGGTCTAAGAATACGTTCCATGTGAAATGACTGCGCTGCCCTTCTACGTTTCGTGGGAGGGGGGTGTACCGAAGCGGGGCTCAATGGCGTATTGTATGGCAGCCAAACAACAGGTTGCTAAAAATGAATCGGGTGCGGCAAAAAAATACGGTCATAGCTGCAGAAACCAGAAAACCACGCTCCATTTGCAGATTTCCTGATGGACGCAAGTGCTGCTCATCTTTCTTTTTCTCTTTCTCTATTTTGTTCTTTGCGGGCTTTCTCTTTCTCAATTTAATTATCAAGAAATAATGCATACTAATACCTTCTAATAATTTATTAGATCATTTTAGGGAGTGTCTACGTCTCAATGGACTGAGAGTCGAATGACGTCATCTCTAGTAGATTAGGTCTGTTAACTTTTTTTAGTGGGATTAGGCCTGTTAACTGGTTTTGCTTTTCTGGATTTTGTATCCACGTCCGTTCCTCCTGAGCTTTATTTCTTTGTTTGTCCTTTTTTGGGCTGAATAATTGAAGGATGCATTTGTGACCAGCCCAATAGTTGCGCCCGGGAAAAAACTAAGCCCAAAACAAAGAAACTAGACCTTGTTGTAAAAATTAACGGACGTTGTTGTTTGGTATCAATTGCACATACAGTTGCAATTGGAGGTGTGTGGGGTGCAGTTGAAGTCGGATATATAGACATGCAATTGCAACCGGGGTGTGTGGGGTGCAGTTGCAGTCAGTTGTGTATAGACATGCAATTACAGTCGAGTGTAGAGACATGTAGTTGCACTCGGGGTATATAGACATGTAGTTGCGGCTTGGGGTTGTGTGAGGTGCGGTTGTAGTCGGGTATATAGACATGCAGTTGCATGAGGGTGTATAGACATGCAGTTGCAGCTGGGTCTATAGACATGCAATTGCAGCCGGATGTAGAGACATGTAGTTGCAATCGGGGTATACAGTAATACAGACATGCAGTTTTGTCTTGGGTTTATGTGAGGTGCAGTTGCAGCCGGGTATATAGACATGCAGTTGCAATTGGAGGTGGGGGGGTGCAGTTGCAGTCGCGTATGTAGACATGCAATTGCAACCAGGGTGTGTGGGGTGCAGTTGCGGTCAATTGTGTATAGACATGCAATTGCAGTCGGGTGTAGAGACATGTAGTTGCACTCGGGGTATATAGACATGTAGTTGCGGCTTGGGGTTATGTGAGGTGCGGTTGCAGTTGGGTATATAGACATGTAGTTGCAGCCGGGTATATAGACATGCAGTTGCAGGAGGGTGTATAGACATGCAGTTGCAGCTGGGTCTATAGACATGCAATTGCAGTCGGATGTAGAGACATGTAGTTGCAGTCGGGGTATATAGACATGCAGTTGCGGCTTGGGTTTGTGTGAGGTGCAGTTGCAGCCGGGTATATAGACATGCAGTTGCAGGAGGGTGTATAGAGATGCAGTTGCAGCTGGGTCTATAGACATGCAATTGCAGTCGGGTGTAGAGACATGTAGTTACAATCGGGGTATATACATGCAGTTGCGGCTTGGGGTTGTGTGAGGTGTAGTTGCAATCGGGTATATAGACATGTAGTTGCAGTCGGGTATATAGACATGCAGTTCCAGGAGGGTGTATAGACATGCTATTGCGGCTTGGGTTATGTAAGGTACAGTTGCAGTCAAATATGTAGACATGCAGTTGCAACAGGGTATATAGTCATACAATTATCTATTTCCCATAAAAACATCGCTAATTTGCATTGTAGACATACAATTACACTCGAAGTAATTATGCAATCAGATGGTATATATTTTATATTTAAATAAAAATATATTTTATAATGTTTAAAAAACTACCAAGAAATCATACTGGTAATAAAAAATATGTTTAAAAGTTAATAAACGGCAAAATGGAAAAGGTTTAAAAATTACCAAGGTTACGATTTGTGTGTTTCATGAAATCAACAAAACAAACAAAAAACAAAAACAAAAACATCGCAGTCGGTTCTATAGACATGCAATTGTAGTCGGGTGTAGAGGCATGTAGTTGCAGTCGAGGTATATAGACATGCAGTTGCGGCTTGGGGTTGTGTGAGGTGCAGTTGCAGTCGGGTATATAGAGATGTAGTTGCAGTCGGGTATATAGACATGCAGTTCCAGGAGGGTGTATAGACATGCGATTGCGGCTTGGGGTTTTGTAAGGTGCAGTTGCAGTCGAATATATAGACATGCAGTTGCAGTCGAATATATGGACATGCAGTTGCATTGGGTATATAGACATACAATTATCTATTTCCGATAAAAACATCCCTAATTTGCGTTGTAGACATACAGTTGCACTCGAAGTAATTATGCAACCAGATGATAAAAAAAGTTATATTTAAATAAAAAGATATTTTATTAATGTTTTAAAAACTACCCAAAAATCATACCGGTAATAAAAAATATGTTCAAAAGTTAATACCAGCAAAATGAAAAAAGTTTAAAAATTACCAAGGTTACGATTTGTATGTTTCATGAAATGAACAAAACAAACAAGAAAAAAAAAGGCAACCCACCCGAACCACTACTGCCCAGGCTAGAAAAAGCAACGGCCGCCCACCCGAACCACTGCCTAGGCCAGAAAAAAGAAACAACAGCCGACAGGGAAAAGAACAAAACTAACAAGCTGGCCAGTGCATCAACAAAGGAAAAAAAAAGCCTAGCACAAATCTACAAACAACAAAAGATCTAACGGCTGACTCGTCGACTAAGACTTAATCGACTGAGTTTTAGCCAAACCGATCATTTTAACAAACGTTTATTCATTTTCGAAATATCTGCGTATAATACTAAAAATTGTTTTCCCCTATATTTTTTATAGTGCACATATATTTTCAAAATAATCATTTCAATTCAAAAAAGGTGTTCAAATATTTATTTTACATTCAAGTAATTTAAATGTGCTCACAAATTTAATATAATGTAAACTATCTAATAAACATTTGAAATGTCAAATAAATTCAGAAACTTTTTATAAGTTTTTTGTTTTTATTAGAAGTTTTAAAATTTTCTAAAACTATTTACGTAACTATACACATAGTTTTGTATTTTTCAAAACTATTCTCTTATAATTTTGAAAATTATTTGCATATTTCAAGAAATGTTCTTGTAATTCTAAAATGTGTTTACAGTTTTTTTTTTGAAAACAATTGTATTTAAAAAAAATGCTCACTTTAAAATAGTAAAAAGGGGAAATAAGTTAGTAAAAAACAGGGAAAAAAAGTAGAAAGAAACACGGGAAAACCCAACTCTATCAGTATGAAAAGCATAAAACAAAGTTGCTGAAAAATAGGAATAAAATCTTTCACGAACCTTTTTAGGTTAATGTTAGGCGCGATCAATGTTAGGCGCCTTGCGTGATATCTCCATGTGATTGGTCGTAGTAAGCGACATATAGCACTTTAGATTATACGGTGATATCTGAGAGGCCACAGTGTTGCCTTTTGCAGGCTCTAAGGCCATGAAGACCGCCTCTTAGCCTTAAATTTAGGCTTGCATGCATTATATGTAACATGAAAAGTGTAGAAACAGAGGCGAAATACACCCTCTTTTAGGTTCTCAAGGCATCTCCAATGCTAACTCTTAAGACTACTAGTAGAATGCCCGTGCGTTGCTACGGGCATTTTATTATTATTATTATTATTATTATTATTATATATATATATATATATATATATATATATATATATATATATATATAGACAAAAGCTTGTGTATGTGGGTGACTCTATGGCAGTAGCACTCCAAGTCATTGATTCACTAAAGGATCCGTGCAAGAAGCTTTCCAAGTTTTGCCATGTCCATTTTCCTCCGATTAACATATTTACCTCATATAGACGGGGTGGGCCATAGTCTAGGCTTGCTAGGACTGCTTTCCTATTAGCCAGAGCATGGAATGATGTGCAAATGGTGCCAACAATTAGAGGACGTACCTTTCCATTTACACAGGTCACCTCGGATCCTTAAAGAGGTAAGTTATGGATATGTTCAGTTTTGTAATGGCCGGACGGATTTTGTGGTGAAGAGGGCCTGATGTACATTTGGATTTTTGCGGCGAATTGGGCGTCAAAGCTCGTCCTGAGTTAAAGTGTGTAAAATGTCACTAGTAGAAAAAGACCCATTTGTCCCGGTTCTAGAGACTCATTTGTCCCGGTTTTGGAACCGGGACTAAAGAGTCGTTACTAATGCCCAAAATTTTTAATCTCGGTTTGCCCACGAACCGGTACTAAAGGTCCTCCACGTGGGCTGTTGTGGTGCACTGGGCGGAGGACCTTTAGTCCCGGTTGGTAACACGAACCGGTACTAAAGGCCTCCACGAAAAAAAATCATTCAAATATTTTCCTCTTTCTTTTTCTATTTTTTCAAAAATTATATTATTTCCATTATTTGACTAGTTTTTTCACTTCCTTTTTTATATATTTTCACAATTTCTATTATTTGAGTTATTTAACTAGTTTAGTCTCTAACTACCCTTAATGTCTAGTCAAATTACTTAGTCGTAGTCAAACTTCCCGATCGGTCACCCATCCTTACACTACTCCACCAATAGCACGCTTAACTTCTGAGTTCCTTTCGTCTTCACTTCCAACTACACCTCACAAATGTTGTTACTATTACTATCATATCATTCCTGTTATCTCTTGATTACAATGTCACACTTCTATATTGTTTTAATTCCAAATAATTATTTTAATAAACAAAAGTAATGAAATAATAATAATCTTCAATAAAAATAATATATTTTTTGCAAAACCTAAAATTTGAAAATTTTCATATTTCCCTCAATATTGTCGAAAAACCCTTATTTCATATTCCCCAATTTTAAATTTCTATCCCAACTTTTGTTGATTATTTTATTGAGGAGAATAATGAATGGGTGCCCTTTTAAATTTCTATGCCAACTTTTTTTGAATTATTTTTCCTCCAAATCTTAAAAGCATAACAACTTTTTTTCTGTTTGGTTTTTCTGTTTCATACAAAAAACTTTTTTCATCGGCTGTCGTATGCAAAAGTTATTACCATTTTACAAATTCTAGATAGATTTTGTAAAAAATTTCAAAATTCATGCTTGTTAATTTTGCAAAAATATCATTAAATGCATGAAAATTAACAAATGAAGTTAGAAAGGATTGAAATTTGAGGATGTGGCTTTGAATGATGGTGCATATTGAATGCACAAAAAGTGTGGAGTTGAAATAAGTTAAAAAAAGGAAATGACTTTATAACAAATGAATTTTCTTCCAAAACCCTCATACTTCGAAGGAGATGGTCCAGTTTGTACACAAAGTGCATCCATTTTTGTCGTAATCCTCTCAAATTTTTAGCACATGCTATGTGGTTGAAATGATGACACAATGCCAATTTTCAACCTTTTCAGAGTTTATTTGTATTACTTTTTAATTTCATGGTCATTTAGCGCAAAAAATCATTAAATGCATGAAAATAGCAAGTAAAGTTAGAAAGGGTTGAAATTTGAGGATGTGGCTTTGAATGGTGCATATTGAATGCACAAAAATTCTGAGTTGAATAAGTTAAAAAAAGAAATGCCTTTGTAACTGATGAGTTTTCGTCCGAAACCCTCACACTTTGAAGGAGATGGTCCAATCTTTACACGAAGTGCATCCAGTTTTTGTCGTAACCCTTTCAACTTTTTAGCACATGCTATGTGGGTGAAATGATGATACCATGCCAAGTTTCAACATTTTTAGAGTTCATTTGTACTGCCTTTTCAATTTTAGGGTCATTTAGCGCAAAAAAAAACATTAAATGCATGAAAATTAACAAATGAAGTTAGAATGTGTTGAAATTTGAGGATGTGACTTTTAATGTTGAATATTAAATGCACAAAAATTTTGGAGATGAAATAAGTTTTAAAAAATAAATTTCTTTTTAACATATGAGTTTTCTTCCAAAACCCTCATACTTCGAAGGAGATGGTCCAGTTTGTACACGAAGTGCATCCAGTTTTTGCCGTAATCCTTTCAACTTTTTAGCATGTGCTATGTGGGTGAAATGATGATATCATGCCAAGTTTCAACATTTTTAGAGTTCATTTGTACTGGCTTTTCATTTTAGGGTCATTTAGCGCAAAGAAATCATTAATTGCATGAAAATAACAAATGAAGTTAGAAAGGGTTGAAATTTGAGGATGTGGCTTTGAATGATGCATATTGAATGCACAAAAAGTCTGGAGTTGAATAAGTTAAAAAAAAGAAATGCCTTTGTAACAAATGGGTTTTCGTTCGAAACCCTCATACTTCGAAAGAGACGGTCCAATTTGTACATGAAGTGCATCCAATTTTTGCCGTAAACCTCTCAACTTTTTAGCACATGCTATGTGGGTGAAATGATGATACCATGCCAAGTTTCCACCTTTTTAGAGTTCATTTCTACTGCCTTTTCAATTTTGAGGTCATTTAGCGCAAAAACAATCATTAAATGCATGAAAAATATCAAATGAAGTTAGAAAGATTTGAAACTTGAGGATGTGGCTTTGTATGGTGCATAGTTAATGCACAAAAAGTCTAGAGTTGAAATAAGTTAAAAAAAAGAAATGCCTTGTAACATATGAGTTTTCGTTCGAAACCCTCATAAAGAGTTAAACAGAGTCTGGTTTTGATTAAAACACCTATTTAAACTATCCTAAAAATTCCCATATTGAACATATTGATAAAACATACTAATATTAAACAACATGAAAATAATCACTCAAAAAACTATTTTTAAACTAAAGTTATTCACAAACTAGTGATTGACACAAATTTCAAAATAATTCAAGTTTAAACTATTTAAGTTTGAAAACTACTGGCACTAACAGAAAGTTTATAATTTTTTTGACCTAAAGAAAAAAAATCATTCAAAAGCTCTAAATATTCTAACAGTTATTCAAAATCTAAAAACACAAACTCATCTGTTTAGAAAAAAAATAGACCTTTAGTACCGGTTGGTGTCTCCAACCGGGACTAAAGGTTCTACCTTTAGTACCGGTTCAAGACATCAACCGGGACTAAAGGTTGCGACACCCTTTAGTCCCGGTTCGTGTCTGAAGCCGGGACAAAAGGGTCGAGACGAATCGGAACCAATGCCCCACGAGGCTCGGTCGGCCCCCTGGGCGCACGAACCGGGACGTATGCCCCTATGGGTCCCGGTTCGTAACTGAACCGGGACTAATGGGCTGGCCAGGCCTGAACCAAAGCCCTGTTTTCTACTAGTGTGTGGTTTAATGTTTATCAATTAGCCTTCGGGTGGTTTAGTTTTTTAATGTCAGAGACGTATTTGAGTCCACGAATTTTCTCCGAACACCATGCAGTTAGAGGCATTGCTAATCATATAATTTTAAATCAGATTTGTTGGCCGTCAGAATACAGTTTTGCTCTTGTTATCACATGCGGTCGTCATGATCCTTGGCCTAGGAGCCATTAAATAGCCGGACATGTCAGCATTATGGAAGCCTAGAAGGGGAGTAAAACGAGTTGTAATGGTTATCACATGCGAAAACCTAGAAGGGGTTAAACTAGGAGCTAACATACTGTGTAATTAGACACAATGACAGAAATACAAACCGGGCTTCATGCAGGTCGAGAGGAGCAGCGGCATGGGGGCAGAAACAAGATCCGAAAACGGCAATGTTAGTACGCATGGGGTTCATCCATAGTTGACCTGCGCTTGCGCTTCCCCTTTATGCATTGTCAGAAGCGCTCGTCACTGATTCTTGTAAAGAATGTGCACACACCCCCAACCCCATGGCACCCCACCACCGCGGTCCACCCACGCCTCCGTCTCCCATAAATCACAGCGTTGTCATGGAAGGAGTAGACAGCAGCCACGTCCATCATCTTGTTTTGTTTGTGTGCAGTTCTTGTAGGACAACCAGCGCCCATCAGCTAGCAGGTTTTGTCTTCCTCTAAGGGCTTGTTTGATTCATAGGATAGGAAAATCATAGGAATAGGAAAATCATAGGATTGCAATGGCATGCCCATTCCTATCCTATAGGATTTTGCTTGCACCAAAGTTTGTTTGATTCAATCAAAGGAATTGTAGAAAGAGGTTGGAATGAATGTTAGGATTCCTATAGGAAGTAGTACAAAAATTCCTATGGGAAAAATTCCTGTAGGAACAATTCCTATGAGTCAAATGAGTAAGATAGGAAAAAATCCTACGGGATAAAATCCTACAAAAATCCTATGGAATTCCTATGAATCAAACAAGCCCTAAAACTTGTATTCGATGTAGCAAACACAAGTTCTTCACCACATGTAACGCCAGGAAACGGATTTTTCGACACAGATATGAAGCCAATCTCTTGCCCAGCCAACCATTGGGAGCATTTGACAGATGACTTAATCAGTGTCATTTTGGTGCTCGTTTCTATGCACCCGATCAGTACCGGTACATTGGCTTCCGTATGCAGATCACCCTCATCGCGACAATCTGCGTCAACTAAGCGCACAAGGAAGGTCTTCCGAGACAGCGGAGCTACGCTAACACCAGCTGGTTGGACCAGCGGAAAGTTGTCGAGGATGGCAAGCTTCACGTCGGCAACATCGACACTGACACCTGCGGTGGTCACCACCACGGCAGTGGACAGGAGCAGCATCTCCTCTTCGACAATATCCGTCCAGCGATCAAGCACGCACGGCGAACGCAGCGGCCTGCGGCATGGTTCGCCGGGCATCGTGAGAGGCACGTACGAAAAACTCATTGTTTGTGAACGACTGGGCTGCTTCTTTGGAGCTTGAAGCTGACACGAGGACAAAAATTTACGGAGATTTAATTCATTATCTAGTTCGAGGGTTCACATGGCGGCAGGAACGACAGAAATTTACGGCATTGTTCGCATGGCGGCACCATCGGCGACAACCTTCGGTACCTTTGTTCCCTGTTTCGTTTACCGTATGATTCAGGCGTAGGCACCATGCACGACGACCATTGATACCAGTCGACCTTCGAGGGGTAGAGATACAGATGATGATATCCAGGTCGAGGGGTGACAACATAGAGATTGGTAGTGTGAGAAAGAGACTTAGATATCGAAGATACCGTTTACGATGATGAGTTAGAGTCTCGGTGTTATCATATTTCCATCGGGTGTGTGCACGTTAAAGGCACCTTAATTTTTTGTTAGTTTTACCGTATGATCCAAGCATAGGCACCATCGGCGACAACCTTCGGTACCTTCGTTCCCCGTTAAGTTTACCATATGATTCGGGCGTAGGCACCACGCGCGACTACCTTTGATACCAATCGAACTTCGAGGGGTAGAGATACAGATAATGGTATCCAGGTCGAGGGGTAACAACATAGAGATTGGTAGTGTGAGAAAGAGACTTAGATTGCGAAGATACCGTTTACGGTGGTGAGTTAGGGTCTCGTTGTTATCATAATTCCATCGGAGGCGTGCACATTAAAGGCACTTTCATTTTGTTAGTTATGTCGTATGATCCAAGCATAGGCAACATCGGCGACAACCTTCAGTACATTCGTTCCCCGTTTAGTTTACCATATGATTCGGGCATAGGCACCATGCGCGACGATCATTGATACCAATCGACCTTCGAAGGGTAGATATACAGATAATCGTATCCAGGTCGAGGGGTGACAACAAAGAGATTTGTAGTGTGAGAAACAGACTTAGATAGCGAAGATACCGTTCACGATGGTCAGATAGAGTCTCGGTGTTATCATAATTCCAGCAGAGGCGTGCACGTTAAAGGCACGTTCATATTTTGTTAGCTTTACCGTATGATCCAAGTATAGGCACCATCGGCGACAACCTTTGGTACCTTCGTCCTCCATTTAATTTACCATATGATTCGGGCATAGGCACCATGCGCGACGACCAGTGATACCAATCAAGCTTCGAGGGGTAGAGATACAGATAATGGTATCCAGGTCGAGGGGTGACAACATAGAGATTGGTAGTGTGAGAAACAGACTTAGATAGCGAAGATACCGTTTACGATGGTGAGTTAGAGTCTCGGTGTTATCATACTTCCGTCGGGTGTGTGCACGTTAAAGGCACCTTAATTTTTTGTTAGTTTTACCGTATGATCCAAGCATAGGCACCATCTGCGACAACCTTCGGTACATTCGTTCCCCGTTTAGTTTACCGTATGATTCAGGCGTAGGCACCATGCGTGACGACCATTCATACCAATCGACCTTTGAGGGGTAGAGATACATATAATGGTATCCAAGTCGAGGGGTGACAACATAGAGATTGGTAGTGTGAGAAAGAAACTTAGATAGCGAAGATACCGTTTACGATGGTGAGCTAGAGTATCGGTGTTATCATAATTCCATCGGAAGCGTGCAAGTTAAAGGCACTTCCCTTTTTTGTTACTTTTACCGTATGATCCAAGCATAGGAACCATGGGCGACAAACTTTGGTACCTTCGTTCCCCGTTTAGTTTACCATATGATTCTGGGTAGGCACCATGTGCGACGACCATTAATACCAATCGACCTTCGAGGGGTAGAGATACAGATAATGGTATCCAGGTCGAGGGGTGAAAACATAGAAATTGGTAGTGTGACAAAGAGACTTAGATAGCGAAGATACCGTTTACGATGGTGAGTTAGAGTCTAGGTATCATCATACTTCCATCGGGTGTGTGCACGTTAAAGGCACTTTAATTTTTTTGTTAGTTTTATCGTATGATCCAAGCATAGGCACCATCGGTGACAACCTTCGGTACCTTCGTTCCCCGTTTAGTTTACCGTATGATTCAGGCGTAGGCACCATGCGCGACGACCATTGATCTACCAATCGACCTTCGAGGGGTAGAGATACATATAATGGTATCCAGGTCGAGGGGTGAAAACATAGAGATTAGTAATGTGACAAAGAGACTTAGATATCGAAGATACCGTTTACGATGGTGAGTTAGAGTCTAGGTATTATCATACTTCCATCGGGTGTGTGCACGTTAAAGGCACTTTAATTTTTTGTTAGTTTTATCGTATGATACAAGCATAGGCACCATCGGCGACAACCTTCGGTACCTTCGTTCCCTGTTTAGTTTACCGTATGATTCGGGTGTAGGCACCATACACGACGACCATTGATCTACCAATCGACCTTCGAGGGGTAGAGATACATATAATGGTATCCGAGGGGTGACAACATAGAGATTGGTAGTGTGAGAAAGAGAGTTAGATAGCGAAGATACCATTTACGATGGTGAGTTAGAGTCGGGATATTCAAATCTGAGCCCAGGCTCATATGCTCCTGCACAAGAAACTTTTAAAAAGACATATAAAAAAAGTTCAAAAAATTCCAAATTTTATTGTGTTGAAAGATGTTTAGGGGCTAGATGTCCATGTAAAATTTGAGATTTTTTCGACATCTAGGGAGCTCACAGCAAAAAAGACAATTTTAGTCTGAAATAGTGCATGAATAGTAACGTTTAAAGAAACCGCAAATTTGTCTTTTTTGTTGCGAGCTCTCCAGATGTCCGAACTTCTTCAAAATTTGCGAGAACATCTTGGACCTAAGCATCTTCCGCCACAAAAAGTTTGAAATTTTTTGAGTTTTTTTCATTTTCATTTTCTTATTTTTTGTCTCCCCGGGTGCATATGCACCCGGGCACCGAATCGACGCTCTCAGTTAGAGTCTAGGTATTATCATACTTCCATCATGTGTGTGCACGTTAAAGGCACTTTAATTTTTTGTTAGTTTTATCGTATGATCAAAGCATAGGCACCATCGGCGACAACCTTCGGTACCTTCATTCCCTGTTTAGTTTACCGTATGATTCGGGCATAGGCACCATACACGACGACCATTGATCTACCAATCGACCTTCGAGGGGTAGAGATACATATAATGGTATCCAGGTCGAGGGGTGACAACATAGAGATTGGTAGTGTGAGAAAGAGACTTAGATAGCGAAGATACCATTTACGATGGTGAGCTAGAGTCTCGGTGTTATCATAATTTCATCGGAGGCGTGCACGTTAAAGACACTTTCATTTTTTTTAGTTTTACCGTATGATCCTAGCATAGGCACCATTGGCGACAATCTTTGGTACCTTCGTTCCCCATTTAGTTTGCCGTATGATTCGGGCGTAGGCACCATGCACGATGACCATTGATACCAATCGACCTTCGAGGGATAGAGTTACAGATAATGGTATCCAGGTCGAGGGGTAACAACATAGAGATTGATAGTGTGAGAAAGAGACTTAGATAGCGGATCAGGGTGTTCACGATGGTGAGTTAGAGTCTCGGTGTTATCATAATTCCATCGGGTGTGCAGACGTTAAAAGCACCTTAATTTTTTGTTAGTTTTATCCTATGAGATATTTTTACAGAACATAAATAAAGAAGGTTGTTATATAGTACCACATTTTTTTGCTTCAACCTTGCCGGTACCATCATCTAAAACAAACGCCAGGTGGTGGAGCTGTCAGTCAGAGAGATGCAACGAGATGGAAGTGTCAAGCTTTTTGGATACGGAAATAAGATAAATTGGGGTGATCCGTGGTACGTGAAGTCGGAGTCGGCGTCATCATGTTTGACAATCTTCTGAACTCTAAACTGTCTTTACGGTCATTGGGATCAAGGATTCGGAATAAACTCCACACCGATTGAAACCATTGAAAACAAGGTCAAAATCTTGAAAAACGTCACGGGATCATTTGAGAAATGTTACCTTCAACGTATCATCAGTGCATAAGGAGGGATGGTCGTCAGCGCCGCTGACGGTATTGCTCTTTGAGACGCCAGATACTTCTACACCGCGTTCCATTGTGCTAGATTGGCTGGCCGTTGCCACTCTTATCGAGCAGTGTTGTCAGTGCATCACGTATATATAGATGGATAAATACCATATGTTAACGAGCACATAAGAAACAACTGCCATTTTAAGTCGGTAATTAATGCTATCATCTGACATGGGATGAGTATGGTGTCATACCTAATAAAACTGGTATTACCGTATGAATATACGGAAAACATAATGAACCGCTGCCACGTTGTGTCGGTACGACTCGCGCCTAGGCAGACCAAACATGGGAAGCACACCGCTCGAGGAACACGTATGGAGAGTCCCGATCGGTTTTAATAAGCGGACTGCCTATGTGCAAAGGACGCGTTTAATATTGCCATCTTCTCACTCTGGCAAGCCAAACAGAAGAGACAATAATGTGGCGCCCATATCATGCATCGTGACATGCATTGGACTAGTTGGCTGTTGGCTGGGTGGTTCAAATCAACGAGGAGAGTGTGGGAGTCCGAGAGTGTGCTACGCGCGAGGCCGGGTTCAGCAGCGCCAGTTTGTGCAGAGCCATACTGATGCTGCACAAGACATGTGAGCTGGCTGCTTTGCGAAGGTCAGAGAGCGACACCAGTGTGTACAGCACGGAGGCAGGGCATGCGCTAAAAACAAACATGTCTGTACAACACAACGGTGAAACAAACGCTAATGAAGGTTGTGTCAGCTCAAAAAGATGTTTTTGTCTTGATATAAAATTAGCGTGGCACCATTCAGACGTCGCTGCGGTGTTGCCTAAAACAGTCTGCCTAGGCAGAAAAGCGGATGACAGCCTATGCTATAAATGGAACCGAATTATACAAATTCAACAAATTGGTACTTTACGAAACTTGTGGTACCAATCTCAAAGCAGACGAAAGGTGCCGATTGAAGTGTTACCGGAGTTACAACATACCGAATCCATCCCCTCTCTCTCTCTCTCTCTCTCTCTCTCTCTCTATATATATATATATATATATATATATATATATATATATATATATATATATATATATATATATATATAATTGTATAAAACTCATTGACTTTTTGGCCCCTTCCATTAACACTGCCTTGGTATCTTGTTGATAGATTCCTTTTAACATTGACACAATTCATCTTCATCCTTCTCATAATCTGTAAAAATAAACACACACATATATATAGAAATACATCTGTCGGAGGATCACCCCCGATAGGGTCAAGTAGGCGAAACGACCTCTCAAGAAAAAACAGAACGGCTCAACCCCCGATCACCGGCTGGCCCCATCAGTCGGACCCGACTGGTCTAGACCATTCGGTCCCTCTAGCCGGGATTATCATCCGACTGGTCGCCTTCGGCTGGCAGCAGCCGACACGCCCAAAGTCAGTGCCTGTCACCTCCCAGCGTACCAAGGACCAACACACACACACACACCACCACCACCACCAATGGCGCAAAAGGCGTGGCTATAGTGTCCCAGCTGCTCCTGACCGAGGCAAACACCGCCCGGACGGCATGGCACGGATGGCAAGGCACACTATAGCTATGTGGCTACCTACTATGGTGACTTCGTATCCGGAGGTACGAGCTACATGTTCCGCAACCGGAGGGTCCCACCCGATATGGGACCCGATAACCGGCGGGGCCCTCATGACGGCACGACGTATGGGCTACACGACTCCACAGCCGGCGGGGTCCGCAGTCAGTGGGACCCACAAAGGCCTCCAGACACTGACGACAGGCCCCTACCCCCATTACTTTAGTACATTGCAACCCGGAGCGGCCAGGTATAAGATACCCCGGAAGCCCTCCTGAGAGGAGGCCGGTAGAGAGCACCTCTTCCTCCTCTACACAGCTCAAGGAGCATCATTGTACTGTTATTTACCAGATAGTAGGAGTACGGGTCTTACCTCCACCCGAAGGGCCCTGAACCTCGATACGATCCTGTGTCATTAGTGCTCGTATCCGCTATCGTTTCCGGCACCGTTGACATCCCCCGAGCCCTAAACCATCGTAGATAAGCCTACCCGTGGCATTTGTCCGTTATGATACATCGACGAGACCTTTTGTATTATATGCATATTTTTTGATTGTGTAAAACTCGATGAACTTTCAATCCGGTCCATCATAGTTCGATGACTTTGTAATCAAAATTTTCAAAGTGTCATCGTTAGCCATCATTTTTATCTTTGATATACATATATGAACATATAAACATATATTAAAACTTAAAAATAAAATAAAAACTCATATAAAATATCTATTCACTGGTCAGCAGCTAGATGCAAGCATTTGACCATTTTGTCATATTGAGTGGTATCATGCTTTTTAGTAGAATGAGTCGCAACCCAATTTTAATAACATGTAGGCTCGTATATAAATCACTTGTTGGCAATTATTCTCCATAAATAACTTGTTAGGGTTTGTGATTTTTTACTGTATAAGTATGTGACATTTCTCTCATATCAATTAGTCGCACTTCCCTAAAAAAATGCAAACTGCTCATTTTCTTACTATTTCTGGAAAATCAGCTCACTCCCTCACCACACAACACAACGCTCACACTCAGTTCCCATTCCCCAGCCCGCTCTCTCCGCCATTATTCGAACAAAACGAATAAAGTACAACAAAAGCTCACCTCTTGAATAATGGTAACATCTAATATCATGTATATATCGTTGCCATCACGCGATGACAGAAGAAGTGTTGCTTTTGGAGCCGGCCAGCTCTAGCTGCAAGCTCTAGGTTGCAAAAGGAGGCAGCAGGTTAGTGAAGTATATATAGATCTAGCTACCATGGGAGAATCTCATAAACAGCTATACAAAACCATCTTCACCTGATTGCACAACAGATTTTCATGATTGTTTGTGTAATAAAAAGAGCCTAATTTAGCAAAATAATTAAATACTGATGGTGGTGTGCAGTTTGACTAAGACAGTTCATCAATTGGCAATGAATTTCAGTTATTAATGGAGGATGACAGTGACCATGATTACAGGAGTAGAAAATCTTAACCATAGAACAAGTAGCATATATGCCTTGTGCTGATTTTGGTACCTGAAAAAAAGACTGCAAGACATAAAACACATTATCATTGAAGTGGAAATACGAACTTCTTTGTTTGAACCCGCGCCGCTGCACGGGATAGAGATTTAGTTTACACATAAAATCAATAAAAATTAAACATATTTTTCATTTGCCCATCACTGAAAGAAGAGCTAAAGAGAACTGACAAAATTAGCACAATCTCTGCCCTAAAATCCTAGTTTTATCAAAGTACAAACACATGTTATCTTAAGAGGCCTATGGTTGACAAAATATCCGAAGTAAACAAAGATAATTATATTTTCCCTATGCATACTCCATAGTGTAAGAAACAAAATTACCTACGGAGTACATCTGTTTATAAAAGGAATCGCATTCTTTATGCACAACCTTAATGTGTCAATATAAAGATACTTAGGCATTAAACAAACACAAACTGAGTTTGTACCATAGCATGCATGAATGATACAAATATCCATAGCGATAAATCTACACGAACATAATTGCAGTTGTACTTTTGTCGGTTGCTCGAAAAACTAAAGAATAATGTCAGTTGTGACCTAACTCTTTAGTAATAAAAAAATACATTACCGTTGATGGAGGCAAGCTAACCTTGGCAACGATATCATGCAGGCAGCTCATTATGTAAGATAGCTATAAGAACAACCTGCATACAGTGCATGCAGTGAGTGTACTACTTAGAGAGGATTCCTCTGCCGGCACCGAACATGCACTTATTTAAGGATATAGTTTTTCGTTGCACTAATCAACCAATCAAATCCTGCCCACAATAAGAAAAAAAAATCAGCAAAAGCATTCAAGTTTCAAGTGACAGCTAGCCTAGAAATATCATGTTAGGAGGTGAATATGATTCACCTCATAGGCTTATAAGAAAATAAAAATCTGTAAGATTCTGTTCAATTACCTTTTGTACAATTGACAGTGAACCAAGGAGCAAGGGTACACAGTTAAGAACAGAGCAGAGAGCTATTAACATAACATAAATCAAGAATAACTTAAACAACGTCTACTTCTCTCATTCTCTGGTAATGTTGATACTCTGCAGGAAGCATACCATTTATGTCAGGTTGTCACCAACTGCATTCTTACCCTTGACAAAAGATGTTTGGGAGTTAGGCACCAAACTTCATGAAGAAGAAAATGCCGACTTGCAAATACAGTAACTAATAGAGTGCTTGCAGGCTAAGAGCTTTGAGATATCCATCGGCCATGTCTACGGGATGTTCTCCCCTGATGTTCATACATAGAGCCTGAGTTACAATAGAGATCTTACCTTCAAGGTTATTATTTTCCTCTGGAAAGAATCTTAAAGTTATTTGGTGAGCTGCTTAATTAAGAGGTACCTGCTAAAAAAACAGAATTGCTCACCCAACAAAACCAAAACACAAACTGGACAAGAAATTTCAGCAATTACTCACTTTCTTTCACCAATTCTTGAAGAACTTGCAAGTAGTCTTGCAATGCCTGTAGGATATTAACACTGTTATATGTTGCATTGAGGTAACGTCGTGGTAGTGCTTCGCGGGGCTGCCACGGGCTGTCCTCCTCCTGCCAAGGACTACGACGTCGTCCTCGGCCAAACTTCCTCTATGACATTGTTGCTTGACCTCCAGGGCGAGGCAGTGGGATTGAGACCGGTGGGAAGGAACCGATACGGTTTCAATAGAGCAGGTTAGCGCTGACCCCAGCCGCGACAACCACGAGCACGTAGGACGTGAGCGGGACCCCAAGACTCATGCTCCCACGCGCCACGACGGCCGCCACCTCCTCCCTGACCGCCTTCGACCATGACCGGCACGACGGGAGGCGACAGGCCCACGATGATTCTTGAGAGCGAGAGCCGCGACAAAGGCCCAGAGACCACCGGCGAGTGGGGAGGCATGGGTGGTCGCGATAACGGCAGGTGATCGGTACTGCGGCGTGACGATGATGCCGGCCGGGACGGGAGGTGGCCTAGGTGGACATGCGGTAGAAGCTCCTTCGGAGCGACGGCGTGGTAGGTGTGGCGTGGGGCTGAGGGGCGGCGCGATCACCGGCGGCCGGCGGGGGAGGGCAACATGGACGCTTGCCCTAGGCTGAGCGCCGTAGACCTCCGCCTTCCGCCCTGATCTTGCGCCCGACAGTGCCGCCCCTCACCAGACAACGCCGACGTCGTTGCAGTTCTAGCCGCCGATTGAAGAGGAGGGGGTGGACCGGGGGGAGGGGGAGATGATGGTGATGTGACGATGGCGAGGAGGCGCTAGGTTTTGGAAGGAGTAGATAGGAGACACGGTCTTCTTCCTTTGCGAGGGAAGGAAATCAGTAAGAGTAGCGGTACGCATGATACGAAAGGGGAGATATCTATGGAAGCCAATCCCAAATTTGATGGGATTTGATTTGACGAAATCAGTGGTGCATGGACTTCGTTCGATCGAGGGGGGAGTCCTGTCGACGAGACGACGGACTCCCCCTTTAGGAGTAGAGACTATCGATGTGCATGGCCGTGCTTAAAAGGAAAGCCCTTGACGTTGAGGAACATGTGATAGAATGTCTCGGCAACTCATTGAGAAAATTGGAAGCATCCATAGTTTTTTTTTTGTGAAATTGGGAGCATCCATAGGTAGTGCTACCAACATGAACAGGGCAATTCGATGCAGATAGGATAAAAAATAAGAACCATGCACAGAACTTCAGATTATTTAAGATTTCATAGGGAGATGACTGGCGACTGTAAAATACTTGAAAAGCATTTGGATCTCAAGATGGAAATCTGTTATCTGAGAGATCTTTTTGTTACAGGTTTTATAGGAGGGGAACTACAAGGTGTGTGAGTGGAGCTATTGACAGATTATAAGGTTTGTAAAGATGTTAAGAGCTTTAAGATTTGTAAGTGCAAAGTCTAATCTCAAAAAAAATACTCATCTAAAAATCTTTAGCACCTGCAGTTTACCAAGTAATGTGCTAGTATCATGTTTCAACAGGCTTTCCCAGGAAGGTGCTAGTGTCACATGCAGACAGACAACCAGTACTGAAACCAGTCATACATGCCGAATTGAAGAGCATAGTCCGCATTAAGCAGAGCAAAAAGGGGTATGCGGCTGTTTGCATCTAACTAAAACAGGACCATATCACAAGCTAAAAGGCTCCAGGAGGAGCCGCTAACAGATAGTGGTAACCGAGCTGTACTCTACTCTGACACAGAGCTGTCGCTGTCGCTGTCAACGTCTGAGCTGTCACTGCTATAATCTTCTACAAACATTTCCTTGGGCCAAGCTTGTTCAACGCCTTGGCCTGCAGCCACCTCAAGGTTGGCTCCACCACTTGCCTCTGAGACTGGGGTTGATATTGGTTGCTCCAGGTCTTCAAGCTGATTTTTTAAAGATGTCATTATTCTGAATGAGTTCTTCATACAGTACAACAGAAGTAGGTTCATGAGCAAAAATCAAGAGGTAAACACAAACGAAATCTAACTTATTTACCTTCTTGTCCAGTGCGCTCAATATTGTGCGAGTAAAAAATTGTATATCCTTGGTAGCTGATTCAACCTCAGTAGCTGATTCATCATCACCTTTAACAGCCAACAAAGCTTCAGTTGCCCCTTTGAGGTTCTCTACACGAGACTTGCAAAATGCAATAGCCTTTGCATCTCCAACCTTGGATTCCAACTCGAAGGAAAAACGAACAGGTAGGTTTCTTGGGCTGAATTAAGGAGATTGACAAACGAAGAAAAACCAAAAATCTGCAACATACCAGCATTCTCAAAGGGAATTATATATTAGTGATCCAAATTGATAACTAGTCATCACAGATACATGACAGACAATTTATATGGTTACTACCAAAAGGAGGATACATCTTGATAAAATGACGATGTTCAGGCTCAAGCAAATGCTCCAAGATGGCCAAAGCTTTGAAGCACGCATAGAGTGAGTAGTCGTTTTCATCTGCAAATAAAATGTGGAGCCATAAGCATTGAGAACATTGAGCAATTAAATGCAGGTGTAACTAAGATAAGTGAGACTACCTATTTCTACTGAGACTTTAGCCAGAGCAGCAAAGATTTTATATTTCTCCATAGTTGTTCCAGGACTCTTCTCATATATTCCCCTTGAAACATGCAGCATTCTCCAGGCCAGAGCCAAATCTTGACATCTTACTGGAGAAATCAGAAAACAATCTGAATCATCTTTCCATCTGAGTTTTGTTATAACCAATGGTTATATCAGCATTTAGCATGACAGGGTGAAATGCACATCGTCAGCAGGTATGAACAGATAAAGATGCAAGGTCTTAAGTCATAATCAATAACGTTATCAACGAATGTATAGAATAACAATGTTTTCAGTGTATTAGACTGGTAAAGGGACATACCCTTTGAATCTTGATTGGATTGAGCTTTCCTTAGCAAAGCACACCCAAGATTGTAATACGAGGTGCAACACTTCGGCGATAGTTTGCCATGACGTGCCACACTAGGTGAGAACAAAGGTGTAAGAAGGTACTGAAGGTAATATAATCCCAGATAGAACATGAAAATCAGAAGTAACTGACACAATATTTCAAGAAGGTACTAAAGGTAATATAATCCAAGATAAAGCATGACAATCAGAAGTAACTGACAAAATGTTTCACCATGTTCAATGCGGACTACCTTTTTAAAGTTGTAACAGCAGCCTAGTACTTGTACAGATCATGGAGTGCCCTAACCTGGTCTGGAGGGTCCTGCGTTGGCAGTCGACAACGCCCGCAAATTCCTCAGCACCATCATTTTGCTTGTCGCCCACTTCCTCCCATCCGCCCCCCTCCTTGCTTCCCAGCTGTTGTCTTGAGCGCAGCGGCGGCGGATCACGGTACTCATCATGGGCCACCTCAACACTCTCCGAGCAGGAGGCCATCAGCGATAGACACGTTTTCGGCCCAGCTTGATCTGAGAAGAAAGTAGTGTATGTTGGATTACGATCTCCGATTAAACAAACTCTTTCTTGAGAAAATGCAGCATCACCCACGCTCACATCACCAACAATAATATTTACATTCTTACTAAATGATAAACAAACTGCGGCCGAGATAATATATACTACAAGCTTAGATAGGTTGAAGATGGAGCACCTGGGGTGTAGAAGCTTATGAAGGGGAAGTCACAGGTATTATTGATGGACATCTTCTTGAATCGGCCCGACTTAACATCAATCGTGATGATGCCTTGGTCTGTGCTTACGACACCAACTCCATCGGCAAAGCCATGCACAGACCTGAGGTTAGCGCGGAGCAACTTCTGAAGGTCAATGACTTTGCGTTCAACCCACGCGACAACTCCGTCAGGACGTGTCTCGGTCGACCACATGTGAATCAGAGATCTCGACTCACTCGAGGCTCCCAACCCACCTTCCTCTGTTGTCATGAGGTCATACTTATAAACAGGTGGCCCATCGAAGATTGACAGCTCCAGGGTGAGCATGTCGAAGCGCAGAATAATTAACTCATCCGGGTCGTAATGGCATATGAGGTAGACTGATTTCCCCACGAGGGGTTTGAGCTGAGATGATGGGTAGAGCTCAATATCAGGGTGGGGACAAGGGAGAGTGTTGCTCCAGCTATTCGTCTCCAAAGAGTAGACGGAGGCGTAGGCGTTGGTGTGGTCTGTGCCCACGTATCCCACGAGGAAGCCACGGCAGTTGATGTGGTCGCAGCCCTGGGTGGCGCAGAGCACTACCGCCTCATCATGGTCGATGTATTTGGCGAAATCCGGCGGCGGGAACTCCCACTGGCGGCCGCGTAAGGGGTCCCAGACGACGAGGCTCACGGCCACGGTGGGATTATGCTCGGTCGAGATAGGGTTTCTCAGGAGGACGAGGCCGTGGCGGGCGTCCAACACCAAGAGGTCGCGGCTGTCGGGGAGGAGCGGGGGGATGGGGGAGGTCAGGGACGAGGGGGCGAACCATGGGTTGAAGGTGCGGCGGTTCTCGAAGAAGCCGAGAAGGGGCGGGGTCCCGTGGAACTTGCGGTAGCGGCGCGCGAATACGGCGCTGGTGAGGATATTGCGCCAGAGTTTGCAGACGAGCGAGGCGCGGAAGAGGCACCCGGGTTCGTCCGGCGGGAGGCGGGTGAGGATCTCGTTGATGAGATCGAACGTCAGCCCCCGCGACGGCGACGGCGACGGCGACGGCGGCGGCATGGTGGCAGGTAGGGTTTTGAGCTCCGGCGATGGGGAAATGTGGAGGACGATGTGGGGATTGGCCGATTCGGGTTCGACCAGCTCTGCCTCTGCCTGTGTGGTGTGGTGCGGGTGCGGGCGACGGTCTGCCAGGTGGGGTCAGAAGGTTGAGACCGACAGCTGTTGAGCCCAACTTGGTTTTTTTTTTTTTTTGAGGGGAGAAGCTCCGCGGCGGTCGTGCTGGCCGCCGCCGGATCTGGCCGGGAGGTGCCCGATGCCGGGGTGTTGCTGCTCTTCATCTTCAGTGTGCTGCTTGCCTCTGCTAAGATTTGGTATTTGGTGAGGTTACTTTCTGCTCATTTATTTGGGTCAGCAGCTTTGATGTTTCCGTTGAAATTTGTATGTATACGGAGTTGGGATGCAGATGGATTTGAGATTTGGGATTTATTTGGTCGTATGATTTGTGTTTACGATGGTGTTTGTATAAGTGATTGGTTCATGTTGGGTAATGATTTGAGTGTGGAATATGGGCATGTCTGCAGTACACGTTGCAAAAACTCTAGATACAACTTGGTGTAACTATTGCAGCTATCTTGATCTTAGGATCCAGTTCCATAAGACCTTATGGGTGGCGCATTATTTTCCAGTGCGCCACCCCTAAAAGTGGGTCAGCCTGGATGATCTTATACGTGGCGCATCTAGCAGTATGCGCCACCCCTAAGGACCTTATAGGTGGCGCACCTGCAGAATGCGCCACCCATAAGAGCTTAGGGGTGGCGCATTCTTTAAATGCGCCACCCATAAGGTCCTTAGGGGTGGCGCATTGTGGTAATGCGCCACCCATAAGAGCTTAGGGGTGGCGTATTGCACAGATGCGCCACCACTGACTTCCTATATGCGCCACTAAATGCCTAGAGCTTCCCTTATCTACTCCACCCCACCTATCACCTCTCATTCACTCCACACAATTCTCAAACTAGATCCACTCTTCTCACCCTAGATCTATTCGGTTTTCTCCTCCTCCCCACCTCATTTCTTCCATTTATCCATCGATACTTGGCATTACATCTATTTTGTTTCATATTGAAGTAAGTGGACCTCCTCCCAAACTCTTTTGTTCCATTTATGACCCATATACTTGCCTTTATTAGCTTGGGGTTTGTTGTATATGTGAAGCTTGGGTTTGATGTATATGTGAAGCTTGTGGTGGTTTGATGTATGTGTGAAGCTTATGGTGGTTTGATGTATATGTGTATCTTGAGTGGCAAATGTTTTGCCGAAATGTCGATTCATTTCCGTTTCGGCAAATTTCTAGCGCACTCTTCGCATGCTCCCAAGCATTATTAGGGAAGGTCATGCCGAATTTTTCCGGCGACGACTGTGATATATAATTGTGTTGCTCTCTCCGTGCACGCAGGTGATCGACCATGGTCCGCGAGATGCTGAGCGATATCACCGTGGCTAGGTGGATGCAATGTGCGACAAACGACATGCTAAGGAATAATAGGTCGGATATAAGATGTCCGTGTCGGAGATGCAAACTGCAGTGCGTGACCGAGCCTGATTCCGGAATATTGCAAAGACACCTGAAGCGTAATGGTTTGATGGATGGCTACACACGATGGATAAGTGATGAAGCTGGTGAGGAGGAGGACGTCAATGGTGGGGCGCCAGTAAATGAGGAAGGGCAACCAGAAAACAGCGGCGGGCGAGATGACGAAGAGCATCCCGTACATGATCATGAAGAAGATGCCGAAGCGGATCATGTAGATCAAGATGCCGGACATGAAGATCAAGATGTCGGACATGATGATTCAACCTGGGTGCGGGACCCTCATGTTCAAGAGCTGCTTGTCAAAGAGGCGTTGAACGCAAGAGGTGCAGCTAGAGAGAAAGCCAAGATGGCGCAACTCGAGAAAGACGCGATTACGAAGTTGTACGAAGGATGCAACGACGAGGATACCCGCTTGAATGTAACACTTGGGGCTATGGAGATGAAGGCAAAACACAAATGGACCGACGAAAGCTTCGATGATAACATGGCATTCTGGCACGATCGTCTTCCGAAGGGAAACACGTGCCCAACTAGTATCGCTGAGGTCAAGAAAGTCCTTTGCCCTCTCGATCTTCCGCACGTTAAATACCACGTCTGCATAAATGATTGCATGATCTATCGGGGTGAGGACGAAGATAAAACCACATGTTCGGTGTGCGGTGTTAGTCGATACAAGAGAGGGAAGAAAGTTCCTAGAAAAGTGGTATGGTACTTTCCGATCACTCCTCGTCTGCAGAGGTATTTCGTAGATCCCGAGGAAGCAAAGCTCATGACCTGGCACGCGGATAGAAAGAAGCTAAAAGAGGATGACCCGAACCCGGATCCGGAAAAGGAGGACATGCTGAGGCACCCTTCAGATGGTAGCCAATGGACTGCGTTGGACCTCGAATACCCAGATTTTGGGAAAGAACCAAGGAACCTCAGGATTGGTGTGAGCGCCGATGGAGTCAATCCGTTTGGCGGCCAGAGCAGCACACACAGTACCTGGCCCGTGTTTGTATGCATATACAACCTTTCCCCCTGGAAGTGCATGAAGAAAAAGTACATAACAATGTGTATGCTAGTTCAAGGGCCGAAACAACCAGGTACGGACCTCAATCTATATCTGCAGCTGTTGAAAGAGGAGCTAGAAACGTTATGGAAAGAAGGAGTCAATACGTGGGACGCCGCGGCAAAAGAATATTTCCCAATGAAAGCCGTGGTGATCACAACGGTGCACGACTATCTCGGATACGGATATTTCTCAGGGCAGGTGGTCCAAGGATTCTGTGCATGCGTTAGGTGCATGGATAATACAACGTACCGCCAGCTACCAAAAGATCCCGGATCTTCAAAAACCGTGTTCCAGGGGTCTCGGAGGTGGCTTCCCAAGAAACACGCGTGGAGAAAACAGGAACATCTGTTCGATGGAAGCGAGGAGCTCCGAGCACCCCCAGATCGAAGGAGTGGCAAAGAAATCGACAACTTGCTGAAAACTTGGAAAGAGTGCCCCGCGCCGGGAAAGAAAAAAAAGAAGACTCAGCCGTTGATGAGGGTATGGAAAGCGAGGTCTGTTTTCTGGGATTTGCAATACTGGAGTCTACTCCGCAGTCCTCATAGCCTTGATCTAATGCATATCACAAAGAACGTGTGCGAGAGCTTGTTTGGCACGCTGCTCAACATGCCGGAGAAGACCAAGGACGGGCCAAAAGCAAGGAATGACTTGAAATTTATGGGCATCAGGAGGGAACTTCACCCCCCTAGTGACGACGATGATGAGCCGGAGGAGGAAGAGGATACGGAAACGCAAAACTCTCTCAAACGAAAAAGGACGACCAAGAAGAAGACCGGTATTGATCACTGCCCCCCGGCATGCTTCACTCTGTGCGAGGAGGAGATCAAGCAGTTTATCCACTGCCTCATAGGAGTAAAATTTCCGAACGGCTACGCGGGGAAGATAAGCAGATACCTAGACGAGGCGAAGCAGCGTTTCAGCGGGATGAAATCTCACGACTGTTTCGTGCTGATGACGCAGATTCTCCCGGTTGTGATGCGAGGGATAATGGACGAGCACGTCCGTAAAACGTTGTTTGGCCTTTGCAACTTTTTTGACGTCATCTCCCGGAAGTCGATTTGCGCTACGCAACTCAAAAGGCTACAGGAGGAGATCGTGCTCATACTATGCGATCTTGAGATCTATTTCCCGCCCGCGTTCTTCGACATTATGGTGCATCTACTGATCCACGTCGTGGAGGATATCGTCCAACTCGGGCCTGCGTTTCTGCGCAGCATGATGCCGTTCGAAAGGATGAATGGGCACATCAAAAAATACTTTCGTAACAGGTCCCGTCCAGATGCAAGCATAGCGAAGGGCTTTCTAACCGAAGAGTGCATCTCTTTTTGCACGAATTATCTCAACACCGAGAACCCTGTTGGTTTGGCCGTCAACAAGAACTTTGGCAGGACCGATGGGTGTGGTCACCACGAGGGAAGCCGCGCAATGCATGTCAACTTTGACGGTCGAGACATCGACTTTGAAAGAGCAAGCCTAGTCGCGCTACAACACATCCAGCTGGTCGATCCTTGGATAGTAAAGCACAAGGATTTAATCAGGAAGAAGTACAGTGACCAGGGCCTGCAGATAACGGACCGAGATCCACGGCTAATCAAAGAGCACAACTTCGGTTTCATGACTTGGTTCAGGGACGAGCTTCGTGCTAATCCCCCGCGAAGGAACGCTTCCGAGGACGAAAAGATGATATTCACCTTGTCACAGGGTGCCGCACACAACCTGAGGACCTATCAAGCGTATGATATCAACGGCTACACATTTTACACGGAGGAAAAGGACAATAACTGCGATTACCAGAACTCAAGGGTAACGGGGATATTCTACACCGATGACGTCAAGGAAAGATTCTATGGAAGGATCGAGGAAATATGGGAGCTCGACTACTGTGGAGAGAAGGTACCGATGTTCCGTGTGAGATGGGCCAAGACCGTCGTAAAAGAAGACCGGTACTTCACCACCATGGTTATACCCAAAGCCAAATCCAAGTCTGTGGGCGCAAACGTCACCGCGAAAAATGAGCCATGGGTACTAGCTAGCCAAGTGGACCAATGCTTCTTCATTACCGACCCATCAAAGCCGAGCCGCGTTGTAGTGAGGAGAGGCAAAAGAAACATCATCGGAATGGATGGAGTCGCCAACGAGCAAGACTTTGACAAGTACGGCGACCCGAAGATGGAGGATGACTACGCCGCTCAGGATACATACACCACAACCCTACCGAAGAAAGGTCTCCTCCCGTTCAAGAGGAAAAGTGAAGGCGTCCCGGGCCTAAATTATTCAACCACGACAAAGAAGGGCAAGAAGAAGATCGTGACGAAACGATAGCTAGATAGCTAGCTCCAAATTTTTTGTTAAAGATTTTCCTTGTTAAAGATTTTCCTTGTTTGCATCCACTTCATGACTCCACCTACATATTATAACCATCAAGGGTCTGTGTTTTCATCATAATTGTTACGGCACTAAGTTCATTCATAATGTGACAAGACATGTGACAACACATGTTTAATTAAAAAATAAACATGCCATAATAATGTGACAAGGAATGTGACAAAGCATGTGACAATAAAAATTAAAAAATGCTTAGGGGTGGCGCATATAGACAAGATGCGCCACTAAGTTCTCTTATGCGCGGCGCATTTCTCTAAAATGCGCCACGCATAAGGTTTCTTATGCGTGGCGCATTTCAGCAAAATGCGCCACCCCTAAGCCTTGACCTCCATCACCCACCGCACTCGACGCCCGTGCCCGCCGCCGCAAAATACTAGTACAAAATACTAGTACAATTGCATATGGCAAAATGGAAATTGAATAAAAAATGGCAGAATTGAAATTCCAATAATAAGTAGGCAAAATAGAGTGAAATCAATTCAACAGAAAAATAGGCAAGTCTTAGGGGTGGCGCATTCTGCAGAAATGCGCCACCAAGTAGATCCTTATGCGTGGCGCATTCCGCAGATATGCGCCACGCATAAGGTTCCATTTGGTGGCGCATTTCTGCGAAATGCGCCACCCCTAAGACTTGTCCTATCGAAACTGCCCCCTCCATGCCCGAACAGTACCCATTCCCCCCCACTCCCTCACCTCGCTCTCCGACCGCCGCCCTCACCGGAGTCCTAGCCGTGCCCCCTCTCCCCGGCCGCTGCCCTCACCGCCACCGGAGCCGCCCCCGCGCCCCCATCCACGTCCGCCGACGTCCCCGGGCGCCACCCGACCTAGGCGACGCCGGAGCCGCCACCTCAACGCCGGCCCCGCGTGCCTCTGCCGTTCGAGTTGTCGACGCCAGCCCCGCCCCTGCAAGATACATCCATACCCCTCCTCTGCTCCCCCCTCATCCCCTCCATTTCCGCCCCAACCCCCACTCGCCCCTCTGCTCAAATCCCTTTGTTCAAACCCTAGAGAACAGAGGGGATTTGAGAATTGCTCTATGTGCAATCCCTTTGGGGAATTTGATGCCTAGTGTGCTAGTGCAATTTAGGAGTTAGAGATGCTAGGATTATTTGATGGTGAGAACTTGCAAAAAATTTATCCTAGAGAACAGAGAGAGACAGAGAATGGTGAGGAGTTGGGCAAGCCCTAGGACAAGCCATTTTTTTATGCTAGGATTATTTGATGCATATAGAACAAGCCATTTTTTTGCTAGGTCCAAATTTTCTGTTTTTTAGGTGTTGCAAAGTAGAACTTGCAAGTATAGATAAATTCAGACAAATGAAGTTTCTGGTTTGACTCTTATATGCTTTAGAATTTTCTAGTTTGACTCTTTTATGCTTTAAATTAAATTCTAAAGTTACTTCCATCTAATGAAGTTTATAGCTTAATGAAAACTTTTCTAGATAAATGGATGTATATGAAATTTTGGAAAGATCTACTGAACTTTTTTACCATATGAAAAAAGCCAAGCAAGTGTTGAATTTGTTGTTAACAGAATTAAAAGAGAGAGGAGAATTTGTTCTACGATAGTTTTATATTTTGATGTGCCATTGTTACATGATTGCATCATGTTTGTCCACTGTTTTGGTCAAGCTCATTTTTTATCCATTGTTACATATATATGTTGTTTGAATGATGTTAAATGATGTTTTTTAGTGCATTGACAAGATGCTTTTCTTAGCAATATTTTTATGCACTGTTTAGTGCATTGCTAGAATATGTATTGTTCTACAATATATATATATATATATATATATATATATGTTGCTTGTGCCTACATGTAGGCATTTGTTTTGTGCAGGTACAAATCATTATCCCCTTTCTCCCGAAATGTTGATTAACTTCCGTTTCGGTTGAGAAAGGGGCACTCTCATGTTAAGAAAAAGAGCAAAGGTCATGCCGATTTTTTCCGTGAATTCGTGCATGACCTTTGCTATTTTTCTTAACATGAGATTATTTGCATTTATTTATTGTGCTAATTAATTAAGTAGTTGCATTTCTTAATATTGTACTAGTGCAAACATGTCGACCGGAGCCGACGCCGGTCCTTCTTCTCAGCCGGGAGAAAAAAGAAAGCAATTTTGGGAATACTCCCAGGAGGAGGTCGAGGAGCAGAGAGAAGAGGAAGTACCTCCGGGCGAGGAGGAGTATGAGGAGGAGATAGAGTCGGAGTCCGACTCATCGGATGATGACTTGGAGGAGGAGGCCGGTACGACAGACGAAGAGAGGAACATCGGCGAGGATGATGGGACCGGTGGCTCCAACACAGATGGTACCCAGTCGAAGAAGAGGAATCGGAAACCGACCAAGGTCGGCGTCATCAGGCAAGAGTTTACTGTTGTGACCGCCGTCGGGATTCCTAAAGAGCCCGAACGTTTTTCGGAAGGGTACGGCCGTCAAGTCGTGGCGATCCTCCGCAACACCGTGCCGATCACCACGATTAACCTCAGGAGTCGTGAGAATATTCATTATTGTCAGCTTCTTATCAACAAGCTGCACGGACGATACAAGTTTCCGGAGCCGTACGATAACACAAAACTTAGAGGGAACAAAGTAAACACATGGGCCCTCAGGAAGATGAGCAAGGCCTTGTCCAGTTGGAAAACCCGGGTGAAGAGGGCAATTTTTGAAAAGAACAAAACCTGGGAGGAGCTCAAGGAGAAAGAGCCGTTGATCGACGAAGCTACCTACAACCTTTTCAAGGCTAGGTGTGAGTCCGAGCAAGCCAAGGCCACGAGTGCAAAGGGCAAGGCCATGCGGTCGCAGGTCATAGGTAACCATCGTCTCGGAGACGGTGGTTACAAAAGTTCCAAGCCTAAATGGGACAAGGAGGATGCCGAGTACGCCGCTGCGGGCATACCTAACCCCTTCCAGCAATACAAAGATGATCCGCAGACCGAATTCTTTGTGAGGGCCCGGAGCTATAAGGACAAAGCAACCTCGAAAATAATTATCGATCCTAAGATTCAGGATTTTACGACTGCCGTGGTAAGTAGTTTACCACGCGACCTTGTCGATTGAATTCTCGAGTGAAGTTCACAATTTCTTAACGTTTCACATTCTTTTTGCAGCAAGCGGAAATGAAAATCGCCTCATCGCAGGAGTCGTCGGTTAAGCCGGCCGGCCCGTGGGACAACGCCTTCAACAGGGCGTTGAACAAGGTCAAGAAGGTTGACGACGTGACGGCGAAGCCATCGTCAGCCGGCCGTGTGGTCGGCTTTGGTGCGGACCTAAATTGGTCCGAATATTATGGAAAATCGGCGGAGCAGTCCGGTTCGAGGGGGCGCAAGGCGAGAAGGACCGAAGAAGATGCCGCTTATGTTCGTGGACTGGAGGAGAAGGTGAACATGCTTCCGCAGCTTGTCCAGGACGAAGTGGCGAAGACGATGAACGCTCTCCTTCCAGATATGATGCAGTCGCTCGCGAATTGGCAAGCGCGTGGTGGACAAGGGCCCATACCAGTCCCCAGCATGGTCGGCAGCAACTCGGGCCCCGCGGCGCCTGCAGTCCCGACTCCAGCCGTAGTGGTGGCTCCCGCACCGACTCCCGACGTATTGGTGACTCCGGCCGCCAGCACCGCGGCGGCGACGCCGGACGTGATGGTAACTCCTCCGGCCACGATCGAGCAACCGGGGCATAACAATAATGCACCCGGCGGCAGCACAAATAGGGCGACCGACGCCATGGGAGGCAGCGCGCCCTCCGTCTCTTGCATGCCCGCCGTCATCGGCGGGGTCTCTTCACTAGCTGACCTCGACGCCCTCAAGGTAACTATAAGCGTCTGCAACTCAAACGAGGACTTCATCTCCTTGCCTTTTTTAGTGGATTCTCTCTGATGTCGTACATGCATATATATATATATCTCTTTCGCAGGAGGACACTCCATGCATTCTATTACAAGTCGTGGACGGCGAGTTGAAGGATGTTGCCAAAGGTAAAATCATTCAACCACAAAATCGAATCATGCACAATATGCCGATGGCACCGGAGATGCATAGGGTTCAAATCTCTCTCGTGATTTCGGGCTACGAGAGAGTTGAACCTCCCATTCAACCCCCCGGATACGATGAGGACGAGCCGGCAGTCCTCAGTGACTGTTTCAACCAAATATGCCTATGGCCGAAGAGCCAAATGCGTTTAATGACGGGGGAAAGGGGCACCACACCTAGGACAACACCGCTAGTCATCGTGTCGGCGCCACATGATCCCATCGGAGCACAACAAGAAGACGATGATCTTGATGATGATATCAGCGCCGACCAGTTCATCAATACTTTGTATGATGCTGATGACTTATTCATGCCTCCTGCTGAAGGAGCCTATCAGCATGACGAGGAAGCTCGCGGTCCAGCTGATCCTGCGGCGAAGCCTGCTTGCTCCACGCGTCTCTTCGCTGCTTCTCAGGACATGTCTCCAGCAGCTTGCGCCTTCACCGAGCCTCAAGCAGATGCCACAAGATCTATTCTCAGCCCGTCCACACTCCATAAGGCGGCCACTGAGCAGATAAAGGCCGGTGAGTGCTCAAAATCAGAAAAGAAGAAGGGACGGAAAAGAAAGAAGAGCACCACTTCTAGTAGCCAACCTTCGATGCCGATCCGGGCTCAGGACGGGCCACCAAGACCCAAGGATCTCTCGTTTGAAATCCATGTGGATGGTAGGGCGATGCTACCTAAGGACATGCTGGACCTTGCAACTTCGGATATGCAGAGTGTGCATCATAGTATTATGGCATTAGAGAAGATTCTTCTTCGAGAAGAGAATCCCTCGTACCCGGTTTTCATGGCCAAGGTGCCACTCAACATGGGCTTTATCAACACTATCCCCGCGGATATGATAATCCTACGGTTTTCGGAGATCTTCAATTTGTACCATCTCAAGCGGCTGGACCATAGCCTTATCCGTCTGTTCTCGCTCAGCCTTTCTATGAGTATCAGGAGAGATAAGACCCCGAGCGTCGCGATATTGGAGCCCTTCTACATGCGTGAAAGCATCTTGATGGACGACGGGGACGCGGCTCTCGCGGCGGGGTACATCACAGACTTCATGCTACGGAACGCCGACAAAGATTCATTTCTTATGACCTACTATCCCAAGTAAGTCATTCGCTCGCCTCCGTAGCATATATGCTTTCTTAGCTTTCCATTGTCCTCTTCCAACATTCCTTTTGGATTGTTTTAATTATGCAGTGAGGATCAAGACCGCGTGCTCATCTGCTTTTCACCGCAACACTCGCATGCCGTGTATTTAGACTCGGGGAGTGTGAACAAGAAAGATTACAAGTATATCATGAGAGTTTTGGATGATGCTCTCGTCGGCTACATAAAAGCCGGAGGCAAGATCATGAAGCACAGGTTTAGGAAAAATCAGCCTGGCGTGAACGTGTTCAACCACGTAACGCAGTTCCCGTGCGTCAAGCAGCCGGCTGGCAGTGTGAGGGATGCATACTACGCCCTTCATCACATGAGGGCGATTGTACAGAAACAACGCAACCTTACGCTGCCAAGTCATCTCAGAGCGTGGGCTGAAAGGAAGGCGGAAATCGCCGATGCAAATCTGAAGGAGGAGTTCTTTCACATCCAAGCGCAGATGGCGACTATCATCCGTCATGAAGTACAAATGAGGGGGTCGATCTTCCACTCCAATATTGCACCATCCAATGGGGAGATAGAAGTCCGCCTAAAGGCCCTGCGTGACACAAGGCCTTTCATGACGAAAGAAGGATGCCGCCCATTCCCCGAGCCGAGTCAAAACAATTAATTGAATGTACTCTTTGTGTAATTTGGATGTAATTTGGATGTACTCTTTGTGTACTAGATGATAGTGTCAAATACTCTTGGTGCTCTTTGTGTATAAAGGTCACTGCATATGCATTTTTATGCATATGTGCATGCTTTTCACCATTCATCGACTTGCTTTAAGTTGTTGATAAGAATAGATGCTAGATTGCTTTGTTCTACTTTGGTATGATGGATGTGACCTCTAAAGCTTTGTTTTGTGCAGGTTGAAGAGCAAACAAGTAGTGATGACGAAAGTAGCTTTCGGTTTTCAATAATTGTTGGAATCATTGTAATTTTGTGATGGAATGTAATCTTGTGAATCTTGTTGGCCTCTAAACCTTTGTAATAAAAATTATATTGCAATTCTTTTGTATCAATAATTGTTGGCCTCATTGTTATATTGTATTTTGCATTTCTGTAATATAATAAAAATATCTGTAATGCTTTTATTCTTTTATGTAATTCTTTTTTTTTTGTTTTCTGTAATTATTTAGTGGCGCATATTGTCAGGACTTAGTGGCGCACTGCGAATGCGCCACCCCTAAGGCCCTTAGGCGTGGCGCATACCAGAATGCGCCACCCCTAAGAGCTTAGAGGTGGCGCATTATGAGATGCGCCACGCCTAAGGGCCTTAGGGGTGGCGCATCCAGAATGCGCCACCTCTAAGCCCTTATTAGTGGCTTTTAGTTAGTGGCGCATCCCTAATGCGCCACTAAACTCAAAAACAGTGCGCCACTATAAGGCTATTCCCTAGTAGTGTTATTTAGCTACTGTTGGTATGAGTAGGGCTTTTATGCTACATTTAGATATAGGAGATGCAACCATCAAGCCATGCTGAGTTAATTTAAGAAGTTTGTCTAGAAAGCATTTTGCACTATATCTGAAAAATCTCTTATGCATTTTACATTGATTTTTGGCACCCTCCTTCCAATACAAATGCCCCCTTTTGCTGTATATACTGCTTAAGATCGTATCTTGCTTCTGTTATACAAAAACTGTTTCCATGAGAAATCCAGTAAATAAGATGGCTTGCACTAACTAATCGACTTTCCTCACCGTTCTATCCCGTAAAATCTACATCCATACTAAGGAGAAAGAGCTACATACAAATAAAAAAAAACGCAACCACCAACACCACTCCATCTCAGGAAAACACATGTTTTCTGAAAATTAAAACTCATACAGATGGATAAATAGCTCGCATTCAAGCCAGAAAATCAAAGTCACTATATAAAAGAACCAAACCAAGGAACAGAACGTCTTCCTCTATTCTAATTATTTCTTTCATTTCACTGAGAAAAAGTGATCTGCATGTTACTCTCAAAAGATAACGATCTGAGGACCTAGAGGTGAGAAGGTGCTTACATGTCTATGGGGCTCCTCAAGTTCCCAAACTCAGTAGAAACTAGATGATACCCCGCGCGTTGCTGCGGGGATTTTTCAGAGAAAAAATATAAGATTTTTTTTGAAACATGAGAAAAATTATTAAGTGTAATATAATTTGATTATAAATTATTTTTAAATTCAATACTGTTTAGAGCAAAAATGTAAGAAATTTGATGAAAACCCAAAAAAATGAGTATGATTTTTTGTTTTGTTAATTTATTAGCTTAATATATGGTGAGACAATATGAGATGAAAATAACGTTGAGTAGAGATAGTGGAGACATCTCCACTATTGTCTAAGCCTAGAGCAATAATATCAATTATAGAAGTGCATACAAAAAAAGTATGAGATGAATCCTAATTTGTCTTTTTATAAAAAAAATCTGTTATAAATTGTGACGCTAAGTGCACAAAAAGTTATTATTTATTTAGGTTGAATTTGCATGTAATTAATGAAAGCATGTGCATGCAAAGTTAGTGGATTATTTTGCATGATGGACCTACTTGATGATGTGGATAACTTGCATGTCAAGATAGATAAGTTAGTGGGGATGAACTATTTAGGTATTATAGATGTATCCCACCAGATTATATATGCTCAGTTAACCCCATGAATAAGATAAGGTTTCCATAAAAATATACAGGTTGCTCTAAAAATATAAGGTACATACATTTTAATAAATAAAGATAGCTTAGAGGATTTACAGTCTGAAAAGATGCCCTAAGCTGCCAACTGCTGAAGGAATCAAAGCAGTGATCTTCGTAGTAGAAGATAAATCCTTAAAATTACGTTCATATAGATATGCAATACATGACGGCATCAAAAACTTCCCTGGAATTTAAAGTGTGTCTAAATTTATCATTCTTGCTAACTCAATGGGAATTGCAATAAGAATTGCCTCACTAACATAATTATTAGAGTAATTATGGGACACCACCTGCATTTTTGCAAATCAGTTCGTTCAGAACTTCAGATCACAAGTGAAAAACCATGAGAATTTCGTCAGATCACATTAGAGTTTAGACAATGTCAATGTGCACTAATCCATACACGCCAGTCACCATAGTACTCTGAATTTGGTCAAGCAAGGCAGCGGATGGATGATATCGTAGGTGCAACTTCGGAAAAAGGAGCCTGAAGTGGGCAGTGGCTGCTGGATTCTTGCGACTTATGACAGCCCACTACATACAGACAAAAACTAGAAAAAATAGGAACCACTTACAAATAAATCATACTCCGAAGATTGTGCAGTGCAATGAACGTGTGGGATGGTCTGATTCAATTTATTACTATAAGCATTACCGTTTCAAGAGCGAACGAGTTAAATATGCAGCCACCAGAAACCCTAAATAATTTCTGGGAGACAAACTGAAACTTACAAGCTAATAGCATTTTCCATGAACTCATATCACCAATTATCGCTCCTTCAAGTTCATCGTTTGCAAGGTTCCTGCAACAAGCAAATGTCGTGGACCACCGATCAAATTAGCACTGTCGCTGAGAATCATATAATGCCAATGTACAGAATTCTACTTATTACAAGTCATACAAGACCGTGAGTTTTCCAAGCTCGGGTGGAATGAACCCAGTCAGCTTATTGCTATTCAGGTCCCTGAAATGACATGACGATCACAACATATCAAATAGAAAACACAATCAATTAACTATGAAAAATGAACACAATAAGAGCACAAAACTTCATGCTAATAAGTAATTAAATGCAGACAAATTACCAACCTCTGGTGATATCGACCCAGATAGCCTATTGACTTGCTCTATCACAGTATCAATTTACTTTCACGATAAAAAACAGAGAACATCAGACTATTATACAGGAGAAAACATTTGGTTGCATCCAAAATCACACCCGAAGTATAAGAGAAAGAACACATATTCTCCGAAAACTAACACTCATACAGACGCATAAATACCTGACATCCAAGCCATACAAAACCAAAGCCGTCGTATAAAAAATCAGACTAATGAACATAATATCTTGCTCTGTTCTATGCCTCCATTTCCTTTCATTCCTCTTCTTAAAAGACAACTTTCATCAAAACCTGAAACATGCATTGCTTTACTTGCAAGATTCTTTTTTTTCTAGAATTAAATCCACGACCTCTACCCCTTACAATCTTCTTTTAAGACACTATTTCTTCAAGGCCTAAATATAACAAAATCTGCTCACAACAATTTTAATCAATAAGTACATCTCGCACTGCTTGCTTTATCCAGTACAACAACAAAAATGCTCGCTTCAGGTATCCATTTCAATTTGCCGCAAATACTAAAGAGATAGTCTCAGAACCCACACAATCAAACCCAAAATAATTACGAAAAAAGTGCAAGTTGCTTCATCAACTAGCATACACATAGATAGAGAACCATACATACCATTACCAACCAGAAAAGTAGCCAACACAGGCACACAACCATAGAGAAAAACATGTGTTGATGGGCCCTAAGTCCTTAACAACTTATGAATACCACAAAGCCCATCCAAGAAGAAACGATACAAGATCTCAAACACCTAAAACCACTTTTGGTCCTAAAAAAAACTTGAGGGAACAAATAGAGACAAAATCCATGAAAATACCATCAGTTTGGGTTGTTCCTGTCTCGGTCGGGAGGTGCCACGGTGATTGGTAGGAACAACCCTATTTGTACCAGGCGTCGTTACGTATTTTTTGCCTACTTAAAACACATATTGTTTCTTCATACGAACTCGGAATTTAATGTGTTTGGACTCGTTGAACTCTTACCGATGAGAGCTTCGTGTTGGTACCGTTGGATCTTTATTTGGAGCACTTTGGGAAAATACCAATTTAGCACTCCCCGAATGGACAAGTCTGATACCGACATGTCCCCCGAAAGTGTTCCAACCTTGGCCTTTTCATCGTGTGTGGTTTGTGCTTGCTTAAAAACACCTGCAAAGACCACAAAATAAAGGAAAACTAAAAGATGTGCAATGAACTTGTAAAACAGGAAAATATGAGAAATTATGCATTATGGACATGGAATAGTGCTAGATGGATATGATATGAAGGATTTTGATACTAAGATATGCTATAAAAAGTGTGCATAAAATCCACTCATCAACATCCTCAAGCTTAAACATTGCTCGTCCTTGAGCAAGAAAGTTGATAATCATAGTATCCATCTAGGCTATTCATGAAAATTCTTGCCCATATGTGTATTCTTGTTTTCTCTACAAGCTATAAGTACGATCGAACATATTCGTACAAGGTAGCACATGCTCAACTATATAGTAAATGTTGAACTTCATACCACTAGAGTTATTGCAAACATTTCTATATGCCCCTTGTCAAAGTTTAATCTAGTGTGAAAACAAATAACCGGATCCTCTTACTTAATAGCTTACTCATTTACTTATTTATTTTTGTTACATGAGTGAAAGATATGTAAAATATAGCATGGTGCTAAAGTAACTCACTAACACCCACAAGCATTGCCTTTTTCAAGGCTCTAAAACACTTCTTTCAATTGTTGTTTATTGAAACTTTTTTGGGGTAGTGTAGTCATGTCGAATAAATGATACATTGCTATCATTGCTCTCAAGAGAGATGCCACTAGTGGATTCCATGGCCCTCGGGGTCTATCTTTATTATCATTGTTATTGTTTTCACTTTTACTTTACCCCTGCTTTGTTACTATAATGATCTCCCAATGCTTTTAATCCTGTGACTAGCAAGACATGGGGATTGATAACCCCTCTGCTAATTATTGTTGGGGCGGAATTGGTTGTTTCTTGTGTGCACGTGATGCTCGACTTGCCGAGTTTAGGAGCTCTTTCTAGTTTGATAACCTTGGTTTCATCATCGAGGGGAAAACTCGCCACTTCTACTTCACCTTGCTACTCGGGGATACCAATGCAAATGTCACAGACCTACAACTATGGTAATACTAGAGTTCTATCCTTGTACGCCAAGTCCTCGTAGCTTCTGGAAGGAGGGTTCCATGCTCCTGTTGGAGACCTTATGTGGTGCGTACCGTGGGGCGCCTTGGGCCGTACGAGAGCCCGACTAGGACTTCTATTGGTCACTCCCGGTATAGCACACCGTCAATACTTTCCTTACTTCAAAAAAACACCTACCTATGATGATACTCTCTATGCAAGCATCCACAACTACAAGAGAAGTAATTAAGATAAACTACCTGTGGCTTTAATCAATTGGATCCAAAACAACCCCTTTTGGAATAATTCACAAACAGGGTTTAGGTTTCTATCACTCCCGCAATCCATCATCTATAAATTAATTCCACAATGCCATACTCTAGGCCCAAAGATTGTGAAGTGTCATGTAGTTGGCATTCACATGACACGACTAGAGGAAGAACACCACAACATAATATCATATCATTGAACGGTGATCAACTTCACATGACTACGGTAAGGCCCGATATGCGGTACTGTTCTAGATCTAGATGTTTCCATCCAGATCCGGGGACGAAGTATATATCGGTCCCACCGCGACATATGACAAAGCCATATGCCCCGGATTTCCAACATGATATCACAACATTACAGATACAAGGATACAACATCTCATACAATCGGCATACAACTGCCTTAAATACAATACATCAGCGGAAGATACATGTCTGAGTACAGACTACAAGAAAATTCCTAGTGGCAATGAGAAAATCATCGATACCCATAACCACACGGGTCCAGGCCCTCCGCCGGGATCCGTCTAACTAGTCGTCGTCGAGTCTCCACATGAAACGTCGATCACCATACCTGTTGTCGATCAAGAACCCTGAAAAGAGTTTGGGGGTAGTATCATGAGTACAGAAGTACTCAACATCCAACTGTAGTGGTCATCTGACCCAGCAAGGACTTCATCACTTGTCATTCTAGGACAACTAGTAGTTTACGGTAAGGATGGGGTAAGTGGTGAGGTTGCTGCCGCACTAGCATTTATGAAGTGGCTAACGATCTAGAGAGTAAGATAAGAAGCCAAGAATTCGATGAGGAATCGCCTCCAACAAGTCTTGCTATCAACTACTACGCAAACATAACACCTATCCTATCCTTGTCCTCCTCTTCGCATCCCGACGAAGAAGAAGCAGTCAAGGCACACACACGTTGATCAAGTTATATTAAGATTATCTCAGTTGTTGTTGTCTATGAACAAGGAGTAGGTCTCAAGTCGTCCATAACCGTGGACACGGCTTCTCGAAAAGATTTAACCCTGCAGGGGTGTACCAACTGCCCATTACAAGGCTCTGCACGCACGCCCATCTCTCTCAGTTGCTACCCATCACAGGCAACCATTTTATGATTTAGTTCCGAGAGATCCGAAACGACAGGTCCCTCTATCTAACAACGAACAAATCTGGGTGGCCCCCGGGGAGTCGACACCCAATCCAAAAGCCGGCCACGCTCTCGGATCGGACTCTTCCGTATGGCTAAGGTCGGGTTTAGCCTCTCCTATATAACAGGGGACTTCCCTAGCTCACCAGTGTGGACCAACAAAGGAACTCTGTCTCTGCTGGCCCGAGTTGTTTTAAATCCACTGGCTGAGGACCAGTTATGCATGCGGGTTTCAAATGGTAAATCAGCTTGGGCCACCACTAGAAATGTTTGAAGCTAGGTAGGTAAGAAGAGGGGACCCCATAGTATCCCACACGCGGTTAGGCACGCTTAGTCTTAAAACCAATACCCGGAACTCGGATCCTAGGTGACTCGAATGGAACAAAGCGTCGGGGCGGGATAGCCTAGACCTTCCATCCTTCGTCGAATGTAGTCAACATTATAATAATCATATCATCAACAATAATATAATAATGTGATATCCCAAACCAGAAGTAACAGGGTAACATCGTAGCATCCTAAGCATGCATACTAAGCAGGGGCTGAGCAACGAGCAATAGTAACATAGCAGTACAAGGTTTGCTGGGAGGGTACATGGCTGTATCGGTTTGAAAGAGGCTGTAAACATGTGGTAGGATCAAACATCGAACCTATCCTAGACTAGCATGCAAACCGCTAGTTGAAATAGAATGGATCATAAGTAATGCATAGTCCTTGCCTGTTGATAAGTCGGGTTCCGAAGGTGTAGTTGATCGCAAGCTCGCATCGTCTCCGAGAGATACCCGCGGAAGCACACAAGACGATAAACACTGGAAAGCAATCAACGAGCAAGCATCTATTACTACGAAGCAAACACGAGCAAGCAACATCAAGAAGGCAACACGAGACATCGCACCTACCGTCGAGAGCGGTTACTAACAGGTTAAGTGGAGTACTCGTCACACACGACGATACCGCACATTTACAAGGGTTCAAGTTGTTTAGCTACAGGTGATCAACAAAGGTTGTTAACATGGCATCTCACTCAAGCATGGCATAGCACACAAACATGAAAGAGGTGAAACATAAATAAACTATCTAATCTAGTCATTTTAAGTGGGGGGTAAAACCTGTACATGGCAACTATTACGGACCCCACGATAATTATTGCATTTGATACTGTTTTGCCCTAAAAAATATTTTATTATTTTTATTAGCAAGCAAGAGCAGCATAAACACAATCTACATGCAATTCTAACCAAGTTACATATAAGAAACATTTTAATCTGAGCAACGGTTAAAAAGTTATTAAAGAAACAATTTACGGTGGCATGCGATGTAATTAGCAGTCAAACAACATGTAAACAAAGTCAAACATGGCAACAAAGCACATTTTATTAAACTACACGAAAAACTAAGCAAGTTTCATGTTTAAAGCGTCGCGATCCGAGCTACCGTTTAAAAGATATGTGCGTCGCAAAATACTGAAACAATCTGCCAATTTAATCTAACGAAAAAAAAGTAAAAAGGCCTACTGGGCCGAGCCCACTAATGCAACAGAAAAAAAAGAAGAAAAATAAAAAAGGGTCTGCTAACCACTGGGCCAAGCCCAACATTGGCTGGCGGCCTGGTTGCAGAGGGGAGGGCGGCTGGGCCGTGGGCGCTGCGCGACCCACGTGCGCGACCACGTGAGCGGTTCGAGCAACACCGGCCTCGTCCCAGCCAGATCGGGCAGGCTGGCGGCGGTTGGCTCTGGTGGCCGGTGATACGTCTCAAACGTATCTACTTTTCCAAACACTTTTGCTATTATTTTGACATCATTCTTGCATGATTTGGACGAAACTAACCCGGACTAACGCTGTTTTCAACAGAGCTGCCTGTATGGTTTTATTGTGTGCGGGAAAATGGATTTTTAGACATCCCGGAAAATTCCCAGAAAATTACCAGAAAATCCACACACCCTATGGAGCCAGGAGCCAGAAGTGGGACCAGAGGGGAGCCCTGGGGGCCCCAGGCGCCCCCCTGGCGCGGCCAGGGGTGGGGCCGCGCCCTCAGGCCTCCTGGGCTGCTCCCCCCTCCTCTGGTGCCCTACCGAAGCTCCTATTTATCCCCGTGACGAGAGAACCCCAGAACAAAAGTCGTTTTCCCAGTTTCCATCGCAGAGCCGCCGCCACCCTCTGTTCTTCTTCGGGAGGGCTAATTTGGAGGCTGATTTGGCCTCCGGAGAGGGGAGATCGTCGCCATCGTCATCGCCATCACCACTCCATCCATCCTCCATGACTTCTCTTCACATGTGTGAGTAATTCCCTGCTGTAGGCAAAGGGGATGGTAGGGATTGGATGAGTTTAATCATGTAATAGTTCGTCAGATTGTTGGGGGGCATGTTGCCTATCATCTAGATTGGTGTTTATCTTCTTTGCTACAACTTGTTGTTCTTAATGCTTGTCACTTTGGGCCCGAGTGCCATGTTTTCAGATCTGAACTTATGAATATATTTGTGTTCTAGATCCTATCTATGAGTTGTATGCACCTATTATGGCCCGGAACCGGCGATCCCAAAGGTGACAGCTTGGGACACCAAAGGGGATGGTCCATGATTTGAGGATTTCATGTATCCATTGAGTTTATTGCTTTGTTCCGGTGCTCTTTGACAGGAGTACCTTAATCTCCATAAGTTCCTTTTGGCCCCGTTCGTAGCGGGATGGTAGGACAGAAGATGTTGTGCAAGTTCTTATTGCAAGTACACACAACTACCTACGGGATACATGCCTAATGTTTGATATTTTCCTAGATGATCATTGCTTTTCTGTGTGCCTTGCCACGTGTTAGAATCTATTATATGTTTACTCTCATCCATGCAGCGCCCGACCATCCATCTCCCTAGCCTACAGTGTTTTCAATCCTGCTGCTTATTAGTTGTTACTTTTGCTATTTACTTTTGATGTTGCTATCATCACTATCATATCACCGTTACCACTTATCTATTGTTGCAAGCAAGTATATTTCAGGTGCGGTTGAATTGACAACTCAACTGTCAAAGCTTATAAATACTCTTTGGCTCCCCGTGTGTCGAATCAATAAATTGGGTTAGCTTACCCGCGAAGACTATCTCGATCCCTTACACCTGTGGGGCATCAAGCAGCGTTTTCTGGCGCCGTTGCCGGGGAGCATAGCAATATTTACAAGTCTACTTGAAGTATCCTGCCTGCTGCATATCATCCGCTATGGGTAAGAAAGGAGACCCCAAGGTTCCGATCTTACCATCCCGTACAAGAAAAGGTATTGTTCTGAACACTAGTGCTACACTTGATTCACCTTCTGTTATGAGTAAGTTTACTTCACCACCACTACATGATGCTTCTATTGAGTCTGTTACTATGTCCGATACTTTTGATGATGCTTCCACTACTCTTGATGATGCTACTTTTCTTGGTCGCCATATTGAAACTCAGACTGCTAAGGCTGCAGCAAAATCCAAGACCGAGACCCCTACTACCTATATTCCTACCTGCAAAACCTTTGGTTACCCGAGCTTAGATGAACTCAGGGAGAGAATCCATGATGATGATTATGTTACTCTTGATGATGATTTTTGCAGGGAACTCAGAGAGTGTGTCGACTCTGACCCTGGAGCTGTTAAGGAGTTGCTCAAAAAGCACTCCATGAAGAACAAAGTTATTCCTGATCCTCAATTTTCCACATCTCCTATATGCATCACTGATCCTGATTATGATTTCTCTGTTGATCTTTCACTTATATCTACAGTCGAGGCTGACCCCTTTTATGGCAGAGAAAATGATGATGCTATAACACACTTGACCAAACTCGCTGAGTTAAGCAACCTATTCACTACTGATGAGAAGATACGAAACTTCTATGTGGCCAAGCTTTTCCCTTTTTCTTTGAAGGAGGACGCTAAATCATGGTACGATGCACTACCCTATGGTTCCATTAAAATTCCTCAGGACTTAGTCAAATTCTTTGTTGATAAATATTTCCCAGCTCATCTGCAACATGTTGCTTTGCAAAGAATCTATAACTTTAAACAACTAAGGGATGAGCACCTCCCTAAAGCTTGGGGGAGGTTTTGTGATTTACTTAAGGTTATGCCGGGACATGGGATCCCCAAGAATGAACTGCTTGATATATTTTACGCTGGTTTAACCGATGAATCCAGAACCTATCTGGATAGTTGTGCTAGTTGTGTTTTCAGGGAAAGAACACCGGACGATGCAGAAGAGCTAATGTGCAAAATTGCCAAGAACTATGAAGATTGGTCCGTCCCTGAACCACTTCTACCACCGAAAAAAGGGGCATGCTTGTTTTGAACCCCAAAGATATGCAAGAAGCAAAGAAGTCTATAAAGGAGAAATGTGTTAAAGCCGAAGACGTGAAGAATTTACCACCTATTGAGAAGTTGTGTGAGCCTACTACTCACCCACCCTTGGTAGAGGTACACTCTCTATTAGACTTTACTGAAAGTGACATCCCTAGAGGTAAGCCTCCCGACCAATGCTTAGATGAGCTTGATACTTTTATTGTTAAGCAAGACCATTTTAATAGGAAGTTACAAAGTCAGTTGCATGATAATTCTCTTTCTATCAAAAGTTTATGTGATGTTCTAGAGAGAACAGTTAATGATGTTAAATGTCTTGTTAAGCATTTTCATATGGTTCAAACTCAGCTTGAACAAATTTCTAATGTGCAAAAATATTTGCTTGCTAATAATGCCAAACAGGACATACAAGCTTATGGAATTAAAACTAGAGGTGGAACACACACCCAGGACCCACTCTATCCTGAGAGGCATCCAAAGAGGATCGAACAAGATTCCCAAGTACAAGAAGAAGACGAGATTGCTGGCTCTCCAAAGAAGAAGAAGAAGAAGAAGAAACACAAGGAGGCTGACAATCCCGATGATCCTATCACAAGTGAAAAGCCAGCTGTTGATCCTAACAGCATATCTACCTCTGATGCTGAAACAGAAGACGATGCCAAGCCTGAAGAAAAATACGCCGAGGAGGATGATCCACCCAAGGTAAGAGAAGAAGAAGCACCCGATAAACGCAAGAGGTACTCTAAAGAAGACTTCATCGCAAGAAGACATGGGAAGGAAAGAGAACCATGGATACAGAAACCCATGCCCTTTCCAGGTAAGTCCCTCAAATCTAAAGAAGAAGATCATTATAATAAATTTTGTGAATGGATGAAGCCTCTTTTTCTTCAAATTCCTTTGACTGATGCTATTAAGTTACCTTCTTATTCGACATATATGAAAGATATTGTTACTAATAAAAGAAAAGTTCCTAATGAGGCTATATCTACTATGCTTGCTAACTACTCTTTCAGTGGCAAGATTCCTAAGAAGCTCGGTGACCCAGGTATACCCACCATTCCTTGCTCCATAAAGAATAATTACGTCAGAACTGCTTTATGTGATCTTGGTGCAGGAGTGAGTGTTATGCCTTTCTCTCTTTACAAAAGGCTTTGTTTAGAGAAACTAATCCCTAAAGATATCTCCCTTCAGATGGCTGACAAATCAACAACTGTCCCAATAGGTATTTGTGAGGATGTACCCGTTGAAATTGCTAATTGTTTGATCCTTACAGATTTTGTTGTGCTTGACATGCCCGAGGATGGGAGCATGTCCATTATTCTTGGTAGACCTTTTCTTAACACCGCAGGTGCTATTATTGATTGTAATAAAGGAAAGGTCACCTTCAACGTTGATGACAAAGAACACACGGTGTATTTTCCAAAGAAGATCGACAAGAGGCATGGCCTTAACTCTATAGAGAATATCAAGACCGTGAAGATTGGAGAATGGGACTGTCCACTACATGTGCACCACAAATACAAACCCATTATGGTGGGGACAATGTCCATCAAAGTGAAGGTGCAATGATTACTTCATAAGAGGGGAGACTTCTTGTTCTATATATCGTCGGTTTGTTGGTAAGACTTGATCAACCTTACTAGTGAAGCTTGTTTTATATAGGTAAAAAGTCAAGCTTGTTATGTTTTCATTTGCTTTAGCTTTCATTCTCTTTGCTGTACCAAGTTTTTATGTTTTTGAAGCTTCACAATATTAATCACCACTTTAAGTTTTCAGAAAGTTTTGCAGCTTTTTGAACTCCGAGAAATTTTCAACAGTGAAGTTTTCAGAAAAATTCCTGAAAAATAAAAATAAAAATTTCCATGCCGGGAGTGACCCAGAGGCACCTGGGGCTGACCAGGGGGGCCACCAGTGGCCCAGGCGGCCAGCTGGCGCGGCCTGCCCCCTGGCCGCGCCCACAGGCCCCACTTCCAGGTATGTCTTCTTCCTCCTCCTTCCTCTCTCTCCAAAAACACGAGTTCTGCATTTGGTTCTTGCGTTCTTGCTGTTCTTGGAGGCGATTTTTGATCTCTCTCTACAGCCCACCATTCTAGCTGAAATTTTGAGCAAATACTCCCTGGTATGTAACTCCTTCACCCCTCCAATTAGATTTTTGATTGGAGGCCTCATTTGTGAGTATTTAGTAGCTTTTGGTGCTGTTTATATGAGCTTGCATGCATGTGTAGAATTTTATTTTTCAAGTGTTGATGCAAGTTTATGCCTTAGGTAAGTAAGTTGAGTAGTTTGCCTTAACTCACTTTGTTTAAATACTTGTTTTTTTAATTTGTCAAAAATTTCAGAAATGAGTTAGCTAGGAAGAGCAAAGGGGTGGCTTGGGAAGAAGAGGCCCGAGCGCTCCGATCGAGTTACAAGAGCTGCAGCTTCACCCTCGACTGCTAGGGTGAGCTACAACGAAGATCATGTGACCTTGGAGTTGTTGGAGAACACAAATCAAGCACGTGCAATGACTTTCCCGTGCGATGTATTCCTTGAAGTTGCAGGAATTAGGGAGGAGTTCTATAATCTTTGATCTAATGCAGGTTTGACACGGCTCGCAACGTGCCGTGTTACTCAGTATCAAAAACTCACCTCCTGTTTCATTAACAGTTTTAGATATAACCTTGATGCTGGTTCTATTGAGTTTAAAATTTACAATGATCTTTTGACCATGCCTTTGGAAAGGTTTTGTGAAATAATATGTGTGCCAAACGTGGGACAGACGGCGAAGATGAGATCTCAGCCCTCCGAGCTGAGAACCGTCTTGAACTCGCTCTGTAGCATGGATACGAGGAATATTCATCGGTGAAAGATCTCCAGCATCTTATTCCCACACCTCAGGTATTTTGCGTATTTTATTTCCAGAGGGGTGTTAGCTCGTGACAACACGAGCAACATATCTGCGCCGGATATTGCTATCCTGGCAACCGCCCTCTCAGGGAGGTTTGATTATAATGTGGGTGCCTTAATTGCTCGACGCCTTGCTATGAACGGTAACAAGGGAGACTTATTTGGTGGCGTTTACGCCACACTTATCCTAGAGTCTCTTAATGGCACCCCACACCCCGATGATAAGCCTTTTACTTATTTAAGCTTTGCCGTTGCTGCTATGAAAAGGCATAAGTTTGTTACCATGACTTCTGAGTTTGGTAACCTTGATTATATCTTGCGTTTCGGAGCTACCACGGAACGCAAGATCCGTCTACCGGCACCTCTTTTGTTTGATTTTTCTCGCAGGAACGGATGGTCCTTTGATGTTATCCAGTTCGATGAGTTCGTGGTCCAGCATCAGTTTCATAACCCTATGGACGGGGTTGTGCCCGACGAGGAGGAGCATGGTGAGTTCCCACCTTTCCAGGGAGAGACCATCACCTAGTTTGGTGAAGGGTCTGCCTCTACTTGGAGCGCGGATCCTTCTTCGTGGGAGGAGCCGAGGACTTCGGTGTATGCACCGGAAGCCTCATACGAGCCTTGGACTCACCCGTACTGCCCTGGAGCAAGAGGCTCCTGGGGACATTAGCTACTACCAACTTAGGCTAAAAGCCTAAGCTTGGGGGAGTACGTTCCCTTCTCACTTTTCCATTGTATTATCCATTTTATTCGCTTTGATCTTTTTGAAGTTTTTGCCCGTTTTTCTTTCTTTCTTTCTTTGCAAAAACAACAAAAAGATTTTCTCTTTTCCTTTGCTCTCTTTTAACCTTTAAAAAACCCAAAAAGATTTCCTTTCTCTCTTTAGTTTGCTTTGTTTTCAGAGATCAACTCGAATACGTGATGGCATTTGATTATATTTCCTACGTTCGATCGTGCAAGTGACCAGGCAGTAATGACGAAGATCGACGGAAGGGAAGCAACAAAGAAAGCCGGTATGAACTCTTCTTGTTTCTACTTTTGTACATATGCATGTACTTATGATCTAGAGACCAGCTTGTAGCGACATAGTGCTATGTTTACAATGCTTTCCCAGTGTTCATGCTTTCCTTGTGGCTAGTCTCAAACAGCTAGAGTACATAATGTGTTGTTGAAATGATTTACATGCATTGCATTGTTCATGGTTTGGCATACTGAAGTGGTATTTCCCTTCGGAGAATTTTTGGATTGACTTGGCACATGTTCACACATGCTTATGACTAAAAAGTCTACTTTTGCCTTGATGATCTTTTTGTTTCAGAATAGTTATATCACTTTCATGCCCGATTCAATGTTGCTTTGTCGCTCTGCATGATTATGACAGTTATTGCTCTCTAGTTGGTCGCTTCCCAGTCTTTTGCTAGCCTTCGCTCGCACCAAGAGGATTTCTGCTTGTGCTTCCAAACTCCTTTTTCAAACCCAGTTGTTCCATTTGAGTCCACCATACCTACCTATATGTGGTATTTACCGGCCACTCCTAACTTAGACTTTCTTGTGCCATCTCGAAATTTATTCAAAAGTTTCCCTTTTATAACCGTACAAGCTCATGGTGCGGTGAAGGGAAATCAGTGTCTTTCATGCCAAAAATATTTTGACGGAAGTTTTAACTAGTCAAAACAGAAAAAGAAAAAAATTATGAGAGTTACACCTCCCCCATACTTGATGATGGAGTGAAATGGACCAAATGATTCTTATGATAGGTGGAACGATACCCTCCTTCCATCCTTGAGGCAAAATAAAGGTTCCATAGACCATCGAAGATTTATGGATAAGGGAATATGTGTAAGCAAAAGGCATTATATATGGTTGGCATGGGAGATATTGAGAGACCTTTACCGTTCACCGTTGACTGGAAAGATACACCTCTCAAAAGAGTTTTATCTATGTTTTCAAAACCAAGAGCTCTGGCACATGCTTAGTCTTTGCTTCCTTTCACGGGTTTTCAACCTTGCCATCAAAAGCCACGGTTCGAGAGTCTCCCCTTCTTTCTTCAAAGCACCAACTATGAGAGCATAATTGTCATTCTTAGTGTAACATGCATTGTCCCAAAGTATTACATTGTCTTCTGCATGCTTGTGTTATTGCTAGTCTGAAATACTGAGTTCTAGTCACCTTTAAAACTCTGGAGGAGCTTCTGCATTTATGTTTTGCTTCACTCATGGAGGCTAGCGAAATGCCACTCGAGTATGTTCAAGTTATGTGCATTGTGATCCTGTCTTGATTTTCAGCAGTATATTATTTACTTTTAGTTGTTTGTGACTGATCACATGAAAGAAGAATTGCTTAGTGCATTGTCCTTATAGCATTGTTTCATTACTTGCTAAACTCTTTTCGTAGTACATGCTTATATACATCTAATGAAGCAAAAGAGTTTGTCAAAGTTTTCTTTGTCGCGTCCAGTTCGTTGAACTGAATTGCTTGAGGACAAGCAATATGCTAAGCTTGGGGGAGTTGATATGTCTCAAACGTATCTACTTTTCCAAACACTTTTGCTATTGTTTTGACCTCATTCTTGCATGATTTGGACGAAACTAACCCGGACTAACGCTGTTTTCAGCAGAGCTGCCTGTATGGTTTTATTGTGTGTAGGAAAATGGATTTTTAGACATCCCGGAAAATTCCCAGAAAATTACCAGAAAATCCACGCACCCTATGGAGCCAGGAGCCAGAAGTGGGACCAGAGGGGAGCCCTGGGGGCCCCAAGCGCCCCCCTGGCGCGGCCAGGGGTGGGGCCGCGCCCTCAGGCCGCCTGGGCTTCTCCCCCCTCCTCTGGTGCCCTACCGAAGCTCCTATTTATCCTCGTGACGAAAGAACCCCAGAACAGAAGTCGTTTTCCCAGTTTCCGTCGCGGAGCCACCGCCACCCTCTGTTCTTCTTCGGGAGGGCTAATCTGGAGGCTGATTTGGCCTCCGGAGAGGGGAGATCGTCGCCATCGTCATCGCCATCACCACTCCATCCATCCTCCATGTCTTCTCTTCACATGTGTGAGTAATTCCCTGCTGTAGGCAAAGGGGATGGTAGGGGTTGGATGAGTTTAATCATGTAATAGTTCGTCAGATTGTTGGGGGGCATGTTGCCTATCATCTAGATTGGTGTTTATCTTCTTTGCTACAACTTGTTGTTCTTAATGCTTGTCACTTTGGGCCCGAGTGCCATGTTTTCAGATCTGAACCCTATGTGTTTTTATGAATATATTTGTGTTCTAGATCCTATCTATGAGTTGTATGCACCTATTATGGTCCGGAACCGGCGATCCCAAAGGTGACAGCTTGGGACACCAAAGGGGATGGTCCATGATTTGAGGATTCCATGTATCCATCGAGTTTATTGCTTTGTTCCGGTGCTCTTTGACAGGAGTACCTTAATCTCCATAAGTTCCTTTTGGCCCCGTTCGTAGCGGGATGGTAGGACAGAAGATGTTGTGCAAGTTCTTATTGCAAGAACGCACAACTACCTACGGCATACATGCCTAATATTTGATATTTGCCTAGATGATCATTGCTTTTCTGTGTGCCTTGCCCCGTGTTAGAATCTATTATATGTTTACTCTCATCCATGGAGCGCCCGACCATCCATCTCCCTAGCCTACAGTGTTTTCAATCCTGCTGGTTATTAGTTGTTACTTTTTGCTATTTACTTTTGTTGTTTCTATCATCACTATCATATCACCGTTACCACTTATTTATTGTTGCAAGCAAGTATATTTCAGGTGCGGTTGAATTGACAACTCAACTGTCAAAGCTTATAAATACTCTTTGGCTCCCCGTGTGTCGAATCAATAAATTGGGTTAGCTTACCCGCGAAGACTATCTCGATCCCTTACGCCTGTGGGGCATCAGCCGGCTTCCGGCGAGGAAGACAGAGGACGGTGCGACAAGGGGAACGGGGGCGCAGGCGGGTCTGGGTGCGGCGGCGCGGTGTGGTCCAGGGAGGACTGGCAGGGCGCGGGGTGAGCTCCGGGTCGGCCTCCATGGCGGTCGCGGCTGCTTCCTCCGATGGCGGCCGGTGCACCTATGGGAGAGGAAGGGGAGGGAGGTGAGAGGAAGAGATAGCAGGGAGAGGAAGAGGGTGCGGGAAGAGGGAGGTCGGACATGGGGGCGGCGGCTGCTGGTCGGCAGCTCGCCGGCGACGGGCGTGGAGGTGCTCGGGGACGAGGCGGCTCGGGCGTGGAGGTTTCTAGGCGTGGGGATGCAAGTGGTGACGTGGTGCATCCTGGGTGGTCCGACCCAGATCGGACGATCCAGATTGCTGGATCGGGATCTGAGGTGGGGGTTGATGGGAGGCTACGAGGTGGCGGCGGGGCAGAGGAGCTGCACGGAAAGAGAGGAGGTTGCCTAGGGTTTGCCCATTTTGGTAGGGATAGCATTGCTATAAATAGCAAGTGGGTGTTTGGGAGGCGTTCGGGCCACAAAATGGCCCGTTTCGGGTCTGATTTTTCGGGTGGGCTAGAATCCGAAGATAAGCGGGGAATCCGGGGGTCCGGCTAAAGGCACACGCGACATTTTGTAAATACGCCCCTCGGACTTATATCGGCTACTATGCCTGGCACATCCGAACGTTCACCTACCCGACGAAGTCGGACACGCGCAAAATTTGAAACACAGCATCGCCACACTGTAAGCATGTCGTCTACAACATTTCACGCCCAACCGAGACGACGATTAACTCCCGATAAAATAACCCATCTAAATATAAATGGGGGGTTTTTCCGCATCGATGGTTATGGCTGGTCCTGTGCGGGTTTTCGCGATGGTGATCGGGTGAAACCCGGTGTCGCAAAGGTCGAGTGTCAGGGTGGCAAGGGTCGGTATCCGTTCGGTACGATATAAGAGGGGGGGAAATAATCGCCGATCGATAAATCGGGGATGCAAACACCGCAAACAAATCAGACAACCAAACAATTCACACCGAAAACAAAATTTTTAATTTTTGTGAAAACTGGGCTGTTACAACTACTTGCAACAAGACTTCTCCCTTGTGATTCAAAATACATTCTAAGTGCTTAAATAGGTGGATTTAGTGAAGAAACTATCAAAAATGTTTATTCAAATGTGACCATATTGTTCACAAGTGTGCATCTTGGGATGGCGAACAATGTTGTTGACGAAACTTTTCATTTTCTATGCATAAAAAATAATTTCCATTTTTCGAGTGCCCAAAATAAAAACAATTGTGAAGGACCTACCATATATTTATTGCAAAATTGGACCAAATCAATTTTCTAAAATATTAGGCCATAGTTGATGTACACTTGATCAAATGGTTGGGTGTCAAAAGGTTTGATCCACCTCTTGTGAAAAAGACAAATTTCCGCTGATTTAGTTGGAACTCGCTCAAGTTTGAACTAAAGCTGTCTCCTTGAATATTTCTTGGGGATGCATGGGGGCATCCCCAAGTTTGAGCGTTTGACCCTCCTGAATCTTCTTTCATCATCTTTCCTCGCACACTTGAAAACTCCCTTCATACATAACTCATCATAATCTGATTAGCGAGGTTAGTACCCATAATAAAATAATTTTTTCTCTACTGGAAATAAGGATATTCTTGAAGAGCTACTGTTTCTCAAGATTGCGAAAAAGTTTTTGCAAAGAAAAAGCAAGCTTAAGGTTTGCAAAATGAAGAAAAGGCAAAACAGGACAGAATCTGTGAAAAACCGACTAGCAGGTAGTAAAGAATTTTTTAGGGATACTTCTGCAACTCAAATCAAAAAACTCAGAACATACGAAAGTTCCTTGATTGTATAGAGCATGCTGTGTAAAACTTTCAGCTCAAAAATATGAACTGGGATTTTTCTATGATTTTTACCGTCACGAGGACAGAATCTGTTTTCTGGACAGCATGTCACAACTTTCACTTCCCTTGTCATATGATGCTATAATTGGCACAAAGCTTGAAAAGTAAAGATACAATGATGTTGCTACAGTAGTAACAATCATCAAGACCACTAAAACCAGAAGAAAAAAAAAAGGAAAACCTAAATTCGTTGCGGGCTGCCTCTCGAAAGCGCTTCTTTAAAGCCATTAGCTAGGCTTAAAGATTATAGAAGATGCTCTCACAAGAATAAGAATTTTGAAGCAAAAGAGAGCATCAAGAAGCAAATATGAAACACATTTAAGCCTAACCCACTTCCTTTGCATAGGCATCTTGTAAGAAAATAAATCAACGAAGCACAAAGTGACATGCATAGGAAGGTCGAAAAAGAACAACTTCAAAACTTTCAACATGAAGAGAGGTGTTTTAGTAATATGGAAGTTTCTACAACCAAACTTCCCTCTCTCGAAATAATTTTTAGTAGTATCATGAACAACATCAAGAATATAACTATCACATAAATCATGTTGTTCATGACCTACAAGCACACGTGTATAGTTTTCAACACGGTCTTTAGGATTATAAGATAAATGCAACCCATCACATTGAGCCTTGATAAGGGAAAAAATTCTCCGGAGTTGGAGGTTTCAAAAGGATAATATGGAAATCAAGTGTGGTTGCAATAGCAACAATTTCATGCTTAACATAAGGAACTATAGCAAATTCATCTTCGTAAGCGTCATCCATAGTGGCATCATGGCCATCAACAAAGCAAGTATCAAAATCATCAGAAAGGGATGTATCAAGTGAGTCCTCGAAATCATAGGATCCCTCTTCATAGAAATCATTAGCCTCTTCTCGGGCAGCAAGCATTCTATTTTTAAAATCCTCAATATAAGCATTGGAAGTATAATTCTCGAAGCAATAAGCAAGAACTGCAAAGTTTCCAGACTTGTGAATAGTATCATAGTACTTTTCAATCAAAGAAGCAATCTCATAAGCACCCTTAAAAGCAACAAACTCTTCAATCTTTTCAACATCAAAGTATTCATAAACACCTTTTGCATAAGAAGATAGGATCTCATTGTCATTAAACTGACATTGGAAAGGAAGGTGTTTACGATCTATATTAGAGCAGAAAGTAAAATCATAAATTTGGCATAAACACTCAGCATAGCAATAAGAAGTTTGTATTTGGTCCCATAAGTGTTTCCCTTTCTGAGATAGTCGGTGCCGCGTATAATGAGCATGCTCAGCCAATTATTTTCCCTCAACCAAGTCGGTTGGGTTTTTAGCGCGAGCACAAATTGATCGAAGACGGTCCAAGTGAAACATGTCCATCCTTCCATATTTGGGTGGTTCAGCACCCATGGTGAGGATAGCATCACTAGGCAAAGCAAGACAAAGGCAAAATGTAGCAACTATTTTTGTGGTTTTTCATATAAGACACAAAGGCAAGAGAAAAAATTGGAAAGTTAAACTAACAAGACTAAAAAGCAAAGATAAAAGCTAGTGTGCAACTCCCCTATCTTGAAGAGTGGAGTCCCCGTCAACGGCGCCAGAAATTATCTTTGATGGCTTCTCGCCCCTCGTTGGTCACCCAAAGTGGAAGGTTGAGATGTAGACAGCAGCAAATTTCCCTCGGTGAAGATAACAAGGTTTGTCTCCAGTAGGATTCCAACAACGACAGGAACGTGACAATGACGCCAGCAATTAGGCGGTTGACGTGGACCTCGACACACAACAGATAACTTTTCTCCCAACGAGTTCAGAGAGGTTGTCAATCCCTCCGGCCTTGTTGTTTACAAAGGATCAAACGCAAGGGATAATAATGATAGTGATAGCAACCGAAAAGTAAATAAAGCAGAAAATAAATAGTGGGTGTAAACAGTATTGGAAATATGGACCGGGATCCCATGATGTTCACTAGTGATGTCTCTCTCCCAAAAGACGATAAAATAGCCATGCGAGGTAAACAAATTACAGCTGGGCAATTGACAGGATTATGTGCGCAAACCAATGCTAACTATGCTATAAGGAAAGGAAGAGGCTCAAAAGCTTGGGCGGTACGCCAAGACAAGTAGACCGAAATCCATCTGCATCTACCTACTACTCATCCACCTTGAGATATCTATCCAGAACATCTCGCTGTATTAAGTTGCGAATCCCACCTGATGGCGCGAGAGTTGACGGGTGTAGTCTTCTCGCCCTTCGTTGGTGAGCCCCAAGTGGAAGGCGTGATGCAGCACAGCAGCAAATTTCCCTACGTAAAGATACCAAGGCTTGTCTCCAGTAGGACTCCAGAGATGATAAGTAGGTGTCAGCGGCGCAACTGACGCGGACCTGCACACAGACACAAATAACTTTGTTCCCAACGAAGTTCAGATAGGTTGTCAATCTCTCCGGTCTTGTTATTCATAAAGGATCAAACACAAGGGATAATGATAGCAACTGAAAGTAAAAGCAGAAAAGTAAATAAGCGTGGAAACATTAATGAGGATATGGACCGGGATACGTGATGTTCACTAGTGATGTCTCTCTCCCAAAAGACGATAAAACTGCTATGCGAGGTAAACAAATTACAGAAGGGCAATTGACAGGATTATGAACGCACTGCAATGCTAACTATGCTACAAAAGAAAGGAAGAGGCTCAAAAGCACGGGCAGTACGACAAAATAAGTAGTCCAAAATCCAACTGCATCTACTACTAATCATCCACCTTGAGATATCTATCCAGAACATCTCGCTGGTATTAAGTTGCGAGCCCCACCCAAAGTGTAAACCCAAAGCAACAGACAACTGCATTAAAAAGCACTTTGCGTAAAGTAAACAATCCTTGCAACCGCGGTTACAAGCACCGTTGTTTTCCCCCTTGTGGCAACAACACATCCCCTAGACTCATGTTTCTGTCACTCAAGCCTGTCATCGGGGGGCATGAACCCACAATCGAGCATAACGTTCCCTCTTGGGGTCACTACCTACTACTTGGCCAAAGCAATAAACAGCAACGGAGAACATGCAAGAATTACTTAGGAACAAAAATATAAGAGATAAAAACCAAATATATTACTCAATCCCAATCTGAACATAATCTCATAATCCATCAGATCCCATCAAACTCAGCATAGCAACAGCAGAAAGATTACAAAAGTGCCTCGATCCTGTAGGGCAGCTCACGAGGTCTGAACCATGAGGAACAAAGAGGGGAGGAGAACATCACATAGCTATTGATCACGGACCCATGGTCCAAGGAAAACTACTCACGAAACATCCGGGAAGCATCCATGGTGGAGAGGAGACTCCCGGAGGTTGGCCCTCCCTCCGGCAGGGTGCCGGGAAGATGTCTTCTGGTGCTCCCGATCTCGGAAGCGCGGCGGCGGCGGAACAGAGGCGAGATCGCGAAAAAGGGTTCTGTCCCAGAGGGTTTCACGTCACGGGGGATATATAGGCGAAGGGGGCAATCAGAGGTGGACCAGGGGCCCCAGGCGCCCCCTGGCGCGGCCAGGGGTGGGGCCGCGCCGGGTGGCCTCCTGGGCCACCCCTTGCTCCCCTTTGGACCCACTCGGGCTCTTCGCGAAGCTTCCTGTACGCTGATTTTTCCTATATTTTTCCCGGAATTTTTCTGGCACTTTTTATATGGGGGAAAACTGAAATAGAAAAACAGTAGAAAACAGGAACTGGCACTGGGGTGCACTGAGTTAATAGGTTAGTCCAAATATGATCAAAAGTGTATGAAAGTGTATCTATATCATAGCAATATCACACAAAACATGCATGAAGCAAGCAGAAATTATAGATACGTTTTGGACGTATCAACATCCCCAAGCTCAATTCCTTCTCGTCCTCGAGTAGGTAAATGATAACGGCATAATTTCTGTGGTGACATGCTAACAACCATATAAGAACTTTGAAAAGTAAAGCAATCAAGGTTAGAAATTCAATTCAAGTCATAACATGCAAGAGTCTATATTAGCACTGAAACAAGTAACAAAAGAACATTAGCCGCAAGAGCTCTCGCTGTCCGTGGCTCGAATGTCTCCAAATGGTGTTTGCGTGCAAGAAAGGGGATAGGGATATACGAGAAAAACATTTATTTGTTGAGAACTCAATCTACTAAAGTTTCACACTTGGTCTTTTTCTGGAATCTTATCTTGACTCGTCCCCAGACCACTAGCCAGGTACAAGTCAATTTGATCCACTCCTTTTCGATATTTTGAGCACTCATGCAATGAATGAGCGTAAGGACGAGAGTTGACACTTTGGATGGCAAAGAGAGGAGTACGGAGGAGGAAGACAAAAAAGGATGAGAAAGGCTCACATCAATGAGGACAATCATAGGCAAGATATGCCAAATGATAGATATGATGTGAGGAGTAGGGATTTTCATGCAACGGATGCACATACGAGCTAAGAAGCTCTCCAATGGAACTAGTGGGGTGCATCTAACTTGCTCGCTAATGAAGACCTAGATCTCGTTTGAGGAGGCTCATCCTTGGAATATGCAAGCCAAGTTCTATAGTGTGAAGGTCCCCACATAGCTATATGCATGAACATCATCTCTATGGAGTACAAGGATATAAAGGGAGTACTAGTGTGGATCTCTCAAAAGGATAGTAGTGTTTCCCCTTTCTCTCTTTTTTTTTCTTTTTTTTTCTATTTTTTCTATTTTTTGTGGTGGCCTCAATGGCTCTTTCTATTTAACTCTCATTTGTCCTCTTTGGGATCTTTTATTGTGTCCACTTTGGGATCTTTTCCTCACTTAAGGGCAACACTCTATTTTACAAGAAGGTAAAGGAGATCTTTCACACTTTACAAGGTACTCAAAATCATAAAGAAGATGTAACTATCATGATGTATGCAATGTATGTCGTTGCCAGTGTAGCAGGAACATGTATGACATGAAGATCAAGTCATGAAGAGGTGGATGTTGCATGGCAATATATCTCGGAAAGGCTATGGAAATGCCTTGATAGGTAGGTATGGTGGCTGTTTTGAGGAAAGATATAAGGAGGTTTATGATGACAGAGCGTATCATGCCAAGGGTTTGGATGTACCGGCGAAGGTGGACACCAACTCTCGGAGTGAGAAGAAGGCAATGCACGGCACGGGAGAGGCTAGCAAAATATGGGAAGGTGGAAGTGTCAACTTTCAATACTTACATTAGTCCGAAGAACTCATGCACTTATTATCGGTAACTCTCAATCTAATAAGGAGGTTCACAAAGAGACAAGTACCCCGAGGAGGAGTGTATGGGGGTTTGGTTATCCTTGCGCATCCTCGACTCATGGTACGTGAGTGTACTCTAATATTCGATCCCTCCAAAGATTAGTGATCCATCTAGTAGCTAGAGTTCTCAACTAGTTTTGTAGGTTTTGAAAATACACACGGATTTCCCAAAATACGACACCTATCACTAATAGGCTAGAGCTCTTCACACCAAAGGTTCAAACGTTACTCACAACAATACCTCAAAACTATTGCAAGTTACTACTAGAATTAAATAGCAACCTCAAGTACCTACTTTCAAGACAAAACACAACTCAGTGCAACAACCAACTCTCTTTAACAAGATAAACATGAAAACTAAAAAGAGTTCCAGCAACAAACTAAACAAAAGCCAAGGCTCTTGCTAAAGACAAACTAAGACTAAAACTAAACATGGCAGCAGCTATGAAAAGATAAAGAACACACAACAGCAAAAAGATAAGCAGGAAAAATCCTATGATGTGTTCTAGATTTTGAAAGTGGAGCGTGTCTCTCTCCCACACAATGTAAGACGGGATCTAACTTGTTATGAACAGCAAGCAAAGCTAAAGAAAACTAAAAATAAAACCTAAGAGCGAGACGCTCCAAGCATAGCACATAGCGCATGAAGTGATAAAAATATAGTGAGACGAAGGACGAACTGATGATTGTTGATGGAGAAGGGGATGCACGGGGGCATCCCCAAGCTTAGACGCTTGAGTCTCCTTGAATATTTATTGGGGATGCATGGGGGAATCCCCAAGCTTGAGCGCTTGACACTCCTGAATCTTCTTTCATCATCTTCCATCGCACACTTGAAAACTCCCTTCATACATAACTCATCATAAGCTGATTAGAGAGGTTAGTACTCTTAATAAAATATATTTTTTCCTACTGGATATAAAGATATTCTTGAAGATATACTGTTTCTCAAGAGTGCCAAAAGGTTTTTGCAAAGAAAAAGCAAGCTTAAGGTTTGCAAAAGTAAGGAGAGACAAAACGTGGCAGAATCTGTGAAAAACAGAATAGAAGGTAGTAAAGAATTTTTTAGGGATACTTCTGCAACTCAAATAAAAAAACTCAGAACATACGGAAGTTTCATAATTGTATAGATCACGCTGTATAAAAATTTCAGCTCAAAAAGATGAACTGGGATTTTTCTGGAATGTTTCTAGTCACGAGGACAGAATCTGTTTTCTGGACAGCATGTCACAACTTTTACTTCCCTTGCCGTAAGAGGCTATAACTTGGCACAAAGCTGGAAAATAAAGATACAATGATGTTGCTACAGTAGTAACAAACATCAAGACACAACAAAAGCAAAAATAAAAACCTAAATTCGTTGCGGGCTGCCTCCCGAAAGCTCTTTCTTTTATGCCTTTAAGCTAGGCATGATGCAAAAGAAGAATCAAGTTTTATCAAGAGAAAGAGAATAACTAGCCCGTGTAACGGACTCAAAAGGTAACTTGATTTTCTTTCTAGGGAAGTGTTCCATCCCCTTTTTGAATGGGAATTGGAATTTTATATTCCCCTCTTTCATGTCAATAACCGCACCAACGGTGCAAAGAAAAGGACGTCCCAAAATAATTGGACACAAAGGTTCACACTCTATATCCATAACAATAAAATCAACGGGAACATAGTTGTCATTGGTAATGATAAGAACATCGTCGATCTTCCCCAAAGGTTTCTTTACGGAAGAATCAACAAGACGAACACCAAAAGAACAAGGCTCAAAGGGCTTCAATTCAAACATATCAAATATTATTTTGGGCATAACGGAGGTACTAGCTCCAACATCACATAAAGCATAGCAAGAGAAGTTATTTAATTTAATTTTGATCATAGGTTCCCAACCGTCATCTAGCTTCCTAGGTATGGAGGCTTCTACTCTAAGCTTCTCCTCCCTAGCTTTGATGAGAGCATTTGTGATATGCTCCGTGAAGGCAAGATTAAGTGTGCTAGTGTGGGGGTCTCTAGACATTTTGTGTAGCAAGCTAATAACTTCTGAGAGGGTGCAACTATCAAAATCAATATCACTACTATCAAAGGTGGTAGTAGTGTCGTCTAGGCTCACTTGTTTGAAACCCTCTATGTTCATAGGAGTTTCTTTATCTTTGGTTGAGGTATTAGCATCACCATTAATAGGTCCAACGGGACTAGGAGTGTATTGGGTGCTAATAGTTTGGGTGTCCTCAACAATTTGGATAGTGGCAACTGTGTGGTGTGTAGGAAGGCTCTTAATTCTATCATCTTCCTCTTTATCTCTAGCCCACCTTTCTTTAAGTTTAGCCATCATCCTAATATTTTCATTAATTTGTAATTGGATAGCATTAATAGGAGTTGCCTTATTCTCCTCAAGGGGAGAGGTTCTAATTTTAAGCATCTCAATATCAAGGGCTAAGCTTTCTACCTTCAAAGAGAGATTATACAATTTAGCTAATTTCACCTCTACATTTTTGTTGAAGGCTTCTTGGGTAGTGATAAAATCTCTAAGCATGTTTTCCAATTCAGAAGAGGGGTTCTTGTTGCTAGGGTAGGTATTGTTGTTCCCATAGTTGGATGGAAACGGTCTAGGATTGTTAGCAAAATTACCCCTATAGCATTGTTGTTGAAGTTGTTTCTAGCAATAAAGTTCACATCTACTTGTTCTTGGGCAACCAAAGAATTTAAAGGGACATCACGAGGATCAATAGAGGGTTGCTTGGTAAGTAGAGACATAATTAAGTCAACTTTTTCATTGAGGAAGGTAACTTCCTCGACAGAGTTTACCTTCCTACCTGTTGGAGCGCGTTCGGTGTGCCATTGGGAATAATTGGTAATCATCTCATCGAGAAGCTTCGTGGAAGCACCAAGTGTAGTTGACATAAAGGTTCCTCCCGCGGCCGAATCTAACAGGTTCCGCGAGGTAAAGTTCAAGCCTGCATAAAAAGTCTGGATAACCATCGAGGTAGTCAAACCATGTGTAGGGCATTTCTTAACAAGAGATTTCATTCGTTCCCAAGCTTGGGCAACGTGTTCATTATCCAATTGCTTAAAATTCATAATGTTACTCCTTAATTGGATAATTTTAGCAGGTGGGTAGTACTTCCCTATAAAAGCATCTTTGCACTTATCCCAAGAATCTATGCTATTCCTAGGCAAAGATTGAAACCAGATTTTAGCGTCTCCCCTTAAAGAGAAAGGAAAGAGCTTGAGCTTAAAAATATCACCTTCTACTTCCTTATACTTTTGCATATCACATAATTCAACAAAATTGTTCAAGTGTAAAGCAGCATCATCTCCAGCACCAGAGAATTGATCTCTCATAACAAGGTTTAGCAAGGCATGTTTAATTTCATAAGAGGTAGCTGAAGTGGCAGGTGTAGCAATGGGGGTGCAGATAAAATCTTGGTTGTTGTGACTAGTGAAGTCACACAACTTTGTGTTTTCAGTGGAACCCATAGTAGCAACAAGTGTGGCAGATTTTTATGTGATTTTTGATATAAGACACAAAGATAAAAACTGAAAGGTAAACTAACAAGACTAAAAAACAAAGGTAAAGGGTAGTGTGCAACTCCCCTATCTTAGCACTCGGAGTCCCCGGCAACGGCGCCAGAAATTTGCTTGATGGTGCGAGAGTTGACGGGTGTAGTCTTCTCGCCCTTCGTTGGTGAGCCCCAAGTGGAAGGCGTGATGCAGCACAGCAGCAAATTTCCCTCAGTAAAGATACCAAGGTTTGTCTCCAGTAGGACTCCAGAGATGATAAGTAGGTGTCAGCGGCGCAACTGACGCGGACCTGCACACAGACACAAATAACTTTGTTCCCAACGAAGTTCAGAGAGGTTGTCAATCTCTCCGGTCTTGTTGTTCACAAAGGATCAAACACAAGGGATAATGATAGCAACTGAAAGTAAAAGCAGAAAAGTAAATAAGCGCGGAAACAGTAATGAGGATATGGACCGGGATACGTGATGTTCACTAGTGATGTCTCTCTCCCAAAAGACGATAAATCTGCAATGCGAGGTAATCAAATTACAGAAGGGCAATTGACAGGATTATGAACGCACCGCAATGCTAACTATGCTACAAAATAAAGGAAGAGGCTCAAAAGCACGGGCAGTACGCCAAAATAAGTAGACCGAAATCCAACTGCATCTACTACTTTTAGTCTTTCCGAGGGTCTACCAAGTTCAAAACTTGACTTACTTCCATGGATACTATCTCGGATTATTTGGCATTTAGCCAAATCCCGGAGTCAGGTCCCATCAACGCTTCTTTGTATATCACAGGTTTATCATTGTCGAACAACAATATCTCGTTTTACATATCATGAATGTTTGTACAATTTTTGTCTAACCTGTGTGGTTCAGCTGCGCACTCCTCTGAAGATTCAACAATCTTTGACAAGTTGCACTGTCCTCCCACTCACTCTTTTGTAAGAAACTATTTTTCTTCAAAACACATTGTTCTTAACAACAAACAGTTTTGCTTTTGTGTAGTGATAGAGGAATACCAAAACTTTTGGCATGACCTTAAAAAAGTAGCACTTATCTGATTTGGGGTTTTGAGTATGTCAAACATATGCCTCATATACCCAAATTTTAAGAAAAGACAACATGGTTTTAACAGTCCATACCACATCTAATATGGTGTCATTTCAACAGATTTGATGATGCTCTTTTCAGTGTAAAAGCCGTAGTCACTAACGCATAACTTTAATAAGTATAATGGCAAATTGATAAACGTCATATTTGATCTTTACCGTGTCATCCATGGCTTGATTACATCTCTCGAACACTTTACTCATAGTGATGTTCCGGGAGACGCAAGTTATGACAGTTCTTCACAACTCATCAGACGTTCACTAAACTTGTAACTAAAATATTACTTTCTACAATCTAATTTGCAGAAGCTTTATTTTCTTGTTACAATGAATTTCTATTTCACTCTAAAATTCCTTGAACATTTCAAAGATTTCAGACGTATGTCTCTATTGAACAGATATCCACATATCTACTTCAACTCATGAGTGAAGATAGGGAATCCACTGCACACAACTACACTTATTGGACTACACACATCATCATGTATGATTACCAATGGTTTAGTTGCCCGTTCATGTATGGCCTATTAACGGTGTTTTAGTCACATTACTTCGAGACAAAGATCGCAAGCGTCAAGTGATTCATAATCATATGACTCGAAAGTCCATCACTTATGGAAATTCTTCATGCATGTTATGTCACTTGTGATAAACGGCAGTGCCACATCTATGTGGTATTTCTGTCAGTCTTGCGACGTTTAGCGTCAGTGTTATGGATGTTTAGTATTATTATCAAGATTCATAACATACACCCTATTCATAATGGAAGTATGGCCTTTACGTTATTCATAGCTTTGAACAACTCTCTTGCAACAAACATGATTCAAAATGATGTTTTGCAACAAGGCTAAAGTGTAGTAACAATTTACTCAACTCTAAAATGAATTATGAAGATAATCATAGAGTCAACACACGGTATAGTAAACCTTTTACCGTGTTCCCGAGCGTGTCAAAACTCATCATTAGCTAGTCATAAAGGCCATAGTATTTCTTGCATCGAGTTGCAACAATATGCAATCGATGTGATATTCCGGTGATCAACAGTTTAATCACAATATACAGAATCCACAATTAACTGCTTAATCATGATTCCCAAGAATTACATCTCTTGACCAACAATGAATTCATCTATAACTCCGTATGACTTTCATTTCTGAGCTGGTTATTCCAGTCTTCTTTCGTTTTGCCTTTATACGTATCATAGTTCTATTTCCAATGTCACTCCTACTCACAGAAGATCACACATGATCAAGGGTGGCGCAGGCCATGGACTTTCCGGCGTGTAAGTCTTACTAACACCCTATGGAACTTCCTTTCCCTTAATCCTCATTATCATATGATCATTGTTCTTCTGGATCCCACACATCAGTTTTGTTTAGAGCACAATGAACATTTTCACTAATTCTTACAATCATACATTGTACTAGATATCTTATATCCAACATTAATTGTCTTACTACTGAAAACTTATTTTTCAGTTCCATGAATATAACATAACTATCCCAAACTTTTCGAAGTTCGGGTTTCATGATGGTGAAGACAATGCACTTAGCTGTCGTGGAATTCTAGCATTTTGGATTATGGACATAAGTCACATCATCCATAGCATCAGCGGGAGAGCATCAAAAATTTGCGATAGGACAAGCTCCTTCTCGACACTATTGAGGATAGTCCTCACAATACGGTACCAATCGTAAAGTTTTTACCAGATAAAACAGTTAATCAAAATCAATTGGGAAGGTGGTAACGCGAGCCATTATTCTACAACGATAATGCAAATACTAAGACTTTGTTCATAATTAAGTTGCACTTGTGATTAATCAATTTAATTACTTAGTGCGCTCCCACTCAGATCAATATCTCTCGTAATTGATGCTGGAGTGATTCAAGATCCAACCCAATCGTCCGCCATTGATGTGACATCACTGATGACTTAGACTGGACCGGTAGGCCAACTTGCCAATCACGCCAAAGGTGATTCTTGTTCATCTTTCGATGGGCGTGTTCCGGTAGCAAACTTTTATCCAAACCGTCAAGATAACCAAGTGTAATGTGCTGTGTGTTCTTTTAACACACCCGTCTTTTATGCGTCACACCGTGTGCACCCATGTGACATGACCTGCTCCGGTGTGAAACATAGTATAGACGGTGCTACAGTTGGGAGAACACTATCAACTTGATATTGTTTTGCGAGAGATCACCCTAATAAAACACGACTACCGCGCATCAAACAAGGGTGCATCAAAGGGATAAACATCACAGGCAGTTCATAAAATTATGTGATATAGTATAGCCCTTTGCTTCGTGAAGTCTTCATTGTCTTCACGTCGTCGTGGTTGAAGTCACCGTGTCCACCAACTTTGTCCTTGGCGCCGGGAAAATCACCACGGCTTCCGGCATGTGCGTCGGGGTCCACCTCCGCATCGTGGATCATCACCTTGCATCTATCTATTGCTTTGCCTCGAGCTAATAAACAGTTCTGGCACGCAGGCCATAATTAAGTGACAATCATATGACTCCAGTCATCATGCCGTACCACGACACGCAGGTCGCGAATAAATATTACATAACATATAGCATCTCATACAAACACATTGCAAATCTTGAAGGCTATACCACATCACATGCATACTCTGCAAAAACAAGTTAGATCGCCATCTACACGGGTTGTTGCAACTTTTATCGTGGTTGTTAAGCAGGTTTACAAGGCAAACGAGAAACCCTAGATAAAACAAAACACGATACTTCTTTTGTTGCTAGTTTAACATACGGGGTGCGTGCAGCAACTAATGCCACAAGCCAAACTTCGTTAAACGCGTGACCCCCGTGTGGATTTGAGTTCATAAAATCCACAAGCCCCTCCATGTTAAATCTTCTATTGCGAGATTAAGATGAGATCCAAGGAGTTTGATGTAGACCATGATCAAGGCAACCAGCATACTGAAAGCAGCATAGAGGGATCGATGGAAAACTCAATCCTTGTAGCAAAACCTCAACTTGCCATCAAGCATAGAAAAAATCACATGACAGGGAAGCAACAAGAAAATCAATGCCTCATATCACACATATGATCTAGACCTAAACATGCATCTAATCAAGGATCGCTCATGATACCACTGTTGGGAAACGTAGTAGAAAACAAAAAATTTTGGCCTACGAATCAAGAACCCAAGATCATCCAAGAAGATTGCATACAAGGTTTTAGGTCATGGCTCGCCAACCGATGTAGCGGAAGTAGAGTTGGTGAAGCTCGTGGATGTAGTGGAATTAGATCTTGCAAGTTCTCCCACGAACAGTCCCTTGATCAATCCCACGAACAAGTCCCGCGATCTAGTCCCACGGACAAGTCCCATGAACAAGCTCCTCGAAGAAGGGTCGAAGGTACGACCCCTCCATTAGTATCCACACATCCCGTAGCAGCAATCCAGCAGCGCTCCGCTGTCCAGAGATGAACGCCACCGATAAAACTAGAGGGAGAAAACCCTAACGGATTCCGATCTAGAACAGCGTCTAAACCGGGGTCTAATTGTGGAGCAACGGGGTTTAGAGGAGGGAGGGTGGCGCATAGGCCTTGGGGACAAGTTGTGCTGCGCCCCCCACCCCTCCCCCACATTATATAGGTGGCCAAGAGGCCCTTGAGGCGCAATAAGGGGGGTGGGGAGTCCAACTTGGACTCCCAAACCTCCCAAACCTTCCCACCGGAAACCTGCCATATTGGAGATTTGGACTTTCCACCTGGAGGGGGATTCCTTCCCCTTGGTGTGCCCCCACCCCTTGGCCGGCCAGGGCAGCCTAGGTGGCTTGCCCCCCAAGGCTAGGGGCGCAGGGGAGTGGGTGGTACTGTCCGGAACCTTCTGGAACCTTCCATGACCTTCTAGAAGCTTCCAGGACCTTTCGGGACATACCGGGACCGTTTCGGGACATTCCGGACACTTCTGGAGCACTTCCAGGACCTTCCGAGACCATTCTCGGACGTTCCGGAGCCATCCGGATAGTTTCCAAGACCATCCGAGTTACAGTTTAAGCCACCGGATGACCGCGAAGGTTGTCGGGACGCCCAGCGATTATCCGGAAACTATTCCGGTTGATCTAGGACTTCCCCAGTACCATTCTCATATGTTCCGGAACCACCTGGGACTACTCCAGAGTGATCTGGACATAACCTTAAATACCCAGAACTACTTCTGGTGCCCTTATGAACAATTCCATAAATCTCCGGAACTACTTCCGGTACCCGTATGAACTATTCTGCTTTGCTTCCACTAAACCTTCTACCATACTAGTATTCTAACAGACTACTGCTCGTTAAGTGTGTGACCCAATAGGTTCGGTATAATGCGGACATGACTCAGAACATCTTCCGGACATAGGTCAACAGCCTTTTGTCAATAGCCAATAATCAACAGCGGAGCCATGGACACCCATGTTGACTCCCGCACATACACGAAGAAACTTCGAGTGAACCATTATGTTTAGTCATGTACCATTCCCTTTGCTTCGCGATATATGACAAAGTTAGAGGAGAGAAGTTTGGCACCCATGTGTAACAACTTTTGAACACAAGCCACTCGTTATCCTCTTTGCTCGTTTGTCCCTTTTCTCGTTATCGTATTCCGGTATCCCCGTGACTGAATCACAATGCGTCTGGCCAGACTATAATGGATACCGTCATACCGAGTGGGCCCGAAGTGAATATCTTCTTCATCGTGAAGGAGAAAATCCCATTCTTGAACTATCACAGTCACTAGCCACACCATCTGACATACCCAGAACTTATTTTACTACTTCCCATTTACGGGAGGATTCATCTAAGAACCAAAGCATGTCTTCCTGTGTGAAGCAACTCGATACTCTCATGGTCTAAGGAATTACGTATATGATAACATTTCATGATATGTCTTATAACGTTGTTATGATGTGATCTCTAAGTATATCATTCAATACTGGGGTCGGTTCAACATCATTGTTCTGCTAACAATATGTTCCCATTGCTACTGACATCCTTGTTACAAGAACAATGTCCATGATTAAGAAAACGTAATCATCAGTTAGCACATGAGCTGGTCTTAGAGGCTAAACCAGGAACTCTTGGTGTTTACATTTCCACACATGCAAATGAGTTTTCTTCTGAATCTCACAGTCAGGGTCATTGCAATTATAGCACAGAAATATAAACATTAATTACGAACGTGGAAATATATATAATAACATTTTATTATTGCCTCTAGGGCATATTTCCAACAGAAAGAAGATCCAGGAGTGTCAAGCGCTCAAGCTTGGGGATGCCCCCATGTATCCCCAATAAATATTCAAGGAGACTCAAGCATCTAAGCTTGGGGATGCCCCCGTGCATCCCCTTCTCCATCAACAATCATCAGTTCGTCCTTCGTCTCACTATATTTTTATCACTTCATGCGTTATGTGCTATGCTTGGAGCGTCTCGCTCTTAGGTTTTATTCTTAGTTTTCTTTAGCTTTGCTTGCTGTTCATAACAAGTTAGATCCCGTCTTACATTGTGTGGGAGAGAGACACGCTCCACTTTCAAAATCTAGAACACATCATAGAACTTTTCATGCCTATCTTTCTCCGTTGTGTGTTCTTTACCTTTTCATAGCTACTGCCATGTTTAGTTTTAGTCTTAGTTTGTCTTTAGCAATAGCCTTGGATTTTTTTTAGTTTGTTGCTGGAACTCTTTTTAGTTTTCTTGTTTATCTTGTTAAAGAGAGTTGGTTGTTGCACTGAGTTGTGTTTTGTCTTGAAAGTAGGTACTTGAGGTTGCTATTTAATTCTAGTAGTAACTTGCAATAGTTTTGAGGTATTGTTGTGAGTAATGTTTGAACTTTTGGTGTCAAGAGCTCTAGCTTATTAGTGATAGGTGTCGTATTTTGGGCAATCCGTGTGTTTTCAAAACCTACAAAACCAGTTGAGAACTCTAGCTACTAGATGGATCACTAATCTTTGGAGGGATCGAATATTAGAGTACACTCACGTACCATGAGTTGAGGATGCGCAAGGATAACCAAACCCCCATACACTCCTCCTCGGGGTACTTGTCTCTTTTTGAACCTCCTTATTAGATTGAGAGTTACCGATAATAAGTGCATGAGTTCTTCGGACTAATGTAAGTATTGAAAGTTGACACTTCCACCTTCCCATATTTTGCTAGCCTCTCCCGTTCCGTTGCTTGGTGGCTTCTCGCCCCCTTCGTTGGTTACCCCAAGTGGAGGGTTCAGATGTAGTGAAGCAGCAGTTTTCCCTCGGTGAAGATACCAAGGTTTGTCTCCAGCAGGACTCCAGAGATGATAAGTAGGTGTCAGTGGCGCAACTGACGCGGACCTGCACACAGACACAGATAACTTTGTTCCCAACGAAGTTCAGAGAGGTTGTCAATCTCTCCGGTCTTGTTGTTTACAAAGGATAAAACGCAAGGGATAATAATAGCAACTTGAAAGTAAATGCAGAAAAGTAAATATAGCGTGGAAACAATGATAAGGATATGGACCGGAATACGTGATGTTCGCAAGTGGTGTCTCTCTCCCAAAAGACGATAAAATTGCTATGCAAGGTAAACAAATTACAGAAAGGCAATTGACAGGATTATGAACGCACCGCAATGCTAAGTATGCTACAAAAGAAAGGAAGATGTTCAAAAGCACAGGCCGTACGCCAAGGTAAGTAGACCGAAATCCATCTGCATCTACTACTAATCATCCACCTTGAGATATCTATCCAGAACATCTCGCTGGTATTAAGTTGCGAGCCCCACCCAAAGTGTAAACCCAAAGCAACAGACAACTGCATTAAAAGAACTATGCGTAAAGTAAACAATCCTTGTAACCGCGGTTACAAGCACCGTTTTTTTCCCCCTTGTGGCAACAGCACATCCCCTAGACTCATGTTTCTGTCACTCAAGCGTGTCATCGGGGGGCATGAACCCACAATCTAGCACAACGCTCCCTCTTGGAGTCACTACCTACTACTTGGCCAAAGCAATAAACAGCAACGGAGAACATGCAAGAATTACTTAGGAACAAAAATATAAGAGATAAAAACCAAATATATTACTCTATCACAATCTAAACATAATCTCATAATCCATCAGATCCTATCAAACTCAACATAGCAATAGCAGAAATATTACAAAGGTGCCTCGATCATGTAGGGCAGCTCACGAGGTCTAAACAATGAAGATCAAAGAGGGGAGGAGAACATCACATAGCTACTGATCACGGACCCATGGTCCAAGGAAAACTACTCACGGGACATCCGGGGAGCATCCATGGTGGAGAGGAGACTCCCGGAGGTCAATCCTCCCTCCGGCAGGGTGCCGGGAAGAGGTCTTCTGGTGCTCCCGATCTTCGGAAGCGCGGCGGCGGCGGAACAGAGGCGAGTTCGCGGAATAGGGTTCTGCTTCTGGGGTTTTCCCGTGACGGGGGATAAATAGGCGAAAAGGGGCAGCCAGAGGTGGGCCAGGGGCCCCAGGCGCCCCCCCTGGCGCGGCCAGGGGTGGGGCCGCGCCGGATGGCCGCCTGGGCCCCCCTGGCTCCCCTCTGGCCCCTCCTGGGCTCTTCTCGAAGCTTCCATCACGCTGATTTTTTATCTGAATTTTCCCAAAATTTTCTGGCACTTTTTATATGGGGGAAAACTGAAATAGAAAAACAGCAGAAAATAGGAACTGGCACTGGGGTGCACTGAGTTAATAGGTTAGTCCAAATATGATCAAAAGTGTATGAAAGTGTATCTAGATCATAGAAATATCACACAAAACATGCATGGAGCAAGCAAAAATTATAGATACGTTTTGGACGTATCAACATCCCCAAGCTTAATTCCTGCTCGTCCTCGAGTAGGTAAATGATAACAACATAATTTCGGTGGTGACATGCTAGCAACCATATAAGAACTTTGAAAAGTAAAGCAATCAAGGTTAGAGATTCAATTCAAGTCATAACAGGCAAGAGTCTATATTAGCATTGAAACAAGTAACAAAAGAACAATAGGTGCAAGATCTCTCGCTGTCCGTGACTCGAATGTCTCCAAATGGTGTTTGCGTGCAAGAAGGGGGGTAGGGAATACGAGAAAAAAGTATTTTTTTGTTGAGAACTCAATCTTCTAAAGTTTCACACTTGGTCTTCTTTGGAATCTTATCTTGACTCGTCCCCAGACCACTAGCCAGGTACAAGTCAATTTGATCCACTCCTTTTCGATATTTCGAGCACTCATGCAATGGATGAGCGTAAGCATGAGTTGACACTTAGGATGGCAAAGAGAGAAATATGGTGGAGGAGGAAGACAAAAAGGATGAGAAAGGCTCACATCAATGAGGACAATCATAGGCAAGAGATGCCGAATGATAGATATGATGTGAGGAGCAGGGATTTCCATGCAACAGATGCACATACGAGCTAAGAAGCTCTCCAATGGAACTAGTGGGGGTGCATCTAACTTGCTCGCTCATGAAGACCTAGAGCTCGTTTGAGGAGGCTCATCCTTGGAATATGCAAGCCAAGTTCTATAGTGTGAAGGTCCCCACATAGCTATATGAATAATGATCATCTCTATGGAGTACAAGGATATAAAGGGAGTACTAGTGTGGATCTCTCAAAAGGATAGTAGTGTTGCCCCTTTCTCTCTTTTTATTTCTTTTTTTCTCTTTTTTCTATTTTTTTTATTTTTTTGGTGGCCTCAATGGCTCTTTCTATTTAACTCTCATTTTTCCTCTTTGGGATCTTTTAAAGTGTCCACTTTGGGATCTTTTAATGTGTCCACTTTGGGATCTTTTCCTCACTTAAGGGCAACACTCTATTTTACAAGAAGGTAAAGGAGATCTTTCACACTTTAGAAGGTACTCAAAATCATAAATAAGATGTAACTATCATGATGTATGCAAGGTATGTCGCTGCCAGTGTAGCAGGAACATGTATGACATGAAGATCAAGTCATGAAGAGGTGGAAGTTGCATGGCAATGTAACTCGAAAAGGCTATGGAAATGCCTTGATGGGTAGGTATGGTGGCTGTTTTGAGGAAAGATAAAGGGAGGCTTATGATGACAGAGCGTATCATGCCAAGGGTTTGGTAGTACCGGCGAAGGTGGACACCAACTCTCGGAGTGAGAAGAAGGCAATGCACGGCACGGGAAAGGCTAGCAAAATATGGGAAGGTGGAAGTGTCAACTCTCAATACTTACATTAGTCCGAAGAACTCATGCCGAAATGAGAAAAGCATACCAAAAAACCTTGTCGGTATTTTCTCAAGCACTTGGCGGTCGTGGCCCTTGTATCCCGTTGCGACAACCGGATGCATTGGCCTTATAGAGCCGCAGACATCGCACGAGCCGCCGAACAGGGGACGAGGGGCCGAAGTGACTTTTTTATTCTTCTTCATCGCGTCCTCAGCGAGGGATGAGTGGATGACACGGTGGCAGTCGGCTTCCTAGCTAGCACACTCGCCGCCGGTTGGAGCCGCTGGAGGATGACCTATCGTCGCCAGAGAGACAGTGGCCACTCCCGACCTTGCTACCGATGGTGGTAGACGGTGTGACGATGGACCAGACAACATGTTTTGTCCCCAACCTTCTCTTCGTTGTGGGTAGCAGGGTGGGGCCGTGGGGGGTGGTTTGAGGCAGTATCGCACCGACGGCGGTGGGCGGTGGGGGTGAAGGAAGGGTCTTGGCTACCCATTCCGTCCGGAGTAGCGCACATCAACGCTGATGGTGGTGCATGGGGAGGTAGCGGCGGGAACGGTGACGCCCAACAAGCGGGAGAAGAGGTGGAGGAAGTTTATTCAACCGCACAGGGGTGTGTGTGTGTGTGTTTAGCAAGGTTTAAAATAGCGGGATACGGGATATATCGGCGGGGTTTTTTGGCAGCTATTTGGGGATAATTGATACAAAGAATGTAGCTATATCGGCGATATATCGGGCTATTTGCCGATATTCAATGAAGGAAACAAATATCGGCGAGCTTTCCTAAAAGATATATCGGCCAAATATCGTTCAAATATCGGGCTATCTTAAATCATGGTGTTTAGTAGGCACCCGGGCCAAAATCCGAAGTTCGGCTAGGTCTGGTTTAAAGAATTTTAGAGATCGGTTAGGGATGTCCTTACATAGGTAAGTTATAAACTAAATCTTTGGACAACCGTTTATTGTTTCAAACAGAGTAATAATATCACAGCTTACACAAATACTGAAAAGTATTTCTTTTATACCAAAAAAGAGCTAAATTAAAACAAATACACACATACTATACTAACAAACAAGAGAACATTACAGTAGGTGTTTTAGAAAGGTTTCATGGCTTGTAACAGGGAGGCGAAACCAATCTCATGCAAAAACAAGCGCTTGACGTTCATCACGCCATCTCCGTGGGTAACAAGCCTCGTGACGACGCGTGCTTCCTCCTCAGTTCCCAGATCGAGCCGGAAGAAATCACTTTCGCATCTCCATGGAGTTGTCCAGGATAGGATGACGGCGCCACTCCTTTCCCCGAAACCCACGACGCTCAACGCCAGGAGCGTATATGGGTAGGCGGGAAGCCCCATCTGTCTCGCGATCTCCACACTGCTCATCACCACCTGCCGGCTCCACGTCGCCGCCGCCGACGCCAACGCAGACACGGGCGACGTCAACGTCCACATCGCTATCCCTCCGCTCTCCGCGATGAGGAAGCACAGCCGGCCACGCACCGCCGCCAGGCGGAGTTGCGTGTCTCTCTTCATGCCTCCCATCCTGGTGATGCAGCCCGGCGGGAGCTCCATCAGTGTCGCCTCCCCTGCGTCGAGGTCCAGAGCGAGGATACGATCCCAGTGGAAGATGGCCTGGACGCAGCGGGGCAAGAAGACGGTGCGGCCCACGACAGCAGAGCAGTAGGATTCGCGATCTGCGTTTCGGACGTTTAGGTAGGGCACCGAGACCTCGCGTACGGCGCTCCATCGGCCGTCCTTGGACGAGAACGTCTGGTATAAGAACCGTTCGTTCCTGTCAACGACGAGCAGCTCGTAGGACCGCCCGACGCTGAGCACGACGTGGTGGTACGCGTCGGGCAAGCTGGTCGGCGGGAGCGGGGTGACGTGGCCGGTGAGCGTGTCGCACGCGCACAGCTCAGGGACAGGGAGAGCTCCGCGCCGGCGGAGGATGAGGAGCAGGCTGTCGCGGGAGGCTACGGGCTTGAACGACTCCCAGAGGCTGCAGTCGTGGAGCTTGACTGGCCCTGGGGTCTGGATGATGCGGCGGGTCTTGACGTTGCCGTGCTTATCTCCGTGTTCTCGGAAGGAGATGCCGAGGAGGAGGGCCGGGTCGAGGCCGTCCTCGGCCGCGAGGCGGCGCCTGAAGGCCGGTTCGAGGATGGCGCGGCGGAGGATCCTGCCGGTCGCGGCGCAGCGGACGACGGTTGTAGGGTCGGTGAGAGCGACGATTTCGAGCAGGAGTTCCACCGGGAGGGATGGTGGCTCCAGCTCGTTGGACAATGTCTTCATCTTTTTAAGAGTCTCGGCCGACATTGTCTGCTTGTTCAGGACGTGGGATCCTTCTTCCTAGCTAGGACTCGATCGATCTCTTCTTGTGTCTTTATTAGATCCAGCAATGAATTCTAATGCAAAGTGGACAGTAATTAGAATCGGCAAGTTTACCAAATTCAGATTGCATTTACTGGTATCAGTTCGGATTAGAATCCTCCCCGGACGGCTACTTGTTGACGAACCACACAAGTAACCGGCCGGGGTGTAGGCCAACACGGTAAATAGCCTAAAATAGTTTCAGATTTTTTGGCAAAGTAAAAGAAAATTGAATTCCGTTTCATAAAGTCCACACTGAAGCCCGTCCACCAAAGTGATTTTCCGTCCTAAAATATCATTATGTCGATATATAGCGTGTACAGCTGACATTGAAACCTACAATTCGAAACGCTATAAACTTTCTATATATGTTCAGGAAGATCTTCTAGAAGAAAGACAAAATCTGCCTTTTCAATTAACTATAGTAGCAAAAATGCTCATGTGTTGCAAGGAAAGAAAATATTCATTTTAATGAACCATTGGTGAAGTCAAGAAATTATGTCGTAAGACAATGGTCGCTCAAGAGAAAAAAAAAAGGATATATTGTTTGAGCATCGTGGCGTGAGCTCACGTGATGTGTATGATTCCGAGTAAATTTATCTGCTTGAATGTGAAAACTTAACATTATCAATAACTATAAGGTAATCACAACAACAAGCTAATCAATCTAGAATAACACTTGCTGCAGTAGCAAGTAAACGAACCTAGATGCATATTGCCATAGAAAAACCTCACAATTAAACATATCTTCTTTGTTGAATGCAACTTCACCAAGCAAACCATAAAATTTTCTTATATGATCAAAGTAGTTTTTTTTTCTGGGATGATAACACTTGTATTACTCAAATAATAGGGGGATTACAATCATCAATGGCTAGTTCAAGATTAGCTGGGGGACCGGACCCAATCCAAGTCATTGTTGTACCTTCTATTCTAGCCAAACTAGCGAGATAATCACTAACTCTATTTTGTGAATGGTTGAATATGAGTAATACAAGAATCACAAAATGATGAACTATTTTAATCTCTTCAACTAAAGATGAATAGGGGAATCTATCTTCTTCTTTATTCCATATCATTTTGAAGCCATGTATGAGTATAATTCTGCAATAATAGGAAGATTGCTAACCAATGAAGATCCATCTTGTGGATGAGATTTATCCTAAGTGGGTTACCTTTGTGAAGCCAACTACAGGCCTACAAGGTAAGAAATACTCACATTATTTCCATAATTCTCAAGCGATTGCTATGAAATATGTGGAGAGGGCTTTTGAGATTTTGTAATCCCTATTTACTATTATGCGAGGACCGACTAGATTTTGAGATCAAGAGATTCGGTACCTCATCACAATATGATGATGATGCACAACATGATAAATGAGAACAAGCATGGGCAAGATTTGGATTACACCAACTATGACCTCATGGGACAACGGGTGCAGCCGAATAGGAGGTAAGACTGAATCCAATGCTTTCTTCAGGTGTACAATGATATTAGAGATTCCAAGACGCATGAAGATCTTCAAAAAGGTATCATGGAGGAGTGATGGATATGGTATGAGCAACAGAAACCCTAGTTTTATATTTGTTGTATTGTGTGCTCTTTTGTACTGTTTGATGAAACAATTGTGTTGCATTTGATGTTATGAATTTATTGAACTATGTAATAATCATTTTGACAAAATATAAAAGAAAGAAAATAAATAGAAGACCAGGGCTGCTGCCCCGACTTCCATCTTTGCTAGAAGAACCGTGCCATATAGGGCCGTCGTGAGGCTCTGACCGAAGGTCCCGCCACACGATGAGGATGATGGCCCCGCTGCAACCATCCGTGATAGGGGATGAGAGCCCGCCCCCGTCGCCCGCTGATACGTCCAAAACGTATCTGTAATTTCTGCTTACTCCATGCCTCTTTTGTGTGATATTGCTATGATATTGATGAACTTCCATACACTTTTTTATCATACTTGGACTAACCTATTAACTCAGTGCACCCCAGTGTCAGTTCCTGTTTTCTGCTGTTTTTCTATTTCAGGTTTCCCCCATATTAAAAGTGCTTCAAAAATTCGGGAAAAATCCAATAAAAAATCAGCGTACAGGAAGCTTCCGGAAACACCGAGGGGGGGGCGGGGGTAGAGGGGACCCACCAGGGCCCTAGGCGCCCTCCCGGCGCGCCCCAGGGTGGGGCCGCGCCAGGGGGGCGCCTGGACCCCTGGTGGCCCCCCTGGCTTCCCCCTTCGCCTATTTATTCCCCGTGACGCAAAAACCCCGAGACGGGAACCCTTTTTCGCGATATCTCCTCTGTTCCGCTGCCGTCGCGCTTCCAAGATCGGGAGCACCAGAAGACCTCTTCCCGGCACCCTGCCGGAGGGAGGAATCACCTCCGGGAGCTTCTCCACCACCATGGATGCTTCCCGGATGAACCGTCAGTAGTCCACCTTGGACCATGGGTCTATGATCAGTAGCTATGTGATGTTCTCCTCCCCTCTTTGTTCTTCATGCATAGTCCTCGTGAGCTGCCCTACATGATCGAGGCACGTATGTAATATTTCTGCTCTTGCTATGCTGAGTTTGCTGGGATCCGATGGATTATGAAATTATGTTCAGATTGTGTTTGAGTAATATATTTGATTCTCCTCTTTTATATTTATGTTCTTGAGTAATTCTTGCATGTTTTCCGTTGTTGTTTATTGCTTTGTCCAAGTAGTAGGTAGTGACTCCAAGAGGGAGTGTTATGCATGATTGTGGGTTCATGCCCCCCGATGACTAGCTTGAGTGACAGAAACATGAGTCTAGGGGATGTGCTGTTGCCACAACGGGGAAAACACCATCTAGGACAACTATGTAATAATCATTTTGACAAAATATAAAAGAAAAAAAAGACCAGGGTTGCTGCCCCGACTTCCATCTTTGCTAGAAGAACCGTGCCATATAGGGCGGTGATGAGGCTCCGACTGAAGATCCCGCCACACAATGAGGATGATCGCCCCACTGCAACCATCCGTGCTAGGGGATGAGAGCCCGCCCCCGTCGCCCGCCACACGGCCTTTACGTGTCTAGTGACTTACATGCAAAAAATTAAAATGATACTCCCTCTTGTACTTTTTTACTCCGCGTAGTAGATTTGCGTGAAGTCAAATTTTACAAAATTTGACCAAATTTATACTAAAAAATATCAACATCCACAATACCTAATATATATATATATATATAGGGTGAGACTATTCGTCACCCTGGGTGAGCCCCCTCTGTTTTGACATCAATGCACCATAATTTTAAATTTCATAAATTTTGTCTTATTTCATACGTAAAAAGAGAACGTAAAAAAATATAATCGCCGTAAAATATATTTTATATTACATAAAATTACAAAGGTAAAAATGATGGTGTAAAATATACATAAAATGTAATTTTTTGATCTTATAATCAATATTTTTGTTTTTTCATGTCAAATTTTATGAAGTGAATCCATATTAATGTAACTATTCATCACCCAGGGTACAGAATAATTTATTCTTCACCCGAGGTAATTTTACGAATCTTTTATAAAAAATTTACATTTGTAATACAAATAGTTACATTAATATGGATTCACTTCATAAATTTTGATATAAAAAACAAAAATATTGATCATAAGATCAAAAAATATATATTTTATGTATATTTTACACTATCATTTTTACCTTTGTAATTTTACGTAATATAAAATATATTTTACGGCGATTATATTTTTTACGTTCTCTTTTTACGTATGAAATAAGACAAAATTTACGAAATGTAAAATTATGGTGCATTGATGTCAAAACAGAGGGGTGAAGAATAGTCTCACCTTATATATATATATATATATATATATATATATATATATATATATATAGATATAGATATAGATATATATTATGAAACTACATTTAATGATGAATCTAATCATATTGATTTAGCATTGTGAATGTTTATACTTTGATCTACAAGTTTGGTCAAAATAGAGATGATTTGACTTCGAACAAAACTTATATACAGACTAAAAAGGACCGGAGGGAGTACTGGTTGCAACGGAGACACAAATTCATATATAACATGTACTATTTATAATTCACGTGCACATTAAGTGGTATTGTTCTTTTTTATCATTAACGCATTTTTTTTTATTTTTCCTCCATTGGATATGTCCATCTCCGTCCCCCGCTGTGCCGCACGATCCTCGACCCGGCCTTCCGGCGCCTCTATCCGGCCCTCCTCTTCGGCGTCTCCTTCCGGCCGGGAACACGCCAACCACGGCAACGTCAAGACACACCGCGTCATCCACACCCCAGGGCCAGCCGAGCTCCACGCCCTTTTGAACGACTGCGGCCTCTCGGACTCGTTCAAGCCTGTGGCCTTCCGTGACAGCCTGCTCATCCTCCGCCGGCGACACACTCACAGGCCACGTCACCCTGCTCCCGCCTACCAGCGTGCCCAGCGCGTACCTCCACGTCGTGCTCAGCGTCTATCGGCGGCAACGTATGAGCTGCTCGCCGCCGACAAGGACGCACGGTTCCACCAGACGTTCTCGTCCAAGGACGACCGTTGGAGCGCCGTCCGCGAGGTCTCGATCTCGGCTCCCCACCGAAGCACGGCTTGCGACTCCCACTGCCCCGTCGTCATCGAACGCACCGTCTTCTGTCCAGGACACCGTCCACTGGGGCCATGTCCTGGCTCTGGACCTCGACGCAGGGGAGGCGACGTTGATGGAGCTCCCGCCGGGCTGCCTCTCCAGGATGGGGAGCGTCAAGAGAGACGGGCACCTCCGTCTGGCCGCGGTGCGCGGCCGGCTGATCTTGCTCGTCGCGGGGAGCCGCGGGATAGCGATGTGGACGTTGACGTCGGCAGCGACATGGAGGCGGTAGGCGGTGATCAGAAGCATGGAGATGACAGGCAATATGCATGTTGAGGACTTGAGGTGAGTTTTAGCTAGGTTTACGGTTAGGGGATTGCTAAATCTCAATCGATTAAGACTTCACGAAGTCTCAGTCAATGCTATATTCGTGATATCATGTGTGAAGATTCGTGTAAAAAAACTTACATGTTTTATTATTTGACCGAGACTTCGTTAGATCTTAAGGGCATGTACAATGGTTGATAAGACTGTTTTATCTTAGCGTCGCCACGTAATTTAGATATGACAAAAAAATACGTGATTTTGTTAATTTTGTATAGCTCGTATACTCCATCCGCTTCTTTTTACTTCGCATATAAGATTTGTCTGAAGTCAAACTTTAATTTTATAGAAAAACCTATCAACATTCATAATATGAAACCAATATCATTAGATGCGTCAAGAAAATAATTTTCATATTGTATAACTTTGATGTTGTTAATATTGATACTCTCTAATATAAATTTGATCAAACTTCAGTTTGAGCATTTTTACGGACACGGAGTAAAAAGAAACGTAGGAGTATAACTGTATTTCATCGTTAAATTTTAGAGACATGTAAGATACATCCATATCTATGTGTGTAATTTTTCCAGTTTTTTTGGAAACCTGAAAATTGAAGTTATTAAATTTTAAAATTAAGGGCTCCATGTAGCTTGAGCTCAAAACAAAAAATCCAAGAAAAATATACCCTCTTTTAGGTTCTCATGGAGTCCACAATAAAGGCATCACACATGGCGGAGTTTTTGACCAAATATTAACGACTGTTGTGGAGCTCGGTTTGTGTCTCACATGCGTTGACATGACCTAAAATACCCATGGCTTATGATTTTTAAAAGTATTTGTTAACACTTATATTCAAAAAAATAAAAAAATACTTTGGTTTTTAAAAGTGGGAAGAATATTAAAATAAAAATAAAAATATCCACATTGTATAACTATTTGAAAAAAATAGAAAACTTGAAAATGTTCATGAAATTTAAATATGTTCATGAACAGAAAATGTTCATGAATTTGAAAGGCGTCAATGATTTAATTTTTTTATGAATTTAGAATAAATGTTGACCACTGCCAAGTGCCATGTCATATGTTCTTTTCTCATCTCTTCGACATCATCTCGTTTCTCTCTTTCTATAAGAAAAATAAAATAGCATGCTTCATTTGCATCGTATGCTAACATTATAAGTTTTTTTCCATAGTATTGCCTGGGTTATTGGATTTTATCAAGTTTTTATTATTATTTTGAAGCCAAGCTTTTAACTCTGCACTAAAACATGGTAAATACACAGAATATGGAAAAAAAGTATTAAAAACAGTGAAACTTTTGTAATTTTTTAACCAATATAGTACAATCTCAGATAAAGTTGATATACGGTTGGAGAGAAACTTGTTATTTTTATTCCAATTTTAAAGTTTAGGTAGAAAATGGAATTGCATGTTTTTTTTTAATATTCGAGTGCATCCAGAGTGACAAATCTAGTTGAATTTCAGAAGAAAATGACATATGATTTAAGTAACATGTGGTATATATACAAAGTCTGATCCAGTCCTTTTGTCAAGCCATATGTACAAAAAAACATCTAACAGTGATGCCGCCTATATTTTCCTTTCGCAACAAATCCGAGTCGCAGCCGATGAATCAAAGATTCAGAACTCGAGCCCACTATTCATCTGGATGGAGAACCATGGCCGCCCGAACCCGTGTAGTGGGGTGTCTACTCTCAACACCAGTCCCGAGCTCGATGCGCCGCCGTTCAGCCTCGATCTCCCCAGCTGCACACACGAATAAAAAGATTAACTAATCAACCATGTACCAATGTTAAATTAAATCAGGAAGTAAAACCATCGGTGTAGAGTATAATCATTACACCAACCAGTTCATCCAAAAGTAAGGGGGGCAAATGCACTTCAACGATAATAAATACTTCTTTGGTTCATAAATACAAATATTTTGGATTTTTCAACATTGACTACATGCAGACTGAAATGAGGGAACAAACACACTAAAACACGTGCTAGATACATCCAATTCAGAAAATGTTAGAACATATTACAATTGTGAATGGAGGGACTATGAAAGTAGTGGATACAGGAGAAGACTGACCGATAGAGAAGCGTAGGCGGAGGGGGAGGCGGTGTGGGAGTAGCCGCAGGCGACGTTGGCCTCCTCGCTCACCGAATGGACCAGCTCCGTCGACACCCCGGGCCGGCTCCCTCCGAACGTGGGGCACACGCTGTTGTTCATCACAAAGAAAGACACACACCATGGCAACCAGCTTGGTTATTACGTACACGATCCCCATTCCAACAAGATCAACTGCAGCATAAACAGAGAGGTGTTGCAACTTGTGAGTGTGTGGACTTGCCTGAGCTGCAGTGCCGGCTGCAGCATGAGCCCGCACCTCCTCCAGGAGAGCGCCTGGACCAGCCCCAGCGACAGGGACTTCTCCGGCCACTGGACCGTCGGGGTGATGCTGCCCCCGCTACCGTTCTGCAGAGCAACGGCGGTGAGATCGGAAAATGCAGATAGAGTTTTGAGGGATCGGTCAGGTAGGTAGGGTGCTGCTGACCTTGTAGGAGAAGCTGATCCGCTTCTCCCCCGGGAACTTCCCGTGGGCCTGGACGATGCCGCCGCCGCCGAGGGGAAGGAAGCCGCGCGCCGTGAACCCGTCCCCGGCGACGTACCTCAGCTGCCCGTTCGGGAATTGCATGTCCATGAACGACTGCTCGATCGATTGTTTCCCAAGAGAAGGAAAGTTCAGGCAAAGACAGTGTCGAAATCTCATCATCACTACAGGAAATTCAGTGCACTGATGGAATGGAACTCACGCAGGCGAATGGGTTGAGGCAGATCATCGACATGAAGAAGCACCTCCGGCGAGCTGACCAGTACGCCGGGCACACCGAGTGCACTCCGTTCTGCACACGAACACATATCATCAGATCTTACAGTTACAGATAAGATGTTAGATTCAGTGTGTTCGTCGGTTGTTTATTACCTTGCGCTCGAAGCCGTACCAGACGAGGTGGCGCTTGGAGAGGTGCACGGGGAAGAGCAGCGTGGTGTCGCGGAGGAAGAGCACGGGGCCGAGCTGCACGAGGAACAGCGGCGCCGCGCCGCCGTCGCCGCCGCCGCCTCCGCTGCTGGAGTGCGACGCCTCGGCGCGCCACAGGTCGCCGCGGGCAGCCACGGAGCTCTCCACGTCGTTCGTCCTGCTGTCGAACGCCGCCGACAGGACCATGCTCCCCTGCGACCGCGCGAGCCGCCCGGACGCGCCTACATCCGGACGATCGCCGCAGGAACCGGCAACACCTTTGCTCCGCGCGGCGTCGTCGTCGTCGTGGGCCGTCGCGGCGCCTCTGCCGGGGACGAGGATCCTCCGGTGCCGCTGAGCGTACGCGATGTCGAGGCCGTCGTCGATGCGGAGGCGGCGGAAGACGTCTCCCACGGCGCGGCCGAGGCGGCCTCCCGCGCTGAGGAAGGCGGCGGCGACGCCGGAGAGCTGCTGCTTCTGCGGGGGCGGCGGGAGCGGGAGCGGGAAGAAGGCGGCGATCCGGCGGGCGAGGTCGTCGGGGGAGGACATCGCGCGCGGTGAGCGGAGAGCGCGGCCGACGACCGATCGGGGAATGGCCTCGGTGGATAAGGGGCTCGGCGATCGATCAGAGACCTTGCTTGATCGGAGAGAGCGCGACAGATCGGGGCAAGGGGGGGGGGGGGGGGGGGGGAGGCCTCGCCGCTGGTGGATAAGGGACTCGTGGCGGGAAAGGAGTTGGGGAGGAGGATGCCGCGGGGGTCCTGCGTGGACGCGGTGTAGTGGGAGTGAGGTGCGAGTGCGCGCGGGGTCTGTGTGCTGGTCCTGTGGACGTGGTTTAGGAGAAGGGGTTGTGGACTGTACGTTTGAAAAATCTGTTGGGTAGTGTGTGACAGGGAGAGAGAGTGTGCTATTCTATGGGCCAGTCCAGCTCCGCAAACCAAATGGAGCTGCCCCCAAAAAGGCAAAATTCTTGGGGTTCAAATCTGCATAGCATTTTTCTATGGGTCATTTTCAAGGACATTTTTTTGGTTTTGTGTTGAATCTTCAGGCAAACTCGACCAAATTAATGCGCCGATTGCTATTACGACGACACGAATGAATAATTTTAGCATTCCATGTTTATTCTATGAAGAAGAGATGTCACTAGTGAAATTTATGGATCCTAGTCCATTCATCCTTGTTACTTCCAACCTTGATGAATGCGCTTTAATTCTCACGTAGTCTTACTTATTTCATTTCTTGCTATCATCATTTACCACCACAACTTGCACAAATTCTTGTGACTAGCAAGGCTACTGAGTCGGACAATCTCAATTGTTAGGAGACCAACACGAGTATTATAGTTGTGTGCAAATATTGATCATTGTCTGATGTTAAGGAATTCCATTTTGTTTGATTAACGGTAAGGTCATCCACTTGGAAATTGATGTTGCCTACAAACCTCTACGTTTGAGGTCCAACAACTTCCTAGCTAGATTAGGGGAAGCAATGTATATGCCATGAAATAAGGCGAAGTATCCAGTGAAAACAATTTTTCAGTGAAAATCTGAAAACTTCCCTCACTAACCAGTGGATCGACTAGGAACGGTAGGGATCAGAGGTGGGATCCTAAACCAGACACTTAAACACAATTTTATAGATAACCCCTTTGTCTTTATCGACGGTTAGAAAATTCCTTGAAGCTTGCCCACTGCGACGTCTTCGATCTGGCACCGGCCACGATGCGCCCTCCGTCGGCTGGGAGCCCTTGCCTTTCGATTATCACGACGTGACCTCCGCTGACTGAATCCCTCGCCCTCGGACGCCCATTATGTTTCCTCCTTAGCCCACGACGCACCCTCTACCTGCTAGGATCCCTCACTTCACTGGCCATGAATCCATGATGCGCCCTCTGCTGGCTGTGAGCCCTTCGTAGCTAGCTATTGACGTTTTAGTTTTATCTCAACATGATTATTGTGATGTTTCTGAACCAGGATGATTTGATGTACTCCTATGTGAATATGCAGTTGTAGTGTTGTACTAAAATATGCAGTTTTGTTACACATAAACCAGTCAAATATTCTAAATTTGTACCTATATACAAACTTATGTATGCATTGTGAATGTGTAGAAGGCAAATGTCATGAATACAACCAGGCCTCAGAGTGAGATAGCAAACGAACTGAAAACGATGCTTGAAACACTAAATCACTATCCACCATAGAGTTTAGTTAATCAATTACTATACATCACAAATCCACAATGCCAAAGCAAAGTGCCACCAGGGTTCATACATGCTCCAAGAGAAGCTAGCACATGAGCTACTTTTTTTTTGCGGTTTAAAAGACTTTACTACTCAGCCCCAAAAGTGGGCAAATCCGAATTACAAGCATCCAAAACAGGAACTGGACCACTACCAAGCCAAACTTTGGTAGTAGAATCAGAGAGGGCAAGTTTTGCTAGAGAATTACTAGGAACACAAAAGCTAGTGAAAGTAAAAGCATAACTATTCAACATCTCCACAAGTAATTTGACCTCCGTCACCAGCAGCGAGTAGATTGATCTACTAGCATCTGGGCCTTCCAGCAGTTTAAGCACCGTTCTTGACGAGCACTCAATGATGATCTCCTGTTGTTCCCTATTGATTGCAATTTGAATTCCTTCACAAATAGCGTGCAGATATCCTTCCAATTCATCTTGACATGAAGGTAGTTCTCTACAAGCTGAGAACAAAATTCCACCTTGATGATCTCTCAGAACCATCCCGCAACCATATCTCCCAGAGCCTCCTTTTATTGAACAATTGAGTTTTACCATTCCTTCCTCGGGCGGTCTCCAAATATGGGTTTTTGCATTTCCCATGACCGCATGTCGATGATCTAGATCAATGACAACAGGAGCCTTCCCCTTCCTGTCTACCGGTTGTTTATCCATGCCATATATCGAAATTAAGTACCCAATCAGAAAATCCCTCGATACAGGAGTCGGAGGAGGGGTCTTGTTATGGGTTATTTCATTTCGGATAAACCAGTTGCGCCAGAATATGAGCATTACCTTTGTTCTCTGTAAGTTGTTCAGCCCGGCCAGAAAACCCAGCATCCACTCGACGCCTGTAGTGCATCTTCAACATTGTCTGCTACTCTGCTACAAGTACAGCAACATTGCCACATTCAATCGGGTACTACAGGTGTAGTGCATCTTCAACATTGTCTGCTACTCTGCTACAAGTACAACAACATTGCCACATTCAGTCAGGTACATCAACCTCCCACATTCAGTCAGCTTCCATGGTCAAGCATCACCAGGGCTGCCAGGTCGCTATCTGTCAAGCAGCACCGAGTTCGCTGAATCGCTGTTGCGTTCCCAAAGACGAAACCGTTGGGTAGCCGTCGACTTGGGGCGACACCGATGCCGCCAGGTCGTCCTCGCATCAGGTAAGCGTCGTGGCTGCCGGTTCATCGTCGGGTCTGCAGTGCCGAGGCCACTGGGTAGATATGCGCGGCGGAAGGCGAGGGATTCTAGTCGGCGAAGGGCGTGTCGTAAGCATCGGAAGGCGAGGGCTCCCAGCCGGTGGCGGGCGCATCGTGGCTGGTGCCAGATCGAAGACGCCGAAGTGGGGAAGAGTCTAGGGATTTCCTAATCGTGGGTAAAGACGAAGGGGTTGTATGTAAAATTGTGTTTAAGTGGCTGGTTTAGGATCCCACGTCTGATCCCTATCATTCCTCGTCGATGCACTGGTTAGCGAGGGAAGTTTTCAGATATTCACTGAAAAACCGTTTTCACTGGATACTTCGCCATGAAATAAATATTGAAAACATGTGATATTGTGATATGTGTATTGATGTGTAGCTGGAGCTGCATTGCTAGCACTAATCCTACCGGGGTGCTAGCTGTGCAACCCAAAGCCCTCATGGTGAAAGATAATACCATATTCATGCTTGTTTTTTATTAATGGGGGAGAACACCTCGTGAAAGAGGATAACAATGTTGGCTAATACAACCAATATGATGACTAAAAGTTAATGTCCCTTTAGCTATCATCGGTCTCACCTTATATAGGGGATGAGGCCTACGAAAAATGCCAATGTAGCTCGAGCTACTTGTAGCTCGTTTTTTTAGAAAAATCACAAAAAATAGTAAAACAGTTCAAAATAAATTTAATTTTTTTATGAATAAACATACACATGTATAGGAGATTTGTATCGATTTTCATACCATTATGTCTTAATGCGCCACGGGAATAAAAAAGACAAATACCTGATTTTAAATGGGCTTTTTTTATCTTGTTCTTGGGCCGAAATTTTGTTATTTTCGGGCAGACCTCATATTACAATATTTTTCAACGAAATTTTACACGTTTGAGCGGAATACACATAAGTTTCCACAGAAAAAAATTCAAATTTTTTTGAAACTTTTAAATACTGTTTTCGATTTTTTCAAAATAACGAGCTACAAGTAGCTCGAGCTACACCAATTCGCATCCATGAGGCCTAGGGTTATATGGACAAACCGACCTATACACCAACTAAGATTAGGAGTCCTCAATGTATACGATAAGTTGATGAAGCTCCTGGAAATAGGGCTCCCGTGCGGTTCCAGGAGACCTACCAAGGCCTACACGAAGGGACAGTGGGTTAAGGTCACTAGTTGATGACAAAATAATGTTTCTTAACGTTCAAAAAATGTATGATACATTTAAATAATTGTTTGTAATTTTAAAAACTATGTTAATGTCATTTACAAAAAAATACCATGTAAAATATTTGCATAGTTTTGAGATTTTTGCATTATTTTAAAATTGTTTCAATGTGTATCTTAAAAGTTTTCACATGTATTTAAAAATTATTCAAATATTTATTTAAAAGTTATTAATCATATAATTTTAAAATTTTAAAACTGTATAAAAATGGTTTAGATGTAAATAAAAGATGTATATTGTGTATGAGAAAATGGATATAAAAATATCCTCTAATAATAAAAATCTAATGATTTTACAAAATAATAAATATGTTTTATTATTTATTATATATTTATGAAAAATAGAATGTATAAAAATTATAGCCATATGCTAAAATCAATTTGAAAAAAGTAAAACCTGTGGAAAACAAAGAAAAACTGAAAAGGAAAAAAATATAAATAGAAACACAAAAATGTTAGTTTATACAATGACGCATCACAACAAATCATACAGAGAATATAAGATAGAAAAACTCAATCGACAGATACATTAGTGTGTGAGCCAAAGGCGAAGTGAAGCTTTGTCACATAGGTCCTGCCAGTTTCTGAAAAAGAAAACACAGATCCCACCAATCCTAGGTAGTTGCACATATCATTATTCACGCAATAGGAAAAAAATCATATATCATCAGCTCATGCGGTCTTAATATTATGGTACGTTTAAGGAACCAACTTCAGTTAAGAAGGATTACAACTATTAACTGGTGTGATGGTAATTCACAGTGCCATGGAGAGAGCAAAAATGGTAAATTCAGCACGTGCACGGCAAATTCGTCTGACTAAAATTTTGTTACTCCAGTGCCATGGAGTACAGTGAATTAGCATTTCTTTTTTTAGGGGTTACACATTACAGTGAATTAGTATGTAAGTGTGTTAAAACTATTACCCGTGTCAAACAATATTTTCCATCAAAGTGATTCGCGTTTGACGTCCCTTCAACGAACAGTCGCTCTGCCTAATTTATTGGGCTTTTGGCAGTGTGGGCCCATATAATTTTCATTCTGGGCCGTAGTGTCGATAAGCCCACTGCGCGCTATGGTTTATGTAGGTTTTCAGTTCAATATTTCCTTCTCGCACGCAGCTTCGATTCCCTCCACCCGCCGCCGCCGGAGACGCCACGCCCTCCGCCGTCGCCGACCCGCCGGAGGCAAGCAGAAAACAGAGGGCGTGAGGGAGATGTGGTACCTTTGCGTCTTCTTCCACAGGCTGCTGGACTACCGGCGACCGGAGGTGCAGTCGCTCGCCGAGCTCTTCGGCGGCCCCGGCACCGGGGACGCCGTCCAGTGGCGCATGCCCGAGAACCACCACGAAGACTCCCCCTTCCACCTCGTCCGCCTCCCCGGCGACGAGCGCCTCGCCGCGCAGATCGCCAACCGCAGTAAGCGAGCTCCCCTCCTCATCGTTCATTGATTTCTTTCCGGCATCTCGCGTTTATCCAGGAGACACCTGCATTTGCCAGGCCTGCTCGTGAAGGGGATCTATGAGCTGTGGGGGCAAGGCGCCACCTACGACGAGCTGGAGAAGGCGATACGGGAATACTCCGACGAGAGGAAGCTGCCGTACCTGACGCCGGAGAGCTCGTTCAAGATCTTCGTCGACAGCTTCGGCAAGGCTATCAGCTTCGAAGAACAGAATGAGATCATAAAGAGGTTCACTTACATTCCATTCGAGGTAGTTAGTGCCACAATTCCTCTACTACTACCTTGTACCATTGATTAATTCAGAGGCATTTATGGATGCAAATTGTTCTTTCTTTTATGATGGGCGTTATTTCTCTTGTTTCAGGGTCGTGTTAATTTGAAGAAGCCCGATCACAAGTTCTTTGTCCTGGAGACCGACGATTACGGACCGCAAAATGGCCTCCCACCGGTCTCTCAGAAGACGGTGTTCTTTGGCCGGGAGGTTGGAGCGGCCGATAGGCATCTTATACCGACGTATCAGTTGAAGAGCAGGAAGTACATTGGTCCGACTGCAATGGATTGTGAAATGGCGTTTCTCATGGCCAACCAAGGGCTCGCAGGCCCTGGGAAACTTGTGTATGACCCCTTTGTTGGCACTGGGAGTGTTTTAGTCGCTGCTGCACATTTTGGAGCTATGACTATGGTTTGTGCTTATTGCAGAAATTAATAGACAGCTATGCTTTTGTTAGTCGATGCCTCGCTTATAAAGTTTTTTCAGGGTGCAGATATTGATATAAGGGTTGTGCGGGATGGTCGTGGCCCTAATTGCAACATTTGGAGCAACTTTGAGCAGGTAATTAGGGTGCTCTTGACCAAATTTTAATTCAGAGAAGCTTCTTGCATGCCTGCCACGAGACTCATCTGAATCATCACTATTAGCATCTTGAAGTAGTAACATCTTATTTAGTTTCTGAGTTGATGGATACCTATATATTAATGTATTGACCATATTGTCTTATTTAGTACAAGTTGCCAGAGCCTCTGTGTGTGCTACGAGCAGATAACAACATGCCACCTTGGCGTCCAGGATTGAAGGAGGTACTATCCTGCATTTTGTGTTGTTTATGCAATGATTCAGTGTATCATTGTTGCAGTTTTGGAATTGTTCATTAGTGACTGATTGGAAATGAAGAAAAGTATCAGCAACTACTTCCCTCTTGAACAAATGCATGTCACTGGGTGCTTTAGTTGTGCTTTAAGTCTTGCATGGACCCACATGACATGATACTCACATAGACACATAATTGAATGCTTATATGACCTTCATATGGGGGCGTATGGTTGGTATATCCATCTCTGAAACAAATTAATCTTGAAATGTGTGTTTATTAGTCCCATGAGAAAATAATGGATGGTCATTATTTGCTTAATACTCCTTCAAAACGGTACCTGGAGCATACTGTGTGATATATCAACTGGATTATTACTATCTAGAAAAACGTTTGGACTATTGTGTGATAGAACAACCTGTACCATGTTAACATTGCATTGTGGTCTACAACTTAACATTGCATCTTTCTTTCCTTAGATGCTACTATTATGAGGTTATCTTCTGTGTAAGCTGTATGCTACTCCTCGGATACTGTCTTATTGTATCACCTTAGTCATAAGAAATGACAAACTGCTGCTGCTTTTGTCCATCAGATATTTGATGCAATCATTTGCGACCCCCCATATGGTGTCCGAGCTGGTGGGCGCAAGTCGGGTGGTCGGAAGCTCCTGAAAGGCATCATCCCTCCCTACACAGTTCCGGACGAGAAGAGAGAGAACCACATCCCATCAACCGCGCCATACAGTCTCGCCGAATGTGTTCACGACCTCCTCCACCTCGCTGCGAGAATGCTGGTGACCGGTGGCAGGCTCGTCTTCTTCTATCCATTACTCCGGGAGGACGATGTTGCCGACGTGGCAAGATTCCCCGAGCACCCCTGCTTCAAGCTGATCTCCTCGTGCGAGCAGATCCTGAGCCTGCGGTACAGCCGGGTTCTGCTGACCATGGTGAAGGTCGGGCCCTACACGGAAGCGATCGAAAGGATGGGCGAGGAGCGGCACCAGGAGTTCAGGGAGAACCACCAGAAATGGATGGAGGAGGGCAACCTGCGGTCCGCCGTGTTCAGCCCGGCGGAGCATGACGGGAAGCCCAAATTCGATAAGGATTCCAAGCCCAAGTACAGAGGCAAGTACGTGTAGTGCTGAAAACACGGTGGGGGACTGACATTTTTGGTTAATTGATCTTGTGTTGTATGTGTCTTTCAGTGATAATAATGGCTCTTGTATGGCTTGTGCTAGGTTTACAAATAGTGCAAGCAGCTGTATTATGATGAACTCTCAACAACTTGATATCGTGCCAGGCTATCACGGCAAACTGATTGATATAACATAGTGAATCATTCATTATGCAGAGCATTGAGGGATGAGGGTAGTAGTAATGTAGATGGATGTGTTGAACAATCTCTACAGATGTTGGTCTTGTCTTGGTTATCATACAAAGCGTTCATCAGTGCTTAGCTTAGCACAGCTTGACATGGGTCATAAGTCATAACAGGACAGAAGAAACTGTTGAAATAAGGCATGGGCTTTAGGCCCATCTAACAATTTCAGAAAATCTCTAAGGGCCCATGTGGGAAAAATGACATGGGTGTGGTGCTAAGTTTAGTCCCACTCCGGAAGTGGAGGGGGAGTTGCACCTCTTTATAAGGTGGGCTCTCCTACATGCTATTGAGCAAGTAGAAGAGTGAGAGCTCACGCGCGCTCCTCCTCCGCCGCCCGCCTCGCCTCGCCTCGTCACGACGCGCGCGCCGCGGTTTGCGGAATTGAGCCGAACTCGGCTGTGTATAAAAGGAGAATAGATCGCATCTGTTCTTCCTCGCGCACCGCCCACGTCGTTCCACGCACTGCTGCTGCCTCCGGCGATCCCATCCCGTCCGCCGCGTGCACGGCTGTGCGGGAGAGCAGGCCTCCGGAACCGTGCTCCTTGCGATCCTGCACCGGGAGAGGAGCAATAAGGTTTTTGGGGAGCGTCTACGACGCGACTGCTCGCTTCCGCTCCGACTCGTCTACTTCGACTACTTCCTCTACGTCGCCATGTCTACCGAAGCTGAGAAGGCCGCCGCCGAGAAGCTCGCTCAGGAGGAAGCCGCCGCCGCCAAGAAGACCGCCGACGAACTTGCTGCTGCTAGCAGCGCATCCGCTGCTGCGATCTGGCCGAACGGAGGGTATGATCTACTCACCCCGTTCATCGTTGTTTTCATCTATGCCATGCTTATTGTCTGCGTACATATATGTGTTATCTGCGTAGATCTGAGTTGCATGGTTAAGTATCAGTATAAGATTAATCTTGCATGCGTCATGTTCATGATTTATCTAGGGATTAAATTGCTTGGAAAATTGCTAATATATCCAACAGAAACATCTGGCTAAACTTAAAACTTGCGATTGCGATTGTAGATTGTCGATCCAGGTAACTAACAGGGTTGGATTCAGTGCCGTTTCTTCCTAAAAGACATCTTGAGATCTTCCTCTCCATGGGAGAAGTCGAGCGCTTCGATCAAATTCAGCCGCGTAAGTCTGACTGAACTGAGCTGCTCCTAGTAGATTCAGAGGAACATTGAGAATGATTGTGGGCAGTTCATCTGATGAAAAGATCCACAGTGCATGCAGTTCATCTGAGTCTAGTCGCTGCACTTCATGTAAACGAGTTGCAACATGAGATCAGTGGGCGATAAAAAAAGAAACCCGGGTCGTTGATAGAAAAGAATAGAGTGTAGGGAAACAAAAATTCAAAAATCGCCGTTGCCGGGGATCGAACCCGGGTCACCCGCGTGACAGGCGGGAATACTTACCACTATACTACAACGACATTGTTGTTGTCGATTTAAAACTCGAAATAATCACTAATATTCACCATTTTTAGACACCTAACGGTTTCCAGTGGAAAACAAACCTGCCTATGTTTACTTGTACGAGTAGATGTTTGGATCCAAGGTCACCATATATAGTTCCCTTTTCCCATGTTGCCCTTTCACCGAAAACTCTTGGGAAAATATTAGATTCAACCGGCAGATCTTTTGAGCGGGTCGTCTGTCTGCGCGACCGTCCGATCCAACCAGATGCAATGGCGCACGAAGCAATTAAGGCGAACCGAACCTTTGCAACAGAGCCTATGTTGCAAAGGTCCTCTCTTGCAACAGAGCATCTGTTGCAAAACTCACAGTGATGATGAAAAAGAAACTCGCAGCGGTGATGAAAAATATTTCATTTAAAAAAAAAAGGTTCTTTGCAACAGAGCCTGTGTTGCAAAGGTGCGATTGCAACAAAACCTCTGTTGCAAGGCTCGCAGCGGTAGTCGAGGAAGAAAAAAGTAAAAAAAAAATACAGGAGGTCCTTTGCAACAGAGGTTATGTTGCAAAGGTTCAATTGCAACAAAGCCTCTGTTGCAAAGACTCATTACCTCGTGCGCGTTCGATCGGATGGATCGGACGGTTGCTGAACCGGCGGATCTTTTCTAAACAACGTCCGGCGGACGCGTAGCGTCGCCCATCGCCATGGCCCCTTTTCCCCTTGATCATATCCTGACAGTTTCGTTCACTGGTGCTGATTAATGACATCTCTAACCGGTCCCTTAAAATAGTTTAGAAATGTAAATTACTAAATTTTTAAGTTTACTTCTTTAAATCGGATCTAGGCAAACTCTTAATTCTATTAATACTTACTTGCAAAGTAGCGGAAGCAGTATAGTTTATTGGTGAAGTGCGTCGGTTTTCGCAATAAGATTATACCTCCCAACCGTAAGATTTTTTTCGCGGTGATCCACCGATCTAGAGTCAAAGTAACCGACTCCTTTAAGGTATCGATCCACACATGCGAAAGTAGTGATCCGACAATAATTCCTTCTCCAGGAAGAAGAGGAGAAACTAGAGAGAGAAGTAGCCTAGCTGCGTCTCTGTCTAGATCGACTATACGGGAGAGATAGAAGTTTTGCAGATAGCGTGGTATCCTTCAAGGATTTGGCATGTGCTCTAGAGGGAGCTTCGAGTGGGGCTCCTCCATTAGCCCTGCGGCCGCCACCGCGATGGAGAGGATCCTAACGTCGTGAGCGGGGGGGGGGGGCGATGGAGGCCCGGTCGCCCTCCCTCTAACGCTAGCAGACTCGTTCTCTTGAATAAGACGCACTGCTAGGAGTGTGCATCCCGGCTAATTGGTGCATCACAGGATGCCCTTGAAGCCATGGGAGTGGTCACCACAAGAGGCAAAGATGCAAGACGATGAAGATGGCGTAGATTAAGTTAGAACGCCTTGACCCGTACCTGGTGTGCCAAATGTTGGCGTCCGTGAGTGCGACACCGGGGTGTGCAGACACCCCTTTTATAGGTCAACCGGGCACTAAACATGCAACACTTCTCTATACGCAGTGGATGCACAATAACACAAACACGAACAAGTAGAGCACATAAGTTATCCATGTTCGAAGCACAAACGTGGTGTAACACCTTACTCCTGCTATCTGATGTTGCACTTAAGGATATGAAAAATACAATGTGTGTATCTAGTTCACTAGTAGATTGTCGATCGGTCGATCCTTTGCTAGTTATTCCTTCCATTTTATAGTGCTTTGGTCCTCCCCTAATATCAGCGACGACGCGGGGGGGGGGGCACATAACCAGTACATAAAGGTGTGCCTCATCGGATTGAGGCACGTGTGTCATGCACTCCTTCGCGGAGCAGATGGAGACGCTTTCCACACGTTGCCAAAGTGACGGGACATGGCCTCCCTGCCCATGCCAGGTAGGTGGAATAGGGCCCTCCTATTGCTGATCTAGGGGAAGGTGACACCTTATCGGATCCTATAGTTGACCACAGGGTAGGTGCACACACACGTCCCATCGGGAGAACTGACATTGGCCATAGTAGATGGTACTACGGATTTATGCTTTGACATGTAGATTCCCCAGTTCACCGGCCCGTGGGACCTTGGTTTCCTTTTCTTTCTTTTTTGCGGGGGAGACCTTGGTTTTCAGCCGACATTCTTCCTCTTCACCATGAAGATTCAACCCGAAAACCTATCCTCCGGATTGGCCCTTTTGTTTCGAGCGAAATCAATACCATCGCCACCCGAAGATCCGCTCTGTGGCACTGCTTTTGATGTTGATTCAACCATGCAGACGGATCAGGGAGTAGCATGTATCCCCAGGTCACAACGGTGTTCTTATAGGAAGGATCCGATGTGAGAGAACGAGAACGACGAGATCGAAACTAAATGGACTTTGTCAGTTATCACCAGAGGAAGTCGAGAACCCTAGGGTTTTCCTAGGAAAAAAAACTTACACCGGTCCATTCATCACTTTGTTTCACACTTCCCCAGCGTCATTGGATGGGACAAATGAATTTCCTCACACTGAAGTCCTACTAAACTATCCGGGGAGTAGTATATTTTTTGAAGGGAGGTGAGTGGCCTTTCTAGTTGACGCGGCGAGGTATAAATAGCCCCGTGATCGTCGTTGCGATGGGAAAATCCTCGCACCGTGGGAGAGGGGGGAGTGGAGGCACAGTCGCCCTCATTCTGGTTGTCTTGAATAAGACGCACTGCTGGGAGTGTGCTTCCAGGCTAATCGGTGCATCATATGATGCCCTTGAAGCCATGGTCGTGGTCACCACGGGAGGCAAAGATGCCAGACGATCAAGATGATGTAGAGAAGGAGATGTAATGCCTCAATTCACTACCTGGTGTGCCAAATGCCGTCGCCTGTGAGCACAAGACCGAGGTGTGGAGACACCCCTTTTTATAGTTCAATCTGGGACTAAACATGCAATGCCTCTCCGTACACTGTGGATGAACAATAACATAACACGAACAAGCATGCCACTAAAGTTATCCAGGTTCGGGGAATCAGCTTGGTGTAACAGCTTACTCCTTCTATCTGATGTTGCACTAAAGGATATGAACAATACAATGTGTGTGTCTAGTTCGCTAGTAGATTGTCGATCGATCGATCCTTTGGTAAGTTAGTTGCTCCCTCCATTCTATAGAGCTCTGGTGCTCCCCATATAGCGGCCCGGCGGGAGGGGTGCCACATAGCCAGTGCATAAAGGGGTGCCTCGTCAGATCGACGCACACATGTGTCATGTGTTCCTTCGCGGAGCAGATGGAGACACTTTGCACATGTTGCCGAAGTGGAGGGACATTGCCTCCCCTGCCTCATGAGGGGCAGGTGGAACAAGCGCTCATATAGCTGACCTCCAGGAAGATGACACCTTACCAGATCCTGTAGCTGACCATAGGGTAGGTGGATGTGCACGTCCCATCAGGACAACTGATGGTGTTCATAGTAGATGGTAGTGCGGATTTAACGCTCTTACAGGTAGATTTCCCAGTTCCTTCGGCGAAGAAGGAACTGCTTCGCGTGACAGGCACCCGAGAAGCACTTTTCGGAGGTAGAATCCTCGACACGAAGGGGTTGTAGTACATGAATGACGAGATCGAAACTAGATGAACTCCGACGGCTATCACCAGAGGAAGTCAAGAACCCTAGAGTTTTCCTAGGAAAAAAAACTTACACCGGTTCATTCGTCACTTTGTTTCACACTCCGCCCGTGTCCTTGGGTGGGACCAATGAATTTCCTCACACTGAAGTCCTACTAAACCATCCGGGGAGTAGTATTTTTTTTTTGAAGGGCCATTCTAGTTGACGCGGCGAGGTATAAATACGGGGTCACTCCCTCCTGTGCGGCGCGACAGCTACCGCGTGCACAAACCTCACACGGTCTGTTTTATTACATCGCACGCCACGCCACCCAAACCCCCCAGTCCCAGTCCCCCACCGCCGCCGCCGCCGCGGCGAGCAATTCCGACGATGGCCTCAACCGGCGGAGGCGCCGGAGCCCGCCACTGGATCGAGGACGAGCCGCCCGACTTCCGGCCCCGCATCCGCCATACCCTGTGAGCAGCCAACCACTCCTCCCTCCTTCCCTCCCTCCCCTGTCCGTGCACCCCCGTCCCCAGCCCGTACCGCGTCCTCCGCCCGCGGCCGATCAGCCGGGAGCTCGAACGAATCTCCGGTTGACCGTCAGGCCCCGTCCGGATCTGGGGGTTAGGATCGAATGGAATTCGACGGATTGGTTGATGGCATAGGCGTTTCGATCAACCATTAATTAGTAGAGCAATTGGCGAGCTAAATTCCTTTCGGTTTCCCCTTTGATTCCCTGGTGGAGTATGTAATCGGTGAATCGATCGATCGGAAATCTGTGTGTGCCTGGATCATAGTTCAAAAAAGCGCTGAGCTTTAATTGTGTGTTTTGCCTATGATACTCCCATTACGGGCAGCCTTATCTGACTAAAGCATAAGATTATGCGCAGTTATGCATAGATTAAGAGCTACCCCATCAGCATAGCTTTCAAAATGATACTACATTATGGGACGGAGGGAGTAGGTGTTTTGATATCGTCTACAGGCTAGGCGCACTTAAGCTTGTCAGTAGTCAGTACTACTACCGTAGCTAGGCTTTGTTTTGATCTGGAAACAGGAGGGTGTCTACTACTTGATCTCTTGGGTGTCTATTGCTTGATCTTTTGCTAATGTTGTTTAGTTGGTTAGATCCCGAATGAAATACATTGTTAATGATTAATTTGATGGCATTTCTCAATTGTCGACGCACCTTTTCATGTACATGTGAGACTATTTTCTTGTTACTCTGTTCTATGCTAGCAGGTCATGATTTTGTTAGCATTTGTGGTTAATTATGGGGCCAAAGGCAAATGTATAAGTTGTGCTCAGGGCCTCAAGAGTGTTGCTGTAATACGAGCTCTTTCTTTGATGTATCTTAACCCCATTTCTTTCGAATTTTATTCAGAACCAGCAAATTGGCCCGATATTTTCAGCCAAAGCATACCCCTGATTCCCAGGAGATCCAGAGATTTGTTGCCAGCTTTGAGGCGGCCGCATTCAGTGGGACCAACAGTAAGGTGTGTTTATCCGCTTGTACTTCCTTGAAACAGTCAGTTAGCATTTTCCTGCTTTATGTTTCAGATCAAGGGAATCTAGAATTTTTCATGTTGTGTATCCAGTTTATAGTTTCTGCTTGTTATTTGGACAACGCAACGCAAGGAAGCAATGTTTATCGCAGCTGCATTACTTGTTATCTTTACTTGGTTCACATCTGAATTTTAAGGATTTAATTTAATTTTCGCCTTGTCCAGGAAGACTACATGAGAAACATATCTAACAAGTTGCTCATTATGGAGAGAAAAACAAATGAATATGTAAAACAACGAATGCAGTTACGTAGCCAATTGCAACGTGCTAATGGAGCTTTAGAGGGATGCAATTCTTCTGTAAGGCCAGAGGCAGCAATGATGGCTACTCCAAGGCAGACTTCTCAGCCTATGGCGCCTCAAACTTCAGGTATAGTGCCAAACCAACACATGGTTTACCCTCGCACCACAAACATGCAGACCGAGGTTGAGCAAAAGCACCCTGGCGTTATGAATGAGTATCCAAACTTTCAACCCACAGGGATCACTACAGTACGGCCAGGTGTTGGTTCGTGGCAGATGCAATCAGGAGTCAGTCAGACTCAGAGCCAACACGCGTCCAGGCAAGCACAGCCTACAAACATTGTAGGTTGCAACCCACCAAGTGTGTCAAAGCCAGCCAGGGGATCACATTCTCTGAAAAATCATCTACTTGGCCAAAGTGGTAGTGACATTGGAACACAGCAGCCTCAGTTGACAAGGATGAATCAGCCAAATTTAAAAGCCAACCAACAAGAGATGGACATGCAAAAGCACCAAATGCTTGGAGCACAGCAAGCTGATATCTCCAAGATGCAGCCCAATCAGCTTGGAGGACGGAATAATCAGAGGGATGCTAGGCAGAATAATCTATTATGTTCGCCATTCGAGGCATCTGAACGTGAGCCTATGACTCCATCTCTGCAACAGATTACCGGTGCTCAACAAAGCACTTTGCGTTGTCAGAACTCTCAGATTCCTGGTACCGACTGCTGCTTTATTTAACAAAAAGATGTGAATGCCATAAAACTTTGCTCAATGTTTTCCTTTGCCTTGTTTGTCGTTCATAAGTTACAGTGTTTGTTATTTCAGATACGATGGGCAGTGCTAGAGAATATGATCTAATTGATGGGATGTTTTCGCAGGTAAGAATCCTCTATTTTATATGTGTTGAATAAACCCTGTTTACTCATTTAAGGTTCTTGTATATATAATGGTTGTTGGTTTTCCTGGCCATGTATTTAAACAAAATGCATGGAACTGGAATCAAGTTGGGGTTGTTGATGGTTGTTTTCATATTGCTGCAATATTTCATTGCAGATCAAGTCTTGGAAGGATGCCTATTTTTCACAGTTTGTGGAACTGGAACGTCAAATTGTTCTTCCAACACTAACAGAGGTTCCATGTTCTTTTCCTAGAGATGAACGTTCATTCATTGATAATTTGCAGTGCATCTCTGTCACTTACACCTTTTGTTCCATCTCCATACAGGAACAAATCTCGTTACTACCTGAAGCAAAAGCTAATGAATACAAACGCAAAGCTGATTTCAAGAAATCAATCAGAAAGGTACTGAGTTTCTTGCTGTTGCAGAAAAGTGATGAGAGTGAGGTTTTGACTTTGTGCTTCCCCAAGTTCAAAAAACACATAGAGGATTTGCTGACTTTTATTGAGAGGAGTAAAGCTCGCAATGCAAAGATGAATACAGGATACCAGTTGCAGAACTGTGGTGAGCAGCCTCAAGTAATCAATCTTACTGGCAATGCATCCCCAGTCACTGGTGGCAAAAGGTAGGTAAAAGCGATAGCTCGGAAAAATCTGGAGATATTATGATCAACTCTTTTCTTTGATGCAATTCTATGTATTTCTTTTGAAATGTCAAAACAGAACTCTAAGAAATATTGGATAGCTCAAACTGTCAACAGAGTATGTCATCTTGAATAACATGAATTTTATTTTTGTTTAACATTTTATAGTAACCAGAGTCTGCAATTCTGTTCACTCTTATTCCCTATTTGTCAGAAGTACCATGAAAAATGTGTGTAATGCCGGAAAATGCCTTTGGAGCTCGGGCGCCAGGGAGCCTTTTTCAAAATTTGATTTTCAACTTGGCCAAAAATCCTGAAACTTTTTGTGAACAAACATACACACATATAATTCATATCCATACAAATTTCAAACCATTATCTTTTCACACGTGGCGTATACAAAAAAAGACAAATATGATTTTTAGAATGGGCTGTTTTATTCTATTGTTGGGCTGGATTTTTCTTTTTTTTCCACTGCCTACAAACCATAATATTTTCAAACGAAAATTTACACGCTAGTGCGAAAACCATATAAGTTTCCATGGAATTGTTTTAGGATTTTTTTGAAACGTTTAAATATGACTTTCGAATTTTTTGAAATAAAGTCCTCCGTGGAGCTCGTCCTCCAAAAATCCATTCTCGTGTAATGCCCTTTATTTAATGTGTTTACCTTTTTCATTTGCAGTAGACAGCAAAAGCAACCTGCAGATGCAAGCATTTTGCATTCAAGGCAAACAAATATGGCTAGAACACCACCATATCATCAACAGAGCAATGAAAACCACTTGCTAGGAATAGCAAGTCCTTTCTCTTCACCAGGACCATTGCAGTCTTGTTCTTCTAGTATGCTTGAGTCCTTGACCCCCTCACCAGTTGCAAATCCAGTGGTAGCACCAACTTCACCTTGTGCTTCGATGATCCCAATGGACGTTGACAGCATATCTGCCTTCTTGCTGCACGGCAATTTAGCAGCAGCGCCACCAAAAGCAAACAGTTCTAACCAAGTCACTCCTACTAAACTGACAACACCAGCATCATCATGTCTGGCAGACATAGCACCTGGTCAAACAGAGGTTCAGGTGCAAGGTGAAAACGGAACACTGGTGACTAAGAAGCCCATTGACCGCCTAATGGATGCGGTAAGTGTACCTCATCGCTGAGCTCAGTAACAGTTCATGAATTGAATCACTTATACTGACGATTTTGTGCTTATTTTATATGTAACATCAGATAAGATCTTCATCACCGGCAGCGCTACGCAGCTCAGCTGATTCAATTTGGTCTGCCCTCAGCATCAGTGACATTGTACCACATGGGCAAATTGGCACAATTTTGGATGACGAATCCTCTCAGCAGCAGCGGGGTGGATCTAATACTGTCAGAAAAATGAAGCGAGTATTCAATGATACATCAGCACGCTCTGAATCACTACCGCTGGGAAGCATGGATGACAGTTGCATGACATTTGAGTGTGACACCTCAGACTCTGGATCCAGCAGCGAGCAAATTATTAAGCGGCCGAAAACACAGGTAACACGATGAATCATTAGTTTCTTAAGTTTCCAATCCAATGCCCACGTGTTCTCTTATCTGTTGGAGCACAGTTGATTTTCTATCTGGCATCACTTCATGACAGCCTAACTTACCTTGAACATTTCCTGGCAGAATGCTAATGATACTCTGTTGAAAGAAATCAAATCTATTAACAGCACACTGATCGATACAGTGGTCAGCATATGCGTGGATGAGATCCCCCCCTGTGATGGCGGAACAACAATCAAACTTTCTTACAGCGCTGTATCGCTTTCACCGACCGTGAAACCACTCTTTGCAACATATGAAGCGGTACTTTGGATTCAGAGTTCATTCACTTTGCCACACGATACACCACATCATGTAGGCACCACAATGTACTGACTTATTCTCTTACTGATGCAGTCCATTGTCTTGCCCGTGAAGCTATTTGTCCCAGCAGATTATCCGAGCATCTCTCCGGTGCTTATCAGTGACGAAGGAGATGAGGTGGCACGGTGAGTTGAGCCTGTCTATGCCTGATCATCAGGATGTCCCAATCTGCCCCTGCTTGACAATAGCTTCGCCTATCCGCAGGAAGAATTCCAGCCCCATCTCGGCCTCGGCAGACACAGCGTTCCGGCACGTTCTCGGTGGTCTCCCGGAACCCCAGTCAATTGAGGCGATAGCCAGGACGTGGGACGCCTGCGTGCGCAAGGCCGTGACGCAGTTTGCGCACCGGCATGGCGGAGGGACGGTCAGCTCGATATTTGGCAGGTGGGAGAGATGCGCTACTGCATGAGAAATGGATCAGACATACGGCAACAAACACTAAGGTGAGTCTCTGCACTCATTCTCCTTAGTCTTTGGACAGTACATATGTAGGCCTAGGGAAAGAAATTAGGAGGGATCATAACCGTCTTGGGTACAGGGCAGTAGAAGAAATGTATACTTTGGTTTTCGACATCTGGGGCATATTTGTTGATGTAAAGTGTTTCTTTGGAACGGATAGATGTAGAATGTTGTACACGAGTGGATGACTGCAGTGTGAAATTCGTTTTGCAGTTGTAGACTCTGAAACGAGGAAAAGGAACATCGAAAACTGTAGATATATAATGTGCGTCTGAAAATTGATTTCTGTTCCAAGTTCAGAGAGTGCAAAAACTGTTTTTTTTCTGTGTCTATATTGTGAAATACGTAGTTAATGGTTGTTTCCTACATGTACGGGCATTCTGTCTTCCAAGTTCAGAGAGTGCAAAAACTGTGTATATTTTCTACTGATGTTCGTGCTTTGTTGAATAACTTGCAAATACCTGAATACCTGATTGATCGGTGATGTTAGTTGGCTGTTTGCTCACACTGTCTGTTGTTTATTACTCCTTCCGTTGCATATTAACCGTCGTTGAAATGGATGTATCTAGATGTATTTTAATGCTAGATACATTCGTTTGAGCGACTGTTAATATGGAACACAGAGGGAGTAAGTCAGTATCGACCACTGTTTCAGTTGGTTTTTCTTTGCATGACTGGCGTTTGTTAAATTTACGCTCATCAAGTTTGATTTTGAATTTTTTTGACGCACATAACCACTAATAACAAAGAAAACACGGAAACTTGGCTCAGTTGTATACTGTGTCCTCTGTTCGCTGTTACGTCGGTCTTGTGCAAGCTAACTGCAACAATTTGCCTTGTGATGGATGCAATAACCTTCATGTCTAGTTTATAGGCCTGTCCAGTGTTGTTGTACTGAACCTGAACTTGGTGCCAAAGGTTTCATTTTCGTAATGAAAATGGAAAAGAAAGAGAGTAGAGGATGGGGTCTGCCACGTACTGTCATCAAGGTAAACACAACAGCGACGTTAATAATTGTAAGAACACATTTACACATTGTAGAAACAGAAGCACAACATCACGCCTAGGGATGTAAATAACAAATAAATGGCGTTCGTAAATCCCGTTTAGTTAGTTTTATGTACGTAGTTCGATAGTTCATTTTTTTCTAAAAAATATTTTTTTAGTAAACTGTTATGCCCTTTAAGTATCGCTCATTTAGTACAAAGCACGATCGGAGGGAGTAAATCATAAATGTGTTTATACGAGACCTGGTTTACATTTTCATATTAAGTGAGCAATACTTATTATGGATCGAAGTGAGTTGATCATAAATAGGTTTAAACGAGATTTAAACGGAACCCAGTTTACATCCCTGGTCACGCCAAACACATCCCAATCGAAATCGCTAGTTGAGGGGTACCCCTAGCGAGGTCACTCGCGCGCTCAAAGCACAACAAGGGGTGCATCATGGTGCGTTTCGGGGTGTCCGTGGAGCCCTTCGTGTTAAACACACGGTGGCTTCTGGACGTACAACCATAGGGCACAACCACATTCATAGCCACACCCACATCCACAAGTACGGCCATAGGTGCAGCCACATGTGCAACCACATATCGCGCGCAATCACAGTTGTTGCTTCGAGAAGGGTGCAATTATAACATAACACGTAGCGGTTTTTTTTCCGAAACCGAACACGTGGCGGTTCTTGAACACATCAAAAGTGACCTTTGCCGGAGCATACGAGAGTTATTACACCAGGCTAAGGGCCAAGGTGTTCGTTAACCAGTGCCTAACTTATCTCGGGAGATTACACTTTACTAAGGGTTTAGGGCCATGTGTTCCCGAAGAAACACATTAGGTCTTGGTGGTTGGAAAACTGAATGGATTTCATCGCGCTCCCCTGCACCCTCGCCTATCCACCCTCGGATCCAATCCCTACCGGCAACAAAGCCCTCTTCGATAGACGCACCGCGCACTTGCCGTACTCGCTGTGGACCCAGGCCTGAACCCGTGGAACCCCTCCCCCTTGTGTCGATGCACACACGTGGTTTGCACGTACAATGTCCATCTTCTTCTCCTTCTCTTCCTAGCTAAGGCCACATGTCGCGGCTCAGAGCATCTTCAGCCGCCCCCAGGACACCCCCTCAAGGGATTTTTTTAGTGCTGGCGGTTAAAAAAGCTCTCATCCGCGCCCCCACGATCTTGTTTTGCGACGGATTTGGGCAGAAGTACCGCCGACGTACCCAACCCAAACCCAGGATCCTAGGGGTAGCCGGGTGGGGGAGGGGGGAGGGGGACCGGCACTGATTATTTGCCTGGTTTGGCCCACCTGCAGCCGCACACCACCTATTCCCCACCTTTTCTCTCCCCCATCTTTTTCCTTCTCTCCCGAGTTGCCAAGCATGCGCCGATCCGTCCAGCGTCGTCGTTGCCCAACGCGTGGCTCGGTGAATCTGGCTGGCTTCTCTCTCCCGAGCCGCAACCGTCCAGCACGCGTTGCCGCCGCCTCGCGTGCGTTCTCCTCTCCAGCGCAGCTACCTCTCAGCCGGCGTTCCTCTCCGAGCAACGACATGGGCAGGCGCACGCGCGGCGGGGGTTGAGGCGCGGAGGAGCAGAAGGGGGGAGGCGGTTGTATGCTCAACGACTGGGCAGGTGGACGGGAGGTGCGCTGTAGGGGTGCAGAGGAGCGCCGGAAGGGAGGTGGCCCTCACCACCGCGGCGGTCGTCGCCATGGGCACCGGGAACCAGGTGCTCTACAAGCTCGCCTTCATGCTCGATGCGAGCTGGCGCGTCTGCTGCTCATTGTTTCGGGTTGGGGTGGGTGCACGACTGGAATCCCCCCTTAGAGCAAAAATTTCACCGGTGCAACCCCAGGAGGCCGAAAAAACGTGTCCTAGGGGGCACAACGGCTGGAGATGCTCTCAGTCTTAGGGCTTTGACTCTCGGGAGGGAAACCATCTTCGTTGGACACCTGGACGAGGACCTCCAATAATCAGTGTGTTCACAACTCTCTGCTTTGCACACACACTTCGCCACCACCCCACCCCTCCTCTGTTTTATCTCTCTCAAACCACAGTCGGTGTCTGAGATACAGTGGCGGTACTAAAAGTTAGAAAAAGAGTTCCTAAAAGTGAGGGAGGTATGGGTTTCAGAGATCTTAATTCTTTTAATCTATTCTAGCTATGTTGGGTAAACAAAGTTAGAGACCCCAAGCCTAACATTCATTTGGGTGTGGGTTTCTCGAATGACAATGAGATTGTCTCTCACTTGGATAATAACTAGCTTCAACAACCTTTTGTGGAGAAGGATTTTTTTTTTGCTATTTTCGAATCTTATGCTAATGGTGCTCCTGGTCCCGTTGTGTTGTTTTTTACCAATCCTTTTGGGACCTCATCAAGGGTGATTTCATGACTTTGTTGAGGCATTTTGAGTGTGGTATACTTGATTTATATTAGTTTGAGCAATTGTGCTGCGAAAATCTTTTCTAAGGCTATGACTAATACATTTCTCTTATTTGTGACCGTCTTATCTCTCAAAATCAAATGACATTTATCAAAGGAGATTCCTTTTGGAGAGTCATCATGGCACATGAAGTGATTCATGATATCCATAGATCTAATTCAAGTGGTTTAGTATTGAAATTAGATTATGGGAAGGAGTATGATCGTGTGAGTTGGGATTTTCTTATTAAAATGCTTATATTAGGGATTTTGATGAAAAGTGGATTAGTTGGACCATGGCTACCCTCTCAGAAATCTCCTTTTGTTCAGATTAATAATACTAATCTCCCTTATTTTGAGGGTAAGAAAGGTCTCAAGCAAGGTGACCCTTTGTCACCATTGCTGTTTAATCTTGTGGCTGATGTATTTTCTAAGATGTTGATTAAGGCTATGAATAATGGTCTAATTGCTATGCTTCTTCTCCAAGTTATACCTGGAGGGGTTGTTAGCCTGCAATACGTTGACAATATGATTCTTTTCTTCGAAGCTTCTGTGAATTAAGCTAGGAATTTGAAGTGGCTTTTATCTTGTTTTGAGAAATTGTCTGGTATGAAGATCAATTTCCATAAGAGGACCTACATGCTATTTATGTTGATGAGGTGATGGTTAATTCTTTAGCCTGTGTCTTCTGTTGTAAAAATGGAAATTTCCCCTTCTGATGACTGGGTGTGCGTGTTAGCACTTTCAGAAGCTTAGGAGGGATACAACAAGTGGTAGATAAGGTGATTATGAACATTTTAGGGTGGGTTAGTAGAAAATTTTCTTACCATGGTAAGTTAATTTTACTCAACACTTGCGTGGCTAGTACCCCTACTTACTCATGTCTATGATAGAGTTAACATGGGAGATAACCACAAGTATCACATTTCTAATTGGGGCCTTGTGACCCACAAAAAGGAATTTGGTGGATTAGGGATCCCTAATCTTATGTATTTTAACCTTGTTTTGCTAGTTTCATGGGGAAAAAGATTCTTTGATAACATGCAAAAAATACTGGAAGACCCTTTTGAGCTTCAAATATAATACTACTAATCCAAATATTATGTGAGCTAATTCATGTAATGGCTCTCTATTTCGAAAAGGTATTACACCAACTTTTGTTGTAGCAAAACCTTTTTATTATTGGAATATTGGTAATGGTAGGACTATTGCATTTTGGCATGATATATGATTGGGTGATAGATGTCTCAAAGTGTGATTTTGGGGCCTTTTCATTATCTGTAATCAACAAAATAGTTCTGTTGCTCAGGTGTGGGATGGGTGTGAGCTGAGACTCTCCTTTAGGAGATGTATCAATGCTTAGACCTATACTGAATGGCTTGATTTAATTGCATTGCTAAAATTTGTTACATTTTCATCTTCTGATGATATACCAATTTTGGGGGCTGATTCTTCTGGCACCTTTTCAGTCAAGTCTTTTTTACAATGTTATTAATTGTGGTGGGATTCCTTATCCCTTAATGCATGTGGCAAGTTAAATCTCCTCTAATTTACATGTTTTCCTGGCTTTTCAACAACACCAAACTATTGACCAAAGACAATCTAGCTAAGAGGAGGTCGGTTGATGATCCATCATGTGTGTTTGGACTGAACCTGAAGCTTCCCAACATTTATTCTTTGAGTGTGTGGTAGCTGCTGAGACCTGGCACTATATTGCTTATTTTTTAGGATCTCTATCCCTCTTTCTGCTTTTGAACTTATTAAAATGACTCAATTATCAATGTAGTGATTATTGCTACACTATGGTCCTTATGGAACATTCATAACAAATTTATATTTCAGGGATGAAGGTCGGAAATCATGAAATTTGTCCAGAAGGAGTTGCTACGCCATTGTTTCATGCTATTGGATCATCATCGGGGAGAGTTGATGTGGGTTGCTTGGCGATGAAGATTCCTGGAAACAACAGGGTTGGAGCGCATATCTCAACTCATCTTCTTGGATCAACTCGGTTCAATGTTGCGTACTGTTTCTTTTGTTTGTTGTTGTTTTGTGGAAGTAATCAAATTTGGACCAAAAACCATATAATAATGCATCTAGCTACTCTGGCTAGATCCTATGAACATCTCTAGCTGTCTAGCTGGTGGTGCAGGTGGTTGCCTTACTTGACAAAAGTAAGGTAGGGGAAACCCATTTAATAAAAAAAACATAGTTGAAGAATTATTACTGTAGGGATGATAGAGGGGCGTACCCGTAGCAACACATGCTCTCTCTCGCATTGCGGGCACTCAGGGGGAGAGGGATGAGCTCGTCCCCTTTAGGTCAGTCATAGATGGGCCTGAGTTACGTGGCCAACAATGATGGGCCACACTTACAACACCTCCTCAAGAGGGGTGATAGATATCTATCATTCCCATCTTATCACACATTGCACTGTATTCTCTAGTTCCTAGTACGTTAGTCAAGCAATCTACAATTTGTTAGCCTGAACCCACATAATCCAAGAATCCAGTTTTTCCTTTATAAAGAATCTCTCAATCTCCACATGTTTGGTTCGATCACATTGAACAGGGTCATTTTCTATGTTAATTGTCGACTTGTCATTGCACGATACATTCATACAACTGGCCTTCAATATCTGTAGATCTTCTAATAGATTCCTTGTCCATAAAAACTCACTCAATCCATGAGATAGAGCTCTGTATTCAGCCTCTGCAGTTGATTTGGAAATAACATGTTGTTTCTTGCTTCTCCAAGACTTTATATTTCCTCCTACGAAACCACAATGACTTGAAGTTGATCTCCTATCATCCATGCAGCTAGCCAAATCAACATCACAATAAGTATCCACGACAACATGTCCATGACTCTTGTATATCAGTCTTTTCCCAGGATAACCCTTCAAGTATCTCAGGGTTCTGTATACTGCCTCAAGATGTTCACTTCTATGCTCATGCATATATCGGCTCACAACACTTACTACAACTGCAATGTCTATTATGTATGACACAAGTACAACAATCTTCCCACCAATCCCTGATATTTTTCTTTATACAACAGTTCTCCTTACTGTGCAGTCACTTTATGGTTTTGATCAACTGGGGTTAAAGCAACTAGACAACCCAACATGCCCACATCACAGAGGAGATCTAGGGTATACTTTCTTTGAGAAAGAGCCATTCCTTTTCCAGACCTTGTCACTTCTACATGGGAAATACTTGATTCGACCAATGATGATAATGATGTTGTCAACATAAACTACAAGGATGATCATTTTCCCTTTAGAACGTATATAAAACAATGTATGGTCACCATTGCATTCACCATGCCCCATGTCACACACAACTATTTAAACTTGTGAAACCAAGCTCCTGGAGAGTGCTTCAGTCCGTAAAGATCTTTCATTAGCCTGCATACCTTGCCAGCGGTCTCAATAGTCGAGAACCCAGGTGGAATCTTCATGTATACCTCCTCCTGCAAGTCCCCATGCAAGAAGTCATTCTTCACACCGAGTTGGTGTAGAGGCCACCTAAAATTTGCCGCACATGAGATCAGAATCATCACGGTCTTCATCTTTTCTACTAGAGCAAATATCTCATCGCAGTCAATGTCGTTTTTTCCTCTCTGCCACCCCATGGTGAACATTAGTGTCCGGACCACTTCTAGTTGGTGGAGATTTTTCCTCTCTGACACCCCATTATGAGGAGGTGTGTTCGGGAAATAATACTAACAAGGCCGTGACCCACAAGGTACCTAATTTATAAAATACCAGACCCCGATTGCCAAGTGATACTAGTGCATTGAATTTTTCATTTAATCCTTTTTTGGCTTATAGGATATAAATATCATAAGAATAGAAAACCATAGGAAGCGAGATGACATGTAGACATGCATCTCACTTCTTATAGGAAAATATGTGTCATTTGACTCATATGATGGAAATATTTTCATTGAGTCTAGGCTAATATTATTTTCCTTTGAAGTGTATAGGATTGATTTCTATCCTCCATGAAATAGGAATCCATTCCTACAAACCAAAGGGCTTCAAATTATTATTTTTCTATAAAATTCATATCCTTCAGAATCCGTTCAAAATTTCCACAAACCAAAGGAGGCCTTATTATGTTCTCGTCTAGAGCGGGGAATAAGGAGCACTCAACTGCATATACACCACTCTTTGCAGGTTTTAGCGAAGCGTCATCTCAGACTAAATAAAATTGACTCACAAGACTAACAAGGCAGTGCCCCACAATGCAAGGCATGACTGGCGGCTAAAACCCTAATGTCTTCTATGGTTCAAAGGATATAAATATTATAAAAATAGAAAAACATAGGAAATGAAATGACATGTATCTCATTTTGTATTAAAAATGTTATTTAACTCACAGGATATACACTTTTTTAAATTGGCTCCAGGCTTTCTTTCCTTCAAAATGTAAAGGGTGTTCCTATCCTTCATAGAATAGGAGTTCATTTTTACAAATCAAAGTGCTTGAAAGGATATATTTTTCTATAAAATTTCAATCCTTCAGCATTCCCTTAAAAATCCTTCAAACCAAAGGATACCTAAATAAGACGATGTACTATCAAGGAGAAAAATTTAGTTTCCATGCTAAAAAGGGAGAAACCTTTAGTTAACCCTAACAAACAAAGAAGAAAATTTTAGCCATATTAACTTGTGTTCCCACCCGGCCCCTACATATTAAATTTATGTGTGTATGCTTTATTACCGTAGAAAAAGAATTGCATGCAGATGTTTTTTTATTTGTATCGGAAAAACCTTTTGTGCCCCCCCCCCCTCCCTCCACCAAAAAAAATGTAAGAAATTTGACGTTTGTGTCTGAGAATGTGGTAGTAGGCCAATGGTTGGTGTCGCGGTGCTGCACCTGGCATCCAGAGTTCGGTTCCCTTTGTGGGATCCAAATTCTGGAATTTTCATGAAGGATGCCTAATTTGATAAGTCGGCTCTTCCTTCCTATCCTATTCCTTTCGTTTTTATTTACTCTGCATATTAGAGTTGACTAAAATCAAATTTTATAAAATTTGACCAAATTTATAAAAAAATATGTGAACATTTACTATAACATCTATATGATGTGAAAGTATATATTCAATAATAAATCTAATGGCATTGATATGTTTTTTCATATGTTAATATTTTTTTATATATTTTTGATCAAAGTTTACAAAGCTTGACTTTGACTAAAGCTAATATGCGGACTAAATAAAAATGGAGGGAGTACTTTATTTGTAAAAAAAGAAAGACGTCTGGGCTGTGCACACGCATGCATGGTGCATGCCATGGATGTCGCACCTACTCCGCGCAGCACCGACGACTTCCCGACGGTGCTCCGTTACAGTGCTTGCTGCTGGAGCTTCAATGCAACCCCGGCAAGCTTCAATATAACTGCAGCGAACTTCGATGCAACTCCGGCGAACTTCAATGTAACTCCAGCGACGCTTCGTTGCAGCTTCGACGCCCACACCCCTTGAGGTTGCACAGTGGCTATGAACGCCGCCGACAAGCACTCCATTGCAGCACAGGCGAGGCTGCAACGCAGCTTCGGTGAGCTGCCGCCCGCCAGGGAGCACCGCATCCCAGAACTGACGGCCCTTCGTTGCAGCTCTGACACCCCCACCCCTCGAGGTTGCATTGCATCACAGTGGCTATGGACGCCGTCGACAAGCACTCCTTTGCAGCACGACAAGGCTGCAATGTAGCTCCGGTGAGCTGCCGCTCGCCGGTGAGCATTCCATCCAAGCGCCGGTGGCGCTTTGTTGCAGCTTCGGCACCTTCCACTCTTCGAGGTTGCGTCACAGCACAGTGGCCATGGACATCGCCGATGAGCATTCCTTTGCAGTACGGCGAGACTGCAACATAGCTCCGATGAGCCGCCGCCCGCCGGCGAGCGCTGCATCCCAGCACCGGGGCAGCGAAACACGTGGAGCAATGGGCACACGCGGTCCTCCCTAATTTCTCAACTCCGATGGCAGCGAAACACGTGGAAGAGATAAGGGAGAAGGAAAAGCGGTGGATGAACCCCACGAAACACGTGTTATAAGCTGGAGGAGGTTTACCACGTGACAAAATAAGCCGGTTTAGAAAGAACGTTTTCTTTTCTCTCAAAAAAGAAAGAAAGAAAGAACGTTTTCCTATATAGTATACTCCCAAGTTCCCGCTTCCAAGTGCATGCATGCTCCCTATAGCAGCCCTGTCCAGTGTCCACCACGATCTAGTCCATACGGAGAGCTGTGGCAGTCGATCGGCTGCAACGATCGATCGATGGAAATGGGCGCGGAGACGCCGACGACGGCGAAGGCGGCGGCGGGGTGGGACTGGAGGACGCCGGGGTCGATGGTGCTGGTGCAGCTGTTCGTCACGGGGATGATCCTGCTCTCCAAGCTCTCCATCGGCGGCGGCATGTTCATCTTCGCGCTCCTCGCCTACCGCAGCCTCTTCGCCGCCGCCGCCATCCTCCCTTTGGCCCTCATCTACGAAAGGTATTCTCTTCACTATCTTAACTTTTGATCATCCTTATAGCTTTCAAATCTTTCAACTTTGGAACTGAAAAAGAATTTCGTTGTGCATGCATGCATGCGCGTGCGTGCAGGGGCAGGTGGAGGGAGATGGGCTGGCGCGCAACGGCGTGGATCTTCCTCAACGCCTTCATCGGGTACGTTTGTTTGTTCAGCAGTCCCCAAGGTCCAAACGCATGCTGACGTGCAAATTAATTGCAAGGAATTGTTTTTTCTTTGGGCACCTCTATATGGAGTAGTTGCTTTTCTTTTGTGTACTCCCTCCGTTGTTTTTTACTTTGCATATTGGAAATGTTTGAAGTCAAACTCTTCAAAGTTTGATCAAATTTATACGAAAAAATATGAACATTCGAAACGCAAATTCAATATCATTAGATTCATCATGAAATATACTTTCATATTACATTTATTTGGTATTGTAGTTGTTGATATTTTTTAAATTAAACATGGTCAAATTTTGTAAAGTTTGACTTTTCAAAAATCTAATACGCGGAGTAAAAGGAAACGAAGGGAGTATCTAAAATAGCTTTTACCATGCTTGCCGCGTGGTTAGTTGCTCTTTTATATTTTGGCACTAAGTGTATGCTGTTGACTCAATAAATTTTGTTATGACGATGTTGTACCTTCTGAAATCTTTTAAGACATTATTTCTAGTGCAGGTTAAGAATCTCCTAAAAAGGATCTCACTAGCAAACATTGGTTAGATGCTTGAGTAGTATATGAACATGTGATAAGTCAAAGCGGCCGTATTATGGTGATTAGTAGTAGGTACATTCTTCTCTCCAGGTCAACTTTATGTTTATATAGTAGACATATAGTGTTTGGATGACGAGAGCTTCAGTAGTTGGAGAGAACAGTACTTCCACACACACACACACAAAGAAGAGAGAAAAGTAGTCACTTTCAAGCTACTCCCTCCATCTTTTTTGAATCAGATGTATATAAAGTTATAAACGTGTTTTAATGTGCTTGTTCATTTATTTTATTTTTGTAGGTAGTTTATATTAAAATATTTAAAATATTTCATGTTTATGACAGAGGGAGTAATATATAGCCTATTAGAGAGCCAATTGCGCGTAGCAAAACTATTACTGTACGTCACATGAAGTAATTCAAGTGATCACATGTCATGCATGCTATGCAGGTATGCAGTCCCGTTGAGCTTATACTTGTATGGCCTCCATGATACTACACCATCTTATGCCGTCATCTTTCTGAACCTAATTCCGTTGGCCACCTTCATCCTGTCCCTCGTCTTCAGGTACCGTTTTTTTCTTCATTATTCATGTATTCACAATAAACTTTGGATTTAATTTACCAGGTCCAAAATCAACTTCTTGATGACCTACAAAATAATGCAAACTCAAATGATGGATTTCAATGTTGCAACTAGCAATTAACATTCACTATATTCTATATTATTTTCCAACACACGTATGTTGTATGCCTGAACATATTAGAATGGAGACATTGAGAATCTGGAGTGCAGTTGGATCACTGAAGATTGTAGGTGTTCTATGCTCTGTTGGAGGCACGATGCTCATCAGCCTTTACAAAGGTAAAACGTTGCATCTCTGGAATCCCATCCTAAAGAACCACCTCAAGGAACAGACAACCAAGGGTGCAGACAATCAACTAAGAGGGACAATATTCTTGGTAGGCAGCAGCTTCGCATTTGCTTGCTGGTACCTGATCCAGGTGATCGTCCGTGCAGTGATATGTTGTTGGTATCCCTCATTTTTTGTGTTAAGCTCATTACATTTTGCTCATTAGTCTTAATAACATGCATGCATGTCGAGAGGAGATACGTGATAGTATGGGAGAGAGCTACTTGCATGCATTTAGGAGGAGAAACAAATGGCATCATCAAGATTGCTAATAAATAGAAAATTTCAAAAATAATAGCCCCCAAATTTAAGATTCGTCTTCACCGACGGCTTTGATTGACCAAAACTAGATCTCATATGGGCATTCCAATGATATATTTCACACTAAAACTAACCATCCAATATCTTATAATTTATCACCTTTCACTTTACTTGGTTAGTTTAAGAGGTTAATAGCATTAACAACAAGCATTCGTCACTTTTATACATGTGTAAGCATGTATTTACTACTACCTCCTTCACAGTTTACAGGGCGTGCGCGTACCCTTAGGTCGTCAATTTGACCAAAATAACATAATATATATATTAATAAAATTATATCATTTGAAAATATAACATCTAAAGTTTATGATGATATACTTTTTATAATATATATCTTGTTTTATGTTGGTCAAATCAATGACATAGGGATACGCGTAAGCACTAAACTGAGACAGAGGTAGTAAGAGGTTCTATATCGCATATGCCACTAGTTAGTGTCCCTAGAAGTTAGCACAATAGCAGTGACGTATTTTCATACCGTTTTTACAAAAACAAAAAGCAAAAATAATATTGATGCAGTAACTTTACTTACTACTACCTCCTTTCCGGTTTATAATGCTTGCGCGTATTCCTAGATTTATAATTTGACCAACATAAAATGAGTTGTATAATCTAAAAATTATACCATTAGAAAGTATACGATTTGAAGTTTCTAATAATGTATTTTTTGTAATATATAACTTGTATTACGTTTGTCTATTTGTTAACCTAGAGATACGCGCAAGCCTTATAAACCAAAAAGAAGGTAGTATGTGGTATGATGGTAGTTACCTGCATCTATGTTTAGTAACTCATCACCATATTAGTGATGTAGTTATAGTGGTTAGTGTGTATTTACGATGATGTCTGGTGAAAACTAATAATTTGTGTATTAACTATGATGGTTAGTGTTAGTCACTGACATGGTGGCAATGTAATCATTACACTAGTTTGTAACATTTACCATATTGAAACGAGTGAGGATTTACCTATCAGAATATTTGTTAATTGATACTGCCATGTTGGCAATGTACTTAACAGATGGGATGGTAACCGATTACAAAATAGTATGATAACTAAGGACATATGTGCACCTAGTAATAAACGAGTCTAAAAAAGTTTGCTGAAAAATACCCGACTGCGATCTAGTTTGAAGCCCTTGAGCTAACGGTAAAAATGGATTTTGAACCGAGGAAATGTTTAAGAAGCAAATCACTTTTTATTGCTGAAACCAAATTTTAATTTATTGACGTCATCATGCTTATTTTTTCTTGTGTGCACCTAGCAACCCTTTTCCCATGTGTGTACATAGCAATGCCATTAATAGAATGTCATGGATGAGTTCATGATGATGTTGTTGAATGCAAGAAGAACTTTGACATGTGATGGGGTTGTGCCATAGAGCCATAACTAGGTCGTTCATTTTTTTTGGCATTATTTATGTTAGAAGAAACCAGGGCCTAATTAATTGTAACATATTGCAGTCAAAGGTTCTCAAGGTGTATCCATACAAGTATTGGTCATCCATGGCAACATGCTTGATTGGAGGATTCCAAACAGCATTAGTTGGAATAATATTGAATACAGACAAGAATGCATGGAGTCTAGGATGGAATCTTGACCTTGTGACCATCTTGTATTCGGTGAGTTTATAAATCTTGAAAAAATCATCGACAAAATGGATTACAACCTAAGATACTTTTTCTTGTGAAAACATGAGATATATTTGAAGCTAGGCAACTCACAATTTTTTTTGAAACCGGTTCATGGACAATTAAATAATACTACCTCCGATCCATAATAAGTGTCGCTCATCTAGTACAAAATTTGTACTAGCTTAGTACAAAATCTACGACACTTAATATGGATCGGAGGGAGTACTACATTTAAAAGTATTCACTAAGAAATCAACATGGGATCATTTTGCGTAGGGGGCACTTGCAACAGCAGGGAAATATTGCCTGAGCTCATGGGCCATGGCCAAGCGAGGCCCAACATATCCTCCGATGTTCAACCCCTTGTCGGTCATATTCACAATTTTGTTGGACTCCATCTTAATAGGAGATGAAATTACAGTCGGAAGGTATATCCATTTTGCTTCTCCTTCTAGTTTTTTATTATTATAGTAAAAGGATATTTCAATTACTAGTATTGTTAACAGAAAATGAATTGAAATGTTATTCTTTATTCTATATGTGCAGCTTCCTCGGTACAACAATGGTGCTTGTCGGGCTTTACACTTTCCTATGGGCAAAATCAAAAGAAATACATGACGAATAGATCTCATCGGTAGCAGGCATAGTTCTTGTAGTTGCAGAAACACCAAACTTTGTACTTGTATATATGAATATCATAATATGATGGATGGAGGATTACGAGTTTTTGTACGACCCCAACGTTCGATCCCAATATCACTGTCGTCACAGAGCAAAAATGAACCATTATCAGTTTCCCACAAAGAGATGAAAACAACATTTGTCAATGCATTCTTAATCCATCACTCCCTAGTCCATTTGTCAAATTTCCTTGAGCGCATGTGTTGTGTATGCGTCTGGTTGATTGGGATCATATCAAAGATGAGTTAGGGTTAGCATTTTTGGGATATACATTATCATTCAAATTCAAGGACGAGAGTTTGTCCAATAATCACAATCAAATTTTGTTGCACGCATGCTAAACGTGCAATTGATTGTTAAATTTTGTTTTCTTTGGTTATTTTATTTGGGTACCTCTATGACTAGTTGCTCTTTTATATCGACACTAAGTATGTATTTGACTTTATAAATAAGTAACGATGTTGTAGCTCCAGAACTCTTTTAAGACGTTATTCCTATTGCAGGTTACAAATCTTCCATAGAGGATCTTATTTGCAAATTTTCGAACACGGATGTGGTGGGCGGTCTAAACCGTTTCGATTTGCATTAGATTTTTGTGGACAAATACAGATCCATATTGAATGGCAAGGCAGGTCCGAACCACACGGTCCTAACTCTCGTTGAAATGCTCTAAGAGCATCTCTAGCAGATCCTGTAAAAGCACGTATCACAAAATCATTTTAGAGTATGTCGTAAAACACTTTTATTAAGGGATGAAATGGACTTCGGCAGAACACGTACCTAAAAACTATATTGTAAAAAGAAATCTTTCCAATCTTCTTCTTCCCTGCCTGATCATGTGCAAACCCGGGCCGATGTGATTCCGATGATGCTCCGTTTGGCTGCCTGCTTCGGCGATGATTCGACGATGCTCTGATGACGCTTCGGTCGGTCGCTGCCGCCGAGCTCCTCACTTGCACGCTACTCGCGTGCGCCGCCATCAGGCAGCCTTCTCCGACGTTGATTGGTGTACGGTTTCCTTTAAAAATGACTCAAAAAATGCACATATAGAGGATGTAGAGGATAATATAAGGGGATCTGTAAAACATTTTATGGGATCGCTAATTTTACAAGATCTATTTGATGTGTTTTTTAACCCGTACTGCATGCAAATATATGGGTTAAACGTTTTTACAAGATCCTGTATCTACTAGTGTATGCGTGTTAAATTCTTTTTTGAGTTGGACATGCGTGTCAATTTCTTGTTGGTGCATGCTGGCACGAGTAAAACAGAAAGTCATTTATCCCGAGGGGAGCTTCGAGTTGCACGAACCCGCTCCTATATGAGAGGTTGGAGATGGTCGCTGTGTGCTTTTCTGAGTGGACCGGTGGATTGGCGGATTCAGGGCTATGGAGATTGCGCCAGTGAGGCTGACCATAGTGGGGTATCAATAACATATACTTGGGACTAGCAAAATGTTTATGTGACAAATAATTAAAGAAGAAAGAAAGTGTTGAAGTAACATATGTAGATACCGTATCACGTTAAATGCTATGTTACTATGTGTCATGCATGTCAAAAAATGAGAACACATATGATACTCCATCCGTTTCAAGATATAAGGTGTATAAGCTTTTGAGAAAAAGTTTAAAATATAGGGTATATTGCATTGCAGCACTCATCTAGACAATTTTTTTTAGAAATTTGATCATGTTTCATTATCTCTTGTAAACTCCTCTATTTTCTCACGTCAATTAGCTAGATGAAATCTCGTTCAAACCTGATGTAATTTTTCTTTTGACGTGTGTTCTTTAATTTTCGTGCCAAAAACTATACACCTTATAACTAGGAACGGAGGGAGTACTAGTTTATAATACTATGCACTATAAAGATAGTATCATACAATAGTATCATATGCGTGATACTACTATATGGTATTCCCCACTATAAATAGCCTGATATATGGGTGAATCCGCAAAAGGACTAGAGCCTCGCTCACAGTGGCGGCTGCCATGCAGGAGGAGGTGTGGGCACGACAGGTTGGCCTGGATCTGGACGCTAGAGAAGAACTACACCAGTCCATGCGATTATGGCCTCAGGTCCAGGAGGTGCAGCTCTTAGCGGACACTGGAGATTCCTTTTGGTGGTCCTGGGAGAGTTGTGGAGAGTTCTTGGCGTGCTCTGCGTACGCTGCCTTGTTTGCTGGATTGGAGGACGGTGCTTGGCTGGGGACAAGCTCGCGCGATCAACACCCCGAGATTGTGTCTCACATTTTGGCACGCCGTGTTTTTGCGTGAGAGTTGTGGCTTGGCTTCCTACGGATGATTGGCGGAGAGGACTTGATCCAGGTTCAGCAGAACACGCTACAGAGTTGGAGCGCATGGTGTGATGCCTTGGTTATAGAGTTAACGTGCATGCGCTCTGCCTACTGGGGATGTGGGAGCTCTGGCGACACCGCAACAACATCGTCTTCGAGGGCAACACGCCCTCGACCGCTCAGGTACCGAAACGGTTAAGGAACGAGGTGAAGTCTTGGATCTTGGCTGAGCTACTCAAGGGGAGGCCTCGGCGGTGGTGTTAGGTGGGCAAGGGGCGAGTAATCCGTATAAGGTACCGGTGTGTGTTAGAGTGGGGTGTTCCGACTAAGCTTTGGGCAGCCGATGATTTGTACCTATCGATTTGAGATCTTTCCTTCTTCTCCTTTAATGAATGATACGCATGATCATGCATATTCTAGAAGAAAAAAAACGCTCCTATATGTGCCTACTCAAGTTTCAGCTTCTAAGCACCCCCTCTCACTAGCTGTGAGCAGGACAACGTACGCGCCCTGTCCACCTGTAGCGTGTGTAGTCCATAGTTGGCCGGAACAACGATCGATGGACATCAAAGTGCAAAAGCCGGCAAAGACGAAGAAGAAGGCGGCGGCGGGGTGGGAGTGGAAGATGCCGACGTCGATATATGGTGCTGGTGCAGCTGTTCATCACGGGGATGATCCTGTTGTCCGAGGTCTCCATCGGCCGCGGCTTCTTCAACTTTGCGCTCCTCGCCTACCGCATCCTCTTCGGCGGCGCCGCCATCCTCCCCTTGGCCCTCATCTACGAAAGGTATTCTATTCAGAACTGTTAGAGATGTTATATTGTATATATGCTTGAACGTGTACTATATACGAAAACTTATTGTTCGACCAAGCACGGAGAAAGAGAGGTCACTTCTCTCTATATATTGAGCATGACGATGTTGTGTAATGGTTCCTTCATTGCTATATATAGTAGCTAGCGTCGAGTTGAATGAAAAACATAAAATAAAAATAAAAACCCTAAATGTAAAAGAGTTGAATGGTAAACACAAAAAGAAAAGAAAATACACAATATGAAATTCCTAAACCCCTATTTCAAAAAACAACTCAGCGTGTGGCAGTAGAGGTCCTGCCTCAGCGGCCACGTGAAGCTCCTTTAGCCCCAGTTCGTAACCCAACCAGAAGCCCTGTTTTTTACTAGTGTTTTATTTGTATCGGAGAAAATAAGCCTTGTGGGACACCCAGAAGAAATCTAAGAAATTGACGTCTTGGTCTGAGAATGTGGTAGTAGGCCAATAGTAGTCCCTTTGTGGGAGCCTAATTCTGGAATTCTCATTAAGGATGCCTAAATAAATTGATAAATTGATATGTCCGGTCTTCCTATCACAATTTTTTTTTGTAAAAAAAGGGAATACGTACGGAGCTTTGCTACATCCATGGGGGTACTACGGGGTTGGATCAATTAGGCAAGATTTCTTCTTAAAGGAAGATGAGCGGGCCTACCCAGGAGAAATTCGGGGTGGGGGGGGGGGGGGGGGGGGGCAGATGACTTGGAGCAAGGCCCGTAATAACCTGTAAAACCCCGTTGATCTAGCATTTTTGATACGTACGTCTGGGGTGTGCATACGGCATGCATGGATGTCGCGAGGTTGTTACAACAGACACGTACGTAGGATGCGTTCATCATGGCCGGGGACACCACAGGGCAGGGGAGCATCTATGTTCGCGCCACACCAAGGATCCAAACCTACATGCATATATACTCTCTCAAGTTCCAGCTTCCAAGTGCATGCTGCCCTGGTTAGTTAGCAAGATAGGTAGCCGGTAGCCCTGTCCTGTAGTCCAGTCGTCGATCTCGGCTGCAACTATCTATCGATCGATGGACATCGGCGCGGAGACGACGACGGAGAAGGCGGCGGCGGGGTGGGACTGGAGGACGCCGGGGTCGATGGTGCTGGTGCAGCTGTTCATCACGGGGATGATCCTGCTCTCCAAGGTCTCCCTCGGCCGCGGCTTCTTCATCTTCGCCCTCCTCGCCTACCGCAGCCTCTTCGGCGCCGCCGTCATCCTCCCCTTGGCCCTCATCTACGAAAGGTATTCTATTCACTCTTGGTTGATAGTTATCCTCAGCTTTGAAACTGAAAACGAAAGCAGTTGCCAGTTCTGTTATGATCCCTCATGCACGCACGCACGCAAGGATTTTAGCTAAGCTTTAATTAGTTGCGAATTTTCGTTGCGCGTGCAGGGGCAAGTGGAGGGAGATGGGCTGGCGCGCCACGGGATGGATCTTCCTCAACGCCTTCATCGGGTACGTACGTTTGTTCAGCAGTATCAGTCCAACGTCTACACGCAGTTAATTACCTTGCACCTGACGTGCAAATGATTTTCAGTAATTGTTTTTCTTTGGTCATATATTTTGTTTGGGCACCTCTATGGACTAGTTACATTTTTTTGCTATTTAATAAACCTAAAATCTGGAAAGCGCAGCTGCGCTCCGTTGTTGAGCCGGGCGCACACACTTCCGACAAATCCGCATGCATAGCCCAGTTCACATCCGGTCCTTATTTCTTCCTGTGTGGGTCCACACATGTGATTAACAGAGAAGATAGCGACAGCCGCTTTCGCATATGTGGAAAAAATACTAACGCGCATGCATGTGCGGACACACTCTTTATTCCGTCTAATTTTTCTTTAAAAAGCAATAACTTTTGAACCGAACGTTGAAACGAATATCCGTTTTCACCATTAGGTTTCTTGCGACGAGATCTTTAAAACTAGATCCCATATGAGCACGTTTTGATAATTTTTTTAAAAATGAGCAACTTTAATGCTAAACGAAGCAACTTTAGTTTTAAACATAAGCAACTTTATTAAATTGTATGTACTAGTGAATTTATCAAGCAAGTATGTCATAGATCACTTAGAAATCATGGGAAATAATATTTTTGACCGTATATGGGCAACTAAGCATCTTCGGTAGCCAACTTTGGTGATAACAACGTATTTTGATAGCGCCATCTTGTATTGTATATTTTGGTAATATAGGTGCTTGGATTTTCGACAATAGTTTTGCTAGTTTTTATAGGAAATTGTTTAGTTTTAGCTAGTATGTTGATTGGTTTTGTTAGGATAGTTGCTTGGTTTTTCTTGGATAGTCGCTTGACTTTGCTAGGACAGTTGCTTTGTTTTATTATGACAGTTGCTTCATTTTTGCTAGGATAGTTGCTTGGCTTTTCTAGGACAGTTGCTTTGTTTGGCTAGGACAATTGATTACTTTTTGCTGGGATAGTTGCTTGGCTTTGTTATGATAGTTGCTTGATTTACTAGGGCAGTTGCTTGGTTTACTAGGACAGTTGCTTGGTTTGGTAGGTCAGTTTCTTGGTTTCGTTATTGAAGTTGTTTGTTTTTTGTTAAGATAGTTGTTTGGTTTGCTAAGACATTATGTATTGTGTGTTTTGATAATATAGTTGCATGGATTTGATACGACAGTTGCTTGATTTTGGTAGGATAGTTGCTTAGTTTTGTTAGGACAGTAGTTTGATTTATTAGGACAATCGATTTGTTTTGTTATGACAGTTGTTTAATTTACTAGGACAGTTACTTGGTTTTGCTAGGACATTTTCTTGGTTTTACACAAACCAAGATGATAGAAAGTCATATTAGACAAGCAAGAAGAGTTGCTTACTGATAGCACTAAAGTTGCCTATATATCACACAGAGTTGCTAAAAAAAAGTTCATCGAAACATATCCATATGGTATCTAGTTTTGAAGAACTCGTCGTAAGAGACCCAACGGTGAAAACAGATCTGAATTTCGATACTCAAATCAAAAGTTATGGCTTTTTAAATTGTTTGAAACTCAAATTAATGCATGCGAACTGACGTGGCAGAGCATCTTCCTAATCACGCGCGGAAAAAGCAGAATGGGGGGCCAATTCTTTCCTTTTATAGTAATCAGACAGCACGTGCAGTAATCTTTTTCGTATTAGGAAGGGCCGCTAGGTTGGACTGCTGGGCGCGCGTGCGCCAGCTAGTCACGTCCTTTAATAAAATAGCTTTTACCATGCTTGCCACATCCCGCCGCGTCGCTCCCCGCACGGGCGACTCGGGCGGAGCCAACAAACCCCGCCGCCAGGCCGCTGCACCTCCCCTACCCCTCCCTCCGCCGCCGCTGAAGGAAGCCGCCGGGCTAAGCCCGGCCGGCCGACGGCGGTGGCGGAGGTCTTCTTCTCTCCCGCGCCGTTGCTGGGTTGTGCGGGTCACCCACGGGTGTGGAGCGTGTCCCCTGGTCTGGGTCGTGGCTGAGCGGCGGCTGCTTCCGGCAAAGGTGCGGGGCTATGGCGTGAGGCAGCGGCATGGACTCAGGCCGACGTGGTGCCGTGGGAGGGCTGGAGGTGGCGCACGGGCTGGCCTGCGTCCAGATCCATCTGGATTTGGCTTCCGTCAGATCTGATCTGACTGGACAGGCCTGCTCGCTGCGCGGCTGCGGAGTTCGATGGCGGTCCTGGGCACATGAAGCGAGATGGAGGATCGGCGAGCAGATCTGGGATGAAAATCCTGCTCTTGGCTATACCAAGTCCGGCGATGGTGGCGCTCTTTTGTGTCCTTTTCTTCTTGAAGGCATCGTCGTGGAAAAGCTCAAGAACTCTATCCGCTACCTTCGAGGGAAACCTTAGATCAATCGATCGTATGACGACGACACTTCTGTGTCGTTCCCTCCTTGGGGGCGTCAGTATTGGAGGTGTGCATAGGGTTGAGGGACCAGTGGGCAGCATCAGTGGTGGAGCGGCGTTTCATGTGATGCAGTGAAGGCGTGGAGTTTCGGCGGCGTGGTGCAGCAGGGTCTCCGTGGCAGTGCATGATGTTGGACGCGCGAAGGGAGGTGGCGTTGTCTGGCGCTATGGTGGCGTCGACGGCAGGCCTAACAAGGTCGATACGTCAGTTCTGATCTGAAGATGGACCGGTGAAGGATGGTGGCGACGGCTTCTGCAGCGTGCGCATGCGGTGCTCGCTACAAGTGTGTCAGACAGGTGTGTGACCCAGATCCAACAGCGGCTTGGTTGGGCCATCCGGCTTTAAATGTTGGACTTTGGTGTGAGGTCTGGGCATGCGGCCCGACTATCTCCACTCCTTCATGAAAAGAATGGGGGTAGCGACATTTGTTGTCAAGATGGTGGCTTCAGAATTATTGATGTATTACTTTGTAAGGTTTTGATGAATAATTAATAAAATGGCTGCATGCATCGTCCAGATGCAGAGGCCGGGAGTCAGCCTCCTTTTCCAAAAAAAAAATGCTTGCCACATGGTTAGCTGCTCTTTTATATCGGCACTAAGTGTGTAGTTGACTTTATAAATTTATTAGATGATACCCGCGCGTTGCTGCGGAAACTGTTAAGAAACAGCTTGATGTTGAAGGACGTGTGAGAGAAAATTTGATGAAAAATTGAAAAATGAGTTTGATTTTGTTTTGATAATTTAGTTACTTGACAATATATCGTTCAGATGATATGAGACGAAAACAACAATGAGAGTAGAGACAATGAAGATGTGTTCATCTTTGGCTAACCTAAAACAATGATAGCAACTATGGATATGCATAAAAAAATTCACATAGAAAAATAAATGCGACGTAACTCATAATTTGATTTTCTATAAAAAATTTGCTTATAAATTGTGAGGTTGAGTGCATAAAAAAGTTATTATTTATTTGTGATAGGATGCATGCACATACAAAGTTAGTGAAAGCATGTGCATGAAAAGTTAATGGAAGAGTTTTTACATGGTGGACCTATTTGATGATGTGGATATCTTGCATGTCAAGATAGATAAGTTAGTGGAGATGAATTATTTAGGTATTATAGATTATGACGATGATGCACCCTCGTGAGCTCTTTAACACATTATTTCTATATCTAGAGCAGGTTAAGCTTCTCCTAGAAAGGATCTCACTAGCAAACTTGGGTTTGATGCTTGACTAGCGTATGTATGAACTTGTGATAAGTCAAAGCAGCCGTATTATTGTAGTGATTAGTAGTAGGTATTTATTCTCTCCAGGTCAACTACTGTATATGTTTATATAGTACACATGTAGTGTTTGGATGACGAGAGCTTCAGTCGGAGAGAACAGTACTCCACACACGCACATAAAAAATAGAAAAGTAGTCACTTTCAAGTTAATACATAGCCGATTAGAGGGCTAATTGCGTGGAAAAAAATATTACATCAGATGAACTTATTCAAGTGACCACACGTCATGCATGCTATGCAGGTACGCAGTGCCGATGAGCTTATACCTCTATGGTCTCCGTGATACTACGCCATCTTATGCCGTCATCTTTGTGAACCTGATTCCGCTGGCCACCTTCATCCTGTCCCTCATCTTTAGGTATTTTTTTTCCCATTATTCATGTATTTACATTAAAATTTTGATTTAATTCACCGGGCCCAAAATCAACTTCATGACGACCCACAAAAGAATGCGAACTCAGATGATGAATTTCAATGTCTCTAACTACTAATCAACATTGACTGTATTCTATATTATTTTCCCACACACGTATGTGATATCCTTGAACATATTAGAATGGAGACGTTGCGAGTCCGAAGTGCGGTTGGATCACTGAAGATTGTAGGTGTTCTAGTCTCTGTTGGAGGCACCATGCTCATCAGCCTTTACAAGGGCAAGGCGTTGCATCTCTGGAATCCCATCCTAGGGAACCGCCTCAAGGAACAACCAACCGAGGGTGCAAATAATCAACTAAGAGGGACAATATTCTTGGTGGGAGGCAGCTTCACATTTGCTTGCTGGTACCTGATCCAGGTGACCTTCCATGCAATGACATGTTGCTAGTATCCCTCATTCTTTGTGTTCAATCCATTACATTATTTAGTATTTGACTATGGACATGCATGCTCATTAGTCTTAATGGGAGGCATGCATGTCAAGAGGAGAGATATGATAAATTGGGAGATATGTAATTGCATGCATTTAGATGGAAAAAGGGATGACATCATCAAGATTTTAATAAATCAAAATTTCCAAAAAAAAACAGCTCGCAAATTGTGCCGCCAATTTATGTCGTCTTCACCGTCAATTTTGCTTGAGCAAACTAGATCTCATATGGGCATTCCGATGATATATTTCGCATTACAACTTACCATCCAATATGTTATAAGGTATCACCTTTCACTTTACTTGGTTAGTTTAAACGGTTGATAGCGTCAATTTTTGTTCTAGATGTGTCAACTAGCAAGTATTCATCACTTCTGTACATTGTAAGAATGTACTCTATTTACTAAGAGATCTTATATCGTATACGCCACTAATTAATGTCCGTAGAAGTTACCACACACTAATAGTGATGTATTTGGCATATTGATTTACAAAAAATACTAAAATAATGTTGATGCAATAACCACATTGGTTAGTCTTACTAATTATACTGATTATGTTGTATGATGGTAGTTACTTGCCACTATGATATCATGATTATTATGTATTTACTATGATGTTTGGTGAAAACTTACAATTTGTGTCTTAATCATGATGGCTAGTGTTAGTCACTGACACAATGGCAATGTAATAACCACACTGGTTTGTAACATTTACCATAATGAAATGACTGAGGATTTACCTACTGAGAAGTATTTGGAAACTGTTACCACCATGTCGGTAGTGTACTTACCAGATGGCATGGTTACATATTACAAAATGAGATGATAACTAGTGTATTGCCACATGGTAATAAATGAATCTTAAAAAGTTTGCTGAAAAATATCCATGTGCGATCTAGTTTGAAGCCCTTGGGCTAATGGTGAAAATGGACCAGCAATCCACTTTTATTTACTGAAGCCCCCTTTAACTCATTAACATCATCGTGCTTATTTTTCATGTTTGCACCTAGCTACCTTTTTTTCTACCCTGCGTGTACATAGAAATTCTTTTAATAGCATGCCATGAATGAGTTCATGATGATCTTTTTGAGTGCAAGAAGAAATTTGACAGTGATGGAGTTGTGCCATAGAGCCACACGTAGAAGATTCATTTTTTAAATGACATTGTTTATGTTAGTAGAAACCAGAGCGTAACTAATTGTATGATTTTGCAGTCAAAGGTTCTCAAGGTGTATCCATACAAGTATTGGTCGTCCATGGCGACATGTTTGGTTGGAGGATTTCAGACATCACTAGTGGGAATAATATTGAATACAAACAAGAACGCATGGAGTCTAGGATGGAATCTCGACCTTGTGACCATCGTGTATTCGGTAAGTCTAAAGATCTCGCAAAAACCCATTACAAATATAGACTACAACCCGAGACACTTTTTTTTTGCGAAATTCTGAGATAATTTGAAACTATGCAATTCATAATTTGCTTGAAGTTGGTTCAAAGAGTATTAAATAATATCATTTTGAAGTAGATGTACAATTATTCACTAGGAAATCAACACATGATCATTTGGTGTAGGGGGCACTTGCAACAGCAGGAAAATATTGCCTGAACTCATGGGCCGTGGCCAAGCGAGGGCCAACATATCCTCCGATGTTCAACCCATTGTCCGTGGTATTTACAATTTTGTTGGACTCCATCTTCATAGGTGATGAGATTACAGTTGGAAGGTATGCATATTTAGCTTCTCCTTGCGGTCTCTTTGATTCTAGTAAAATATATTTCTATAATTATTATTGTTAAACAAACAATGAATTTAATTTTTCTTCTTTATTTTATATGTGCAGCCTGCTTGGTACAATAATGGTGCTTGTCGGGCTTTACACTTTCCTATGGGCAAAATCAAAAGAAGTATGTGACAAATAGATCTCATTATTGGTGGAATGCATAGTTCTTGTAGCTGCAGGAACACCAAAATTTGTACTTGTATGCATGAATATCATAATAAATTAGATGGAAGATTACAAGGCTTTTTTTTAATGACCCCAACACTCGGTCCCAATATCACCGTGATAACAAAGCAAGAAGGGACCAATATCAATGCGGCACAAAGAGATGAAAACAACACCTACTTGGCAATATATCCTTAATCCATCTCTCACTAGTCCATTTGCCAAATTTGCTTGCATGCACGTGCATGCATGCAATTGTGTCGATTGGGGTCAGATCAAAAGATGAGTTGGGGTTAACGTCTTTGGGGTGTACATTAGCACTGAAAACGATGAGAGTTTGTCCATGAAGCCCAATACAATTTTCTTGCATGTGTGCATGCTGACGTGCGTATGGGTGTCAGGAATTAATTTTTCTTTGGTTATTTTGTTGGGGTACCTCTATGGCCTGGTTGCTGATTTATATCGCCACAAAGTATGTAATTGACTTTCCACACGCAAAAGGTATGTAATTGACTTTATACATAACGATGGTGTACTGCATGAAATTTGCTAGTCATTATTTTTTCACCGTACGAGGTTCAATTTGGAGCATACATATTATTAATATAGTAATAATAGGATAATATATTTTAATTTAGTATCATACATATTATAATTTAGTAATATATTCTTTTATGTATTAGTAGGCACACAAAAGAGCCGTACGTATATCGAGGGTTGAAATGAAATGAAATGATATAGATTACAACCCCATTTTTTAATATATTATTTTATGTATTAGTAATATAAAATAATGTATACGATTTTATGTATGAGAGGAAGGCCGTCGGCGTAGACTGTAGCTGGGTTGACGCCGTTACGGCGCGTCGACCGGGTGGGCCACTTGTCATGCCTACGTCGACGGCTGACTTTACGTCGACGGTGGCCCTCGGCCCAAATGTGGCCTACCCCGACGGCCTTTTTACACCGACGGCCGCGCTCGGCGTAAACGGGCCTACGCCGACGGTCCCAGGACGCCGAACGGCCCGCTGGCTGGGCTGCCGAGCTGGGAAACCTGCGCCGACAGCCCCGACCTTTGGCCGTCGGCGTAGAGTGCGGCCTTAGGCGTCTAAGGTCTCTCCCGTAGTGGCAGGTTGTTTTTTTTTCTCTAAAAATGATCTCATTAGCAAACTTGGATTAGATGCTTGACTAAAAAATGAACTTGTGATATAAATCAAAGCCGACATATTGTAGCGATTAGTGGCAGGGTACATTATTCTCTTCAGGTCAACTTTAAAAAAAGCTGTTTTATTTATTTCAAAGATGCGACGACCGATCACCTATGAGCATATGTGCTGAGATATATTGTTGCTACTAATTAATTAAATCATCTTTTAATTAAAATATAAAAAAAATTATTTTCTGAATTACCTTTTCTCCTCCACCTTGACATTTATCCTCTGTGACACTTCTAAAACAACACTATTGTACACATCTAATATGTCGGAAAACAACGTCAAAAAAAAAATATGTCGGAAAACCGGCCTACGTACGTCTGGGTCCGGTGCAGATCGACCTGGTCGGGTGTGTGCATGACCTTGCATGCGTGATGTCGATCGTGAGGCTGTTACAGCGGATCGGCTCGTACGATGATTTTGTCAGGGGAACACCACATGCAGGGCCAAATTCTCACGTCCCTGACGTATATACCCGAGCCAGGGCAGCATCGAGCTGCACGAGCCCGCTCCTACATATACGTGCGTTCTCATTCTCAAGCTTCATCAGCTTCATTCCAAGTGCATGCCACTCTGGATATATAGCTGCTAGCAAGGTCGGATACCGCCTCCTGTAGTGTCCACCTGTAGTCCATAGATACATCCGGAGATCGACCCGGCAATCGATCGGCTGCAAGCCTGCAACGACGATCGCCCGTGAACATGGACATCAAGGTGGACATCAAGGCGGAGATGAAGGCGGCGGAGACGAAGAAGGCGGCGGGGTGGGAGTGGAAGGCGCCTTCGTCCATGGTGCTGGTGCAGCTCTTCATCACGGGGATGATCCTGCTCTCCAAGGTGTCTATCGGCGGCGGCATGTTCATCTTCGCGCTCCTCGCCTACCGCAGCCTCTTCGGCGCCGCATTCATCCTCCCCTTGGCGCTCATCTTCGAAAAGTACGTGCTGCATGCTCATCTATTTACTCTCCTTTACACTTAGCTTGCATATCTTCCAAGTTTTAAAACTGTCACTCGGGCTCTTTGAAATTCGATCTCTACTCGCACACGGGTTCTCTTTGCTCCCAACCCTTTCTGCCAACAAGCTAGGTCCTCGATCGCCTACACTTCATCGTCTCGCGGTGCTCTCTCGTTTCTCTTCATTCTGGTAGGCCCTTGTTTCGTTTAGGTTTAGGTTCCCTGATAGCGTTGGTAAGGTGGCGTCGACGATAACGTGTTGGAATAAGGTTTATGTGCCCTTTCTCCATCTTCATGATGCCCGATGGGATGTCGATGAAGGGTGTAGGTGAGGGTAGATGGTGCCAGTTCTATTGGTTCTCTTCGGGTCGGTCTGGTTTCTACCGTGACAGTTGGTCGCAAACATTCAGAGTGATGCACCAACTGATGTCATTTCAGCGGTGACTAGATATTGTAGTGAGTCATTATATTATGGTCTTCAAATCAAGGTAAGATAGGTTCAAAAAAAATCAAATAAGACATGTCCCTTTTCTTAAATACTGGTTCGGTGTAATTGCAAGCTTCGTCGGGGGCGTACGTAGATTCGAAGGAAGGTGAAGATTATGTCTTCTTTTTTGCTGGTCGTTTTCTGTCTTGTTATCTTTCTATTGTACTGATTATTGCTTTCTTGATAATCATGATGTGTCATGTCTAAAAAAACATCCAACTTTGTAAGGAAAAGAATAAAAGCAGTTTATATATATTTCCACTGAGAAAATCATGAGGGCATGCCAGATTACAATTTAGGAGATTCTCCCTTCATGATATTTTTTTGGGACATTTAGCTGCCCGCCCAACGCGTTCATTGACGGAGTCCTGATCCATGAGGGATTTTAATCAGCTAGCTAAGCTATAGCTGTGGGTTTCGTTTGTGTGCATGCAGGGGCAAGTGGAGGGAGATGGGTTGGCACGCCTCGGGATGGATCTTCCTTAACGCCTTCATCGGGTACGCATGTGATGACGCGCAAATAATTGTCATGCATGAACTGTTTTTCTATATGTTTTTTTAACTTATTACTCCCTCCGATCCATAATAAGTGTCGCTCACCTAGTACAAAGTTTGTACTAGTTTAGTACAAAATATGTGACACTTATTATGGATCGGAGGGAGTAATGTTGTTTGTCTCTCAAAATAAAAACTTATTTATGTTGCTTTAGTATCTTGCTCTATCCATGCCTTAGTCAGGGCGGATCAAGCAAGATCCACCAGGTATCACTTGAGACCAGGTCCTTATAACTATATGTAGGCTATTACTTTAGCTTGTGATACCTCCTATGTCCTGGTCTAGGCCACGTCCAAAACTCCAAACAAACCACTGCGCCACAGCTTCAGTGATATACTCCTATTGAATCCTAGTGAAGCCAACACGGGATCCTAGCTAGTGAAGCCAACACGGGAGCACATTTGCAGCTGGTCGATCTGTCTACGCCTTTACTGAATGCATATAGTTTGTTAATTAATTGTCGTCGATGTTTCAAGAAAATACTTACTAGCTTCCTTCGTCCAACTATATAGTACTGCTATTATAATCTAACTGATATATTTTTCGATGTTGCCTTCGATCATTGATAAAATGTATATAATAACATAATATATCAAATATTTGCTTAATTTTTTTTATGATTTAAAACCTTTTTTTACAAATGAATTTGATGATATTTTGTAGCATACACATCATAGTAATTACTCTAACAGAATGTCAAATGCAACCTCAAAAAGAAAAATATACTAGACCACAAGTGTGTTACATTCACACAGTAGTTCTTTTGTGGGAACATTCCTACATTAATTAGTTAAAATTGTCTTATCTCCTCCACATCATGCAGTTATTAGACTATTAATTTGAGCACACTTGTGATAGGGACTCCACTTCTGGCCACAAGTAAAGCACAATACCTATTACTCCCTCCGATCAAAATTTAATTGACGCATACTTAGTACAACTTTGTACTACAGTTATACTAAGTGTGCGTCAATTAAAATGGATCGGAGGGAGTACTATTTTAATCCGCAAGTTGTAGGCTTGGGTTTTTCAAGTACAGTAGTATATAAATTGTGAGACATGTATCGTTAAATTTGCTTTCTTTATCCATACTGACGATGCAAATTTATAAAGTATATGTTGTTGTTATCTATCGAGTCAACATATCACCGGAGATGTGGGCTCCAATGTGTATGTTCCCTAGTTTTGTTCCTCTCAAGCTCTTAAAGCCATGCAGGTTAAAGAATCTCCAAAAGAGGATCTCATGAACAACTTTGGTTAGATGCTTGATCAGCAAATGAACTTGTGATAAGTCAAAGCCGCCATATTATAGTGATTAGTATCACGATACAAATTTTCCCAGGCTAGGTCAACTCTTAGAGCCATGCATGTTAAAAATCTCCTCATGAGCATCTCATGAACAAACTTCGGTTAGATGCTTGACCAGAAAATGAACTCGTGATAAGTCAAAGCCCCCATATTATAATGATTAGTACCAAGTACATTTGTTCTGTAGCTAGGTCAACTCTTAAAGCCATGCATATGTTAAAAATCTCCTATAAAGAGTATCTCATGAGCAAACTTTGGTTAGATGCTTGACCATCAAACGAACTCGTGACAAGTCAAAATGGCCACACTACAGTGATTAGTAACATGGTACAATTGTTCTCTAGGTTAACTATATGTATACATAGCATAGTTCTTTGCTGCAAAGAGCTTTGATTAGAGAGAAAATTAAGTACCCCACAAAGAATTTGGGACAAAAGTAGTCACTTTCAAGCTAATACATACCTGATTAAAGGGCCAGTTGCGTGATATTGGATCGCATGAACTAATTCCAATGACCACACGCCATGATATGTAGGTACGCGGTGCCAATGAGCCTATACTACTATGGTCTAGGTGATACAACACCAGCTTATGCTGTCATCTTTTTGAACATAATTCCGCTGGTCACATTCATTCTCTCGCTCGCCTTCAGGTACCAAATTTCTTTCATTATTCATGTTTCTACAATAAATTTTGGTTTTCATTTGCCGAGCCTAAAATTAACTTCATATTCAATCTCATTTTCCAACACACGTATTTGATATGTATGAACACATTAGAATGGAGACATTACAAATCTGGAGCGCAGCTGGATCACTGAAGATCATAGGAGTTGTGCTCTCGGTTGGAGGCACAATGCTCATCAGCCTTTTCAAAGGCAAGACACTGCATCTCTGGAAACCCATTCTGGAGCATCACCACAAAGGACAACCCACGACAGAGGTTGTAGGCAATCATCTAAGAGGGACAATATTCTTGGTAGGCAGCAGCATCACACTGGCTTGCTGGTATCTGATTCAGGTGATCGACCATGCAATGGCATGTTGCTTCTACCCCTCTTTTTTTATTGATTCTATTATATAATTTAGAATTGAACTAAGGAGACCGTGTGCTAGTTAATCTTATAACATGTAGACATGATGAGAGGAGATCAGGAAAGACAGTATGGGAGAGTTAATTACTTGAATGCATTAAGAGGATAAAGAGATGATGTCATCATGATTGTTAGTAAATTTGATCTTCACAATGTTTGAACTCCCTAAACGTGCCAAAAAAAATGACACAACTTCATTGTCGGCTTTAATTTGTAGCTTCAAAACTAGACCATACATGGGTATATATGTTCCGACGAAATCTTTTTGACTTATAAGTTAGCATCCATTAATTATGAATCTGCCATCGTATCAGTACCAAAGTTACGATCTTTTAAGTGTGCGTGAACTTTTGTTCTAGATGTGTTCATCGTTGATCATGCTTTCAAATGGTTGATGTAATCTTTGTGCCCCTAGCAAATCGATATTTTATTCATGATTGATATGATGTATGAGGTGATGATCTTGTTGCATGCAAGGAGAACTCCAATACGAGATTGGGGAGAAGATTAAAATTCTCATTTCCTAATTTTATGTATTGTTTTGTTAGTCAAACTTAGAGCTTGATTATTTTTACTATGTTCATGCAGTCAAAGGTTATGAAGGTGTATCCATACAAGTATTGGTCATCTATGGTGACATGTTTGGTTGGAGGATTTCAAACAGCGCTAGTTGGAATAATATTGAGTAGAGAGAAGAACGCATGGAAAATAGGATGGGATCTGAACCTTCTGACCATCGTCTACTCTGTGAGTCAGTAGATCTAGCAAACATCCATAAAAACCAAATTAAAAACCGAGATATATTTGAAGCTAAGAAGCTCATAATTTATTTGAAATTGGTTCATCGGCATTAACAAAATCACTGGTAATTTAAAAATGGGATTGAAAATTATTCACTAGGAAAATAACATATATTTTGTAAACTGGAAAATAAAATTGTATTTGGTTGTTTTAGAAGATAAAATTGTATTTTGTGTAGGGGGCACTTGCAACGGCGGGAAAATATAGCTTGAACTCATGGGTTGTGGCCAAGCGAGGCCCAGCATATCCTCCAATGTTCAGCCCATTGTCTGTGGTATTTACTGTTTTATTGGACTCCATCTTCATAGGCGATGAGATTACAACAGGGAGGTTTGTCCCTTTCGCTTCTTCTCCCTCTTCTCCCAGTGCCATCTTTTCAATTTTAGTAAATGGTTTTACTTCTCTATAACTAATGTTCCTACTTCTTTTGTGTGCAGCTTGTTCGGCACAACAATAGTGATTGCTGGGCTCTACATTTTCCTATCAGCAAAATCAAAAGAAGTGCGAGACAAGTAGATCTCATCAGCGACAAGTTCTCATAGAGGAAAAATAATATTAAGATTTTATTTATTATGTAAGAGAGAGGATGACAGATTTTTTCCCATACAACCCCAATGGACAGTTCCACTCTCATCAGGATAACCGATCAGAAAGGAACCAACACATACATGTACCACAATGAGATGAAAACAACACTTAACTAGCAATGTATTCTTCTCTCGCAAAAAGAAAACTAGCAATGTATTCTTAATCCAGCTCTCTTTAGTCCACTAGTCAAATTGCCTTGCGTGTGCACGACAAAAAAAATGGCATCCAGGTAGTGACAAGCTTAATGTTTGAGATACAAAATAGTGACATCCTAAATTTTGCGACTTGCGACCCGATCTTTTACAACGTGCCTAAGGTGGTCAAATGGATCGGCCTTAGTGTGTCGATCCTTTAGCACGTGTGCGTGGACCCACTAGTGGACAGACCCCCCTTTCGTCCAGCCCAAAAAAGGCATCGCTCCCGGTTCATTTCAGAACCGGGACCGATGCCGGGCAACGGTCCCGGTTCGTCTGGAATGGGCAACGGTCCCGGTTAATGTGAGGCAACGGTCCCGGTTGTTGCCACAAACCGGGACCAATGCTCTGGCGACCAACACGTGGCGCACTGCGAGGCATTGGTCCCGGTTGTTGGCAAAAACCGGGACTGTTGCCCTGGCTATATAAGCCCCCAACCAGCATTTTGCCATTTTGCCTCAAAAAATTTCTGGATTGTGTTGGGGTGGGGTGGGTGCTAGATTTTTTTCCTTTGATTGCACACCAGGTGTTCGACGAAATGTCCGAGCCACACTTAGGTCCTCAGAACACCGTATCCTCGGCCGAGGTTAGCAACCTTATCTTCTCCATCTGTAACTGATACAAAAATACTGCACGTGTGCATATATAGTGGTCTTTTCACTATTCACGAAGTTATTGTAATGGTTAATTATATGACGCAGATCGAAGCACGGATGCGATGGATGTACAACGATCGACGCGGGTCCGAGTTTATTACAAACCTGCATACATTTCTCAATGTGGCTAATGCAAACAAAGTGGATAATTTTATGCCTTGTCCCTGTATTGACTGTCGGAACGTGGCAGAGTACTCTTCCTCGAGAACACTTCAAGGCCACCTGCTTCGGAGAGGTTTCATTCCTGGATATTATTGTTGGTCCAAGCACGGAGAAAGAGGGGTTAGGCAGGAAGACAATGAAGAAGAGAAGGATGATGATAGCTATCCTATGTCCCCTGAAGAATTCGGTGACACTGCAATGGAAGACAATGAAGAAGATGGAGCTCCTCGAGGTGACAATGAAGAAGAACAACGGGAATCGGATGAGACCGCTGATGGTCTTGGTCGGGTCATCTCTGATGCAAAGCGAGACTGTGAAACAGGAAAAGAGAAGGAGAAGTTGGAGACCATGCTAGAGGATCACAAAAAGCCCTTGTACCCAAATTGCGAAGATGGCAGCACAAAGCTCGGTACCACACTGGAACTGTTGAAATGGAAGGCAGATTTTGGTTGTTCTGACACCGGATTTGAGAAGTTACTGCAAATAATGAAGTCGAAGCTTCCACCGGATAACGAATTGCCCGCGACAACACACGAAGCAAAGAAGGTTATCTGCCCTCTAGGATTAGATGTGCAGAAGATACATGCATGCATTAATGACTGCATCCTGTACCGCGGTGAAAAGTACGAGAGTATGGATAAATGCCCGGTATGCACTGCGAGTCGGTACAAGATCAGACAAGATGACCCTGGTGATGCTGAGGGAGATGATGAGCCCCCGAGGAAGAGGGTTCCTGCTAAGGTTATGTGGTATGCTCCTATAATACCACGGTTGAAACGTCTGTTTAGAAACAAGGAGCATGCCAGGTTGCTGCGATGGCACAAAGAAGACTGTAAGAAAGACGGGAAGTTGAGACACCCCGCTGATGGGTCGCAGTGGAGAAAAATCGAGAGAGGCCACTCAGACTTTACAGATGAAGGAAGAAACTTATGGTTTGGTCTAAGTACAGATGGCATGAACCCTTTTGGAGAGCAGAGCTGCAGTCACAACACCTGGCCTGTGACTCTATGTATCTACAACCTTCCTCCTTGGGTGTGCATGAAGCGGAAGTTCATCATGATGTCAGTGCTCATCCAAGGACCGAGGCAACCCGGCAACGACATTGATGTGTACCTAAGGCTATTAGTCGATGAACTTTTGGAGCTGTGGGCCAAACCAGGTGTACGCGTGTGGGATGAGGACAAACAGGAGGAATTTGACCTGCAAGCGTTGCTTTTCGTAACCATCAATGATTGGCCCGCTCTTAGTAACATTTCAGGACAGTCAAACAAGGGATACAATGCATGCACGCACTGTTTAGATAAGACTAAAGGTATATATTTGGATAAATGTAAGAAGGTTGTGTACCTCGGGTGTCATCAATTTCTGCCGCCCAATCATATCGTGAGAAAGAAAGGCAAGCATTTCAACGGTGAGGCAGATCACCGGAAAAAGCCTAAGCTCTCTAAAGGTGCTGATGTATTTGGTATGGTGAATGACCTAGAAGTAATCTTTGGAAAGGGTCCTGGCAGTCATCTGTTCCGAAAGATGTCGTTACCGGACACGCGGCCATGTGGAAGAAGAAATCTATATTTTGGGAGCTACCCTATTGGGTAGACCTAGAGGTCCGTTCTTCAATTGACGTGATGCACGTGACGAAGAATCTTTGCGTGAATTTGCTAGGGTTCCTGGGCGTGTATGGGAAGTCAAAAGATACACCAGAAGCACGGGAGGACCAACAACGTATGAAAGACCCATACCACAGGCATACTGATAAAGGGCGTCTAAGCAGCTGCGCTCTTACCAAAGCAGAGAAGGAAATATTTTTTGAATGCCTTAGAAGTATCAAGGTCCCGGCAGGCTTCTCATCAAATATAAAGGGAATAATAAATATGGCAGAGAAAAAATTCCAGAACCTTAAGTCTCATGATTGCCACGTGATTATGACGCAGTTGCTTCCGGTTGCATTGCGGGGGCTTCTACCAGAAAATGTTCGAGTACCCATTGTGAAGTTATGTGCATTTCTCAATGCAATATCTCAGAAGGTAATCGATCATGCAAGTCTGGAAAGGCTACAGAAGGATGTGGTCCAATGTCTCGTCAGTTTTGAGTTGGTGTTCCCCCCGTCCTTCTTCAATATTATGACGCATCTGCTGGTTCACCTGGTCGACGAGATTGCCATTCTAGGTCCTGTATTTCTACACAATATGTTCCCCTTCGAGAGGTTCATGGGAGTTTTAAAGAAATATGTTCGTAACCGTGCAAGGCCAGAAGGAAGCATCTCCAAGGGCTATGGAACAGAGGAGGTCATTGAGTTCTGTGTTGACTTTATTCCTGACCTTAAGCCGATTGGTGTTCCTGAATCGCGGTATGAGGGGAGACTGAGTGGAAAAGGAACGCTAGGAAAGAAAGCAAAGATATTTCAGGACGGGAATTCTTTGACTCAAGCACACTACACAGTTCTACAAAGTTCTATCTTCGTCCAACCGTATATCGAGGAACACAAGAATGTTCTACGCTCCAAGTTCCCGGGGGAGGATGACCAATGGATTCAAGTCAAACACATGGAGACTTTCGGCACTTGGTTGCAATTACGTCTCATGCATGACACCACTATTGGAAATCAACTCTACTTGCTGGCCGCGACACCATCTGAGACTGTATTGACTTTCCAAGGGTACGAGATAAATGGGAATACATTTTACACGGTCGCCCAAGATAAGAAGAGCACCAACCAAAACAGTGGTGTCCGCTTCGATGCAACAAACGAGGATGGTACAAAGGACACATACTATGGTTACATAGATGAGATATGGGAACTTGACTATGGACCTACTTTTAAGGTCCCTTTGTTTCGATGGAGTTGGGTCAACATGAATGTAGATGGGGTAAAGGTCGACCAGCTGTACGGAATGACAACAGTGGATCTCAAGAATCTTGGTCACACAGACGACCCATTCGTCCTAGCCAAAGATGTGGCTCAGGTTTTCTATGTGAAGGACATGTCTTCTAGACCGAAAAAAGGAAAAACAAGGATACGAATACATCAGACAATGAGCCCAGGCGTCACATAGTTCTTTCAGGAAAAAGAAACATCGTGGGAGTCGAGGACAAGACAGACATGTCCGAAGATTACGATAAGTTTCATGAAATTCCTCCATTCACAGTGAAAACTGACCCAACTATCCCATTAAGCAATGAAGATGCTCCGTGGTTACGGCCCAAGAAGCGATCATAAGCACTGATTTCAAAATGCGGTCAAAACGGGGGAGGGGGGGCATGGCCGGTGATAGCTAGGTGTGGAATCTTGCAAAACTCTTTGTAGATCTCTGATGAAATGAGTACTTGTGCACTTGGAAATGTTTTTTTGAAAAAATAAAGAGCAAACTATCAAGCACTTGTAGTTCAAATTTCACCCCATTCCAACTGAATTGGCGGCAATTTGTCTTTTTCAGCAGAGGTGCATAAGAAACATTTTACATAGAAACTTTTGTAAATTTTTAATAAAATATGGTCTAGTATAATACAAAAATGGGTTGGTTCAAATTGACATCAAATATTTGGTAGATCCTTCACAAAAAGACCCTACTTTCGGCACTCGGAAAATGAAAAATGGATTTTTCGTGCAACGGAAATGAAAACTTCCTTTGTCAAACTTGTTGGCCATTCAAATATACACACATATGCAAAATATGAGATCATTTGGGGAAACTATCATTTGAAATTAGCTATAACTTCGGCCATTTGGCTTGAAAGCCATGAACCTTCATACTCGATAGCCCATTTTGAGAAGACTTTTTTAATAGATTTGCATTATTCAAAGTTTGTTGGTTTTTATGGTTACTAGGACATAAATTAGGATGCAACGCGAAGGTTTTATATATTTTTGATTTTTTTTGAATTGTTTAAGCACCAATTACAAAATGCGGTCAAAACGGGGGAGGGGGGGGGCATGGCCGGTGATAGCTAGGTGTGGAATCTTGCAAAACTCTATGTAGATCTCTGATGAAATGAGTACTTGTGCACTTGGAAATGTTTTTTTGAAAAAATAAAGAGCAAACTATCAAGCACTTGTAGTTCAAATTTCACCCCGTTCCAGCTGAATTGGCGGCAATTTGTCTTTTTCAGCAGAGGTGCATAAGAAACATTTTACATAGAAACTTTTGTAAATTGTTAATAAAATATGGTCTAGTATAATACAAAAAATGGGTTGGTTCAAATTGACATCAAATATTTGGTAGATCCTTCACAAAAAGACCCTACTTTCGGCACTCGGAAAATGAAAAATGGATTTTTCGTGCAACGGAAATGAAAACTTCCTTTGGCAAACTGGTTGGCGCTCGGAAAATGAAAAAATGGTTTTGGATTAGTTAATTAAATTGAAGCACTTTTGCTGTTAAAAGTTTTTTCAAATTCCAAACAAAAAATCATTTTAAATTGAAACACCTAACTAATTAAAAAAGAAAATAAATTTGAAAACGGCGGCAAGCCGAAAACATTGCATAAAAGGGTCAACGATCCCGGTTGGTAGCACCAACCGGGACCAAAGACTCAACGGTCCCGGTTGGTGCTACCAACCCCGGATCGATGACCCTGGTGCGACGTGGCAGCACCACGCCCCTCCCCGCCCAGGCCAACGATCCCGGTTGGTAGCACCAACCGGGACCGTTGAGTCTTTGGTCCCGGTTGGTGATACAAACCGGGACCGATGGCCCTTACTATATACGCGGCCCTTTCTTCTTACTCCCGCAACTCCACCAAATCCCCCAACTCTTCTTCGTCCCGCGCGGAATTCGCCGTCGACGCTGGCAGGCTGCCCGATTCTCGCCGCCGTTCGCCTCGCCTGCGCCTCCCCGTTGTCCTGGGCGTGGAGCTCGACAGCGTCACCGGAATCGCCACGGCCGCCGTGGACGCTTCCGCCGAATTCGCCGTCTCGAGCGCGTCCCCGACAACCAATTCATCGCCCGCTGGACCTCCCCGACGACGCTGACGCCTTCCTCAAGCTCAGGGTGAGCTCGCGCATCTATTCCCCCCTCTCCAAGCTCCTCCCCGCATCTCCTACGCCATCTTCCGTCGGGATAGTGGTCGGCCGCCGCGCCATTTGTCCCCGCCGTCGCCCTGGTGGCCCCCGCGTCCCCCTACTCGCTTCCCTCGTCGCGGGAGAGCACGGGCATCCTCCCCGTCCAAGACCTGTGGCCTCCCGTGCCCAAATTCGCAACTCCGGCGACATTCCGACGAGTACAGTGACGTCACCGGCGAACCACCGTTAGGGCTAAACTAATTACCCACTAAGCTAACCCCTAAGCCTATGACAAGTGGGGCCAGCCCCCCCTTAATCACTGTTAACTTTTAATTAAACAGAAATTAAACAGTGGGCCACTGACAGGCATGGCCCACATGCCAGCCCTGCTGATGTCATGCTGATGCAGTAATGTATTTCTCTGTTTAATTTTAAATAGAAAAGAATTTAGGAAATCCAGAAATTGCAGAAAATTGAATAAACTTTGGAAAATCATAACTAATTCATATGAACTCCAAATTTAACATATAATATATGAAAAATGATCAGCAGAAAATGCTCTATCCAAATATATAAACTTCAACCATGTTTGAGTTGATTTTAAAATGGGACCAGTAGCTTTTGCTATTTGGCTTAATTTGAATTAATTCAAATTAAATTCAAATGTTATTCTACTTTGAACCATTGCAATGCAACCATGATCACTTGAACATCAGAGGCTTAGAAAAATTCATCGAATACAACTACGCTATCCGTTGGTCTACCGCACCCCTCTAACATACCGAACATCGAACCGCCCCCTCCGGACCGTCAGTCCGATGATTCGTCCGGTACTGTTAAAGTGGCCGGATGAATTTATTCCGAACACGAATGTTTCTCAGAACAGATCAACTAGCGCGGATACACCCCCCTTATGTTTGTCCGGTACCCACGAAACCTCCGGCTTGATCCCCCCCCCCCTCCAGACACCCTGTCTGGTAATCACCGGCGAGGTCGCCATTAGCGCCGAGCTTATTGCATCGTTTTACGTTAGATCACCGATTGCATTTCATTTGTCATGCCTTGTATTGTTTGCTATGATTGCCGTGTATTTACTGTTTCCCCCCCCTTTAATCTCCGGTAGACTCTGCTGCTACCGTTGACTACACCGCTTCCGCCTACGATTTGCATTATAATAGCTTGCAATTCTTAATTTGCAGATACTATGGATCCAATATTTCATAGAGATGAAAATGAGGAAAACTTGCTTCACGATATGATCAACGACAATGAAGGTCAAGATGTCACCCGCCGGTTTCTGAACGATTTCGGTGAGGGAGACGAGTCTCTCCACCGAGAAGAAGCATCGGACGGGAGACAAGCCGGCTCCGCCTCCGGCGGAACCTTTAATCTCGAAAACACCGGCGAGGTTGATATATATGTAAATTACTGTTAATTAAAATGCAGTTGTATATGTACATGCATATATTAACACTCTTTCTTCTTTTAGCACTCCGGATCCGGATCCGGCCATTCCTCCGCAAGACCGAAACGAGGCCCAACCAAAAAGTTGGCTGACAATGTGAGGTATAGGATCGAAGAGGTCGGTCCAGACGGCGAACCGTTAGCTCCGGACGATGTCAAGAAAAAATTTGTGAAGGCATGCGGAACTCTCGTGAGGGACAACATCCCGATCACCATTCGAGAATGGATGCAGCTAAAGGACCCTACAATCTCGTTTGTGTGCGACACCATGAAAGACAGGCTTTGGAACATGCTCATGCATAATTTCCTCCTGCGGATGCCAGAGGTGGATAATCCAGCTCAGGAGGCGGCAGCTAGACTGGAGCTAGAGGCTAGAGTCAAGAAGTTTGCTCTCAGCAAGATAGCCGAGCAATTCAAGAATTGGAAGAAAAACTTGTACCTAAAATATGTCAAGTTAGACAAGAATCCGTATTTCGAACACGGCTATGGTAAGATAAGAGAGCTGTGGGATGATTTTGTGGCGTACAAGAAATCGGAGCACGCGCAGCAAAGGTCTGAAATAAATCAGACGAATGCCGCTAAGAAGATTTACCACCATAAAATGGGGTCTGCTGGCTACGCCGGTTGCATGCCTAGGTGGGAGGCAATTGAGGCCAAGTATTTTGATGCCGGGATCACTCCAGAGCCTACAACATGGAACGAACGGACAAGAAACTGGTTTTACGGCCATGGGGGCACGTTGGACCAAGATGGGAAGGCAATATATAACCAGTCACACATAGATGATCCCCTGCTGCCCATCGATGATATTAGAGATGCAGTACGTGATATTGAAGAGGGACGGTTCATTCCCGATAGAGAGGACGACGAGCTCACACGCGCCCTAAAAAATAAAGAACACCCAGGACGAGCACGAGGCACGCCAAGCTTCAAGTGTTGGAAACTTGCCTTCCCTTCGGAAAGCAAGAAATATCCAGATAAAATCCATCAGAGGAGGAAGGAAAGGGAGGCAGCTGAGAAAGCGGCAGCTGAGAGAGAGAAAGTGGCGAATGAGGCTGAGAAAACGGATACCAAAGAGCGGCTGCGTAATGTAGAAGAAGGCTTAAAGCGGGCGGAGGAGCTGATCGACAGACTTAGCCAGCAAAGTGGCGGCCAACCTCAACAGCTCTTGTTAGAAACTGGATTCGATGCTACCGGCGCCCCATCGAATCGGAAAAGCTCCCAAGCTTCCACGCAGCTCCAGCAGGACGATGATGATGCACTGACAATGGCTGCTCCTAAACGCTACCCAGTGGATTATATCACGAAGAGCACACGTTGTGAGCTTAAGGTGCAAGTGATGAACTTAAAGGTGACGGTGGCGGTCGGCATGGCCCTATCAATCCCGGAGAAACCAACTTATCATTGCAACCCGACTCCAGAAGGGTACGCTGTCGTCATGGTGGATGATGTGATGGATGATTATGAGGAGCTGAAGCTGGACCACCCTGCAGGTGAAGATGGGGAGCTGAAAGAACAAGGAGAAGCAAAAAAGGGGAGTGTTCTATGGCGAAAGGAGCACATCGTGCTTCCATATTATGTGCTGCCAAGGTCACCCACTCTTCAGAAGAGCAATCCACCTTCGCCGCCACGTGACCATTCTTCACCGCAACCATCGCCTTCACCGCCTCACGACTCTCCGGCTCAGCCGTCTCCACCGTCGCCTCAGGCATCTCCACCGTCGCCTCAGGCATCTCCACCGTCGCCTCAGCCGTCTCCATCTCCTGAGCCTCAGAGCCAGAAGCGGAAGCGTACCTATACTAGGAGGGGCAGCAAGAAATCAACGAAACGTAAGCGATCACCCCTCCCAAAAGTTCCTCATCAGAATACGAAGAAGCTACCCGGAGAGATGACACCTGAGGAACTGGAAGTGTCCGTAAAAATGTCTTATGAAAAGTGGAAGATTGATGTGGCCAACAAGAAGAAGCCGATAGAGCCATTGTTCCCGCGCACCCCAAAATATCACGCCGCGTGTGCGAAACTGAAGAAGAAGCTTCACAACCCCATACCGCTCACATCAGACTATGAACGCTCTATTACAAAGTCGGCTGAGGCAAAAGAGCGGAGAGTCGGAAAAGAGATTGCCTAGCTCGGACTACAGAAAGAACAATCGATCGAACCGCTCAAAGTGCACACTTGGCCGCGCCCCCAGCAGCATCAGGTCGATGCGTATGATCCGAACAAAGATCCGGAGTTTATAAGACAGTACGGAGCAAAAGCCCAGGCAGTAGGATTGTCTATTACTGATTACCTAAGCCGTCTGATGAGTTCGGGAACGACGAGGAATTCGTACCGGCATACCAATACCAACACGGGTATCCTCTCGTCAAACCCGAGTTATTCAAGGATCTACCAACAAAGATGAGAAAATTGCATGACTGGTACATGGAAAATTCTGCTAAATCCGAAAACTGGATCTACGCTAAATTCAGAACGAGCATTACGGGCATGGACAAGGCTTCGATCTGATTGAATTCTCAGAATTATTTCAGTTTTACAATGGAGACGCCATCGACAAATCTATCGTCAGTGCATATTGTCTGTAAGTACCATTAATTTCAGTGATCAAGCCTTTCTAGCTCAGTTCATTCGTTTCATGTACAATCTTACACTCATCACTAAACTAATTATATATGCAGAATGAAGATTCTCGAATGCAAGAAAGGACAAATCTATGACATTGGGTTCGTTGACTGCCAGTTCGTTCATGAAAGAACTCTCAAAGAGAAGCCCAACCAGACAGAGAACAACTTGTTGCAATCGTTGACGTATTTCGGCACAAGAAGGGAAATACTATTTCCTTACAACTTCGAGTGAGTGTTACTGTCTCGCACACATTCTATTTTTCTTGCTCGGTGTTAAGCGTATAATTGACTATTTATGTGTGTGCAGCTTCCACTTTATTCTGTTGATCATTGTTCCGTAAGGAGTAGTAAAAGTCATGGACCCGGGACGCAAATCTATGAAATCATGGGAGGACATGCAAGCATGCCTCCAGAGGGTTTGGAAACGGTTCACCGCCAAAACACCGGGTCTTCCGGCAAAGCTTACATTTGAATCACTGAATGTAAGTACTACTTGCTAGATCCGTGCATCTTTTTTATTCTAGTTTCAGTATAATTATCATGCTGATTATAATATTCATTGATCTCCGTTCTCGTAAAGTGTTTGAGACAGGGACCCGGGAATAACTTATGTGGATATTATGTCTGCGAGTTCATTCGCCAGACGACCAAAGAGACGGCCGCAACCCGAAACATAAGGAAAATTGAAGTACGATAAACAACATTCAATACTTTAATTTATTGCGTTAAATTGTGTTTAGTTTCATTCATATATATTGATCCCTTTCTTTTAATTAGATCGAACGAATGCGGGACGGTCTTCTACCACGAGAACGTGTGCGAGCAATTCAAGAGGAAATCGCCGGATTCTTATTAGACCATGTCATAGCTCCGACCGGAGAGTTCTTTCACCCTCATTTTTTTGGAAGACAAGCGGCCAAGGACCGATGTAAATTAGATCGAACTCGTGTGAGTACCGTTTGTGTAATACATGTTCGACCAAGCATGAGGAATGAGATGGTGTATATGATATATTCGTGACGATAATGTGTAATATATATTGTGGTTCCTTTCATTGTTGCTTTAATTTATATATATACGGTACCATTTAATTGAATACAAAACACAAAATAAAATAAATGAAAAAAATCAGAAAATAGGGCTAAAAAGGGGGCAGTGGAGCCTCTTCGGTCCCGGTTCTTCCTATCATCCGGGACCGATGACCCCTCCCCCCCTCGCTGCGCGCCTGGCCACGTGGAGCCTCTTCGGTCCCGGTTCGTGGGCCAACCGGGATCATCATTGGTCCCGAGTTATTGGTCCCGGGTGTGGAATCGGGGCCGAAGGCCCATATGAACCGGGATAATATGGGGATCTGTCCACTAGTGACCAGCCCGGTAACTAGCAGGCCGTTCTGGCACGTGGCCAATCAAGGGCCGTGCCGGTCCAGGAGGTAGGGCACACAGGCCAGCATTACACGACCCATTTAGATTTTTTACTTTATTATCATTTAAATAAGTCATATAGGCGTAATATAGGAAAAACATCGCTCAATATGCAAAAATACTAGTGGGTTGGCGTGCCTAACGAGCCAATGTACCGACTCGTATAAACTTGGGCCATGCTTGGGCCTTGTATCGCGGCCTGCGTGATAGCACGACACGAACCATTAACTTAACATGCTGAAGTTTGCCTAAAAAAAACTTAACATGCCGAAGTGGATCGTGCTATGGCTGACCTGTTTATCAGCTATCCTATCGGTCCCGCCCATCTGGCCAGCTCTTCACGTGATTTATACGAAATAAATGGTTTGAACCTTGTGGTTCAGCACCATCGCAATTATGGTACTTACACACAAAATAATTTCTACAAATAAAATGCAACATGTATGTTTCCTAAAGTGTCCTTCAAAACATAAGAATTTCTATACAGCTTCCCCTAAATCTCGATATGGGTGTCTACCCAGAAAAATACCTCTTAATTATTATCATACATAACATTATATCTTTATGGGCGCAACTAATAGTCTTATATATAGCTTGCAAGTTGCTCAAAATGTCTATCGAGATTTAGGGAAAGCTGTATAGAAATCCTTAAGTTTTGAAGGACACTTTAGGAAACATATATGTTGCATTTTATTTGTAGAGATTATTTTGTGCGTAAATACCATAATTGCGATGGTGCTGAACCACATGGTTCAAACCATTTATTTTGTGTACATCAGGTGAAGAGCTAGCCAGATGGGCGGGACCGATATGACAGCTGATAAACAGGTCAGGCATTGCACGATCCACTTCGGCATGTTAAGTTTTTTTAGGCAAACTTCAGTGCGTTAAGTTAATGGTTCGTGTCGTGCTAGCACGCGGGCTGCGATACGAGGCCCAAGCATGGTCCAAGTCCATACGAGTCGGTACGTTGGCCCGTTAGGCGCGCCAACCCACCAGTATTTTAGTATATTGAGCGATGTTTTTCCTATATTACGCCTATATGATTTATTTAAATGATAATAAATTAAAAAATCTAAACGGATCGTGTAATGCTGGCCTGTGTGCCCTACCTCCTGGTCTAGGCACGGTACTTGATTGGCCACGTGCCAGAACGGACTGCTAGTTACCGTGCCGGGCCACGCACGCGTGCTAAAGGACCGACACGCTAAGACCGATCCATTTGACCACCTTAGGCGCGTTGTAAAAGATTGGGTCGCAAATCGCAAAATTTAGGATGTCACTATTTTGTATCATATCAAACATTAAGCTTGTCATCGATGCCATTTTCTTATCAATATCATTTGGCAAAACATATATTACACTAGTTTTTCTCTATGAAAAATATCTGCTAAATTCTGCAACTTGATCCGTGAAACTTTCTCTAAGGCCATATGCCATGGAGTTGATTGCTTAAGCAAATAAGAAAGCACTATGCATGTACTTCAATGAGAATTATTCATTTCATTGTAGTCCCCGGACACGCTCTCGTACTTCTTTTCTTTCGAAAAGGAGGTTGAAACTTCAACTTCTGCATTATTACTAGGCACACAACATCTTTTATTAAAGTTAAAACAAGATAACTCGAGGCTGAGCACGTACGTACTTCTTTGTGATAATAATTTATAGTCCAAAGAAATATAAAAATGTTAACGCAACCTCATCTTTCATGTGATCCCAGGTAGTCAGACGTGCACACGCAAGGCAATTTGACAAGTGGACTAAAGAGAGCTGGATTAAGAATACATTGCTAGTTTTCTTTTTGCGAGAGAAGAATACATTGCTAGTTAAGTGTTGTTTTCATCTCATTGTGGTACATGTATGTGTTGGTTCCTTTCTGATCGGTTATCCTGATGAGAGTGGAACTGTCCGTTGGGGTTGTACGGGCAAAAAAGTCTGCCATTCTCTCTCTTACATAATAAATAAAATCTTAATACTCACTCCGATTCATATTAATTGACGCACACTTAGTATTACAAGTTTAATACTAAATTATACTAAGTGAACGTCAATTAATTTGAATCGGAAGGAGTATTATTTTTCCTCTATACGAGAACTTTTCGCTAATGAGATCTACTTGTCTCGCACTTCCTTTGATTTTGCCGATAGGAAAATGTGGAGCCCAGCAATCACTATCGTTGTGCCGAACAAGCTGCACATAAAAAAAAGTAGGAACATTATTAGTTATAGAGAAGTAAAACCATTTACTAAAATTGAAAAGATGGCACCGGGAAAAGAGGGAGAAGAAGTGAAAGGGACAAACCTCCATGTTGTAATTTCATCGCCTGTGGGAAAGCCGCAGCGGCGCGCGGGATGCGGCAGAGCGCTAGGGAAGCGGCGGCGCGCTGGAAAAAGGTGGGGGGAGTCGCGGCGCGGAAGGAGGCGGTTGCATTTGGGCGACTGGCTTTTCGTTGCCCAGCGCGCTGGAGCGGACGCCCCAAATACACCGCGCGTCGACTAGCGTTGGGCCGTTTTTGCAGCGCGCGTTCGGTTAGCACGACTGTTGGAGCGCGCGATTTCGACATACGCGCGTTATATAACGGTTTTTAGCGCGCCGAAACGCCTATAGCGCGTCTGTTGGAGATGCTCTTAGGGCACAAACATTAGGTCTGTATTTGGAGATGGATATTATTTGGTGCCCTAGAAACCACTCTTCTGTATCTTAAATTTTACTCCAAATATTTGTTATGCTTTATTATGAAACTGTTGTTGAAGATGTTTTTATGACCATGGTTTTGTCCTACTTTCCGTCCTCGTACGTACACCGAAGCAAAATTTAACTGACCAAACAAGGCAGCTCTCTGAAAAAACTCAAAATATAACTGAGCAAACGAGGAGCAAACAATTCGTGGCGACGGCTTTCCTGACGCCCGTCGCATGTTCTTCTTCCTATAAATGCACGATGCTAATGCTAGTATACCTACCTACAAGCCACAAATATATCCGCCGGCCGGTGATCACAACTCACAAGCTTTCTCAGGTAAGTTAACTATACGTACGAGATGAGCGGAGCCAAGTGGTCGTGGCCGGAGCTGGTGGGCGTAATGGCGACGCCGGCGGCCACCCAGATCGCGCTCGACAGGCCCGACGTCGTGGTCCAGGTGATGCCGCCGGGCTCCCCGCTGATGCCGGACTACAACGCCGAGCGCGTGTGCGTCTACATCAACGCCAACGGCGTCGTCTCCCAGACCCCGGTCATCGGCTAGGCTCCCGGATTGTACGAGACCATCATGCATGTACGCTCGATGATCGTCGTAGCTGCAGTGCAGTACGTAGTACTGCAGCGACTGTATACGGTATAATGGAATAATAAGTAGCATGCATCTTAAGTTCATTGTTCAGCCGTGAGCCATGTTACTCTTTTCTTTTCCTCTTTATCAAAAAATTTGTTGGACATTATCAAAAATTATGAAAATGGCTAATTATCAGTCGTTTAGGTATTTAAAGGCATCTCTAAAGAGAACCCTCAAAACTCCGGTATATGTTCAAACCGTAGACTGAAGACCATTCTTATCGGTTTTTGCCATTCAATGGAGACCTTTATATATCCGCGACCCGGTTCGAATGTTCGAACTTTGGTATAGTAACAACAATTTTAAGGGAGGTTTGGAAGTGTTTGGACATAGCATCTTCAACCTCATCCAATCGCAAGATACTTTTTCCTCCTCTCTTCCATGTGTTTTAACCATTTGATCCGTCTGATCCATTTTCATTATTCAAATTTGATGTTTACGATTGAATGGTGCACTTCCGTATCACGGTCCATAGACAAATAATACGTCTTCTTGACAGGCCAGCGTTACAGATACTCTTAACTAGAGAGCAACTAATTAAACCGTTACAAATACTCTTAATTGGAGAGCAACTAATTAAACAATACTCATTCAAGAACTTTACAAGGATCACTTTTGGTATGTTGAGAGCACACCATATGTCACGTGTTGACCCCTTATTCGGGATATTTTTTTATGTATGTGTTATAGGGTTTAGATGGGTTTTTTTGCAACTTTTCAGTTTTCACCTGGGGTTTTTACATTATTTAGGAAAAAAATGATTTTTTTATACGGGAAAATGCATTTTCTTTTATTTCTACGAGAGGCACGATCGTGCCTCTCGTGGAGGCACAGATATGTCTCTCGAAAAGGAAAAATAAATGCAATTTTTTCCGAGAGGCATATGGTCGTGCCTCTCATGGAAGCACAGATTTGCTTTCACGAGGGGTACGCCACGTGCCTCTCAAAAATAAAAAAATGCAGCTTTTTTAGAGGGTTCGATCCTACCTTTCGTGGATGAAAAGTTTGCTTTCGTGAAGGGCATGACCATGCTTCTTGTGGAGGCACATGTTTGCTTTCATGAAAGATACGTTCATGCATCTCAAAAAAGAATAAATATATGTTTTATTTCTTTTATTGCCTCCCGGTAATTGCATCATTCATACAACAACTTGTCCCCAATGCTCACTTTAGTACATCAATTTGTAAAACGTATCGATTTCCTTCCTAAACTTGTCTCTCCGCTCAGTTTGATAAAAAATGTTTTACGCAAAAATAATAATTTCAGCCTAGAAAAATCATCTTTTTCCCCGAAATTAATTTTTTTACCCTAAAATAATTTATTTTTATCCGATCAAATATTTCCGTCCTAGAAAACACAAAACATTTACTCGCAAAATATATATATTTCACCCGAGAATCATTATTATTCCTCAAAAAAATATTGCTGCCCCAAAAAACTCCAATTTGTACCCAAAAAACTATTTTTACCCAAAAACCCAACTTTTTCAATAAAAATATTATTTTTTACACATAATTAGTTATTTTATCCCCAGAAATAATTTTCAGACCAACAAATTTAAAATATTCCTGAAAATCTTATTTTTTACATGAAAGTAATTTATTTTTACCCCTAATATATTTTTCCGGTAAAACTATTTTCGCCGGTACAAAATCAGGGTTTTTGGACTGAATAATATTTTTCTGCAAAATCAACTTATGATAATATTTTCCTGTAAATCCAATTTTGTACCGAGGAAAATAGTTTTATGAAATATTCTATTTTTTGTGTAAAAATAATTTTTTCCAGGAAAAATTTGGATTTTTTGGGGCTGCAAATTATTTTTCAGGTTGATAAATTCAAATGTTTTGGGTCGAAAATATTTTTTAAGGTAAAAATAAATTATTTTCGGGGAAAGAGTTAATTTTTTGGCTGAAATTATTTTTTTCCGGTTTTTTTATTTGTATCAAACAGAGAACGAGAGACAAGCTTAAGAAAAAAAATTATACGTTTTGCAAGTTGATGTACTAAAGTGAGCGTTGGGGACAAGTTGTTGCATGAACAACATGGGTCTAGTTTCGAAGATCTCGATGCAAATAATCCAATGGTGAAAACTTTTTGTGATTTGGATGCACGGTTTATGATAAAACAATTAAAAAACTAAATGTACGAAAAAACGGAAAACTCCATATTGCAAGGAGTGACGCACATAAAGTGTATCGCTTATCAACTATGGAGGAAGTGGAAGTGTTCGGTGCAAGGATACTCCTTAATTATTGATTTCACCTTAATTGCTAATCGACGTGACAGTGGGATCGTCTTGATATTTATGTATCAGGCCGCACACACAAGTGAATGAGAAATATCTTGAAAGCTTTTAGGACCCATGGGGACAATTCTCGAACATTTTGAGATCTTTTAAAACCATTTTCAGACATCCAAGGGACCCCCGGGGACATTTTTGGGCACGCTCGAAATACTTTCAAAGCTATTAGAAACACTTTAATGCTTCGTCAATATTTCTTTTTATTTCATAGTTTTTCAACAAAAAATGACTGGTTAAGTGTGTGACCTGCATGTTCGTGTTATATAGACATGACACACAACACTTTTGATCAATAACTAATAGCGGGATCTGAGCATCCATATTGATGTATACACATACACTAATTATTTATCAATTCAACCTTGTGTTTACATGTATCATTTTTTTGCTTCACGATATATTACAATTCCCGATGCAAGAAAAAATTTAGTATCTCTATGAAGGCACACTATATTACAACATCATCTTATCGTCATTACCGGTCTTGTTCTCTTCTTAGTTTCCCCATTCAGGCATCCTCGTGATCAAGTCACATTGTGTCTAGCGAGATGATAATGAATATACCTCAATACCGAGTGGGCCCAAACAATATTTTTCCACCTTCGAAGGTGCATCCATGTTACCATAATAAATCTCTATGACCAATGTGACATGATCATCATGGAACACTTGGGTTAGTTTTGGAGGCGAGATAGAGAACTACATAGTGTTTATACTTCCACACATGAAAATGTTTTTTTCTTCTTGAATGTCATATTAAAGATCATTGTAGTTGTACCATAGAAATATAAAAATTAAGTATAATTATGGAAATAAATAATAATGATTTATTATTGTATTTAGGAACATATTTCCTACAGTAACATCTATATAAGCAACATGATAACTTGCGTATCACAGACGTGGTAACTTATGTATCCCAGATGTAAAAAGAAGATGTAATAAAAATTTATCCAAAAAAACTGTTAAAACATATCAACATGGGATATAGATTTGAAGGTCTTGTCTAAACGAATTTAGTTGCAAAAATGAATTTTTAATCATACAAATGGTCTGAGCTATATTTTTTTGAATTTTCAAGATGAGAAGAATCTAAGATGACATCAATTTTTATCATATAGTAATATGCATTCATGTGTATGTGAAATGAAAATGATTAAACCTACGTATTTGTCCGTGAAGACATATTGTTACCCGGTTGGTGATGTCCGATAAAAAAACAATCTACATAGTCTTGACCATGTGACGTGTTAGGGTCGTTGGTTACTTATTTTTCTTTGATCATGCTCCATAGATGTGTGTGCAACCTATATATTAGACTATTAGTTGCGCCCATAAAAATATAAAATTATGTACGATAATAATTAAGAGGTATTTTTTTGGGTAGACACCCACACCGTTGGATTATTTGCATCGAGATCTTCGAAACTAGATCCCATGTTGTTCATGCAACAATTTGTCCCCAATGCTCACTTTAGTACATCAACTTATAAAACGTATCAATTTTCTCCCTAAGCTCTTCTCTCGGGCTCAGTTTGATACAAATAAAAAAAATAAAAAATAATTCAGCAAAAAAATTAACTCTTTCCCCGAAAATAATTTATTTTTACCTTCAAAAACATTTTCGGCCCAAAACATTAGAATTTATAAACCTGAAAAATAATTTACAGACCCAACAAATCCAAATTTTTCCTGGAAAAACTATTTTTACATGAAAATAATATTTTTTACACAAAAAGTAGAATATTTCATAAAACTATTTTCCCCGGTAAAAAATTCCTCGGTACAAAATTGGATTTACAGCGAAATATTATCAGAAGTTTTTTTGCAGAAAACTATTATTCAGTAAAAAAACAGATTTTTTACCGGGGAAAATAGTTTTACCGAAAAAATATATTAGGGGTAAAAATATATAATTTTCTTGTAAAAAAATAAGTTTTTTCAGGAATATTTAAAATTTCTTCGTCTGGAAATTGTTTCTTGGGATAAAATACCTAATTTCGTGTAAAAAGGATATTTTTATTGAAAAAGTTGGGTTTTTTGGGTAAAAAATATTTTTTGGGTGCAAATTGGAGTTTTTTGGGACAAAAATACTTTTTTGGGTAAAAATAACGATTCTATATATATATATATATATATATATATATATATATATATATATATATATATATTCGAGTAAAAGTTATGAGTTTTCTAGGGCAGAAATATTTGATCGGGTAAAAATAAATTATTTCGGGGTAAAGACATTAATTTCGGGGAAAAGGATGATTTTTCTGGGTTGAAATTATTATTTTTGCGTAAAACATCTTTTTTATCAAACTGAGCAGAGAGACAAGTTTAGGAAGCAAATTAATACGTTTTACAAATTGATGTACTAAAGTGAGCATTGGGACAAGTTGTTGTATGAATGATGCAATTACCGGGAGGCACCAAAAGAAATAAGAAATATATTTATTCTGTTTCGAGATGCATGAACGTATCTTTCACGAAAACAAATATATGCCTCCACAAGAAGCACGGTCATGCCCTTGACGAAAGCAAACTTTTGCATCCACGAAAGGTAGGATCGTGCCCCTCTAAAAAACCACATTTTTTAAATTTTTGAGAGGCATGTGGCATACCCCTCGTGAAAGCAAATATGTGCTTCCACGAGAGGCACGACCATATGCCTCTCGAAAAACAATTGCATTTATTTTCCTTTTCGAGAGACATATATTGTCCTCCATGAGAGGCATGATCGTACCTCTCATAAAAATAAAAGAAAATGCATTTTCCCATTTAAAAAATTCCTAAATAATGTAAAAAAAACCGGGTGAAAACTGAAAAGTTGCAAAAAAAACCCAAAAAAATCATCTAAACCCTGTAACGCATACATAAAAAATATCCCGAATAAGGGGTAAACACATGACATATGGTGTGCTCTCAACATACCAAAAGTGATCCTTGCAAAGTTCTTGAATGAATATTGTTTAATTAGTTGCTCTCCAATTAAGAGTATTTCTAACGGTTTAATTAGTTGCTCTCCAATTAAGAGTATCTGTAACGCTGGCCTCTCAAGAAGACATATTATTTGTCTATGTACCGTGATACGGAAGTGCACCATTCAATGGTAAACATCAAATTTGAATAATAAAAATGGATCAGAGGAATCAAATGGTTAAAACACATTAAAGAGAGGAGGAAAAAGTATCTTGCGATTGGATTAGGTTGAAGATGCTATGCCCAAACACTTTCAAACCTCTCTCAAAATTGTTGCTAATATACGGACATCCAAACCGGTTCGCGGATATATAAAGGTCTCCATTGAATGGCAAAAATCGATAAGAAATGGTCTTGCGCCTATGGTTCGAACATATAGGGGAGTTTTGAGGGTCCTCTTAGAGATGCCTTAAGAAACTCAGACTGTGAATTAGCCATTTACATGATTTTTGATAATCTCCAACGATTTTTTTTATAGAAAAGGAAAAGAAAAGAGTAACATGGCTCACGGCTGAGCAATAAACTTAAGATGCATGGTTCTTATTATTCCATTATTATACCGTATACAGTCGCAGCAGTACTACTGCACTGCGGCGACGACTATCGATCGAGCGTACATGCATGCTGGCCTCGTACATTTCCATTAACGGCCGGGAGCCTAGCCGATGACCGGGGTCTGGGAGACGATGCCGTTGTTGTCGATGAAGACGCGCACACGCTCGGGGTTGTAGGCCGGTGTCAGCGGGGCGCCCGGCGGGAGCACCTCCACCGCGACGTCGGGCCTGTCGTGCGCGATCTGCGTCGCCGCCAGCGTCGCCAGGATGCCCACCAGCTCCGGCCACGACGACTTAGTTCCGCTCATCTTGTAGTTTGAACTTACCAGAGAAAGAAAGCTTGTGATCACCAGCGGATATATTTGTAGGTATGAGACGTATTACCATCGATCGTGCATTTATAGGTGGAAGAACATGCGGCGGACGTCAGGAAGGCCGTCGCCTGCACCTTGTTTGCTCAGTTGCATTTTGAGTTTTTTGAGAGAGCTGCCCTTGTTTGGTCAGTTGCATTTGGCTTTGTTGTCCGTGGACGGACAGTAGGACAAAACCATGGTCATAAAAACATCTTCAACAACAGTCTTGCAATAAAACATGTTTAGAGTAAAATTAAGGCAGAAAAATGTGGTTTCTAGGGCACCAAATAATATTCATTTCCAAATGCAGACCTAAAGTTTGTGCCCTAAAATATAGCATGGTTGTTTTTCTTGTATGCTCTATTTTTAGGTAGCTGCTGAAGACGCATTTTGGGGTAGCAACAATCATTTTCTTGTGTTCTTGTATAATCCCGCACCGTTGAACAAGTTTTTAGACAGTCGCGTGATTGCTGCATATATGCTACACTTGTGTTGTATTTTAAGCCCGCTTAATATTTTTAAAGCAAGTTCTACATAGTGGAAAGCTGTTGGAACTGCGTTTTTGGGTCAAAAAGTGAGAGGGCACGGCTGCAACCCTATTATACGACTGCCGTTGGAGCATCTTCAATAGTTGCTCTATAATATGACATGTAACAAATGCGTCGAATAAAATTTAAGGCATTAAAAATGATTTTTTGATAGGAGAAAGTGAGCATTTTCCAATGGCTGCTCTAAAACAGGGAGACATGAGGACGAGAGGTCGGCTGCACATAGGGTTGGTCGAGCTCGACCATGGCGCGGAAAAAGCTAGAGCTCAACGGACCAGTCACAAAATCAGGTTGTCCAAGAGAGGAAGGAGAAAGAGCTCTACTATGAACTTTAGGCGTTGTGTGGGGGGGGGGGGGGGGGGGCGACGGCGATCCCCCAACGCCGATCACCGAATGAGACGCTAAAGGGCGACGTGAAAGCTTCTAGTTGTGGTTGCAGGTTGCGCATATTCTTTTGGTTTTTAGGAAGTAGCCCAAGAGCCCTATAATTACAAAACTTTGTATTAAATTATTTAAAAAGCCAACATTTTTATTCTTATTTTAAAATATTCACAGTGTATTGGTATTTTTTATAAAATGTAAAAAATAATGATTGCATATTTTTTTTGAAAATTTTAATGCAATTCAAAATATGTCATGTGTTTCAAAAAATTGTTTGCACTTTTTAGTGAAAAAATGTTATTTTTTAAAAAATATTTGTATAATTTAAGAAAATTATTTCATAACATTTTTTTTAAATTGTGGAATTTACAATGTTCACACATTCAAAACATATAAAAAGTAAAAAAAATGCTCATACCATTCAAAAATTGATCATGAAATTTAGAAAAAAATTGTTTAGGGGCTTCAATAACTATTGCATACCATTCAAAAACTGATTGTGGCATTTAGAAAAAATATTCATGGATTTAGATAACTATGTCATGCCATTCAAAAAATGATCGTGACATTTAGAAAAACTGTTTATGGGTATCAAAATTATGTCCAGAACAATAAATTAATAAATATGCAACATAAAAATACTCTCTTAATTTGTTAGAATGCTTTGTACCCTTAAAAATGGTCAATTTGTATTATAAAAATAATTAACATGAAAAATGTTCAAACGTGTATTGAGAAAAATGATCATCATGTATTCAAAAAATATTCAACTTGTACCAAAGCAATGTTCAATGTGTACACAAAATATGCACAGCATGTATTAAGCAAGAAAACATGTATTTATTAAAATAAGATACAAAAACATTAAAGTAAAAAAACATTTAATGAAACTATTAAAGAAAACCGGTCAAACCTTCTCAAAATCGGCCAAAACCGAAGGAAGGTTCTACAAACCGCTGCTCCCATTAAGGCGACGCAGCAGCAAGTGCAACAAGCAAGGCAGGGTACGTCTCATAATAAGCGAGATATAGCGCGGACGATGCTAAAGTGGCGCCTGAGTGCAAAATATCCATCTTATTCTTCGCTCGTAGTGAAAAGTACTCGCTTAATTCTATAAATCACGTTTTTGTGCGTTTCAGCCGATTTCATCCATTTTTTGTTGATCTTCTAACACTGGGTTTCCCTTGATTTTTCTGCTTTTGCATTTTTGGATTTCCACTGGAGTTTTCCCTTTTTTTAAATTCCATCGGCTTTTTTTCATTTGTTTTGTGTTTATTTTCTATTTTTCATGAATACTTTATAAGAAATATCATGAAAACTTGTTTAAAAATTATATATATTTGTTACAAAATTATGATTTTTTCCCAAACTCCATGATTTTGGTCAATGATTTGAACTATTTTGTATAATGCATGAATATTATTTTTATTTCATCAATAATCTGGATAAGTAAAAAATGTTTTTCTATTAATGAAGAATGACCTTTTTCCCATTAGGTAGAGCGAATAATAATTGATCTATATGTAGAACAACATTTGTCCAGTCAACCGCCCGTTATATAGCCCCTATTCATGGCACAAGATATGCTTTCTTCGAATGTCTATCCACGTTATATGCGCCTATTTTAATGTAGATTTATTTATTATTTAAAATGATCAGTTCACAAGGAACAAGTTAGATGGATAGTTGTATCCCTAGTCCAACAGAGTTTAAATTCCAAATTTGATATTGATGCTCGCATTTTCGTGAATATATTTCAATATTTTTGATGATGTGCTTTCGGTAGTTGGAGACGTTTTCGTTGAAAACGAGGTGACGACTTCGTTAATCTTAAGATACTGTGCCGATTTAGTATTACGAAGATACTCATATTGATAGTGTGTATGTTTATGCGTTCATAAAGACGAATGTATATTTGTATATGTAAACATTCACGTTGTACTGTGTTTAAAAAAAAACATATATCTCACCTCGGGGCGTCACGTACGAGAGGACTGCTCCCGGCCCAGCGAAAAGATCTGGATCACCTCACTCTCTCTGCTAGCCCTAGCTTGTACGAGTACTACATACTGTACTTTGCTAGGTAATTAATTGGATTGCGCGTGGCGAAATGATCGCAAAGCCGCAACCGGCATGCAGACGCGCAATTCCGATTCGCAGGCCTTCCTTTATGGCAATTCCAACGCGTCGACGCAAACGGACGTCGGATTTATTCGATTTTGTCCGGTTTCCGCGGGGGCCCTTGCTCAGCACGTTCGTTTTTGTTCATCGTTTTGCGCGGTCGTCCAACGCGCAGACGCAAACGCAAAATCTAAACTGAAATTTAGCTAATTAAACACTAAAATTAACTAACCTAATAGTTCATTACAACTAATAAAATATTAATTTTAAAAACTTAAAAAAAACGCGCCATTGCCGCCGCCTTACGCGCCGTCATCGCCGTCTTTCTCGTCGCTTGACAGTTCGACGACTGTCGGCGGCACCGGCGCCCAGGGGTATTCGCGCCGCCAGCGCTCCTCCATGGCCGCGCGCTCAGCCTGCCGCCGCGCCTTCTCCTCCCGCCGGGCCTCTCTGTCGCGGAGCCGTGGCGGCGGGTCGACGACGGCGGGACTGCGCGAGGCGGCGTACTCCGCATTCATGATGCGGCCGGCCTCGGCGCGCTCGGCCGCGAGATGGCGCGTGTAGCCATCCTCCAGGATGCACGCCTCCTCCTCGTTGGTGGCCTCCATGGGCACCGCGCCGGCCGACATTGTGGCGTACACGTAGAACGTGTTGACGCCCTCCCACTGGTAGCCCTCGCGCCACGGCTCCTCCTCCGGCAGGTGGTGGCACGGCGGCGAGTCCACCCCGGGAACGTAGGGTGGAGGCGGCGGCGGTGGGTAGGGCGGCCCAAATTCCGGCGCCCACCAATCCCATGGCGCAGGTGGGGGCGGCTTCTGGTCCGCCGGAGGTGGTGGTGGCGGCATGAGAGAGGATGGCGATGGCGGCGCCATCCTCACAGGTGGCGGTGACGGCGGCGGCATCATAGAGGATGTCGGCGCTGATGGTGGCGGCGGCGCCTGCGCTGGTGGTGGGGGCCGTCGCCAATGCAGATCCCTCTGGCGGCGCGTCGAGGAGGCGGGGCCGGGTTCAAGCTTTCTTGGATAACGAAATTCAGGCCCGGCCACATTGCCTTCTCCTCGGCCTCCGAGAGCGCGAGGGCTTGCTGGAGCGCCGCCTCCTCCTCTGCGACGGCGGCCTGAAATGTTGCCTCCTCGGCCTCTTCTTCGGGCGCGACGACGGCCGGCGGGGGCACGACGCGCCGGCCCCCAAGCTGCAACCCAGCCGGCTGTTGCCGGTAATACGTCTCAAACGTATCTACTTTTCCAAACACTTTTGCTATTCTTTTGCCCTCATTCTTGCATGATTTGGACGAAACTAACCCGGACTAACGCTGTTTTCAGCAGATCTGTCTGTATGATTTTATTGTGTGCAGGAAAATGGATTTTTGGACGTCCCAGAAAATTCTCATAAAATCCACGCACCCGAAGGAGCCAGTTGCCAGAAGTGGGACCAGAGGGGAGTCCTGGGGGCCCCAGACGCCCTCCCTGGCACGACCAGGGGTGGGGCCGCACCCTCTGGCCGCCTGGGGGCCTCCCCCCTCCTCTGGTGCCCTACCGAAGCTCCTATTTATTGTCGTGACGCGAAAATCTCAGCACAGAAGTCGGTTTCCCAATTCTCGTCGCAGAGCCGCCGACACCTCTGTTCTTCTCCGTGAGGGCTAATTTGGAGGCTGCTTTGGCCTCCGGCGAGGGGAGATCATCGCCATCGTCATCGCCATCGCCACTCCATCCTCCCTCCATGACTTCTCCATCCATGTGTGAGTAATTCCATGTTGTAGGCAAAGGGGATGGTAGGGATTGGATGAGTTATATCATACAATAGTTTATCAGATTGTTTGGGGGCATTTTGCCTATCATCTAGATTGTTGTTTATCATCTTTGCTTCAACTTGTTGTTCTCAATGCTTTTCACTTTGGGCCCGAGTGCCATGATTTCAGATCTGAACCCTTTGTGTTTTCATGAATATATTTGTGTTCTTGATCCTATCTATGAGTTGTTTGCACCTATGATGGTCCGGAACCGGCGATCCCAAAGGTGACAGCTTGGGACACCAAAGGGGATGGACTATAAGTTGAGGATTCCATGTATCCATTGATTGTTAATGCTTTTTTCCGGTGCTCTTTGACAGGAGCACCTTAATCTGCATAAGTTCCTTTTGGCCCCGTTTCGTCGCGGGATGGTAGGACAAAAGATGTTGTGCAAGTTTTTATTACAAGCACGTACAACTACCTGTGGGATACATGCCTGATGTTTGATTTATGCCTAGATGATCTTTGCTTTTCTGTGTGCCTTGCCCAAAGTTGATTACATGATGTGTCTTATCCATGCAGCGCCCAACCATCCATCTCCCTAGCCTACAGTGTTTTTAATTCTGTTGGTTACTAGTTGTTTACTTTTGTTGTTTGCTATTACCGTTGCCACCATCACTTCCATATCGCAGTTGCTATTAATACCTTGTTGCAAGTAAGTGTATCTCAGGTGCGGTGGAATTGACAACTCCACTGTTAAAGCTTGTGGATATTATTTGGCTCCCTTGAGTCGAATCAATAAATTGGGTTATCTTACCCGCGAAGACTATCTCGATCCCCTGCAGTTGTGGGTTATCAGCCGCGCCACGTACCGGTCGCGCAGCGATGCGGCCAGGTTGGGCGGCACGGGGACGCGGTCGCGGCTGAGGCGCCAGTCGCCCGGCAGCCCGACGTTCGTCCATGGCAGCGGGCACCTGTGATGCAAGTAGTTCCGGCAGTGGTGCGCCGGAAGATAGATCTTTGCGCGCGCCGGCGGAGGAGGGAGAGGGGAGGGGTGGGGGAGGAGTTGGTCCGCGGCCGCGCCTGGAGCCAGAGCCGGAAGCCTCGTTGTCATGTTTGCCGGTGCGAAACCACCTGGACATGGCGGCGCTCTGGTTGCGGCTTGGGAAGCAGTTTGTGGGCGCGGGTGTGGGATAGCGACGGCCGCCGCGTCGTCGTCTTATAAAAAGACGCCACAGAGACTGGCAAGTGGCCCCAGCGCGGACGCGAAACGTCGAGAGCGGACGCGAAACGCGTTCGCTCGGTGTCCGCGACAGCGCAAACTCAGCGCACTTTTCCGTGGGGTTTGCGTCTACGCGGACACCAAGCGGACGTGACCGCGCCAATAAATTCATTTGTGGTTGAGCGTTGGGCGCGAATTTGACCGGTTTGACGCAAATTCGGACGCGCGTGGACAAAATGCGTCGGCGCATTGGAGTTGCCCAAAGACCATCTCCAGTCGTTCGGTCCACCAAGCCGTTTTTCGGCGTCTTGGCCTTCTTGTTGCCTTTGGTCGGACGCTGATACATCCCAAACGTATCGATAATTTATTTTTGCTCCATGCATGTTTTGTGTGATATTTCTGTGATATAGATATATTTTCATACATTTTGATCATATTTGGACTAACCTATTAACTCAGTGCACCCCAGTGCTAGGTCGACGGCAGAACCAATGTCCTCGTGAAATTCATCGGGAGGTGTGGACGGCGTGCCCGGGGTCGACGACGTGCTCGTGGGCGAGGTGGGCGCAACAGCCGGCGTAGTCGAGGAGGCGGGTGGCGCGACCACGGACGGCGCGGGTGGCGCGACCACTGACGGCGCCAATTGATAAACCATTCGTTGACCGACGCGTCCATCTCGGTCAAATTCATCGTCGCCATTGTCTCCAAGAAGATGAGGTCAGTGTTCCTCTTCTTTGCGCGGCGTTTGTCCTGAGGAGGTCGAGCTTGGCGTCTTGCTTTGTCAGCAGCTCCGACCACCTCGCCTGGGCCTTCTTCTCCCTAATCGCAGCGTTGTTTGCGGCGTCGGCGATGCATTTTTCAATGGCCGACTGCAGCCTCTCGGCAGTCGGCGCCGCGGCCTTCGCCGCCTTGGCCTTTTTGTTGCCCTCGGCCGGGCGCCCTGCGGACGCCGCCGGTGCCGGCGCGTCTGGGTCGTAGACGCCGTTCTTGGTCTTCGAGAGCTGGAGGCGGAGCTCCTTCCATTTTTTGCACGACTCGAGCCGGCTGAAGACGGTGATGAAATTCAACTCAACGCCATTGTCCTCACGGAACATGGCGAACATGCGCGCGATCTGCACGGCGAGGTCAGGACAGACGAGTTCACGGCGAGTTCAAGACGAGAGCGTACCTTTTGGTCATTTCTTGCGCCACTTTCGAGTCTGGCATGCACCTCCTCCTGGATGTCGTGCCACTTGTTGCACACCACCTGGATGGCCGACCAGTGGGACGACATGGCTTTCGCGCTGATGGCGCGAGAGTTGACGGGTATAGTCTTCTCGCGCCTTCGTTGGTGAGCCCCAAGTGGAAGGCGTGATGTAGCACAGCAACAAATTTCCCTCGGTAAAGATACCAATGTTTGTCTCCAGTAGGACTCCAGAGATGATAAGTAGGTGTCAGCGGCGCAACTGACGCGGACCTGCACACAGACACAAATAACTTTGTTCTCAACGAAGTTCAGAGAGGTTGTCAATCTCTCCGGTCTTGTTGTTCATAAAGGATAAAAAACAAGGGATAATGATAGCAACTGAAAGTAAAAGCAGAAAAGTAAATGAGCGTGGAAACAGTAATGAGGATATGGACCGGGATACGTGATGTTCACTAGTGATGTCTCTATCCCAAAAGACGATAAAACTGCTATGCGAGGTAAACAAATTACAGAAGGGCAATTGACAGGATTATGAACGCACCGCAATGCTAACTATGCTACAAAAGAAAGGAAGAGGCTCAAAAGCACGGGTAGTACGCCAAAATAAGTAGACCGAAATCCAACTGCATCTACTACTAATCATCCACCTTGAGATATCTATCCAGAACATCTCGCTGGTATTAAGTTGCGAGCCCCACCCAAAATGTAAACCCAAAGCAACAAACAACTGCATTAAAAAGCACTTTGCGTGAAGTAAACAATCCTTGCAACCGCGGTTACAAGCACCGTTGTTTTCCCCCTTGTGGCAACAGCACATCCCCTAGACTCATGTTTCTGTCACTCAAGCGTGTCATCGGGGGGCATGAACCCACAATCGAGCATAACGTTCCCTCTTGGGGTTACTACCTACTACTTCGCCAAAGAAATAAACAGCAACGGAGAACATGCAAGAATTACTTAGGAACAAAAATATAAGAGATAAAAACTAAATATATTACTCAATCACAATCTGAACATAATCTCATAATCCATCAGATCCCATCAAACTTAGCATAGCAACAGCAGAAAGATTACAAAAGTGCCTCGATCATGTAGGGCAGCTCACGAGGTCTAAACCATGAAGAACAAAGAGGGGAGGAGAACATCACATAGCTACTGATCACGGACCCATGGTCCAAGGAAAACTACTCACGAGACATCCGGGGAGCATCCATGATGGAGAGGAGACTCCCGGAGGTCGGCCCTCCCTCCGGCAGGGTGCCGGGAAGAGGTCTTCTGGTGCTCCCGATCTCGGAAGCGCGGCGGCGGCGGAACAGAGGAGAGATCGCGAAAAAGGGTTCTCTTTTCGGATGTTTCCTGTGACGGAGAATATATAGGCGAAGGGGGGCAGCCAGAGGTGGACCAGGGGACCCAGGCGCCCCCCTGGCGCGGCCAGGGGTGGGGCCGCGCCTGGTGGCCGCCTGGGCCACCCCTGGCTCCCCTCTGGCCCCACTCGGGCTCTTCGCGAAGCTTCCTGTACGCTGATTTTTCCTATATTTTTCCCGGAATTTTTCTGGCAATTTTTATATGGGGGAAAACTGAAATAGAAAAACAGCAAAAAACGGGAACTGGCACTATGGTGCACTGAGTCAATAGGTTAGTCCAAATATGATCAAAATTGTATAAAAGTGTATCTAGATCATAGCAATATTACACAAAACATGCATGGTGCAAGCAGAAATTATAGATACGTTTTGAACGTATCACGCGCCGCGGTCCATGAAGATGCCGGTGAAGGCGGGGTCGACCTTCTTCCGCTCATCGAACGCCGCCTTGACGCGGTTCCAGTACGTGTCGCCGTTCTGGTTGGCGCCGGTGATGGGGTCCAAACTCACCGTCTTCCATGCTTCAGCGAGGCGTTCGTCTTCCTTGGCCGACCACTTGACGCCGTTCAGCGCAACCTCGTTGTTCTTCCCCTTCTTCTTCTTTCCTTTGACGGCCTGCTCCTCCGCGCTTCATGTGTCTCCTCGGCGTCGACCTCGTCACCTTGTGTCTCTTCTTCGGCGCAGCGTCATGGGTGAAGTCGTCGTCCTCGGCGGCGAAAGCCTCGGAGCCGGCGAAATCCTCGGATCCGGCGGTGATGGTGTGCTCCATCTCCGCGGCGAAAGCCTCGGAGCCGGCGGTGAAAGGGATGGCTTCCCTGCGCGGCAGAGACGGGGTGGATGCGGACGCGTAGGCCGGCGAGTAGGTCGGCGAGTAGGAAGGCGAGCAGGAAGCCGACGCTGGTCGCAGGGGAGCGTGGGGGAAGGCGAGGTTGGGGTCGAAGCCGCTGGGGTCAGGCGACTGTGTGCCCCCCATGCCGACGGCGTCGAAGGTGAGAAGTTACCGGCGGGGGAGGCGACGCTCTACCGAGTCGGGGGCGAACCTGGGACGCGCCAGAGCAGACGGCCGCCGCCGCAAGGGCCTCCTGCAAGTCGCGCTTGGCCACAACCGCCGCCTCTTGGATGGCCTCCAGATCCTTCGCCGCCTTCTGCTTGGCGGCTTCCATGCTCTCTCGGAGGAGCTGGGCTTCGAGCCTGTTGCGCCGAGCGGTGGACGTCACATCGCGGCGCAACTCGTCGGCCTTTCACCGGGCATTCGTCCAACCCTTCGGCCTTGGTAGCGGCGCCCTCGGCTTCCTCTGCTTGGGGGGCTGAGCTGGCTCATCGGTGCGGCGGCATGGGGCAGATCTGGGGGGAATGGCGGGAGGTGGGGTGGGGGGGCAGGAAAACGGCGGGAGATGCGTTGTATCTCGCCGACAAAGCGGTCCCACGCGACGTTTCGTTTCGTTCGGCGTTTCCAAGAGCCTTTCAGCGCGCTGGGTCGGTTTGGATCGCCGGATCCACTTTCGGCACAATCCAACGCTAATTGGACTCTTAGGGACGCGATCGAACGAATTTTGTTCGTCCGGAGCAAATAGCGCCCTTGGGGGCTCTTGTGAGCGCGGCTGGAGATGCTCTAACCCGCCAAAATCACCAGCCTCACTCACCATCACGCTATGGATGGCCTCGCACACACACAGCCCACAGCCGATCCCGCTCCTTTTGTCTGATGGCGATCGCCGTACTACCACTACAGTACGACCTTTAGAGGTGGCTGCTCAACTCTGCTCATCGCGCGCAAAAGCAACACCGCCAGCGTGCCCGCCAAGCGCTCCTCCGAGCCTGCCGTGTGCTGCGCCGGCCTATATAACCACCATCCATCCTCCCCCCCTTGAACGCACGCGCCATTTCTCACATACTGCCACCGCCACCGGCAAGGCAACCCCACGACCTTCCCTTTCTCCACCGATGGCGCCCTTGTGTCATGGCAGCCGGGCGGTGCTGCTCCTCGTGCTTCTTCTCCTGACGCCGCCGGCGCCGCGAGCGGAGGCGAGGGCCTTGCTCCATGCTGCCGCTCGTTCCAGCGTGGAGAATGGCGTCACAGGGGAGGCAGCGGCTGCCAGCCGGTCGACGCTGCTCCGCGGACCGCCGGCGTCTGGCACTGGCAGGGCGAGCACGACGTCCGGCCGTCGCGGCAATGCAAGAGCGGCGGTGGTGGCGCGGGTTCTGGGGTCGGTGCCGAGCCCTGGGGTCGGCCATTGATGATTCGATAAGAGCTCCCCTGAGGCTATCGACTAGACGGCGTCTCTGGGACATGTGTATCGTACCATATCTTCATTTTGTTCGGATCCGTACGTGGACTGATTGGACGGACCTGAGAGGAGGTAGGGTGTGCTAGGAAGCAAGATTTTGCTGTGGGTCCGTCCGCGCGTTGCGTTTCCGCCATATGTACCTTGTTTGCACATACCAGTTTCTTTCATTGCTTATCATCTTCCCCTCACAGCGGGGGAACAATATGCGCTTCATCTTATCACATGGTGAAATATCTGCCGATCTTAAAGGAATTCAGATATATAGGTTTAGCTATTTTTGTTGTAATGAATAAAGGCCAAGTCAACCTACATAATCCATAAGTTCAAAAAAAAACCCTACATAATCCATCGACCGAGGCGAACAAGAAACTCTGATAAAAGATACTTTGCTGAACACCAGGCACATCCCATATTCACATATTTATGGAAAAATGCAGCTATATTGAGATACAAAATCTTCTTCTGGTTACTCATTCACGATAGGATCAACATCAGAAATCTATTTTTGCACAGAAAATCATTTTATGTTCCTTCATACAACGGTGTGCTCTGTGATCTGCAGACCGAAGAGACTTCACAACACCTCATATGAGACTGCCCATTTGAAATTGGATGATGGGATTCCATCACCAATGAACGCCGTCGAGACATATCAATCTATGATGAAGTTACTAATAACAGACATGCTTTCCCTAGGCAGATAGATATGGAGATCACAATTATGGGCGCCTGCAACATCTGGATGCAAAGGAACAATCTCATTTTTCACAATAAACCTCCCTCGGTCACTTCTTGGAGACGAAGCCTCAGAAAAGATCTCGGCCTTCTAGATTATAGAATTAAAGTGAAACATAGAGATACGTTAAAGTTTTGGATTGCTGATTTTCTAAATTGACATAATGTATAGCATTTTCCTAAAACTGATGTAAGCTGATTGTATTTTTGGAAGCTATGTTATATTAACTAGATGATGCCCCGCACGTTGTTGCGAAACTTTTTTGCAAAATATTTCAGTGAAAATGATTGGTTAAATGAAGCATGTATATTTGAAATAATAAATTTTGAACTAATATATAGATTTAATATAAATATCATAATAAAATAAAAATTCCCATACATGCATGTTGCATGTGGGTTTTTATTATGCATAGTGACATATTGAGGTGGGTCTTTCTCATGCATGTTGGATGATGTTGCATGTTGAGAGAAATATGCTAGTGGAGGATGATGTGGCATGCATGATGATGTGGAGTGTGTGCATGTTGAGAGAATTGGTAGTAGTGGGGAGCAACTTCTTAAGAATGTAAGATATAATACTGTAGAACATTTTTTTTCTACAATCATTCCTTCCAAAAAAAAACAAGCAACTCAAATAATAATAAAAACTAAGGCAAGCGTGAAGGATGTCCTTCACCTAGAATACGAGAAAATGTATCATACCGATTACTCAATCGTACTCTACAAGAACACTAAGAAGCGAAGTATCATGGCTTCACACCGTAAATAGTACCACAAATTTAATTACGTCGGGAACAATCAGGGCTTCAAACGTAAAAAAATAGATCGATGATGCATGGCATCGACTTGAGTGGTAAAGGCCATCAGTATCCAACATAGCAAAGGCAACCCCACTCAAATGGAACAAAAAATGCATCTCCATTTCTCATGACAACCATCATCGATGTTTTGGTCATGTGATGGAGATGCATCGTCCCGTAGAAGCATAATAGGAAGAAGCGTCGTTCCAAACTTACTAGGGCCAAGCTAAGTCACACATTGGTACATTGGTCGCAACCACATTCCAAGTCTCTAGGAAGGTGCTTGGAGCTACGACAGAACGGTGATAGATCTTGACAACAACATTCATCGGTTAGAATCGTAGAGACATCCAACACCATCACTACCAGAAGAAATAAAGCTTGTATGGACTCTTTGGTGATGGCAAGCAATTAAATAGCGCAATAAGAGAGGAAACATTGCCTATCTCGTACCACATTGCATGTGAAAGGCTTTTTTCATCTCTTATCTTTCGGTGGCTTCGTTTAAGAGGTTATACCGTGTCATCTTATTCGAGTATTCCACGTTAATGTGTGCGTATGGTTCGTTAAACTAGCCATAGATGATGTCGTGTCGTTGGTGAAGTTTAAATGTGTTGAGAATCTAGAATCCTAAAGGCCATGGAGTGTATAGGACCCGACCCTAGCTAGGGTGGGCATGTCACTAGAGGCATAGATGGCAACAATGCTTCTTGGTGGTTACCGCAAAGCACACATGCACGTTGGTAATGGTGTGACCACCTAGGTTTTCTAGACCGGCCACGATCTTGTTGGCTACTATGTTAAGTCCCATGTGAAGAAGTTGTAGGCATATGTTTTGTGAGTATTTGTGCTCATTTAAGTTGTTGTATATAAACCTCTATCTGAGCAAGCCTTGCTATGGCATTACTAAGACCAAGCAAAATCACACACCATAGCTCGGTCCTTAGCACATTCCAAGGTCGAAGGAGGGCGCTTGGAGTACAACAGAAGAAAGTTGAATCTTGACGTCAACAAGCATTGCCGTTAACCATGGACAAATCCACCACCGACACTAGCGCTCATCAAGAAATAAAGTTCATATTGACTCTTCATTGTAGGTAAGCAACAAAAATACACAATAATGCAAGAGGGAAATAGCATATCTTGAGACGCAAGGCACGTGGAAGGCCCTCTTTCCTTTTTCCGCGGCCTCTTGTCTTCTAGCGGCTCGATTTGGAAAGTTATATCATGCTCTTCCATTCGAATATTCTGCAATGATTCACGTAGCTGGTCCGCTAAAGCGTCCTACATACTTGGCTAGTTGATGGCGAGGACGATGTCGTGTCGTTGCGTGAGCACGTTGAAGGATCTGAAACCCTAAAGGCCAAGGAATGTGGAGGACCCAACCCTAGAGCTAGGGAGGGGCATTGCATTGGAGGCAGGGATCGCAACAAGGCTGAACTTCTTTGGTGGTTGCTGCAAAGGCAAAGCACGCATGCACCAAGCCACGAAGGTTGATACACCATATAATGGTGCGACCACCCTAGACTTGATAGACTGCCACGATCTTGTTTTGCACCAAGCTGAAGTCCCGCGTGAAGGATTGGCAAACAGGTGCTGTGCGAGCATTGGTGCTAGCTCAAGCTGGTACGTGTATACATCACCAGATCGGAGCAAAGCCTTGCGAATGGCCGAGACTGTAGCAATCTTGGTAGCATGGGCCTGACCTGAGGTGTGTTCATAGCTTGGCATGCTTGAGGGGCAAGGGTCTGTCGAGGTATCATTGGTTGGGTGAACCAGGCACATGCAATGCTCACGTGGTCACACATATGCATGCATGCTAACAAAATACATTAGAGGTTTCATTATGTGTTCACTTCTAGCTAAGAAGCAAAAAAAAAACATAACTATGTCTATGGTTCACTGGACGATACTATTCTTGAACTCCATCTTATGCAAAGATGTCCAGGAGCACAACAAGTTGGCATTGTTGAAGATCCTCTGCTTTGGATGAGAAAAGACCATGCAATTTTCACCTAAATAAATGAATTCATATAAATCTGAAAAAAGTATTTGTGTTTAAAAGTTTGTTCAACTAATAGAAAAACAACGAGAGATTTTATGGTGCATCATGATACAAGAGGAGAGGTGTATCATTTGAATGGTCCAACTGTTCAAATTATATGGGTCTTACTTAAACCCAAAGGCATAATGGTTCCAAAAAAATGGTCATCCAAATAAAAAAAATCAATGTAAAGAATAATATCATCCAAAAAATCATACTGAAACTACCCTTGCTTCTTTTTATGAGAGGGAATCGAATATGTTCAAAATAATGTTATACCAAAAAATACCCTTGGACCTCCTCATGATACAGGTGACATCAGCGTATCATATTTGGATCTGGACCGTCCAATCTGATCCAACGTACGGTCCATATTTACTTGATGCACCGTAAAAAGACACAAAACAATATTTTTATCGAATGTTTTTCTATTCCCTTGTCCCTAAGTGTGATACTGTACGGGCCATCCAGTTTTGATGTTTTTCTGAACTCAATTATTAGGATTTTTGCTGTGATTTGAGCCAACCTAACAAGTCCATCGCTTCCAATATCATGAGCATGGGCCTAGGCTGGGCGGCATGGCTCCTGAACCGAGCGGTGAAGTCGTTGGACAAAGGATATAGAGGGTCTCTCGAGCGAGGCATATATACCTCAATGGATCGAGTCAGCTGCTCGCATAACTTGGAGAAGCGAACAACTTATTTTGCGAACAATGTTGAAATATCAAATGCTAATCAAAATAAGTATGTAGTACACAACAAAGGCAAAACACAACATATTCATATGTTGAATTTACGCATGTTACGTTTTCACGATAATGCTTACATACCGCCGACAAACCAAACGGTGTGGGGGCACATTACGCCAAGTGATATGGTTGAATTTGCGCATGTTGATGCAAAGCATGTAGTTAGTAAAAGCAGCGACCCCTCCCCCGACCTCCACAAACCAAACGGTGGGGAGGCACTTTCATTTTCCAATAATACTTAAGGCATCTTCAACAACGGCGGCACCAGGATTCCAGGCCTGTGGGGTCAGCCTTTGTAATCTGTGGGGTCAAAATAGCTGCTAATAGAGGGGGAACAGTGTTTTTAGTGTATTTTTCTCAAAACCTGTGGGGTCAGCTGACCCCACAGCCTTAACGTGGCTTCGCCGCTGATCTTCAACATTATAGCCTAAAACGAAGACGAAATTTGTCTGTGAACCGTGTTTGGACGCATCCACAAACATCATATGGGAGTCGGCTATTCAACCATATCCAATAAATAATATGCATCAAATCCAAACAACGTAGGTAGTCAGATGGATCTAGAGGAGAAAGCACATGGATTATAAGAACATGTGGTCCAATTAACAGTGGATCAAGCGAACTCCGGCATAGTGTTTAGACTCCTACAAAGCTCCTTTAAATTTTCTTTCGGTTTGCATGAAAACGGATATACCGACTGATCCACGAACGTTTAGAAACCTGTACTAAATGATTGAAAGTGTTTGAATCGTGTAGTTTGAACTTTAACGGACGCTTTGAGGTACCGTGTTGGAGATGCCCGTAATCCGCATGTAACATGTAAGAAAACAAAACATCAGCACCTCTACAGCAATCTCCCGTGCGCCAAAAGAAAAATATAGAGCGAGATGGCACGATCCCTGGTAGTACAATAAAAATGTTATCGTCTCCATTTGATCTGGTGATTGCTGCCCGCGTGATCTCTGGTATGAAATGTTGCCATCTCCTAACCAGGAGGGCACCATATTCGAAGCGCCACTTGCAAAAAAGAAAACATATATTCCAAGCGCCAAAGAGACAAGGTAACAGAAACAAGATGGCGTGATCGCGGCGGTTGGTTTCCCGGCGTACGGCGTACCCCGACGAGATATTTCCTGTGCGTCAGCGACGATCGATCTCACGTCAAGGACGATCTCATGTCCGTTGGTTCCTCATATTCACGCGCAATCTTGAAGCTGAAGGCAAAGCAACCGGGACGGTACGAACGTACGTGGGTGGTACGAGGTGAGATTGACTGATGTTCCCGCGGTTAGATAGATAGATAGATTAGCCGCCGAAAGTCGCGTGACACTGAGCTTGCGGCGATGGGATCTTTGCTGGCGACAAACGGCAAGTGTGCAAGGTTTCAAGGTATCGACCGGCCTGCAGCAGGTTCGTGGACGGGGCCGGCGAGGAAGCTTCGTTCGGTGGAGCATCCCATACGGTCTGTTTCCGTCCTTTTTCCATCACCATCATGCATCGAGAGTAACTAATCAACGAATGGATATCTTTCCTTTCAAAAAAAAAACGAATGAATATCTTTTACGATAGTTTCGTAAAAGTTATTTTTCATGGGCCAGTGGCGATCTCTCAATCACCTTCAAACGTGGCGTGCTGGAAGCATTTTATGAGCTAGAGGGGCGCTCCTAGCCAATATCGCATGTATGCGGTTTCCTTCAGATTTTTTTCTTTAATTTATTTATTTAACATGTTTTTGGGGTTTAGATGAGTTTTTTTTAGGGGGGGGGGGGGGGGTCGGCTTTTCGGTGTTCGCCCGAGATTTTTAGATTTTGGATAGAAAACATCCCAGGGCATGAGGAGGGGAGGGTTTAAGAGGCATAATTATGTGACACCAATTTACTTCCGTAAAAACTGTCTCTAGGAAATGAAAAAATGTGTATTTTATGAGTTGCGTCTCTCGTGGAGGCACATATTTTCTTTCATGAGTTGTGCCTCTCGGAAATGAAAAAAAAAACAGAAGCACAGGTTTGCTTCTGCTAGTTGTGCCTCTCGTAGAGGCATACAAACGGATATAAATGTGTTTCAATTTTTTTTCTTTGACAAGAGGCACATGTTTGCTTCGCAAAAGTTCACTTTATTGAGAGACTAACTCTTGAAAATGAAAAAAAGTTTTTTAATCATTTTTTATTCAAACCTATTAACATAGGATGTAGTTTTGAAGATCTCAACCCATAAAATTTAATGATGAAAACAGTTCAGAATTTGAATGCATGGTTCAAAAGATAAAACATTCTAAATAATAAATTTACAAAAATGAAAAGAAAACATATATTACGATAAATGAAATGCATACAATACATCACTTATCAACAATTGAGAGAGTAAAATAACTTTGCAAAAAGTACTCCTAAGTAATACTCATTTCTAGACGATACACGATCCTGTGATAGACAATTGACGGTGGAAGCAGGCCACATGCTTGTTCTGTCCTGAAACAAGCGAGGAACAGAACCGGACTTGCCATCCCATGAAAATAGTGGTGGAAGAACTTCAGGTGAACACAGGGGTTACAAATGCAACATAAAGGAGATCAATGGACACGGGAGTAGCTTCTCCAGTTCCTCTATCATTTTTGGAAACAGATTTTTTTAATTTAGATTCTTATAACCTTGCCAAATTCTCTCTTTCCTTAGCTAGGGATCGCCACATGTGGCTTATAAACTCTCATGACTTGTATTCTATTAGCCTGATGATGGAACAAGAGGAATAAAGTGTTGGCAAGGCCCTAAGAGCATCTCCAGCCGTTCGCCCCCCCAGGACGTTTTGCGGCGCTATTTTTAGCGCCGCTTGGGGGCGACCGACGCGGCGATAGGTCCTGGGGGGGGGGGGGGGGGGGGCTACCCAGTCGCGGCCCCAAAACGCCCCCCCAAGTTCGACCAAATTTCGTCCAAGTTCGGCGGAACTCATGAACATAGAGCAAATTCGGCGAAAATTCATTAATATTTGGGGGATTTTACATAATATGCGATAATATTTGGCCTACTGTTACATAGATTCATCAGAAAATTTAAAAACTAGGATGGTGCATCTGCTGCACCATCGACGCAACTCGCCTCCGCTGCACCACCGACGCTGCTCTACTCCGTTGCACCATCGACGCTGCTCGCCGTCACCCCTTCATGGGTACTCTAGGCGCGGCTGGTTGCCGTCCTGGATGTGGTAGAGGACGGAGACGAGCGTGCGCCCCTCGGCGCTCCACCACAGGATTCGGCCGAGCCGGTTCCCTAGGCCGGCCACAGGCTCCAGACCTTGGACAGAGACGAGCGCCTGGTTGCGGCACTCCTCGAAGTAGGCCGTCCAGCGCGCAATGTTGTTCGGCGCATTCGCCAGATCGGCGAATTCTTGGGCGGTCATGGTGGCGCGGACGGCGAGAACCTCCCGCTCGAACTCCTGCCCCTGAGGCAGAGGCGGCACCGGCACGCCGGCGGCGCTGAGCACCCACCCGTGCGGCAGACGCATGCCTACCGGACAAGGGTAGTTTCCCTCGGCCAGAAGGATGGCCTCGGCGCGGGTGAGGGCGCGGCGGATGCCGTTCTGGCCGCGGTAGGGATTCATGGCGGAGCAGCGAGAGGGGAGGAAAGAGGAAGAAGAGGTACGCGGTGTGTCTCTCGACGGCGAGCCCGCCCGCTTTATATAGCGGCGGAGGGGGTGCATGCGGCTGGACACGCGGCGGATGAGCGGCGGCGATTGGACTACTCCGCGGCGATTGGACTGGACTCCGACGAGCATTGATTCCCCTGCGGCGGCGTCAGAGCGAGGAAGACGAGGTGAATGGATGAGCACGCCGCGTCGGAAAGAGGCCGACAAGTGGGGCCGTTGGGAGGATGTAACACCCTCAGTTCCTGTAACAGTAATCATCATCACTGTTGACCATCACTGTTTGTTAATCACTGTTATCCCCTGTCCCTAATCAAACTTTGCTTCTACTCTTTTCAAACCATGCTGGTTGGTAATCAAAACCCAAAGCCCAATGCATCTTGCTCATCAAGAAACCAAACCCTAGATGAAACTACTTTGAATGAAAATTAAAACAAAAGGGCTCAAATAAAGTTGTTCCAAAAATCATGGAACTATTTTTGTAAATTGCCTAAAATCATTATAATCATGTTGGACCAACTTTGGTAATTTTTGGAGTTGCAGAAAATTCCAAACAATTCAAACAGTAGGTTAAAACCCCTACTTTGGGCATTTAGTAATTAAAAGAAATATCTAATGATTTTATTTTGCAGCGAAATATTTTGTGACACCTCAGTAATATGTAACACTAATTTACAAACACCAAAAACATTTTACAAAAATAGGGAGGCAGTTATTTTTGTTGCAACAAAGATCTACAGAATACAAAACGAAAAGAAAATGGGAAAACGCTAAATGTCTCCTGGGGCGAGGCCCACATCGGCCCAGCCCACCTCACCTTGTCTTCTTCCTTCAACCATCCCCCACCTGCCCCGTACGACAGCCCGCCGTGGCCACGTCGCTGCCAGCCCGGCCCCGCCCTCCACCTGCTCCCTTCCGCCGCGGACGCGATAAGAACGAAGCCCCCGACCCCCTGGACACCCTCCCCCTCTCCTTCCCCTCCTCCTCTTCTCTCACGCCTCGGGGAAAGATCGCCGAGGGCCGTCGTCACCATTGCCGTGGCCAAGCGCGGCCAACGTGCTCACGCCGCCTCGCCGTGTTGTCCAGGAGCCGCCTCGCCGTCGACTACGTCACCCACCGCTAGGAATCGAGCCCGAGTCCACCACATCGAGCGCTACTTCCCCGACTTCGTCTTCGGCTCCGGCGGGATCCGCGGCGAATTCCGGCAGCTCCAAGCCCTCCCCGAGCCCGCTGCCCTCCTCTACACCTCCTCGGTGAGCTGCTGCACCATCGCCAAGTTCCCCCGTGGCCTCATTTGCGCCGTTGCCATCCCCGCCATTGTAGCCGTGAGCTCGCCGCCGTGGTGGGGTTCGCCGCCGTGGCGTAGAGCCCGCGTTTGGCACGCCATACGCGTCGTCGCGTACTGTTGGATATGTGCCCTAGAGCCAAATTAATAAAGATATTTGTCACATATCCGTTTTGTTCATAATACGTTTTATACTGTGCTATAACTGTATTACTTGGAAATACTAATACAGGTGTAGTATAAAACATGGTCCGTAGTTTAACTCGGGTAAACTATCTCATTGGGCAATTGATTGATCAAGCTTTCCTGATCATGGCGACACTTAAGTCCATTGACAATGAGGTCATATTATTAGGGGAATGATGTGATGGATAGACACCCACCTAAAAGTAATGCAATGTGATCGAGTCACATAGTTCAGCGTTGCTATGACTTTGTAACGTATGCCTTAGTCCTTAGACCGTAATGATCATACGTAATCACGATCTATGAGGAGACTTTGATTTGTATCCCACCGCCTGACTGAAATATGCTGGCTATAACGGTGCACTTTGGGTATTCCGAAATAGATGGTTGATGAGTATGTTAATAGATCAAAGCGGGATTTGTCAGTCCTTATGACAGGACAGGTACTCTGGGCCCACTCGGTGATATTGTGTCAACCCCTTGCAAGGACGTGACTAGGTCATAAAGAGATGCAATGATCATGGACGAGAGAAGTTGTTTGTCATGAACGAGATGTGAACACGGTATGTGGGATACCGACGATCAAACCTCGGACAAACAAGGTACCGCAGAACAAAGGGATTACGTCGTATCGTTAACGGTTTCCAAAAGCGATCGAAGCTCATTCGATGGAAGCGCAGGGGCTGTCAAGGATTGTAACCAGGTCCAACTGACTAGTCATTGGTCAATGAGAAGAGTCTCGACCATGTCTGCTGTTTCCCGGACCGTTAGGGTGTTACACTTAAGGGCAATCGATGCATAGGACAGTTACGGGATCAATCGGTGAAATAGGAGAAATCACTGGAATAGTTCCGGAGGAGGACGGAATGGTTTCCGGACATTTTGAATAGTTCAAAATAAAAGTTTAATTGTTTTAATAATGTTTTTATTATTTAATTATCTGAATTAAATATTTAAAACTTATTAAATAATTAAAATAATGGAAAAAGGCTATATGGGCCTTAGAGGCCCATTAGGGGAGGAGGGGGTTCCCCCCCCCCTTGGGCTTGGCGCCAAGGGGTGGGGCCCAACCCCCCCTTGGCCGGCGCACCCCTCCCCCTTTGGGGGTTTAGTCCCACATGGGGGAGGGAAGAGGGATCACACCCCCCCCTTGGCCTTTATATAGAGGGGTAGACCCCCCTTTTTCCATACAACAATTGATCTCCTTCTTCTTCCTTCTCCATTTCCGGAAGTGGACTCCCCTTGTTTGGAGTCTGCACCAGGACTGGAGTTCTCCACCATAAGGCAGGCCGTCGCTCTGCCGGAGTCGGGATCCGTAGTCGTCTTCTTTCCGCTGCTCGCCTGGTTCGGAGCCCGGGAGGAACATCGATTGTGCCGTACGTGTATAATCTCTTCGAGGCACTACACCTGTGGTGCTGCTTCATCGCTGGAGGTTTACCGGGAGTCATCCTCGCCGGTGGTGGTCTTCTACACGACAGGGAGGTCGTAGTTCTGAGTCTACGCCAACCACGTTCGTAAGAACGTTTCCCGCTTTCGGTCTTCAAAGGTATGAACACCGATTCCCTCCGTTACTTTACATCGCCATAGCATAGATCTTGGGTTCGGGTACCGTAGGTGTGAAAAATTTGTGTTTTCTGCCCCGTATCCCGACAGTGGTATCAGAGCTAGCTATGCGTAGATGTATTGTACGGATAGAACACATCTAGGATGTGGGCATCGAATCTTCATTCGTTACCCTCCCATGCGTACTCATTCAGCATTGCGGCAATGTTTGATGAAGCGGCCCCCGACCGACCTTACGCGTTTACGCGAGACTGGTTCCACGCTTGACATATGGCTTGTACCATATAAAGTGGTTGGGGGGTGTCTGTCTCTCTGCATTAGCGATGCGAAGATGTTTGCAACGGAGGGCCCCGACAGGGGTGTAATAGAGACGGATGGGAGACGGTGTTGTGGCTTGTTTTTCGCAGGATAGAAATCGGTTCTCTCTCTCGAAACCCCTAGCAGCCACGTAAAACTTGCACAAGCTAAAGTAGAAAGGCGTTTTAACTTTGCTTTGCATGAAGGGGGATCATAGGTTGTATGATTTAAAGTTTTACTTCCTGTTTTATGCTAGTATGCTAGATATATCGACGGTAGCACGAAACAGGACCATCTCTCACAATACCAACATTGTGTTCTCCCTTTTGATGGGCACCACCTGGAAGGTTCTCCCATATGGCCTGACGCTCCGTACATACCGGAGTTGTCCTACATATTCAACGGAGCTCGCATGAGGTTGGGTTCGGCGAGCCTGGCATATGCAGATATGGCCTTGCCTGAACAGCTAACATCAAGGTTCGATTGGCAGGCTTGACGTATGTAGATGCGGGCCTGGAACACAGAAGACCGAAAGGTCGAGCACGAGTCACATGCCTGATGTGATTGGCTTAGAGGCCTACCTGGTTCGCATACTGGGCCGTACATATCGGGGGAGGTATGGGGGCTGGGATTGTGTAATCACTTAGTTAAATTGAGAGGTGTTTATCTAAGTGGGAGCTTTCTAGAATTTTAAGATTAAATTGAAACTCCACATTATGAACAAAAGTCTAAATTGTATCATTGTGAATCCAACCTTGTAGATGGCAGCACCTCGCCCCTCGTTCAACTTAGGATCATTCCTAGAGAAAGATAAGCTAAAAACAGATGGGACAAACTTCACCAACTGGTTCCGCACCCTGAGGATTCTCCTCGTTCCCCTCAAAATGGCATACGTACTAGAGGACGCGTTAGGTGACGCACCAGCAGATGATGCCAGTCAGGACGAGAAGAATGTCTATCTCTCCAGGACTGATGATTACAACCTTGTCCAGAGTGGCATGCTCTACTCCATGGAGGCTGAGCTGCAGAAACGCTTTGAGAGGATGGGTGCATATGAGATTATCACCGACCTCAAGGCGGTCTTCGCACCTCAAGCCAGGGCTGAACGGTACGAGGCTTCTGAAGCCTTCTTCTCAGCAAAGATGGATGAGCACGGCAGCGTGAGTGAGCACGTGGTCAAAATGTCTGGCTACGTTCAGCGCTTGAATGCTCTGGAATGTCAGATTCCAGATGAACTTGCGGTTGATAGGGTGTTGCAGTCGCTTCCCCCTAGCTACAAAGGCTTTGTGCTGAACTACAACATGCAGGGGATGACCAAAACCCCTTCTGAGTTGTTCGCCATGCTAAAGAGCGCTGAGGTTGAGATCAAGAAGGAGCACGCCGTCTTCATGGTCAACAAGACCACTGACTTCAAGAAGTCAAGCAGACGGGAGAAGGCCAGAAGAGGTGGCCCTAAGAGGGATGGCAAGTCAGTTGCCGCTCCTCCCAAGGCACCCAAGCCTAAACTCGGAGTGGAGTGCTTCTACTGCAAGGGTGAAGGTCACTGGAAGCGCAACTGTCCCAAGTACCTAAAGGACAAGAAGGCTGGCAAGGTCGCCAAGAGAGACGAAGGTATATTTGATATACATATTGTTGATCTTCTCTTGACAAGCGCTGGGAACACATCCTGGATATTTGATACAGGGTCTGTCGCTCATATTTCTAATTCCATTCAGGGACTAAGGAATAGGAGACGCTTGGTCAAGGATGAAGTGACGATGCGCGTGGGGAATGGCTGCCAGATTGAAGTCTTGGCGGTCGGCACGAAGCATCTTAGTCTCCCTTCGGGATTGGTTTTAGTTCTGAATAAATGTTACTATGTACCCGCGTTGAGTGTGAACATCGTGAGTGGTTCTTGCTTGAAGCGATACCACTATTCTTTTAAGTCCGATACAATTGGTTGTTCGATTTATAAGGATGATATGTTTTATGTTCACGCACCGGAGTCGCATGGTTTATTCGTACTTAATCTCGATGGTGACGTGAGTCACGTTAACAATATTGAGGCCAAAAGATTGAATAATAATGAAGATCACATGATGATGTGGCATTGCCGACTTGGTCATATTGGTATAAAACGCATGGAGAAGCTCCATAAGGATGGACTTCTTGACTCATTGGATTTTGGATCCCTTGATACATGTGAACAATGCCTCATGGGCAAAATGATAAGGACTCCATTCAATGGTGTGATGGAGCGTGCGGATGTCTTATTGGGGATCATACATACGGATGTATGTGGACCCATGAACGTCCCCACTCGCAATGATCTTCGTTACTTCGTGACCTTTAGTGATGACTTGAGTAGATATGGGTATATTTACTTGATGAAGCACAAGTCTGAAACCTTTGAAAAGTTCAAGGAATTTCAGAATAAGGTCGAAAATCAACTCGGAAGAAAAATCAAGCACCTTCGATCGGATCGAGGTGGCGAGTATTTGAGTCACGAGTTTGGCAATCATCTGAAGTCTTGTGGCATAGTACCACAGCTTACGCCGGCAGGTACACCTCAGAGAAACGGTGTAGCTGAGCGACGTAATCGAACCCTATTGGATAGTGTACGATCGATGATGTCTCATACTGATTTGCCTGTGTCATTCTGGGGGTATGCATTAGAAACCGCCATTCATATTCTTAATAGGGCACCATCCAAATCCGTAAAGACAACACCATTTGAAGAATGGCATGGCACTAAACCTGAGTTGTCTCACCTGAAGATTTGGGGTTGTGAGGCTTATGTTAGGAAACTACAGCCTGACAAACTTGAATCCAAGGCGGATAAGTGCATCTTTGTGGGCTATCCCAAGGAAACTTGTGGGTACACCTTCTACAACAAGTCTGACAGCAAAACGTTTGTTGCCAAGACGGGACACTTTCTTGAGAAGGAGTTTCTCGCGAAAGAGTTGAGTGGGAGGAAAATAGACCTCGATGAAGTAACTGACCAATCACTCCAATTGGATGAAATGGCTACGGAATTTGTTCTGGAACCATCTTCCACAGTGGGAGTTGAAGAGAATGGCCAGAACGACATTCATAACGATCATGACATTCACGATGATCATGATGAGAATGAAGAGGAACCTTTTATGCCCCGTAGGTCATCAAGAGTCCGTCAACCTACTGAGTTTTACGGACAGCTTGTGAATGCAATCTCGGCTGTTGAGTCGGATGAACCTACGAGTTACAAAGAAGCAATGGAGGGACCCGAGTCCGAGAAATGGCTTGAAGCCATGAAATCCGAAATAGACTCCATGTACACCAACAAAGTATGGACTTTGGTGGATATTCCCGAGGACCGCAAGGCCGTCGAGAATAAATGGATTTTAAAGAAAAAGACTGACGCAGACGGAAACGTATCTGTCTACAAAGCTCGACTTGTCGCGAAGGGTTTCCGACAAATTCAAAGAGTTGACTACGAGGAGACGTTCTCTCCTGTAGCGATGATAAAGTCTATTCGGATCCTACTAGCAATAGCTGCATATCATGATTACGAGATATGGCAGATGGATGTGAAAACTGCATTCCTAAATGGCAACATTGAGGAAGAGTTGTATATGATGCAACCAGAGGGGTTTGTCGATCCAAGGAATGCTGGTAAGGTTTGCAAGCTTCAACGGTCCATCTATGGGTTGAAGCAAGCATCTCGGAGCTGGAATCTTCGATTTGATGAGGTCATTAAAGCTTTTGGATTTGTCCAAAACGTCGAAGAGTTCTGCGTCTATAAGAAACTGAGTGGGAGCTCTGTAGCATTCCTTGTGTTATATGTAGATGACATATTACTAATAGGGAACGATAAGAAGTTCTTAGAGGAAGTGAAGGAATATCTGAATGGACAATTTTCCATGAAGGACCTAGGTGAAGCTGCGTACATACTGGGGATTAAGATATATAGAGATAGACCTAATCGGAGGTTGGCCTTGAGTCAGAACACTTATATTGACAAGATTTTGAAAAGGTTCAAAATGGATGACTCCAAGAGAGGTCTCTTGCCAGTTATAAAAGGTGTCAAACTAAGCGTGACTCAATGCCCGACCACAGCTAAAGAGAAAGAGGAGATGCCAGTTATAAAAGGTGTCAAACTAAGCGTCATCGCGTACTGCATGCTCCCATGAGCCGAAACATGTAGCACCCGCCCAACCCAACGCGCTATAAGGACGTCCCCGTCGAGTCCGTGTACTGGCCTCCGCCGTCGTCGACCGTGGCGTCGTCTCCGACCACCTCCGGCCACGGGATAGCCACCGTTCGACGCGCGAGGAGCCCCTCTTCCGAACACCACCAACCACGCCTCCTCCCGTGTGTTTTGGCGAGCGCACGGCCAAAGCCGGCGTGCTCTGCCTTGCCGTCGGCGAGTTGTGCGGCTGACCAGTGGGGCCCCCACGTCAGAAACGTGATTAGGGGTTAATCTCACCCCTAATGGGCCACTGACAGTGGACCCCCCCGGCTAATTACTCTGTTAGGTTAACTGAGAAGTTTAACTGAATAATAAACCCCCACAGTCACTGACATGTGGGTCCCCTAGTCATTAAATTAATTAAACATGTTTAATTAACACTGGAGTCAATGACACCTGGGCCCCCTTTGTCAGTTTGATTTTTAAAAGATTTTAAAAGAAATTCCAGAGGCTGACATGTGGGTCCAGAGACATTTTCTAATTTAATTAAATGTTTTATAAATAACAGAGGCTGACATGTGGGTCCCACATGTCAGCACTATTCTGGATAATGTTGTGGATAATGTTTTGGATAATGTTTAATAAATAATAAAAGTAATTCAGAAAATCATTTCAATTGATTTAAACTTTGAAATTCAATAACTTTTAAACCGTAACTCGGATTCAAAAACTTTATACATGAAAGTTGATCAGAAAAATATAACGAATACGAATACGCTATCCGTATGTCTATCACACCCCTCTAACACAACGAACATCGAACATTCCCCCTCCGGACCGATTGTCCGATAAATCGTCCGGTACTGTTAGAGTGCCCGGATGAATTTATTCCGAACACGAATGTTTCTCGGAATAGATCAACTAGCACGGATACACCCCCCTTATATTGTTCCGGTAACCACGACACCTCCGGCTTGATCCTTCCCCCTCCGGACACCCTGTCCGGTAATCATCCGGAGCCGGTAGTTCATCCCCAGATGAATTCCCGTTCCGAGCAATGTGCATTGCACTGCGTTAGAATACCGTTAACATTTCATCTGTCATGTCATGCATCTGTTTGTATATGCTTGCTGTATATTTACTGTTTCTTCCCCCCCTAATCTCCGGTAGACCCCGCTGCCGCCGTTGACTACAACGTTGTTGAGTACGACTACTTCGTCGACGACCCTACTACTACCGTCGAGCTTGCAGGCAAGCAGAGCCATTCTCTTCCCCAGATATCGCCTATCTTTCCGTACATTTCTTGCACTAGGCATTGTTACTGCTGCTGCTACGATTACAATCCTATTCAACTGCATAGCCTGATTTTTGTCTCCCCTTGATGTGCCTTCCTTTATCCTATGCTGCCTATTATTATTGTTATGCATTATTCAGCAGTGAACCCTGCGCATTGTTAGCTAGGATTAGATAGAGGGTCGTGATCACTCAGGGGAGTGAACGCGGATACAAATATTATAACTACACAGGTACGGTACAATGCAGACACCGTCTAAGGCCCCTACCTGGGTTATGCCTAGTAGTCATCTCAAGTGTGAGCTATCAAGGAGTAATCCTTGTACTCCACTCGAGGCTGACTTTGTCTTACCGCCATAGGGTCCTGAACGACGATTGTCCTTCAGGTAAGAAGTCGGGCGACCCAACGGTGCCCGCGAGAGGTATTGCGACGGAACGACAGGGAGGATACGACCAGTGTACCGGTGTGCTTGGCCCCTGATCGTTGGCCGCGAGAGTTACCAAACTACGAAAGTCGAGCTCCTCCCGGAGCACACGCGAGACAAGGTAAGGAGACGGTTCACCTTGTTGGTAACTGCAGTGACTTGGTGGGACGACGGGGCAGGCACCGATGTACTGGTGGTCCTGGCTGCTGTCGTTGTTCGCGGGTCAGTTAAGTCGAGGCAACGATAACGGTTGTCACGCAGGTTAATAAAATGCTAAATGGTTCAGTGAATGTCTTGAGTTGGCTATATGCCATGTACGCACTACCTACCCATGGGAATTACGAGTTATGGGCTCCTCTGCTTCGTAGTGTCGTCCGAGGACTCTTCAGACGTCAGCAGTACCGCGGCCTGCGCCGGGAAGTGGTGTTGTATTATTTTGTCGCGGCAGTGTGATTTGTATTTGCTTTGATTTAACCTCACCGGCCAGCCTCGCACCGTGCAGGAGTACGTCGGGGTTAGGGTCCAAAGCCCCGCGTACATAGGATATAGTCCAGCGGATGACCTCTCTGTAGAGTTTGAAAGATGGACTATGAAGTGTCGGATAGCCTCGGTGGAGCGTTCCCTAACAATGTTCCCGCCACCCTGGAGATCCGTGCGTGTAGCGTAACACAAGTGCACCCCTGCAGCCTGCAGGGAAGATTAATCTATTCGAATAGCCGTGTCCACGGTAACAGGACGCTTTATGCTGAAGCCGGATCTTACCACTAGAAACTATTATTAAATTGTATGGTTCCGGGTTCTCTTCCTCGCGGGGATGTCGAGGAGGTGAACTCGGAGGCATTGCTAATTATTACAACTTATTATTATACAATGCTGCAGCAACTTCTGCTGCATTGTTACTTTATGCTTTATATAAACTGCTGGCTGATTCTTACCTCATGCTGCAAGACATCGTCGGAAGATGCTAGTCTTCGATAGGCCTAGCTTCTTACCCTTGCTCTGAATTTCTGTCTTTCAGTCCACTATATACAGCCTCTTCTTTCCGTTGATACAATGCATAATGCTTAGTAGCGGACGTAAGACTCGCGGGTATACTAGATACTCACCTGCTTTATTTCCTTTACTGTTTTGCCTGATCGGCCGCTGCAGCCGACGTTGGAGCCCAGGAGCAGGAGTACCCCGGAGGCGCCTACTACGACGTCGAGTTCCCCGCCGACCAGGAGTAGTTCTGTGGATCCTAGGCAGGAGGCCTCGCCTTTTCGTTCCGTATCTCTGATGTGATTTGTGCTAGCCTTCTTAAGGCAAAACTTGACTAACTATGTCTGTACTCAGATATTATGGCTTGTATGACTTATGTATTCGGGTCTGCGTGACCCCCTCTATTGTAATATATTTGTTTATCCTTTTGTGTTTAGTGTTGTGCTGTTATATTATCACCGTGGCACCCTAATCTCAGTCGTGTACCCTGTGTGTATGATTACTGTACACGGTCTGATTTTGGGGGCGTCACAAGTTGGTATCAGAGCCGACTGCCTGTAGGAAGCCACCCCACCACTACTTGGTCAAAGCTGAGTCTAGACTTTGAAAAACTATTTTGCTAACTTAATATTTGGCTTACGGGCCCACATCGATGTCACTACGTGTGATATATATGGTATTAGGATCCTTTTTCTCCTTACCTATGCTCTGGGAATCTTCTCTCTTATCCTTACTGGTAAGTTTTACAAAAGCTGACATTAGGATCACGTTCTCTTGATTCCACCCGGCGTTTTTGGTGCTTCCCCCATTGATTGAGTCGTGTCGCAGGAGTCGTACGCCAGATCCCAGACCGCGGATCCTATTCTCATTCTGGGCAGGCCGCGCGTGCTCTGGCATCAACTCCTGTGGCCAACAGTTTTCTTGCGGCGTGATTGACATAGTGGAATCTATGTCGCGTCGTGTAATCCTTACCGCAGTCTGCGCGCCGCCTAGAGAGTCCTTTTTTCCTTAATTTCTACGACGTTACGCTGCCCGATTTTCGATTGATTCTGTGTGCGAATGTGTATGTCTTATATGACTACTCCTTTATATTTCTGCGCCTCCTTTTCATTGTCGTTTTACTTCAGGCTTGATTCCGGTATCTCGTTAACTTTTCATCGCTGAAATACCCCTGTTAAATTCTAGCAGGATGGCTGGTCGTGGTGGTCGTGGTCGTGGTCGTGCTGCCAACGACCCACCTCCGCCGCCGGATTACATGGCCGTGATGATGCAACAGTTCAAGATGAACCATCAGTTCATGCAGAATATCATGGCTCAGTTCCCCCAGCCGAATCAGAATGGGCACCACCATCAGCATGCCACCGTGACTCTGCACGACTTCACCCGCCTCAACCCCACTATGTTCCGCAACACTGTTCAGCCGTTGGATGTTGATGACTGGCTCCGCGACATCACTCACGAGCTGGAGTCTGCTAATGTCGATCCAGCCGACTATGTGAACTTTGCGTCTTATCATCTGAAAGGCGCCGCTGCTCAGTGGTGGAGCACCCACAAGCGTTCCCTGCCAGTCGAAGAAGTCATCACTTGGGATGACTTTCAGTCTGCTTTCCGCGCCCGCTACATTCCTCAGGGGATCATGGATCGTAAGGCAGAAGAATTATGTAACCTCACTCAGGGCGACATGACTGTTGAAGCCTATCAGCGCGAGTTCCTCAACCTCTCTCGCTATGCGGAAGGAGAGATCACCACTGATGCTCGCAGGCAGCAGAAGTTCCGTCGTGGCCTCAACCCAGAACTCAGGCTCGCTCTTGCCGTTCATGATTTCGCCAACTTCGCCACCTTGGTGAACAAGGCTATCACCGTCGAGACTGCCTAGATGGAGCACAAGAACTCTCTGAAGCGTTATCGTGATGTTGGCTCATCTTCGGGCGCAACGCAGAAGCGTCGTATCTGGCTCCCTACCAGTGTGACCCACTCAGCTGTCCCTGCTCCAAGGCCGTCTTATGCTGCACCCCGTCTGCCCCCACCACCGCAGATGCCAAGAGCTCTGCCTGCACCACCCAATGCTACACCCCTCCGTCCTCAGGATGGATTATGCTTCACGTGCCGCCAACCGGGGCATTTTTCCAGAGAGTGCCCCCAGAAACAGAAGCAACTGGTAGTTCACCCCGCTGGCCGTGGAAATGGTCGTGGCAACAACAGGACCCCCAACTATAATACTGGGTCTGTCGCTTATGCTCGTGGACATGCTAACCACGTCAATGTTGAAGAAGCTCAGCAACAACCCGCTACCGTGATGGGTACCCTTCTCGTTAATTCTGTACCTGCTGCTGTTTTATTCGATACAGGAGCATCGCATTCATTCATGTCGGAAGCATTTGCATTTTCGCATAACTTCAAGTACGAAACGATGAAACCACCGATGGTTGTTCGCACCCCGATTGGCCAATGCCGAACCACCATGATAGTGCCAAACACCACCATTGAAATCGAAGGAGTTAAATTCTTTGCGTCACCCATCCTTCTGAAGTCTTCCACCATAGACCTCATTCTGGGAATGGATTGGTTAAAATTTCACGATGCCGCACTGTATTGTGGCACCAAGTCTGTCCAGCTTTTTCACCCCTCCGGTGGGATTGTTAACCACACCGCCCGAGTTACCCGTAATGCTGAAACACAGATCTTTATGATGAATGCTTTGAATGTCTCACCTTTGAAAGGCATCGAGAACGTTCCGGTCGTTCGCTATTTTCCCGACGTCTTCCCAGAAGAACTGCCGGGAATACCCCCGATCAGAGAAGTTGAATTCGTCATCGACTTGAAGCCAGGCACTGTTCCTATTGCCAAGCGTCCTTACAAGATGCCGCCACATGAACTCCTTGAACTTAAGGAGGAAATCGACAAGGCACTTCAGAAAGGATTCATTCACCCCAGCTCCTCAGCTTGGGGAGCACCTTCGCTCTTTGTCAAGAAGAGCGATGGGACCAACCGATTGGTCCAAGATTATCGGCCCATTAACCAAGCCACCATCCAGAACAAATACCCACTCCCCCGGATCAACGATCTGTATGATCAACTTGCCGGATCCAAGGTGTTTTCTAAAGTCGACTTGAGGTTGGGTTATCACCAAATCCGAGTCCGTGATGAGGACATTCCGAAGACTGCCTTCATCACTCGCTATGGTTCATACGAGTACACCGTCATGTCCTTTGGCTTAACCAATGCTCCAGCCACCTTCTCCAGATTGATGAATTATATTTTCATGGAGTACCTTGACCAGTTCGTCGTGGTTTATCTGGACGATATATTGATATATTCCAAGAATGAAGAAGAACATGCTGAACTTCGTCTTATACTAGAGAAGCTTCGAGAACACAAACTCTACGCTAAGTATTCTAAGTGTGAATTCTGGCTTCCCGAAGTAACCTACCTCGGACATGTGATTTCCAAGGATGGCATTGCCGTCACCCCAGAACGTATCCAGGCTATTCTGGACTGGACTCCTCCCAAGACCGTCAAGCAAGTCCGCAGTTTCCTCGGGCTCGCTAGCTATTGCCGCCGTTTCGTCGAGAATTTCTCCAAGATTGCCAGGCCCCTGACTAATCTGCTTCACAAAGGCGTCAAGTTTGAGTGGACAGATAAATGTCAAGAAAGTTTTCAAGCACTCAAGGACAAGCTAACTTCTCCCCCGGTGATCGCTCCCCCTGATACTCAGAAGGACTTCGTGATATATTGCGACGCGTCTCGTCAAGGATTAGGCTGTGTCCTATTGCAAGAGCGCAAGGTGATTGCTTATGGCTCTCGTCAGTTGCGTACTCACGAAGACAAATATCCAACCCATGACCTCGAATTGGCGGCAGTAATTTATGCATTGAAGCTGTGGCGACATTACCTCGTCGGTAATTGTTGTGAGGTCTACACCGACCACCAAAGTCTGAAGTACCTGTTTACTCAGCCAGACCTGAATCTTCGTCAACAACGATGGCTCGAGACAATAGCCGACTTCAACATGGATATTTCGTATACCCCTGGCAAAGCTAATGTGATGGCCGATGCCTTGAGCCGCAAAGCTTACTGTTCTGAACTTGAGGTTCAGGTGCAGCAACCACCTCTGTATGAAGAGTTTCGCAAGTTGAATCTCTAGATTGTTCCTCAAGGTTACGTCAATAACATGGTTCTCGAGTCAAAGCTCGACGCCCTCATCAAGAGTAGAAAATCTCTGGCCCCGGACATTGTGAAGATCAAGCAGGACATCGCCGAAGGAAAGCCCTCCTCTTTTACCATTGATGCTAATGATGGTGATACTGTGTACTTCAAGGGCCGCTTAGTAGTTCCTGTGAGCCCGCCCCTCATTAACTGTGGTCCGGATATCATGGAAGAAGCCCATAACTCTACCTTGTCAATCCACCCTGGCAGTACCAAGATGTATAAAGACCTTCGTCAACGGTACTGGTGGCCTTACATGAAACAAGACATCGCCCGCTATGTTTCTCAATGTGACGTTTGCAGTCGCGTCAAAGCCGGACATCAGAAACCTGCTGGTTGGTTGCGACCACTCCCTCCTCCTGATTGGAAGTGGGACAAAGTAGAAATGGACTTCGTCACCGGTTTTCCTAAGTCACAGAAAGGTAACGATGCCATCTTTGTCGTCATCGACCGATTCTCCAAGATTGCACACTTCCTGCTGGTCAAGGAGACGATCACTGCTAGTCAATTAGCACACTTGTATATCTCCCGAATTGTGTCACTCCACGGTATTCCGATGGAGATCAGTTCAGACCGTGGCACCATTTTCACCTCACGATACTGGAATAGTTTCATGGAAGCTTTCGGGGCTCGTCTGAATCTCAGCACCGCTTATCACCCCCAGTCGCAAGGCCAAGTTGAACAAGTCAATCAAGTGCTGGAAGACATGCTTCACGCTTGTGTCCTTTCTTTCGGCATGAAATGGGAGGATGCCCTCCCGTACACGGAATTCTCGTACAACAATAGCTATCAGGCTAGCTTGAAGATGGCCCCCTTCGAAGTTCTATACGGATGTAAATGTCGAACCCCCCTGAATTGGTCAGGAACTGGGGAACGACCCTACTTCGGACCGGATCTTGTCCAAGAAGCTAAAGAACAAGTTCGCATTGTGCAAGAAAATCTCAAGGACGCACAGTCTCGTCAGAAGAGCAACTATGACCGCAAACACCGTGAAATGGAGTATCAACCTGGTGAATACGCTTACCTCCGTGTCCCTCCCATGAGGGGCACTCATCGCTTCGGTATCAAGGGCAAGTTGGCACCTCGCTACATTGGCCCGTTCCGTATCCTTTCCAGGAGTGGACCCGTGGCATACCGGTTGGAATTGCCGCCGAACCTCTCCCAAGTCCATGATGTCTTCCACGTGTCTCAACTCCGTCGCTGCTTCAAGGACCCTATCCGCGAAGTGGAGCATGATATGATCGAGCTACAACAAGACTTGACTTATCGAGAACATCCGAGCCGCATTCTCGATCAGTCTGAGCGGCGAACCCGCAACAAGACCGTCAAGTTCCTCAAGATCCAGTGGTCGAATCATTCTGAAGATGAAGCCACGTGGGAACGCGAAGATCGCCTTCGCGATGAATACCCTGATCTTTTCCTCGCTACCACTTAAATTCTCGGGACGAGAATTCTTGTAGTGGGGGAGATTTCTAACACCCTCAGTTCCTGTAACAGTAATCATCATCACTGTTGACCATCACTGTTTGTTAATCACTGTTATCCCCTGTCCCTAATCAAACTTTGCTTCTACTCTTTTCAAACCATGCTGGTTGGTAATCAAAACCCAAAGCCCAATGCATCTTGCTCATCAAGAAACCAAACCCTAGATGAAACTACTTTGAATGAAAATTAAAACAAAAGGGCTCAAATAAAGTTGTTCCAAAAATCATGGAACTATTTTTGTAAATTGCCTAAAATCATTATAATCATGTTGGACCAACTTTGGTAATTTTTGGAGTTGCAGAAAATTCCAAACAATTCAAACAGTAGGTTAAAACCCCTACTTTGGGCATTTAGTAATTAAAAGAAATATCTAATGATTTTATTTTGCAGCGAAATATTTTGTGACACCTCAGTATTATGTAACACTAATTTACAAACACCAAAAACATTTTACAAAAATAGGGAGGCAGTTATTTTTGTTGCAACAAAGATCTACAGAATACAAAACGAAAAGAAAATGGGAAAACGCTAAATGTCTCCTGGGGCGAGGCCCACATCGGCCCAGCCCACCTCACCTTGTCTTCTTCCTTCAACCACCCCCCACCTGCCCCGTACGGCAGCCCGCCGTGGCCACGTCGCTGCCAGCCCGGCCCCGCCCTCCACCTGCTCCCTTCCGCCGCGGATGCGATAAGAACGAAGCCCCCGACCCCCTGGACACCCTCCCCCTCTCCTTCCCCTCCTCCTCTTCTCTCACGCCTCGGGGAAAGATCGCCGAGGGCCGTCGTCACCATTGCCGTGGCCAAGCGCGGCCAACGTGCTCACGCCGCCTCGCCGTGTTGTCCAGGAGCCGCCTCGCCGTCGACTACGTCACCCACCGCTAGGAATCGAGCCCGAGTCCACCACATCGAGCGCTACTTCCCCGACTTCGTCTTCGGCTCCGGCGGGATCCGCGGCGAATTCCGGCAGCTCCAAGCCCTCCCCGAGCCCGCTGCCCTCCTCTACACCTCCTCGGTGAGCTGTTGCACCATCGCCAAGTTCCCCCGTGGCCTCATTTGCGCCGTTGCCATCCCCGCCATTGTAGCCGTGAGCTCGCCGCCGTGGTGGGGTTCGCCGCCGTGGCGTAGAGCCCGCGTTTGGCACGCCATACGCGTCGTCGCGTACTGCATGCTCCCATGAGCCGAAACCAGTAGCACCCGCCCAACCCAACGCGCTATAAGGACGTCCCCGTCGAGTCCGTGTACTAGCCTCCGCCGTCGTCGACCGTGGCGTCGTCTCCGACCACCTCCGGCCACGGGATAGCCACCGTTCGACGCGCGAGGAGCCCCTCTTCCGAACGCCACCAACCACGCCTCCTCCCGTGTGTTATGGCGAGCGCACGGCCAACGCCGGCGTGCTCTGCCTCGCCGTCGGCGAGTTGTGCGGCTGACCAGTGGGGCCCCCACGTCAGAAACGTGATTAGGGGTTAATCTCACCCCTAATGGGCCACTGACAGTGGACCCCCCCCCCCCCCCGGCTAATTACTCTGTTAGGTTAACTGAGAAGTTTAACTGAATAATAAACCCCCACAGTCACTGACATGTGGGTCCCCTAGTCATTAAATTAATTAAACATGTTTAATTAACACTGGAGTCAATGACACCTGGGCCCCCTTTGTCAGTTTGATTTTTAAAAGATTTTAAAAGAAATTTCAGAGGCTGACATGTGGATCCAGAGACATTTTCTAATTTAATTAAATGTTTTATAAATAACAGAGGCTGACATGTGGGTCCCACATGTCAGCACTGTTCTGGATAATGTTGTGGATAATGTTTTGGATAATGTTTAATAAATAATAAAAGTAATTCAGAAAATCATTTCAATTGATTTAAACTTTGAAATTCAATAACTTTTAAACCGTAACTCGGATTCAAAAACTTTATACATGAAAGTTGATCAGAAAAATATAACGAATACGAATACGCTATCCGTATGTCTATCACACCCCTCTAACACAACGAACATCGAACATTCCCCCTTCGGACCGACTGTCCGATAAATCGTCTGGTACTGTTAGAGTGCCCGGATGAATTTATTCCGAACACGAATGTTTCTCGGAATAGATCAAGTAGCACGGATACACCCCCCTTATGTTGTTCCGGTAACCACGACACCTCCGGCTTGATCCTTCCCCCTCCGGACACCCTGTCCGGTAATCATCCGGAGCCGGTAGTTCATCCCCAGATGAATTCCCGTTCCGAGCAATGTGCATTGCACTGCGTTAGAATACCGTTAACATTTCATCTGTCATGTCATGCATCTGTTTGTATATGCTTGCTGTGTATTTACTGTTTCTTCCCCCCTAATCTCCGGTAGACCCCGCTGCCGCCGTTGACTACAACGCTGCTGAGTACGATTACTTCGTCGACGACCCTACTACTACCGTCGAGCTTGCAGGCAAGCAGAGCCATTCTCTTCCCCAGATATCGCTTATCTTTCCGTACATTTCTTGCACTAGGCATTGTTACTGCTGCTGCTATGATTACAATCCTATTCAACTGCATAGCCTGATTTTTGTCTCCCCTTGATGTGCCTTCCTTTATCCTATGCTTCCTATTATTATTGTTGTGAATTATTCAGCAGTGAACCCTGCGCATTGTTAGCTAGGATTAGATAGAGGGTCGTGACCACTCAGGGGAGTGAACGCGGATACAAATATTATAACTACACAGGTACGGTACAATGCAGACACCGTCTAAGGCCCCTACCTGGGTTATGCCTAGTAGTAATCTCAAGTGTGAGCTATCAAGGAGTAATCCTTGTACTCCACTCGAGGCTGACTTTGTCTTACCGTCATAGGGTCCTGAACGACGATTGTCCTTCAGGTAAGAAGTCGGGCGACCCAACGGTGCCCGCGAGAGGTATTGCGACGGAACGACAGGGAGGGTACGACCAGTGTACCGGTGTGCTTGGCCCCTGATCGTTGGCCGCGAGAGTTACCAAACTACGAAAGTCGAGCTCCTCCCGGAGCACACGCGAGACAAGGTAAGGAGACGGTTCACCTTGTTGGTAACCGCAGTGACTTGGTGGGACGACGGGGCAGGCACCGATGTACTGGTGGTCCTGGCTGCTGTCGTTGTCCGCGGGTCAGTTAAGTCGAGGCAACGATAACGGTTGTCACGCAGGTTAATAAAATGCTAAATGGTTCAGTGAATGTCTTGAGTTGGCTATATGCCATGTACGCACTACCTACCCGTGGGAATTACGAGTTATGGGCTCCTCTGCTTCGTAGTGTCGTCCGAGGACTCTTCAGACGTCAGCAGTACCGCGGCCTGCGCCGGGAAGTGGTGTTGTCTTATTTTGCCGCGGCAGTGTGATTTGTATTTGCTTTGATTTAACTTCACCGGCCAGCCTCGCACCGTGCAGGAGTACGTCGGGGTTAGGGTCCAAAGCCCCGCGTACATAGGATATAGTCCGGCGGATGACCTCTCTGTTGAGTTTGAAAGATGGGCTATGAAGTGTCGGATAGCCTCGGTGGAGCGTTCCCTAACAAGGTTCTCGCCACCCTGGAGATCCGTGCGTGTAGCGTAACACAAGTGCACCCCTGCAGGGAAGATTAATCTATTCGAATAGTCGTGTCCACGGTAACAGGACGCTTTATGCTGAAGCTGGATCTTACCACTAGAAACTATTATTAAATTGTATGGTTCCGGGTTCTCTTCCTCGCGGGGATGTCGAGGAGGTGAACTCGGAGGCATTGCTAATTATTACAACTTATTATTATACAATGCTGCAGCAACTTCTGCTGCATTGTTACTTTATGCTTTATATAAACTGCTGGCTGATTCTTACCTCATGCTGCAAGACATCGTCGGAAGAAGCTAGTCTTCGATAGGCCTAGCTTCTTACCCTTGCTCTTTGAATTTCTGTCTTTCAGTCCACTATATACAGCCTCTTCTTTCCGTTGATACAATGCATAATGCTTAGTAGCGGACGTAAGACTCGCGGGTATACTAGATACTCACCTGCTTTATTTCCTTTACTGTTTTGCCTGATCGGCCGCTGCAGCCGACGTTGGAGCCCAGGAGCAGGAGTACCCCGGAGGCGCCTACTACGACGTCGAGTTCCCCGCCGACCAGGAGTAGTTCTGTGGATCCTAGGCAGGAGGCCTCGCCTTTTCGTTCCGTATCTCTGATGTGATTTGTGCTAGCCTTCTTAAGGCAAAACTTGACTAACTATGTCTGTACTCAGATATTATGGATTGTATGACTTATGTATTCGGGTCCGCGTGACCCCCTCTATTGTAATATATTTGTTTATCCTTTTGTGTTTAGTGTTGTGCTGTGATATTATCACCGAGGCACCCTAATCTCAGTCGTGTACCCTGTGTGTATGATTACTGTACACAATCTGATTTTGGGGGCGTCACAGAGGAAGCGCGCGAAAGGCGCCTGTGATCGCGCGCTTTCCTTTCATCCGGCGACCCCAAGCGACCCCCGGCGCGCTGGGTTTGGGTTGGGATCGCCGGACTCAGTTTTGGCCCAATCCGACGCTATTTGGGCCTTTGGGGGCGCGGCTGGGGGAATTTTCACCCCACGGCGCTAGTTTCGCCGTCTTGGGGGCCTCTTGGGGGGCGGCTGGAGATGCTCTAAAAACCCCATAAAAACAGCATAAACCCCTATTAAAAAAGCAAACAATCTAAAAAATTAAACAACAAAGAAAATGGCACTCTTATTCTACAGGCGCTTATATCTCGCTTTATAGCAAGACCTAAAATAATCTCACATCAAGCATACATCAATAATTTTAACATACAGATATTTTCCGCGTTCGATGTTCGTACGTCTAGCATTGCCCTATGTACATAGACCAGCCCAACGCGGTAACAACTTCCGGCACTAATGTCATGTTGACGGTTTATTTTTTGTTTGTTTTTATTTTAGTTATAAAAAAATTAAAACATAATTTAATACAAATATATTTTAGAAAATAAGCGCAACAGAAATTCAAGGCAACTAAACCTTTCAAAAAATGTAAGCATCTCTATCTCTACTACTTAATCTCTACTACTTAAAAAGAATGTAAGGTTCCATGGTCCATCATTCCTTCGTTCAACCTTCCATATAGGATTATAAATCACATTAATTACTTACTTTCTACATAAATTTCATTTTAATTTACTTACCAAACTTTTCATCAAATATTAGATAAATCATGTACATGATTTGATAAATATTTATGGGCAGATAAATTATAAACTAACATACTACAATATTTATATTCCTTGCAACGCACGGGCATCGTCCTAGTAGTATAAAACAAATGTTGATAGCTTTTTAAAAATGTGTCCTTTCAACAAATTTAGTATATGGACTTTATTTAAAATATATTTACAATGTATCAAAAACCTTTCTGTGGTATATAATAAATATATTGTACCATTAGAAATGTATTTAAAAATTAAAAAATACTCAAAAACTGGTTGAAATTTATATTTCGGATATGCTCGTTGTGGAGCTTGAGTAATGGAAGTTGATTACCCGAATTTTTCTATTAACTATCTATTCAAAAAGGTGTTCAAAATATCCATTAAAAGAAAAATGTACATTATGTATCTTAATATTTTCAAACGTATCAAAGAAATATTTCAGATGCAGACCAAAAATGTATATTGTATACTGAAGAAAAGTACATATGTGTTTTAAAAAAAACATTAAAAATGACAACTAAAAACAAAAATGGTACCAAAGGAAAGGAAAATAAAGAAACCCGGTGAAAAAAATACAAAAATGAAAAGAAAAAATCTTGTGACAACCAAGAAAAAAGGAATAAACCAGAGTAAAAAAGAACATAAAATAGAGAAAAATATTGAAGAAACAAAAGCAAAACATGAAAAATATATAAATTGAAAAAAAGAACTACAAAAAGCTGGACCAAACCAGTAAAAATAGAGCGAGTGAAAAAAAACATAAAATTGGGCCAATCCAGTAGCACGAAACTTGTGGACTTTCTCCTTCAGCGCGGGAGTCGCACTATAAGCCACATATGGTTACCGCATTATTCTACGACTTGTGCATGAGAGCAACTAATTAAGAAGTATTCTTTTGGAGACCAACTAGCGATCACCTTGAGAACGCGCCATGAGTCATGTCGTAGTGCTTTCCTCGGATTCTCGTTTTTTAATTTTTGTGTATGCATTTTCAGAGTTTAAAAATAGTTTTTCGGGTTTTTTTCCGGGCTCTCACGGTTTTTGCGTGGGTTTTTATTATATTTTGGTGAAAAAATCAAAAAATTTGTTTTTAAGAAAGAGGCACGAATCATCCATCTCGCGGAGGCACGGATATCTGCTTCCGCGAGAGGCACGCCGCGTGCCTTGAAAAAAAGGCACGGCCATGCCTCCACGGGAGGCACGAATCTGCTTCCGCGAGAGACATACCGCGTGCGTCAAAAAAAGAGGCACGGCCATGCCTCCACGTAGGGCACAAATCTGCTTCGCGAGAGGCATTCTGCGTGCCTCTAAAACAAAGAGAAAAAGGAAACGCCACATCACGACAACTGGCATGCGTATAGTGCGCCACTTGTCAAACGCGAAACGATGTGAGGAGATTCGTCGAGAAAAAGTACTCCTTAATTAGTGATTTCACTTGTGCATGGAGTTGCCTCTACAACATTCGCTAGGCCAACGTAATTAACCTCTCCTGGGAATCCCTTTAGGATTTGAAGATTTGTCGAAATCATTAATTAAGAAATATTATTTGCAACAAACACTCTCACATACTCTGCGATTGATAAGTGATGCATTGTATACACGCCACTTGTCATAATGCGAAGCTTTTTTCCTTTCTTTCTTTCATAGATTTATATTTTCAAAACATTTTATATCTTAAACTGGGCATCCAAATATAAATTGTTTTCACCGTCGGATTATTCGCATATAGATCTTCAAAACAAGATCACATGTCAATTGATTTCGATAACTTTTTTTCTTGAGAGGCCGATGAGCAAAAGCAAACCCATACCTCCACGAGAAGCACGTCATGCCTTTGTGCTTCCACGAGAGGTATGATCTTGCCTTTCAAAAAAACTACTTTTTCCTTTTCGAGAGGCACGACATGCCTCCCGAAGAAAACACACTTTTTTTCCTTTTCTGAGTGCCACTCGCGGATGTAAACATGTGCCTCCTCTATGAGTGCACAATCGTACCTCTTAGGGAAGAAAAGAAAACAGATTTTTTGGTGTCAATTTTTTATTTTAAAAAAAACTCTAAAGTGTAAATAAATAGTGCGGAAACCAAAAAATTGAATAAAAACTAAACTAGACCCCGAAAATGCATACACAAAATTAAAAAGACTAAATTCTAAGAAAGCTCTTAGTAAGTGATACGCGGCACGCTATCAGCACACCAAAAGTTATCCTTGCGGGACTCTTGTAAAAAGTACTCCTTAATTAGCTGCTCTCAAGATTCCTAGAAAATTTGACTTTTTATATGATGAAAAAAAATCCAGTTGAGAGAATCCCTAAAGATAAATCTGGTCAATAAAATAAATAGTACATTATTTTTGAGTAAAATATTCATGATTTTCATAAAATAATGAATTTACAAATGTTCATAAATTTTGAAATATACCTGAAACTTATTTTTTAACATATTTTCGAAAAAATCCGTAATAAAAATACAATATTCATACCTTTTGAAATGAGAATAAACTAATTAAAAATCACATGAGAAAAAGAACAGGAAAAAAACGACATCAGTAGGTTGGGTCGGCCTAAGTAGTCGACCCGCTGCACCATACCTACGAACTGATTTCTATTATTTGCTAGGAGCGAAGAATAGGAGATTCTGGGACATGAGTTGTGCAGAACTTTTGTGCCACACAAAATCAAGTGTGTGGGGGCGGCTTGGAAATTTGTTGCTTTCCGTATGGTTCGAGACTTAGTAACTGTAGCCAGATCTCGTAAATTTTATCCCACAAAAGCATGTTTACATGTAAAACGATTTCATAGGATGATACCAGCGAAGGTAGAACAGATCTGATAATCTACGTAGTTTCTTAAATTTAAAAACAACATTCCCGCAAAATAAAACTGCACATCTTTATCACCGCCGTCTTCTTCCTCGTAACCGCTACCGCGCCCGGCACCTCCCAAGCGACTTGCACCCACACAGTTGGCCATCGATCTAGGGGGGGGGGGGGGGGCGGGGAGACACAACGACCAAGGAGAATCGAAGCAGGCAGAGAGGATACGGGAGGGGAACCCTATTTTACTCCTGTTGCACTAGATATATCAGATGTGAGACCCGGGCCACCCGTAAAATATTTATGGATCGCATATGTTTTTTAAGATCTGTTATAATCCATTTCTTGCTAAAAATCTTCCAAAATTTTGCTGGTCGCATACGTATTCCATGATCGGGTAGAGATGCTCTTAGGATAGTGCTTTTTTTTATGCCAAATTTCTAGCTTTTGTAACAATGTAACTCTAATTTGTTATGAAATTGTTGTTCTTTATTGCTCAAAGATCAAGACCTAACTGATACAAGAATAGTGGGGATGGATCAGCCACATGTGGTGCACTGGCATCTAAAGTAAACTCTCTAAATCTAAAAAAGAAGCACATAAATCAAACTTTGCATCTCTATTGATCTCTTTAATGATAGCACTTTGGTGTCCTCCCTTCTCCTCCATGATGTCCTTAGGGCATCTCCAGCCGCCCCCTCCAACAGCCCCCCCCCCCCAAAGTGGCATTATTATCGTCGAATGCATATTTTTTTGCTCCGTCGCGTCCCCAGAACCTCAAAAATCGTCAGATTGAGTCAAAATTGGATCCGCGCCGCGCGTCCACACCCCTCCTGCCATCTCGCCGCTATAAAAGGGGGTACGCGACTAAAAAACAAATTGGCCTCAGGTCGAAATTTCCGTCGGCGCGTCCCTAAATGAAGATAAAACAGTCGAAAAAACGTCCGTGCGGGTGGAGATGCTCTTAAGAGTGGAGTAACTCCGATGGGGTGGCAGTGGTAAGCAGAGGCCATACCGAAGAGAGTAAAGACTAGAACCGAACCGGCCGCGGTTGCATTCTGCGCAACGAACGCAGTGGCGACCCAGACCGCCGGCCGGCGCATGACGACGTCCGTGGTGGATCACGCCGACGGCGCGGACGCAGCTAGCGGGATGTTATCCATCCACCGGTTTCCGTTGGTGGAGCCGACAGGATAAGCACTCGCGTGCCTCCAGCGTTGGTTCGTGCATGCATGCACCTCACCTGCCCGCCAGATCCAGTGTTCCCGTTCCTACGTTTTCTCGTCGAAAATGGCTCAAACCCGACGATGGAATAATGTGCACGTCAAATGCTCAGCTAACCAACACCCCTACTACATAATTAGTACTCCCTAGATGAGCGACACTTATTATGAATCGAAGGGAGTAGTTATTTGATTAATTAATTAATCGGTTCCTGGAAGGCACCCCATCCCCATGCACTACCTTTCCACCAAAAAATACATAAAAATCGCAGCGCAAAGTGTGTGCGCGAACTTGGTCGATCATCATGGGTGCTGCTGGATCTTGCTTGCTTTGCTGCCGGTAGGCAGGGCATCGTGCATGGCGTGGTATAGATAGTACGGCCACCCATTTCTTTCTTTCTTAACGCGGGTGTGAGTGAGTTAGGGACGCTGCTTCGGTGACAACGCCGTAACTTAGTCTAAAAAGTTGATTTTAAATGTTTCAAAAAATTCTGAAAAAATTTATGGATCTTCACATCACACAAATGTACAATCCCTAAAAGAATTTAGGTCCAAATTCGAAATACACATTGAAAAATCAAAAAAACAAATCTAGCATGAATAGTATCAAAAAGTATTGAGAAGCGTCGCTATTCATGCTGAAATTGTCTTTTTTATTTCGCAATGTGTATTTCAAATTTAGACCTAAAATTTTTAGGAATTATACATTCATGCGATGTGAAGATCCATAACTTTTTTAGAATTTTTTTAAGATAATTAAAATTGACTTTTTGGACTAAGTCACTGACTTAGTCATAAGAAGAAGTGAGAGAGAATGAAGTGAATGGGTACTTTCATTGATAGAGACTGCTGGCTTTTATACTAGCCAAACAGACGTGAGTACAAGTCGGTTACAAGGTTTCCGCTGGTTCGAAACGAAGTGGCAGCGCTTCGAAACGAAGAGGCAACTGTTCGAAGGACACAGCGTTTGGACAACGCAATGATCTAACTGCTAGATAGAATATTCAATAGAATATTCCTAATACATGTCTAGTTGATAAATTAGCCTAAATACTACGCTAATAATTCTTAACACTCCCCCTTGGACAAATGCTAATCTTGTCTATTTCATTGTCTTGAAATTCTTCATAGGGCATTGAGTGTTTGATAAATCCTTCTTTGATCTTGATGGTCTTCGATATTGAAATCTTGAGAATCTTTGAGCTTGTACTATTTATGTCCTTTAAAATCCTGTAGGAAAATATAAGAACTATAGGAATATGATATTGTTAGTATACTTAACTGTTTCAAGAGATTTCTCCCCCTGAACTTTGGAAATCCCTTAGACGTCTCATACCAATGCCATGAATGCATTTTTGAAATGCGGCTGTTGGTAAAGACTTAGTGAACAAATCTGCAAGATTGTCACATGATTTTGTTTGCAAAATATCAATTTCTCTATTTTTCTGCAATTCATGAGGAACAAACAGTTTTGGAGTAATATGTTTTGTGATATTACTTTTAATATATCCCATATGCATTTGAGCAACACATGCATCATTATCTTCATAGATAATGGTTGGTGATTCTAATGAACCAATACCGCATTATGTTTGAATATGGTTAATTACTCTGCGAAGCCATACACACTCACGTGAGGCTTCATATAATGCAATTATTTCAGAGTGATTAGTAGAGGTTGCTACTAAAGTCTGTTTTGTTGACTTCCATGAAATAGCAGTTCCACCATACAAGAACACAAACCGTGTTTGTGATCTAGCATTATGTGGATCAGAAAGATATCCAGCGTCAGTATAACCAACTAGGGTCATGTCTTGATTTTTCCGATAGAATAAACCAAGGTCTTTAGTACCATGTAAATATCGGAAGATATTCTTTACTCCCGCCCAATGGCGTTTTGTTGGAGCTGCACTATGTCGAGCCAGTAAATTTACTGCAAAGGCTATATCTGGTCTAGTACAATTTGCAAGGTACATTAATGCTCCTATGGCACTAAGATATGGGAATTCAGGTCCCAATATCTCTTCGTCATCATCCCTAGGTCTAAAAGGATCCTTATTCATATCAAGGGATCTAACGACCATTGGTGTCTTGGATGGATATGATTTATCCATATTGAATTTTTCCAAAACTTTCTGAATATAAGCGGGCTGATAAACAAGTATTCCTGAGGGAAGGTGCTCAAGTTGTAAACCTAAGCAGAATTTGTTTTTTCCCGAATCTTTCATCTCGAACTCCGTCATTAAATGATTGCGTGCGACAGTTATGTCGGCTGCGTTACCAATGATGTTGAGGTCATCAGCATATACTGAGATGATACAAAATCCCTTTGAGGATTTCTTTATAAAACGCATGGGAAATCATCATTATTTGAGTATCCTTTATGGAGAAGGAACTCACTAAGTCGGTTATACCACATTTTACCCGACTGCTTCAAGCCATAGAGTGACTTTTGTAATTTTACACAATACATGTTGCGATTTATATTTGGATTTGGAATTTTAAGTCCATCAGGAACTTTCATATAAATATCCGCATCGAGTGACCCATATAGATAAGCGGTCACTACATCCATTAACTGCATTGATAAATTCATTTGTACTGTCAATGATATTAAATATCAAAACGTAATTACACTCATTACAGGAGAATATGTATCGTCGTAGTCGATACCGGGTCTCTGCGTAAACCCTTGTGCTACTAGCCTCGCTTTATATCTCACCACCTCATTGTTCTCGATCATTTTTCGAACAAAAACCCATTTATTTCCCACAGGGAAGACTTTATGAGGAATAGGTATTACTCGAGAGAATACCTCTCTTTTGTTAAGCGAGTTCAGTTCTGCCTCAATTGCCTCCTTCCATTTAGGCCAATCAGAGCGCTTCAGGCACTCTTTCATAGATTTTGGCTCTGGATCCAGTTGAAGGGTTCTAGCAATTTTCGAGGAGAAATATGTGTCGACAAGAGTAGTCTTTCTATCGTATGATTCTCCCGAATCAATATAATTTGTGGATATTTCTTTGATTCCTTCAGGCACCGTATGATTTCCCATAACAACGGAGTCTGAGTGTTTCGATGTCCCAACATTATTATTTGTGTGCACATTTATGTTGGGCTCTAGATGTTGAGCATCTATTTGGTGTCTATCAACTTCAGGTTGATTTGCATTTACTGCCATAGAATTTGATTTTCTTTGTTTCCGCGGTGGCTTTAGAGAAGCCTTTTCCTTTGTAACCAGATTTCTCTCCCTTTTATTTGTAATTGAGAGTTGAGTAGTTTTATTTGGTACCTCTACTCGTTCTGGTGCATTGACTGCAGGAATATAAGATTTAGTCACACCTTTGTGATCAGTAAATGCATCTGGCAGATTGTTTGCAATGTTTTGCAAATCTATTATTCTCTGAACTTCAGATTCAGATTCTCTAGTACGTGGATCTAAGGACTGAATGCCTGTTACATTCCAATCTATTTCCTGGCATTCTTTGTGGTTTGATTCTCCCCCTAATGTCGGGAAATGATCCTCATCAAAAATTGAGTCAACGTACCGGGATGTAAACAGGTCCCCTTGTTAGGGGTTCTAAATATTTTATCATTGACGGAGATTTATAACCCACATAGATTGCTAACTTTCTATGAGGGCCCATAGAGGTACGTTGCGGAGGTGATATCGGTACGTATACAGCGCAACCGAATTTTCGCAGATGGGAAATACTTGGCTGATTGCCACGTACTATTTGAAACGGGGAAGTTTCATGATATGCAGTTGGTCTGACTTGTATCAGATCTGCGGCGTGTAAAACCGCATGTCCCCAACAAGAGGTTGGTAAATTACAATTCTGTAATAATGGTCTAGCGATTAGTTTTACTCTTTTTATCAAAGATCCAGCCATTCCATTTTGAGTATGAACATAAGGTACTGAATGTTCTAGATGGATACCTAAAGCCATACAATAATCATTAAATGCGCGTGACCTAAATTCAGCTGCATTATCCATTCTTATTATTTTTATCCCGTGTTCGGGATGATTTGCTCGTAATTTGATAATTTGAGCAATCAATTTGGCAAAAGCATGGTTGCGTGTAGATAATAAACACACGTGTGACCATCTTGTAGATGCATCAATTAGCACCATGAAGTACCTAAATGGTCCAGATAATGGTTGTATTGGACCACAAATATCTCCATGAATTCGTTCAAGGAAATTAAGTGACTCATTTTTAACCTTTAGGTAGGATGGCTTAATAATTAATTTCCCAGTAGCACATGTAGTGCATACAAAATCTGATGATTTAGGAAATCTTTTAATCGTTAAATAATGACCAACAGAATTATTAATAATTTTTCTCATCATACCTATTCCAGGATGACCAAGGCGTTCATGCCAAGTCTTGAATTTATCAAGATTTTGAAAAATTATTTTATACGCAACATAAGGTACGGGTGTAATGTATGTAAAGTATAATCCAGATGAAAAAGAAGGGAATTTTTCAAGAGTTTCTTCCTCATACCTGTTGCCTTTTGTTAAAAGAAAAAATTCTTTGTTATCCATCTCTATTGTTTTTAGATGGAAATTGTTAGATCGGATATCTTTGAAACTTATAAGGGTACGTGTAGATTCAGGATACAAGAGTGCATTCTAAATTACGATGGTAGTACCCATAGGAAGTGTGAAAGTGGCTCTTCCCGAACCAATTATTGCTTTGTTACTACCAGTTATGATCATAACATTTTCCTTTCTCTTAGTAAGAGTTTGGAAGTATTTTGGTTCCCTTAAAATTGTATTAGTGGTAGCACTATTCACTAAACACAATTCTTCCTCCATCGGATTATTCCTCGCAAATTTTTTTTCTCTGTCTCCTCTCCTGTGTAGCCTATTTCTCTGTCAGAGCGTGTGCATGGTAACGTAAGAAGTGAGAGAGAATGAGGTGAATGGGTACTTTCGTTGATAAAGACTGGTGGCTTTTATACTAGCCAAACAGACGTGAGTACAAGTCGGTTACAAGGTTTTCGCTGGTTCGAAACTAAGAGGCAACTGTTCGAAGGACACAGCGTTTGGACAACGCAATGATCTAACTGCTAGATAGAATATTCCTAATACATGTCTAGTTGATAAATTAGCCTAAATACTACGCTAATAATTCTTAACAAGTCACACAAAATTAGCGAAGCAGCGCCCCCGTGAGTTAGTAGGTCCACCGACCGGACGCCCCGACGACGTCTTCGCCCAGTCCACACGCACCTGCCAAACGCCAAACGGGACGCCGCTAATTAAGTACTGTACGTACTCAGACTCAGAGACTGCGACCTTTGCTTCATCAACACAAAAGAAAATTCATGGTGGTTGGGCAGCCGGGTCGGGTACTCAGCTAATGATCCACGTACCCGGCCGGTCATCCTCATCGGGGGTGGGTTAGTGAGTGATGGCCACGTACGCTTTGGCGTCAGACGACGAGATCTGCTTTTTTTGCCTCATGTGGGATCTACGGACTCATTCGCGCACTACCCTCTGTGTACGTACTACTACCTTTTCTTTACCCCTCCGGCGTCGGCCTGCACTGCGCTGCGCCGCCAGATTTGGAATCATGCATGTTTGCTTTTGTCCCCTTCGTGGGTCTTTCTCGGTCGGTGCTACAATTAGTTTTCGCCGGACCGAAATTCGCACGAGCCCCAAGCCACACTGACGACTGACTAGCATCTCCAGCCGTGTTTTGGCGTTATTTTAACGCCGCTTGAAGGGCCACCGACGCTAAAATTATTGTAAGGGCGATCGGCCAGCCAGTCGTGGCCTTAAGATCATTCCTCGGGCGTCATGATTCGGTGCAGTTTTGGTTCAAATTCGTTTCATTTTGGCCAAATTCGACGCAAAACATGTGATGGGGTGGGTGGTGGGCGATTTCGACTGACAAAAGGGGTCACTAGGCGCTTCTCGCTTCGTCCGGCACCTCCAGCGCGCTAGGTTCGGCTTAGGATCGTCGGACCCAAATTCGACGCTATTTGGGCTCCTGTGGGCGCGACTGGGCGAAAAAGTCCTGTACGACTAATAGCGCCGCCCTCGGGGGGGGGGGGGGCTGTTGGGGGCACTGCTGGAGATGATCTAACTTGACAGCACCGCTGCTCTTGGGCCAAATTCATTGTTTTTTTACCTTCTTGATGATTTTAGCGTTGCTGGTTTTTTTATATGATATAATCATTTTTTTACAATGCTAATGTTTTTAGGGCTGCAAAGTTGTATAGATAAATGAGTATAATTCAGGTGGAAGGCATTCCGCTTTCCCCTGGTGAAATTTCAAAAAAAGAATGTCAATGTTTTTGGCGTTGATGGTGCATTCGGAAATGGCAAAAAAATGGTGTTTCACTCTTGGGCAACGTCATAGCTTTTGGTACCACCATCCATTGCAATGGTGACTAGTGGTGCTATACATGAGACAGTTCAAGACAGCAACGACATAGCCTCCAATGTTTACACTACACGTACACCGCCACGATGATGTAGCATTGGAGCTTGGGGACGCAACTTTCGGGCTTGAGTGATCTCAAGAGAGATTTCTCATGAACTGCAAGGACTCAATTTGACACGGGATCTGAGGAGTTGGCCTCGAGACCCAATCTGAAATCGATTTCGATGAAGTTCTACCATGCTTGCCTTGGATCCGCTATGACATCCGATCTAGGGATAATGGTTTCTAGATCTAATCTAATATCGATACCGAAGAAGTATTCGCATGTTTTCTTTGGATCCGACCTAATATAACATCCGATACAAGGAAAGCGACTCATACTGCTCATGGACCTTGCGCAAAGCCGTACCCATGGAGATTAGCTCACCACGCTGATCTGCAACGTACTCCGTATCACCGAATCCGACGACCCGGTCTGGAGCAAGAGGTTCGACTTGGCTGAGGTGGCCGATCAAGTTGGATATGAAGGTGACCATCGAAGACAATCGACTGATCTGACGAAAAGAGCACGTCGAAGTCGATCTGAGGATTGACTCGAACGCCCATTGAAACACGACGATCACCTAGAAGGACATTCATGGTCCACCACTGTCAAAGTTGATCCCAAAGATCCCCCAGAAGGCTATCCCGAGCTAGGTGTTTTTGGATCTATGATAACATGAATGCAGAGTTTACCCAGTTTCAGGCTCTCGTGGAGATAGGATCATACTTCCTGCTTATGCTTCCTTGCGTTGAGTGTTTAGAGAGTACAAAAATTCCAAGAGATTGTCTGTCTAAGATCTAATGAACTACTATCTTGGACCCCTTGACTTATATATTCCATACTTGGGAAGGGGGTGGTTCTCCTAGTGTTACATGAATCCTAGTATTCCCTTTATCTGCCATGGGCCGCCTAAAACCAAATATGGAGTCTGAGAGACCAAATAGGAATATGCCTCCAATTTTTTTTGGCAATTGACGGGTGGATGGCGAATTTAATAAAGCTATATTTTCGTTGTATGTGCTCCATGCAACGATTATTATGAAAATTTAGAGGATTTGATGATTTTATGGTTGTTGTTGACAATTCATTGTGGAGGAAACCAGAGCAAAGAATAACACACATATAGTAAAGGCCCTATAGAAAATCACAATCTTATGTGCGAGGAATATGGATCATGCCACTGTTGCAACTAGTAGAATCTAGTTATTATGGCTCCAAGTGTAAACATATGTGGGTCATGCGATTTGGATGGAAGCTAGTTTGTTGTGGTTGACCAAACAATCTTGATGAACATGAAAGATGCAATTGCTAGGAAGCATAACCACCATAAAGGATGTGGCACACACATGTCCTTAAACATGCGTGAGGCAATGGTTATGCCATATTAAATTAATAAACGATATAGTTATTATAGTTCTAGAGCGTTTCTAGATAACATTTTTTTAAGCATTATGATCATATCATACATATTGTTCATTATCAAAGATGTTTGTCATCATGTTTAAACAATTTTGCATCTATCAATCATTTTAGACGAATCAACAACTGTGAGATCACAAGAGATTGGCTCATCCTACTGACATGCACTTGCAATTGTCGTCATCGCTTGTCGAGTCCTCTAGCTGCCTTCTTATTTCCATGATGTTTTTGCCGCACGTCTTTCGAGCACCATGGTCACCTCATGCCAAGTGCTTACCATTCCCCTCTCTTCCTCTTCGATCACGTCTCCACCCCTCCCCTTTCATGGATGAAGGTCGCGAAACTCACCGCCGTAGGCTTGCGCTGGTGATCGAGTTGGAGCTCAACAAAGCGGAATCGATGATGTCGGTGCCAAGGAGGTCATATCGAATCTTCTATGATTTCGCACACATGCGACAAAAGAATCGTACGATCTCAAGATCGAATACATAAAAATGTCGAACGGCTACGAAGGCGATCGATGCGATGAAAATATCAGCAAGACCAGATTGCTCGCCAAGGGCAATGAATTGATGACGGCGACGGGGAAAGGCATGTGTGTGTGCGAACGAGTGAAAGGAAGGATGATGATGCTGCCGGTCTACGCCTCCTACCGAGCAGCAATGTCGTTGAAAAACGAAAGCGCGCGCCCACTCGATAGATAGATAACGGAAAACCTTTTGATTTGTTTGTTCCCTTTCATTTCACGTCTCTCTTTGCAACCTACCGGGCGCGCTCGCTCTGCTGGCCGGCCGGACCCGACCCGAGCCGCCCGCGCCGCGCCACCCGCCAAAATCCACCGTCGCTCCGGCAGGCAGGCAGGCAGGCAGCAGGTCAGGTCAGGTCAGGTGAGCGAGCAGGCCAGCCGCAGCCCTCCCTCTCCCCTCCCACCGCACCCCCACTCCCCTGCCACCGCGCCGCCCCCTCCCAAGATCCCCCCACCGCGGCCCTGCCCCGCCGCGGCATTGGCATTCGGCGCCCCGTCCGTCCGTCGGTGCGCCCCGCCCCGCCCCGCGCCCGATGCCGGCGGGATCCTCATCGTTCTTGTAGCCGGTGGTGGAGGAGGGGATCTTTCTCCGTGTGCCTGCCTCGTTCTTCGCGCTCGAGGAGGAGGAGGAGGCATGCCCGACGCGGACGCGCTGGCCGCGGCGGCCGCGGCGGAGGTGGTGTCGCCGCGATCCGGCTACTTCCGGCAGCGGAGCATGCACGTCCCGGATCCGGACCGCAAGGCGTTCGACGTCGAGAACCCGCCGGGAGCCTCCGGCGCCGTCGCCGTCGCCGGGGTCGGAGTCGGCCTGGGGCTCCGGCCCAGCGAGTCCGTCGCCAAGCTGGAGTCGCTGGAGCGGGCGGAGCGCGCCGCGCTGGCGCCCGCGGTCGTGCTCAAGACGGGGTTCTACATCCTCGTCTGGTACACCTTCAGCACCTGCCTCACCCTGTGAGTGCTCTGCTTCTCCTCCTCCTCTCCCCTGTTCCCCCTCCTCCTCCTCCAGCCTCTGGATCTCCCTCATGGCCTTGTGTCCTTCTTGTTGGGTAGATACAATAAGACGCTGCTGGGGGACAAGCTGGGCAAGTTCCCGGCGCCGCTGCTGATGAACACTGTGCACTTCGCGCTGCAGGCCGCGCTCTCCAAGATCATCCTCCTCTTCCAGGCCAAGGCGGTCGACATCCCCGTCGAGATGAGCTGGAAGGATTACTTCATGAGAGGTGCCACCATACTGCTCCACGCTTCATCTTTCCCTTTACTTCCGATTCCTTAATGGCTCTGTGGTTGCTCATTCTTCTGGCTCTGCCTTTCTGCAGTTGTCCCAACTGCTCTGGGAACCGCGCTCGACATAAACCTGAGCAACGCGTCTCTGGTGTTCATCACCGTCACATTCGCCACTATGGTTTGTTATCCGCAAAAAAGCGATCTACTCCACTCACAGTTTCTATTGCTTGCGATCTGAATCGAGTTCAGCTAACTTGGTTTTTGAATTTTGACCTTCTGCAGTGTAAATCGGCATCTCCAATATTTCTTTTGCTATTCGCTTTTGCGTTTCGGTGAGTACTGTAATCGGATACCGCTGTACCATGGCTTTCTTGTACTGCAGTTTTAGCCGGGATGTTCATTCTGGTTCTGTCGATTATTGTTTGTTCAGCTTGATAGTTAGTTGTGGAGTTGATTTATCCATATTAGCAGAGCAGGGCATACATTTTTTACTAGCACAATAACTAGCCGCATAACCTTACTCTATGGTATTCCTATTTTTGACGATGATAATTTGAAGAAGCCAATGTGCAACTTTCAGGCTCTATTTTATGGGTGGGCCAAGCCAATACAAAGCTGTTGCTAGTTCGTTCATGCACGACTAAAACCTTGTCGATCAAATTTGACATTTCAAATGTAAAGCATAAAAAAAGCCCGTGTCGACAATAGATGGATTACTAATTTGGACGGTGAATAATCACGCCCGCACCAGTTAATTCTATAACATCCATTTGTTTTTCTTATGCAATAACCTAGAGCCTACAGGTCTAACATCTACAAACTGCCTTCGATTTTATATGGCTCTAAAAGTTGCCTCCTGGTTGACAAGGTTGGAGAGCCCCAGCATCAAGCTTCTAGGAATCATAGTTGTCATTTCTACTGGGGTTCTGTTGACAGGTATGTAGCCTCAGTGTTTAAATGGATAGAGGTTTATTATGATAGCTGCTGAGCAAATAGTTTCTTCAGTATCAGGCAGCTTATATTATGATTGAAATGATTATATTTTTGTGGTTGTCCATCTCTGTAATTATTCCACTTTATTTAATAGCCACAGTATGCATAGTAGGGTTTCCATTATTTTCCATTGGACTAGTTTCAAGTCATTCGAAATTCACGTAACGGTGTATACACGTGAACAAATGGAAGTCATCTAATTTGGAACGGAGGGAGTAGTTGATAAGCCAGTACATGTTTCTAATACTAGCAGTTGAACCAAGAACTGGGATGTTCTGGAAATTAGTCTCACCACTGGCTTTCATTTTGTTTTTTCTTAAACATTTGGACAACCAAGTTGTTTTGGGGTATTATACATATCGGAGCACTTAGCAAAGTTATTATAGCGAGTTGACTGTCTCACAAAGGTGGAAAGCATTATTCTTCTCGGCAGCTTTAATCCAGTACTGAGCTGAAGCTGCTGCACAAAGGATCTGGGGTTGTTTTTTTTTAAGCAACCATCTGTGGTTGTATATATTAATTCTAGTTTTGTAATTGAATGCTTTTCTTGTCCAATTCACCTCAATTGTTGTCCTCCAGTTTGTAGTCCTTTTTGAATGCTTCAAGAATGCATCTTGGACTTGCCTCTTGTGATTTAACAATATATTTTTCATCAGTTGCCAGGGAAACTGATTTTGACTTCTGGGGCTTCATTTTTGTGACACTTGCTGCTGTTATGTCAGGATTCCGCTGGTCCATGACTCAAATTTTATTGCAAGTACGTCTAATGACTAATGCTATTCAGATGCCTTGAGAATTATCTCCAACCTCCCATTTTCTTTTCTTCTTATACCCTTCCTGCGCTAACGGTTTTATTTATTTATGTGCATGTGGATATTGACATTTCAAGAAAGATAGTTATGGTATGTTGCTTCACATGCACACTTCAAGGCTTATTTTCTTTATCGTACATTCGCACTTCAGTACTTCTAATGCCCAATAGTTTGAATGCATCCTGTATGCATATCAGTGAAACCATCTATTTAATTGAATTAAGGCATTCACTCTGGGTTTAGCTCTTTTTCTTCAGTTAAGAGGCTTAGTTCTTGCAATTTTATCCTTACTGAATGAGAAGATAGACTTGAAAATTTGGAGCCTTGAAGGCGTTTAATGAGAGCTCGATCCACTCTTTTCTAGAGCTGTTGTACATTTCTTACCAGGGAGGTCATCAAATGGTCTAACAGTTGAAAACTTGATACAATTGAAACTTAAATTTGGTATAGAATCTGAAGTATGGGCTTTATGTCATTGATCTTAAGCTTCTGAAGTATCAGGAACAGGGCTCCTATTTCGTAGATATTAGCTATAGTTTCTGCTCGATCCATCCCGTTTTTCCTAGTAGCGCTAGCTCCAAATTTCATCTAGAGTCCAGAGCTTGGATTAATGCGGTGCAAATATTATTTTAGTAAACTTAGCCATCTTGGTTTGACTACTAGGAGTTTTTAAGTTCAATTATCCATCTTCCTTTGGCAGGCCTGAAAGATCCAATCACCCTGATGAGTCATGTTACTCCAGTGATGGCCGTAGCCACCATGGTACTATCACTCCTATTGGATCCTTGGAGTGATTTTCGAAAGAACACATATTTCGATAACCCATGGCACGTCATGCGCAGTTTCTTACTTATGCTAATCGGAGGGAGCTTGGCTTTTTTCATGGTAACGATTGTTATTTGATTACAAAACATACTTGTCAGAAATATCATAGATGATTGGCTGTCATGATATATTATGCCAACTGCAGGTGTTAACGGAGTATATACTTGTTTCAGCAACAAGTGCTATAACTGTGACGATAGCTGGGGTAGTAAAGGAAGCTGTAACCATCTTGGTAATTTTTGAAATATATTCTTTCCTAAAACATCAATTGTTGTACATTTACTTGCATCTGTATCGGAATGCAAATTCACAAAGACCTACCAAAGTAGTATCTTTCTATATTAGTTGATACTATTTATCTTTATCAGAATACTATTATTAACATGAACACCACCTCATTTAAAATAAAATCAGGATGAGGTAAGTGATTAGGCAATTGATAATTCATGAACAGGAAGAATTAAATTCTGAACCACAATATGGAACTGATATGTTGTTTGTTCAAGAGTTATGATTAAGAAGTGTCAAAGGAAAAAAGTTCCAGTCAGTAGCTTCTTCATTTTTGGCATACAATAGTACACTAGTAGAGGCGAAAGTCCAGCAGCATTTCTTGTGTATGCTTCTCTGCTAGAGTGCTGGTTCTAGCATGAAGATGGGTACTGTACTTGGGTATCATAGTGGGAGCATTGTTTTTCGACTCCATATGATTCAGAAACAAAATCTTCTAGTAATTGATGTCTCTTATGAAGGAATTTTTACCTTGTCCTTTCAGGTTGCAGTATTTTATTTCCATGATAAGTTTACTTGGTTGAAAGGGGCTGGTCTTACCACTATTATGGTTGGTGTTAGCTTATTCAACTGGTACAAGTAAGTCACTCTCTTCCACTTTTCCTATCTTAGTTGCAATATTAGTTCATGGACAAGACAATCAAAGACTTTGTTACAAGCTTACGTATTCTTCTTGGGAATGCAACTGAGTTGAGGCAAGCTGAATCATGAACATCTGGTCAAAGTTGCAATATGCACTTTTATGTCAAAAGTAAAGTAATGTTAGATGGCTCTTATGATATTTGTTTAGGATTAATTATGTCACCATTCAGAATAGCTTAGCACGGAGGCATGAATACAGAAATAATTTGGACCCAAAGTTCATCTATTTTGACTTGTTGAATAGTATTAGTCCCATGTTTTTATTCTGGCCAAACCATCATCTGCTACAGTACTGCCTAGAATACACATATCCTTTAGTCCATTCGCCCCAGTATCAAGAAAGTAAACATTTTGAAGATGAATGTGAATTTGAACCTCACCTATTGGCATATGCTAAACAATGAAAAATGTTTTTTTGTAAATATCCATGCAGAATTATGTATTCATGTTGTGTCAAAGACTGGAAATTTGTGGACCAGTGGCATACTGCATTGTTCATATTTTCATGGTTTCGTAATATTTATGGCTAATGACAGGTATGAGAAATTCAAGAAGGGTCAAATTAATGAGGATGGAATCGATTCACCTTCATTTAGTGGGGATGCCAAATATATTATTCTAGATGACCTGGAAGATCAGGATGAGTTTCTGGATGAAGATACATAATCTGGAATGTGGCAATGTTTTAACTGCCACTTGGTAAGGTTCCCTTGCATATCTTATAAAACAAGAACTACTTGCTTGATTGAGCAGACTTAGGCACGCAGGTGCCTCCCGTGTTTATAGGCCACTAAAGTGACTTGTCCATTTTTTCTCAGTGTCCAAGTAACCGTAATTATGTAAACATAATGACCATGGTTTCATAGACTGTTTTTTGTACTAGTCATCAGTGCATAAACAGTTCAACCTCCAACTTTTCCAAGTTTTTTTTAATGTTTTAAAAAAACTTTTCCAAGTTTTGAAAGGGTGAAACTGAAAGGTGGGAGGGGGGAAGGGGGACTTTTTTGGTATTTAAAATGCACATATTATGTAGTCTGTGGCTCTGTGCTAGTATCTAAATGATGACTGTCAGAACATGAAAAATAGACCCGCTTCTGTGTTGTATGACGAAGTTTTAGGAAGAAAACTTTTGATCAAATACTTGTACTTGCGGAAAAATCTGAGACTCATTTCCATGGCAAGAATTGCTGCAACTAGGTTTTTAATGTGACTTCAGCATCATTCCTGCTATATGGCAATAATGTTTGTTAAGATTATTCAGCTCTTGCTCATTTTTCTTCCCCGTAACAAATGCACTGACGACTTGATCAATCTCATTTGGGTAGGATTGTTGATGCCTTTAGACCATTCATGGCTGCCTGTTGAAATAATACTCATGGAGGTTTTCCACAAAGACATATGGACAAACACACAAGCAATCTGCGCGAGCTTACTCCCATCTCAAATTGTGGATGAATGCTCGATTCTCATTGTTGACAGAACAGACACCTGAATTACAGTATCATACTACGCGCTAACTTCAGTGGAAAATTTTGAGAGGATGTGCAGCTGGTACAAACCTGCCCGCATGTTCATAATGGGAAGTTACTGCAAACTGACTGACATTTGTGTGCTTTTCTTTTCTCTTTGTGTGAGCGCAAAGATGCACATATTCATGATGAAACCTCCACATTTTTGGTGCCTAGGTATATTCAGCATCTATGTAGATCAAATTGTAAGAGTGACCACAGATACCCCACATGTGCTGCTCCCTTGAAAGTTTAGGGACAGCCTCTGATTATTTGTAATCTGTAAAACTATGAGTGAAAAGGATTGTTCTTCTCTACTGTATGTGCAGTAATCTGTACATTTAACGCTAGTATTCTATAGCTTTTGTTGAAGAAAGTTAAAGGGGAGATGTTTCGGTCGTTTGGTTTCTACTATACTGATGCCAAGAAAAGATAGATTGTCAATGTCGATATCCTTGGCGAGGCGGATCTATCATAATGCCAAAGCGTCATGTGCTTCCCGTCGTTTTGCGCCTCAAGCAAAGGATCACAGAGCCTAGATTCTCGCAACCAAAGACTTGGTGTGTGTGTATGTATGTGTCAAGCAGATGATCATAGAACCGGACCTAAATATACCCGAAGACTCCGTGCAGAGCAGCAGAGGACCGCATAAGTGGCTACTACATAGTATTTAGATGCTGATCGAATGGGGCATCACATCCAATTCAGAAAGGCCTAATTATGTTTACACTTTAGTTTGGTAAGACCAAAGTGCTCCCGAGAACTATGGATAAAATTCAGAAAAATTGAAGCGTGCATCTTTTTAAACCAGGGACTCGTGCGAAGCAATGTCTGACTATGTTGGTTCAACCCAGCAATCTCACGCGTGCACAACGTCTTTCAGAAGAGGTGCAGCTCCGACTCCACGACACGTCGACACCCGCCCGTCCCTGTGTCCGGCCATGAGGCGAGGCGATAGATGCAGAGTCCTCGTACACGCAGTAGGCAGCACAAGCGGAGACGGAGTGTGGCATGTAGCTCTGACTATCGAAGCTGGGGCAATGCGTGCGCACAGTGCAGCCGAGCCAGGGGATACTCGACATACTTCGGAAGAACAAGTGCTCGAAGCTCATAACCAAGTCAGTATCTCAGAAGTTGAAGGCCCCGATAGCCAAGACGCACATTAGGAGTTTCCGATGTCTCTCAATCCCATGATTTGTAATGTGGCTCCTGATCCCAAAGGCTAGGCCGGAAGGAACCACGGGAATCAGTTTGTTTAATCTCTCTTAATTCCCCTCTTTCACTCCCCTTTGCAAGAACTATGTGAGGCAGTAGTATCATGTTTTCCCATCTATGCTTCTCTATCCACCTTTTATAGCACGGGTTAGTTGGAAGTAGATGCATAATGCCCAGTTCCATCATTTTCTGAAACCACAATATCCCATTTAATAAAGCCAATTAATTGTGTATCATGGACACTACTAGGGAGCATGTGGTTCCTCCCAAGGACCATTGCTATGTTTTGATGCTAGTCTTTGGCCTTGTTTGTTTCAGTTTTAGCTAGCTTCGAATCACCTACAACTTCACTTCACTGGCAAAGCTGATTCTGTGAATCAGCTTTACCGCTGAAGTTCATTTGGACGTGCTTAAGACAATTGCACTAAAAATGGTCTGAATCCAGCTTCAGCTTCACTAGCAAAGCTGATTCCTAATAGTTGTTTGTTTCAGCTTCCGCTTCTTTTCACGAGAATCTGCTTCCTAAAGCTGAAACAAACAGAGCCTTTATGAAGCTTCGGTACAAGATAATTTAGATCAGAATTTTAGTGCATTTTGCACTGCAAATTGAGCATACTTTGTACTAGCGATCTTATTCACAAGAAAAAAGGGATAATTAGTTACACACAAGTGTACAAACTAAAAAACCCTTCTTTTCTTAGAAAATCAAATAATTTTTGCGCACACAAAAAATATTACTCCCTCCATCCATAATAAGTGTCGCTTATTTTGTACTAAGCTAGTACAAACTTTGTACTAGATGAGCGACACTTATTATGGATCGAAGGGAGTACATTTAACTAGCTTAGTTGGATGACATAGATTTCGTTTTGGAGTTTCATTTGTTGAAGGCACGCAATAATTAAATAAGAGTGGATTTTTGGCTCTCGGGCTTCATGGAGCCCGAAATATGAAACAATTCAAATTTTGTATTTTGAAGTTTCAAAATATTCTGAAAAAATACACATGTACACTGAGATGTTGTCTACAAGTGTGTAAATTTTCATGATGAAATACATTGTTATGTGATCTACAAAAAAAATCATGAACTTTTATAATAAATTGTACATGTGTTCAAGATGCCTTTTTATCTAGCTCACATCATAATCTATTTCATCATGAAACTTTTTACAGTTGTAGATTACATCTCAATGTACATGCGTTTTTTTTTCAGACTTTGTTGTCTCTTCAGATTTAAGTTTAGCATTTTTTTAAATTCGACCTCAATAGAGCTCGAGCTCATTTGGCATTTCCGATGCGATAGAAGCTTCCTATGGCAGGCTGATGTGGGAATGATATGACTATTCAAGCTAAGAAACACTAGTGTGGAGAACATTTCTTTGCTTGAAGATAAATTCAAAGAACGGTAAGGGATTGAGGGCACTCAAGTTCAAGAAACTGCTGCAGAGTCGATGACACCATGTAAGAACAGAGGCATACACACAATTATTGTTGCATGGACTTTTCATGTTTTATGAGCTTGTTTTGTAATTTTATCTATGAAAAGGAGGAATTCGTTATGCATACAAAAATCAAGTCGAAATTGCTATGCTTGTTACATTGCCCGTAACTTCGTAAATAAGGTTGATTAGCCTTTTTTTAAGGGTTAATCCGTTTATGATGAGTTATTTAAAATTTATGAGCACGGGAAGCATGGCTTTTTTTATGGGAGGATAACAAAATTTTGACCATAGTGATCGACAAGTTATAGACATTGCTTGCTATTTCCTCCCTTCCAATATCTAGTGCGTGTTTTTTCTAGCTCTAATACCAATGAGTGTGCTGGCTTATGTACTTTGGACATTAATAACCCTCCACTCAGCATGTTATATAGACGTGCCCAGCGACCAACTCTTTTCAGCCACACATTTTTAATCCAGCAAGGGTAAGCTTGGTCCAAACCATAAACTGCGCACTACAATGTAGAATTTCTTTCAAAAACTAATGCGCACTAGATATGGGAACGGAGGGAGTACTATATTTCTCTTCATATGCGCAGCCATCCGATCAAAATTTTGAGGCATGAAAAGTCATGCATATACTCACAGTTTTTTTTTCACTAATCTATTAATTAAAATCATGCCACGTCATCAAGTTATGCATCACTCCGAGAAATCTGGATCAGACCCACGCGTCGCTCAACCAAGCAATGTCCCCTCGTCGAAGGAGGCTGCCGATCAATGGTTGTGTCGCAGACGGTGTTGTTAGTGGTTGGTGCCATGCGAGGGCACGACGCGGGATCGCTGATCTGGAGGCCTTCCGGTACTCTGTCCCTCGTGTTCACCTGGATATTCTTGATCTATATCAGACGCCTTCACTCCTCTTCGTTAGTTGTGCTTCTCCGTATGGATTTGGTTCGCTTGACTTGTCAGTCCTAGCTAGATGTGGATGGGCTCGGAGGTAGGGATGCAGATCGGGAGAAATCCCTTGTCAGCATTGTCCGGCTCGGGCGTCAATTTTCTCTCCCTGGAGATGTTCGTCAGATCTGCTTCCACCTACATCACGTCATTTGTTTCGTGGGTGAAAATCCTAACTGCAGCTAGTGGGCGGCGACGACGTCTTCGGCGTCTTCCCTTCTTTAAGGTGTCACCTTGGGAAATAAATGGTTGGTGGTCATTGTTGGGTTGCATTGGCAGCCATCTTGATCATGAGGTGGTGCGGTGTGACATCTACCGCGTCGACGATGGCGGGTCTCGGTGGCGTGGCACATCGAGGTCTTGGTGATGTGTGTGTGTGTGTGTTTATGAACATGAGCATGATGATAGCGCTGTCTGGCATTATTGTGGCATCGACAACAATTTGGTCTAATAAGATCAATGTGTGGGTTTCTTCTGAAGTTGGAACGGCGGAAGATCTTGGCTCGCCGTGTGCGGTTTGGTGAGGCCATCGGATTAAATGATGTGTATTGGTGCATGGCTAGGGCACATCAACAAGCTAGTAGGTGTTGCGACCTTGACCGCCAGTAAGGTGGTTTTTTACTGATCTATACTCATTTTTATGAGATTGTGTTGAATAGTTCAATAAAGATGATTGTGTGCATCGCGTGCATCGCTTGATGAAGAGACCAAAGATATACTCCTTTTCGAAGAAAATAATAATCAAGTTATGCATGTCTTTTTAAGATTTAATTGTGTTAATTTTTATGTGGTCATGGATGTGGTGGATGCTTGGAGCAAAAGCATATAGTTCATGCTTTCAATTATTTATAAAAGATAATGTAATATAAGTTCAATTCAAAAGAGTTTTTCCCTTTTATACATTATTTTGTCACATGCTTTATATATTTAATGTTTTAAAAATTTAACTAAAAATGCTTTTACATGTACCTTTTGACATTAGTTTAGTTATTTTAAGCACCTATGCATCTTTTTTAACAGGGTTTCGCAGTAATGCGCGGGGCATCATCTAGTCATTAACAATGTACCGCTCAATAGGACCAAGATAATTCCGCTATCGACGTCTTCCTGTAATCAACAACCAAATCCGAATACTGATAAAAAAGACAAATCCAAATAAAAAATGGTAGCGTCATTTTCTCAATCTCATCACATTCTGATCATTCAAGGAGTTGTTTTCCCATGAACCACCCTCCTGAAATCAGTAACCAACCCATTTATTAACCAGCAATGTAATTAATCATCTATAACATAATAAGGCGCACACCTTCGTTGCATCCTCACCACCATTCTCCTCAGTATGAACAATTGAATTGTCGGCTACAATAAAACAATTGAATCATACTAAATCGAGCACAGTCTCATAGTCTCATCAGCGAGCGATAGCAACAACGAATAGCTTGAAAACCTTTGTCGTGTGAGTGTTCACAATGGTGGCGTCCTTGTCCTCCCTAGGGGGGGGGAGGTAGAACACCTCCTTCAGAAAAACAAGTACTTGAAGCTCATAACCAAGTAACAGTTTGGGAGGCAGTAGGCCCCAATGGCCAAGACGTGTATAAGAAGTTTCCCATGATTTGCAATGTGGTTCCTATCCAAAGGCTAGGCCGGATGAAACTACGGGAATCCGTTTTTATCTCTCTCTTCCTTCCTCTCTTCCACTCTAATTTGCAAGAACTATGTGTGGTAGTATCATGTTTTCTCGTCTATGCTTCTCTATCCACCTTTTATAGCATCGGTTGGCTGGAAGTAGATGCATATCATTCCATCATTTCTTTTATTTTCTGAAACTACAATATCCCATTCAATAAAGCTAATTAATTTTGTATCATGGCCATGACTAAGGAGCATGGTATGGTTCCTCCCAAGGACCATTTCTATGTCTTGGTGCTAGTCTTTATGAAGCTTACAGATTATAATTTAGTGCATCTCTGCATTGTAAATGGAGCATACTCTGTGCTAGCGATCTTATTTACAAGAAGAAGAAATGATGATTTGTTACACGTAAGTGTACAAAATCCAAAACACTTCTTCCCTTAAAAAAACTAATAACTTTTCAAAACACTAGCTTAGTTTGATGACATAAATGACACTAAAAAACTAATAATTTAGCAAAAAACAAAATCCAAAACATTAGCTTAGTTCGATGACTTACATTTCTGTTTGGATTTTCATTAGTTGAAGGCACACAACAATTAAATAAGAGTGGATTTTTTGTTCTCAGGCTCCATGGAGACCGATATTTGAAACAATTCAAATTTATATTTTGAAGATTCAAAAAATTCTGAAAAAATATGCATGTACATTGAGATTTTGTCTACAAGTGTGTAAATTTTCATCATGAAAAACATTGTTATGTGATCTATAAAAAAAATCAAATTTAATAATAAATTGTACATGTGCTAAAGATGCATCTTTTTGTCTAGCTCGCATTGTAACAAGGTAAATTTCAATGTAAATTACATCTCATCATGGAACAATTCACATTTGTATATTACATCTCAATGTACATTTGTACTTTTTTATAGATTTTTTGTCTCTTTAGATTTAAGTGTTGAATTCTTTTAAATTTGAGCTCCATGAAACTCGAGCTCTATTTATCATTTCCAATGGGATAGAGGCTTCTCATGTAATAGATGTGAATCAAGCAGCTATGGCAGACCGATTTGAACCATGCATTTACCCTTGAGCTATAAATTTTAGTTACATTGGAAGGGACGTGGATAAAATGATCACCGGACTAGATGATCCCGTTGTTGGTTCGTGCATTGCGATGAGTATGGCGAGTCAAGATGGAACAATACCACGTTTTGGATAATTGGGGAAAGGCCAGAATACGCGCATGAATAATCGGATACGGTGGCGAACGTAATGCGTTTGTTAGGAAGAGAAAAATGGTCTGGAATAACTATTACATCTCTAGAACATTAACATGAAAAAAATGGGTTGTGCTACGCGTCCGCCGGCTGATCCTTCGAAAGGATCCGCCGGGTTAACTGCCGTCCGATTAGAATCTAAGATGCTTACGTCCAGAAGGTACCAAAGGGCATATTCTCTTGCAGCAGACTGTTTGTTACAAAGCTTCTTTGCAACAGGATACTTGTTGGGAAGTTTTTTTGTACGCAGAGATTTTTTACACGTGTCGTTGGATTTAGCGTATTATACAAATATCTTTTGCAACAGAACGTTTGTTGCAAAACTCCTTTGCAACATGAAGTTTGTTGCAAAGTTTTTTTGTACGAATAATGTTTTTACGGGTGCCGCTGAATCTAGCGTATCACATAAAATGTTATTTTCAACATAATAATTGTTGCGAAGCTTCTTTGCAACATGATGTTTGTTGCAAAACTTTTAAAAAAATTGTGCTTGTTGTACGCTGACTTTTTTTTGCAACATGAAACTTGTTGCAAATTTTTTTTACAACATCATGCTTGTTGCAAAGCTTCAAAAAAGATATGCAGTGCCTTTGTAAAGTAAAGCACGTGGCAACCTAATCCATTATGATACCGTTTTAAAATCGTATGATCACGTTAATCGAAGGGCTGTGCGCATGGCGGACACTAAAGCCTTATCTGGCGGTTGAAGGGAAGAGTTTTTCAAAAAAAATATGTGGCTCTAAAAAGTGGTTGGCGTAATAGAACACCAGGTGACGTTCTGTGAGCATCCGCACAGGCGTTTCTTTAATCAAGCCAGAACATAGTGGCCATCCCATTCCAACTATATACCAATCTCTCACGACGGTGACTCGGCGACACTGTACTGTAGCACCATCGGTCTCCGACGACGCCAGGTCATTCGAGTTGCCTGGACAGGGTCAAGAAGCGCATAAGAAGTTTCTCATGTCTCTCAATCCCATGATTTGTAATGTGGTTCCTGCCCAAAGGCTAGGCCAGAACCACGGGAATTAGTTTGTTTAATCTCTCTTCCTTCCTCTCTTCCACTCTCCTTTGCAAGAACTATGTGAGGCAATAGTATCATGTTTTCTCGTATATACTTCTCTATCCACCTTTTATAGTATAGGTTGGTTGGAAGTTGATGCATAGTACCTTTCCATCATTTTATTTTCTTTTCTGAAACCACAATATCCCATTCAATAAAGACAATTAATTGTGTATCATGGACATTACTAGGGAGCATGTGGTTCCTCCCAAGGACCATTGCTATGTTTGAAATTTTGATGCTAGTCTTTATGAAGCTTCGGTCCAAGACAGTTTAGATCAGAATTTTAGTGCATTTTGCATTGCAAATGGAGCATACTCTGTACTAGCGATCTTATTCACAAGAAAAAAAGGATAATTAGTTACACACAAGTGTAAAAAATCCAAAACAATTCTTTTCTTAGAAAATCAAATAATTTTGTGCACATGAAAAAACATTACATTTAACTAACTTAGTTCGATGATATAGATTTCAGTTTGGAGTTTCATTGAAAAAGAGTTGATTTTGTGCTCTCAGACTCCATGGAGCCCGAAATTTGAAACAATTCAAATACTTAAATAAGAGTTCGATGACATATATTTCAGTTTGGGGTTTCATTTGTTGACACATACATTATGCGTGTCTTTTTAAGATTTAATTGTGTTATTTTTATGTGTTCATAGATGTGGTGGATGCTTGAATCAAAACCATATTGTTCATCTAAAAAAAAGTTCATTCTATACATTATTTTGTCACATGCTTAAAAGATGTAATGTTCTTAAAATAATAAGGCGCACACCTTCGCTGCATTTTCGTCACCATTCTCCTCAGTTTGAACAATTGCAAACAATCGAGTCGTACTAAATCTAGCACACAGTCTTATCAGTGAGCTACTGCAGCAATGAATAGCCTGAAAACCTTTACCATGTGAGTGCTCACAATGGTGGCGTCCTAGTAGCCTTCGAGCGCGGCGGGGAAGGGCGGTGGGGAGAGATAGAACCAATGAAAAAAAAATAGCACGCTATAGCATCACTGATAACATACTATAGCGTTTTGGGCAATGCCTCGCTAAATGAATCTGTGTACAATGTCTCGCTAATAACACCTCCTTGGCGAGGCAGAGCTTGAAGTTGTCATCATAATACGAAAGCGGTGTATGTCTCGTCGTTCTGCACATCAAACAAAGCCTGGACTCTCGCGTCCCGAGGACTCTGTGTGTCAAACACCTACCTTCATATACCCGGAGGCTTCCGTGCAGAGTAGGAGAGGTGTAACAACCCAGATTTCATAAAAATTAAAATTTTTGTTTTCGGTGTGAATTGTTTGATTGTATGATTTGTTTGCGGTGTTTGCATCCCCGATTTATCGATCGGCGATTATTTCTCCCCTCTTATCTCGTACCGGACGGACACCGACCCTTGCCACCCTGACACTCGACCTTTGCGACACTGGGTTTCACCCGATCACTGTCGCAAAAACCGGCACGAGACCAGCCGCAGCCAACGGAACAAAAAACCCCCGTTTAATAAGTAAACGGGATATTTTTATAGCGCGTCAGAAAGTGTTTTCGGAACGGTTCCAGCGCGAGGTGAACGCCGCCGGCTCGACGCATTGATCGCGCAGTTCGAAGTTTAACCGAATCGGAGGTCTTGCGGACCCCCGGCGGCCAGAAACGTAAACACCGCGCGCGCGAGAGAAAAACCGGGGATGTTTTTATAAACTGCCAGCCACCTGGGCTATATATAGACCACCACTCTCCCACCCCTTTCTAGGGTTTCCCCTAACACAAACTGCAGCCACCCCCTCCACTTGCCCCAAATCTTCCCAAAAACACCTCCTACCCCGAAACCCTAGCCCCTAGGAGCTCCCGGCCGTTGGATTGGGCGATCGGAGGGTCCTCGTTGCGCCACGTCACCCTTTTTTTCTCACTCTCCTGGACACCGCCGCCCGTCGCCGGCGACCGGCCGCAGCCGGCCACCTTCGTCACGCGCGCGCGCCTTCATCCCTCCACCTCTCCCTCTCACCCTTCTCCCTCCTCCCTCGCAATTTGCCGCCTGCGGAGCCCGCAACCGCCCTCCATGGCCGGAGCTCGCCGCGCGCCATGGCTGGCCTCCTCGAGCTCGAGGTCGAGCCTGCGCCACCGCCGCCTCGCACGGATCCGGCGTCCCGGACGCCACCGCGCCCGGATCCCGCCTCCCCGCCTCGCCTCGTCCTCGCCGGAAGACGGCCGCCGCCGCCTGCCTCGCTGGGATCGGGAGGCGCCCCGATCCAGCGGCCTCCCCGAACCGCCACGTGGGCCGGCCCATCTGCCCTCCACGGCCCAGCCGAAGCAAGCAGCCAGCCCCAGCCAGTTGGGTCGGCCCAATGGTAGCCTTTTTTATTATTATTTTTTCCCCTGGCTATAAATTTTTCTAAGTCTGAAAATTTTGTGTTGCTGATTTATTTTTGCATTGTAATTTGCGAGTAAACCGTAGCCCGGATGACGTTGCGCCCAAAAGGAAAATTGTTTAGAATTGTGTGTACTTCAGTTCATCGTTTGTGAGCATTTTTTATTTGAGGCCATCTTGATGTTGTTAATCACTGTTGAAGTGGGCATCAGATTGTTAACTGCTACTCTCTCCGATCCATAATAAGTGTCGCTCATCTAGTATAAAGTTTATACTAGATTAGTACAAAATGCGAGACACTTATTATGGATCGGAGGGAGTATTATTTTCTGTTGGAGTGCTGTTGTTATTATTTTATTACAAGTTTGATTGATGATTGTGACACATCCATGATGCCTATTGCATTGATTCTTGTTGCATACTGTTAAGCATCATGTCTATTTCCATTATATGTATTGCATTGTCATGATATGCTTGCTGGTCATATAATTATTGAGCTCCAAAGTTGCTATGCTGCTGTTGTTGACATCCACCTCTGTTTTTCTCTAAGTCCGTAACTTTCCGATGCCATGTTGCATGCTTAATATCTTTTGACCTGTGATGCCTATGAAATTGATTCTTGTTTGTACCTGATCATCATGCCTACTCCATGCTCATATATTGTTATGTCATGTTGCTGCACTTTTGCATATAGTTTTGCTCCTGTTTATATAGCATGAAAATAACAGTTTCTGCCACGTTTTCCTGATTTTCACTAAGTCCTTGACCAGTAATATTTTATAGTTTTTTTTATGTTGCTTATAACTAGTGAACCATGATGCCTATTTGCATGATTCCTTTTGCCATGCCTTCCCTGCCATGTCTACTTTAGTTGCATATCATTTGTGAGCATGTTTGCATTCATTATCCTGTTTATGCCTTGCTCTAAAGTGTGCTACCTGATGTTGGCAGATTGTGTGCATAACTTGTTTTGCTTATATCTTTTTAACCGTAACTCCGTTTGGGGTGTTCTTTCTATGTAACTTGATTAGTTTTTCGTGTACTTTGTGTTTATGCTATCGTTTGATGTTGTTAACCAACCTAAAATATGGTTTAGGGGAGAACGGTACCAAATGCTTTAATTGTTGTGGGGGTACTTAGTGTTATGCCATGTTTAGGTTGTGCCGCACTTAAATTGACTAGCATAGATAGTTTCCTTTATGCTTCACCTCTTGTCATGTTTGTGTGCTATGCCTGCTTGAGTGAGATGTCATTTTAACAACCTTTGCTCATCTTGTGTAGCTAAACAACTTGAACCTTTCTAAATGTGCAGTATCATCGTGTGTGACGAGTACTCCACTTAACCTGTTATTAACCGCTCTCGACGGTAGGTGCGTTGTCTCGTGATGCCTTCTTGTTGTTGCTTGCTCGTGTTTGCTTCGTAGTAATAGATGCTTTCTCGTTGATTGCTTTCCAGTGTTTCCTTCCTGTCTGCTTCCGCGGGTACCTTCAGAGACGATGCGAGCTTGCGATCAACTACACCTTCGGAACCCGACTTATCAACAGGCAAGGACTATACATTACTTATGATACATTATATTTCAACCAGCAGTTTGCATGCTAGTCTAGGTTAGGTTCGATGTTTGATCCTACCACATGTTTACAGCCTCTTTCAAACCGATACAACCATGTCCCCTCCCAGCAAACCATGTACTGCTATGTTATTATTGCTCGTTGCTCAGCCCCTGCTTAGTATGCATGCTTAGGATGCTACGATGTTATCCTGTTACTCCTTGGTTTGGGATATCACATTATTATATTGTTATGGATGATATGATTTTTATAATGTTGACTACATTCGACGAAGGATGGAAGGTCTAGGCTATCCGCCCCGACGCTTTGTTCCATTCGAGTCACCTACGATCCGAGTTCCGGGTATTGGTTCCAAGACTGAGCGTGCCTAACCGCTTGTGGGATTTTATGGGGTCCCCTTTTCTTACCTACTTGGCTCAAACATTTATAGTGGTGGCCTAAGCTGATTTATCATTTGAAACCATGCATATATGTCTGTCGGGTCGCTCCTAGCAGAAATCCTTTAAAACAACCTGGACCAGTAAGGACATGGTTCCTTGCTAGCCCATCATGACCCGCTGAGGACCCGGTCTCATGTGAGATTAACCGGCAATTCAAACCTGGAGTCATACAGTAGAGACCAGATCGAGAGAGCGGCCGGCTCCTGAGCTGGATGTCGACTCACCGGGGCCACCCGGATTTGTTCGTTGTTAGTTAGAGGGATCTGTCGTTTCGGATCTCTTGGAACTAAATCATAAAATGGTTGCCTGTGATGGGTAGCAACTGAGAGAGATGGGCGTGCGTGCGGAGCCTTGTAATGGGCAGTTGGTACACCCCTGCAGGGTTAAATCTTTTCGAGAAGCCGTGTCCACGGTTATGGACGACTTGAGACCTAATACTTGTTCATAGACAACAACAACAATTGAGATCATCTTAACAACTTGACCAACGTGTGTGTGCCTTGACTGCTTCTTCTTTGTCGGGATGCGAAGAGGAGGACAAGGATAGGATAGGTAGGTGTTATGCTTGCGTAAGTAGGTGGATAGCAGACTTGTTGGAGGCGATTTCTCATCGAATGATTGGCTTCTTATCTTACTCTCTAGATCGTTAGCCACTTCATAAATGCTAGCGCGGCAGCAACCTCACCACTTACCCCATCCTTACCGTAAACTACTAGTTGTCCTAGAATGACGAGTGATGAAGTCCTTGCTGGGTCAGTTGACCACTACAGTTGGATGTTGAGTACTTCTGTACTCATGATACTACCCCAAACTCTTTTCAGGGTTCTTGATCGACAACAGGAATGGTGATCGATGTTTCATGTGGAGACTCGACGACGACTAGTTAGGCGGATCCCGGCGGAGGGCCTGGACCCGTGTGGTTATGGGAGCGATGTCTTTTTCTCTTTGCCACTAGGAATTTGTTTGTAGTCTGTACTCAGACATGTATCTTCCGCTGATGTATTGTAATAAGCAGTTGTATGCCAATTGCATGAGATGTTGTATCTTTGTATCTGTAATGTTGTGATATCATGTTGGAAATCCGGGGCATATGACTTCGTCATATGTCGCGGTGGGACCGATATGTGCTTCATCCCTGGATCTGGATGGAAACATCTAGATCTGGAACAGTACCGCATATCGGGCCTTACAAGAGGACTGCATAAGTGACTAGTGCAGATTTGGATGCTCTCATTGAATGGGGCATCACATCAAATTTCGAAAGGCCTAATTATTTTTACACTTTACTTTGGTAAGACAAAGTGCTCCCAAGAACTTTGGTTACAATATCAAAATCCAACCAAATTGAAGTATGCATTTTAAACCACATTCGGACTATATATAACACTATATTTGGTGCTAAATTGATTCTATAACGTGCTAAATGGTGCCATAGCTCGTTTAATGGCACAAAGCTGTATATGATGAGTTTAGCATGAGACCCATCCAAATGCTAGAGCGTTAAGATAAATGCTATAGCGCTGAAATTGATGCGATATTTAAAACTGTAGAATAGATACCATACATTGTTGATGTGTAATCAGCCTCGACTCAACAACAACTAGAGATTAGAAATTTCCAAAATTCAAGCATTTGCCAAAATCTAACAACTTTGGGTAAAATTCGGCCAAATTGAAGCATTTGTTTAACCATGGAATGTGTGTGAAGCAATGTCTTGACTATGTTGAACCCAACACTCTCACGTGCACACACGTCGCCACAATGTGGCGCAACTGTGTCACCAAAAAGTCCATCCGTCGCAGTGTCCACCAGCCGCACACATGCCCCTCTGGTTGAGGTCTCTGGCTATGAGGTGAGGCGATAGATGGAGAGTCCTCATGCACGCAGCAGGAAGCACAAGCGGAGACGGAGTATGACCTGTAGCTCCTACATTTGGAGCTGGTGCAATGCATGTATAGAGTCCATTTTAACCTCCGGGTGGAACTGTGGAGCCATGGGCTACTCGATGTGTTTGAGTTCAACAAGTGCCCGAAGCTCATAACCAAGTGAAAAAGTGGGATAATGAGGGCCCTGATAGCCAACACGCACACCATAAGTTTCCCATGTCTCTCAATCCCATGATTTGCATTGTGGTTCCTGATCCAAAGGCTAGGCCGGTAGGAACCACGGGAATTAGTTTGTTTAATCTCTCTTCCACTCTCCTTTGTAAGAACTATGTGTGGTAGTATCATGTTTTTTCGTCTATGCTTCTCTATCCACCTTTTATAGCATGGGTTGGCTGGAAGTAGATGCATAGTGCCGTTCCATCATTTTTTATTTCCTGAAACCACAATATCCCATTCAATAAATCCAATTAGTTGTGTATCATGGTCATGACTAGGGGCATGTGGTTCCTCACAAGGACCACTTATATGTCTTGGTGCTAGTACTTATGAAGCTTTCAGGACAAAACAATTATAGATTATAATTTAGTGCATCTTTGCATTGTAAATGGAGCATACTGTGTACTAGCCATCTTATTCACAAGAAGAAGAAAAATGATGATTTTTTACAAAATCCAAAACACTTCTTCCCTTAGAAAACTAATAACTTTGCAGGAAAATGAACCTGGAAATGATAATTTAGGAGGAACAGAGGAATGCAATTCTCGGTCGAGTCAGTAATGACATGCAAGAAACGGCCGCAGAGCCATCTCCGAAGGGAGGAGCTACAGGTCAGAGGGGACAAGCGGAGACGGAGTATCATACAAGAAACGGATGCAGAGCCGATGAATCCACCATTGGAGAACAGAGGCATACACACACAAATGTTGTTGCATGAACTTTTGTGCTTCTAAAAACTCTCTTTATAATTTTAAGTACAAAAATAGGAATTCATTATCCATGTAGAAATCAAGTCAAAATTTCTATGCTTGTTGCATTACTCGTAACTTCGTCAGTAAGGTCAATCAGCCTTTTCTTAGAAAGGGTTAATCAGCTTGATAAGTTGTTTGAATGTTATGAGCAGGGGAAACATGACAGAATTTTAACCATAGTGGTGAACAAGTTATAGGCATTGCTTGAAAGTTGTGGACTAATCATGTATATCTGAATAGCGAGTGAAGTCTATTGTCAAACTTGAATTTATAGGACACGTCGAAATTGAACCTTAACCTTAGAATCCCTGAAATGGGTACCAGGTATTCATGATCCCGGGCTGATCCCAACCCGAAACCAGTTTAGCGCACTTTGCTACACCTAACGCTTTGTTTGGTTAAAAAATATTACACGTGGTTTACCGTGGAACTTGTGTTGATCCACGGGGGGCAGGAGAATCACCTCCGAGTGGTGGATAAAATCCAGTAGAAGCAAGGCAAAAAAAGCATACAAAGATCCACGTTTCTGGATGGATTTAATCCACCGGTGGATTAGCTCGTACATAACCAAACAAGGCGTAAGAAAAAAATCATCCCACCGGGATAACTCTCTACGACCCTCACTGACGAAGTTGGCCTATTTGTCGAAAGTGTGCTTGTATGCGCGAGCACACGTGCTCCCGGAGTGCTATTGGTCCACGTCTGCTATTAAATGCGCCGGTGTAGTAGTCTGTACGTACACATGCAAGTATTGTACCGTATCCCATATATATTTAAATGCATGTGGCCCACGTCCATTTATACTTGGACCAAACGTCGTTTGTGTGCCATTATAACAGCTCAGACGAAGCTGATGTCCTGGGCCGTCCTGGGCCAACGGATTTGAATCTCCGGCATCATCGAAGAGACTAAACTAAACTTGGGCCGCTCTCGTCAAATGGATAAGAGGTATATGCCTCACTGGTCATTAAACTTATACGTGATGTTCATTCTGATTAAAAAAGTTGTAAAATACGTTAAAATAGTCAGTAAACTTGCATGAACGTGAAAATACGGTCACAATTCCTACATACATACGTATAGAGGTATATGCCCCACTGGTCACTAAACTTGCGCGTGATGTTTACTTTGGTACAAAAAGTTGTAAAATACGTTAAAGTAGTCAGTAAACTTGCATGAACGTGAAAATACGGTCACAATTTCTACACACATACAATTTCTACACACATACGTATTTAATAGAGGTATATGCCCCACTGGTCACTAAACTTGCGCGTGATGTTTACTTTGGTACAAAAAGTTATAAAATACGTTAAAGTGGTTAGTAAACTTGCACATGCAAATATGGTCAAAATTTCTGTACACTTGCGTATTTAATACAAAATAATTATAATTTTTATATATCACATGGCCCACACTTGCCAGTGCAACCATGACCAGAAAATATCTACTAAAAATTAGGTGCTCAAGCGGATTTGAACTAAAGACCTAGTAGGACTGAGCAACTCAAAAACACCTAACCGGCTGGGCTACAACAATTTCCGATAAGATTTCAGGACCTCATAAGATTTAGATTGCACAAAGATTTAACCTGCTTGTGCACCTCCGTCCATTTTACTACGGCCCTCTGTCTAGTGCGGCGCATTTTGCATTAATATTTTCTAATTTTATTCACTGCTGCTATATAAATTATAATTGTGTGATATATATTATATGAACATATATATAAATTATAATTGTATTAAAAATATTCAACTATAATTTTGACTAGAAAAAAGTCCATTTTACTCCCCTGAAGAAAATGGGTTGTTCGCATTGCCCCCTGAACTTTTTTCGGTTCAATTAACCCCCTGATCTATCCCAAACCGTTCGAAAATCGTCATTGGTGGGTTTTCATGGGTGGTTTTGCTGACTTGGACAAACTCAAAGCGGTTTGTTGACCAGTGGGCCCCTCATCCGCCCTCTCTCTCACATCCACAGCCACCTGAGAGCACCCGAGCTTCGGTCGACGGCCACCGTCGTAGTGCACGTTGCCGGAGGTAGCACAGAGCCACGCCAAGATGTCCGGAAAATTTGCCTCGTTGCCCTCTTCAAATCTGCCAAATTCATTGTGCCAAGTCAACCCCAATCGCCATGGACGCGTGCTCCAGCCGCCGCCCGTAGCTCGTCATTGACACCGATTCAGTCGCCCCCTCCGTCCAACGAATGCACCAGTCGACGCGCGGCACTGGGCTTGTTTGATTCTACCCCTCCTCGGTCGGTTTGGTCGCCGGAGTAGGCCGATAGGGCCTCGCCGTGCTGCTGTTCGTCGCCGGCGAGCACACGCCCTGGGCTTAAGCCACTGGGGTGACCCACTGACCAGTTGATTAGTTGTTTAAAACTTAATAAAACTTGTTTAATACCATCTTGACTGTGTCCATGTCAGCAAACCAGCTAGAGATGATTTTTGAACAGTTTGGGATAGATCGGGGGGTTAAGTGAACCGAAAAAAAGTTTAGGGGGTTATGCGAACAACCCATTTTCTTCAGGGGAGTAAAATGGATTTTTTCTGAATTTTATATGTGTTTTCAAAGCAGTATATTAATAAGAAAATCCTAGTAATAAATGATTCTTATTATTACTTTTGATAATCATAAAATTCAATTAAAGTTAGAGTATTTTTACTGTACAACTATTATACTATTATTTTCATTAATAATATTCATGATATTTTATAAGAATCATGTAGTATTTGATAATAAGTGATTTTTATTTAAAATTAATATATTTATTTTAAAACATATATACATTTAATTGTATTTAAGATAAACATGTATTATTCATACACATACTTATGTATTTACAAATGTTTATGTAAATAATATTTCCATTCATAATACCATTATATTGATGTTTTCTAATTATACTTGAATATTTTTATAATGCAATATGTTATATTCATATTATCTTTAACGCAAAATTATAAATTACATTATTGCTAAACGGATATACCGTCTGGTATTTATAATTTTATATAGCAGTAGTGAAGTAAAATAATAAATAATAATACTGGTTCGTTTAAAACTATTTTGAATATTTAACAAATAGTGTTGTAGCTCAATTGGTTAGGTGCTTGTGTTGCTTAGTCCTAGGTCTTTAGTTCAAATACGGTTGAGCCCACAATTTTTGGTAGATATTTTATGGTCATGATTGCACTGACAAGTGAGGCCCATGTGATATATACAATTATAATTATTTTATAATAAATACACATGCGTGCAATTTTTTTGACCATATTTGCACGTTCGTGCAAGTTTACTTATCATTTTAACGTATTTTACAACTTTTTATACCATAGTGAATATCACGCGCAAGTTTAGTGAGCAGTGGGGCATATACCTCTCTATTAAATACGTATGTGTATAGGAATTGTGACGGTATTTACACGTTCATGCAAGTTTACTGACCATTTTAATGTATTTTACAACTTTTTGTACCAAAGTAATCATCACGTGCAAGTTTAGTGGCCAGTGAAACATATACCTCAATGGATAAACACAACTCCCCGAGATAGAAGACAACCACAGCTACATCAACCAGCAGCATTTACTCCTCATCCTGGCCTCGCATTCGCCGACGGAAAACCAAAATCCTGAGCAAGGGCCCAGATCATTCTCCTAGCGGATGAGTCCAGCAGGGTGGATTGAGGATAAATATAAGAGTATCTCCGGCCGGTTCGGTCCAATTTTTCGCCCGACGATCCCAGTAGTACTCTTTGCCGCATCAAGCAGAGGATCGCAGAGACTGGACTCTCGCACCCGAAGGTTCTGCGTGTCAAGCATCTACCTTCATATACCCATATACCCAGAGACTTCGTGCAGAGCATCAGAGGACCGCATAAGTGACTACTGCAGATTTGGATGCTCATCGAATGGGGCATCACATCCAATTCCGAAAAGTCTAACTATTTCTACACTTTACTTTGGTAAGACCAAAGTGCTCCCAAGAACTTTGGTTAAAATCTTAAAATCCAGCCAAATTGAAGTATGCATTTTTTTTAAACCACATTCGGACTATGACGTTTGAACTATAACACTATATTTGGCGCTAAACTAGAGATTCAAATTTTCTAAAATTCAAGCATTTTCCCAAATCTATCAACTTTCGTAAAAAATTCACCAAATTGAAGCATTCTTTTAACCATGGACTGTGTCTGACAATGTTGAACCCAACAATCTCACGTACGTGTACACAACACCATGAGAGGCTGGCATAGCTCCGACTCCACGACGACCACACGTCCCTGTGTCCACCAGCCGCGCACACAGATGACGTGCAGGAGGCATCAGGCTAGGCGATAGATGCAGAGTCCCCATACATGCAGGAGGCAGCACAAGCAGAAACGGAGCGTGGCCCGTAGCTGGGGCAATGCATGAACACAGTTCGTTTCATCCTCTAAATGAAACAGTCGAGCCAGGGGCTACTCCACATACTTGTGCAGAACAAGTCCCAAGTGGAAAACTAGGAAGATGAAGAGCCTGATGGACAATCTGCACATGAGAAGTTTCCCGTGTCTCTCAATCCCATGCTCTGCAATTTGGTTCCTGCCCAATGCGGCCGGAACCACGGGAATCAGTTTGTTAAACTCTCTTCCACTCCTCTTTGCAAGAACTATGTGAGGCAGTAGCATCATGTTTTCTCGTCTATGCTTCTCTATCCACCTTTTATAGTATGGATTGGCTGGAAGTAGATGCATACCGTTCCATCATTTCTTTTATTTTCTGAAACTACAATATCCCTTTCAATAAAGCTACTGTAATTAATTGTGTATCATGGCCATGACCAGGGAGCATGTGGTTCCTCCCAAGGACCACTTCTATGTCTTGGTGAGTCCTTATGAAGCTTCGGTACAAGACAATTATAGATTATAATTTAGTGCATCTTTACATTGTAAATGGAGCATACTCTGTACTAGCGATCTTATTCACAAGACGAAGAAAAATGATGATTTGTTACGAATAAGTGTACAAAATCCTAAACGCTTCTTCCCTTATTAAACTAATAACTTTGCAAAACACTAGCTTAGTTTGATGACATATATGACACTAAAAACTTACAATTTTGCAAAACAAAATACAAAACACTTCTTCCAAAACACTAGCTTAGTTCGATGACGTAGATTTCAGTTTGAATTTTCATTAGTTGAAGGCACAAATAATTAAATAAGAGTTTTTTTTCTCTCAGACTCCATGGAGCCCGAAATTTTAATCATTCAAATTATATATTTTTGAAGTTTCAAAAAAAATATGAAAACAAATACACAGGTACACTGAGATTTTGTCTACAAGTGTGTAAATTTTCATCATGAAAAACATTGTTATGTTATCTGATACACAAAAACTGTATACACAAAAACTGATCAAATTTTATAATAAATTGTACATGTGTTAAAGATGCTTTTTTTGTCTAGCTCACATCGTAACAAGGTACATCTCAATGTAGATTACACCTCATACTGGAACAATTGACAGTTGTATATTACACCTCAATGTACATGTGTACTTAGATATTTTTGTCTCTTTAGGTTTATGTTTTGATTTTTTTTAATTTGAACTCCATGGAGCTCGAGCTCTATTTAGCATTTGCGATGGAATAGAGGCTTCTCATGTACTTCTTTCGTTTCAAATTAGATGACTTTCATTTTTCCATTTATAAACATGCATGTGGAACGGAGGAAGTAATAGATATGAATCATGCAGCTAAGGTAGGCCGATGTGAACCATGCATTTTTTTGTGAACTATAAAATTTAATAGCATTGGATGGAACGTGGATAGAATGGTCACGGACTAGATGATTCCGATATCTGCGGTTGTTGGTTCGTGCATTGCGATGAGGCCGGCTAGTCAAAACGGAACAATACCATGTTTTCGATAATTGGGGAAAAGCCAGAATACCCGCGGGAATAGTGTGATACGGAGGCAGACGTAACACGTCTGTTAGGGAGAGAAAAAGAGCAATGCTAGACGCACGGAAAAGTTACGGAGCATTACGGGCTTAGCAAGATTTGTTTTGATTTGATTGGCTTAATGGAAGGGGATGGCCCCAGCCAGGTTGAATTCAGGAGGGCAGATGAATAATTAGAGAGGAACGTCCGTAAAAGTATGTATCTTGCCTGTGTGTCTAGCATTTTTGAGAGAAAATGGTCTGTAGCTCAGGAATATTTGTCCCATCTGTAACAAAAATGCTAAACATACGGACGGAATACAGGCTTTTACAGGTCTTTCTTCATAATCTTAACCGCCCCCCATCCGAATTAGTCTGGGTGGGGCCATCCCTCTCCATTAGACCAATCACATCATGTTGAAACCGAATCAGCCCGTAATCTCCTGTAAATCTCCGTACGTGTAGCATTGCTGCGTCTGTAATGGGTACATGATGTTTGGATTCAAAACGTTGACGTGTAAAAGATCCGTAGCCCAAAATTATGGTTTACACGGATCATGAAACGTGGCGTTATTGAACGACCAGATGACATGCTTTGAACATACGCACTGGCACGGAAGTTGGTGGAACACAATGGCACTCCCATTCCAACTATCTACCAATCTCCCACGGTGGGATTCTACGATGCAGCACAGCATCGATCTTCGGCGGCGGCAGGTCGTTCCAGTTGCCTGAACGAGGGCCAAGACGCGCATAAGAAGTTTCCCATGTCTCTCAATCCCATGATTTACAATGTGTTTCCTGTCCAAAGACTTGGCCGGAAGGAACCAAGGAAAATCAATTTGTTATATCTCTCTTCCTTCCTCTCTTCCACTCCACTTTGCAAGAACTATATGCGATAGTATCATGTTTTTGTCTATGCTACTCTATCCACATTTTATAGCATGGATTGGCTGGAAGTAGATGAATACCACTTCCATCATTTTATTTTATTTTATTTTATTTTCTGCAACTACAATATCTCATTCAATAAAGCCAATCAATTATTTTCATGCCCATGACTAGGGAACATGTGGTTCCTCCCAAGGACCGCTTCTATGTCTAGGTGGTAATTTAAATGAAGCTTCAGTACAAGACAATTACCTATTAGATTTTTAGTGCATCTTTTCATTGCAAATGGAGCATACTCTTACTAGCGATCTTGTTCACTAGAAGGAAAAATGATGATAAGTTACACACAAGTGTACAAAATCCAAAACACTTCTTTTCTAAGAAAAACAAATAATTTTGCGCACAAGAAAAAACATTCCATTTAACTAGCTTAGTTCTATGACATAGATTTCAGTTTGGGGTTCATTTTTTGAAGGCACGCAATAATTAAATAAGAGTGGATTTTTGGCTCTCGTGCTGCATGGAACCCGAAACTTGAAACAATTCAAAATTTATACTTTCGAAGTTTCAAAAGATTCTAAAAATAATACACATGTACATTGAGATTCTGAAACAATTCAAAAAAAATATGATGAAATACAATATTATGTGATTTACACACAAAAAAAATCATCAAATTTTATATAAATTGTACATGTGTTAAAGATGCCTTTTTGTTGTCTAGCTCACATCATAATGTATTTCATCATGAACTTTTTGCAGTTGTAGATTATATCTCAATGTACATGCGTATTTTTTTCAGAATATGTTGTCTCTTCAGATTTAAGTTTTTATTATTTTTTTAATTCGAGCTCCATGGAGCTCAAGCTCTATTTGACATTTCCGATGGGATAGAAGCTTCCTTAGGCAGGCCGATTTGGGAATAATATATGACTTTTCAAGCTAAGAAACACTGGTGTGGAGAACATTTCTTTGCTTGAAGATAAATTTGAAGAAGGGAAGCGAATTGAGGGCACTCAAGTTCAAGAAACTACTGCAGAGCCGATGACACCATTTAAGAACAGAGGCATACACACGATTGTTTTTGCACGGTCTTTTTGGTGTTTTAGTAGCTTGTTTTGCAATTTTAATTATGAAAAGGATTAATTTGCCAAAATCTAACAACTTTGGTTAAAAGGCGGCTAAATTGAAGCATTTTTTTACCATGGAATGTGTGTGAAGCAATGTCTTGACTATGTTGAACCCAACACTCTTATGTGTGCACACGATGTTACACTGTGGCGCAGCTGTGTCTCCATGATGCCCATCCGTCCCTGTGTCCACCAGGCATGCACATGTCCCTCTGGTTTAGGTGTCTGGCTATGAGGTGAGGCGATAGATGGAGAGTCCTCATGCACGCAGCAGGAAGCACAAGCGGAGACCGAGTATGGCATGTAGCTCCTCCCTTCGGAGCTGGGGCAATGCATGTACAATGTCCATTTTAACCTTCGGATGGAAAAGTCGAGCTAGGGGCTACTCGATGTGTTTGAGCTAAACAAGTGCTTGAAGCTTGTAACCAAGTGAAAAACTGGGATAATGAGGGCCCAAATGGGCAACACGTACACCATAAGTTTTCCATGTCTCTCAATCCCATGATTTGTATTGTGGTTCCTGTCCAAAGGCTAGGCCGAATGGTAGCACGGAAAGTAGTTTGTATAATCTCTGTTCCTTCCTCTCTTGAACTGACTTTGCAAGAACTATATGCAGTAGTATCATGTTTTCTCTCCTATGCTCCTCTATCCACCTTTATTTATAGCATGGGTTGGCTGGAAGTAGATGCATAGTACCGTTCCATCATTTTTATTATTATCTAAAATTAGAATACCCCATTCAATAAATCCAATTAATTGTGTATCATGGACATGACTAGGGAGCATGTGGTTCCTTCCAAGGACCATTGCTATGTTTCGATGCTAGTCTTCATGAAGCTTCGGCACAATAAATTTACAGATTAGAATTTTAGTGCATCTTTCCATTGCAAATGGAGCATACTCTGTACTAGCGACCTTACTAACAAGAAAAAAAAAAGATAATTACTTACACAGTACAAATCCAAAACACTTCTTTTCTTATGTTAGAGAATCGACAAGCAAATATCAACGAAGAAGAACGAAAAGCAACACAGAGGGACACGCAGATTTAACGTGGAAAAACCTTCCGCGAAGAAGGAAAAAACCACGGGCGCCAGCCAGTGAACTATTCCTTATTTTGGAGGTGTTACAAATGCCGAGGGATTTACAACTTGATGATCTATCCCGTGCGGCGGCTTACAAGGTATTATATAGGCGGTAGGAGGCCCAAGCCTACCGGTGACGGGCCTCCGCTCCGCTCCGTCAGAAGTTTCCTCTTAACTTCATGAATGAATTTGGATCAACTTCAACATCTTAGAAAAACAAATAATTTTGCACACACAAAAAAACATTACATTTAACTAGCTTTGTTCGGTGACATATATTTCAGTTTGGACTTTCATTTGGTTAAGGCACGCAATAATTAAATAAGAGTGGATTTTTTGCTCTCAGGCTCCAAGGAGCCCGAAATATGAAACAATTCAAAGTTTATATTTTGAAGTTTCAAAAGATTCTGAAAAAAACACATGTACACTGAGATGTTATCTACAAGTGTGTAAATTTTCATGATGAAATACATTGGTATGTGATCTAAAACAATCATCAAATTTTATAATAAATTGTAAATGTGTTAAAGATGCTTTTTTTTGTCTAGCTCACATCGTAATGTATTTCATCATGAAACTTTTCACAGTTGTATATTACATCTCAATGTACATGCGTATTTTTCAGACTTTGTTGTTTTTCAAATTTAAGTTTAGATTTTTTTTTTAATTCGATCTCCATGGAGCTCGAGCTCATTTGGCATTTCCGATGGGATAGAAGCTTTCTATGGCAGGCCGATCTGAGAATGATATGACTATTCAAGCTAAGAAACACTAGTGTGGAGAACATTTCTTTGATTGAAGATAAATTCGAAGAAGGGAAGCGGATTGAGGGCACTCAAGCTCAAGAAACTGCTACAGAACCGATGACACCATTTAAGAATAGAGGCATACACACAAATGTTGTTGCACAGACTTTTGGTGTTTTAAGAGGTTGTTTCATGATTTTAATTATGAAAAGGAGGATTCGTTATCCATACAAAAATCAAATCAAAATTTCTATGAGTGTAACATTACCCGTAACTTCGTAAATAAGGTTGATCAACCTTTTTTTGAAAGGGTTAATCAGCTTGATGATGAGTTGTTTGAACTTTATGAGCATGGGAAGCATGGCTTTTTTTGTGGGAGCATGACAAAATTTTGACCATAGTGATTGACAAGTTATAGACATTGCTTACCAGTTGTAGAATAATATTGTATATCTGAATAGCAAGCCCCTATTACTATATTTCTCTTCACATGCACAGTCGTCCGATAAAAAAATCGTGGCATGAAAATTCATGCATGTACTCACTGTCTTTTTCATTAATCTATAAATTAAAAGCATGCCCCCGCATCATCAAGTTATGCATCGCTACGAGAAATATGGATCAGACTCTCGCGTCGCTCAACCGAGCGGCACTGGTGGTGACTAGCTCCTCCACCGCCATCACTTTCTCCCTTCTTTCCCCTCGCCATCACCGAAGGAGGCCGCCGACCATAGGTTGTGTGGCAAACAGCGGTGGTGATGGCTGGTGCCATGTGAGGGCACGACGGCAGGATCGCTGATCTGGAGGGGCCTTCGATGCTCTATCGCGCAGACTCAAGGGGGAGTTGATCCCTTGTGTTCACCTAGCTATTCTTGATTTGGATTAGACACCTTCTCTCCTCTCGTTAGTTGTGCTTCTCCATATGGATTTGGGTCGCATGACTTGCTGGTCCTGGCTAGATGCGGATGGGGTTGGAGGCAGGGATTACGATCGGGAGAAATCCCTTGTCGGTGTTGTTCGGCTCGGGCGTCATTTTTCTGTGCATGGAGACACTCGTCGGATCTTCATCCACCTACATCACATCATTTGTTTCCTGGGTGAAAATCCTAACTACAGTGGACGGTGACATCGTCTTCGGTGTCTTCCCTTCTTTAAGGTGCCGCCTTGGGAGATAACTGGTTGGTGGACATTGTTGGGTTTCATTGGCAACCATCTCGATCATGAGATGGGGCAGTGTCGAATCTACCGCATCGATGACGGCTTGTCTCGGCGGCGTGGCACATCGAGGTCTTAATGATGTGTGTGTGTGTTGATGAACATGAGCATGATGGTGGCACTGTTGGCATCAATGTGTCATCGACAACAATTGGGTTTGATAAGATCAATGTGTGGATTTCTTTTGAAGTTGGGACGACGGAAGATAAGGGTGGTGGATTCTACAGCGTGCGCATGCGGTGCATGCTGAGAGTCTGCCAACCGGTTGGTGATCTTGGCTCTCCGTGGGTGGCTTGTTGAGGCTATCGGATTAGATGATGTGTATTGGTGCATGGCGAGGGCACATCAACAAGCTAGTAGGTGTTGCGACCTTGACCGCTAGAAATGTGGTTTCCGATTGATCTATATTCATTTTTTTAGACCATGTTGAATAATCCAATAAAGATGATTGTGTGCGTCGCCTGATGCAGAGACCAAAGCTATCCTCCTTTTCAAAGAAAAAATAATCAAGTTATGCATGTCTTTTTAAGATTTAATTTTGTTAATTTTTATGTGGTGATGGATGTGGTGTATGCTTGGAGCAAAAGCATATAGTTCATTATTTCAATTATTTATAAAAGATGATGTCATATAAGTTCAATTCAAAAGATTTTTCCCCTTCTATACATTATTTTGTCACATGCTTTACAGATTTAATGTTTTTAAAATGTAAAAAAAAAATTTACATGTACTTTTTGACATTAGTTTAGTTATTTTAAGCGCCCATGCCTCTTTTTTAACAAGGTTTCACAGTGTTGCGCAGGGAATCATCTAGTAATTAATAATATACCGCTCAATAGTACCAAGATAATTCCCGCTATCGACATCTTCCTGTAATCAACTACCAAATCCTAATACAGATAAAAAAGACAAATATGAATAAACAAATTGTAGCATCATTCTCTCAATCCCATTACATTATGATCATTCAAGGAGTTGTTCTCCTGCGAACTGCCCTCTTGAAATAAGTAACCAACCCATTTATTAACCCACAATGTAACTAATCATATATAACATAATAAGGCGCAAACCTTCACTGCATTCTCATCACTATTCTCCTCAGTACGAACAGTTGAACCATCGGCTAAAATAAAACAATTGATTCATACTAAATCGAGCACATAGTGTTATCAGCGAGTGACTGCAGCAACGGATAGCTTAACCTTTGCCATGTGAGTGCTCACAATGGTGGCGTCCTCGTCCTCCCTATAGGGGGAGGTAGAACACCTCCTTGAGCAGAACAAGTACTTGAATCTCATAACAAACTGAAAAACTGGGAGGAAGTAGGCTCCAATGGCCAAGACGCACATAAGAAGTTTCCCATGTCACTCAATCCCATGAGTTGCAGTGTGGTTCCTATCCAAAGGCTAGGCCAGACGAAACTACGGGAATTAGTTTGTTTAATATCTCTTCCTTCCTCTCTTCCACTCTAATTTGCAAGAACTATGTGTGGTAGGGATAGTATCATGTTTTATCATATATGCTTCTCTATCCACCTTTTATAGCATGGGTTGGCTGGAAGTAGATCCATACCGTCCATCAATTTTTTTTTCCGAAACTACAATATCCCAATCAATAAAGCTAATTAAATTGTGTATCATGGCCATGACTAGGGAGCATGATGTGGTTCCTCCCAAGGACCACTTGTATGTCTTGGTGCTAGTCATTATGAAGCTTGAGTACAAGATAATTATAGATTATAATTTAGTGCATCTTTGCATTGTAAATGGAGCATACTCTGTACTAGAGATCTTATTCACAAGAAGAAGAAAATGATGATTTGTTAGACATAAGTGTACAAAACCCAAAACGCTTCTTCCCTTAAAAAACTATTAACTTCGCAAAACACTAGCTTAGTTTGATCACATAGATGACACTAAAAACTAATAGTTTTGCAAAACAAAATCCAAAACAATAGCTTAGTTCGATGACATAAATTTCAGTTTGGATTTTCATTAGTTGAAAGGCACAAAATAATGAGAGCGGATTTTTTGCTCTCAGACTCCATCGAGTCCGGAATTTTAAACAATTTAAAATATGTTTTGAAGTTTCAAATTATTCTGAAAAAATACACATGTACATTGAGATTTTGTCTACAAGTGTGTAAATTTTTATCATGAAAAACAATGTTATGTGATCTATACACAAAAAAATAATCAAATTTTATAATAAACTGTAGAAGTGTTAAAGATGCTTTTTTTCTCTTGCTCGCATCGTAACAAGGTACATCTCAATGTAGATTACATCTCATCATGGAACAGTTCATAGTTGAGATTACAACTCAATGAACATGTGTACTTTTCTATATATTTTCTTGTCTCCTTAGATTTAAGGGTTTTTTTCCGCAAAAAAAGTTTTGATTTAAAAAAAAACTGAGCTGCATGGAGCTCGAGCTCTATTTAGCATTTCGGATGGGATAGAGGTTTCTCTTTTAATAGATGTGAATCAAGCTGCTATGGCGGTCCGATGTTAACCATGAATTTTCTCGTGAACTATAAAAATTTAGTAACATTGGAAGGAATGTGGATAGAATGATCACGGTAGTAGATGATCACGATATTTGCGTTGTTGGTTCGTGCATTGCGATGTGTTCGGCGAGTCAAAACGAAACGATGCTACGTTTTGGATAATCGGGGAAAGGCCAGAATACATGCATGAATAAATCGGATACGGAGGCGAACATAGCATATCTGTTAGGAAGAGAAAAGTAGTCTGGAATATCTGTCACTTTTGTAATGGGTCCAGAACGTTAACGTGAAAATTGTTTTTGTCCCTAAAAAAGTTGCTGGCGTAATAGAACGAGAAGGTGAGGTGTTGTGAGTATCCGCGCAGGTGTTTCTTTGATCAGGCTAGAACACAGTGGTGCTCCCATTCCAACTATCTACAAATCTCCTCCGGTTGGCGACGTTGTGCAGCTCCAACGATCTCCGATGGTGGCAGGTCGTTCCAGTTGCCTGAACGTGGGCCAAGACGCGCATAAAAAGTTTTCCATGTCTCTCAATCCCATGATGATTTGCAATGTGGTTCCTGTACAAAGGCTGGGCCGGAAGAAACCACGGGAATCAGTTTGTTTAATATCTCTTCCTTTCTCCCTTCCACTACCCTTGGCAAGAACTATGTGAGGAAGTCGTATCATGTTTTTTCGTCTATGCTTCTCTATCCACCTTTTATAGCATGGGTTGGTTGGAAGTAGATGCATATCGTTTCATTAATTCTTTTATTTTTAGATACTACAATATCCCTTTAAATAAAGCCAATTAATTGTGTATCATGGCCACGACTAGGGAGCATGTGGTTCCTCCCAAGGACCATTGTTGGGAGTCTTTATGAAGCTTCGGTACAAAACAATTACATGTTAGAATTTTAGTGCATCTTTGCATCGCAAATGGACCATACCCTGTAGCGATCTTATTCACAAGAAAAATATGATGATTAGTCACGTGTAAGTGTACAAAATCTAAAACACTTCTTCCCTTAAAAAACTAATACCAATAATTTTGCAAAACACTAGCTTAGTTCGGTGACACTAAAAAACTAACAATTTTGCAAAACAAAATCCAAAAAACTTCTTCCAAAACACAAGCTTAGTTCGATGACACAGATTTCAGTTTGGATTTTCATTAGTTGAAGGCACAAAATAATTAAATAAGAGTGAATTTTTTGCTCTCATGGAGCTCGAAATTTGAAACAATTCAAATTTTATATTTTGAAGTTTCAAAAAATTCTGAAATAATACACATGTACACTGAGATATTGTCTACTAGAATGTAATTTTTTATCAAGAAAAACATTGTTATGTGATCTATTCATAAAAAAAATCATCAACTTTTATAATAATTTGTACGTGTGTTAAAGATGCATTATTTTGTTGCTCTTTTTTGTCTAGCCAGCATCGGAACTACGTACATCTCAATGTAGGTAGATTACATCACACCATGGAACTATTCACAGTTGTAGATTACATCTCAATGTACATATGTACTCTTTTATAGAATTTTTTGGCTCTTTAGATTTAAATTTTGATTTCTTTAAAAAAATCAAGCTCAATTGAACTTGAGCACTATTTAGCATTTCCGTTGGGATAGAGGCTTGTCATGTAATAGATGTGAATCAAGCAGCTATGGTAAACCGATGTGAACCATGCATTTCCTTGTGAACAATGTAAGGGACGTGGATAGAATGATCACGGGACTAGATGATTTCGATATCCGTGTTGTTGGTTCGTGCATTGCGATGAGTTCGGCGAGTCAAAACAGAACAATGCCACATTTTGGATAATGGGGAAAGGCCAAAATACAGTGTGAATAGTGGGATATGGAGGCGGACATAACGCGTTTGTTAGGGAGAGAAAAGTGGTCGTAACTCAGGAATATCTATCACGTCTGTAATGGATGCATGATGTTTGGGTCCAAAACGTTAACATGAAAAAGATCCGTAACCCTGAAAAGTGGTTTAATAAAACGACCAGATGGCGTGCTATGAGCATCCGCACCGGCGTTTCTTTAATCGGGTCAGAACACAGTGGCTCTCCCATTCCAACTATCTACCAATCTTCAACCGTGGAATTCGGCGACGCTGCGCAGCAGCAAGGTTCTGCGGCGACAGGTCGTTCCAGTTGCCTGAACGAGAGGGCCAAGATGCGCATAAAAGTTTCCAATGTCTCAAAGACTAGGCCGAAAGGAACCACGGGAATCAATTTGTTATATCTCTCTTCCTTCCTCTCTTTCACTCCACTTTGCAAGAACTATATGTGGTAGTATTTCTTTTTCTCTATGCTACTCTATCCACATTTTATAGCATGGGTTGGCAGGAAGTAGATGCATAGAACTTCCATCATTTTTTTATTTTTTGAAATTAAAATATCCCATTGAATAAAGCCAATCAATTATTTATCATGACCATGACTAGGGAGATGCGGTTCCTCCCAAGGACCGCTGCTATGTCTTGGTGCTAGTTTGTATGAAGCTTCAGTACAAGACAATTACCTATTAGAATTTCAGTGCATCTTTGCATTGCAGATGGAGCATACTCTGTAGCGATCTTATTCACACACAAAAATGATGATTAGTTGCACACAAGTGTACAAAATCGAAAACACTTCTTCCCTTAGAAAAACTAATGTACACGTGGTGTCTACAAGTGTGTAAATTTTCATGATAAAATACATTGTTTTGTGATCTACACAAAAATAATCAAAATCATTAACTTTTATAATAAAATGTACCTGTGGTAAAGATGTTTTTCTTGTCTAGCTCACATCATAACATATTTCACCATCAAACTTTTCACAGTTGTATATTACATCTCAATGTGCATGTGTATTTTTTTCAGAATTTTTTGTTTCTACAGATTTAAGTTTTGATTTTTTTTAAGTTCAAGCTCCATGGAGCTCGAGCTGTATATAGCATTTCCGATGGGATAGATGCTTCTCATGTAATAGATGTGAATCAAGTAGCTATGACATGCCGATTTGAACCATGCATTGTCATTTATTTCTTTTTATTTTATTTTTTTGAAAATTTCACCGATCTTTTAATAATCAACAATAGCATTACAAAATAGGCCCAAATGTAATAAAAATCACAAAAAGGTCTTTGCACAACCTAGCGATGACTACAGATACTAGCGCGCCTCCATCCTCGCCCCTCCATCAGTGAACCAAAGACCGAAACTAGGCAAAACTTGTCGTGGTAGAGCTTATTATAGTAGCAAGACGAGAAGTCTTCGTGTTAAGGTCCCAAAGGACCAACGCACCAGACCAACATTCATTGCCAATGATGACAACCGTAGATCATCGCGCTAAGTTTCCCATGTCTCTCAATCCCATGATTTGCACTGTGGTTCATATCCAACAGCTAGGACGGAACCACGGGAATCAGTTTGTTTAATCTCTCTTCCTTCCTCTCTTCGGTAGTATCATGTTTTCTCTATGCTACTCTATCCACCTTTTATAGCATAGGTTGGCCGGAAGTAGCTGCATATACCATTCCATCATTTATCCCATTTTCTGAAACTACAATATCCCATTAAATAAAACCAATCAATTATGTATCATGGAGCATGTGGTTCCTCCCAAGGACCACTGCTATGTCCTGTTGCTAGTCTTTATGAAGCTTCAGTACAAGACAATTAAAGATTAGGATTATTAGTGCATCTTTGCATTGAAAATGGAGCATACTATGTAGCGATCTTATTCACAACAAAATATGATGATTAGTTACGCGTAAGTGTACAAAATCCAAAACACTTCTTCCTTTAAACAACTAATAATTTTGCAAAACCTAGTTCGATGACATAGATGACACTAAAAACCTAATAATTTTACCAAAAAAAATCAAAAACACTAGCTTAGTTCGATGACATAGATTTCAGTTTGGATTTTCATTAGTTGAAGGAAAAAAATATTTAAATAAGAGTAGATATTTTTGTCTCTCGGGCTCCATGAAGCCCGGAATTTTAAAAAATCAAAAATTATATTTTGAAGTTTCAAAAAATCTAAAAAAATACACATGCATACTGAGATGTTATCTACAAGTGCGTCAATTTTTATGATGAAATACATTGTTATGTGATCAATGCAAAAATAAACGCAATCATCAACTTTTATAATAAATTGTACTCCCTCCATTCCAAAATGTAGTGCGTCCTCGGTTTCCGCGATTCAACTTTGACCATATATTTGACCAATGAGACCAATTGCGGCGGAAGCAAAAATTGTATCAATGAATTTGTATTCGAATGAAGTTTTCAAATATGTAATTTTTATTTCCGCCGCAAATGGTCTCGTTGGTTAAATTTATGGTCAAAGTTTAATCTTGGGAAGCGCGGGCGCACTACATTTTGGAATGGAGGGAGTACATGTGTTAAAAATGCATTTTTTTACCTCACATCATAACATGTTTTACCATCAATTTTTTCATAATTGTAGATTCCATCTCAATGTACATGTGTATTTTCTTCAGATTTTTTTGTTTCTTTAGATTTAAATTTGATTTCTTTTTTAAATTCGAACTCCATGGAGCTCGAGCTCTATTTAGCATTTCTGATGGGATAGAGGCTTCACATGTAATAGATGATAATCAAGCAGGTTGATGTGAACCATGCATTTTCTTGTGAACTATAAAATTTAGCAATGTTGGAAGCTCCAATATTATCCGGATCTCACTAGTATTGAGTGCTGAAAGTAAGATACATATGATATTTTTTTAAATTCGGAAATTATAGGCCGAATTAAAAATAATATTCTATGGGCACGTCGGACAACTAGCTACCGATACCCCACTGTCGGTCAGCTATGTACCAACAACCCTTGTAGATCAACGTGGCAAGCTCCAGACCGAGTTGTCGGTATCGACAAGGAACTATCGGCAGTCTATGTACCGATGAAATGTTGTCGGTATGTACAGTATTGATAGCTCCCTACATATATTACCGGCCCTCGGTCCTGCCCTCTTTCTTCCTCCACTCCTCTTGTTCTTCAATTCTTCCTGCATCTCTCTTTTCCCCCTCTCTTTTCAGTAGATTCCAGCGAAAAATCCATCATAGATGATTTCACAAATTAGAACATATCTTATAGATTGTCGCATTCTCCTCCAAATCCACCAAACAAAAATCAATTTTAAAGAAAAAATCAACGGCGGTGTTGTGAGGGGAGTATTAGAGTTGTGGTCAATTTGGAGGAGCAAGATAAGAAGATCAAGTCGGCAAACATACCCTTCAAGGGTAACACATTTTTTTCTTTACTTTTTTATGTTAGGTAGTATTTGCCGTTAATATTTGTTAGTAGTATTATTAGTTGTTAGTAGTAAGTAGTATAGTTAGTATGTGTTTAAGTTAGTGGAGTAGAATAGGGTTATGATGCAGGATTTGAGGAGTATAGAGATGTTGAAATTGGTTTTTTTATCTTGTTATGTAGGATGGACGACGAATTTCATTGTCTAACTGAACATCAAATGAATAATGGATAAAGTGTATCGATGACAAGCGTGAAGCCACAAAAGAGTTTCATTCGTATGTTATGTGCGATCATCCAGAAAAAAAAAGGTGTTGAAAAAGAAAAGATACTTCACGATTGCGGCCAAATATGAGATGAACTAACTTGTCTAGCATAAAATCTTCAGTAGAAGAGTGACCTCCATCGCCGGGCTTCAATGATTCATCTTTTTTACCTGATCTCTTGCTCTTCAAATTGGATTTGTTCTTGGGTGGCATAAACTCTTCACTGGAAGAGTAATCGTCATCGCCGGGCTTCAATGATGCAATACTCTTACCTGATTTGTTACTCTTCGAGTTTGATATGTTTCTAGAGCTTGAGTCACCCTCTGATGATGAAACATGACGCTTGGACTTGTTCTTCGATCTTGGGAAATCATGAGTTGATCAATAGGCGGCGGTCTTCCATGGTTCACGGTCGAAATAGGGTCAAATAAGAGCTTGAACCATCCATAGTTAAAGTTTTCTTTGTTTGGAAATTCTGCATCCTCGGGGTACCTCTAAAATTCACAAATAACAACAAAAACCAAATTAAAATGAGAAACGTATGGAAATTAGTAACTCAAACTCTGAAATATAAATTACCTGAATGATGTCTTCATAATCCTTTTGCGAAATTGTTATGGAGGACTTTCTAAATCATAATATATACCACCACTTTCAAGCTTTCATATATTTGAGTTCTTACAGTCTTTCCCACCTTCCTTGTAACCGCAAAAGCTCTTGTCGAATTTCCTCGGGATTCCTTTCACGACAAGCATCTTGACACAATTTCTGCAGGTGGATCTCACTGCTAACTAATTCATCGATAGAGACCCATGTAGCTCCCTTGAACCCTAACTTCATTCTAGCAGCACATCTGAAAACATAGAATGTCATCATTAGTGTAAATGGGCGAGAGGGGTTGTTTGACATGACATCAGAAATGGTTAAGTGAGAAATAAATGGATCCGTGGTGACCACACTATTGGGATTGTGTAGACTAAGGTAGGCAAGGGTTGGCGGAAAGAAGAGAGTGAGGAGAAAGAATGGCGGGACGAGGAAAAATTTGGATGAATAATAGGCAGGATGCGGAAAAAGTGGGAAGAAAAATATGGGAAAATGAATGAAAAAAGATGGAACTATCGGTCAACAGTCTCATGATAGCACGCAGTTGGTAAATGAACTACCGATATCACCGTGTCGGTATCGATAATTCCATTGGAGCTTGCCACGTCGATCGGAAGGTACATGTCGATACATAGCCGACTCACAACAGGCTATTAGTAGCTAGTGGGCCGACATGCCCATAGAACTGTTTTTTTTAATTCGGTCTATAATTTCTGAAATTCTAAAAAAATGTATAAAAACATATGATCCATATTGTAACTATCATCATAGGCCCAACCCAAAAGGAAATTCCTTTTCACTTTATTTCGCCTACTATTCCATTTTTGTTCGACAAGGTTCAATTGAATGCTGGTATGATGTCGACCATCAATTAGAACTAGAGGGTAACGCGCGCTTTGCCACACCGTTCTTTGATTTTGAAAATAAGTTTATTTTACTTTGAAGGGTTAACATGGCAATTCACATTTCGTTCATAACGAGGGAGTCAAACGTTTTCTAAAATTCGTAACCACTTAGATAAATTGATGAAAAAAATTAAACACATGATTTTTTGTGGAATTTATAATTACTTTTGCATGTTCATGAATACTTTTAAATTTTATGAATATGTTTGAATTTGTGAATATTTTTTAAATTTTGTGAACATTCATAGAAATTGAAAAAAAAAGTTGTTGAATGCTTTTAACTTTTTTTGAAATGTGTGTTAAAAGAATGTTAGTTTCAATGCTATCATGTGGGACCCGCAACCCTACCAGATCCTTATAGTTAAATCCCTGTCAACCAAACATGCCCTATTGAAAACTTGCTCAGGAGACTCGAGGGATGGAGAGGGGATTTTTCATTCTGCTGATACTTTGTCAAAATTCTAAGCAAGACCGCAACAAGAATAAAAAAAACATTTCAATTGGCTGAAAGAGGGACCGATTCGCTTCTTTCATTTCAAGATATTGCTATTAATCCAATTGATCACAACAGAAACTTCTCTCACACGAGAGTCATCAAGTGGGAGGACAAGCCATGCTCGGTTAGGCAACGGAAGAACAGTTGATGATCAACTACACGAATGCTAAATCGAGTAATGCTAAAGGTAGGAAATGGACGCTCGCCTTCCCCGCGCAGTCAGATTGGATTGCTATCAGGATCTGTTTCTTGAATTCGTGTGCAGACCGCAACAATCTCAACTTTCAACTCTGCATCGAGGGAAAAAATAGTATCAGCAAGCGGCCAAATAATGATGTCGTCGGAAAGAATGCAGGTAAGCCAATCACATCTGCCAGCAATGAAAATGTTGGGATGATCTCGGTTCACATGTGCAGACGATTAGGAAACACATATGCCTCCCCATTCTGAAAAAAAAGAATTACTGCAAATATGTTGGGGATGATATTTGATATATGCCCCTTCAAAATTTGGACCAAAAAGCTTCATACTTCATCCAATTAATTAAGTGTATCCAGGAGTACTCTTCAAAACTTTTAAAGTGTACATTTCAATTATTTTATTTAATCTCCATCCGGACCAGAAGATCCGCAACATCACAGTACACTATCGTTACAGACCGCATTTCAATTGTTTTTGGGGCAATGCATATAAAGAAAAGGGGTATATTGTTCTTCAATCACCATTTTCGATGTACTCCAGCACTAATGAGATCTGGAAAGTGCGATAAGATCATAAATTCATGTAGTTGAGAATCTAAACCAGGACTGATGAGCATTATGCCACTTATTACTTCTTCATGTTACCCCTCCACAAATCTGGCCGAGACACACTTCCTCACATCCAAATTTGAATTTTGAATAAGGAAAAAAATGTATGACAAATATGTTGGCCCATCACAAAAATTCATTAGAGTGCAAGAAAGTTAATGCACGCCAATGCAACCCACATATATATTGTTTTAATAAAAAAATAGACTATTACAAACCAGTAAAAATATGCAAAAGACATCTTTTGAAAGAGGCCGGGAGAGTGTTTGCTTCCATTATCTAAACAATATCCAGAAAATATAACAATATAATGTAATAAGCAAATGCATAACCAAAAAATATACATCAGGTATGGTAATGCCAAAGTGAATGGTGGATGGCGTGTAATCCGTGAGAGGCAGCAGATCTGACAACATTGTGCCAGCTGCGAAGGTGGCAGGAGTACCCAACTACCCCTGGTGATGACCCCGGCGCCGGCACAAGTTAGGTGAACGGATTAGGTTGCAAGAGGGTCAGGGTGGCCTGATTCGGTGGGAGAGCGGAGGTTGGGTGGCCAGAGACAATTGCGGGTGGGGCTTGGGTTGGCAGGCAGAAATGGGCTGCCCTCACTGTTGTGGTGTTACGACTTATGACCAGTTCATCATAGGTCTTACCTGGTCACGGATTAAGGTTTGTGACTGGATGAGGGGGTTGCAAACTGGCAAGGGTAAGATGGGCAGGTGGAGTATCCCACGTTCAGTGAGCGACTAGTCAATCTAGAATCTCCTTTCGTGATGTCCAGATGTCATGAGTGCATGAGTACACCTAAGGTAGTGATTGCACACAATACATCAAATGAAAAACAGATAGGTTTCCAGCATGCTGATATGTGACAAGTTAGAACGGAGATAATATACCTTAGATGAGTCCATTAAATTGTTTCCCAGGTTATCATTATCAGCATCTTCGGTGTCAACAATACCAGTATGCTCCTCCTTATTCTCTGTAGCAGCTTCTTCCTGCGTCCAAAAATTACAATAAGCAGAAGAAAACAATTATGTTTATGCAAATGTGAAGGCTGGAGACACCTCACCTTTGATGAATTGTTTTCTAGTCTGACGTTACAAGTGCCCCCCATATCATCTGCACTCTTAGCATGCTCCTGTTTATTATCAATAGCACCTTCTTCCTGCATGCCAAAAGTAAAATAAGCACAAGAAAATAATCATGTTTATGCAAAGGAAGGGTGTAGACACCTTTGATGAATTGTCATCTAGTCTGATGTTACAAGTAGCCCCCATATCATCTGCACTCTTAGCATGCTCCTGTTTATTATCAATAGCACCTTCCTGCATGCCAAACAACAGCTATGTTGTCAGATGGTGCAAGACAAGATTGAACCTCATGTGATCAGTTTGTAAGAGGATTCAGTAATCAAATCTCTGCACCAGTTCGACTGTTTCATACAGAAAGTTTCATGCATGATGTAGATGAGCAACTCAAATCTTAACTATAAAACACTACTAGAACAAAAGAATAAGCTTCCAAGAACGTTTCCCATTTCTTAGCTTAAAATTAGTGCAGCTATAGCTTTGTAATCAAATGTAATGACATATGTGGACTAATAAGAGTCTTGTCAAAGGTGAGCTTCTATAAGATGTCGTTAAATTAATTTTCCTGTTCTCATTGTGTTACTATAAATATGAGAAACCAATGTCAGTACTGACCTCCTGGGCAGCTTTACATAGCTCCTTAGTTGTGTCTTCGGAGTTCAGTGGGTCTATATCATTCGTGTCTTTGGAGTTCAGTGGGTTTATATCATTTGTATCCCCCTGCATAAGATAGTGAAGTTACTCCTTTTAATTACACATATAGAACTACCACAGATAAAAAATTAACCATAAATCATCAATGAGAAAATCATGAAGGCAGCAAAAACTTTGATAAGAAGATACTTCTGTACATCATATTGGATTTTTAACATTTATATCGTTAATTATCACCAATACAGACCTTTTCAGCAGTTCCTGTACCATTCTCTTGCTCGTGAACCTCTCCATCATTGTCATTACTTGGAGTGCCGATCTTCCCTGCATCAACATCCTCCTGAAAGTCACAACCAAATCAGATCATAACCAAGCAACAATCTCATCATCGACTAGTAATCATTTAACAGGTTGTAGACCTTTGCTGCATCCACATCACTCAAGGGGGCGTCATTCATCCTACTATCAACATCCTCCTGCAATCAACAACCAAAGCAGAATAACAAACAGCAACCTCATGATCTCATGAGTGATCAATAAACACTCAACAACTTTGCACACCATTGTTACCTTGCCATCATTCGAGGAGCCTTTCTTCCCCAAAGCAACATCCTCCTGAAATCAATCACCAAACGAGTTTAACTGACCGGCAGTCTCACCAACCTTCAACAACCATCATTCAACAAGACAAGGGTCCACACCTTGGCTGCATCCGTGTGGCCATTCTTCCCAGCATCAACATTCTCCTGCGATCAACAATTAAATCAGACAGAGTACCACTACCAACAAAGTCTGTTCAGAGAGCGATCTGCAGCAACGAATAGCCTGAGAACCTTTGCCTGGTGAGCGGTGGCAGCAGCAGCGGCGGCGCTCTCGGCCTCCCTGGCGAGGAGGGCCTGCCCGAGGGTGCCGCGGGGGTCGACGACGATGCTGGGCAGCCGCTCGATGTCCCAGCCGAGCACGCGGCAGACTGCGGCGGCGAGCGCGCGGTGAGCCCGCGGCCTCCCGACGCGCGTGGCGGCGCGCGCGTGCTGCACGAGGCTGATGCAGTCCTTGAACCTCCTGGCCCGGCCCCTCTTCACTTTCCTCCCCACGCACCCCATGCACAGGAACTCCCCATCCTCGTGGCAACGCTCGTAGTAGCCCCGCAGCGCGGCGTCCTGCTCGAACAGCCCGAGGAAGAACCCCGCCGCGGTGTCCTCGCCGTCCTCCGACTCGGACCCCTCCTCCTCGTCGCCGTCGACGTCGGGGCCGTGCCCGGAGAAGAACTCCTCGGCGGCGCGGAGGGCGGCGCGCTGCGCGAGCGAGGCAGGGGAAGGCTCCTGCGGCGGCGGCCTGGGCGCGGGGGAGGAAGAGGAGGCGTCGGGCCAGGAGGCGGGGGACGTGGGGGCGGGCGGGGAGGGCGCGAGGGCGGCCCAGTCGGGGCCCTCGGGCTCCGCGCGGCTCTCGATCCTGCGGCGCTTCCGCTGACCGGCGCGGGCGACGGTGGCGAGGGTGCCCCCGCCGGGGCCGGGGCCCGGGGCGGGGGTGGGGGCGGGCGGGCCTTGGCGCCAGAGGGAGTGGAGGTAGAGAACCTCCTCGGTGAGGCGGCGCTCGGTGTCGGCGTCGTAATGCGGGAGCGGGGCTGCCTCCTCCTCCTCCCGCCGGGGCGCGCGCCGTCCGGTGCGACGTCGTTCCTCCGGGCGTCGGCGCGTCATCGCGAGCAGCGGTTCCTCCTGACGACGAGCGGGGGGATTCGGGTCGGCGGTTGCGCTATAGGGAGGGAGGGAGTGGGGTGGGGGAAGAAGAAGGAGCGGCGGCGGCGTTTCGATTTGGTTGCGGGAGGGAGATCGGGCGGCGGCGGTTCGGCCGCCGGCTGTATATAGTGCGGTACTTACCACTGAAAAACCATCAAAAGAATATCTCACAGCAAAATGATATTTACAAAAGATACTCCTATGATATTTACACGAATATCTTCTTATTTAATCATAAAGGAAACATGTTCAAATATGGAACATGAAAATGTGACTAAACTGATAAAAGGAAAGAATAGCAAAGACTCGAGAACGAGCGAATCAACCTGTGATTGAGTTAATTAGGTGGATAGTTGTGTCCCCGGCTCATCAGAGTTTAAACCTCAGATTTGAAATTGGTGTTCGCATTTTTCTGAATATATTTTAGCCTTTTCGGTGATGTGCTTTCAGTGGGAGTAGATGTTTCCGTCAAAGACGAGATGGTGATTTCGTTAATATCAAGATGATGTGTCAGCTCAGTATTGCGATGATACTCATAGAGATATGATATGCGTGTGTACGTTCATAAGGCGAGTGTATACTTGTGTATGTGAACGTCTGCGTTATATTGTGTTCTAAAAAAACACTCGAGAACAAAGAAAACAATCCTTTGGAAAGAATTTATCGAGAAGTAGTGAGCTGAAAATCTCGTGTACAATACTGTAAAACTATAGTAAAGATTATTTATGTACTCCCTCCGAACAAAATTACTTGTCTCTCAAATGGATCTATGTATCAATCCGTTCAAACATGTGCATGGTCGGGAAAAAATAAATGACACTCCGCGACCGCTGGACAGATTTTGCCCACCAAGGGAGTGATGAGGGGAGGAGGGCCTTGCCGAGGCGCTTGGGTCCCCGCCCCCTTTGCGCTCGTGAGGGCGGCGCAATAGGGGAGGGGCATTCAATTGGTTTCGGTCCTGTTTCCAACCCTAGATATCGCGGTAAAGAATTGACAACAAGGTTGTTCTAGTGTGTTGCAGATTCTTATCGAAGACTGTATTTTTTTGATGATTCCATGGGAATGGCTAGAAACATGTGAGGTGTATGGCCAACCTAATAAGAAAATTTCTTAATGTTGATGAAGCAGGGTACCATAACACAAAAGATCCTCTTTCTAAAGAGATTCAATTCAAAACTCTTATATGTGCAAGGTCTTCCCTTACTTTGTCAATGTCAATAAATAATTCAAAATACCTCAAATTTCCAAAACATCTCAGAGTCAAATAGCAATGATTCAAAAAAAAACCATTACACTATTTCGAAAAGGCGAGGAATCAGATCGTGTGGATATGGAAAAATACAGATTTTGTTGCTCAATTTAAAATGAGTACAAGAATTCATATTCAATCTCATAAATCACTATAGAATTTTGTTGAAAGTAGTATTCGATGAAAGGCATATGTACAACTTGAGTGGATATCTTTCCTACCTTTCGGATTCAACCTACAATATGGTGTCAAAAAGCCCAAAAAGTGAGTAATTTTAGGGACGCGGACTAATGTAGGCCGAGCTACTGGTTGCTCTTAATCTTGTGCGTTCGTTCACGCCTCGAGATGCATGTGTGTCAGGTCATTGTCCCCTGGTGGAGAAGCTATACTTATGCGCTATGAATAGTAGGCGTATAAGTTTGGCACAAATGTTCACCACAGGCTAAGGCTGGGCCATGCCAAACTTCAGGTTGGCTACGACTCTGTACCACATCTCATCCCATTAACCATTTCTTTCCCCGACTCCCCTCCTACCTCTAACCACGCCTCGTCCGTTCCTCCCAAACCTGGAGATTCAACGCCATGGAAGGACAAGCAGATTACCAAGAATCCTTGCGTAGCAGGTAAGGAAATCCGAACAAACCATTCTCTCCTCCCCCCATATCAGTCTGGTTTGCTGAACTTCTTTTTTTTTGGTGATCCAACAGGATGCATTTTCTAGATCCGTGGCCAATATGTGTCGAGCGGCCGACTTATCCGCAGCCATCTCCGGTGGTCAGGCCGGCGGATTCTCAAGCTTCAGCGAGTGTGGCGGGAGCAGCGATAGGAGGAGAGGAGACGACGGCTTGTTCGAGAACGGCGGTCGATTTGATCCAATCCCCCGTGGAGAAGAACAATTCCATGGATCATCTGAAGCTACGAGCGGGTGGACCAGGAGGTATTCTTTCCGGCTGGAACACATCCATCAATTGTTGCTTCGATCTCATGTTTATTGTCCGCACGCCATCTGTTTATGATGAAGATATGAGATTAAGTTCAACCATGTTGACGAACAGCCTGACTTGCCATTAGCAACCCCCCAACAGTGTCTACAAATTCGGATGCCACTAGCAGATGGACCAAGAGGTTTGTATTTTCCTATCTGCATCTCCAATCGGCTATTTTTCTCTTCGAAATCAAGCATTTTTCCCCGGGATTCAAATTCGGATGAGTGTTCCTTTGTTTCTGGATACTGTAATTCAAAGATTCCCTAAATTGCATAACTGCATCAGATCCAAAAATTTGAAGGAGAAAAATAGGTTTTAGCGGCACACTTGGTTCTGAATTATTAACATGCAGCTTTTGTTTTCATTTGACACATGTATCCCGTTTTCGATCTTGTTTTCCAGAATTAGATGTGCCCTCGGAGGCGGTAAATTTTAAGTGTTTAAGTGGTCAAAATGCCTGCAGTTTAAGTGTTTTGGGGGAATACCAACTTGAACTAAAGAGTATTGTCGTGTTTTACCAAGATGTTCGCGCTATTTTTTGAACTAGCATTATTAGGTTAGCCATAGTTTTTGAATAGTAGCATTATAGCACAAAAATAATTTATTTTAATTTTTCCTTTATTTTCATTTTTTTTTCCAAGTAAGCTCGCTCAAAATTGTTATAGCTTAACATGCAGGTGTGCTTCAAAGAGAAAATAGTAATTACATAGCCTGGCAGCGGGAACAATACCTGCATTTTTCAGTGTTGTGATGACAACACAAAATTGCATCAAAGAAATCTGTCCTGCTTTTTCTAAGATAAACTGGTTTTGTTCCAGCACACCATACTCGTGTCTCTGCTCCTTGCCGATCTTGCTGGAAAAAAAACTGTGCATTGTTCTTTTCAGAGTAAGCGTCAGATTTATATTTTTATGAATTGTTTGCTAATGTAAAAATATCTATCCTTGAACTTCCATACAAAACAACGATCAGTTCTGCAAGTATCAATTTGATTTTTTTCACTGAACTATTCCATGTATCATGTTTCTGTACTTTAATGCAGAGATAATTTTGGCATTGAAAAATGCTTGTTACGTGTATTTTAAAAACTCCGTACTGAACATTCCATGGTGCGGATTGGCAAAGCGCCTCTAGAGCGAGAATTCAATCCAAGCAGGAAAATGCCAAATTGTTCAAAATGTGGAGTTCTTGGTTATCAAAATAATGCTTGTGGCAAACCTGCTGAGCCTTTGCAGCCAAATTTCTTGTAATTCCAGCATATCGAAATATCTCCTGTTTTATTGTTCTACGTCCATGTGATTTGGTACTTTGCTTAGGAGTACTTCGTATTTGTTGTGATCATTTTGCTGGACTGGCCATTTTGGTTTGCTTTTCCCCAGTTCCTTACTGGCCAGATTATTCATATTTCAATTTTGTTTATTCAATTTCTTCATGTTCATTTTGTTCATTTAATTTCTTCATGGTAGTGTTGTTGTTGGAAACATCAATTTAACTTACATTTTGTAAAGTTATATGACATTGATTGGGATTGTTGAGTGGGGGAAATTGTGGCTGAGTGGCGTCATGGTGCAGGATGAAAATGAGGACACATTCAAATGGGTGTTCCGTGAATTCATTAGTGAGAAGCTCCCCTGGACAATACTAATAGGTGAAGATTTACTTTCTGCAAAATATGTGATCTTGATAGCGTGGTTTTACTAGTAGAAGCTGGTTTCAAAGAAAAATCTCATGTCTTTCCTTTTTATATCCACTTTTGCAGATCAGGCTGAATTTTCTGTGGTGATGCCTTTCCCAAACTCGCGAGCAATTTAGCTCCACTTGTTAGATGTTGAACTTGCAAACTGTTTAGTCATTCATTCAATAACTGGTATCAACATTCATGTTTTTCTCTATATTCAAAAAACGATCAGCATTTGTTCTGATGCTTTATTATTCGCAACGGGTATTTGTTGATGAGACCTGGCTAGTCTAGGTGTTCTAATATTTAGATATTGGATGCTAATTACCTTGTGCTTTCAATGTGTGGATGTGGGATAGTTGTTTTTGCATTAATTTTGGTGTGTTACTCATCATGACTTTTGATTCGAGATTACTCTGTTTGCAAAGCATGTGTGGTGTGCTGATTAGACATGGCAATATCATCACACCGTCGGTTGCTTCCTCTTTAACATTGGCAACAGAGGGGCGCGCTGAGAGGTATCGTGCTTTATTTAGATGCAACAAACATGGTTGAGGTTTGACGTTATGGGTTAGTTTTCTTTGGAGAGATGACTAATATGAATTGTTGCTTAAAATTACTGCTAGTCTCCGGAATTACGTTGGAAAAGCTAGAAAATTGCAAATCAGAAGGTTAGACAGACCCAGAACTTCCGCCGCTGTTATGATGAATGGTTCGTTGCTTCAGTAATTATGATGGCGACTTGACCACACTGTAACACTGTTGACGCAACGCCTGGCATGTTCCAGATTCCAACCTACTTTTTGGCACGTCGTGGTGACAGATAAAGTACTGTACGATTTTTTATTCAAAACGTGCAGGACAGTTGCTTAGTCCATGGATATGCAGCGTGGGTGGGTAGATCAAATTGATTAGTTTAGCACTAGTGTGATACTGTAACTGATTTTTGCGTTTGTACCGTATAGTTTAAACATAGATATTCCTCCTAATTATTTAATTTACTCAAGCGTAGTGAATATTAGATTTGTGTGATGTGTGTGATTACCATGTCAAAAAGAAAAACATTATGTGTGGTTTTATTAGATGTGTTTTCTGATCAGGTTGTGTTAACTAAATTTGAAAAAAAAATCTGAGTGCTAGATTCATGCTTGGTCGGTTGAATTTGTGTTACGTTCGCCTCCAATATACACCAGCGACATTGTGCTAATTCATGCGTTGTCCAGTTGGATTTGTGCTAATTAACACGTACGGGGCCAAACTACTACCTGAGCAATGCCTCGGATTCTGTTTATAGAGGAGCATGCGTATGCATGTCCTGCGCAGCTCCGCCACCACGTACTGTGCCGCGGACCTCTTGGCTAGATTCTGCACCTAACACTAGCCTTGCAGTCAAATCGAATACATGGAGGGACAAGCTCTACGGGGGGACAGTATGCGTAAGCGTGGGAATGGTCTGGTTGGTCTGCAACCATAGTTTCAATCTGGTTTTTCGTAGTGGGCAGGTTTGGTTTGGTTGAAATGGGCTGAGTCCCTATTTGTAACTAGATGATACTGCGGGAATTTTTCAGAGAAAAAATATAAGAAAATGGTTTTTTGAAACATGAGAAAAGTTATTAAGTGTAGTATAATTTGATTATAAATTCTCTTTTGAAATCAATACTGTTTAGAGCAAAAATGTAAGAATTTTGATTAAAATCGAAAAAAATGAGTATGATTTTTGTTTTGTTAATTTATTGGCTTGATAATATATGGTGAGAGACAATATGAAATGAAAATAATGTTGAGTAGAGATAGTGGAGACATCTCCACCGTTGGCTAATGCTAAAGCAATAATATCAATTATAGATGTGCATAGAAAAATAAAATATGAGATAACTCATAATTTATGAGGCTAAATGCATAAAAAGTTATTATTTATTTAGGTTGCATGTGCATGCATAGTTAGTAGATTTTTTTGCATGGTGGACCTACTTGATGATGTGGATAGTTTGCATGTCAAGATAGATAGGTTAGTGGGGATGAACTATTTAAATATTATAGATTTGGTTTAGTGCGGGCTTTAGTAATTAATAGATTGGATTGGTTTGGACTGGACTAAAATAAATCGGTGTCAAACCGTTTCAATCGCGTGGCTGCGTGAGGTCAGCCGCCGCCGTCGCAGCCGGCCTCTGCAGCTTCCTCCGCCGGCTGCTGCCTTCACAGGCCGTCGCAACCGGCCGCCATTGCCGTCGCAGCCGGCCTCTGCATCTTCCTCCGCCGGCCGCTGCCTTCGCAGGCCGTCGCAACTCGCAACCGGCCGCCGTTGCCGTCGCAGCCGGCCTCTGCTGCTTGCTCCGCCGTCCGCCGCCCCCCCGCTGCAGCCGCCCCCCGCTACAGCCGTCGCCGCTGTCCGCTGCCGTCACAGCCGGCCTCCGCTGTTTCTTTCGCCGGTCGCCGTACGTGTCCATGTGTTCAGTTATAGAAACAGGCTATTCACTTGCGTATGTGCACCTGTCCATGGTCTCAAACTTTGGGTTCAAACCGATTCTAGTGAATGGATTAGATTGGTGTGGCTTCAAAACATGAGCAGTTCAATTTGGTTTGGATCGTAGCACGTATAGTTTGGGTTAGTCTGGTTTGATGCGTGAATTTGTACATGAATGGTTCGGTCTGGCTTTGGTTTGGATTACAAACTATTCCCAGGCTTGTATGCGCAAATACTGGGATGACTCTGATCCACATGCAGTATCAACGGGCACGATACCGAGCAACCAGTGGCTCGGCCTACAACAGGCATTTTCGGTAATTTTAGCCCTTATAAAAAAATGGAATTTAAAACCTCTTTCATGCTATGTCACGTTAAGGTAGTGCAGAAAGAAAACTTCAACTTTTTATAATAGGTTAGTTACCGTATTATTAAAGGCGAAATAACTTTTGCTTATCAAATTATCTATCAAGCCGTGAAACAGATTCAACAAAAAAACAAAAACAAATTCACTATTAGTAGATTTGACAAAAGACAGAAACAAATCCACTATTAGTAGATTTGACAAAAGACAGAAACAAGTACTCTCAGAGTCAATTTTCACCGTGTAGGATTTATGTTAAGAGCTAGAGTATTTCTGGTCCATAGTCGTCAAATTTGTGAAATATAAGTTACATGCGAAATGAAAAGTGCAATTAATGTGATATGAAATAAATCTCATGATGTGAAAAATTGAAAGTTTCATTGTTAATAATTCACTTTTATTTCAGAAAATTCAACTTTAATTTCATAAATTTGACATCCTGGGCTAAGAGTGGGCAGCTTCTGGGAATAGGTCGTTGATTCTACAAAGAGGCCCTAAGTAAGCCAATGACAGTCACTCAATGTCAGCCAATCTGCTCCAGGTGCAGAGCAGCAAGACCAAATTCAGAACAAAGATGGCGTAGACAAACAAATTTAAATGAAAATTCAATGAAAACATCTATAACATCATCAGTCTACAGCCACACTGCCATAACAGTTGTTCAGGAACGTCAGCAGGTCTCAAATGAGATCCCTAACGTCGGAGACAAACAAGCCCAAGTTTATAAGTCACGGTTCACAGCCTTGGAAACATGCCCTCTTAACTTGGATTGTATAACACATCAGGTTGACGCAGAAGGGGCATCGGCCATCTCTTGTTCGACGGGAGCCGCCTGAACTGGGTAATAGTGGTAGTGCAGCTCTCCAACATCATCTCCGGAGAGCTTCTTCCATCCATCAGGGCCGACGTAGTAGACTGAAATCGAAACAAACTGGTAATGTGAGCCATAATGTAAACCAAGGCGGGAGCAGATGATCAAGAGGGAATCCATGTTGTAACATAAGTGCCCCCGTCCTAGAAGGTATCAAGAATTAATTTCATAAGTACTCCCTCCGTAAACTTTTATAAGACGTTTTAGATCACTGTTTTAGTAACCTAAAATGTCTTATAAAACTTTAAAGAGGTTATACTACGAAATACATAAGTGCAGCCTATCAAGAATGGGCCAAGGTTTCAGCATTGCTTGTTCAGTACTTGATTAGATCATGGATGCAATGCAACATAAACATATTGACCAAGTCAGCTTGGTTAAAAATTGTAATGATAACAGTATGCCCAGATTATACTGTTGAAGGTAGTTTGCTGTTATTGCCAAGAGAACAAAAAATGCTAGGTCTTATATGGAACTAGCCAGTATAGCAACACAAGTAGACAGATATGCGAAACAAAGTAATGTACTCCCTCCGATCCAAATTAATTGACGCACACTTAGTACAACTTTGTACTAAAGTTATACTAAGTGTGTGTCGATTAATATGGATCGGAGGGAGTACAGAATTCTAAAACAATTATCAGCATAAATACTACTAAGAAAGAAAAAACATACCACTAACACAGCCACCACTAGCTCCGTCACGGAATGTTGCATGATATATAGCCCGTCGTGCTAACTCAGCAGCTTCTTCAACTGACATGTTGAATTTGTAACTGAAATGTGAAGCACAAACATAAGGGCATGCAGCTCCAAAATAATACGAGCAGTGAGCAAAGCAACGTAGTAGAGGTATAAACCTACCCCTCATCCAAGATACCATAAGCATATAGAGACCCCGAACCAACAGAGAACCGGGTTCCCTTGAGCCTTGCACCCTCACTATCAACATAGTACAAGCCTGGACCCTAGATCAAGAACAGATCAGTTAAGCATAGACCTACATAGAGCTTATCGAAACTAAATATGTCAAAGGGACACTCACAGTTTCATCAAATCCAGCAATCATTGTACCGATTGAAAGTCCCATCCCACGGTACGAATAAAGGATATTAGCCAAAGTCTTTGAAGAACCAGCAATAGAGATCCTTCGCTTGTTTGCGAGCTCATGGAGCCGGCACTGAAAGAAGAATATATTGTAAGTCCTACTATGCAAAGATGAGATGCAAGTAGACAAGCAGGTGATATTTTACCTTGACCCCCAAGTTTCTATGCCAGAACTGGCAATCCGCAGCCCCTCCAGCCATGGTTCCCAGCATGTAGGGATTAATCTCGATGATTTTCCTCACAGTTTGCGAAGCTGCAGGAAAAGAATCATGCTATCATGTAAAGCAGAAATGCATTCTGATGAATATTTGAAGTGATAGTCCTTGGATCAAGCAAAAGCCCTCGACAACAACAGATAGTCTTTCAGAAATTCTTCTTAATGATAACAAACATGCAAGGGAAAGTTTACAGAAAAACAGTGCTTGTGCAACAATAGACACTATACAATAATCTCAGCTTTCTATCGTTTTTCTAAAAACGCAAAGGACCCAAATTAGTATGCACAAATGATGGATCTTCAAATAAGGTTTGAAATCAATGGTAAGCATTAGCAAAACTAACAAAAAAATTGTGTAGCACCTACATCACATTGATTCACCAACACTATCATTAAATATTCTCAGAGCTCACCGATTCCACTACAGAGTACATCTCTTCTTAGTTCCTACAGATACTAATTAGCATCTGTACTCAACCAGTATCTTTGTATCCATCACGTAATCCAAATCAATCGCGCTAGCCAATGTGATAATGGCACTGCACTTGGCAGCTCAACTGTTGTGAGGTTGTGGCCTGATTTATTTGTTGTGCACTAGAGCCTAAGCATAAGTTCTTCACACCCTACTAGTAAAAATCAGTGCCCTGAATTACCAGATACGAAAACCTACACCCAAGTACACACCCCAACATTGCTAACCACCAAAGTGTCCTCCCAGATAAAATCGAGGGGCAACGGAACCAGATTCCGCGAGGAGATCTACACATCCATACCCTAAATCTCACATCCACGACAGCAAATCGACACCCGCGCCACCAAACCCTAGCAGCGGAACGCAGGCCCAGGGAACTCACATATGTAGCCGCCCATGCTGGCCCTGGAGTCGGCGGCGACGATGACGCCCTTGTCGAAGATGAAGGAGAGCGTGGTGGTCCCCTTCTTGTTCTTCACCATGTCCTTGGTCGCCTTCTGGAACCCATCGAACTGCCACCGGGAAAAACAACAACAACATCAGCAAAATCAGCGGCGCGAACGGATCAGAGGGCGGCGGATCGGGGCGAGGGAAAAGGGGATCGGGGGCGGCTCGGCTCACGCACGTCGTTGCAGGTGGGGAACTCGAGGGCGAGCTGGTCGGCGGCGTCGGCGGAGAAGAGGCCGCCGAAGTCGTCGCTGCCGGCGGTGGCGGCGCCGAAGTGGTTCTCGAGGGCGGAGAAGTTGGGAATCATCGCGTCGACGGCGGTGGATGTGTATCGGCGGAGACGATGAAGGAAGTGAGAGCTTTTCCTCTGTTTCGACCCTCGGATTTTTCCTCTTCTTCCTTTTCTTTCTTGCGGCCTAAGAAGAAGAAGAGCAGAGGCCTTGTCCCGTCGTGGCGACAGGTTGGGCCGGGCTGAGCGCCCGACTTCTTTCTTGTATGGAAAAACTTTCCGTGGATCTCTCTCTCTGGACTCGCTTTATGCTGAGACCCGAATCAGCCCAATTCGTTTCCTTCTCTCTTTCCACTACAAAAACAACCCATGAGAAATATCTTGTCTTCAAGCAGTTTCTCAAGATGATTCTAAAAAAAAGATCAAGGAAATATTTTCTTTGTGCCACAAAAAAACTACAAAATATCTTCTCTTCTCACGATCAAGATTCATGCATGAAAAGTTTTACATGAATTTCTACCGTGCATTGCTACTTCAAGAAGTTGCCTGATGCACACCGGAGGTTGCGAGGACATTATGTGTACTATATTCAAGTGCACAAAGACAACTGAGATCTAGAGGTGTTTGAAACTAGATGTAAGCGCACAAGTGTTGATCCTAGCTGAAATGTGGTATATATGGTGGGAAAGAAAGTTCGAATAGAAGAATTCATGCATATAGAGGAAATATGGGTCAAGCTTGCAGGGTTGTGTAAAGCTTAGCATTGATGCGAAGTTCCAGCCACGTGATCTTCAAGGAGCTATCGGAGGTATTTTATGGGACAATAAAGGTGGGATCGTAGCAGCCTTAAATGAGAAACTTGAGTATGTGTTAATGTAACTACTGCATAAACATAAGCCCTGATGGATGAATTACGTACTTATGACACAACTGCGGATTAGTAAGTTGATTGTTGAATCATATTGTGTGGAGGTGATCGACACGATGAATGATGGAGGCTTCACGACATGAGGAATGGCTGCAATATATGTTGATTGTAATGTCTTATCCCTCGGTTATGCTTCGGTCTCTTTCGCCCTAGGGAGGTAAATGACCTCTCATGAAATTTGCTAGGCTAGAGGCCTCGACACCTTCATCGTGCTTAAAGGAGCCTTTACCGTCGATCGTAAGATGGCTGGTGGGTGGTGTAACTGTGTTTTGATTTAATAAAGTTATCAAACTTTTTTTAAAATATTCTCTTTTACAAAACGTTGGGAGGATGCCAAAGAACCCAAACTCGATAAGCATCAAGGTACATTTTACATGAGACCCAACAGTAAAATAAATTTATAATCGAATCGAAACATTATGCAAACAAGACCTCAAAAGACGAAGCTATAAGGCAATCTAATCTTGGACACAAACTTTAGCAATTGCATGAGCTCATCAGGGACGGAAACACTTGGGTGGAGGGTGGCTACAACATCGTCGAAGTCTTTACATGTAGACGTTGCAAAGATCAGATTGACGCCACTAAAGCACATATTATTTTTGGCATGGTAGCCTGGAGTGCCACAACTTTGCTTGGTCGACATTCGACTAGGAGATTCTACAACCCATCTTCGATAGAAAGAGGGACAAAAAGATGCATTCTAAGGACTAGCAATGTTAGTTCGTCGACCGCATGAGCTACCCCCATTTATATCCTTCCTCCGTCCACCAAGGCAAGAAAAAAGTAAGGAGAAATGAACTAGCTACCAAATCCAAGGATCCAACTTATTAAAGGGCCACCCTCTAGCTCTTGTCAATGGAGTGTTGCAAGGAGAAGGGGAAGCATCACCTAACTCTGGTCGTCGCCTTCAAGTGCCAGAAGCTCCTTGACCAACCTAGCGCCAAACATTGACATATAGCCAAATATTGGCAGAGGGGCGCAAACCCTAGAAGCATAGAACCCATCATACGACTACTATGTAGAAAATGCCACTCTCCTCTTCAATCCCAACTCCGATCCACAAGACCGACGTTGGAAGAGGGGAGAGAAGGTAAAAATCTAAAGTGATTAAGGTGGGGAAGGAAAGAGAGAGAACGTGAGAGGTCAATATGGCTGCCTTAACAAACCTTTTTGAAATCAACTTTAAACCCTTAATTTTGTAGAGGTTCGACGGTCTGAACCCGAAGTCAAAATACATGTTGTTCAAAGCATAATATATTGAATTCCGGTCAAAATCAAACCATGTAGTTGTTTGTTGCACGGTAATTAAAGGATTCTTTTTTGGTCCAGTAGCGCATTGTGTTTTTTCATAAATTCAACAAGTGTTTGGGAGTTTTTAAAGATGTCCGTGCATTTAAAAAGGAATTTGCACATAAAAAACTAAATTTTTGAAAATGTTCGCACTAATTTTTTTTAAAATGTTTGCATTAAATAAATTCTTTAAAAATGTTTTCAAATATTGATGATGTGGCACTTAAGTTTTATAATATGTTTATGAATTTTGTTCACACTTATCATTTTTTCAAAAGTTCAAAAAAATTTAGGGAATTCTAAAAAATATGCACATATAAAAAATGTTCGCAATTGAATTTTTTAATCATATGTGCACTATTTTTAAAAAATATTGTAAAAATGTTCACGCATTTAAAAAAGTGTCCATATTCTAAAACATTCGTTAAAGAACGTTTTCAAAGATCGATCTTGTTTCTTATATTTTTCCAAAAAATTTAACAATTAAATTTTGTTTGCACTTTTTTTCATAAATTCAAAAAAGAATCGAGAATTTGAAAAATGTTATTAAAATTTATAATAATTTCTCTTTTAAAAATTATTTGTATATTAAAACTTGTTTGCAAAAATGACTACAAATCTTAACGCTACGGCCTGTAATTTTAAAAAGTTATTCTTAAAAATGAGTTTGAAAAAGTGCAAACACTTTGCATCTGGTGGGCCGGCCCAACCGGGTTTGCAGCCAACAATTTATGAGTTACTTTTTTTCTCTGAAAAAACAGGTTCAACGTTTGATTTAAGCCCGGATTCAATAGTTCGAAGTGCAAACAACAATGATGTTCGCTTTGGGGGTTCAAATCTCTGAACCTCTATGAATTCAGGGTTTGAAATTGTCATTTTTTCAAATAAGTTCCCAAGAAGCTCTAAAGAAAACAATGTACTATCATCATTTTCTGAGGTCTTAGATTTGATTTATTTTTTGACAGGAGGTCTTTCATTTGATTTTATTTTCCGTTTGAGAGACAAAACGATCTCCAAGTCAACAGCATAATTAAAATACGCAATACGGTACTCATTTCAAGCACATGGAAATTTCACACGACTGAATTATCTCCCACCGAAACAGTAAATGGCACACGAGGCCACATCTGAAAATCTCTTAGACCGGCACGCATAATACATCGTTCAAAAGTGCACATCACGAACTGAGCACAGAAGCTAACCCAAATAACCAATACAGTGTACGCAAACTAGACATCAAGCTCTTCATATATTCTCACAAAGAAGATTGCAGCCCGCCGCATCTCTTCCACCTTCCAAGTTTTTCGCAACCCTGAAACGGAAAGCATGTGAAAGATCAAAGACATCAGCAGAAGGGACCATAGCTCCAACATAGATGCCGATAAGAGGAGCGTTTCCCAAGATAACTCAATATAATATGAGAAACAGCGGTAGCGTACAAGATGTACCTTGCGCGGTTTAATAGCTAGCTCATTATCTTCCATACAAATAGCTTTGAAACCCAGCGGTTCCAGCACCTTCTGATAGCTGCAGTTTCACAAAAGAATAGTTATCAGGTCAATAATGAAGAAGACGGGATAAGATTTCAATTTCTGTCCTACACAAAGCTGCGTCATCACCGAGAAAACCCCAAGCTTTTCAACTGGAAATTAATTCTTTCACGATAGCAACAGGACATTGCATACTTACTCAGCAACTGTATTATTGTATGGTGGCCCCCCTTCTTGATCACTGATCTGTAAGACGAAATATTATATGCAGTGCCCTCCAGTTGTGAACAAAATAATGCAATGGAGACCGAAGAAGCCGGTCACATTCATGCACCCATCCAGATTCATTTTAGTGTTAACTACTGATTTAATATGTGCATCAACTCCCCCTTGTTTCAATCAAGGATGTACATTGGAGTAAGCACCTGGATTTCTTTTCCTGTTTTCTATTAGAGCACTGACTGTCTGTCTGACTCTAAAGGGCCGAAGCAAGATATATTGGAGCAATAGCGTGGGAGATTTTAGCATGTCTTTATCCATTGTCAGCATTAGCTTTACAAGGGTAAGCATACTGATTCTTTTGAAGGCTGTCATGCACCAAAGGTCATGAAAACATGTGGCTACATAAGGTTAGGAAATGAGGAAACAACGATAAGATGGCTGGTGGATTTGCGCGTCAAGCAAGGTCCCGCTGTTTTACACCAAACTATGGACCCCAGATTAATCAATTCATCCAATGCCCTTTATGTATTGTTGCATGTTAAAGTTCTCCGGAACAGAGGCCGAGGAAACTAGACAGGTAATTACTCATAAGAATTTGGCTGTACTAAGATACCTAGATTCTATTTGCTTTCTTCAGAGTTCAGAACTTGCAGTTGTAGTTGCTGTAACTTCAGTAGTGAGTTCCAGTTGATACATATGTCTACTTTGTTAACTCATGAACCTTAATAGCAGGGCAGAGATACCACCACAATCGTCCATGATTAGGCTATTCTTATAAGATAAAACAACTTAGAAAACCTTAAAGGTAAATCAAATGGTTCACATTTTTAGAATTCAGTTTAGTACTGTATATCATAACATCATATGAGAAGTAGAATAACATCTCCAATCCAAAAATAAACAGGAAGCATAGAGAGATTCTGTTCTCACTAAATATATCAAGGTGATAAGCTCTCCATCTGGTTTTAGAAGGCGACTAACTGTCTCTGCCCAAGCCAGCCTTAAGCTCGGATCAAGTGCACAAAAGAACCTGTGTGGATTAATAAAGGTGATCTAAACTGCCTCCAGAACAACAAATAAGCAAGATAAATTGACACGTACGTATAATCGAAAATGAGGTCAAATGGTTCACTTGGTCTCCACTTGAAGAAATCAGCAACCAGAAAAGTAAACCAATCTGCATTTGGCAAAGATGATGACCACTGGTACACAAACAGGAAAAAATATCAAATAGGTATAAGTTTTAGCACCATAAAGGGTCTTACCTACAATAACAAAAAAAATAAAAGAAAAACGGTAAAGTACATTATATTTATCCTAGTTATGGTTATTATAATAGTTTTGAAATTTCAATAGAATGGGCCACAAACACGGACACCAATTTAACACAGATATCAAGAGCTGGGTTCAGTTGCCATTATGATCAATACTGCATCAAAATTCATGAGTACAGATGTTAAATGTAACAAATACTGGTGGCATATATATAGTTAGTTGCCTTCTATAATTAGCTTCACAAGTTTTTTTTTTCCATTTTGATGAAAATTTACCCTGTGACATAAATCAAACATAACCACACTCTAATGAGCAGATAAGCTTTTGCTTCCAAGAAAGATTGTTAATCTTTTCCAGCACAAAATTGACCTGAACTGAACCACTTACAAAACAACTACTAGTATTTTTTCAGATAGAAGGGAATGGATAGAGATCATTATATAAGATATAAAGCAGGCCAAATTATCATTCTGCAAACACAAAAGTACCAAGAAAGACATTAAAGAAGCAACTAGCACTGTGTTATAAGCTTACCTTAGCTGATAATCAAGCTCTTACTCAGCTACATCTCACCTGCTTAGCCTTCTCAGTAGCTATATTAGAAATCTCTAAGCCAACGACAAATCGCTCAGGACTTGCCAGAGCGACCACATCATATCCCTATTATGCAGCAGCTCAATCAGAAAATATCGATGAAAAGGTGGTGCAAGGGGAAATTATAGCAGAACCCTCAAAAATATATAGAATCTCCACAATTGCTCTTTGTGTAAGTAAATCTGATATGGCTAAAAAGTACTATATCACATTATTAGTAAACTGTTTTCTTAGCAAGAAACATGGGATTACCAATGGATGAAAAGATGAATGAAAAGTACAAGGTAATAACATCAGTGTTCTGATGAAAGCAGAAAGATAAATGGCCGCTGTTTAACTTACCATGCCGCATCCCGGGACCAAGGCTCTTCCTTTCGGAAGAGTTCCAGATTTAACGAGATGCTCGATGATAGGCGTTGGCTTCCCCAAATCCCACGGGGTTATGCCTGACTCCCAGGACTTCTCCCAGCCATCTTATCAACATCAGCAAAGAAAAGGCGACCATAAATCAGTAAATCACGGAGATTACTCCAGATTATAGAAAGACAAATACAGTATCGAACAAATCAATTAAATCAAGCAAACGGTATGAGGCACCATGACACGTACAGCTGACAGCAACTGTCCCGCGGCATTCAGCATTTCTCTGCTTCGAAGTGATCTATCTACTCTATCCATCCCAATCATACCATTCCTTTGCCCTCTAGTGAAACCCCATCCAATCACGTTCTTGGACAGTGTAGTGGTTTCGGAGAACAACTAGCTGGACCTTGCTGTTTTCTTCTTCTTCATCATAATTCCTTCATTGATCTACTGACTCCCTCCGCAACAAAAATGTAAGACGTTTTTTTATGCCCTATGCAAAGCCAAAAACGTATTTCTGAAAACGTTGATCTGCAAAACGGCCTGCGATTTGATTCTGTCCTCGGAAGGAAAGGTCACACAAGTCTCCGCAACCATATCTTAATCCACCCATTTCCCGGCTACCAGACACACATAGGTCATCGCGTCCAACCAACTAGCCGCTGAAAATTGCCCAACTACTCGTCTCCTCGCCGCGATCCACCCCACACACAGCTAGCTGGTCTCGCCAACCACCACCAGGTACGAACGAGATCGGCCGACCTCGACCTGGACGAGGACGAGAAACCACCCCATTCATTCGACTAAACTCCCCCACCCACCCAACAGCGACCCGCAGCAACCAACCAACCAACCAATCAATCCAAGGATCGAGTCGAGTCGAGCTCGCTCACCTGCCGCGTCGCCGCCGCCCCGGAAGATCTCCCGCAGCCTCCCCACCGTCGGGTTCCCGCCCGGGTCCCTCGCCCCCGCACCCGCCGACGAGGACCCCATCGCCGCCGCCCGCGCGCCCGAGACGACGTGTCGAAGCAGCCTCAGCGCGCTGTCGAGCCGAGAGCGAGCGAGAGGTGAGGTGGAATGGTTCGCGCTTTGCGGCGACAAAAGCGGGGAAGAAAAACAAAACAATAGGGGAAGGAGGAGTACCAAGGGGATAAGAGGATAAAACCGGTGAAGAAAAAAGCCGGGGGGAGAGAGAGAGAAAAGGAAAGCGGGCGCGGAGCTGTCGAGTATATCACTTCCCTGTGCACGCCTCCTCCCTCCCCCACCCCCAAATCCGTCCCCCCACCCCCACCAGCGGCGACGAGCCTCCGCGGCCGGAGCAGAGGGACGAGGAGGTGCTTGCGACCCTCGCGCATGGCGGAGGCGGAGGCGGCGATGGGGGCGTCGGCGCTGATGGACCTGCCGGAGCCGCTGCTGCTGCTGATCCTGGCCTTCCTGGACGACCCGAGGGCGCGGCACAGCGCATCCATGGCCTGCCGGAGGATGCTGGCGGCGGAGCGGGCGACGCGGGCGGCGATGTCCCTGCGAGGGGACCCGAGGACGGCCGAGTTCCTCCTCCTCCCCACCCCGGAGTTCTGCTTCCCGGGTCTCGAGCGGCTCGACCTCTCCCTCGCCTCGCCCTGGGGCCACCCGCTGCTCTCCTCCGCGGCGCGCGTCGCGGGGGCCCCCTCCTCCTCCTCCTCCGGCTACAACCTGCTCTCCCCCGCCGACATCGCCGAGCGCAACGCCTTCGTCGCCGCCCGCCTCGCCGCCTACTTCCCCCGCGTCTCCCACCTCGCCGTCTACTGCCGCGACCCATCCACGCTGGCGAACCTCGCGCCCTGCTGGCGGGACACCCTCCGCGCCGTCAAGCTCGTGCGCTGGCACCAGCGCCCGCTCGACCTCCCCGGCGGCGCGGATCTCGACCCGCTCCTCGCGGCATGCCCCGCGCTCACCACGCTCGACCTATCAGAGTTCTACTGCTGGACGGAGGACATCCTCCCGGCGCTCCACGCGCACCCGGCCGCCGCCGCCGCCCTCACCGACCTCGACCTCGGCCTCGCCGGCGCCTCCAACGGCTTCCACGCCTCCGAGCTCGGGGCCATCGCTGCCGCCTGCCCCGGCCTACGGAGGCTCGTCGCGCCATGCGTGTTCAACCCCCGCTACGTCGACTCCGTCGGCGACGACGCGCTGCTCTCGCTCGCCTCCAGCTGCCCCCGGCTCACGGTCCTGCGCCTCAGCGAGCCCTTCGAGCCGGCGTCCACCACCCAGCGGGAGCAGGCGGGCATTACCGCCGTGGGGCTCATCGCCTTCTTTGCTGCGCTCCCTGCGCTGGAGGACCTCATGCTCGACCTCCAGCACAATGTGCTCGAGTCAGCTCCGGCCATGGAGGCGCTCGCGCGCCGGTGCCCCCGGATCAAGGTCTTGACGCTGGGGTGCTTCCAGGGGCTGTGCAAGGCAGCTTGGCTGCATCTGGACGGCGTCGCCGTGTGCGGTGGACTGGAGTCGCTCTGCATCAAGCACTGCGAGGATCTCACTGACGCCAGCCTTGCGGCGATCGGCCGTGGGTGTGGGAGGCTTGCCAGGTTCGCCATCCAAGGATGTGACCTTGTCACGGCAGCTGGGCTCAGGAAGCTAGCTGCGGCGCGCCGGCATACGCTCAAGGAGGTCAGCGTGCTGCACTGCCGGTTTCTACACACTGCGGCGTGCCTCTCTGCTCTGAATCCAATCCGTGATCGGATCGAGAGCCTTGAGATCAACTGTCAGTGGGAGGAAGTTGAGCAACCCGGCTGTGCGGCCAACGGCACAAATGGCTGCTGCGATCATGAGGATGACGATGAAATGTCGTCGCACGAGTCAGCGTCCAAGAAGCGAAGGTGTATGGAAGAAATGGATAATTATGACAGCTGGGAGATGCTGCGCTCACTCACCCTTTGGTTCGCTGCCGGGCAGCTGCTCTCGCCGCTCATTTCTGCCGGGCTCGATAGCTGCCCTGTGCTCGAGAAGATCTCAATCAAGGTGGAGGGTGATCTCCGGACATGTTCGCGTCCATTTCACAGGTCAGTTTTCGGCTTAAGCGACCTTGGAGCCTTCCAGGCATTATCCAAGATGAAGTTGGACCTCAGCGAGGCAGTCGGTTATGCACTCACCGCGCCGACGGGGCACATGGATCTTTCACAGTGGGAGCGGTTTTACTTGAGTGGTATCGAGTCATTGCTGAGTTTGTACGAGCTGGACTACTGCCCGCCCCAAGACAAGGACGTGAACCAGCGGAGCCTGTCACTGCCGGCGGTCGCACTGTTCCAGCTTGCCAGTGGGCTCAGGAAGCTCTTCATCCATGGCACCACTCACGAGCACTTCATGAGCTTCTTCCAGAAATTGCCAAACTTGCGGGACGTGCAGCTAAGGGAGGACTACTACCCTGCACCAGAGAACGATATGATGATCACAGAGATGCGGGCTGAATCTTGCCTTCGGTTCGAGCAGCTGATGAACAACCGGGAGTTTCGGCAAATTCCTGATTAGTGCTGAATTGGGTTTGCTCAGTCCATGGTTGATAAGAGTAATGGTGATCTTCTTTATTTGCATTCCTTTTTTTCCCTTTCTGATGTAATAAGAGAGACTCGGAGTTCAAGTATTTGCAGGAGGTAAGATGATAAGTTATCCTTTGAGGAAATTTTGTTAAGGGGGAATGTTTTTTATTTCTTTCAAGCTTGAGCCCCCAGTCGAACCGAGGCAAGAGAAACTGGCAATGTTATTCTGGTAACCTGTAATGTTTGAGCTCTGTAAGCATTAGAAAACTGGCAGTCACTTGTTTGTTATAATGCCATATGATCTTGTTCTGCAAGTGCCACATTTCATCTTTGTGAAGATGGTCTCGTTCCAAAATTTGCTGGTTAATTATATGAGTGGAGAATGAAGTTTGACATGGTTTCTGTAGTAAACTTGGCAAATGAAGTGTATAATCTGTAGTAAACAACACAGCAAAACTATAATCCACAGGTTTGGCCATAAGTTCAGACTGCATGGCAAACAGGTCTTACAAGCTACTACTGAGGGTTTTTTTTCCTTTTCAAAAACACCTGACACAAGAAAGTTTACACTCTGATCTGATCACAGAATGCTCAAATTGACTTTCGTCCTTCTTGATGCAGGCATAAGAGAAGAAGCCTTTGCAGAGAAGGTCCAAGCAGTCAGTCCTTCATCAGAGCAGACTGAAACTATAAGGAGTGGTTCCGCAAACCGCAGCGTGGACAAGGAGAAGAGGCAGGCGTGCCGTGGAACAAGATCGGGCATCGGAACATATTGCAGAAGATCAGACATTGACGCACGCGCGGCCCTTCCAAGTTCCGATCCCCAGGTACGTTTCGTCAAAGCGAAATCCCCAAGGATTCTCTTCTCTTCTATGGGGTGCATGCCATTCCACTGGAGGGAAAGGCGCCAGCCAGCCCACAGCCCTGCGTACTCTTCTTATCTCTTTGTCCTGATCTAATCTTCGAGGAGCGCGTGCGCTAATAGTTAAGCTTTATTTGGGGGTTAAGTACATAGCTGGAGGCCTCTCATTGGAGGAGGATGGAGGATGCTGGTGCTCTGTGGAGGATTCAGTGGGGAGCTGGCGTCTAGAAGGAGCAGATTAGGTAGAGCAGAAGCTTCCTCTTTTTCCCTTTTTTTTTCTTCCTCTCGCATGCTTGTGCCACGTTGAGGGCTTGTTGGTCACACAATTGGCACTTTGTGTGTGTGTGTGTGTATGACAAAGACGCACACATGCACCGTCCCGTTGCCTTGCCTGTGGTTTAAGCAACTGGTCGGCATTGGGCGGAAAGGGGTTGGATGGAAATGGAACTTCAAAAAGAGGCTCACTGGCGTTTTTTATCTTCTTGCTTGCTGTGGAACTATCATGGAGTAGTTTGTACTAGTGTTATGGAACTCTACAGGTTTACTGTGGCGTTTTGGAGGTTTAAATATGTCGCTGGAGCTTTGCATCCATGTAGAATATGCCGGTCATATATAGGACTGGGAATTATCCCAGGATTCTATGGGGGGATTCCTGCAACCTGTTTTTACCTGCATCCTTTTGCGGTTCATATATTTCCTCTAGGCGCCCTGGTACGTGCTCTACATGTGAACTTAACGTGCTAACTGCTTCTTCTTACCCTGTTGAATGCCAGGTCACCGGGGAATCCAAGCTGGTGAGCTGCATGGAGAAGAAGAAACCTCACGCGTCATTGTGCTGCTGGCAGTCGCACGCTGGGGATCACCGGTGGGTTTCATTCAGACCACGCGGTTCCTGCGAGCAAAAGCGCAAGGCACAAGGACAAGGAAAGATACGAGGCGGCCGGCGGTGGATTGATCATCAATCAGCCGGGGGATTTTGTCGTCGTGGCCGCGTGAAGATAATAGGGAGGGTGAGGTACGTACGGTGACGAGACGGGCGGCGAAGTCAAGCATGAGCAGCTGTGTGTGCATGCACCTCGCTCGGAACGGATGCCGCCGGAAAGTGGAAAGGAAAAAAGCACAAAGCGTTTGCTTGCTAGCTGCTGCTACTGGGTAGCTCAGCTCTGCTGGCTTCCTTCCTTGGTTTTCTGGAACAGTTATCCTCACCGTGATGTGAATTTTCTCTAGTTGGTTGGATCGGGTTGCTTTTGAGACGCTTCCCAACCAATTTGGACAATTCATATTCCATTTTGATTCAAGGGCCAAAATGGCTAGGTATAACTTAATTCATCCTTTCCATTAGATCAAATGTTATCCGTGTATGTGACAGCATCTATAATCGCACTCACACTAATTTGAGACGCTGTCCGGATGTGTTCGTTTCAGGCCCCTCTCATTTGTCCTTCATCTTTTTTTTATATACTCTCTTCGATCCATATCAATTATCGTTAATAACCCAATATAAAAAGGATGTATCTAGTAAACAATTTGAAGGGTCCAATTGGATGACTTTTCTCTCTCTCTCCTCTGTCTTGGAATTGTGAGGGCAGGCCTGATGTCTAAGAGGTCCTGATTTCGAACCAATCTCTTTGTGTTGTACTGTAGCATGAGTAAAACTAGGTTCCTATAATCTCTTCCCAAACCCACCTTGTGTGGATATGCATGGGGTCCGTCCTTCTCTCTTGGAATTGTTTAGGCTCTTCATCCGAACGTATAGAAAGAAAATGAAGAGTCTAGTTATAGATGATATGATATTGTTGATCAATAATATGATCCATGTATGAAAATAAAGTAAAAAAAGTGATTATACCCTTGTAGCTTTTGATGTACTAGTCGTTTTTTTTTTGAGAAAGACGGTACATGCACGAACATTCATTAATATATGTACGTACACCCATCCCTATTAATGCATACATGTATATCCTATCTCTATAGGCATCTACGAAAGATTGATCCAACGACTCTTGAGATTTAACCAAGTCATCGAAGTTACCTCGTTGTCGACGAAAACATCTTCACCCATTAAAAGAATACACATTTTTGTAAGATATCAAAGCGTTAAATCTAGGTTTAATCTCTGATGAACTAAGATATCATTATCCTTCTAATCATTCAATCATATTTTAGTTCTTATCGATTTCGCTGTTAACTAGGTACATGGAACGTGATTTGGACCACGCTTAGCAATGTTGGAATATACTGCGGCTAATCTTGCTCATTATTTTTGCACAGGCTTCTTTGGAAGAGCTTGTTAGGTTTGTCCGTTCAATACACTCAATCGCCAACGTGATTGCTAATAAATACATCAGCCTCTCCTGCTTGAAATGTGGTATCCGGATAAGATCGGGATAAAGAAAACAAGTGCGGCTTCTACGTCACTCAATCGGCACTTGGGAGATCATGTCCGTGATGACAGTGGAGCACAGCTTACCTTACACTGACGATCAAAGATCTGACTCTTTCTACCAGCGTATGAGCATCGCTAAAAAATTGTGTTTTGGTCACTTGGTGGAAAATAACATCCTTCGATTGAGAATATGATACCTTCAAAGTTTCCTTGTAGTAAAACAATACCAACATTTTGCAAACCCATGCGCCGCCACGGCCCACACCGTACGTAGGCACGTGCGTTTAGATTATCAAACAACGTTAATTGTTCATGCGAGTTGAGCCTAGCTCATATGGTTAAGTTTTTTGTGGTGGAACCAGTTTACTATGGTTTAAGTTCAAGATTTAATATTAACGATGTGCTTTCAGCGAGATGAGATGTTCTCATCGACTACGAGGGATATGTGATGATTTCGTTAATGTCAAAATGATGTATCGTCTCAGTACCTCAGAGATGCCCATAGAGGTAGGGTATGCACATGCATTCGTAGGGATGAGTATATGTTCGTATATATAAGTGTCTACGACGTTACCATGTTCTAAAAAAACGTTAATTCTTCATCGATCGACTTGTTCATGACGAGGTGGCTAGGGCATCTTCAAAATAAACCCTCAATTCACCCGTAAGTGTTTGGATCGAGTTGTTTAGACGTAGTTTGTGGGTTAACATCATTTAAAACTATGAGCATTCACCTTCTTTATAATCGAATACATTAGAGCATCTCCAGCCGCGGCCCCAAGAGGCCCCCAAGACGCCTTTTTTCGCGCCGGACGGACGAAATTCGCCCAGCCGCGCCCCCAAGAGTCCGTTTAGCGCCGGATTGGGCCAAAAGTGGATCCGACGATCCCAAGCCAAACCCAACGCCCGGGGGGGGGGGGGGGGGTCTCTTGGGGGCACCGGATGAAACGAAACGACGCGTGGGGCCGCCCTGTCGGTGTGATAGGCCTTTCCCTCCCACCGCTTTTCCCCTCCCTCCTGCCGTTTTCTCCCCTCCCCCCGCCATTTGCCCCGGCTCCCGCCATTTCCCCCAGATCTCCCCCATGGCGCCGAAGAAGAAATACGAGCCCCCTCGACGCGTTGACGGCCCACCAGTTCCGCTGACCAGAAGCCCAGGAAGCCGAGAGCGCCGCCACCCAGGCCAGAGGGCTTTACGGATGCCGAGTGGCTCGCCGACGAACAGCGCCGCTCGTTTTCCACGACCAACCGGCGCATCCGCCTCTTGAGCCAGAAGTCCCGGGAGATCATGAAGGCCACGCAGGAGGCGGCAGCGAAGAAGCTGGAGGCGACGGAAGCCGCGGCGGCCGCGGCGAGGCGTGAGCTCCAGGACACACTCATGCAGGCTGCGGCGGCCAAGGAGGCAATTGCGGCGGCGGCTCTCCGATCCGGCGGGGTGCTGTTCCCTCTCCCAACTCAGCAGAGCGTCACCTCCCCCGCCGGCAACTTCACGCCTTCTACGCCGTCGGCATGGGCGTCGTCGCCTGACCACAGCGGCTTCAACCCCAACCTCGCCTTCCCCCACATGCCTCTGTCGCGGACAACCTCGGCGTCCTGCTCGCCGGTCTACTCGCCGGCCTACGCGACTACTTCTGCCCCGTCCTTGCTGCGCCGAGAATCCATCCCGTTCTCCACGGAGATGGAGGACATCATCGCCGCGGGGTCCGAAGCTCGCGCCGCCGTCGGTTCAGAGGCCTTCTTCGCCGACGACACCGAATTCGCCCAGCGCGCCAACGAGGAGTCGCAAGACTTTGAGGTGAACGCCAACGAAAAAGAGACCCAGAAAGCGCCGGAGGAGTTGGCCGGCAACGGGAAGAAGAAGAAGAGGAAGAGCGGCGAGCCGTCCTTGAACCGCTACAAGTGGACGGCCAAGGAGGACGAGTGCCTCGCCGAGGCATGGAAGATGGTGAGCTTGGACCCCATCACTGGCTCCAACCAAAATGGCGACACCTACTGGAAGAGGATTAAGGCGGCTTTCGACGAGCGCAAGATGGTCGACCCCAAATTCAAGGGCGTCTACATGGAGCGCGGCGCGAAAGACATGTCAAACCACTAGACGTCGGTGTAGACGGCGTGCAACAAGTGCCACGACATCCAGGAGGAGGTGAATGCCCGGCCGGAAAGCGGCGCCAGCGCCGATCAAAAGGTATGATCTCGACGCGAACTCGCCGTAATCTCGCCGTTTGCATGCCTATACTGACATCCGTTTGGTAGTACGCGCGCATGTTCCACATGTATCGAGATGACACCGGCACCGAATTCAAGTTCATCCACGTCTTCCCGTTGATCGAGATGTGCGACGAATGGGCGGAATGTCGCGTGTTGCTCGCCAAGACCAAGAACGGCGTCTACGACCCAGAAGCGCCGGCGCCTCCGGCGTCCGAAGGGCGCCCCGCCGAGGGTAACAAGAAGGCCAAGGCGTCGAAGGCCGCAGCGCCGGCTGCGGAGCGGTTGCAGTCGGCCATCGAGAAATGCATCGCCGACGCCGCAAGCAACGCCGCGATCTTCTTATTGCCATGCAACATCCACATTCTCATGACTTGATCTTCATGTCATACATGCTACTTGCTTGATCGATGAGCCGCATGCTAGTTGGGCCCTGCCCTAATCATTAATACATGACGTGCTAGTATCATTACATATCCTGCTACCCTGGCAGAGGCATACATTTGCATCATGATAGTTACATTTTCTTTATGTGAGTATCTTTGTAAAGTGTGAAAGATCTCCTATATTCTTGTACAATATAGAGTATTGCCCCTAAAGTGAGGAAAAGATCCCAAAGAGGACAAAATCAAAAGATCCCAAAGAGGACAAATGAGAGTTAAATAAAAAGAGCCATTGAGGCCACCAAAAAAATACAAAAAATTGGAAAAAGAGAAAAAGAAAAATAAAAAGAGAGAAGGGGGCATACTACTATTCCTTTTGAGAGATCCATACTAGTACTTCATCTTCTATCCCTTGTACTCCATAGAGATCATCATCATGCATATAGCTATGTGGGGACCCTTCACACTATAGAACTTGGTTTGTATATTCCAATGATGAGCCTCCTCAAAAGAGCTCTAGGTCTTCTTGAGCAAGCAAGTTAGATGCACCCCCACTAGTTCCCTTGGAGAGCTTTTAGCTCACATGTGCATCCGTTGTATGGCAATCCCTACTCCTCACATCATATCTATCATATGGCCTTCTCTCGCCTATGATTGTCCTCATTGATGTGAGCCTTTCACACCTTTTTGTCTTCCTCCTCCACCTTCTTTTTGTTTCGCCTTTTAGGTGTCAACTTTCTTACTCACGCTCATCCATTGCATGAGTGCTCAAAATATCGAAAGGGAGTGGATCAGTTTGACTTGTACCTGACTAGTGGTCTGGGGACGAGTCAAGATAAGAATCCAAAGGAGACTAAGTGTGAAACTTTAGTAGATAGTAGTTCTCAACAACTATTTTTTATCTCGTATTCCCATATCCCCCTTCTTGCACGCAAACACCATTTGGAGACATTCGAGTCACGGACAGCGAGAGCTCTTGCACCTTTTGTTCTTTTGTTGCTTGTGTCAATGCTAATATAGACTCTTGCTTGTTAAGACTTGAATTGAATTGCATGCTTTGATTGCTTTACTTAAAAGTCATTTTATGGTTGTGTGGCATGTCACCACAGAAATTATGCTTGTTATCATTTACCTACTCGAGGACGAGCAGGAATTAATCTTGGGGATGTTGATACGTCCCAAACGTATCTATAATTTTTGTTTGCTCCATGCATGTTTTGTGTGACTTTGCCATGTTTTGCTTGAACTTTCATACACTTTTGAACCTATTTGGACTAACCTATTAACTCAGTGCACCCAGTTGCCAGTTTCTGTTTTCTGTTGTTTTTGTATTTCAGGTTTTCCGGCCATTAAAAGTGCTCCAAAAATTTCGGGAAAAATATATAAAAAATCAGCGCAACAGAAGCTTCTGGAATCACCAAGAGAGGGAAGGGGGGCCACCACCAGGCAGCCAGGAGGGCAGGTGGCGCGGCCCCAACCTGGGCCGCGCCAGGGACCCTCCTGACTGCCTCGTGGGTCCCCTCGATGCCCCCCTTCGCCTATATTTACCCCTCGGGGTGGAAACCCCTAATATCGATCTCTTTTTCGCGAACTCCCCTCTGTACCGCCGCCGCCGCCGTTTCAAGATCGGGGCTGCCTAGAGAAGCTGCCCCGGCACCCTGCCGGAAGGAGGAACCCCCTCCGGGAGACCATCCATAGCCATGGACGCCTCCCGGATGTACCGTGAGTAGTCCCCCTTGGACCATGGGTCCGTGACCAGTAGCTATGTGATGAATCTCTTCCCCTTTTGTGCTTCCACTTTCGAGTCCTCGTGAGTTGCCTCACATGATCGAGGCATCTATGTAATTTCTGTTGTTGCTATGCTAAGTTTGTTGGGATCTGATGGATTACGAGACTATGTTCAGATTGTGATGAGTAATATATTTGGTTCTTCTCTTTTACATTTTGTTCTTGAGTAAATTCTTGCATGTTCTCCGTTGCGGTATTTGCTTTGGCCAAGTATTTTATTTGCAACTCCAAGAGAGAGCGTTATGCTCGATTGTGGGTTCAGCCCCTTGATGTCTAGCTTGAGTGACAGAAACATGAGACTAGGGGATGTGTTGTTGCCACTAGGGATAAAACAACGGTGCTTGTACCTGCGGGTGCAAAGATTTTTTACTTTACGCAAAGTTCTTTTAATGCAGTTGTCTGTTGCTTTGAGTTTACACTTTGGGTGGGATTCGCAACTTAATACCAGCGAGATGTTCTGGATAGATATCTCAAGGTGAATGATTCGTAGTAGATGCAGATGGATTTCAGTCTACTTACCTTGGCGTACTGCCCATTGCTTTTGAGCCCTTCCTTTCTTTGCAGCATAGTTAGCATTGCGGTGCCTTCATAATCCTGTCAATTGCGCAATTGTGATTTGTTTACCTCGCTAGCACTTTTATCGTCTTTTGGGAGACAGACGTCACTAGTGAAAATCACGGGACCCCGGTCCATCTTCACATTATTGTTCACACCCTCAATTTATTTTTAGCTTTTACTTTCCTTTGCACCTTTTATCTCTTGCGTTGATCCTTTGTAAACGACAAGGCCGCTTTTACTTTCCTTTGCACCTTTTATCTCTTGCGTTGATTCTTTGTAAACGACAAGGCCGGAGGAATTGACAACTCCTCTGTACTCGTTGGGAGCAAAGTTATTAGTTGTTGTGTGCAGGTCCACGACAACACCCTAGTCAGGAAGCAATTTCTGGCGACGTTGTCACCTACTTGTATCTTCTGAGTCCTACTGTTTTGATAACCTTGCTATCTTCACCGAGGAAAACTTGCTGCTGCACTGCGTCTCGAACCTTCCACTTGGGGTAACCAACGAGGGGCGAGAAGCCATCACCCGCCTGCGCTGGGCGTGCCTACCTCGCCCAAGAGCACGCCGTCGACCCCGGGCACGCCGTCCACGCCGGTTGAGACATTCGGCGAGTCACTGGACGGAACGCTTTGAGCTGCCGGCCGGCGAGCCTACTTTTTTGTTCCCCACGTAGATCACGCCGCCTGTGGCATGTTTGATCGCGGAACCATGGCGTGTTGATCGCCGAACTTTGCTGTTTTTTGAAGCGGGAAGAAAACTATTCGAACTTGTGTGCGCGTCGCCGTTTTCTTGGGTTCGCCCTTGAAGGCGCGGCTGGGGGGAAACTCGCCCCGAGCGTTATCGCCGCTCGAGCGCCCCCCAAGCGGCGCTAAAATAGCGCCGAAACGTTCATGAATGGATACTGTGTACGTACGTTTTAAAAGTTTAGGTTTAAGATGCACTTACCACGTATACTATTATAGTAAGCATGATAGCCAAAGGGAAGGTGGGTGCGTAGGATGGATTGAGAGATAACGGACGGATGACGACGGGCCAGTACCGCGTGCGTGTCGTCGTACCATAACGGGTGGGGTGACGTCGCCGTACTTACGTAGTACGTGCTGGTGGTACTGTGTGGACGTACGTGTCCACTGATGCAACCTGGCCCTAGCTGTGGTCCGTGGAAGCACTGTCAAGTGTAAAGTATTGTTTGGCTAATGGCTATTGTGCCACGGGATTGGATGGTGCTTGCCGTTTTAATCCCGTTTTCATCTACAGAAGCAGCTACAATCCACTGACTATTCCACCAGGCCGGATAGCTGCTTGCCGGTGGATCGATCGATTTGGCTGGATGAAACGAACCACGGCGGAATGCAGCGGAACGGATATCACCTCATCCACGCTGACAGCGACCGTACGTAGCTCGGACGGACGTACGTGGCGCGCGAGGGACCCCCGCCTCCACAACCATCGATCCACCCCTGACCCCTCGCGGCCCGCGCAATGGCAACGCCAACGGCAACGAGGTATCGCTGTGCGCTGCCGTGTCGATCAATCGCGTGATGGATGCGATCACGCGCGCTTTGTTGTTATCCACGACCACGAGCAAAGGAAAGGAAGAGTTCGGCCTGGAAGGGAATGGCGGAGAGCCACGGCGTGCGGTGGCCGTGTTCGCGCGCGCGCGTTCGAGTGAGTAGTCGCTTGCGCCGCATGAGTAGGTGCATGCGCATGCACGGCTGGATTGGTGCGTGCAGCTTTCAGCCTTTTTGCTTTCACCCCATGGTCGGCCGACCGTCTGTCTAGGGGCCAAGCTAAGCTAAGCCAAGCCAAAACGTACCTAAGGGCAACTTCAATAGGGAAATTCAAATGTTTCCATTCAGTTTGTTCGCCTTCACGTGGTTTAAAAATGTGGTTCAACGGTGCGATACAAACGAATCGTGATCCGTTTTGATTCGGTTTTCATTTCACCACGATGCATTTACGAACCAAATTTAGAGCACATTTGGATTCCTGTGGATACAAGCACTAGTGGACAGACCTCCATATTATCCCGGTTCATATGGTTCTTCAGTCCCGGTTCAACACCCGGGACTAATAACTCGGGACCAATGCTGGTCCCGGTTGGCCCACGAACCGGGACCGAAGAGGCTCCACGTGGTCAGGCGCGCTGCAAGGGGGGGAGGGGTCATCGGTCCCGGTTGATAGGAAGAACCGGGATCGGGCCGGCAGGATTTTGCCCACTTTTTCTGATTTTTTTCATTTATTTATTTTGTGTTTTGTATTCAATTAAATGGTACTATATATATAAATTGATAGCAATATCAATCTAAATTCGGAATATTTGCAGGTGGCTGTTTATGGTTTCTATTCAGGTAGTTGCCCATGTCCTGCAATATCCATTTGATCAGCTTCTGAGATATTGAAGTCAAATTTCGAGTCACATTCTTTTTTAATTTCTTCAAATTTGTTGTCCATTTCCATCCGTATTTCATTTAATATTTCTTCTTTTAATTCATTTTTCATTATTTTAGAAAATTCTTCAAACCTTTTGTCCAATTCTTGGTCTATGTATTCGCTATCCAAAGGGTCAATTCCCTTTAGAAGGCATTCTTTATATGTATGATATCTTGGGGGACATTCTTCTTTGATATTCTTTGAACCTGATGGTTCTGCCTTTGCGGCTTTTGGTGTTGGTGGGTTTGATATATTATCATTGGTCCTTCTCCTTTGAATATATTCTTTGGCCTTTGGGTCTAAATAGTAATTTTCTCCTATTATTTTTCTTGCCCACATTAATGCTTCATTTATATTATCATATTTCTTGAATGTGACATCTTCGCCTTTCTTTCTTGCATCTATTTTTTCAATCATAACCTCTTCCCAAGTCATATATATTCCTGGTTTATTTCCGTCAAATAGGATATATAGTGCTTCATCCTTTTGACCTTCAAATTTCTTTGGAACTTCCATTTTTGCTGATTTTGGTAAGACTTCATTCATCTTGTTAAAATATTCAGCAAGGCTATTGAGGATTGATAGCATATATCCTTTGTCTTCTCTTTTATTGACATATTGATTCCAGAAGTTATCAAGTATGCATCGCTGGATATCATCAATCCGGATATGACTCTTCGGCTTGAAATTGAATGTATTTGCCGGAAATATTTTCAATTTATTCTCATCTCCAAAGATGAAGCATTCATTCCCAGTTGGGAGTAGTCCTCTCTTCATTTCTGTAAGATTGATGCACGAGAAAATATGTCAGGCAAAGTATTATCCTTTCCCTTAATATGCTCAAAATTTACTCTATATCCATTTCCAGCTATGGTATCTTCAAATAAGACCCATCTTCTAGTCGAGCTTTTCTTACTATTAATTTGATTATAATATCTACATATTGCTTCACAATCAGTTCGTACTGTAAATTCTTTAAATCCGAGATATAATCTGAAAGCATTTATTGCATTGACTACTGCAAGAATTTCTCTATCAATATTATTTACCGTCTTTAATTTATAACTTCCTGAAGCATATCTACAGATCTTTTCTTCTGCCTTAGGGGAATACTTATTTGGTTTCTGTTTTAATATAGCACCCCATCCTACCTTAGATGCATCGGTTTCAATAATAAAATAATTGTCTTCTAAAGGCAATTCCAAAGGCTTTAAATTCTTGACCTTTTCTTTAATGGCCTTTACTAATTTTATATCCTCAGAGTTAAAGTATTTTTGACCATTCTTTCTTAATTTAGCATATAGAGGTCCTGCTAACTTCGCTAAATTATCTATATAATTTCTTGCATAGTTTACAATTCCTAAAAATTGTTGTAAAACCTTTTTATCACTCATATTATCAGGAAACTGTAAAATTTTCTTTGCAATATGCTCTTGTAAATATATTTTCCCTTCTCCTATTTCATGCCCAAGGAAATTGATTTTCTCTTTGCAAATTTCCATCTTCTTCTTTGATAGTATTAGCCCATTTTGTTCTACCTTTCTGAAGAAAACTTCAAGATGAGCTATATGTTCTTTGTATGATTTTGAAAATACTAACAAATCATCTACATATACCAATATGAATGCTTGATTTTCATTAAATATATTTTGCATTTTTCTTTGAAATAGTGCAGGTGCATTCTTTAGCCCTAGTGGCATTACTAGCCATTCATAGTGGCCTTGTGGACAGGTAAAGGCTGTCCAAGGAATAGATTCCTCTGACATCTTAACTTGCCAAAACCCTGCTTTCAAATCAAATTTAGAGAAATATCTGCTCCCTTGTATTCTATTGATTCATTCTTGCTTATTAGGTATATTATATGCATCATCTACTGTGTTGTCATTTAGTCTTTTGTAATTAATTACCATTCTAGATTTTCCTCTAACTTCTTCAGCATGATTTCTAACTATAAAGGCAGCAGATCGATGAGGACTTCTGCTCTCTCTAATTGCTTTTAATTTTAGTAGCTCTTCAATATGCATTTTAAACTCTTCAATATCTTTAGGAGTAGCTTCTATTGGTCCCGACTTAATTATATAGTCTGGGTTTATAATGTTTATTTTGCAAACTATGGAGTTCTTATCCCAATGTTTCATTGGTATTTCTCCAATAATTTGTATATTCTCTAGTCTTTGTACAATTTTGTCTATATCTTTTTTGGATTTAATATGTCTATACCAATTTGGCGAGAATGATTATAATCCTATACATTCTGTATGTGTATTTTCTATATGATATTCTTCTATGGTCTCACTAAGTTCTTCTTCTTTGCAGAATTCCGGGGAATCTGCGCAATATTCCTCTTCTAAATTAGATATTTCTACATTTTGTGTAGATTTTCTTTGCTTTCGTACCTCTGATATGTATGGGAGATTATCTTGAAATGGGATAAATGTAACCCCCTCTTCATGTATAATTGTGGTTTGTACAGATTGTTGTAAAAATCTTAATCCTATTATCATGTCATCATTTATTACTGACAAATCTCTTATTGTAATTTCATCTATGATATATTTTGTGCCATTTATATAGGCTTCAATATTATATGCCAGTTGGTTATGGATTTTCTTTATTCCTGACATATCTGTGGATACTTCGGCTATCTTGTCGTCTATGGTTTTGACTATTTCAGGACATCTCACAAAGTATTTATCATGAATGATATTCTTTGTGTAACCAGTATCTAGTAGTGCTAATATTTTATAAGAAATATTTGGCTTTAGTACTATTCTGACTGGGATTCTTATCCCTAGAACTTCTTTGAATGGTAATCGCACAATATATTTGTTTCCAAAACTGGTTATAGCATCTTTTAATTGTATTAGCTTATCTCCTTTTTTATCTCTTACTGTGACCATTTGTTCCTTCATTTCTGTGCTTCCAGTAGCCATATTTTCATGCTCTTCATTATCTTTTTCTTTCAGATTTTCTTCTAGCTTATCTTTTAATATTTCTAACTCCTCTTCTAGTTTATTTATATTTTCTAGATTTCTAACTCTTCTATTTAATATATATTCATCTGGTTCTAATTCTATTTCCTGTCTCCAACCTTGATTTTTTGCCTTTAAGCAAGAGGCACAAGCTTGCTTTAAACATAGGTTACATGTGGACCTATTCTCTTGGCTTGGGTAATATATGCAAAAAGCACATTTAATATTATAATCACCCTTTCCTCTAATCCAGTCATGCTCACAATCTACTTGGTTCATCATTTCAATTTTTTGGCCTGCTAATTCATCTATTAGATCTATCTCATCACTGCTTGATTCTTCTTCTGAGACTTCATTTTCTATTTCATCTGTCTCTATGATTGAATATATTGACTCATCATCTTTTATTTCATCATCACATACTAGAATATTTTCGTTGACGCTGTCTATAATTAATACTCTCTCTTGCTCTTCATATTTACTAGAGTACCTTTTTTGATCCTTATTTGGACAAGTTTTACTCAGATGGTCAGGTGAGTTGCATATAAAACACCTACAAGTTTTATCATAAGATTTTCTAGGATTATATCTTCTTACATTTCTCTTATGTAAGAAAGGGGCTCTATTATCAGACCTTCTTAGGAAATATCTTTTCTTTGTTCTGAAATTTCTATTATCTCGCATTTGGGGTTTATAATGTTTCTTGCTTCTATGCCTTTCTTCCCCATATGAGAGTGGTATTTGGACAATGTTATTACAGAAATTTTAATCTGATTTCTTCATAGACCTTTGAGCTTGTATATCTGTACATACCTTTCTTAGATGTTTAAAAACATATGTTATGGCTTGTGATATGTTTAAAACAGTTCCTGCTGTTTCCTTCTTGTATTCTTCAAATATTATAGATCCTAATGGATCGGGCAGTTTATTGAAATATCTTTCAACTACATTTTTATTAAAACCTTGCTTAGCGGTTGTAGCGTTATATAAGTAGTGTTGAGAAAATTCCTTTATGCCTTTCCAACTGGTTAACGTTAATTTTTCTATTTCTCTCAACCTTTCATTTTGTAATGATGTATGGCCTAATTATGGATCTTCTGCTATAATCATATTTGATATAACATTTGCAAAGTTATTTGGATTACTTCCGGCTCTTTTTTATTCTTCATATTGATTAGGATAAGTCTCTACCCATTGTTCCCATAGAACTTTTACTGACTCTCCTAAAAATGTCTCAAGATATGTTAACATGTCTTCAACCTTAGTGCCTATACTATATTGGTTTTGTATATATTTTTGCACGATTAGCCCTTTCCAAATGCTAATTATATTTGGCCAATCTATAGGGTCATGTGCGGCTAAATTCAATATCGCACCATCATTTCTAGTATTTTGAAATTGTACCGGCTTTTCAAAATCTCTTCTTCGAGAACCCATGTATTTATATTGTCCTAGAATATATGTAGGTTGATAGTCATCTTTCTCTGGGGGCCATTTTCCAGCTGATCTGGTTGGTCTCTCCCTTTCACCTTCTCTTTTTACTGAACTATCACCATATCCCTTTCTTCTTTTATTACTATTTTCTACTTCCATAGCTTCCATAGCATTTTCTAAATTGTGTAGCCCAACCTCATTTAGGGAATTATAGAAGTCACTATTTTGTTCTGAATCATCATAATATTCATCTTCTATCAACATTTCTCTCATTAATTCCTCTTCTTCCTCATAGCTTTCTAATAATAACTTATTATTTATATCCCATTGCTCTTCTTCACTAATAACTTCATTTTTATGACTTTCAACAATCTTCTTACCTTTGTTTATATTGTTATTATTGTTATTGTTATCAATGATATCAATATTATTACTACTACCTCCTTTCTTTTCTGGTACTGAGGTGGTGTTTGGCTTGGTTGAACTAGTACCAGCAATTTTTTTCTCATTTTTTAATTTCTTTATTCTTGCAATTTCTCTAATAATAAACAATTCTCTTTCTCTTATCTTTGGCCAATCCTGTGTCATAGAATTACTATATTCCCATTCTATATAGTAACTTCTCAAATCCGGTGTCAGAACAACCAAAATCTGCCTTCCATTTCAACAGTTCCAGTGTGGTACCGAGCTTTGTGCTGCCATCTTCGCAATTTGGGTACAAGGGCTTTTTGTGATCCTCTAGCATGGTCTCCAACTTCTCCTTCTCTTTTCCTGTTTCACAGTCTCGCTTTGCATCAGAGATGACCCGACCAAGACCATCAGCGGTCTCATCCGATTCCCGTTGTTCTTCTTCATTGTCACCTCGAGGAGCTCCATCTTCTTCATTGTCTTCCATTGCAGTGTCACCGAATTCTTCAGGGGACATAGGATAGCTATCATCATCCTCCTCTTCTTCATTGTCTTCCTGCCTAAGCCCTCTTTCTCCGTGCTTGGACCAACAATAATATCCGGGAATGAAACCTCTTCGAAGCAGGTGGCCTTGAAGTGTTCTCGAGGAAGAGTACTCCCCCACGTTCCGACAGTCAATACAGGGACAAGGCATAAAATTATCCACTTTGTTTGCATTAGCCACATCGAGAAATGTATGCAGGTTTGTAATAAACTCGGACCCGCGTCGATCGTTGTACATCCATCGCATCCGTGCTTAAATCTGCGTCATATAATTAACCATTACAATAACTTCGTGAATAGTGAAAAGACCACTATATATGCACACGTGCAGTATTTTTTTATCAGTTACAGATGGAGAGGATAAGGTTGCTAACCTCGGCCGAGGATACGGTGTTCTGAGGACCTAAGTGTGGCTCGGACATTTCGTCGAACAACTGGTGTGCAATCAAAGGAAAAAAATTCTAGCACCCACCCCACCCCAACACAATCCTGAAAAGTTTTGAGGCAAAATGGCAAAGTGCTGGCTGGGGGCTTATATAGCCAGGGCAACGGTCCCGGTTTTTGCCAACAACCGGGACCAATGCCTCGCAGTGCGCCACGTGTTGGTCGCCAGAGCATTGGTCCCGGTTATTGGTAAAAACCGGGACCGTTGCCCCAGATGAACCGGGACCGTTGCCCCAGATGAACCGGGACCGTTGCCCTATACAGACGAACCGGGACCGTCAGGCCTAAGTTTTCTTTTGAACACCCATTTACATCCCAATGGTTTGCAACCATAGGGACGATCAGTGAGTTCCCACGTTCCGTTTGCTAAGATGGAATCCATCTCTCTACGGACTGCCTCTTTCCAATAGTCAGCATCCGTGGATGCATAGGCTTCTGAAATGCAGCTGGGAGTGTCATCCACGAGGTACACGAGGAAGTCATCACCAAGAGATTTTGCAATCCTTGGTCTCTTGCTCCTAACAGGAGCTTCCTCATCATCCTCCGTAGAGATCTCATCACTGTCGTGCTCATAATATTCCATCGGAATAGCAGGTTCAGGAGTCTCATCAGACTCCAGTCTAGAGATGTTTTGCATATCTCTCATGGGGAATATATCCTCAAAGAATGTAGCATCTCTAGACTCCATGATCGTGCCAACCCTCATGTCGTGCACCTCAGATTTCACCACTAGAAATCTGTAACCAACACTATGCTTAGCATAGCCAAGAAAAACGCAGTCTACGGTCTTTGGCCCCAACTTACGCTTCTTTATTATCGACACGTTGACTTTCACCAAACAGCCCCAAGTGCGCAAGTATGAGAGTGTAGTACTTTTCTTCTCCCATAGTTCATATGGAGTGATCTCATTATCCTTTGCGGGAACCTTATTCAGGACATGACATGCTGTCAATATAGCCTTCCCCCACCATGCCTTGGATAAACCCGATGTATCTAACATGGCGTTAACCAAATCATTTAGAGTACGGTTTTTCCGTTCGGCAACCCCATTTGACTGGGGTGAGTAGGGAGGCGTCCTCTCATGAATAATATCGTGTTCCTCACAGAATAAATCGAACTCACTAGAAAAGTACTCCCCACCACGATCAGACCGAACTCGTTTTACTTTCTTTTCAAGTTGGTTCTCAACTTTTGCTTTGTACATTTTAAAGTAATGTAAAGCTTCATCTTTAGTACTTAACAAATATACGTAACAGAATCTAGTGGAGTCATCAATTAATGTCATGCAATACTTCATTCCACCTTTAGTCAACACGCCATTCATGTCACACATATCTGAATGTACGAGCTCTAGGGGTGCCAAGTGTCTCTCCTTCGCATGCTTATGAGGCTTGCGAGGTTGCTTTGATTGCACACACGAATGACACTTCGAGCCTTTGGCTAAAGTGAAACTCGGGATTAGATTCATCTTAGCTAGCCGCGACATACAACCAAAATTTATGTGACAAAGACGTGAATGCCAAATCTCAGATTCATTTGGAATGGAACTAATTTGATTCACAACTTTATTACAGAAATCCGCTAGGGAAAGACGGAACAGACCGCCACACCCATATCCTTTGCCAATAAACAGTCCATACCGAGATACAACTACTTTATTAGACTCGAATACTAACTTAAAGCCTTATTTACATAGAAGGGAGCCACTAACGAGATTCTTCTTGATAGTGGGGACATGCTGCACGTTCCTCAGCTGCACGATCTTTCCCGAAGTAAACTTCAGATCGACCGTACCAACACCATGAACAGGAGCATGCGACCCGTTCCCCATCAGGACGGAACTGTCGTGTGTGACCTGGTAAGAAGAGAAAAGAGACCCGTCAGCACACACATGAATATTTGCACCTGTGTCGATCCACCAATCCGTGGACTGACAAACAGAAAGTATGGTAAACAGATTACCGTACCCAGATGCACCATCATTGTTGCTCATGGTCACATTGACAGACTTAGAGTCTTGTCCTGGCTTCTTGTACTTGTTTGGGCACGCATTTGCCCAATGTTCCTCAGAACCACAAGTAAAGCAGCCACCTTTTCCCTTTTCTTTCTTCTTACCCTTCTTCTTGAAGGTAGTATTCTGGACAGAGTTCTTTCCCTTGAACTTGTGAAAATTCTTCTGCACGCGATCGACGGGCTGGGGTAGCCGGAGGCAACACGGAGCAAGGAACAACAAGTGACGGAGGAGGCAGAGGGAGAGAGTGAGCAAGTGAGTGACTCCACAACCCTAGCGCCTGCTTATGTATGCCGTCGATGCAACGGGCCTGGGCCGTAGCCCACGACCGAGTCCGCGAACAACCCACCTCCAACGTCTCGGAGAGTGGCGCTTCAGTTAGCGACTCGCTAATTAATCCTAGATTAATTAGCCTTTCGTGACCGGCAAAAATAAGCGCATAGGTGTGAGCTCGGCTCGGCTCATTCCCGCAACCCGCATCCCGCGGCGCGCGCGCGCGTCGTGACGAGGCGAGGCGGGCGACGGAGGAGGAGGAGCGCACGTGTACAACTCCTCTTCCTAAGCTCCCAATAGCTAGTGGGGGAGCACCACTTATAAAGAGGTCTAACTCTCCCTCCACAAGCAGTATGATACTAAACTTTAGCACCACCAGCCACCATACATGGGCCCTTAGAGATTAACTAGGGATTATGGGCTTATTTGGGCCAAAGCCCAACTATAATCCAACAAAAGTGTCTATAAGCATTTTCGGTACGATGTTGGAAACAACAAAAACATGCTCATACATTTTTTTTAAACACAGTACATGGCAGATGCTCACATATATGAGCATATAGTCATCCCTATGAACACACAAACGCACACCCTATTTTTATGATCATCTTCGCAATACTGAACCGATACATCATTTTGTGATTGACGAAGTCACTATAGACGCCTTGTAGTCGACGGAAACGTCTCCTCCACTAAAACCACATTGCCGAAAAGAATAAAAGAAATACGAAAAAATGCAAGCATCGTACCATGTTAAATCTAGATTTCAAACTCTAATGAGCTGACGATATCATTGCCCCTCTAACCAACTCAGCCACATGATAAAAAAATTAACTACATCCATAAGCACTAGCACCTCTAAAAAGGCGACTGCGACACACGTCACTAAGCTACAAGGTAGAATTGTAACTAAAGATTGATTTCCCAACTACCTAGTTTTCAACCACAGGTTGATTCGCAAAATTCATACATCATGAATTAAATACGCTGTTGAAGATGTCCTAAACAAAACGGAAGGGGAAGGTGGATGTGATCCATACGTCCACCTACCATGCCCTAGTGCCCCTATCCACCACCCACGCGATGACCACGACGCCAAAGCCGAAACCTCCGAGTCCCGTCCCCGACCGATATCTGTAGATGGATAGGTATAAACATGTTGGGTTTCATCGTTCGTTGCCTTTGCGTGTGGCTTGCACTATCTATCTAGCTGACTTGACTATCAGCAGCAGCAGCTACGTAGTACTATCCTATACTAGCAAAATTTGCAATCCAGTTGGTGGCACGCACACACGAAGTTTGTGGATAGGAATAGGATCGATCTAGTGGAACAGCGGTGGTGGTGGCCGGTGTGTTCCCCTCCTTCCATAGCCTATGGATGTGGATCGATGGAGGGAGGTTCGGCGTCAGGTCTCGGCGTCGCGGCACAGTGCTGGATGTCTTTTTCTCTGCGAGGGTGAGAGATCGGGCTGGAGACGGGACAGGAGTGCGTTCATGACAGGACCAGTCTTCCACGGTGAACCAAGGAAAAATGTTTCTTCTTTCATGTTATAAAGCTGAGTTCGGCAAGAGAAATTGTTGTTATTATGCATAACAAATAAGAGTAACGTGTTTTCTTCGATCCATAACAAATATGGCTCATCCAATATAAATTTATGCTAACTTAGTACTACGTATAGAATAAACGTTACTTACTATGGATCGAAAGGAATATTGTTTAAGCTCTGTAAACCTTAGAAAAGTTGGCAGTCACTTGTTTGTGACATGCCCTCGCTACGCAAAGCGCCGCATTTCATCATTGTGGAGAGAGTTGGTCTCATTCCAAAATTTGCTGGTTAATGATGTCGAATGGAGAATGAAGTTCAACCTAGTTTCAGCAGTGAACTTTGCAAACCGATGTGTACGAGTACGCCTGATGGGTTGGAGAACGAAACATATTCCGCAAGTGCCTGGCGAGAAGTGATTCCAAGGTCAGATCGGCCGATCGATGGATGATGCCTGCTGGCTCCACTCGTCCACCGTGTGGGAATATCGGATCAGACGACGATGCGGACATGCGGTTCCTCCGTGCAAAAGCGCAAAGCGCAGAGGCCAGAGGATGAGATGCGAGGCGGCCGGCCATGGATCGATCGGCCGGAGAACTTTGTCGTCGTCGTCGTCGTCGTCGGCTAAAGCCCAAAGGAGATTTCAGATTTGATGTACGTACGGAGATGGGCGGCGAAGTCAGCATGCGCGGCTGTGCATGCGTGCACCTGCCCCGGAAACGAGAAAGGGTACTAGCAGGGGCTGGATTAACGAGCTGCTAGGCTTGTGAAACTCGCTAAGTTTAATGAGCACAATATCTTGTCCGATAGTGAATTGTTTTTGATGATAGTGGAGAACATCCTACACTAACTAGGATCTGACGACTTCTACACATATAGAAATGGATAAACATGTTAAGTTTGGTCAATTAGTGGAAAATGACATCCTTCGATTGCCAGATCCCAAAGTTTTTCACTAATGGAGTTACTTTACAAACCCATGCGCAGCCCATGCCATAGGCACGTACTATACGTGGCCAAACAATGTGCGCGCATGCATTTGGTAATCCACGCAACTGAATAATCATTTAATCAGCCAATGCAAATGTGTTTGGACATGTTTATGCGTGTAGGGTATCTTCAACTGGTTCCTTAAACTTTCGGTATTCCTTTGGATTGGGCTGGATGAACCAGTTTTACCATTCAATACAGTCATTTATCTGTCCATGTCCTTTTTGTATATATGTTTCTTCATAAATCTAACCCACATCAAAGGGGATTTACGGGAGTCGAACATCAAACAGAATCGAAAGATTCATGTTTGGTTCGGGAAGAGATCATAAAAGTTGTAAACTTACAAAATAATCTACTTTCATTAAAAGTTGTAAACTTGCATGAGTAGGTGCAGCTTTCACTTTCAGGGACCCTTTGCTTTCGCCGGAGGTCGGCAAAGCAAAAAAGAGCCGGCCGGCCAAGGGTCAAGCTAGCTAACCAATGCAAGATCCCAAAGAAGTTGTAGCTCGAGTGGGAGTATCAACTGAAACAGGATTTACCATTTCGATCTGCAACTCGCACTTTGTAGCATCGGACAGGACAAACGCATCGTCGCCGCCATTCCGTCCATCATATCGAATCAAGCAAGTGGTACACTGGTACGTACATATGCTTGGCATGTGATGTGCCGAGTCGTCCCACGGTAAGGAAAACCATCAAAAATCGCATCAACCAGTTGCCAATTTAAATTTAAATTTTTTTAATGGGAATCAGTTACTGACATTTTTGGGGCGGGAACGAGAAAGCTACACCTACTATAGGAGGCCGTCCTTCTGGCTTACATGAAACGCCCCTTTAGAATTGCCATCCCTTTGGATTCGATTTTACTAGAAGGACAGTGCTCGCTTCGCCGCATCGATTATGTTTCTTGATGGTTATAGGTTTTATCATATGTGTCGCATTTTTAGTTGTGAAAAATATTTAGTGTAATGTGGTGTTTGGATGATCCTTTTTAACGTATAATTATGTGATAACTTTTAATGAGTGCACGTACATAAGAAGGTTAACTATGTTGTTGACCACGTGTGCTATGATGATGCTAAACATATCGTAGGCGCGCTTCCTTCTTGCCAAGCAAGACTCACACCATCCAATCATATATCAAAGGGATGCATCCATTGAGAAATGTCACCACATAGTCAAAATCTTGTATCTAATTGTAAATTAAATACCTCAACTGAACGAAAAGGCTTCAAAATTAAACATTTTAGACAATAGGTCATTAAAACATCAATTAACCTTGTCTGGATCGGACGTTACATAGTGGAATATCATGTTGTTGTTGTTGTTGTTGTTGTTGTTGTTGTTGTTGTGTATGTCGTGGTTGAAAGTTGTTATAGTGATATCTACCGCATGAGCCGAATCGACTGATCGCGAACACAATAATTTTGTACTGCAATAACGTTTTGATTGTAAGCTCACAACAAATTCCCTATAGCATGAACATATAAATCATATTAAAATTGACATTCAAAATTTTCAGAAAGATACATGTTGAAAGTGTTTTTATGTTGCCCATGTCAATTTTAAAAAAATAAGAGATGCAACATATTTAATAATAATAATAATGATTTAAATAAGTAAGGAATTGATCAAGTCAAATTTGACTACTTACTTAAATGCCATGGCTAATCATTTAAGACATAGCCAAAAGGTTTGATCAAGTCAAAATTGACTACTCAATTGTTTCTAAAGGCTTTTACTCCTAGGGGCTTTAGAGCATCTTCAGCCGCGCCCCCAAGAGGCCCCCAGGACGCCTTTTTCCGCGCCGGGCGGACGAAATTCGCCCAGCCGCGCCCCCAAGAGTCCATTTAGCGCCGGATTGGGCCAAAATTGAGTCCGGCGATCCCAACCCAAACCCAGCGCGCTGGGGGGCGCTTGGGGTCGCCGGATGAAACGAAAAGACGCGTGGGGCCGCTCTGTCGGCGAGATAGGCCTTTCCCTCCCGCCGTTTTCTCCCCCTTCCCCCGCCATTTGCTCCGTCTCCCGCCATTTCCCCCAGATCTCCCCATGGCGCCGAAGAAGAAATACGAGGCCCCTCGCCGCGTCGAGGGCGCACCTGTGCCGCCCAAGAAGCCGAGGAAGCTGAGAGCGCCGCTACCAAGGCCGGAGGGCTTTACGGACGACCAGTGGCTCGCCCACCAAACGCGGCGCTCTGTGTCGACGACCGAGCGCCGCAACCGCCTCTTCGTCCAGCAATCCAGGGAGCTCCAGGAAGCCGCGTCGAAGGAGCTGAAGGAGACGGCAGACGCCGCGGTGGCGGCGAAGCGTGAGCTCCAGGAGACGCTCGCGCAGGCGGTGGCGGCCAAGGAGGCAATTGCGGCCGCGGCGGCTCTTCGCTCCGGCGGGGTAATGTTCCCTCTCCAAACTCAGCAGTGTCACCTCCCCCGCCGGCAACTTCTCGCCTTCCACGCCGTCGGCTTGGGCGGCGTCGCCTGACCACAGCGGCTTCAACCCCAACCTCGCCTTCCCGCTACCACGGACTACGTCGGCCAAGGCGGCGAAGGCTGCGGCGCCGGCTGCCGAGCGGCTGCAGTCGGCCATCGAGAAATGCATCGCCGACGCCCCAAGCAATGGCGATCTCGCCTTCCTTTCGACAATGGCGACGATGGATTTGGGATCGGTGGACGCGCAGATGAGGGTTTGGCTCATCTCCGAACGCGACAAGATCTTGCCTCAGATGGAGCCGCCGCCGCCCTTTGTCAGGCCGCCCGCGCCCCCCGCAGAACCGCCTGCGCTGGACGTGCCTGCCTCGCCCAAGAGCACGCCGCCGACACCGGACACGCCGTCTACGCCGGTTGAGACATATGGCGAGCCGCTGGCTTCTGCGGTCGACCTGGACGGCCCCCTTTGAGAGCTGCCGGCCGGCCGACCTACTTTTTTTGTTCCCCGCGTAGATCACGCCGCTTGTGGCGCGTTTGATCGCCGAACCATGGTATGTTGATCGCCGAACTATGCTGTTTTTTGAAGCGGGAGGAAAACTATTTGAACTTGTGTGCACGTCGCCACTTTTTTTGGGTCCGCCCTTGGGGGCGCGGCTGGGGGAACCTCGCCCCAAGAGCTATCGCCGCGCAAGTGCCCCCAAGCGGCGCTAAAAATAGCGCCGAAAGTAGTCTTGGGGGGCCGAACGGCTGGAGATGCTCTTAGTATATTAGAAGATTTAACGAAATCATTGGTTCATACAAACACAATCCACCCATGCATCTATGATCTATCCACCTACCCTGGCCTACAATCCCTATGAATAATCCACCCATGCGACTCGACGATCGACAGCAAGAAGGCAGGAAACAGCACGACGTACGTACTACGCCAAAGCCCAAACCTTGGGGTCCGGCCCCGACCGACGTACACCGGTTTCGTCGTTGCCGGGCCCTTTGCGCGTGGCATGCACTATCCATCTATCTACTGCTCACTTGACTATCTACGTACGTACTGCTTGGTGCACGAGCTAGCTAGCTAGGTGTCGACCGGAGGAAAGGAAAGGAAGCTCGCACGCACGTTGTGGATATGATCGACGACGCTGCTAGCTAGCTTTTCGTGGACGGACAACATCGTTTGGTCCACGAGCAAGCCAGCGGAACAGCGGACAACATCGTGCTGGTGGTGGCCGGCAGTGGTGTGTGCCCCTCTCTCCCTGAGTGGATGGATGGACGTGGATCCATCGGCCGGGTCCAGCTGCGGCGTCAGGTCTCGGCGTCGCGGCACAGTAGTTTGCTCGGTGTCCTTTTCTCTACGGCAGGTTTGGGGCTCGGGCACGAGTGAGTAAGAGCAAATCTAGAAGATACGCTAATAGGGTGTTTGGTTGCTCGCAAGGTGATAGATATATACGATGCATGTGTTTAGTTGCATGTCAAAGTACGGCTCGTCGCCCCCAGCCGCTTCTCGGTGTCAGTGGAGGTGGAGTACGACGGCGGTGAAGGTGTGGCATGAAGCAATAAGTTTCGCCGGTGTCAAGTGCTTTATGTGAGATAGAGAAAACTGCAAACAAGGGGTGAAAAACGAGAGCTATGCGGGTTGTGGGGTGATTTTTAGCGCTCTTTGTAAAAAGTTTTGCGGATCGGAAAGATATAGTGTATCTGTTTCGATTATTTTTTGCTTCGATATCGCATATCGACAATTAATTTACAGGAAGAATGGATATAACGTACTCTCACCGTAAAAAAATATAAGAGCATTTAGATTATTAAAGTAGTTATCTAAACACTCTTATGTTTCTTTACGGAGGCTCTTATATTTTACAAACCCATGCACCGCCATATATATATGCACGTACTAGACGTGGCCAAACAACGTGCGCGCGTGCATTTGGCGAACACGTAACCGCAACACGAATGGTGCTAGTAGTACAATCCACGCAGTTGATATGTTCTTGCCATCTCACAAAAAAAAAAGATACGTTCTTGCAAATTGACTAGCCAATGCAAGTGCGTTTTGGTATGTTTGTGCGGGTAAGAACAGTACTTCCGTCGTCAAAGACGTCATCAAACTTAACTTACGTACACATCCTTGTGTCGTCCACTGATGGATCGACACAGCACAGACAGATGCATTGCTCCACAGGATTTCCACTCTACCGATGCTGCCGTTTTCATCCCATTTTCATCTACAGAAATAGCTAAGATTTCGCCCGGACAGTGAGAGCTGCTGATCTGCCGATCGGCTAATTGGCTGGCTATCTCAAGCACGGCATATGCAGCGGCCGCATCGGATCACCTCGTCCACGACGACGGCGACGGTAGCCACGGCGCGGCGGGGGACGGACGGACGCGGCGTACGAGCCGCACCTCCACGTGATCGATCGGCGCCGATAAGACGGCGACTGGCCGGCTCTATCCCGGCCGGCCCCGTACGTACGTCGCTCTCTCGCGCTGCTCGAGCGATCTCTTACACGGCGCCAACGCCATCCACCGCGACGATCCATGCCCTGATGCCATAGAGAGCCTTTTGCTTTCACCGAAGGTCGGCAAAGAAAAAGGGCAGCCGGCTATTGGCCAAAGCTATCTAAACCAAACTGCCAAACCAATGCAAGATGCCAATGGAGGTGTAGCTAGAGTGGGGAGTATCAACTGAAACAGGACTACCATTTCGATCCGCAACTCGCACTTTGTAGCATCGGACAGGACAAACGCGTCGATCGTCGCCGCCATTCCTTCCATCATATCGAATCAAAATCAAGGGTGGTATATATGCATGCACGCACGAACTTGCTAGCAAGTGGTACAGTATATGTTTGGCTTTGGCATATGTTGAACCCAGTCGGCCCACGGAAAAGAAAATTGAAAATCGCACCCACAACAACCAATTTTGCCCATATTGTAAAGATTTTAGTAGGAATCAGTTATTGCCATTTTTGGGGTGCATAGCTTCAACTTCCACTCTTCAAGCAAGCTACATCTACTAGGAGGCCGTCCTTTGGACTTACATTAAACGCCTCTTCGACTCTTGGATCGAAAGGTTATTTATACGAAATTTAGATGGTTATAATTCATGTTGCATAAGGTAGAATTCTACATAAATTTCCTCCGAAACTATATTTCTTGGAAATTTGGCATCCACTTCAGCTTCTTGGCAAAAATGTTTAGATAAAGCAAAATTTTGCAGAATTCGAATAGACGTGCATCCAATCCTCATTTTTTATCTTGTTCCCGCGTTTTTATAATTATGTAAATCAAATATGCCCTTAGACCAGTCATGTTATGGATAGCCAGCCGGTGGTGGGGGGCTGACCACGTGAGGGAGCAAACGACCGGTCTCCAATGTTTTGCTCTTCCTTACCAGAACCATGCCGTCGTAGATGTACCTAGTAGTCAACCTGTTTATTTTCCTCTCGATTCCTCCTTACCCAACCGCACTCTAACTTCTTCGATAGTATTTGCACTCGATAGTACAACTTTTTGCCTTCGTAGGGGAGGGAACGAAGGCGCGGTCTCCATGCACATTCGATAGTATTTACATTTTGGTCTACGTTGTCTACCTTTTTTTTACCAATAGTGGTCTATAGTAGTCACATGGTAGTTTTTCCATTTGTGTCATATTTGCCCGAAAGGGTTTACCACTTCATCTGCATGAGACGATTAATAACGCATCCATATAATTAGATATTCAAGATATATGCCTTGTGTATTTTTTTTTGATAAATAAAATATATTAATATCGCGAAGATATCGATTATATTCAACCTCTGCAATGACCAAAAAATAAAAAAATGTTTTGCTATAGTGATCTATTCCTTTTAGAAGCTGTCCAAACACCACCAATACAGTAGTAACATAAATCTCTTGTATTTATATGCATGTTTCATCATGTCTTTGCAATTGTGTACATACATTTCTGTGTGTGGATTAGATCGGATCGTGCATGGTGGCACGTGACAAGAAAAACATACGTACATGATGTGAGTAAACAAAGCGCCTGAGGTATCTTCTCCACCTTATCCGGCGGCCGGGGCCGGACCCTCCACGGAGAGGGACGTCCATGTGACGATCCATTTCCCACCTACCCTTCTGGCCGGCCTTGTGTATCCATCCATGCGACGATCGACAGCATGCATGGAGGACCTAAGCTAAAGCCCAAACTTCCGGGTCCGACCGAGAACTGGAGTTTCGTTGTTGCGTTTGCGTCTATCGCAGCAGCAGCTACGTAGACGAGCTAACTAAAATCCTAATCCCAGCTGCTGCCAAGCAGCCACCTGCTCCTTGGTGCTGTCGACCGGAGATCGAAGAGAAGCACGCACGTTGTCGTTGTGGATAGGATCGACCTTAGCTAGCTAGCTTTCGTGGACGGACAACATCGGACAGTGGTGGTGGTGGCCGGCAACGGTGCGTGCCCCTCCCTCCGGAGTGGCGGTGCGGCGTCAGGTTTCGGCGTCGCGGCACAGTGCTCCTGGGTGTCTTTTTCTCGGCGTGTGCGGGGCCAGATCTGGCTGGAGACGGGGCACAGGAGTGCGTTCATGGCTCAGGACGGGGATCAACGGACCGGCCTTTTGCGTCGATCGATCTCTTCTCTACAACGTCAAGGTTCATTTTAGACCTCACACTCGCCGTCAGAGAAGCGTACAACATGGCATGGCGACGGAGTACTAAACATGCATGCACGGTGACCACGAGGACGTCGAGCAGTGCATTCTGTGTGCTATTTTTACCCCCGTTTTCGTCTACACAAGTAGCTAGACTATTCCACCCGGCCCGGACAGCAGCTGATCCGTCGTATGCAGCGGATCCCATCGCCTCATCCACGACGACAACGACCAGGGACGGATGCATGTGGCGCGCGAGCCCCACCTCCACGTGATCGGTCCGGCCTGATCCGCGCCGATAAGACGGCGACCGGCCCCGCACGTACGTCGCTCTCTCTCGCTCCCTCTGGCTAGCTGCCGGCCGGTCCTGCCTGGCCGTCGAAACCCGGGCGATCTGCGCCAACGCCACGACGGCCATCTTTTCCTGGCTCTCGAATCACGCACGGCGAGCTTTGTTATCCACGGAGAAAGGAAAGCAGGAGGGCAGGGAATGAATGAATCCCCGAGAGCGACGCCGTGTGCAGCAGTGCAACTGTCAACTGTGGTAGCGATTGGCGGCCGTGTTCTCGCGCGAGAGCTCGAGTAGTCCCTTGCGGCGCCGCATGCATGGGTGCGTGTACCGTTCTTTCAGTCTTTGCATTCACCACGGGAGGCCGGCCGGCTGCTGCTAGGGGGGCCAAGCTAGCCAATGCAAGCAAGATCCCAAGGTTTGCTACTTCCATCCATCTGCGACTCGACCGCACTTGTTCGTTCGTTCGGATATCTACGTACTCAAATTTGTGTGTTTTCCGTCTGATTCCTCCTCCCCACCGTGTCACGCGCTTGCTTCTTTCTTTCGCTCCGGCGTTGGCTTTCTCAGTCTCACGCGTCTTCAACGTTGATCTCAAAACCTTCCGCACCTGGATTGGATTATTCAGACTAATTTTAGTATCCAATGTGGTTCTGCATCTGTCCGCGGATCGGTTCGTCTACCCGTTCTTTCGCAAATCTGATACAAATCTACAGAGGCTTTCCGAAGTTCGAATTGTACTCATATGACTCCGACACCCTCGACCCACACAATGCACGCGTTTTTGTAGCCATTCTTACGGATTCCGCCATTTCCCCTTTTCCTCACTCTCTTTGCCGCCCTTCTCCGCCCCAATCCTCGTTGTTTTCACTATCGCCGCCACATGGAGACTTAGGAAGAAATGCCGAGATTGCAGGAAGTGGAGGATGTGACTAAGTCAGCCGTTCACAAGATAAATTTGACTTTGTGACAAGTCTATTGTGCCAAAAAAAAGGATGGACAACAAGGTGCATTGGCCACCGAGCAAGGCCGGGGACAACCTACACCAGTAGGGCAGCCACGAGCAGGGCATGGGAAAACGGCATTGAAGCATGCATCGGCCTAGCCAGAGGCGTACCAGTGGCCCTACTACTATGTCAACAAGCAGCTCGATCGTCAGGAGCAGTCATCGACCGGTGTGCCCTATATGGTGGACGACACAACGTCGTCGATCCATTTCACGGAGTCATCATCGTCGTCGTCGCAGCTTGCTCGACCACATCGCCGGACAATCTTCATGGTGTTCGCTCTCTATTCACCGGAATGTCTCCGACCGCCGAATTGCATAGGGATAAAGAGATGTTCGAGATGATCAATGACGGATGCATGGGCGTCGGTGGCTTTGAGGACGGGGCGATGGATGACTCACAGATGTATGCTGATGCCAAGGATTTAGGTACGCACACCCTGCCGATGGGCACGTACACCCAGAAACAGGACACATATGCCGTGCAGTTGGACCAGGAGTGGGATGAGGGGGACAATTGGCTAGGCGAGGGAAAGAAGAAGGGGAGATGAGAAAGTTTTGACATGCAGGAACATGAAATCATTGACAGTGCCTTCCAGACTTTTGCCAAAATGATGATGTGGGTGATCCCACGGACACAACAGATGTAGCACGCAAAAAGGTTAGAGGGGGGATCCGTGAAAGGAAGCGAGAGGAAGATAAGGAGAAGCGAGAAGGGGCAACTGCTAACGGCAACTGCAACGCTGGGGTGCAAATCCTGTTCGGTTGTCCGTTTGGGTCTAAGCGGACAGAAAAGTTGGCCCAACGCGCGGGTGCATTTTTGTTGTGTGTCCGCGCCTGTCCATTTTGACCCATTTCTGGAGCAAATTTGGACCAACTTTGCGTCCAAAACAGACACGCGCGGACGCACGACACGTCCGATGTGTACGTTCTTTGTCCACCACGTATATACCCTGGCCCATATATCAGTGACCCTGTCACAGACCCCACCCTCTCTCTCCCACACCCACCTTCTCTCTCCCAAGCCCACCAACTCCCCCACGCCGATCTCATCGGCGCCGCCCCCGCGTGCTTGCCGGCCACAGGCCTCGCCATCCCGCCCCTCGCCGGCCAACAGTCTCGCCGCTCCTCGTTCGCCCCTCGCTGCCCAGCCTACCCGCCCCCGCCTTGCCCAGCGGCCTCGTCGCCCTGCCTTGATGGCGGCGACCTAGATGAGGTCGAGCGCACGGAGGGGCACCAGGTTCATGCGCTCCTCGGCCAGTCCCCGCGCGCTCCTCGGCCAGCCCTCGCACGCTCGCCGGCCTCCTGGTGATGCCGGGCTCGCCGCCTTCTGGTGACGCCGGTCTCGCTGGCCTGGCCACCCCACGCGCTCGCCAGCCCCCTGGTGACGTCGGGCTCGCCGGCCTTGCCACCCCGCGCGCTCGCCAGCCCCCTGGTGACGCCGGGCTCGCCGGCCTGGCCACCGCGGCGCGCGGTCTGGCAACCGGGCGTGGCGTGGCGCCTCCTGAGCGCGGCGGCGACGTCCTCTTGCCGTTCGGCTAGCCATCGCAACGCTCACCTAGGGCGCATCACCCTCGTGTGCTCGCCCCCGCGTGCTCTCCCAGGTCGAATGACGTCCTCCTCTCGCCGGCCTGGCTGTCGGGCGCGGCGTAGCACCTCCCGAGCGGCATCCTCTTCTGGCCACCACGGCGCCTTGCTCGTCGGCCTGGCCACCGCGGCGCGGAGCGGCGCCTCCCGCATCGTCCTCCCGAACGGCATCGTCCTCCCCGAACGCAAATTTTTAGCGTTGGATATAGATGCGTTTGTCGATTGTCCGGTGCTGTCTGCTGTCCGTTTTCTTGATGCAAACGGACCAAAAAGCGGACAAAACAGACAGCGGACGCGCGGATTTGCACCTCCGCATTGGAGTTGCCCTAAGGATGACAAACAAATTTAACATCATCTTGGACAAAAAAGAGGATGCATGCATTAAGCACAACAATCTCAAGAAACAAAATTTAAGATCATCGAACCCTGAATTTGCAAATCCAGAAATCAGCCACACCAAACTTTCATATCCCGGTCTATTTTGAACCTTGATTAGGATCGTTTACTGGTTTGCTGAATCGGGTCGGCCCATTAGCGCAGTGGCTTGCGCGCCTTGAGTTTTATTTTTCCTTTTTTTTCTTTACCTTTTATTTTCCTAATGATAATTAATTTTACAATATTTTTGTAGTGATATATAACGAGAAACGGAAAAAAATATCAGAACAGACAAGGGCATTCATATATGTATTTTTTTATTTTAAAAATTATTAGAACCTATGTTTAATTTTTTATATCCGCGAGCATTTTTAAAATTTGCAAACATTTTCTTCATGTAAAGTAAAATTAAAAAAATGAAGAATTTCTAACAATATTTATGTTTAAAACTGTCCGCTATTTCCAAATTGATTATGTTGTAGAAATATTCTTTAAGAAAAATATTGTACCACTATTTTTTAACTTTTTTTGCATTACATTTAAAAAGTGTTCGAAATAAAAAAAACTCAAAATGTTTGCGAACTATTTAATCTATACCAATATATAGTGTAGGAATAACTTTGAATATCACTCGTTGGATGAAGTCGATCCAATGATTGAGATGTGGCAAATCCGAGTAGTCTTGACCATTGGATATTCTCTCAATCACGTTAGATTTTGCCGTGTGTATCAATCCAAAAGGTTCTACACTTCTGCTTATGCACAAACCTGGAAACAAAGACACTTCTCCTTCTTTCTAGACCCTTCCATATTTTAGTTCTTCAAGTGTTTCTCTGTTAAAGAATAATCATTCATGTATGTTCCACATACACTTCTCATTTTTTCTAGACACTTCCATAGTTTATTTCTCCCATGTGTTTTTCTTTGAAAAGGATTGATATCTATTTTTATTTTATTTTGTTTTGTTTTGATTCAAAGCTAATACAACATCTTTCCAAAGTCTAACTTTCTTTGCAAAAGGATTAGTCAACTGTTTTTATGTATTTCACACAAATTTTCATTAAATATTATGTCGTTATAGTTTGATTTTGAACGAGATAGGTGATGATCTTAAATTTTATTCGTTTATGATTCTAAATGTATATGTTTGTTTCTTATAATGTGGTATAATGATATCTTGTCACTCTTCACTATCACGTGCAAGGCACGTGTAACTTACTAGTACATTTAAGTGCACGAACATTTAACACAATTAAAAATGTGAAATATTTAATAAATGTGTGTAAGGATTTTAATACATTTTTAAGTACTATCATTTTTAGTCTTTATTTTCTCATGCAAATATCTTTGAAAATAGATGCAAAAAAAGAATAAAAATTAAAATAAATTAAAATTTCGCGAGCAGAGCAAACATTTTGGGTGCAAATATTTTTTTAAGTTAAAGCACTAAATGAAATTTTTTCATGCGAAAGTAATAAGAAGAAAATAAAATAAAATGAGGAAAATAAAAAGGCAAAAATAAAATACAAAACAGAGAGAAGCGAGCTCGAGTGACTGCACTAATGGGCGAATGCATGCAACCAATGGAACCAAGCATATATGAAAAAACATATGATTTGTTCATCCCAAAAGCCTCTAAGTGTCCTGAGCATTGGGTGATCTCAAAGACTCTGGATCGTACACTTGTACACTTATACCATTGTATATGCAAATTCTTTGGTACAAAATATAGAAGTACTACTTTTCATTGCTAAATTATCATAATGTAATATGTTGAGACACCATGGACCATCATGCGCAAACAATATTGACTGTTTGCTCCGCCCCGTGTCCAAGAAATCGAGTGCAATCCCTCCTTTGCTTAAAAGATTAATCATGTTGCTTCACAGAATTACAAATTTGAAGAAACAATTTCTTAGACGTCCTGAACCAACATTAAAAGTACCTTTCTGAAAAAACCAACTAAGGACCAAAATAGTCACACATCAATTTTGCATGAGCCTCTATTCGTTCTATTCGTATGAATTCACGACCAAACACAGAACCACCATGCTTCGGTCTCTTCTTCTTGTGCATCATCGTGAGCAAATGTCATCTTCATGGGCCAAGTCATATTCCGATGATGAATTATCCCAAATAGGAGTCACATGAGCTCATCTACAATACGGAAATCTCCATCAAACTATGTCTTCGTGCACGATAAGAAAATGACAATTTTGTAATTTTTTATCGAACACCTTATGTGCGAGGAGGACGAAATCAGGCGGCTGATCATCGTAGCGAAGTTGATAGACACACCGGTGACATGATGCCCTCATGAAGGCTTCTCCTATGACTCATTGACACCTGCCGGTTGAGAATGCCCGTATTTTTGGCGACGTGTCACTAATGCCGCTGACCGAAGCAACGATCGCTCGGCTCGATCGCATCGATCGTGCGATTGCCCGTGGTAGCTTCGGCAACCAGAAGTCCTAGCCTGCATGACAACTACAGTTGTGGGAGCGCGCCCGGGCCAACAGCCGAATCAACTGAAAATCAGCGCGACAGTGGGACCTCTGGCGACCGTTTAGGTGACGGGATCGGAAGGCGAGGTCACGACGAACATAGGGAAGGACAAAGGAGCGTTTGCTGCAGCCTCCCCGTAGGAAATCGCCGACGGCGATGATCGGGTGAAGGAGTGGTAAATATTTCATATAAGCTTCATTAGACCGTACATCTCTCTTGATATATCCAAACAATAGGTAGAAATATAAACTGATATATCCTGAAGCTACAAAGATAGTTATTAAATCCTTATCCACCACACAAAAACATTTCCTTTAGGCATGGTGTGAGACCGTTGCGCACGATAGTTGGGATTGTGCGCGCGATTGTTCACGTTTTGCTTGAGAAGCACAAGTGATGCAAATATTACATGGTTGATTATTTTACATCACGTTTGATCCCTCGACTAATTTTTTTACATCTACATCTGTTGGAACATCGTTTCAGTCTTCTAATGATATAAATGTGTGTTATGATTACATCTACATAATTTATTGAAGATTTTTTTTTTTGGAGAAACATAAGTTTAGACTAACCAAGACTGAAAATGCAATTTTAGTAACTGAGCTTACAAAAATATCAGACAACTACAAACGTTTAAAAATTATATGTGATGCTAGCATCGAAGTGTTGTTTCAGTTGTATTTTGACAGAATGGACGAAGAGCGACGAAAAACAGGGGAAGAAAAACGAGTTGAATCCAACGACCGGCGGCGACGCCGTATCCGACCGGAGCGCCGAAACCGCCGCGTCGTCCGCACGCGCGTCAGCCTCTCGTCGGCCGCCGCATTCCATCGATCCGCGCCGGCGGCGGTAACTTCCGCTTACGCGCGCGCGGGATGGCGTCCGCACTTTGCTCTCCCCGCCACCACCACCGCTCATTTACCTACCACCGCCTGCGCCCCTCCCCTCCCAGCCACGCCCGTCTCCGGAGCGGCACCGGCGGCCCTCCAGGTACGTTCTGCTCCCAGGATTCCTTTCGCATAGAGTAGATCCACACCGGTTCCTGCCGTAGCGTCGCCACGGCGTCGGTTGGGGATCGAATGGGGGGAAGAACAAGAGAGATTTTCGAATTTTGGCTAAAATTTGGTGCTTCTTCGAGTACCCAAGCGACTCCTATCCGAGCCTGGGTCGTTTGATGGGATTGGATAGTTTGCTCTGCTTAGAAGCATATATTTTACCAGAAAAGTTCTGTTAAGCAACTAAGATTACTTTCCTAGAGCAAGTGCCTGGAATACACACAGCATCTCTGCATCTTGAAAGAGGGCGGTGTGTCTGAATTCTTGTGTCACTCAAATAATTTTGGCATTCACTAGCAATCTACAACATATCTGGGGATCCAACCCAAGGTGCCAATATCTATTCACTTTGTCTGGATGATTGAACTCGATGCCACGGGCCAATTAATTGGAGATGGAATATTTCACCAAAGATATATGCATTTGACGTGCTGGTTCAGTGAAGTGTTCTAAAACTCATCGCTGTTTGTGTTTATGCAGGGTTGAACAGCATAAAGTTCCTTCGTTCCCACCCAGTGTCCACCGGTAGGGGCTGTCCTGCATCGCGTTTGTCCATGGAAGCGTACAACAGCAAGCAAGGTCCAGAACATCTCATTATTCTGGTTCATGGTATCATGGCAAGGTAACAGCCATAGATTCTAGGTCTACCGTAGTAGTTTATAAAAACAGGATGAGCTGCATCATGCAGTTATATACTCCCTCCGTTCCAAATTCGATGACTTTCATTTGTGTACATGTCTAGATACACATGTGGACAAATGGAAGTCATCTAATTTGGAACGAAGAGAGTATATCAAAAAATATTAATTGTCCTGTGCCTCTTTCTGGAGAGCTTAATTTCATTGTTACTGTTTACATATTTCCTTTCATCATCGCCGGAATTTTGGCTTGATTGGTACTTCCTCTGTAAACTAACACAAGACGTTAAAAGAGGGAGTACTATGAAATTACAATTCAAAATACTGCCTTGCCCATTGATGGTATTGCTACATTATAATGTATGGATACATGTGCTTATGGCTATTGCTGGATGCTCCTTTTGTTTATTTTTTCCTGGATATTAAGATGCCCCATAAGTTTTTGAATTGTAAATGTGAACTTTGAACAGAAAATCGCATAGCACACATCTTTGTTTTAACTATCAAAATTCAAAATACACACCCATATTTGTAAAACAAAATAAGCAATTGTAAAAGCTTTGCAAAATGCAAAAGGTATATGCCTGTTTTATTCAAGTTACACTTATTGGCATTTTTACTGATAGATTTCCTTTGTTTTTTTTTATTATAGCCCCAGTGACTGGACATATGGGGAAGCAGTGCTGAAAAAGAGGCTAGGTGATAATTTCTTCATCTATGGTATGTGTTCATTTTAATTTTTAATTCTGCATTCATATAGTGAACTTCAGGTCTAATACCACCCCCTACTACCTACTGATCCATTTATGCTTATGAGATCATATGATGATCTTAGGAACATGATGTGCATAAATAAAATTGAATGCACATAAAAAAAAAGTAGTGAAGATGAAATTGGCACCCACTGCTTTACTGCAGCACAGAGGTTTGTACTTGAGAAAAACATTATCTTCCATAAAAGGGCAAACTATTTCTTTGCAGCTAGTTCATCAAACATCTATGCCAAATCTTTTGATGGGGTCGATGCAGCCGGAAGAAGGTTAGCGAAAGAAGTATGTGGTAGTGACTGTTCTCTGCTGTTCATGAATTGACTTCTTAGGAAGCTTGCATAATAATGCCCTATGGAAGCAGGTCTTGGACGTGGTTCAGAAGATGGCTGGCTTGAGAAAGATTTCCTTCATAGCACATTCTTTGGGTGGTTTGTTTGCTAGATATGCTATTTCTATACTATATTCACCTCAAGCAAAAGAAACTGGAAGTGGTCCTAGTGTCATGCCAACAAGTGGAGGATCTGAAAAAACACGCACTTCAGGATTAGGTGCCATTGCTGGGTTGGAGCCAATTAATTTTATTACGTTGGCAACCCCACATCTTGGGGTTAGAGGTAAAAATCAGGTGGGTGTCCAACACACATTATATTGTATTTGTCAACCTTTTTTAATCTCCCATCTAATCTTGTTTACCTTGAAAGCAAAAGCTCTTGTTTTGGTATTTGGGGTATATCACTAGTTGGTTCCAAAGCCATCTGATATAATTGCTGGGGAAACACACAAGAAATTGCTCACATAGAAAATATAGATATTACTGTTACTTTATAGTATCAAGAATTGTGTTAATTTCATGGGAATTTACTTGCTTTGGCAATTACCAGCTTCCATTTCTTCAAGGGCTGTCAATTCTAGAGAAGCTTGCAGCACCTTTGGCCCCCTTCATTGTGGGACGCACTGGTTCTCAACTCTTTCTCACTGATGGTGAATCTAGCAAGCCACCTCTTCTTCTACTAATGACATCTGATCATGAGGACAAAAAGTTTATGTAAGTTAATAGGACAAATCATTCAGGGGCTAATTTATTCCAGTGGAAAATTAATGTTTCTTCATCATTTAACAGCTCCGCACTAGCAGCATTTAAGAACCGCATTTTGTATGCTAATGTTTCATATGATCGTATCCTCCATACCAAATTATTTCCTGAACTTAATCTGCAACAAATGGGCAAACACCATATTTCTGTTTCCTTTCTTGTTTTCCTGAGCCTCGAATGCCAGATATGGTTGGATGGAAAACATCTTCAATAAGGAGAGAATTGGACCTTAGAAAGGTACTTTACTTCCAGTACGATTCAGTGGCAGCTACTGAACTTTGGTACCGAGTGAGTGATATTTTGAGTAACTCCTTTGCTTGCTCCCTATACACAGCCCTTGCGTCGTTCACTTGATGGCTACAAGTACATTGTGAATGTGGAATACTGCTCGCCAGTGTCGTCCGATGGTCCCCATTTTCCTTCGCGGGCTGCCAGAGCTAAAGAAGCTGCACAAAGTACACCGAATGTGGAAAATACTGTGGAATATCACCAGATGATGGAAGGCAAGTAGGAGCTTTGTGCTACCTCTATGTACTAGATTTCTTCCCTTTTGCACATATGAAAAATGGTTCTTTGTTCCAAACCAGAGGAGATGATTCGTGGGTTGCAGAGAGTGGGTTGGAAGAAAGTAGATGTCAACTTCCACGCATCACTGTGGCCTTACTCTGCTCACAACAACATGCATGTATGTAGATGTGCACCCAGAAGAGTACCCTGAGGGCATACATTTTCTGCTTGGATACATCATCTTCAAATTTATGAGAATACATGTTATGTATCTATGCAGGTTAAGAATGAGTGGATTCACAACGCTGGTGCCGGCGTTATCGCCCACGTTGCGGACAGCATGAAGCAAACATGCCTGCCTGCCAACCTGTAAGATTTGCACTTAGGATGCTGGCATTGGCCACGGTTAGTAACTCTTATCTGTAAACTTTTGAGCAACTTGTGCTTCCTAGTTTTTTCCTAAGCGGCAAATGGTTTTGCTAATATTCGAAGATAAGCCATCAATTGATTGCTAAAGGTTGATTGCTTGCCAGCTTGTTGCTTTGATACCTGTATATGTCATTCATCTCTCACAAAGAAATGTATTTGTGCTGCAGATCTACAGGAATCAGTGATACTACATTTTGTTGCAGACGGTTGGCAAATCAGATGTAGAGGACAAACGGGGTGACACTTTTGTTTTTCAGAGGATTGCCTCCACTTGTGTTGGAAGCAAATGGTATTAGATGATATTACGCCACAGATAGGTGGCAAGTGTTCATAGCGATGGTCTTTATGCTAGTAATATTGTTGAGAGGTCGTACTGGAAATTGAATCTGCGCATCAACTAAGGAGAATGGGAATATCAAAACCACTTGAATGTGAGAACTCTGTACTGAAATTGAATCTGTGCATCAACTGTTCTTTGGGTGCATACTTTATGGGATGATGTCCATGAAAAACCAGAATACCAATGGCTGGGCTCTTTTAAAGGTGACGGAATCAACAAACAGTGATGATGTTGCTTACTTTGTGGTTAACATGCTGACAACTTGAAGTAAGCAGCATGCATTTTTGTAGTCCATGCGTGTGAATATGTTAAAAATCTGGAAAACTCAGCCATTTTTAACACCGGAGCATGTTTGTTTTTGTCCTGCTTTACTGGTTGATCCAGCAATAATTGATTGAAGCATTGTACACTGAACTTGAATCATTGTGTGAGAGAGGAGGGAGCAGCAGAGCAGTGGCTCACATGCAGGGCAGTGAATGCTATCTGAATTATGACCTAGCTGACCGCTGTCAGTCAATGCAATGGTCCGGACAGAACGGAGGACTACAGGTTGTATTTAACAGGAAAACTAGATAGGAAATCAAAATTTAAATCAAGGAAGAACCATTCTCTTGGAAAAATAAATATGTATGTGAGGAACTCTGTATAAAAATCCGTAAAATTATAAGTAAATACAAATGACATTCAGAACAGAAATTTTAGAGAAGGCTAGAAACCATACATAAATGACATAAATATTGTAGAAGTACTAGGGAAAACAGGTTTTTTTTAGAAAATAAGCATGAGAATGGATTTTAAGATTTAAATTCAGTTCAGTAAATGTTTGTCAGAATTCTTGATATTTAGCACATTATAAAATATGCTTCTTCTTCTAGATTTTTTGCTGCTACTGCAATAATGCTTTCGACCTGCCCCTTTCTCCATTTTTTGTGTATTCTGAAGTTTCTGGGTGTATTATCAACCTTGCAATATCTTGTTCGTCTCCAAATTAACTACTTTCACCTATTTTACAAGACAATGTTGGTCTTGTACAATTCGGTTTCCAACCGTTAAGAGAGCACACGTCATTTGAAATAGTACTATCAGGCAGAGGAGAAGTAGTGGTCTGGTACAGTTCATCTGTTCCAATTGAAGTTGAAGGCAGCTGCCTACCCAACATTCACTGCTGAGAAACTGTATGGACGCACGACAGAGACGACGACCTCAAGTCTCCCCCAACACTACTCGTTTCCTTGGTCTCTGCTTCTCCACACTTGCTTCTGCCTGTTTCCTTGGTTTATACTGGCTCTCTTTGGTCACGCGACGGCGGCAGCACTGAAGGTACTCTTCTACTCGTCTCCATTTGTTTCGATCTAGTTTTAGTGCGCAGCTAGCTCTCTTCCTCTCACCTTTTTTGTGGTTTTCATGTGGATCCGTGATGTGCATAGGCTCGATCTGTTCAACCTTCGCTCATGATGTTCAGAGGGCTCTTCTTCAGCTTCTGCTCTTGACGGAGCCAAACGAGGTGATGCATTTGCTCCCCTTACAGCCGTGTGTAGATGTAGATCAAGAGTAAGGAGAAGGCCAGCTTTTGCTCCATCTGTTCTCCCCTTCTTTTGATGTACGAACAGTAGACATTGTCAGTGGTCAGAGCTTAGCAGTACCAGTATCTATCCAAATTCTGAGGGATGATGCAGTTTTTCTACTCACTCTGTGACCAACCAAAATCTTATCCCTGGAGTTTCATTCTATATCTTGAGTTCCATTGATTGGACATGTAATGCATGCGTGAGCTGTTACTTTCACCAACCAAATATGCACAGGTTTCGCACATGAGCTGGTTCTCTGAAGGCTATTATGAATTTTGGTAATTCTGATGTGAAACTATGATGTGCAGGCCTGGATCTATTCTCCACCAGTTAATCTTGGATTGCTGTTGCAAAGGACTCTGCAAACAGGATTTGAAGAGCTGTTGTTCAAGGTACCCTTCTTCTACTTTTGCTTTGGAGTGTGCTGTTACTTTCACCAACCAATCAAGTTCAGCTTTTCCTCATTCTATCTTCTGAAAACCATCATGTTTCCATTTGCAGATTTTCAAGCCAAGGACAGCGACTCATCCTGCGACACCGACGCCGCCAAAGCCCAAAGGTACTCATCTACTCGTCTTTTCCTCCTCCGCTTCTGTTCAGTAGTACATTTTCTTCAGCCTCCTTTCTTGTGGTTTTGATGTGTATCCACGATGTGCAGAGTTTGATAAGGATGGTCTTCTTCAACTTTTCTCTTGATTAAGTCAAGCCAGGTGATGCTGCTTTTGGTCATCCTGGAGAGTGAAAACGATTGTGTTTCCGTTACAACCGTGTGTGTGCGTAGATCGAGAGCAAGGAGAAGGCCAGCTTTTGTTCCATCTGATTTCCCCCTCGGTAATCTCTTGCTGCTATTCCATTCATTTGAACGATAGTGCATTCTTGTTTGCCCATCCGGTGCTTCTCTGAACACAATAATTAGTATTTTCTGACTGTCTCATCTTCCTCCTCTCCACAACCTTTTTTCTGTTTGATATTTGGTGGTTGAGGTTCTGATGTGAATTTATGATGTGCAGAACTGGATCTATATATTCTCCACTAGTTCATCTTTGGTAGCTATTACAAAGGACTCTCCAAACTGAATCTCGAGACATGCTATTCAGGGTACGCTTTCTATGTACTGTTTACTTTCACCAACCAACCAACCAATCAGGTTCAGGTTTTGCTCCTTCTGTCTTCTGAAAACCATTATGTTTGCATTGCAGAGTTTCAACTCAAGGGCAATTCTATAGCAGTGTGTCGATCGAGAGCAAAGATAAATAAAGATCGAGATATGGAGGGTGCTGCTGGGGCGTTGAGCCCCGTCATCCGTAAGCTCGGTGAGCTCCTCGTTCAAGAATACAACCTGGAGAAACGAGTAAAGAAAGGCGTACAATCTCTCATTACAGAGCTAGAGATGATGCACGCCGTACTTCGCGAGGTTGGCAAGGTGCCATCGGGTCAGCTCCAGGAGCCTGTCCGGATATGGGCTGGCAAGGTGAGAGACCTCTCTTGCGACATGGAAGACACCGTTGATGATTTTCTAGTGCGTGTGGGTAAAGATTCAAGCAGCAAGCCAGCGGACATGAGGAGTCGAGTCAAGAAATTCCTCAAGAAGACCACCAAATTGTTTGGTAAAGGAAGAGCACTTCATCAAATATCTGATGCCATCGATGAAGCTCAAGATCTTGCAAAGGAGTTGGTGGAGCTGCGTAAAAAGTACGAGCTTGACATGCGTAGCACTAGCAATGATGCTACCATTGACCCTCGTGTGTTAGCTCTACACAAAGATATAGGGGAGCTTGTTGCCGTTGACCGTCCAAGGGATGAACTTATCAAAACATTGATTTGTGAAGACGAGAGTTCCCATGAGCAATTGAAGACAATATCTATTGTAGGTGTTGGTGGATTGGGAAAGACAACCCTTGCCAAAGCAGTTTATGAGAACATTAAAGGTCAATTTAATTGTGCTGCTTTTGTCTCTGTGGGTCAGAATCCAGATATGAAGAAAGTTTTCAAGGACTTACTCTATGGCCTTGACAAACAAAAGTTCAATAACATTCATAATACAAAAAGGGATGAAAATATACTAATCAAGGAAATACATGATTTCCTTGTTGATAAGAGGTATGCATCACACGGCCCTTTATATATATTATTTTTAAAAAGATGTGTGAAGTAGCTAGATGTATATCAAAATTCATATCTTCATTTCCTTTTTATGGTATATTCCTATATTTGTGGTCCATTCCTTATTTTAAATTTCACTTCTTCATTTTGTCTGCATGCACCATATATTGTTTGTTAGTCCTGTAGTCTTTTAAGCAGTGGTGGAGCCACCTCCCGGCGACCCCAGGCAGCTGCCCGGGCTAGTGCGGCTAATTGCTTCTTAATACTAGTGTTAATCTATGGTTAGAAGAGGAATTTTCTGGGGCAAATGATAACTCACATTTACATAGTTGGATCTTGCCCCGACTGTCATCACGGGCTGGCTCCGCCTCTGTTTTTAAGAAATTTCTCATGCATTCCTTAATATGTTTGTATGCATATTCTTAATGGTTATATGAATTTTCGTGGTTTGATTTCCTATATTTTTTAAGTCACATTAGAACTTATCGTTGTGTAAAAATTCAGTTATGTATAGATTGACTTGCCAACTAATGATATCAAAATAATTGACATAGGTACCTCATCGTAATTGATGATGTATGGAATGAAGAATTATGGGGATATATAAATTGTGCTTTGAATAAGAACAAACTCCACAGTCGGGTAATCACAACAACCCGTAATATGAAGGTGTCTGAAGCATGTATCTCCTCCAACGATGACATGATTCACAAAATGGAACCTCTTTCTGATGAAGACTCACATATACTCTTCCATAGAAGAATATTTCAGAGCGAGGAGAAATGTCCAGAAGATTTGCAGGTATTATCGAGAGATATATTGAAGAAATGTGGTGGTGTACCATTAGCCATCATTACAATAGCTAGCCTCTTGGTTAGTAATCAAGGGGTAAAGCACAAAGATGAGTGGATCCATGTGCACAATTCGATGGGTCGTGGAGTTACACAAGGTGGTATTGTGAAGGATATGAAGAGGATATTATCACTCAGTTATTATGATCTGCCTTATCATCTGAAGACTTGTTTATTATATCTAAGTATATTTCCTGAAGACTTTGAGATTGAAAAAGATTGCTTGATATGGAGGTGGGTTGCCGAAGGTTTCATACCGTGTGATAAAGGAAAAGGTAGGCTATTTGAGATTGGAGAGAGCTTCTTCAACGAGCTTTTGAATAGGAGTTTGATCCAGCCAGCGGAAATCAATGAGGAAGGAGTGGTAGTAACTTGTCGTATACATGATATGGTGCTTGAGCTTATATGCTCGCTGTCAAGTGAGGAGAATTTTATCTCCATATTGGATAATGCTGAGTGGCATGCACCTAATCAGCAAATGAAATTTCGTAGGTTATCACTTCATAATATCAAGGCAAAGTGTCAGAAACATCAGTTTGATAGCACTAGCCTGTCAAAAGTAAGGACATTTGCTGTTTTTTCTCCCATTACTTGTGATTGGTTGCCATCTCTCTCAAGCTTCCAATTTTTACGTGTGTTGGATCTCGGAAATTGTGGCAGCAATGAAAGTAGCTCTGGTATCAGCCTCAAGCATGTAGGGAATTTAATTCACCTAAGGTACCTAGGGCTCAAGGATGCAGATGTTCGCGAACTCCCAGTTGATATAGGCAAGTTGAAGCTTTTGCAGACACTAAACATAGAAGAAACTAGAATTAAAGAATTACCTGCAAGCTTTGTTCAGCTAAGACATTTGATATGTCTGTATACTGATGATGGTTTGAGGCTGCCAAAAGGAATGGGGAACTTGACGTCCCTCGAAGTGCTGGATGGAGTAAAGTTATCCTCGTCTCCTCACATGGTGAAAGATCTGAGCCATTTGATAGAGGTCAGGTCTCTCAGAATTAATTGTGAAGCCATGGACGACGATCTGACTGACACATTAATCCAGTCCCTAGGCGACCTGCTCAAATTGCAAAATCTGGTTATTTGGAATGGTGGCAGATTGATAGATCGCATGCGTGAAATCTGGGTGCCCACCCCGCACCTCCGTCGTTTGAACACATGGGACCGGTATGGAGATGCGTGTTTCTTGAGACTTCCAAAGTGGGTTAATTCAACGTCCCTTCCCCACCTCTCTACCCTGGTAATATATGTGGAAGAACTGCAAGGGGATGACATTCAGATCATTGGGATGCTGCCCGCTCTTCGGTTTCTGCATCTGTGTGCAGACCGCGTGATGGGAGCGTTGGTTGTGAGGGCCGATGCATTCCCATCTGCGAGGTGCTGCAAGTTCTACGGGTTTCTGACTTCGCCGTGCCTTTTCCCACCTGGAGCTATGCCAAGGGTTCAGCGCCTTGAGTTCGTGGTCTATGCGCAGTCAATCGCGAGTGGTGAGGTTGACTGCGGCATGGGCCACCTCCCTTCTCTCGAGCACGTCCAGGTTTGGCTGCAGCGTGAGGATTCCAGCGATGAAGTGACGAAGACAGCCCAGGCTTGGCTGACGCGCGCAGCAGAAGCCCATCCAAAACGTCCCACCATTCAAATCGAAGACATATGAGTGCTGACAAGCCTCTGCCGCTAGTAAGGTACCGTCTATTCATCTGACCAACCATGAATTCTTTTTCCTTGAATATGCTCGTTATCACATTGTTTGATTTATCTGTCTTAGTTTCCCAATTTCAGGCGGGTCTCCAATGAAATCATGGAGTCAGGCACTAGCAGATCCATCAGCGGCCGTTGATACTGTTCCAACAAACAATAATGAATCCCGCTTGATTCATGTACCGCCCGCCCCAGCTTCCAATAACCAAGGCTCTTTCTCTCCAGGATCTACACATGTTCAGATTCCGTCTTTTGCTAGACAGAGGATTCCCCATGTTGTTGATGACGAACTATTTAAATTTTCTGCATATGCTTCAAGAAACGCAGCTCCTTATTTCATTTATTCAGTCAAGAAGACTCGTACAATAAAAGGCTGCACTCAGTTGGCACTGTTTGTAACAGTACTACCTCTACGTTTTAATCTCTACATTTGCCATACATCGATGCTCTGTTTTTATTGGCTTATTTATGAAGAGTTGATTGAACTCCTGTTGGTTTGTTTTGCTTTGCTTGGCACTTATTCAGTCAAGACTCGTCAAGTTTTCTCTTCTCACTACAGCTCGTGAATCGTGATAGAACATGCTTGTTCTTGGGGGTTTACGTGTGCATGTTTTAGTTCCGCCACAGATAGAACAAATGGTTTGTCTAGGAATAATGCGCATTTGTCTCACCTTGCATAACATCAACAGGTTCAATTACTCTTTGGGAACATTTTTTCTAGATTATCAATTGACCACGCGAAGGAAGTATGTTCATTCCGATCGAGTTGGGGCCGCTTGTCGCACGGCCTAGGGGAAGCATTCGCCATCGTTGCAGTGCAGGTGCAGCCCAAGACCCCCATGGCCATCTCTTGCTCCAACCAGTTTTACTACAGAGTTTTTTTTTTTGAATTGAGTTTTACTACAGAGTTGAGGAGCGACGTGAGAACTAATTCTGAATCCCTGCTGGATCTTGATTCAGTTTAGGGTTGCCACTTACCGTCGCCGTCAGTTGTCTTGTTGGTGGTCGAAATTCAGTTTGTGCTTCTTAACATACTTGACCCAGTTTGGATTTCTCATCCACTGAAACAGATTAACTAGCAGGTTCTCTTGTTGGTGGTCGAAATTCAGTGGATGGTGTGGAGCTCTCTAGTGGCAGAAGCATTTTCAAGCTGCAGCCGCCTTCAAGCCGAGTTTCAAGAAGAGGCGGATATTAGGAATCTCACCTAACCGTGCCTCCGAACTACAATAATCAACCTTGTAATCATTCCCGTGGAGTTGCAAACAGGATTCTTGGGGCATATAATTGATGGCTAATTTATCCAGCTGTGCATATCTACAAAGGAATAAGACCCCCAAATCCTTGCCCAGGGATGATATCGAAAGCTGCTTTACCGCTGATCTTCATGCTAATATTGTTGAGAGGTTCTGGTGGACACCTCAAAATTACTTTAGCGGCCACAACATCCAATCATCTCTCTCTAGGTTTCCATTAGGAAATTGCATTCTAGAACATCAAATTGGACCGATGAAATATGATTTATATACTTATATTTCGCACAAGAAAAAGTATATTGGTGAAAACTTCTTCCAAATACGAATTCGTGCATTTTGGGGGAGTTGGAGATGTTGTTTGCACCAAAATTTGGGATTGCTCGGCTCCAAAGAAATGCAATTTTTTTGCCTGGTTTCTTGTTAAAAAAAAGGGTTAAGGTTAGAGTGTTTCTGAAGAAGCAAGGAGTCATTGATGAGAACCTGTGTCCGTTCGGTTATGGCAACCCCGAACGGTGTCTCACCTGGTTCTGAAGTGCGGCAGAACTAAATGTATCTCGGATCTACTTGGCATTCGGTTGGGTAATATAGCTGAACCGGCTGACAGTATTACTAACGTGGCTTGCTTCCTCCCTAATGACAGACACAATTCTTGGAAGTTTATCGCTATCGCAGTCCTATGGTCTGTTTGGCTCGCAAGGAATCGGAAGTTCTCGACGATGTTACTATACCGCCGGAGGTAATGGCAATGCGATGCAAGTCGTTGGTTAAACTCTGGGCACACATGACAAACAAAGACGCTCTTCAGACGGTTAACAACTTGATTGCTGGCTGGACGGATTAGTCTCTTTTCCACCCGCTTTGTACTCCCTCTTGTTCCTCTGTTTCCTCTCTCCTTCCCCTGTTCGTGTTGTACTGTCTGGGACCTTTTACCCCGGTAAGCGTTTTGCTTATGGGTGGTTTTTTATAAAAGCTCTTAGGTAGGGGGTTTCCCCTTGCTGATTTCCCTCAAAAAACAAATACGAATTCATTGGTATATTTTTTTTTGTGACAATCAAGCTGGTGATCTATAAATGATCAAACGTTTTGTAATCCAGAGAATAGAACGTTTCATAATCCAACGAATAGGGCCAGAACTCAAAAATAGGGCCATAAGTTCAAACAGCAAACCACTAAAGCACGATCAGTCACCGTTCATTAACCTGGAAAACAACATTACATGAACATGGTAATCCAGTCACAGTCAGCCAGAGTTCATTTACCAGGACAATATTACATAATCCATAATCGACCGCGCCCCCAATTTTTAAAAGTCGCCTCCCTCCCGGGCAGCTCCGGAGGCGACCCCTCCCGCAACACCCAAGCCCCTGCCGATCTCCTTCTCCTGTCGCCGACGCCGGCGGCGTTGGCGGCTCCCCTCCCGTCGAAGGCGGTGGGTGGGCAGGGGAGGTGTCCCTCGGTGGCGCATCACGGGAGGAGGTGGGGTGTGGCCTGAGAACATAGGGCGGCGCAGTCGTCTCGGCCGGTGCCTAAGGATCTCCAGCGGCGGATGGTGTTGAGGAGGAGGAGGTGCGCCGCCGGCGAGAGCCATGGCGTGCGATCTGGTCGCATGTGCTTAGGTTTGGGATGAGGCCCCGACCTAGGCTGTTGGGGAAAAGCCAGGACTGCCGCGGGAGGATCTGGTCGTGGCTTAGATCAAGCCAGAGACGTCCTGCAGCTGCGTACTGGACTGCCTTCTCTTCTGCTGCCGTTCATGCTGGGAGATGACTCGCGGCGAGGGGGCTTGCGAGGCTTCAGAATCATGGCGATGGTCGTAGGGTTCCAACTCGCGTCGAGACAATGATCCGCTGATGTCGGTCCTCTTTGATCTGGCCGGAGTGTCGGGTTTCGGAAGACTCCGTCAGCTATCTCCCATGGGCGTTAATGCCTGGAGATTGCTGGATCGGTTGGGATTCGGTCGCGCTGCAAGGAAACAACGTGAATCTCTGCTTTTGTTGCCATCCTGAGCAAATCTATGGTGAAGTCATTGGCGAAGAATGTCGTGGAAGGTGAGATTGGAGGACTGGCAATGGTGTTCGGAGACTTTGCTTCGTTGAGGAACTGGCTTGGAATTTCAGGAGTCATGGTAGCAGTATATAAGAGGGGGGCGACAGCACATGGAAGTTCAAAGTCCTACACTTCAAGGTGAAAATCCAATGTCTGGCCTGCGTAGCAATGCCTTAATGGCCTTGTTGAAGGCATTGCTTTGAGAGTGAGGATTATCTCCAGGGTGAAAACCCATGATCTATGATGTGCTGACGACGACACTTATGCACTGTTCCTTTCTTGAAGGCATTGCTTATGGAGAATTTGGGCATCAGGTGTTGTCTTGGTGGTGGTTGTGCTGCTGATGCAAGGAACGAAATTCTATGGCGGGACTTTTCTCTTTTTTAGTTTTTTTTTCTCTTTTTTCGGCCGTTTCTAACCGTAATGCCATTAGGCTATTGAGTTGGTGCAGAGACTGGGTATAATTGATATCTCCGTAATATTAATATATATACTCTTTAAAAAAAAATCCATAATCTACCAACAATGTAAAAATCTCATGACAGCCATCGTTCACGAACTATCTCTTCTTACCGAAAATGCTAAAACATCTTTAAGGGGAAGGAAAAAAATCCACTTGTGTAGTTGTGTTGGAAGCAAATGGTATTAGATGATATTACGCCACGCATAGGTGTCAATTGTTCATAGTGATGGTAGCGATGGTGGATCCGTCTTTATGCTAATATTGTTGAGAGGTCGCACTGGAAATGGAATCTGCGCATCAACTGAGGAGATGGGGAATATCAAAACCATTGGAATGTTGCCACTGTACTGAAATTGAATCTGTGCATCAACTGTTTTTTGGGTGCATTTTATGTGATGATGTCCATGAAAAAGCAGAACACCGATGGCTGGGCTCAGTGGGCTCTTTAAAGGTGATGGAATCAACAAACACCGATGTTATCGCTTACTTTGTGATTAACATGTTGATAAATTGAAGTAAGCAACATGCATTTTTGTAGCCCATGCGTGTGGATATGTTGAAAATCTGTAAAACTCAGGCATTTCTAACACTGGCGCATATTTGTTTTGTTCCTGCTTTACTGGTTGATCCAACAATAATTGGTTCAAGCATTGTACACTGAACTTGTATCATTTTGTGAGAAAGGAGGGAGCAGCAGAGCAGTGGCTCACATGCAGGTGAGTGAATGCTATCTGAAATCTGACCTAGCTGACCGCTGTCAGTCAATGTAATGGTCCGGACAGAAGGGAGGATCACAGGATGCATCTAACAGGAAAACTAGCTAGGAAACCAAAATGTAAATTAAGGGAAAACCATTCTCTTGGAGAAATAACATGTATGTGAGAAACTCTGTTTAAAAACCAGTAAAATTATAAATAAATACAAAGGACATTGAGAAAAAAAATTCTAGAAAAAGCTAGAAACCACAAATGACATACATATTGTAGAAGTACTAGGGCAAACAAGTGTTTTTTACAAAATAAGCATGAGAATGGATTTTAAGATTTCAATACAGTTAAGTTAATGTTTGTCAGAATTCTTGATATTCAGCACATTACAAAATATGTGTCTTTTTCTAGTTTTTTTCCTCCTGCGATGCTTTCGATCTGCCCCTTTCTCCAATTTTTTGTGTATTCTAAAGTTTCTGGATGTATCATCAACCCTTGCAATATCTTGTTTCGTCTCACATTATCTACTTTCACCTATTTTACTACTGTATTTATTAAGACAACGCTGGTCTTGTACAACTCGGTTTCCAACTTATGTCAAAGTTTTAATTTTGCTTGGTTGGTTCTACACAAGAGATCACACAACATTTGAAATAGTATCAGACAGAGGAGAAGTAGTGAAGAACACATGTCGCTGTAGTCTGATACAGTTCGTCTATTCCAATTGAACTGCTGAGAGCAAACGTATGGACACAACACATGAGACAGAGACGACGACCGCAAGTCTCCCCCCAATACACTTTAATTTTTTAATACACTTTAGTTTGGCTGATACACAAGAGAATACATGTCCATTGGAATCTTATCTGACACCAAAAAGAAGACATGTTCGCTATAGTCTCCCTCAAGTCTCCCCCACTACTAGTAGCTGCTTCTTCCCTTCGTCTCTGTTTCTCCACAAAGCTACTACTTGCTGCCCCGCTTCCTTCGTTTCTAGCTCTCTTGGTCGCAATCCATGACGGTGGCAGCACTGAAGGTACTCTTCTATCAGTCTCCATTTCTTTCGATCTAGTTTTTTTAGTGCGCAGCTAGCTCTCTTCCTCTTAGCTTTTTTGAGGTTTTCATGTGGATCCGTGATGTGCAGAGGCTCGATCTGTTAAACCTTCGCTCATGACGTCCCAAGCGAGGATCTCTTCTTCAGCTTCTGCTCTTGACTGAACCAAGCGAGGATCTCTTCTTCAGCTTCTGCTCTTGACTGAGCCAAGCGAGGTGATTCATTACAGCCGTGTGTGTAGATGTAGATCGAGAGTAAGGAGAGGGCCAGCTTTTGCTCCATCCGTTCTCCCCTCTTTTGACGTCCAAACAGTAGAACATTTTCGTTCTAGTACAAAAGTTAAAATATGTAGATCAGGAAAAGAATAAGATAAAAGCCAAGCAAAGAGAAAAAAATGGTCAGTGGTCAGAGCTTAGTACTAGTATCTATCCAAGTTCTGAAGGATGTTGCTTTTTTATTTTCTTCTCACACTGTGACAAACCAAAATCTTATCACTGGTGTTTCATACTATATCTTGAGTTCCATTGATTGGACATGTAATGCATGCATAAGCTGTTACTTTCACCAACCAAAAATGCACAGGTTTGCACATGCGGTGGTTCTCTGAAGGCAATTATGAATTTCGGTGATTCTGATGTGAAACTATGATGTGCAGGCTCTGCAAACAGGATTTGAAGAGCTGTTGTTCAAGGTACCCTTCTTCTACTTTTGCTTTGGAGTGTGCTGTTACTTTCACCAACCAATCAAGTTCAGCTTTTCCTCATTCTATCTTCTGAAAACCATCATGTTTCCATTTGCAGATTTTCAAGCCAAGGACAGCGACTCATCCTGCGACACCGACGCCGCCAAAGCCCAAAGGTACTCATCTACTCGTCTTTTCCTCCTCCGCTTCTGTTCAGTAGTACATTTTCTTCAGCCTCCTTTCTTGTGGTTTTGATGTGTATCCACGATGTGCAGAGTTTGATAAGGATGGTCTTCTTCAACTTTTCTCTTGATTAAGTCAAGCCAGGTGATGCTGCTTTTGGTCATCCTGGAGAGTGAAAACGATTGTGTTTCCGTTACAACCGTGTGTGTGCGTAGATCGAGAGCAAGGAGAAGGCCAGCTTTTGTTCCATCTGATTTCCCCCTCGGTAATCTCTTGCTGCTATTCCATTCATTTGAACGATAGTGCATTCTTGTTTGCCCATCCGGTGCTTCTCTGAACACAATAATTAGTATTTTCTGACTGTCTCATCTTCCTCCTCTCCACAACCTTTTTTCTGTTTGATATTTGGTGGTTGAGGTTCTGATGTGAATTTATGATGTGCAGAACTGGATCTATATATTCTCCACTAGTTCATCTTTGGTAGCTATTACAAAGGACTCTCCAAATTGAATCTGGATACATGCTATTCAGGGTACGCTTTCTATGTACTGTTTACTTTCACCAACCAACCAACCAATCAGGTTCAGGTTTTGCTCCTTCTGTCTTCTGAAAACCATTATGTTTGCATTGAAGAGTTTCAACTCAAGGGAAATTCTATAGCGGTGTGTCGATCGAGAGCAAAGATAAATAAAGATCGAGATATGGAGAGTGCTGCTGGGGCGTTGAGCCCCGTCATCCGTAAGCTCGGTGAGCTCCTCGTTCAAGAATACAACCTGGAGAAACGAGTAAAGAAAGGCATACAATCTCTCATTACAGAGCTAGAGATGATGCACGCCGTACTTCGTGAGGTTGGCAAGGTGCCATCGAATCAACTCCAGGAGCCGGTCCGGATTTGGGCCGACAAGGTGAGAGACCTCTCTTGCGACATGGAAGACACCGTTGATGATTTTCTAGTGCGTGTGGGTAAAGATTCAAGCAGCAAGCCAGCGGACATGAGGAGTCGAGTCAAGAAATTCCTCAAGAAGACCACCAAATTGTTTGGTAAAGGAAGAGCACTTCATCAAATATCTGATGCCATCAATGAAGCTCAAGATCTTGCAAAGGAGTTGGTGGAGCTGCGTAAAAAGTACGAGCTTGACATGCGTAGCACTAGCAATGATGCTACCATTGACCCTCGGGTGTTAGCTCTACACAAAGATATAGGGGAGCTTGTTGCCGTTGACCGCCCAAGGGATGAACTTATCAAAACATTGATTTGTGAAGACGGGAGTTCCCATGAGCAATTGAAGACAATATCTATTGTAGGTGTTGGTGGATTGGGAAAGACAACCCTTGCCAAAGCAGTTTATGAGAAGATTAAAGGTCAATTTAATTGTGCTGCTTTTGTCTCTGTGGGTCAGAATCCAGATATGAAGAAAGTTTTCAAGGACTTACTCTATGGCCTTGACAAACAAAAGTTCAATAACATTCATAATACAAAAAGGGATGAAAATATACTAATCAAGGAAATACATGATTTCCTTGTTGATAAGAGGTATGCATCACACGGCCCTTTATATATATTATTTTTTTGAAAATGTGTGAAGTAGCTAGATGTATATCAAAATTCATATCTTCATTTACTTTTTATGGTATATTCCTATATTTGTGGTCCATTCCTTATTTTAAATTTTACTTCTTCATTTTGTCTGCATGCACCATATATTGTTTGTTAGTCCTGTAGTCTTTTAAGAAGTGGTGGAGCCACCTCCCGGCGACCCCGGGCAGCTGCCCGGGCTAGTGCGGCTAATTGCTTCTTAATACTAGTGTTAATCACTGGTTAGAAGAGGAATTTTCTGGGGCAAATGATAGCTCACATTTACATAGTTAGATCTTGCCCCGACTGTCATCACGGGCTGGCTCCGCCTCTACTTTTAAGAAATTTCTCATGCATTCCTTAATATGTTTGTATGCATATTCTTAATGGTTATATGAATTTCCGTGGTTTGATTCCTATATTTTTTAAGCCACATTACAACTTATCCTTGTTTAAAAATTTAGTTCTGTATAGATTGACTACTTGCCAACTAATGATATCAAAATAATTGGCATAGGTACCTCATCATAATTGATGATGTCTGGGAAGAAAAAATATGGGGCTATATAAATTGTGCTTTGAATAAAAACAAACTCAGTAGCCGGGTAATCACAACAACCCGCAATGTGAGTGTGTCTGAAGCATGTCTCTCTTCCTGTGATGATATTATTCACAACATGAAGCCCCTTTCTGATGAAGACTCGCAAATACTCTTCCATAGAAGAATATTTCAGAGCGAGGAGAAATGTCCAGAAGATTTGCAAGTAGTATCAAGAGATATCTTGAAAAAATGTGGTGGTGTACCATTAGCCATCATTACAATAGCTAGTCTCCTGGTTAGTAATCAACAGATAAAGAAAAAAGATGAGTGGATGCATGTGCACAATTCGATGGGCCGTGGAGTTACACAAGGTGGTATTGTGAATGACATGAAGAGGATATTATCACTCAGCTATTATGATTTGCCTTGTCATCTGAAGACTTGTTTATTATATCTAAGTATATTTCCTGAAGACTTTGAGATTGAAAAAGATTGGTTGATATGGAGGTGGATTGCCGAAGGTTTCATACAGTGTGACAAAAAGGAAATCAGACTATTTGAGATCGGAGAGAGCTACTTCAACGAGCTTTTGAATAGAAGCTTGATCCAGCCAGCGGAAATCGATTATGAAGGAGTGGTAGAAAGTTGTCGAGTGCATGATATGGTGCTTGAGCTTATATGCTCGCTGTCAAGTGAGGAGAATTTTATCTCCATATTGGATAATGCTGAGTGGCATACACCTAATCTACAAAGGAAATTTCGCAGGTTATCACTTCATAATATCAAGGCAAAGGTTCCCAACCATCAGTTTGATAGAACCATCCTCTCAAATGTAAGGACATTTGCTGTTTTTTCTCCTGTTACTTGTGATTGGTTGCCATCTCTCTCAAGTTTTCAATTTTTACGTGTACTGGATCTTGGAAATTGCGGCGGCCATAAAAATAGCTCTGGCATCAATCTCAAGTATGTAGGGAATTTAATTCACCTAAGGTACCTAGGGCTCAACAATGCAGATGTTCGCGAACTCCCTGTTGATATAGGCAAGTTGAAGCTTTTGCAGACACTAAACATAGAAGGAACTGGCATTAAAGAATTACCTGCAAGCTTTGTTCAGCTAGGACATTTGATATGTCTTTATATTGATTATGGTTTGAGGCTGCCGAATGGAATGCGGAACTTGACGTCCCTCGAAGTGCCGGATGCAGTAAAGTTATCCTCGTCTCCTCACATGGTGAAAGATTTGAGCCATTTGATAGAGGTCAGGTCTCTCAGAATTAATTGTGGAGGCATGGACGACGATCTGGCTGACACATTAATCGAGTCCCTAGGCGACCTGCTCAAATTGCAAAATCTGGTTATTGATAATGGTGGCGGATTGATAGATCGCATGCGTGAAATCTGGGTGCCCACCCCGCACCTCCGTCGTTTGAACTTATGGAGCTTGGGTTTCTCGAGACTTCCAAAGTGGGTTAATTCAACGTCGCTTCCCCACCTCTCCAGCCTGGCAATAGATGTGAAAGAACTGCAAGGGAGTGACATTCAGATCATTGGGATGTTGCCTGCTCTTCGGTTTCTGCAGCTGCGTGCATGGCGCGTGATGGGAGCGTTGGTTGTGATGGCCGATGCATTCCCATCTGCGAGGTGCTGCAAGTTCTACGGGTTTCTGACTTCGCCGTGCCTTTTCCCACCTGGAGCTATGCCAAGGGTTCAGAGCCTTACGTTCGAGGTCTCAGCGCGGTCGATCGCGAGTGGTGAGGTTGACTGCGGCATGGGCCACCTCCCTTCTCTCGAGTATGTCCAGGTTTATCTGCAGCGTGAGGATTCCAGCGATGACGAGATGGAGACAGCCAAGGCTTGGCTGAGGCGCGCAGCAGAAGCCCATCCAAAACGTCCCACCATTTACATCTAGTAGACATGCCCGCCGATAAGGTAAGGCTGTACCATGAGTTCTCTTTTCCTGAATAATAATATACTCATCTGAGTTGTCGTTTTATTTATCCTTCTTGGTTTTCCAATTTCAGGCCTTGAATGAAATCCTGGAGTGGAGTCAGGAGGTATTGTTCCAACATTTCCAATCGACAACAAACAACTCGCCAGCATCTCGTTTGATTCGTGTGCCGCTGCAGCTCCCAATAACCAAGCCTCGGTTCTCTTCACGCATGTTCGGGCTCTGTCTTTTGCTACATGGAGGCTTTCACTAGTTTTTCTCTTCATATGCTTGCAGAATTGCAGTACCTCATTTCCTTTGTGTTCAGTCAAGACTCGTACGATTCAGTTGGCACTATTGTAACACTGCTACCTCTATGTTTTAATCTCTTCAATTTTCTTGTTCACATACAACATTGTTTTCCCTTTATTGGCACATTAGTGAAGAGTTGATTAAAGCCATGCTGGCTTGTTTTGCTTTGCTTGGCACTTATTCAGTCAAGACTCCTACTTATAAGTTATAACATATATATGCTATAACGACGGGGAAGCATTCGCCGTCGTTGCAGTGCAGCCATAGGCCAGTTTTACTAGAGTTGAGGAGCGATGTGAGAACTAATTACGCATCTCTGCTGGTTCCTTACTCCTTAAGAGCGATGTGAGAACTAATTCAGTTTGAGTTGCCACTTACGGTCGCAGTTAATCGCTTCTCGACATACTTGACCCAGTTTGGATTTCTCAACCATTTGAAGAGCAGCCAAGGAGTGCTCTTGGTTGGTGATCGAAATTCAGTGGATGGTGTGGAGTGGAGCTCTCTACAGGCAACAGGCAGAAAGAAGCCTTTTTCAAGCTGTAGCTGCCTTCAAACGGAGTTTCAAGGAAAGGCGAATGTTAGAAATCTCTCATAACTGTGCCTCCGATCTACAACAACCTCGTAATCATCCCTATGGAGATCGATTTGAGTGAGCTGGGCAGTGGGTTGCTAACAGGATTCTCCAAGCTGATGAACGCGAATTCATCTAGGTCTGGAAATGTATAGGAATAAAAAGGAACAAATCCTAACCCAGGGATGTATAATCAACAACTGCTCCAGACTGCTGATCTTCATGCTAATATTGTTGAGGTTCTGCTGGAGACCTCAAAATTAGATTAGCAACCACAATAGCCAACCAATTCTTTCTCTAGGTTTCCATTAGGCAAATACATTCTAGATCAACAAATTGACTAATGAAATATGAGTTACATTTCACAAGAAAAAAAGTACTCCCTCCGTAAACAAATATAAGATGTTTTAGATCACTACTTTAGCTATCTAAAACATCTTATATTAGTTTACAGGAGGGAGTATATCACTAGGAATTTCTATCCAATACGAATTCAATGACATAATTATTGTGATATAATATGCATTTCAATCAAATTGGTGATCTAGAAATGATCACAAGTTTTATAAGCCCAAAGAATAGGGCCACAACTCTAAAACGGAGGGCCACAAGTTCAAACAGCAACCACTAAATCACAACCAGACACCGTTCATTAACCAGGACAACAACATTACATGAACACGATAATCCAGTCACAGTCAGTCAGAGTTCATTAACCAGGACAACATTACATAATCCATAATCGACCAACGATGTAAAAATCTCATGACGGCCACAGAAATTAGGCAGCCATCGTTCACGAACTACCTCTTCTTACGGAAAATGCTGAATCATCTTTAAGGTGAAGGAAAAAAATTCCACATAAAACAACATACACAAGCACAAGAATTCATAGGCTACGCGGAAATTTGACCACCACAGCTCTTGTCATCTACCCTTAACACGCCACCCCCTTTTGATTCTCCAGGTGAGGCAATTATTTACAGCTAGCGACATTTTATGGCGGCACGAGGACGGAAAACTTTCCATGTGAATGAAGCCAATCCAACGAACTCCATCTACTGGTAATCAGGGTTGAACGCGATGGCCTCTTGGTGGATTAGATCCTTCATTTGTTCTTCTGACAACGCATGTTGCTCGAAGTCAAAGCTGAAGGGCATCGTACAGACTGGCTCATCACTGATGTCATGCAGTGATGCCAAGTACGGATGCGCAAGTGCGCCTTCAACTGACACAAAGAAAGAAAAGGAAGAATCAGTAACATTGGAGATGGATAATTTACTAGTCAAAACAATGGATTGTCAACAATAAAAACACCACCCAACAGGTAACAATGACTACTTTAGCATTCCCACTTCAAACTAACGCCCTTTGCATACCTACAGAGAGTATGGACGTACTCCTGCCCACTTGGGCTGTAAATCTAGCCCAGATGCTCCATATATTTACCTGGGTGATCTTCCCAATTTTATTACTCCCTCCGATCCATATTAATTGACGCACACTTAGTACAACTCTAGTACAAAGTTATACTAAGTGTGCGTCGATTAATTTGGATCGGAGGGAGTACTTTTTTTTCATTTGAATGGAGGAAGTGATGTTAGCTAGTGACAGATAAAACAAAACACTAGGATGGCATAACCAGATGAGTTTGCAGTTACTAATGTTTAACAAATGATGTTCTAAATTAAGATATTCATGGCGCAAACAAAAGCTTAGATTGAGCCAGCTTAGAACTTTAGAAGATCCTTTTTAACTTGCTGTTTGGAAGATAGAATCATTTCTCAAAAAAAAAAAGGAAGATAGGGTCATCAGTCTTGAAGCAATAGCAAATTCTAGCAGAAAAAATGTTCTAACTTACAACAGGTGGATGTGGATGGCTAAATCACTAGAACACATGACAAAACTTGCCTGTTATTCTCTGTCTAGGATCGAAGGTCAGCATCTTTTCAACCAAGTCAATTGCTGAAGGGTGAACATGTGGAAACTTCTCAGATAACGATTGCCTTGCATGACGGGGAAGTTGGCGGATATATCTTCTTGCGTTTTCATTCACAAAATCCAAATCAGCCTCATTTGGTGTTCCAATGAGCTGCAACGAGGAAATAACATGAGGGAATTGAAAATGAATTAACGTGCACCAGAAAAGTACTTCTTATATATCCTGGTTAAGTGCTTAAAAATCTTTACTTTGAGAACAAACTATGATCATACTAGATACTTCCACATGACAGTCCCAAAACTACTATTATGCAAAAACAGGACGGCACAACATGATTTCAATTCAATATAAAAGAAGTTCATAGGGCACTGTCTAACCTCCATTAGTAGACGTAGCTGATGGACATGATCTCTTCCCGGAAACAAGGGTTTCCGATCCATCAGTTCCATAAATATACAGCCCACAGACCACACATCAATTGCTGCAGTGTATTCGGAGGAGTTCAACAAAAGCTCTGGTGCCCTGTACCATCTTGTCACAACATACTCTGTCATAAAATCAGTTTCTGAGGTGGTACGAGCAAGCCCAAAATCGCAAATTTTTAGGTCACAGTTTGCATTCAAAAGAAGATTGCTAGGCTTCAAGTCTCGGTGGAGAACATTTGCTGAATGTATATACTTCAAGCCACGAAGGATCTGATAAAGGAAATACTGCACGAGAAAGGAACAATTACCCAAAACATTAATATCAAATTAAGTACAATTTCTCAGAACAAATGAGAAGTTTGCAGATTGAAAAGAAACTAGAAAGAACAAGATCAACAGAAAAGAAATAGGTGACCATTCCAGAAATCCACTGATTTCTCAGATGTGATCTAGCATCAACTTTTTTATGCTAGAAACCCAAGTAGGAACTGACAGTACAGGCATATTATAGCAAACAGTTTTTTTTCCATGAAACTTCTCCACCAAGGATTATCCGATCGTATTTGTGAAAGCAGAACATGATTTAATATTAGTGAGCCATCACTCTGATATCGAGAAAGTGCTTCTATTTAGGGAATCATCCCTTACTAATGACGATGCTTGGGTGTGATTGACAAATAGAAAAAGAAATTGCTAGCATTAAGTAGTATAATATGTCAGCTCTCAGGCATGCGCTATATGTGATGACTGATGAACTTGTTTAACTGCTCCGTTTGTCGACCGTATGTTCAGAGGTGCATTGATAGGTTCTAATATGTTTATCCTTTTGAAGAAGTGTGATACGATAAGGTACTTATTCAATATTACAGTTCACCTATGTCGGAGTACTAAATCCAATTTACATTGTATTACAGAGAAGCGACACATCAACCAACAGTCATCCCAATAATTTCACCACTAAGGTCAATGTTTATACTATAAATCAGGTAGACTTATTTAGAGCACATAGTCCTAGACCAGCAAAGTAGCATGATGATTCAGGTCGACCAGAAAAAGAAAGGTCGAGAGGCTTTAGTTATGACTCATTTGCTCCCACAATACTAATATCTGACAGAAGTATGTATGAGGCTGAGGCAAAAAATAATGAAACAGATAATCGATAATATAATGTACTCTAGGAACCAGATGAAATGAGATACTAGAGACAAGAATTTCTATAGCCAAACAGTAATATAATTTAGTTAAGCAAATTTATCGTACAAAGGGAGAATGAGAAGGTTCTACTTTTATATTGAGATAACTAATAAGTACCTGGCAGTGCTCCTCTGATAAAGCTTGATTTGAGCGAATAATTTGATGCAGATCGGTGTCCATCAGTTCATATGCAATATAGACATCATTGAATGCAGTCCTTTGTGCAGGAGGTATAATATCCCTTATAGCAACAATCTGCATAAGAAATGGACCACATACACTTCATACTTTGTAGGATATTTGTAGCACTAATTCATACTTGTCTTTTTTTTCAAAAAGGCAATAACCCTGGTTAGCAGCAAGAGATAATGTTTAGTTTTTACATCTTGCACAAAAAACTCGTACTCTTAATCCATGATGTATACATCGTTCAAAAGAAATTTGACATATCTGTACTTTCTTTCGATGGCTTGAGTAAGCTTTATCTTTCATCTTGAATGAATTGAAATAGTCAACAGGTCATAAAAAGCTGAAGAACACACACACTTCATTTGACTTATGTTTGCTATGGTTAGAGCTAACAGATCTGTACGTTCTTCCAATGGCTCGAGTCAACTTTATCTTTCATCTTGAATGCATTGAAACAATCAATAAGTTATGTAAAGCTGATGGAACACTAGAAACTTAACTTATGTTGGCACGGTTACAACTGAACTAAGTTGCGTGGAAACTTCTACCAAGTGGCCTTTCCATTTCAAACTTGTCTTTGGACACTAGAAACCCAACATTTGTTAGACCTAAGATGCACACAACATTTTGATGAGGTGTTGGCTTCTTTTTCAGGTTAAACATGTTTTTCAAGATATAGCACTGTACAAAAACAGCACGAAAGAAATAATTTGGCATGATATTATTAACACAATCATAGCAATATTTTTCACCAACAAGATAACAGAATTATGATGTCCAGAAAATGAGGCAAATGAATAATGAATATTGAGATTGAAAATTTGCAGCTAGTACTCCCTTTATCCCGAATTACTGAGTAGTACTTTTGACAGCACCATATGAAATATGATTCAAAGATGCAGATGGTGGTAACGACAACCTGATTTATTTAATTATTTTGCTTGTTTGAAGAGTGAAGGATGTAACCTTGCACATTTCCAAGTAGTTTCTGTAGCAGTGCAAATACCACAAGTATTACACATTCAAATTTTCAAAGAGCAGAAGGCATAAAACAGATCTGGAGTTTCCCATTTTTATTTGTTGTCAGCCTCTGTTTTTATGTTGCATTGTAAACCCTTATAAGTAACTTGAACACAAGGCAGCACTATACTAACTCCATATGTTTGCAAATAGCACATGAGCAGTATAGGAAGTTCTGACCAGTTCTTGCTGCTTAGAGCATCAATATGCCGAGTACAACTAAGGGTTAAGGTATGTATGTGTAGAATACAACAAACAAGATACAAGTAGGTAGCTAGCATAGATGAAACAAGTGCATCAATCAAGTAGTTGCACTGAGCCGGATATTACTTGGTTTAGGAGGTAAACAACAGACAATTCCTAGCAGCACATGTTCCCTGGTGAAAAAAAAAGAAAGGGGAAATTTCGATGTACATTGCACAATAATATGTGTACTAGAAAAAACTTGTACAAAGGTATGCATTTTTTGTACACATACTTTTGTAGAGGTACATCTACAATATTGTACTTTTTTCAAAATTTGCAAATGTAACTTTCTGTGCTCCTGGGACAGGGAGGGAGCACAAAATTTGTGTCAGCAAACAAAGAGGTTTTTCGGAAGGACAGGCCTGGCGCAGTGATGAAGTACTCCCCACTTGTGCCAAGAGGTCCTGGGTTTGAGCTATAGGAATACATGATCTCTGAATCTTTTATGGCTTCATTATGTACCTGATCCTTTTGGGGGGTTGACATGGAGAATAAGAATGAATAAGACTTGCATCCTACAGTTATGGAAAGTTTTGGACATAAATAGCTGACAGGGAACTGCATCACCTGCCATAGTTTCTATAAAGGCAAACGTGTGACATTAGTGGTCATGTGTGTTCCTTTTCTTTATGGTCAGGATGTTTTCTCTTGTGCTATGGTTCTATTACCAGGCCTTTAAGGGCAACTCCAACGGCGCGACCCAAACAGACCACAATTTTTCCGCCTTTTGTCCGTTTGGGTCGCCAAACGGACCGATCTCCGCCGGTCCCTTGGCTCAACGGTGCGGGCGCGACGCATTTTGGCCAGGACGATCTGACCCACCTGACCCGCCTGTTTGTGTCCGAGGCGCTCCCGCGGCGATCGGACCCTCAATTTTAGTCCCACCTCGCCGGCCGAGGGACTCACGCAGGTGTTTATAAGGGGGGGGGGGGGGGGGGGCTTTAGCAAATCCAGCAATGTATCCTCACCGGAGGACCAGCGCCGCAGTGGTAGATATATCACTGCAGCACTGGCCGACCGCTGAGGTTCACAATATTGTATTTGCTATACTATTTTTACTTTGTATATTTCTTGCTCCCCCAATGTTTAGTCCCACCTCGCCATCCGTAGGATGGCCGGAGGTGTTTATAGGGATGAAAAGTAAAAAAAATAGTAGCAATGTTAGTTTAGGCCGTTCACGTATAAACTGTATTTTGATGATATACATGTGTTAACATGAAATGCATGTTATTACATGTATAGCACCAGAATACAACTCACGCGATCACGCCCTCTTCTAGCTTTAGTACTAGACAATTCTTCTAAGCTGCCCCCCCCCCCCCTATAAACACTTATGGGAGTCCCTCGGCCGGCGAGGTGGGACTGAAAGATGACCAGTGGTAATCCTTCGGCCGGCAAGGTGGGGCGCAGATAGGCGGGCCAGGTCGGTCAATGCCATGGAGGAGACGCAGACAAGCGGGCCAGGGGAGGACACCGAGCGTGTCCGGATCGCATCCGTACCGTGTCCGCGCGGACCCAAATCGAACCCAGATTTGGGCCTGAATTGAGTTGCGGCGGACGAAAAAACGGACACTGGTCCCAGGAAGCAAATTGGAGTTTTTTGTCCGTGGAGACGCAAACAGCGGCCGGCGAACTAAAAGCGGACAAATGTGCCGCGCCGTTGGAGTTGCCCTAAGCCCACTCAAAAGTCCAATTTGCTTCCTGGGAGCCCAGGACGGGGCAATGTGGCCGTTGCTCTGTCCATTCACAAGAGTTAGCTATTGAGCTGCCCACTGGTGCTGCCACGCTGCCCAAATCAGCTGTTGTGCCAGCCATCAAACACTGTCTCAGACACGTCTTGTCAGGAATGCTCGTTCGTTGTCATTAGACCTATGCCTTTTCTCTGTTTGTGCTCCCCCACCGACAACTTTGGAATGCTGGTATCCGCCGTTGTGCCGACTTACTAAGTATGTGCCCGCTAGTCGTCACTGCTTGTGCTTGTCCACCTCATTATTGGCTAGCTGCATGCCAAATCAGGTGGAAGTGTTTGGGTAGCAAACTGAGACCAGAGCTGGCAAGATCCGGTATTGCTCAGGAGTTTCAGCGATGGTATGGAACTATAGATTTTTTTTTTCTAAAGCTGGGAGAAGATCAATATGAGGTCAAAAGGGGAAGAAGCTATCATGGGATTTATGTTGGGCCTTCAAGGCTTGGTTATCAGGTTAGTTATATATGGCCAGAAGATCCTGACCATCATAACAAAAAGCAAAGTACAGGATCTCGTAACGGCAAACTTCTGCCTTTATAGTAGCTACAGCAGGTGATACGTTTACAGCTGACAGTGTATAAAGCACGTGTCAACAAGCATTTCTGTTATTAACCAGACCTTGCCTAATCTGATCATTCAATTCTAATGGTAACAATTGTCTAACAGCAAACTTCCAAAATAGTTTTGTCTATTCCAGTGGAGCATTAAAATCTGAAACCCTGGCTTATGTAGTATACTTGCCAAAAGCCAGTTTCACTCTGAAAACCTTCCATGAGAATACACAATCTACAAACGACAATGCTTGATGAAACAAAGAATAGAAAACGAAATGGGTCCCATTTGTGCATAGACCTCAAAACCTCGTGAGAAATCTCTACAAATTTAATGTGGGTTCCTTCTCTAACTTTTCAGTTATTACAGGACACTGGAAAGACCCAAGTCCAACATCCTAAGAACTTTCCAACAGTGGTATCCCCCTAGCCTAGGAACACTGGATTCACTTCCACCACACACCCACCACTGGAATCGAAGGAGCTAGACAACAAAAGTGACACGAGCAGATAGATTGGTCCTGAGGTAGCTTTTGACATCAGCAGCATCTAGCGGTTAGATGCATCATCAACTAAGTGGTGCTGCTCCAGGTGCGTCGAAGAAGAACACGCAATGAATCCCATCCCAAAAGGTTGGTGGGTTCTTTTAAAGGCTTGCCCACGATTACTTACTATTCCTGAAGCTCTCGCGCAAAAGAGGAAGGAAAATCCAGCCCCCGAACTAGGCCTTGGAGCTGTCAGCGAACTCAATCATCATTCGGCGGATAAAACCTAACCCAACCGAACCGAACCAACCACCTATTCCATTGAATGCAACCGAGCGGCACACGGGGACAAGAATGTTGAAGGAGAGAAATGGAGGAAGGGAGGGGGCGGATCGGGGTGCGGGGACTGACATTCTCGTGGTCCATGTGGCGGAGCAGCTTGATCTCCCGCAGCGTGCGCTTGGCGTCGATCTTGTTGTCGAAGGCGTTGGCGATCTTCTTGATGGCCACCTGCTCCCCGGTCTCGGAGTTGAGCGCGGAGCTGCCAAATCGGCCGGTCGGTCAGTCAGTCAGTCAGCCGGACCGGAGGGGGAAGGAAGGGAGAGGGTACCAGACGATGCCGTAGGCGCCCTTGCCGATGGGGAGGATGGGGGGCTTGTACTTGACGGTGACCTCGAAGACGTTGCCGAAGATGTTGTACTGGATGAACCTCCCGCCGTGGCTGAGCGTGGCCTGGATGTTGTCCATCGCCCCGCCGCCCGCCGCCGCCGCGCCCGCCCCGGCCTCCGCCATCTCCGCGTCCGGCGGCTGCGCCCCGCCGGCGTCCATCGGGCCGGATCGCGCGCGTGCGGGGGGTGAGAGGGGAGAGGAAGGGGAAAGCCCGTGCGGTGGAATTCGGTGGCGAGATTTGGTCGCTTTCCGCCTCTTGTTTTGTTTAGGTGGTGTGGTGTGGCAGCTCCTCTCTCTCTCTCTCTCTCTCCCTCTCTCTTTCAGTTTCTGGGCTGGGGGAATGGGGGATGGATGGATGGATGGATGGGGCTGCCGCCGTGCCGGCCTGCGTGGGTGGGCGACGGCTAGAGATGCTGGTTTTTTTACTTCAAGTGGGAGATGGATGGAATGGAGCATCAAACCCCTCTCTCTACACAAAAGATGTGCACACTCCATTCCAAACCCTAGAAAGATGGATACAATCCAACCCTGGCTAAATGGTTGTTTGCATAATGGAAATTAGCGATAACAACCGAGTGGATTACCGGGACCACATTATGTTTTTAGGATAGATATCGAAATATCTTACTCCCTCCGTTCACGATTATAAGATCTTTGAAGAAAAACTGGATCTGAATGTATCTAGATGCGTTTAACGTGTATGTTCACCACTCATTTAGGTATGTATGTAGTTTATTATGAAATATCTAAAACATCTTTATATTCGTGAACGGAGGGAGTATTTATTTCTTTTCTACATGTACATGCGGACATGCGCTAGAAGACATAAATTGGTGTTGGTGTATATTCTTTCCTATTCCAAGAAAACGATGTTTACACTGAAGTTAGTAATGGCATACAAATGATTTCCAACTTGCTTCTCACATGCACATGCATGCGCTACAGGACAAATTTTGATGTCATCTTAGATTCTCTTTATTTAAAGCCTGCTAGTGATATTTTTTATTTTGTTTTTATTGCTTGGAGTGGGAGATGAAGTAAAGCATCAAGCTTTCTTCGCACAAAAGAAAATCATACTCATGCTCATAGGTTCCACAAACTACATCCCAATTCCCAAACCCCAAAGTAGATAGGTACAATCCATCCCTAAGATTATTCATAGTGGAAGTAACATAAGTAGTAACATAGGTGCCACATAAGCAAAAATGAAGAGAGAAGCAAATAGAGTAACTATTAATCTCCTCCAAAAACCCTTTGGAAAAAATATAAGGATAATAATGCAAATATGTTGCTAAAACTCCTTTAAAACCCGATGGGAAAATAATAAGGAGAAGATGGTGCATCATATAATTGTTATTGTCTCTTGATAACTCAATTGAGAAAAAACTTTGAAAAGGGAGAAAACCCATTTATGAGTTTAGAGAACAATTAATACCTCTTAAGTACTTCCTTCGAGGTAGGGAAAATAGAAATATGGCATATGATCTTTGATAAGATATTGCCTCATTAGTTATGAGAAACTTTGAGATAAAAACTCGTAAGGAAAAGAGTGTGATATGTATGCCATTGAAAACATAGTGGAGAAAATGATATGGCATATACGAACACTTGTGTTTATATTCTCTCACTAAAAACCTTTTATGAGAAACCATTAGGGGAAAACTCGTGAAGGGAAAAAGAGTACAATATATCTGATGGTTGTTAACAGGTTAGAGTTTGGGAGATTACCCCCCACCCCCTAACTTTGAAAATATGTAGGATCTATCATACCAATTTCGTTGTATGAATATGATCATGACATTGTGAATAATCTGTTAGATTTTCAGGGTATTCTGTTTGCAAATTGCGTCCTCGCTTTTCTACAACTAGATGATGCCCCGCACGTTGTTGCGAGAAATTTTGCAATATATTTTAATGAAATAGTTGATTAATAAAATATGAATATTTCAAACAATAATTTTTAAATTAATATACGAATTTAATAAATATATCATAGTAGAATGAAAATCCTCATGCATGCATGTTGCATGTTAGGGTGGATTTTTAATATACATAGTGGCATGTTGAGGTGGGTCTTTTTCTCATGCATGTTGATGATGATGTGGCATGCTTGCATGTTGAGAGAAATGTGATAGTAGGGGCTAGCTATTTAGATATAGAAGATTTGTGAGGATAAGTAATTTTCAAGCAATGCTTTATGATAGTTCTCTTCATATAACCTGCAGGTAATTAATAACACAAGTGGTAACATCTTGATAAATCAAGTTATGTGATTCTGATGAATCTCAACCACATGATTTTGAGTGTGGTTAATCATTCTGCCGAGCCTTGCATATTTTGTAATGCCTTTAGATAAAGCAATTATGTCAGAATGATAAGTGAAAGTAGCACTTAAATTCTATTGAGATGACTTCCATAAGAAGGCTATTCTAGCAAATTCAGTCACTGATATGGGATTTTGGGATCAGTAAAGAGCCAATATCATTATTAATATCATGGTCATATCTTGATTTTCCTGATGGAAATTTTCAAGATTTATTATGAGCTTGAGATATAAGCCGACAATCCTTATATCAACCATATACCTTTTGTTGGGGTTGCACAACAATCATACCAAATATAGTGGACACCCTAGGTATGACTGGGTTTGTACCCTATGAGGGTGATATACTCATAAATATCTTTTATTGATATGATATATCCACATTGAACTTGTGATGTCTACACACGCTTTCAATATGGCATGCTTGCATGTTGAGATAAATAAGTTAGTGGGGAACACTCTCTTAAGTATATAGGATAATGATGAACATGTATGCAATTGAGCTTGCACTGATTAGTGATAGGTATCGTATTTTGGCTCAACGTGCCCTATTTTTATATAAGACAGAGCTAGTTGAGAAATCCATGACGCCTGGAAGCTATAAGAAACCTCTCATATGGAATGGGTCAAGACGCGCAAGGATAATCTAACCCCCATACATTCTCTTGTGATACTTGGTTACATGCAAATTCCTCGAGTAGGCTTATAAATACTAATAAGTGGATGAGTTCTTTATGACTAATGTGAGTATTTGATTTTGCTGCACTTCCACCTATCAACATTTGCCAGCCTCTTTTCGGTATCGTCCATTGACCAATCTCATCTCGAGGCGTGACACATTTTTCGCTGGTGCATCCAACCTCGCGGGATGATTCGCTCCCACACACATAAGTGAAAGGGCATGCGCCCTTATGTTTGGTTTTGGTAATTGATGACAATCTCTATGGACTAATGGTTTCCTTGAGTTATACTTTAAGGTTTGTCCATAGGCAACGCGTGAAGATCATATGGTGGCTTCAAGGTTGTAAGATGAAGATTACGCGTTGACCAAGGTGTTCTTCATGGAGCCATCCAAAGTTTGGTCAAGTTGATGTGTGCAAGGCCAAGAGGAGCATCACGAAGATATCAAGATATGCCTAAAAGAGGCTCACCCATAATGGAGTATGGGGGAGCTATACACAAGTCTTCATCGAGCCGGCGGAATCAAGGAAGATGTTCCAACTTGAGACGGGCATGGTCTTCATCATCAAGCTCAAGTGGATTATGCGCAAGACAAAGGTTTGACTAGATAGGTGTCTAGTTTACCGGTCTCTTGGTAGCAGTTAGGAGACCGTGTTATAGGCTAGGCCGAGTCGTTCGTGGAGAGCTCAAACCTTTTGCTCCTTGGCATCATCTTTATTGGTTCTTGTTTGGCTTTTCTCTTTGTGAGTTTTGGGGCTTGTGGTCTTCTTCATGACAAGCTCGTGTTCATCGAAAACGGATTTCATATGCATCTTCTCTTATGATTTTCGATGCGGGAGATTTGCCAGTTATTCTTGGTTATAGGTTTCACACCTCTATTTGTTTGGCATTTCTCCCTTGCCACTTTGAAATATTTCCAGTCGTGATTAGGCAGCTCTGTTCGTTAGCTTTCCATCAAGCTTGAGTTTGCCTTAATCGGAGCTCTTTTGCAGAAGTTATGGCAGTTCAGGGTTTGCCTATTTCATTTGGAGTTCATCTTTTGTGTGGCCTGGGCTCCCTGGTTCTGCCAGGGCGGTAGTACCGCTTGGAGTGCGGTAGTACCGCGGTACGGTAGTACGGCAGTCTAGTGCCACAACCACTACCGCAAGCGTACTGAGTGCGCGGTAGTGGGCACGACACTAGAGTACGGTACTACGGTACCACGGTAGTACCGCATCCAGTGCGGTAGTGGGCACGACACTAAGCTGCGGTACTACGGCAGCGCGGTAGTACCGCACCCAGCATGGTAGTACCGCGCTACGGTAGTACGGCAGTTTAGTACCGTAACCACTACCGCAAACGTCCTGACTAAGCGGTAGTGGGCACGACACTAGGTTGCGGTACTACGGCAGCGCGGTAGTACCGCTACTACCGCACCACGGTAGTACCACTCTCCGAGCGGTAGTACCGTGGTTGGTGGGCTGCCAACGGTTCCCAACGGCTGGATTCGTGGGAGACTATAAAAGGGGATCTTCTTCCTCCTTTGTCTCTACCGGTTTTGTGCAAGTTCTTCCCCCCATTGTTGACCTCTTTGAGCTTGCTTACTCTCTTCCCCTCCTATGATTCTTGCTCCTTTTTGAGGGAAAAGAGAGAGGAGGTCTAGATCCACATTCTCCACCAAGCCATCTCTCCTCTAAGTGAGGGGAACCTTGTGGATCTAGATCTTGGAGTTCTTGGTGTTCTCCTTGTTCTTCCTCTCATATTCCTCCATAGCTTTTGTTGCTTTGGTGGGATTTGAGAGTTGGGGACTTGAGCACTTCGTGTGCTCTTGCCATTACATTTGGTGCATCGGTTTGAGTTCTCTCCGAGGATTCTTTGTAGTGAGTGAAGTTGTGAAGATAGCTACTCTTGAGTGCATTGGCACTCTAGAGCTTGTTCCTCGTGGGTGCGTTGGCACCTAGAGGCTTGTTGTTACGGAGCTCAATCATTGTGGTGGAAAGCTTCGGGACGCTACGGGAGCCTCCAATTCAGTTGTGGAGATTGCCCCGAGCATTTGTACGGGTTCGGTGACCGCCCCCAAGGGTTGCCATTTGTATGGGTTCGGTGACCGCCCTCAAGTGTCCTAATAGTGGAATCACAGCATCTTGCATTGGTAAGAGCGTGAGGAGAAATAGGGTGGCCCTCGTTGGCTTCGTGTGAGCGTTGTGCTCCTCACCCTCTCCAAACGGAGACGTACTTCTCGCAAGAGAAGGAACTTCGGTAACAAATCCTTGTCTCCATCGGCTCCACTTGCAGTTATCTCTACCCTTACCTTGAGCAAGCTTATTACATTGTTTATCTTGTGCTTGCTCATATTATTGTACATTGCTTGTCCCATAGGTTGTTCTTCTAGTCAACCTATTTTTTTGTGCACCTACTTTGTGATAGCCTTAGTGTTCTTGTTATATATCTTGCTATCACATAGTTGTTTATCTTGCTTAGTATAAGTTGTTGGTGCACTTAGTTGAGCCTAGCTTATTTAGGTTTCTTGCTTGGCAAATTAAACGTTAAGTTTTATTCCGCATTTGTTCAAGCCGAAACCGTAATTATTTTAAACGCCTATTCACCCCCCCTCTAGGCGACATCCACGTCCTTTCAATAAGCCTCATTATATCTTTCTCAAAACAACCACTATACCTAACTATCATAGTATTTACATAGCCATTTCGAGATATATTGTCGTGCACCTTCCATATAGTTTTCATGTGACTTATCCTACATTGTCATATTGCTTTGCACGCTCATATAAATCCGGCATGATAGTCGTGCCAAAGCCATCGGTTGTCCATTGTGTACATGTTGCGCTAGATCGTTGCACATCCTGATACACTGTCATATAGATTCAACATATTTTGATTTAGAGTTGTAAATAAATAGAAGTGTATTTTTCATTAGAGTGTGTCCCTACCAATGAGGCATAAAAAAAGGCCAAAGTGCCCATCAAAAAAGAGGAGAAAAAGTTCCCCAAAAAAAGACTGTCCTTTACAAACACTTGTGCTTGAGGGTAGCATCTTATGCTTCATATATAGAGAGTTCATATGCTTCATATTATATACCAGTGGGGGATCCTTACGTATTCATGATTCAATGATGAACTTCGCAAATTGGATGCACCCTCCACTTAGTCATTTGAAGAGCTTTCATACACTTATAGATCTAGTGCGTTCGTTGCATGACAAACCCTACTATTTGCACCAACATCTATCATAAGGCTTCCTCTTGCCTAATGATTATCCTCGTTGTACGAGACTTCCTCATTTTTTGATTTCCTTTACCCCATCGTTATTTTTTTCCATTTAAGCACCTCTAGTATTCTTCACACTCGTTCATTCTATTAGTTGCTCGAAGCAGAAAGGCGGAGGACCATGTGAATTCGTATTGGATTGACATCCTAGGGTAATATTGTAATAAGGTTTCTGTTAGGCCATGAGAAAGGCGAAGGTTGACTAATGAGTTCTCAATATAATATATGTTTCTTCTAAACCTTCCTCACTCATGGTACAGAAACTCCGATTGAAGACATCCAATTCACGGAAACAATGACTCAATTGTCTATGTGTTTATTCGTACTTGCTTAATACCAACTATAGATTATTGCTTTATATCACTTTATCTTGAGTTTATATATCCTGATTATATTAGATTGATTGCCTACCTTCCCTTTCCCTACAACACTACACCTTATTTTTTTTTGCTTTATCATTTACCTACTCAAGGACAAGTAGAAATTAATCTTAGAGATGCTGATATATCTTCAACATATCTATAAATTTTGATTGTATCATGCTACAATACCATCACTTTCATACAATTTGAATAACATTTTATATCATTTTTATGTACAGTAATTTATTTGGATTAACCTATTAACTAGTGTCCAGTTGATGGTTTTTTCTTATTTTTATCTTTTACAAAAAGTCAATTTAACCAAAATAAAAAACAACCGAGGATTTTCCTATTTTTTTTATAAAGAAGTCACCATCGAGAAAAGTTCAAGGGCCCCACCCGGGGGTCTGGCACGCCCTAAAAATCTAGTAGATCACGCGCCTATTGTATTTAGTGTGATCTTGTGGGAGAGTAAGACAACGAATGAGCTACGATTGATACTCCTTACGGATGTTAGGTTTTTCAAGGAGAGCGCCACCTAACAATATGGAGACCCCATCCATTAAAATTTCGCATCTTCAATAAGCATTTTACAAGTTTTTATATAAAATTATTTTATAAACCAAATAAACCTTTAAGGCGTTGTAAAATACTTCAATTAGTACTCTCTTTGTTTCAAAATAACTGTCTGAAGACAATTATTTCAGAACTAAAAAAGTAAAAACCAAAGTGAACCCATCCGAACCCCACCGGAAACCAGAAAAACAACAACAACCCCCACGAAAAAGCCTGAAAAAAATTCCACCTCCCCACCTTCCGCCGCACCCCCCCCCCCACCCCCACCCCAGCGGCGCGCCTCCGCGCCCCTACCCCATCCCACCGAGCTGCCGTGCCTCAATCCACCACTCCCGCGCCGGATCCGGTGAGATCCGCCGCGCCCGCCCCCCGTCCCGCGGCGGATCCGGCTTCCTCCAACCTAGCCTGACGCGCCCCTACCCTATACGCCGCCGCGCCTTCCCCCCAGCCGCAGCGTACCTGGTTCCGTTCTCCACCGGCATCAGCGAATCTCCACCAGCAACAGCAAGGTGAGCTCCTGACCCCTCCTCCTCCTCGACCCCTAGCTCCACGTCCTGGCTAAGTTTTGACAAGCAGGAGCAGTTTTGTATTGTTCGGCTGTGATATTGTTGTATGACCTTGGGTGTGAAATTGCCGTATGTATGATTGAGAACACCTATAATTTTTTTCGTTCCTTCTAGCTGGTTCAGTGTTTTGTAATGCCGATGAATCTTATGATCGTTCTGTATTTCACATATCATTGCACCGTGGCATTTGTGCTATTTAAATGTGTATCGATTTGAAATATTTGCAAGGTTCCCTTGTGCGAAAGTTGTACTATTTGGATATGTTCAGTACCTTGTATTTGCAAAGTGAACTTGCAACCTTGTCCGTTCAACCGCCAATAGAAACATCGGATATGGAGTTGCCAGCCGAATGTTTTGCCAAATTCCAAATGTGTTAGTGGAGTTGGTAGTTCAGATTTTGGTAGTTCAGTCTGCCCCTATTTGTGGGAGGTAGGAGAAATTTTCTCTGTGGCTTTTGTCGTTCTGAATCCTGCAGATTGTTGAGGTTAAGCAGTTTCTTTGACTTCTGTGGATGCCCATCTTACAGTAACTTCTAGGTGGGATTCGTGAATTTTTGTCAGATTAAACCATCACAGCCAGTTCATTGTCAAAAAAGACCACCTGTGAAATATAAAGTAAAAAATACATTGGCTGCACGACCGGCATGTCACACGTGAAGCCTGCCGCCACTGCCTCTGGCGGCACGTACCTGCAAAGGAATCCTAGCGCGAACTGGACGGAAAATGGAAAGGGTGGGACCTGCCGCCACCAGCTCTGCCGGCACGAGCTGACATGGCAGCTTGCTGCCACCAGCTCTGGCGGCATGCGCTTGTGTACACGGTTCGTACTATTCAGGTGGTGGGGTGGCCGGGTGAGCTTTCCCAGCATGTACGTCCAGTGGCACATGGACACAGCACACGCTGCACAAATATTCAATACTGATCCATCCATACCAACATTCCATGGGTTGCTGATGCCGTTGGGAAAACTAAGACTGGCAGTGGCGTCATGCAAGAGATTGTGGCGGCAAGCTGCCTTTTTAACTCGTGTGGCCGTTGCTGGTGGCGGCAGGTTCCATTCCTTCCGTTTTCCGTTCAGTTCGCGTTATGATCCCTTTGCAGGTACGTGCCGCCAGAGGCAGTGCCGGCAGGCTCCACGTGTCACATGCCGACCGTGCCACTAGTGTATTTTCGACATTATATTTTGTAGGTGGTCTTTTTTGACAATAAACTGAGTATAGTGGTCTAATCTGGAAAAAAATTGGGATTCGTCAGATTGTAGGATTGACTACTGTAGAACAAGCTCATTCTTTTATGAGACCGTTTGGCACAACAGTTAAGCATGGCAACTGCTTTTATATGTTCAAGAGAGCCCACATCCAAGAATCACCTGCACCTTGTCATCTTGAACGGACCAGATTCATGCTGCTTGCTCTGTTGCATCTCTGCCTGCTGACTGGCGTGCACTGCTGCACTGTCTTGAATCGTGCAGCTTGCTTCTGATCAGACCTATACTATGGCATAAATGAGGGCCATATTTTGATGGTGTTCACAAGGCTTTGAAATTCTTTCATAACTATAGGCTGTTTAGTAGTCCAGCCGAACAGACAGTAAAATTTAAAGTGGTAATCTTACATAGAATGTCAGTCCAAAAATCCCTGTTTTGTTTATAGTTTTTAAGTATTTGTTATCAAAACATCGAATATGGTGTGAAATTGGATTTTTGTTGTAAAATTCAGTTTTGTAGAACGGCGTCATACTTGTGATTGACTGCTAATAAATTGTTCCTTTGATATTGCTTTAGATCAGAGTTCAATATTTGTTTTAATGTACTGAATATTTCCTTTCTCTGTCTCCATAGTTTCTGAAGTTCAAATTGGGGCAATGGATCTGGACACAGAGAATCGCCTAGCTTCATTACTCCTTGAAGAAGCACGGAGATTGCAGTTAGAGGCTGACAGGGAAGGTGTTCATGCATACCTGCGAAAGCCCAATGTTAGGCATCGTCCAAACTCGCGGTTTCTCACAGCTACAGTTCGTGGAGTTCAACAAGGTTAGCATCATGTTTCTTTTACATTATCCGGCCTTCTGGTGTTGATTACCTAATCAAAGCAGCTGTAATCATGTTTTTTATTTACTGAAGAACATGCTTTTTTCTATGTCCTCTTGAAACCTTCATGTAAGGAGAATCCTTCCAAAACTAATCACAACAATTGAAGGCAGTTGCATATTTGCAACCACGTAGGCATCACTTTAAATTGCTTTCTTTAACTCGGGGTGGTTCACTAAATAAGGATTATTTACTGTTTTTTTAGCTCATATTGCTCATTATATCATGAAATCGAATCATTAACTCTCTCATGCATCTTTTTATTAAATTGACACTTGATTGTCTGGCTGCAGCAAACCGTGTTGTCGAGGTTGAGGAAATGTGGCGTGCCAGGGAGAAGGAACTTGAACTTGAGTCTAAGCTGAAAAGAAGAAATAAAGAGCGTGATGACTCTAGAGGCGAGAAACGCAAAGGTGACTCGAGAAATATGAGTTCCAGCTCAAAGATTGAAGAAGGAACAGCTTATAATAGTTCTTACTCAGACCAGGAGGATGGTCTAGGGGATGATGAAGTTGAAAAGTTTCTGCATTCAAGGTTAGTTTAAATGTCCATTAGTTTCTTGGTAGGAACAATATATTGATCGACACCTGCCAGATAACTAAGAATCTCTGTGCTTATGCCAAGCTATTGATGCAAATTATCTACATGTTTATAGCCGTAGTATCACATTATTCTTTTGATATTGCCATATCCTATTAGGTGATATTTTTTAAAGGGTAGGTGATGTGTTTAACTTGTGCACGTGTGCATCTGTTACATATTTCCATTTTTGTTGACAAAATGTGCAATTGGTGCTATGTTAGGGTAAAGCGAGGAAGAGGGGCCGTTGGCTCCAGGATGGACGAACCTGGTCCATACCTTAAGGCTTCATCGCATTGTCGAGACAACGAACCTAGCCCTGATATACGTTTGGAAGAAAAATGGGAACGACGAGTACAAGGTCCAGAGAGGCCATTGTTTTTGAGATCCAAGTCTCCTGATGATTGCTGGCATGTGGAAACATTGGATGATAAGCCATCCAGCTCTTCTGAACCACACAGGAAAAAGGAAAATAAAAAGGAGAGGAAATCGGAGAAAAAAGAGAGGAAGGAGGGAAAAGATAAGAAGAAATCCAAGCATCGCCACCACCACCACCACCATCACAAAAGCCGAAGAAGGGAGTGATGTGCCCTATAACTGAACTACAATATGTACACAAGAAAGGGCTCTGTTATTGAAAGATGCTGCTAGCTGCTGCTATTACCTGTTCACTGTGAACCTGTGTTGTAACTAAAACTCTGCCAGTGCGCACAAGGGGATAAGGTTGGTACTGTACCCTGTGCTTGAACATGATCATATTTTATGTTGCTTGACATGTACTTTCTTTGCCTGTAACATGATTGATATCCAATGGAAGTGATCGTTTTCGCTTCTGTGACATGATCAAGGTCCGCGTTTGCAGCGAGCTTCTCCTGAACTATGAAGACTTGTTACTGTGTGGTTTGATTCTGAGAACTGTCGACCACTGTTGCAGAGGAGAGATTTCAGCAGGAAATCATACAGCCTGTGCATTTTTCTGACTCAAAATTTGAATTGAGCTAACAAGATCCAATATCACATCAGCCGTGACTTCTGGGAGGTTCTTTGTAGTTGCTCTTCAGTTGTACTGTCGATTTTGTATGTATCATATGGGCTTATTTCTAATTCACTATCAATACTTGCGATCTATTTCAACAGCCTGCCTTTTTCTTCATCCTCTTAATTCTCCTGAAATTGATTCTAAAATGGACAGCACGGATTTCAAATCGATCGTCCATGGTCCACAGAGACCACAGGAAAACTGAGAGAAAAAAATTTGTACATCAAGTAATGAGGGCTTCTTGATTTTTTTCTTGTGGGCAAATTTAATAGAGTAGCCTAAGATCTTATTTCGCTTGAGCATGCAAGGCGATGAACTGCCTTTTTGCTTGAATCAATATTTTCGGCCTTATTGTCACGGACTTGAAATATTTTTTATTTGTAGGGAACACTATTTTTTGTGTGAAAGGCCAGCACTAATTTTCGGCCTTATTGTCAAAGTTTTTCTCGAAATGTGCACTAGTCATTTCATCTGCAAGATTTCCATGGAAAAAATAAGAGCAGATTGATGGCAGTTTAAATCATCTGCACAATGTGAGTTAAATCTTTCAATAAAACATTACATAATTAAGAAATGTACAATAAATAATGCAAATATAGATGGACAGTAAAAGTAATGCATCGACTAACAATGAACAAACGGAAAATGGCAGTCTCTAGAGGCCTCCATTCCAATCCCACCATCTCTATTCATAGCCCCCTCTAAGCAATTTGGGCCTACACATTCGTCAGTACAGTCACACATTGTTTTTAAGCATTTTCTTTTCATCTTATGAACGTATTTTAGCCTTTTTTAGTTGATGAAAGCATTTTAGCCGTGATGACACACACCATTCTTTACCTTTAACATAAAACTAGATATATTATCTAGTGCTGCTTCGATTGATTTTAGCAATGTTGCTTACTTCTACGGGAATATTGCTTTTCCACAAAAAATATAATAATTCTATAAGCATTGCCGCTTATTTTGTATAAATAATTATTTTCATCACAACTAATTGGATATTGCTACAACTTCTCATTGAGATTACCAAAAAATAATAATATAAAATTGAATGAATGTCTTTTGTGGGGTAACAAAATGATTGATTCAAGGAATTTTGTCAAGTGAATTGCTTGAGGAGAAGCAATAAGCTAAGCTTGAAGTATCAAACGTATCTATTTTTAAACACTTTTGCTTAAGTTTATGAGGTAATATCACTAGGAGTCATAGAACTTGCACTCAATGTTCAATTTGGTGCTAGAACTTAAAAAACATAGAATTGCTGTCATTTAACTTGACTCAAGCGTGCAAATACGATCACAAACGCGTATGCGGGTGTATCAAATTTTTTCACAAATATATATGAGCAGTGGGCCCACGTGGCATACAGAGTGCAAATTGCTAGCAAAAATGCATCTAGTGGACTCGAACCTGCGACCCCGTCTCCATCGCAACGCTGCTTGCCGGTTGGAAATTAAAGTCAAATTAAGAATAATAGTAAGCAAGATATCCTTTCTGGCCAACTCGATCCATTTTGCTACACAATGGACTTTTTCCCAGTGCGGCCCATTTTACAATGTCAAAAGTTTTTTCACTAAATTCAATTTTGCTAGATAATTTATAATTGTTTGTTATAAATAATATATATATACAATTTATTATATTATAAAATATTTAGGTATACTTTTTAAAAATATTAATATAATTACTGTATGAATTGAAAACAAATATATAAAAATATTGAAATTTATATAAAATAACTAAATATAAAAAAACATGTTGTTGAAAAATAAAATATATTTATGGTTATTTTTATCAACATTCATTAAAATTAATATTTAGGACTTAGAGAAAGTAATTTCTAGCCTAAATATTCAATACAAAATGTAAACCTAATTTTGGGATAATACAAAATATTCCCTAAAATGGGTTTAACGCTCAAATTTAAACGCCCAAAAATATGTTAGGGATCAAATATTGTTTTTAACTCGGGGAAATATTATCTATCCCAAATTATATAAAATGAACTACTTCTAAAATTGTAAAGTCCATTTTGGAATTATAAATAATCCCTAAAATGGTTCTAGGGTTATAAATAATAGAAAAGGTGTTTTGAACCACAAATGTCAATCAATTGAAACAAATCTTAGTCAAATATAACTATGATCAAGCAATCACTTACAAAGATGCATTTTTTAATTCACCCTATTTTTATAATACACATTTGAAAAATGGAAAATTTAAAACAGACCGAACCAATAACATTGGACCCCCATTGCATCACCATCCCAGGGGCGTCAAAACACAGCGCCATCAGCCCTCCTTTCCGGCAGTTTCCTGCCGCCGCCACCACTAAAAACGTTGGTCGTGGTGGCGGCTGCACCCGAAGCCAATGGTGCTAGAGCGGGAGGTCACGGCGGCTCGCCCATGATGCAGGTGGGGCGGCTTAGGCAAGGTAGCTAGCCTTGCACATTGGTCAAGTCGGAGACCTTGGCGGGGCAATAGTAGCTGGCGACCCCAAGGCCGGTGTGAAGATATGGTGGGCTTCCTTGCCGCGTTATGGACGACTGGGATGGTCGTGGATCTGGCGTCCCAATCAGATCCGTTGCTGCATGGCTTTGTCCTGGTGGCGCGGATGGGACCGGCGTGGGGATCCTAGAGGCTCTCTACCGGCTTTCCACTAGCGTCGTACGTCTATACGGCTAGGGAAGGACACCCAAGGTCTTCGTTGTGCATATGCACGGTCCTAAATCCGGCATAAATTTGGCTAAAAATGGGTCAAGCGGATAAAAAATGGATAACGGTTTGTTTGTGTTTCATGTTGGGCCGCTCTTTTTTGTCGACAAGTAACAATCACGGACCAAAGCGAACAATTTGGATCGCCCCGTTGAAGTTGACCTAACAGGTTTCTAAAAAAAAATCGCTTATTTATTTTTTCAAAGCTCATCACACATGCTTTGATGCTACTACATCATACGCAAACCTGTTTGGTCCTTCTTTTTGTGTACGGCTTCATTACAATTTTCAGCGACATGGATGGAGTCGTACGTCTGTCTATCAATTGATCAGACTATGTACTGTATTACACTATTACTTTCAACCCAGGATGGGTGGGACGCAGTCGGACGACGCATAAGCTAGCTCTTCAGCGTCTTCAGCCTAGGATCGGAGGGGTACAGTATGGGCCCCTGAGCAATGCGTCGCCGATCATCTTGTTGGCCGCCTCAGTTGGGTGCACGCCATCCCAGCTCAGCCGCGCCGACGGGTCATGGCACGCGGTAGCCCCCTCCATGCCGCACCTCGCGGTCACCACGAAGTTGTACCTCCCCCCTCCAGCCCCGCAGCACGCCTCCAACGGCTTGCTAAACCCTAGGAACCAATCGACGGAACAGACAATCAGCTCGACCGATCCATCGATTTATCTGTCGTTCTTCAAAAGAGAGAAGACCGATCGAAGGATGAACTCACCGAACTTCTGGGGTTCCTGAACCATCCGGTAGATGAGGCCGTAGTAGTCCGCATACATGAGCCTCGTCGAGTTGTGGTGCTTCCGCTGGAGGGTTTCCACCTGCTTCCGGAGCAGCGAGTTGTGGTACTCCGTCAGGCGGTTGAAGGGCTTGAGGCAGCCGGCGGCGTCGACGTCGGTTTTGCGGACGGCGTCGCCGAAGAGCGACAGGAAGATGGGGAGGCAGCCCGTCGGGAAGATGCCCGGGACGACGATGTGGACGGCGCCAAGGGAGATCAGTTCCTGCGCAAGATATGGATAAGCTGATTGGAATTTGCACCAAAAAAACAACCCTTTGCAGTCAAGGAATGGATACCTCGACGCCGTTAGCGATGGCACCAACGATCTTTGGGGTGTAGTTCATTGCCTGCTCTGGTGTGAAGCTGAGTTCAAGCAGAAGGGCGTTGTAGTCGTTTCCGCCGTATGCACCGAACATGAAGAGCGAATTCCTCATGTATCCTTTGCAACCTACCAGTACATGTTAAATTACACATTGGAGTTTCTCTTTTGGAAAATTACACTTGGGGAATCCTCTACTAATAAGTAGAACTAATATTTCAAAGGGAAATTCCCACAAAAAAATATATATTTCAAAGGGAAATAAAAGAATGGAAATAATTAAAACATGTGGTCAACTTTTCTTTGTCCCGCATATGGAGGGCATCAACTCCTCGAGCCACTGGATCTGCGTGTCTAGCGAGCCATGGTTCCACACTGGATCTTGGATGCCGAGAGAGTTGTAGAATGAGAAGTTCATGGCCGTGCCGCCGGTGATGGCCAAGCTTACGCCGCGCTTGAAATCTTTGCCTTTTGCTTTCGATTGTGGGGGTAATGGGAGCCCAAGTGCTTGTGCTGGCACCCATGGACAAATGGAAGAACAAACTTTAGTCTCGTTTGATGTTAAAGTAGATCAAACACTGGAAAATGAACATAATGCATGGCCACATTTCTGGCAAGAATTGTTTAGTCAAAATTTAACAAGAATTATTCGCTTCCTTCATTTTATTGGTTAGCCAGAACAAATTATTCCCGGATTCTACGAATATATGATATATAGACTCGATCTTTTCTGAAAACAACAATGATAATATGTGCAATGTTACAAAGCAAAGATAGTACGGATTCCCTACCGATGAAGTCGACGACCACGCGGCCGTCGCACCACCGGCAAGACGGCCTTCCGAAGTAGGTCTCGCCGTACGGCGGGTGGGTGCAGGTGAGCACGTCCAGCTCCGTCTTGTTGCTGCTGGCGGCGCATATGTTGCCGGTCTCATCCATCGAGTCGCCGAAGGTGAACATGGTGTTGTATCTCCTCAGGGCCGCCGTCGCCGACGTGGTACCGCTGCTGCCACCTCCGGCCATCACCGTGGTCAGTTGGATGACCAAGGAAGCCATGAGCAGCGATGAAAGTAAGTACGAGCCTGGGAGTTTCATGGCGGCTAGCCCAATCGATCACCTCAGCAGATTTCTGTTGGACTAGACGCTTAATAGAAGGCGGTCTGTGGTGGCGAGGTTGGCCAATAAATGGAGATCCTGTCGCCACCGCCTGAAGGTGCTGAGTTAATGCATGAACGTTTGAACAGCACTCGAGTCATGAGCATGTCATCTAGAACCAACATAATAGCCGGTATTTATAATGGTAAGTTTTAATACACATATGGATAATTAAAAGTCATCTGATTTGGAACGAAGGAAGTACTATTTTATTGATAGTTCGTTCACCTTACAATCTTACAAGACATCTTGGGTTTCATGTTGCAGCTAACTACTATAAAAAAAAGCTTATAGCCAACAATTGACTCCATTATTAACAATCTCATGCCTCGGGACAGTGGTGGTTGGGCTGCCGGTGTCTGCGAGGTCAGCCGACGATGGCCCGACGACTCTCTTAGGTGAACCATTGAGGTAACTACACGGGAAACCCTTGATCTTGTCCGGACAGTCCCTTTTGAGGGCATCGTTTTGGAGCTTGCGAGGGATTAACGATGACGATGTTGAGGTCGTGGTAGCCTCATTTCTTAGTGCCATCGGGCCTTGGGAGCATATGATCTTCAGCAACTTATGATGGAAATGTGGTGCCTGCAGTCCGTCTGGCGGCTGCATTCTGGACACATTCTTGCTCGTTGTGGTGTCGTCTGATGGCGCTGTAGGATTTGGGCAATGGGGCGATGGACCGAATTCTTTGAGTGTGGAGTCCTCCGTGGTCATGTAAATGATGCGGTGGCCGAGTCTGCGGTGGTGGCGGACTCTATCAGACTGGTTGTGGTATGGAACGATCCCTTTATCAACAGACCTGGTTTGATGCGGCTCGATAGATGACTCATGCATGTTTTCCGGAGGCATCATGCTGTTCCTATCGCCGAAAGGTGAAGTCACGATGGTGAGTATGCACAACGTCTCATGCATGGACGTCAAGTCATGCCTGATGCGCCATATTTTATCTGTTCATGCTGGATCAAAGGTGGTGCGGCAGTGATTTGAGACGAGGCGATACGTGACGTTTTTGTCTTTCGGTTTCTCCTCCCGTAGTATCCGACTAGCAAGGTGTCAGTAACATGACATGTGTTGATGGTACAGACGACTTCAGCGGCAAGCATGCACACTCCAGTATAAAATATTGGCTCTTCGACCAGGCTATGTAGACGCACATATGCATCATGCCGTTGAATATGGTGGGTCAAAGCTTGGCTTTGGGGGTGAATATTCCGAGATCAACCTTGAGCTGAATTCGTTGTGCATTGATTCCTTCTTGAAGGCTTAGTTTACGATTGTGTATGTTTCGTTTTGTTTTTGTTTCTATCATTATGTTAATGATTTTTTATGCATTTTATTGTCATGAGGCCTAGGAATGCGCCCTTCATTTTTTTTCTTTCCGGATCGTTGTCACAAGGCTTACATACATCACTGAAAATTATTGGTCTCATCCACAAAGCTAACTAAAAGGGACACATCGTTGTGTCATGTTAGATTACGTGGTTGGTTACGAGAGATGTCCCAACGGACCAAGTGGCTCGTAGCATGATTGTATCCAACGGAGGCATTGTATTTATCCACAACAAATTAGGGTTGCCCATAAAATATTTACGGAGGCTTTGTGATCCTTTGCAACACGGTATGAATTGTGTTTTTTTTGTGCAACATGGTGCATGTTGTAAAGCTTTTTACAACTCGATACATGTTGTAGGACTCCTTTGTAACATGGTGCATGTTGCGAACCTTTTTTGGAACATGACATTTGTTGCAAAATTATCCGATTTGAATAAACATGGATTATCTTATGATTATTATTTGCAACATGAACCGTAACATTTGTCAGAAGTGTTGTGGTCACTTCTGACATGAATGTGAGACGGATCTTTGATCACGCCTTATGACACAGATCATATTGCAGCCATTCTTTGCCTTTGCAACATGGACCATGTTGTGACCATTAAAAAAAGTTGGATTACGACCTCATATACATGTGCCGCTCATACAAGGCGGCGTACACGGGTGTATTTTTCGCCGGGTGAGCGCAATCATTTCTCAGCAAGTTAAAGCATTAGTTTCATGTATTTTACAACTTTATCAAATTGACCACGATAAAAAAGTTAAAGCACCTCAAATATATTTAACTCCAACATTTAGTACTCCATCCGTTTCTTTTTACTCCGCATATAAGGTTTGGTCAAAGTCAATCTTTATAAAGTGTGACTAAGTTTATATTAAAAAGTATTAACATTTACAATATCAAAGTTATATAATATAAAAATTAATTTCATGATAAATCTAATGGTAATTATTTTATATTGTGGATGTTGATAGATTTTTATATATAGTTGGTCAAACTTTATATAGATTGACTTGCCCAAACCTTATATGCGAAGTAAAAAGAAACGGAGGGAGTACAAGCTGCAGGCTTTAAATGGCCGTATAGAGACACCAGAATTATTGACGGTTGGGAAAGCCAAACGTAAGGACATTTTGTAATTGATGAAGCTCTAACATCAATATGATACAACCACAAATTGAAGAGTTCGTTTCCCATCTCCTCATACACTACGTACCGTACAACAAATTAAAGCAAACACAGCTGCACACGGCTGACGGCTATTTACTTTGCAAGACTTGCGTGATCATCACATGCTGATCATGTTGGATAAGCCTATTTTCTGATCATCACATGCGGACCACATGGCTCCTTTCTCTTCGGATCTCATTGATAACAATATTCCGCTCTTTAGCGAAATCACAGCCACTCTGAAATAATATAGAAACATAGCAATCTCTAAAGAAAAACATAGCTCGACCTGAATTTTTTTTGGAGCTGGTCTAATGGTAGGCTCTTGAGGCCATCAACACGAGTTGATGGATTCAAATCGATCCCCGGAGTTGATAGTTTTTTTTTTATCTTTTGCCTAAAACATCGACATGCTCATCCAATAGTCCCAAAATCGTTTAGGAGTTATGCTCAAGTTTTAGTAATTTCATTTCTTTTCCATGTTGTCCTACAAAAGCAGACTTTTGGTCCCTCCGTTGATGGTGCAACACCAATGGCGGAATTTGCAGGTGCGACGGTGCATATTTATTATAGCATCTCTAGAAGACACCTTATAAGCGATTAAACCCTTATAATTTCCAGTTTGAAGGTTTTGGTCAAAAAAAAGTGTCCATAACAAACACTGTAAAAGTGGTCTGACCCAACCCACCTTGGCGAGGTCAATGCGCTTGCTTGCATCAGCCATGACGTCCTACTCCTACATACCTCTCCGCACCTTTCTCCTTCCTCTAGCCAGTAGATTAAAGAAGACGATCCAAAGAATATTCGTTTGCGGTGAAGAATATTCGGTTTTTTCGGATGCCATTTGCAGGATCTGTTTCATGCGAGATAAAATCTACCCTCAAAACACGTTTTTCGCGGATCTGCTAGAGATTCTCTTAGCTTTTATTGTATTAAAGTGGCGATAGCGGTGCTAGAGAGTAGATCTTCCCTAAAACATCACCCTTTCAACAATAAATTCTATTGTCTACTAGATTTATATAAATATAAGAAGCATGAGGTTTGGCAATTCTTTTTTCCCCTTTATCTTCGGTTCCTCAAAGAAGAAGGATGCGGTACGTCTTGCAACACGGATCATGTTGCGGCCATTATTTGCAACATGGACCATGTTACGATCATAAGAAAAGTGATAGATTGCGACCTTACATACACGTGCCATTCGTACAAGGTGGCGTACGCATGTGTATTATCCACCGGGTGAGCGTATTAATTTCCCAACAAGTTAAAACATCTTTCATGTATTTTACAATTTTAGGAATCAAACTGACCGCGATAAATAAGTTAAAGCACCTTCGGTATATTTAACTCCAATATTTAGTACAAGATGCAGGCTTTAAATGGCTGTATAGGGACAGGGGAATTATTGACGGTTGGAAAGCCAATGTAAGGTCATTTTTGTAACGGATGTAGCTCTAACATCAATTTGATACAACCAAAAATTAAATAGTTCGTTTCCCATCTCCTCATACACTACGTACTGTACAATAAATTAAAGCAAACCCAGCTGCACATGGCAACTTACTCTGCAAGGCTTGCGGGATTATCACATGTGAATCATGTTCGATCGTGTACCTTATTTGATTTTATTTATTTATAAAAGGAGGCAAAAGCCTATTTGCTGATCATCATATGCGGGCCACATGGCTCCTTTCTTTCTCGACCTCCTAGATAACAATATTCCACATTTTAGTGAAATCACAGTCAATCTGAAATAATATAGAAACGTGCAATTGCAAAAAAAAAAAACATCACTCAACCTGAAAATAAATGTAACTGTTCTAATGGTAGGCTCTTGAGGCCATCAACACGAGCTGATGGATTCAAATCCCATGAGTTGATAGTTTGTTTTCTATCTTTTGCCTAAAACATCTACACACTCATTCAATAGTCCCAAAATTGTTAAGAGTTACGTTCAAGTGTTCTTCAATTTTAGTCATTTCATTTCTTTTCCTTGTTGTCCTACAAAATCAGACTTTTGGTTGCTCATATGATGGCGCGACACCGATGGCGGAATTTGCGGGTGCCAGAGTGCATGTTTATTAGAGAATCTCTAGAAAACACCTTAAAAACAATCAAACCCTTATAATTTTCAGTTTTTAAGGTTTTGGCCAAAAAAGGTATCCATAACAGATATTGTAAAAGTGGTCTGATCCGTAAATAGTTTAAAGGGCATAAAAAACCCACACATGAGACCCTTGTATTTGTTGGCTTAGAGGCCAAACTGAGGGCGCCCCCTATACCAATCAAAGATGGCGGTTGCTAGATTTGTTGCCCCAAATGTCATCGGACCGGCACCGTAGTCGTCGGAATCCGGCGAAATTCGTCGCATCCGGTTCTTCTTCGCCTTCTCCAATCACGCGGCCGGTGCTACAGTTCATAGTGTAGCAGCTGTCGGGCGACGCTGCAGTTCACGACGCACACTGGGCCGCGGCGCCCAACCCACCTTTGGCATCACATGAAGAGCAGCGGCGGCGCGCCTGTGTCGCGGCTCCCAACCTACCGTGGCGAGGTCGATGTGCTTGCTTGCGTCGGCCATGGCGTCCTACTCCAACGTACCTACCTCTCTGCACCTTTTTCCTCCCTCTATCCAGTAGATTGAAGAAGATGACCCAAATATTATTCGTTTGTGGTGAAGAATATTCGGTTTTACGGGTACCGTTTGCAGGATCTATTCCGCGCGAGGCAAAATTATTCTTAAAACACGTTCTTATCATGGCTTTAAAGACCCACAAAATAAATGGAAAGTTATAGATGCTTAGCTTCTTAATGTATTGAAATGGCGATAGCGGTGCTAGAGGGCAAATCTTCCTTGAAACATCGCTCTTCCAACGATATATACGCAAATTCTACCGTCTTCTAGATTTATATAAAGATATAAGAAGCATGAGTTTTGGCGATCCTTTTTCCCCTTTATCTTCGGTTCCTCAAAGGAGAAGGATGCGGTACGAGTGCCATGTGTGATGATAATTGCTGGTTGGCAAAGCCAACATAAGGAGATTTTGTAATTAATAGAAGCTCTAACATCAATATGATACAACCATAAGTTAAATAGTGATGCCTCCCTTCTCCTCATATCACATAAAAAAAAGTAAACACAAGTGCACTTACTCGGCAAGGCCACGTCCCAACCGATCATTGGCCGAGAAAATTGTTAATCCTTTCTTTTTGGACCACTTTAATCACACAATAGTCTACTTTTAGGAAAAATCACAATCGACTCTCAAATTATCTAAATGTGCAACTACCTAAAAGAAACACAACTCAACTTGGAAAAAACAGCTGGTATAGGCAGTGAACGTGAATCATTTATGTCAATGGCTCAACTGCATCTTGTAGTACGTCATCTTTGTCCATAAGCAGTTTTGGCCATCAAACAAGACAATAATGCTACACTCACCTAAATTCTTACGGTTAAACTTACGTCCTTTTTTAGGGAAAGCCTTCATGGCGCGCTCTGGCTTTCTCAACATGGTTACATCATCAATTACAGTGTTCTATGGAAGTGGAGACAAGCACATCCATTTCTGAACATATATTCCACAGTGACCTTCACAGTTGTGCAAATTCTGGAAACCTCTGATAACCTGACTCACGACACAAACTTAGTAGCTTCCATATTCAACTCATTAATTAGTAAGGTTACCCCCCCCCCCCCCCCCCCCCCAAGGTCATTAGTTACTAAAAATATAATTAGGTCTAATCACATGTTCGTTCATAATATACTTTATCTTCTCTTGCCTCCTTGTTAAGATCGAGTAAGTAGACTCACATACATACTACATCTGCTTCTGGTATATAACAATGCCTACGACAACACTAATTTTTTTTGTTCGAAGAAGGTTGCTGCTTCAATATTGTTTCTACATACCAGGTGCAAACTGCACACCAAAGAGCTTCAATCGTCCACACATGCACTGAAAATACATTTGACGATGTTTAATGCCAAATAATAAACATTAAGTTAGAGTTGTAATTACCGTGACTTGTTTGGCATGTGATTATCACTTGGATCTTCCTAATAATGTAAATGACACATGAATTACAGTACTTACTGCATCTAGTGGACGACATAGTAGATGTTATTCATCCTCCTGCTCTTGCTGAAGCAACTCAAGGTCAATATTTGGTTCACGTGCTCTAGTTGACGACAATAACCCGGTAGCAGATTTTGAGCTGCTTCCGTCGGCTTGCTGCTCCCTCGATTTGATGGCCCCGGAAATCTAATTAACACACATTAATATATTTTTCAAGCATCAGCTTCCTTTCAGGCTTTCAATAAAAATAACTGAATCTAATATGATTGATGTTATATTAGCTAGAGATGTTATATAATTTGAACCAGTTCCAATACTTCTTGTAAAATTTACGTAGTTGCATCACATTTGTAGTTGGCCAACACATTATGACTTTTTCTAAAAGATTTATATCTTTACTTGAACCTGCGTCAAATGTGTTTTCAGTGCATGAGAAGTATTGGAACTTCACATCCTATATAATATATTGAATAAAATATTAAGTGTTGAAGTACTAGAACATTAAGTTCACATGCATCCACACATGGACCGAAAATACATTTCATCTGTCAAGTGTAACTTTACTTGAATTTGAATATCAAGTGTTGGAAGTTCACATCGTATATAAAGTATTGAATAAAATACCACACAAGAATATATGTGTGTTATATGCTGATCCTTCAAATTTGTCTCTTCCTTTTCAAATAATATACACACATCATGTCTTTAGATGAGTTGCTAATGCATATTTATAGCATGTGGTTCAACAATGATTATTTTCAAAGTATATTGTACTTTCAGATGACAAGGTATGATATATTAGCTACTAGCATTCATGTAGTAGATGAGAATCCATGACATTTCTTACCTTCGTCTGCAGCTCTATGTTGTGCTCATGAGCAATTCTAAACTTCTTCACAAGCTCTATATTTTCATTCTGAACAAGAAATCCCTGCAAAAGAAAATTCCATCTCATCGTACCTTGGATGTTAATAGAAGCTACATATAAGAATCGAATCTAACTGAGCTATTTCAACACCAACAGCGGCAAAGCAAGAACATGAAGAAGATGTGTGAACCTTTTGGTTGAGTTCATGGATCTCTGCAGTCATAACTTGCTCCTAAAGAACTCAATTATAAGTAAAGTATGTATGAAGCAAAAATAAAATGAAAAGGGAAGCTAAGGGCAAGAAAATTGTACCTTCCTCTTTCTTACGGAATGCAAGCTCATCTCAACTTGGTTCACCAGAAACTGCAGATCTCGAACAGTGGTACCAGATAACTCCTCTCCTAATAGTTGCCTAATATCAAAGGGCACGTGGTTTAATAACTAGCTAATAGTTACCTAGCTAGCCTCTCCATTCACTACAACAAAAGATGCTACTAAATAGTCGGATCTTTCACCCTCCGAGTCTTCAAGTCAGAGATCTTGACATGCATGGTAGTTTGGCACACCCTTTTCGTTCAATTAATTTGCATGTAGAATGACTCAAACAACAACTTATGGATAGTTATACTAATTGGTATTTTATTTCAATGCATGGGTAATACTAGCCAAAGAACATTAATATTACCTATTATTGTGTTGTAAGTTCTGCACTTGTTGCCTCAAGTTTGTAACCTCCCTTTGCCATAACTGCCCAACAAATAGAAGTGAAATAAGATACAAAGTACAAGCACACAAAATTAATTAGGAGACCCATAATTACGATTCCTTGCATAGTGTACTACTTCATAATGGCCCATTGTTGACCCCCCTCCACTGACGAGCACCTCGTGGACCGTAAGCAGACATGTATAAAATTCAGTTAAAAAAGTCACTACTGATGGGGGCACATGCCAAATATGCGGCTCGTCAATGATAAATTTCTATAGGTGAGGTACCAGACCAGTGATGGAACAAAAACAAGGGCCCATTTATGGTATACAACTCATCGAAGATAGTTTACACCAAGGGCCCGCTAGTGGTAAAACGAAAACGGTGGATTTAAAAAAAATCATGTTTTCTTATAGCACATCATTTAGAACCACAAACACTAATCCAAATTTGTTTATCCTCCCCAACTCCCCTGCCCCCTCTCAGCTGAACTTCTCTGTTCTTGATCCCCTTGATTTCTCCCACATGCTTCACCTTCTCCCCTATCCCTCCCTCTTCACCTTCTTCCACGTCCAACCCCGTGTTCGCCCTCTGACTTGCGGGTGTAGTGTCATCCTGATATCCTTGCTATACCACGACAATGATCCTACCTTACACCACCCCTCCAACAAGCTCACCCCATGTTGTTCCTCCTGAACACCAACATGCTCGTTCACAGCTCCACCGGTGTAGACAGTGAGGAGAGCTCAAGGGATCCCAAGGGGATAAAGTGGATAGATCGTGTCACAATTATTTAGGTCCCATCATAGTCACTACTAGAAGAATACCCCGCGCGTTATAGAGGAAATATCTATAATAACTCTACCATATAAATTCAAAGAGTATAAGATGCATGTAAATGAAAGTGGATGACATGGATAAATGATTGGCTACAATATTAGATGATGTGGATAGCTTGCATGTTGAGATAGATACAATAATGCATCTTAGTGAGATTTTTTTAGTGGATGACATGGACAAATGTTGGCTACAATAGTGGATGATGTCCATAACTTGCATGTTGAGATAGACACCATAAATGCATATTAGTGAGATTTTTTTAGTGGATGACATGGACAAATGATTGGATAAAATAGTGTGTGATGTGGATAGCTTGCATGTTGAGATAGACACCATAAATGCATCTTAATGGGGTTTTGCTTTATATGAGATATGGATAGATAGATAGATTGATCTGATTGTCATTTCTTAACTGAAAGACGATCAAACTAGTAGTACAATGTTTTAATGTCGGTTAATATAGAGTCATTCTGCAGTGGTGTCGCGGTACCGCTGAAACAGTTGAGAGAAATGGATTGCACACTTACATGGGGACAACCGATGACATGTTCCTTTTTATGGATCTTGACTTGGTTAAAGCCACCAATATGAAGTTAATCTGTTGCATGTTTGAGTAAGTCTTTGGTTTGAATATTAACTTCCAGATGGGCGGATTGTATTATTTTGGAAAACCACAGAGCATGGACGTGAGTATATTTAACCTTTTCGTTGCAGGATGGGTTATTTCCCCTTTAAATACCTTGTTACTCTAACAAATTGATGGAATCCTTGCAATAAGACTGGAAAGTCATTGAAGACTGCTTTGAGGAATGTCTTGGTATTGGTCCAAAGGAAATAACAAGAGAAGAAGTGTTGGGTGATTCCATGTTCACTTCTTGATTCTTTGAAGGCAATGAACTTCGTTCTTTAGTCCCTATACCTTAAGTTCATCTCTTTAACCACAATCCTATCCTTGTGAGAGAAGTATCCTTTGGATTCTTGGGAGAAGCGTTGGTTGAAGATCATTCAAGTTATCAAGTGATTTTATTTTATTTGTTACTCTTGGATGGTGAGCGCATCCTAGATACTTAACAATCACAAGAGAATCTATAATGCTCTATGTGTGAAGGACTCAAGATTTTGTGCGGGCTTTGAGGTCGTCTACTTTGTGAATATCTTCCATTATTTGGGGGGGGGGGGGGGGGGGTTGGGGGGTTCTAAGTTCCAACCACAATGGAATATAGGCAATGCAGTTGAGATCCTTGTGATTCTAGAATCGTTGGTTTGAAATCTCCATAATTGTTTTACAATATTTCTAGAAAGATATTTTTAGTAATGATTTGTAGGTCATGCATCAGATATCCCAATCTTATGTAGCTTGGTTCTCGCATGAGACAAGAAAACATGCATGGAGTTACAAGCCAGCTAGCCATGGATGAGCCATATGATAGCCACGAGGGAATATTTAGAAGAATAATTGAGTGGATAATTAGATAGTGATTTCATAGCCACATTTTTCTAAATACCCCCCATATGATAGCTCTTTTAGGGACCTATACCTGTTTTACAGAAATTTCATTGGACCTTTTTAGTTTGTAGGATTACAAAAATGTAGATATACTTCATATTGTTTCCTCTACATGTAGTTCAAAAGGTAAATTCCAACTGAGCGACTTCATGGAATTTTTATTTATCTATATCTCTTATAAAGTAAAACCACATTAAAATGCATTTATGGTGTCTATCTCAACATGCAAGCTATCCACATAATCCATTATTGTAGCCAATCATTTTTCCATGTCATTCACTAACAAAAATCCACTAAGTTGCATTTATGGTATCTATCTCAACATGCAAGCTATCCACATCACCCACTATTGTAGCCAATATTTTGTCCATGCCATACACTTTTATTTACATGCATCTTATACCCTTTCAATATACATTATAGATTTTTATAGGCATTTCCGCTGTAACACGCGGGGTATTCTTCTAGTTTCTTTGACAACTATACCATGTTCGCAATCCTTACGATTTATTTTTTGTATTTTTACTATGGTACAACCAACCATGTTCAATTATAGAATGATGTGTATTAGGTTTACGTACAAATTAATTTGACATAAGATAAATTTATAATTTTTCTATATTCCTGTATTTTTTATTACCCAGAACCAAACAGGTCCTTAGGTCCACTTTGATTCACATGATTCTCAGAATGTATAAACTAGATGATACCCCGCGCGTTGCTGCGGGAATCAGTTACAATATATTTTGAATGATTGATTGCATGAAACATTAATAATTGAATTAATAATATATAAACTAAAGTATAAAAATATATTTTACGTTTTTATTTTTATTATTGTGCAGTTAAAAATATTTATTAAATAAAAGTAATGTAATATACTGAAAAAAATCCATGCATGTTGAGTGAGGTCGCATGTGTCATTATATTGATGTATGCATGCGATCAACTAATAACAAAAAACTTGTTATCATGCATATTGTGATGATGTGACATGTATGCATATTAAAAGTGATGTAATATAATGGGAAAAAAATCCATGCATGTTGAGGGAGGTTGCATGTATTATTAAATGAATGTGTGCATGAAATCAACTAATAATGAATAACTTGTTCTCATGCATATTATGGTGGGCCTTTGATGAGGTGGCATGCTTGCATGTTGAGATAGAAAAGATAGTGGGGATGATCTATTATAGTATTATAGATAAGGAAAAACATGTGATTGGAATTACATTTTTTTTCTTCAATACTATAAGACTAGAAAAACATTGAAATTTTGGAACAAAGAGTGTATGATGCTATAGGTAAAACAAAGATATTATAAAAAGTGGTTTGAGTGCATGAAAAAACTGGTCCTAATTATGGAAAGCTATTAAAAGATCTTACATTAACAATTGAAATTATGGGACAAAGGTACTCCCTCCGTTTCTTTTTACTCCGCATATAAGGTTTGGTCAAAGTCAATCTTCATAAAATTTGACCACGTTTATATTAAAAAGTATCAACATTTACAATATCAAAGTTATATAATATGAAAATTAATTTCATGATAAATCTAATAGTAATTGTTTTATATTGTGGATGTTGATAGATTTTTCTATATAGTTGGTCAAAGTTTACGAAAATTGACTTTGACCAAACCTTATATGCGAAGTAAAAAGAAACGGAGGGAGTAGTAGTTACTTGTCGTTTTAAACATTAATGAAGCAATCTGGTCTTTGGACCGACATACTTTAACAATTGAAATTAGATAGATGTTTAGCATTAAACGTGTTTGGTGCTAAACATTGAAGTGTTGTGATGGATTTAGATCTTCAATCTTCGTGCTTCAAGTGATTTGCGATCAAGAAATATGAGGTGAAATGTGCATCCCCTAATTTGTTTAGCGTTACAAACTTTCATTGGAGATTAATTCTTTAGGAGTCACTAACAAACAACAACTGCTAACAGGTAGGTGTTAAATGTTCAATTGAATGCCTAACCACTTAATTTAACCAATACGTGCATATGAACTATGAGATATGAGTGATAGCTCTCGGGTGTCCCTACACCATCATGGTCAGAGTCATTTTTTAACAAGGAGCTACCAGACCTTTCTTTTGGTTTTTTATTTTCTGGGTGTCCCTACACCTCATAAACAGTAAATTAAAAAACTAGAAAAACAAATGAAATTTTGTGACAACAAATATGCTCAAACGTTTTAGGTGCTTGCAATTTTTTTTCGAGAAATATCATCTCATGAGCTCTACAAATTAGAAACAAAAAACAGTGATCAAACTTTGATCAGTAAAATATTTTTCTTGTGTAGAGATCCTCAAATATATTTTTTGAACATGAAATCTTGCAAGAACCTATAAAGCTTGAACATATTTGATGTCACGAAATTGCTGGTCTTTTTATTTATTTTCTTATTTTTGTTTACTGTTCATGAGGGCTTAGAAACATCCAGGAGCTCAGTGCTTTATATTTACATCTAGCTAGCTTGATTGCTATTTTTTCAAAAGTGAGGCATAGCTCCGGGTTCCACTAATATATAGATACATGTAGTCATCTTTATTGCATAGTTTGAAACATTATGAAATAAATGACAAAATCCCTCTCAAAAGCGGATCTTCAGAGATCACATTGCTAGATCATCAATCCAAGATTGATTGCTATTTGTTTCACCACTTTCTTTTCTTCGGTAAATCTATGCGTGTCGCATGGAAAAGCTATTATGCGTACATACCTTTGCCTCTGATGTTGGATTCAGCACTCCGCAGTGCTCTTCTTTCGCCTCCTGGTACCGCTCTAGTATTGCCTCCATTCCACTGATGAAGACAAAAAAATTGCAAACCCATACCAAGTTATGAGGATGGAATCAAGTATCTCAGAGAGTATTATGAGGGTGCATGAACTAACTAATTAATTGACTAACAGACCTGGAGCTCGCGAAGTCATAGAGGCGGCCGGTGCTGGAGAAGACGATGAGCGCGAGATCGGCGTCGCATAGGATGGCGAGCTCCCGGGCCTTCTTCATCAGCCCTCCCCGTCGCTTGGAGAAGGTCACCTGACGGTTCGTCGTGTTGTCGATCCTCTCAATCGCAATCTTCCCCCTCCCCATCTTCTTCTGCTTCTTCCTCGGGTGTGGATGTTTACTAGCACAACTACTACTTTCTCTTCTTCCTTGTCGATCTACCAGATCTCTCTCCTGCCGGCTGGCCGGCCGATTGACAAAAGTAATTAAGAACCGATTAAAATGGAGCTAAGCTAGAGGCTGCTAATTGTTTCTTCTCTGCTAGCTGGGTGATAATCGACAAGTCTAATCAAGGTAGTTGAAGCTTCCTCCCAGCTGCTTCCTGATCCAGCTAGCTGTTTTTTATTGTTGGGTTTGCTTGTAATGGTCTGCAAACCAAAAGGGATCGAGAGGCCATGTGCTGACAACACTAACCTAGGCTTAATCAACTGGCTAAATGCTATTTTAATTGTAAATTAGGTTAATGAATGGCCCACTATACATACTATTTTCCTTGGTGGATGCGACAAGGACATCCATAATATATACATACTTGGTACTGTTCATAGTTAAAGTTTGGGTACGAGGATAGCCTATTGGCTTCAGACATGTTGCCATACCTTTTGCCGTACAATATGGCAACAATTACCAAGCCAGCCTTTTTTTGTTTGGACCGTTGGAATAGAGGTTGTGTACTTGTGTTAGGTACCTTTTTGAATTTGTACTTTTGTTTCTAATTGAGCTTGGAGTGGTAAAACCTGCTCCATTTCATTGAGAGGCAAGTGGTTTCTGCTTGTCACTTTCTGAAAAAACGTGTGCTCATACCTCATAATATGTAGGTTTATATTTTCCTGAAAACGGTGTGTCCATATCTTAACGTTTATGTGAATGGTAAAATTTCTTCAGAACCGTGTTCTTATTTCTGTGTAGATTTTTCCAGTTGTATCTTGACACATTTCCATGTAGCTTGCGAGTGTTACACTTTTTTCAGAAAAGGGGGGTGCCCTGGACTCTGCGTCAATTGATGCACACAACCAATTGTGTGCTCATATCTTGGTGGAGCCATCTAATTGTATCTCGGCAAGTTACCATGTAACATGTGGGTAGTACACTTTCTTCATAGCGGTGTACTTATATCTTGGTACAATTGTATAATAACACAATTGATATGGAAGGTGACAAATGGCATCACTTCTCGACAATCGAGGTATGACTTTTGATGCTGATATTGCACATCTTATGCTTTGATGTGTAAGACGCCAAATCTTATGGATTAAGAAGCAATAGATCCATCACAGCCAATAAGCCCAATTGCGTCTTTGGTACGAATCAACCACGTTAGCGAAGCCTCTACTTACACATAAATACCTAGATTTTAGTTTATTTTTAATCCATTTCTTTCTTATGGTGGTTGCAATATTATCTCTGATTTTTTTTGTTTCAGACACTTTGGGAAAACTTTATTGGTTTTCAATTTTTAACAGATAATAATTGTCGTACTTACTGAGGTGGGTGTGGCAGGAACGCTGTTTTTTGGGTGCTAAAGGTAACATCCAAGTTATAAAATGTTAGCTAGTACTACCATGTTCTTTAAGGTTGCTAGATTGGTGAGCACACATATGTACTAGCTAGGTATCCATCAACTTGTCTCATACCAAAAAGGACAATTTTAAGGTTAGTAAGTGAAGTGGCCACAAAGCATGATGCAAAAAATGTGCAGTCCACGTGAGTGACGCCTTTCCGATCTCGATTAGAGCCAGTGATGGATTAGATTAGAGTAAAGATGATTTCCTTCCAGATTTGGTGCTCTGGGTCATGGCACCACTTGATCTTTAGTATGTACTCCTTAATGATGCAACCACTCTGATCTGATCTGGTTTGATCCATTATTTTTGCTCTTGCATCAGCTCAGCTGTATGTACCTTCAGGTGTTTTGGGATGAGTGAACAAATCCGGAGGCACTGATTCTTGCCACTGATTTTCGTACTTCTCCAGCTAATTTAATTAATTAAAGCATCTTTCTTTTCCTATCTAAGTTATATTAACCCTTGAAAAATACTTCAGTTTCTTCATGGGCACAAGTCCGAATTTAAAAAATATATACATATGTGGTAATTTTTTTTGAACAAGCTAGCTGTAGACGATGATCAATACAATTATATGCAGGAGTCATATTCTAGAGGATGATCAGCCTCACTTGGACTAAGACAAGGCCTAGAGTCCTACAGGAGGCAGCAGTGGGGAATTTACACATCATCTCACACGTTTGCAAATAAGAAGCTTGTATTAGCTCCATTTTATTGATGATTTGCACCATATCAAGACGACACAACTATAAAAAGTTCAGCTCCTTCTAATAAGATTGATGAATCCAACTGCTCCATTGTCTGCCTTCAGGAGACAAAAAAAGAGAATTTTGATCAATCCTATTTATCAAATTTCAGCCCCAACAGACTCAGAGACTTTGATTTTATCCCATCTTGTGGTGCTTCTGGAGGCATTCTAACTATGTGGAATGGAAGTATATTTCAAGGTGAATGTTTACATAAAAACAATTTCTCCTTATCTGTCAGGCTTACCTCACTGAGAAACAACAAATCATGGATCCTCACTAACATTTATGGCCCATGTGACAATGCCAAAAGATTAGAGTTTATTGACTGGTTCAAAAACATCCAAATGCCAGATACATCAGATTGGATGATTGTGGGGGATTTTAATTACATAAGATATCCACACAAAAGAAACAGGGGTACTGGAGATATTGCTAACATGTTGCAATTTAATGAAGCAATACACTCCCTTGCTCTGGTAGAAATCCCACTGAAGGATAGAAGTTACACTTGGAGCAACATGCAGGATGCCCCATTGCTAGAAAAACTAGATTGGATATTTACAAATGAACACTGGACAATTTCTTACCCCAACACCACTGTCAAAACCTTGGCCAAGACCAACTCTGATCATACTCCCTGCTGCATCACCATTGCAACAAACATGCCAAGAGCAAAGATTTTCAGATTTGAGAACTTCTGGTTAGATCACAAGGATTTTAAAAAGATTGTGAAAGACAACTGGAATCAACCTGTACAAGAAGATGATAGTGCCAAGAACCTTACAACAAAAATTAAAAGACTTAGAAAAGGATTAAAGATATGATCAAAAAAATTGTCCAATTTGGCTTCATCCATCAAGGCATGCAATGATGTTATTCACATGTGGGACTTCTTCGAAGAATTTAGACCTCTGTCTGATATTGAAGCCAATGGTAGATAAATTCTGAAGGAACACCTAACAAATTTACTGAATTTTCAAAGAATATATTGGAAACAAAGGGCAACAATCAGATGGGTCAATTTTGACAAGGAAAGCTCACATTTCTTCAAAACAAAGGCAACAATCAAATTCAGAAACAACTACATCAATGAATTAACTGATGAGAATGGAAATGTGCTCACTGAACAAGAAGATAAAGCAAATGTTCTCTGGCAAGCATTCAAAAATAGACTTGGTGTCACCATCCCAACAAACAATCAGCTGGAGTTAACTACCACACTTCAAAAAATGGATAACCCTGATGATCTAGAAAGACCATTCACCACTAAAGAAATTGATGAGGTGATTAAGCAAATGCCAACAGATAAAGCACCTGGACCAGATGGTTTTAATGGAGCTTTTATAAAGAAATGCTGGGACATTATTTGTCAAGACTTATACAGGATGATCTCTGATTTTCATGCTGGTCAAATCAATCTTCAGAGTATAAAACTCGGCCTTCATTGCTCTGATTCCCAAAATTGACACTCCTAGAAATGCTAATGATTTCAGACCAATCTCACTTCTTAACTGTACTATCAAGATCATTACCAAACTGCTGGCAAACAGGCTACAAAAAGTGATTCAATCCTTGATCAGTGCTAATCAGTATGGATTCATTAAGAAAAGATCTATCCAAGATTGTGTGGCATGGACTTATGAATATCTTCATCTCTGCAATATTTCCAAAAAGCAAACAGTGGTTTTGAAGCTAGATTTTGAGAAAGCTTTTGACATGATTGAGCACTCCACAATTCTTGAAAAAATGAAAGCAAAAGGATTTGGGAAAAAATGGTGTAAATGGATCCAATTGATATTCAGTACAGGAACATATGTTGTTCTTCTAAATGGCATTCCTGGCAAAATCATTCACTGAAAAAGAGGTGTGAGACAAGGAGACCCTCTTTCTCCTCTGCTATTTGTGTTGGCTGCTGATCTGCTTCAGACCATTTGTAAAGAGGCAATGGTTGCCAAACTAATAGAGCCACCCATTCACTCCATTGCTTGCCCTGATTTTCCCATCATACAATATGCTGATGATACAATTTTGATACTACCTGCCAATTGTACCCAATTGGAACACTTGAAAAGCTTATTGCAATTCTTCACTGATTTTACTGGGCTCAAAATCAACTATCACAAATCTTTTTTGGTCCCTATTAATGTTGATGAAAGAAGAATCAATGCATTGAATAATAGCCTTCAGTGTCAGCTTGGATCCTTTCCTTTTACTTATCTGGGGCTTCCAATGGGACTCACAAAACCAAGAACTGAACATTTTTTTCCTGTCCTTCAAAGAATAGACAAGAGGATATCTGGATGCACTACCATGCTTTCATATGATGGAAGAATGCTTCTCATCAAAGCGGTGTTTTCTGCTCTACCAACTTTCTTCATGTGCTCACTCTCATTGCCAGTTGGGATCATCAATCAAATCAATAAATACCTGAGGACATTTTTCTGGAGAAAATATGGACATGAACAAGGAGGATCCCCATTAATTGCCTGGGATAAAGTATGTAGACCAAAAGAAAAAGGAGGGCTTGGATTATTGGACATTGCGACACACAACAAAGCCCTATTAATTAAGAACATCCATAAATTCCTAGACTTGCCATGGGTAGCCCTCCTCTGGGAAACTGCTTAAGGAAATTGGCCTCCTGATAATCAGATAGTGGGGTCTTTTTGGTGGAAAGCTCACATCCCATTAATACCCATTTACAAGAATCAAGCCACAATCATTCCTCAACAAGGAAATACCATCTTACTTTGGAAGGACACTTGGGACACAGACCAAATGAAATTGCAATTCCCTGAGCTATTTTCATTTGCAAAAGATGACAAAATCACATTACATAAATTTAGACAATGTACTGATTGGACTGAGATGTTTCACACACCACTGTCAACACAGGCCTGGAACCAATTACAAGATTTAAACCTGATAATTCCAACTGATACACTGGACAAAGATACATGGACCCGCAAAGGTCAAAAAGCATACTCATCCATGACCATCTACAAGCACATAAGAGCAGACAACCAAGGATCTGAACTGATGAGGAAGATATGGAAAACTGCAAGTAGGCTCAAACACAAAATTTTCTTTTGGCTGATGCTTAAAAACAGAATCAATACAAGAGGAATGCTTCAGAGAAAAGGGATGCATCTGGATAACTATGACTGTCCATGTTGCACCAGTCATTGCAATGAAACTTTGTTGCACCTAATGTGGGACCGCAACTTTGCTAACAGATGCTGGAGGACTATCATCCCTTTTAAACACAGAGGAACTTCAATATATGAAGAAACTATGCTTGCTATGAACCAACTGCCACAACAGTTTGGAATGGAAATTATTATACTGGGTTGCTGGAACATTTGGATGCAGAGAAATGGGAAAGTATTCAGAAATGAACAACACTCAATGCAAGATTGGAGAAGAAACATGGTGCAAGATCTAAAGTTCCTGATGATTAGAATAAAAGATGGTCTAAAATCCAAGCTACAAGACTGGATAGACCAGCAGCTTTCTTAAGCTGGTTTTTTGAGGCAATTTTGTTTAATAACTTCTGTTACTCATGTTTGCTAAAACCGGCATAGGTTAATAACTCCCCTCTCCTTCCCAACCCTCTCAACTCTCCCATTGTAATATACCATTGTACTTTATTTACATGAGAAAATAGAAAACGGTTATTGCCTCAAAAAAAGTTCAGCTCCTGGCTTCTGCATCTTTATGGGAATTGTTAAGTCAACTACCAGAAGAGGCTGCCAGGTTACATATAATTGGCAGAATTAGTGTTCCTTGATACTTTTCATATACTCTGACTTGGAGGATAACATGTTGCACCCTTAGTAGATCCATCCAATACAAAAAATCTGAAACCAATATCAAGCAGCACCATTAATCTCAACCCCCAAAGGGTTTTGAATACATAGGCAAGTCACTCAGTTACCATCTTCTTTAATTCCAAGTTTTGTTCATGGATAAGCTTATTTCTCCGGAGAGTCGAATATTCTCTTGATTGAAGATGTATCCCTACAAGTTCACTTTATTGAAGTATCGTATATACGGAATGTAACTTCTTTTAATATGGATTGATGCAAATTTTACACGGTAAGGGGCAACTTAGTGAAATTGTACGTGCGAGTGATAGAAATATTGGTGAACCTTCTAGTTGAGTTGTAAAATATGGTTGGAGAAACTTTGTTCCTAAAACAAACCAGTATCAGGAGACACATAGTTATATCATTTATATAAAACAATAGCGTCATGACTATGGGAGATCGAGGGAACAAACTGAGAGAGCTTAGCTACCTTCTTTTCTCTAATATGATGTAAGCTCTTCTCCAGCTGATTTTCCAATAAAGATAAGTCTTTGATACATAAGTTTGATAATCTCTCCCCCATTCGCTTCCTGAAAGTCAAACAATAATGGGATGTTGAATGCATTTTCCAGTCTTTACTCAAACTTATTTGAATTAGATAGATAGCATTGAAAAAGAACTGAATTAAGAATTTGTACCGATGATATTCTTGAAGCATGTATATTTCCTGCTGTAATTTATGGACTTCCCCTTTCCAAAACTAAAAAAAAACATTTTTTTCTATTGTGAGAAACTTTAAGCAACTGCAAACTGTTACAAGTGAGTGTCACAATTTTGTCCAAAATAAAACAAAATAAGAAGTGGTACTATAATGGGTATTTGCAAAAATAAGCATAATTGTTTTCGGCTTATGGTGTAGTGCCAAAAGTATAGGCATACAGTAGGAATCAAGCTTCTCTAATCTGACCATCAATATGTACATTTTTACTGATATTGGTCAAATGAGCATAAACAACATAACGTATTTTATGAAAACTTTTTTATAATTCTATAATTTTACCAACTTATTTGTACATAAAAATTAGCGGTTAATTGCATCATATGCAAACTGCATGTCTACATGTCAAAACATCATGTATTTTGGAACGTTGGGAGTTAAAAAAAACTTACAAGGACTGCATGCGTAACTTGTCACCCCTGCACTGGATTCAACAGCTGATGGTGCTCTAGTGTGGATTTGTAGTTTTGAATGATGGAAGTCATGGCCGTGCCCATGGTGGCTGAGGCGACCTGTGGAGGAGAAGACCATGACGCCGACCTGGACATCGCAGAGGATGGCCAGCTCACGTGCTTTCTTCAGCAGGCCACGACGCCGCTTGGAGAAGGTGACCTGCCTGTTGCTCATGTTCTCAATCCTCCTAATCACAATCTTGCCTAATCACAATCTTGCCCCTCACCATGATATATGTCCTTGATCTCCTTAATTAAGTACTATATTCACTCAACTCCTTTATTGTCCGCTAGCAAGGGAGCTCTTCACTCCAGTGGTTCAGTAAATAGATGGTTTTGTACGAGCATGTACTGAGACCTGCTTCGGTACACCCCCCCCCCCCCCCTCCTCAAAACGTAGAAGGGCGTACGTGTACGAACGTATACACCCGATCCACAGCCCATCTGCCCGCCCGCCCGCCGTGGACCTCCTCGCCTCTGTGTATAATCTGTTATTGAACGCCCGCACGTACAGGATTCGCCGTCCCGGCTCCGTTAACATGGCGGAGAGATATCTTGAGCGAGCCTGCAGAATCGCAGAGATTAAGAACTGCTCGAAAACTTGGCAAGAACAAAACGGCGCCGTATAATCCGATTTGCTCAATCCATAGGCTCCGCCGAAAGCAATTCAACAACAAAATAACGCCAAATAATCCATGGAGAACTCACCGGAGCACCAAGAGCAACGGCGGGCATGCCCGCCTCTCCGGCCAGGATGGGCTTGATGATCCAGTTCGGCCGTCCCGAGCGCTTGAACATGGGGAAGAGGAATCTTGAGAGTCCGCAGTTGAATCACAAATAAGAAAGAACCATCAACCATGGCTATGTTCGTAAGAAGAGAACTCCAGCTAAAACTAAAGAACTAGTACAATCCCTAATGGTCGAAAAGCAATTTAAGAAGGTCACCGGAAGCGGACCATGAGCAATGTCAGGCATGCCGGCCTCTCTGACAGGGATGAGCTCAACGACCCAGTACATCATGGCGCTGGTGCCTTGATCGATGCTGACGCCAGAGTTTCATGGGAGGTGCTTACTGTTGGCGTGGAGGTAGCGCCGTAGTGGCCGCCGACGCTGCGGAGCAGAACGACTTAGTTGGCAAATCCCGACCGGACGGCGCGCCACATGATGGCCGCCACCTCCAGCTAGTCTTAGACTCGTAGTCCTCGTAGTCCGTCAGTGCGTGGAAGCCGTGGTGGACGAGGCTCCCATGGAAGCAAATGGGTGTTTCTTGTGTGTACCATACGAGGTTTTGGAATCCGGTGAACGCCATGCCTTATATTAGTTTTCACAGGTTAGCTCCCACTCCACACAAATATCGGAGTGGATTCGATTCGATTCCTGCCAATGTGCAAGTAGCACCATTTTGTCGTCAGCAGTACAAATTCCACACAGAAATCAGAAGTTATATATGTGGGGTAACTCCATCCATTTTAAAACATAAGACCTATCTTGAGTCGTTAAGCCATTAAGGCTTTCAGAAATATTTAATTGATTAATATTGGCAGCAATGTAGTGTTCTATTTTTTTTTTGCGAAAATGTAGTGTTCTATTATTCAAGTTATATATATGAAGTAGTACTTTAACTTGAGGTAGATTTGTTTGTTGAGTTTAGACGCCGGAGCTGCCCCCAGCAAACACATCTGAACTCTTGCAACTTCATAGAGTGCAAGCTAGCTAGCGACTCAAGATACTCGCCAATTGATAGTTTGCCCCATATTAAATTAGCACACATATATACCAAGTGATAAGGACAAAAGTTTAGACTGAAATAGAACAAACCGAGTGCCTGAGAACACCACATATTAGGATATATGTGCATCTTGTTCTTCCCGTTCCGGATAGGATTGCAGAAAACACAGCTTTTCGTTTTTTCTGCGAAAACCACTAATTTTTTTGCTAATCTTTTGCAAAAACCACAGATAGGGCGATTAGCTTGTTTTAATCCAGTTTCTGACAGATGGGTCCCGTTTTTGGTGACGTGGCAAGACGGCGCGGCTGAAACGGCGTTAGACGGTGTGAGCGTGAGACGGCGTGGGCGTGAGACAGCCGTGCATAAAAAAACAGAGTGGGGCATGGGCCTCTCACTTCTCCCCATTCTTTTCTCCCCGTTCCTCTCACTTCTCTGCCTCTCTCTCTCGCGACTGTCGCCGCCGGCGGCACCTCCCGCAGCAGCTCGCGCCTCCTCGCCGGACAATGCCGTCGTGGAAAGACGGGGAAAGCAGCGACGAGGAGGAGCACTCGTTCATGTACATATCCTCTGATGTTGACGAGGATTTCGTCCCGGTGAGTTACTACCTAGGGTTAGGGTTAGGGTTCTTGGCTATTACTGTAGTTTGGTCAATTGGTTTTTGTTTACTCTTAAGGGTTGATGTTGTTTTGCTTTTTGATTCCTCTCATAGCTCCCTGCTATGATGCGCGATGATTGTTTCAGCGGCATTGAGCCGGATGTGGGTGGTGTGACTTGCAACCATGGCAAACCGGCTGAGAGGTGCATTTCTTTTGAAGGAGCAGCCACTGGTAGGAGGTTCTTGGCTTGTGCAGAGAAGGTATTGAATCTCTCTCTCTGTTGATCTGGTACGGTTAGTAATTAGTCAGCTAGGGTTCATCTCTCTCTGTTTGAATGAATGTAGTCGCTATTCTGCAGAGAGTTTAGTGTTTAATTACTGTTTGACTTGATTCCAACAGCAACTTGTGCTATGTGTTTCTGTCAAGAGCTATTATTTGTGAATTGAGTAACTTGTGCTAGGTTTTTGCTTAAGGGTTGATGTTATTTAGTGTAGCATTGTACTTGTAGGCTTAATTAAATCTGTGTAAATTGTTTAGTGGAGTAACTATTGTTTAGTGTGACCACATGACAATATTTTAAGTGTGTGAGCATTGTTTAGTGTGTTGTTTGTTAGTTTGTTCCTTTATTAAATCTTTGAACATTGACTATTGTGCTGATGCATTGTTTATTGCTTGTATTACATGGCAATCATATAAGCAAAAGAGCAGATTCCTAATTGTATATTTTATTGAGCAGATTCCCTAGTACTTATACTTAATTAGCACTGCAGTTTATGTGTGTGCACATTCTTCAATCAGCATTGTCTTATATTTAAGTTGTATTTATGCAGGAAGGCAGAAACTGTGGATTAGTTGACTGGATTGATCCAGAGTGGTCACTCCCAATGGTAAAAGCATTGTTTAAGTTATGGGAATTGTATGATGAGACCCAGAGTAAATTAATCGATGCCAATCTGGAAAGTGCATTTACCATTCACAATCTGAAAGAAGAGAAAGCCAAAGTGGAGGAGAACTACAGCAAGCTGGTTCAAGATGTGAATGAGCTTTTGGAAGCACAGGACAGAAGGGTGCTGGACTTTAGCAATCTTAGGGTTGTTGAGGATAAAGGATCTGAGAAGTTAATGGAACTTGATCATTTAGTGGCCTCTTTGAAGTTAGATCTGGCAAAAAAGTCTGAAGAGCATCAGGCTCTTGAGGAAAAGTACCAAGTCCTAAAGAACCTCACAACTGCTCAAGGCAATGTCATTAGGAAGCTGTGGGACCATTTGAAAGAGAAGGAGAGGTTTACTGAAGTGAAGAGGAATTTGGAGTGGGGTTGTGATGATCTGGTGGATGAAGTTGAAACATTAAAGGGTAAACTTAAGGTGATTAAAGAGGACATTGTTGCAACCAGTACAGTTGGTACCCCAACTGCCTAGAAGATCTATTTATGTTTGTGTTGTTGGAGCTTTGCAAACCTTTTGGGTTGCTCTGGTTTGTAATAGCTGAACCTAAGTAGGTGGATGTGAAGTTGTGTTGGCTGTGATCCTAAGTAGTTGCCTGTTAACTTATGTTGGCTGTGAAGTGTGAACCTAAGTAGTTGGGTATCAAATTGTAATAGCTGAACCTATGTATGTTGGTGTGGACCTAAGTAGTTGGATGTGATTGTGAAGTGTGAACCTAAGTAGTTGGGTATCAAGTCTTGATCTATTGCAAAATATTATTTCTGAAAAAAACATGTCATGATTATCACCATTTGTGAAAGATTCATATATTTATTCAAGGTACAAAAACAGGGAATAATTACATAAAGGTGGGTTCTTAAAAATAAAAACAGGGAAGAATTACATAACATGAAAGGGAAGGTAGGTTGTTGAAAAAAACCCCTGGGAAGAACTACATAACATGAAAAGAAAGGTAGGTTCTTCGAAAAACATGGAAGAAATTCACATATAAAGAAACAATCTCAAGGGTACAGAAAATTCATCCAACGGGTCCTCGTTGTTGGATCTGGATGGTGGTCAGCTTGTCTTCTAGCCCAATGGAAAATTTGGTCGAAAGTACGGCTACGACCATTGAGGAATAGCTGCTCATACTCTACTTCAGTGCAGAAACCTACTATTCTACTGGATAGTTGGCGACTATACTCTAAAGAGTAACCTGTTGGCTCCGGTGGTCTTCTCGCCGGAGCCCTTGTCACCGGAGCCCTTCTGACTGGAGCCCTTCTCACTACCGGCTCTCCCTCTTCGTCAGTTACCTCTCCTAAATTTGGATCCATATTCTGTGGGATGTGGGATGGAGTGGTTGGTATTAGGTGGTTTATATAGGTCCGCTGAGCCACCCAGAAGCGTCGATTTTAGGGTTAGGTGGTTCCATCGTCTCCGAGCCACCCAGAAGCGTCGATTTTAGGGTTAGGTGGTTCCATCGTCTCCGAGCCACCCAGAAGCGTCGATTTTAGGGTTAGGTGGTTCCATCGTCTCCGAGCCACCCAAAAGCGTCGATTTTAGGGTTAGGTGGTTCCATCGTCTCCGAGCCACCCAGAAGCGTCGATTTTAGGGTTAGGTGGTTCCATCGTCTCCGAGCCACCCAGAAGCGTCGATTTTAGGGTTAGGTGGTTCCATCGTCTCCGAGCCACCCAGAAGCGTCAATTTTAGGGTTAGGTGGTTCCATCGTCTCCGAGCCACCCAGAAGCGTCGATTTTAGGGTTAGGTGGTTCCATCGTCTCCGAGCCACCCAGAAGCGTCGATTTTAGGGTTAGGTGGTTCCATCGTCTCCGAGCCACCCAGAAGCGTCGATTTTAGGGTTAGGTGGTTCCGTCGTCTCCGAGCCACCCAAAAGCATCGATTTTAGGGTTAGGTGGTTCCATCGTCTCCGAGCCACCCAGAAGCGTCGATTTTAGGGTTAGGTGGTTCCATCATCTCCGAGCCACCCAAAAGCGTCGATTTTAGGGTTAGGTGGTTCCATCGTCTCCGAGCCACCTAGAAGCGTCGATTTTATGACCCAAATCAGCAACTTTATCACCCAAATCATCAAGTTTATGACCCAAATCCGCAACTTTATCACCCAAATCAACAACTTTATCACTGAAATCATGAACCTTATGACCCAAATCATCAACCTTATGACCCAAATCATCAACTTTATCACCCAAATCATAAACTTTATCACCCAAATCATCAACCTTATCACCCAAATCATCAACCTTATCACCCAAATCAGCAACTTTATCACCCAAATCATCAGTGCCAATCTGATTAAGTCATACATAAAAAATGCCAACATAACAAGTGCCAATCTGATTAAGTCATACATAACAAATGCCAACATAACAAGTGCCAATCTGATTAAGTTCATACATAACAAATGCCAACATAAGATGGAAAATAATCAGTCTTCCCAAGCAGCTCCAGAAGCTGTAAGGTAATCCTTCATCCTTGATGGCTTAGTTCTGACCCTTGGAGGCAAGAAAGAACTTCTAGCACCAGCTGATGTTGTTGCAGCAGCAGCTGGACCAACATTTGCAGACTTCCTGGGTGATCTCCTAGGAGCAGCAGCTGGAGCAGCATTTGCAGACTTCCTTGGTGATCTTCTAGTAGCAAGAGCTGGAGCAGTCCTAGCAGGTGCAACACTCAGCAGCACCTGCTGCCTTCCTGGGTGATCTCCTTGGAGGTGTAGCTTGAGGTGGAGGATTCCTGGCAGGTGCAGGTTGAGGAGGTGTTGCAGCTTGAGGTGTAGCAGTCCTGGCAGGTGCAGGTTGAGGAGGAGCAGTCCTGGCAGCTGCAGGTTGAGGTGGAGCAGTCCTGGCAGGTGCAACTTGAGGTGTAGCAGTCCTGGCAGCTGCAGGTTGAGGTGGAGCAGTCCTGGCAGGTGCAGCTTGAGGTGGAGCACTCCTGGCAGGTGGAGCTCTCCTTGGAGCACTGGTACCTTCTTGTGAGCTGTTTGACTTTGTTCAAAATAAAAAAACAGTGATTAGTGGATGTGAGCATTTGAAAATATTACAGAACATTATATAAACTACCTGATGTTTATTCTTTCTCATTGCTAGAGATGGCTTGAGTGCCTTGGAACAACTTAGATATCTATGGCCTACCAGGTTGCAATTGCTGCAGGTGATAGAGCCCATTCTGGATGTATCCTTAGGTGCAGGCACCTCAAACTGGCTTTTTCTCCTCTTAGTTTGTTTCTTGCCTACTTTCTCTTTGAAAATTGGTGGCTCAATGTCATCTGTGCTAGTCTTTGGCCAAAGATCAGGCCCAGGAACTGGGTATATAATAGGGGAGTATGCTTCCTCATACATTGGCTTTTTGAAGAAATCAGTGACAAAATCTTCAGGCTTTAATTTTGCCTTAGCTATTGCAGAAATAGCATGATTGCAAGGCACAACAGTCATATCCCATTTTCTACACACACATGTTCTTGTTAGTAAATTCACAGAATATGTGTTTTCTCCACTACTGACTTGGTATATATTAGGACCATCCATCAAAGATTGGCAATACCTTGAGTACTTCTTTCCTTCCTCTAGCAACTCAGCATATGTTGGACATATATCCCATTTGGCAGTCTGTGTTTTTGTCCTATTGTTATTGAACTTTACCATTAATTTTGTTCTAATTCCATGAACCATGGTCCTTATTGGTTTAGCCCTGACATCTAGTATCATTTTGTTAAAGACCTCACTTATGTTGTTCACTACAAGGTCAGTTTTGCAGTTCTGGTCCATGGCATACCTGGCCCATGTATGCACTGGAATTTTGCTTAGCCATTCCCAAGCTTCCTTGCACTCATGTTTCATACCATTCATTGCAACTTGATGCCCATGTTCTGTGTATGAGTAACTAGCACTATCCATGTATTTCTTCAGTTCAGGACCTCTAAACCCAGCAGTTTGGAAATTCTGGTAAATATGCCTAAGACAAAATCTCTGAGGACAATTGGGGAAAACTGAGTTTATAGCATTAAGAAGGCCCTGTTCCAAGAAACATATTTACTTATATGACTAGCCATCTAATTGTATAACAATCTATTTATGTATAACTAATTACAGAAAATAGAACACTTGTTTGTTGCAAAGAATTAAAATCATACATACCTTCTGCCTATCAGATATTATGGTGTACAATCCAAACCTTCCTGATTCTCCACCTAAAGCACTCTTTAGTTCATTTAAGAACCAAGTCCAGCTATCTGTATCCTCTTTGTCAACAATGCCAAAAGCTATAGGGAAAATATTATTGTTCCCATCCCTTCTAGTAGCTGCAAGGATCTGTTGCCCAGTTGTGAGCTTAATGAAACAACCATCCACACCTACAATTGAAAAGTGCAATGGAAATTAAAACATAAATCTTTTTTGCATACAGAATTAAACCAAGCAATGTATTGTACCTATAAAAGGCCTGCATCCATTCAAGAACCCTTCTTTGCAAGCATTTAGACGTATAAACATGCCATGAAACCTAGGATTTGTGCTAGGATGCTCTGCTTGAAACTTAGTGGTCACAATACACCTACTGCCTGGATTTGTATCCAATACATCTTGCAAATAATCTGTGATTCTAATGTATTGGCCCCTTTGATCTCCCTGCACAACCTTAATTGCTGCATTCTTACCCCTGTAGGCCATATGAGTGGAGATGTCTACTCCATACTTGGTCTTAAATGTCTTCATAATTGTGCTGATGGGTGTCTTCAAATCTGTTCTGATAATCTCCTCACACTTATGTGCAACCCATTTTGCAGTGACCTTTGTGTCCTCTGGTACTGCTGGACATCTGTGCACCAGAAATGCTTTCCTAATAACAAATGTGGTCTCATTTGCTATCTTTGAAGCTGTAATGTAAAATGGGCAATCTTCAACAGTGCAAGCTGCAATTATGCTGTCAGAGCAGTTCCTATGGAAGCCATAGTTCCTGTTCTGGGTGATGTGAAAAGTGAGTAGTGCCCTTCTAAATTGGTAAACATCTAGAAAAAAATATTTTTTCACAAAATTGTTCCTCTGGGTTGTCCCTCTTCTCATCATACCAAACCCTGGGCTTCATTTTCTTTGCCCTTGTCCCCCTCCATCCTTTTGTCACAAATGGAAATGGTGCAGCCTCATCATCATCATGTTTATCCAAATCTCCAGGATTGCTCTCCTCATCATATGATGGTATCCATACATCATCTATAACTTGTTGCACACTAGCATGGGACCTTGATGTAGGTCCTTTCCTACTTTTCTTCCTGGATGGCCCCTCTTGTACAGTCACATCCTCCTCCTCATGTTCCTCTATCTGCTCCTCCTCCTGCTCCCCCCCACCTCCTCCTCCTCATCTTGATCAAAAACTTCTTCAATATCAGTGTCTCCTTCATAGTGAAATAAAGGATCATCTCTCTGCTTTCTCATCTGCTCCATCCTAGCAATAATATATGTATCCGACTCCAGATCTGAATCATCTTCAGTCAAAAGAATAGGAAGTGTCCTTCTAAGTTGCCCCACATGCTTATTTAATTTTTTCCTCTTCTTAATTTCCATCAATGTTTCCAGCTCATCCATCTGACCTTGTGGTGATGCACTCATAGATTTAGTGGGTGATCTATAAAGAACTCCATCATTATCTACTTCATAAATAATTTTATCTCCAACTTCACTCAGACAAGGCTGAGGCTCACAAATATATCCACTATTTAGATATGCAGGTTTAGGATCAGTGGCCCTAATCACTGTGAGATTCACAATTTTCTTGTATTTATTTGCAATATGGTCAAGCATTTCATCAACCTTTTCATCATCACATATTTCTACCAATCCTGAAATGCCCAAACCAGCTTGCTTCACATAATAAAAGTAATCTCTTGAACTGTAACCTTCATACTCTGTTAAATCTACCAAACTACTATAGGTGATGTCTGAAAGGTACATACACTACAGGAAACAGGAGTTTTGCCGTCAGCTTAAGTGTTTGCCGTCAGCTTTCTATCGGGGCTGACGGCAAAGGATCATATGCCGTCAGCCGTGGGGCAAGCTGACGGCAACAATACAGCTGACGGCGTAGGAATGATATGCCGTCAGCCTTTCCTAAGCCGTCGGCTGACTGACGGCAAGAACCATGAAAACTGACGGCAAAGGACGACCGACGACCACCCCCAGGCCACGTGTCCCTTCCAGCCATGAGTTAACGGCGCCCAGGTTTGCCGTCAACTGGCTGACGGCTTAGCCTAACGGCAGACGTTGCCGTCAGCCGGCTGACGGCAAAGCGGGTCCATAACCCCCCGCCCCCCGTGGGCATACCCTAACCCCCACTCCAACCAGTCTCCACCACCTCCCTCCCGTCACCACGCGCTCCGCCGCCGCCACCACCACCCCGGTAGGCCCCGCCTTCGCCCCCGTGCAAGACCTTGCCGCCGCCGCCCCGCCCCCGTGCAAGACCTCGCCGCCCCGCCCAGGACCTCGCCACCCCGCCCCCGTGTAAGACCTCGCCGCCGCCGCGCAAGACCTCGCCACCCCGGCTCCTCGGCTCCGGTGGAAGTGGCCTCCTCGCCGGCGTCCGCCACCACCTCCTCCGCCCTAACCCGGGCAGCTCCTGCTGCAACTCCTCGCCGTCGACCAGATCTGCAGGTGAGCTCCCCCTCTCCCTATTTTCTCTGTTTTTTTGTTATTGTTAGATACAAGCAAATGCCAATAGAAATTGTTAGAAAAGTTATTTTGTTATTGTTAGATAAATTAATTTTTAGTTATTGTTAGATACATGCAACAATAGAAATTTGAGTACAATACACTAAAGCTTGTAACCATTAAATTATTTTAGACTACATTACATTACGTTATAGCAATGCCAATTGAGTAAATTGCAACTTGGTGTTACCAAATCATAAACCATTTTAGGCAGCACCAAAATAGGTTTTCAGTAGCTATTGAGGCAGCACCAAATAGTATAAGAAAATAGTCTATTGAGACATTAGAAATATTTCAAACTTTCCTTTTGAAAATATTACAACATGTAGCTTGCCTTCAACCTTCCCCCAAACCATTAAGATTATGGTATGGATATTGGACTAGCATAACATTCTATACATAGATATCATTAGCAACAACCACCTTGACAAACCCCCTTTCCCTTCCTATTGTCTCCAAATACAATGCTCGATGTATCAAGTCCTTTTTTTCAAATTGAGAAAGCATGTCCTCATATCATTGTAGTTGGCATAACTCCTAATAGTTCTACCATCCACAATGTGATCTTCATCGTCCCCATTATTCCTTACTTGCACAAAATTGATCTTTGGGTATTTATGAGGTTGTCTCACTAGGCATTTGTGTGGTTTATTGCCACACTTGTATTTTATCACATTTTTGTGGTTTATTGCCACACTTGTATTTTATCACATTTGTGTGCCTTGCCCTCCCCTAGTTTCACCCTACCCAAAAGATAGGTGTATAGCTAGTTCTTTCCCTCTCAAATCATGCAAGTCACGTAACCCATATGCGTCTCCCGTTCGAAAGATTCCATTTATAAATATGCATTCATTTGCATATTTATAATTGGATTCTTTCGAATTGTCCAACGTTATCCATGGACAGCCCGAGTATGTGTAGATTGGATTCATTTCCCCATATATGCTCTCATCCGGATCGGACGCAGGATTTCGTCAGCGCCACCTTGTTGTTTTCCGGGTACACATCCTCTCGGTTTATGCTGAGACGTGTATCAGGAGAACAACGGGGAGGTGCTGTCGAAATTTTGCGTCGGATCGGGAGGAGAGCATGGGGAAATGAATCCAATCTGCACATACTCGGGTGGGATTAGGACCTATCTTTACCTATTAGCTAGTGTGCATATGTCGTATCACCGTAATTAATTATATGCCTTCTGGTGTTATCTTGTACTAGCTAGCTAGCCAGAATGAATGATCGTGTGTGGATGTACACCGGTCACCCTAGTCAAAAAAATATGACTGAGGAATGGTTGACCAAGACTGAGGAGTTCCTAGAGGTTGCATTTAGTGCTGGCCAACCAAGAACATGGTGCCCCTGCACTAGATGTAAGAACTATTCACAACAGACAAAGGATGTAATGGGTAAACACCTGCAAATACGTGGTTTCATGCCTGATTATACGTTGTGGTCATTTCATGGCGAGTCGGCCCAACATGACAGACATGAGGTAGTGCGTCAGCGCATTGAGGATTGTGGTACAGGGATCGAAGACATGGTCAATGACTACAACGATGCTCGTCTTGAGGACAAAGAACCGGAGGAAACTGCCAATGCCTTTTATGCCATGCTAGAGTCTTCAAAACTCCCACTGCATGCGCACACCAAGCTTTGTCAACTAGATGCTATCGCACAAACAATGGTTCTTAAGGCACAATTCAACTTGTCCAGAGAGTGCTATGATGTGATGATGACCTTATTCGGGCGCTTTCTACCGGACGGTCATATTATGCCTGCAAACCTATACCACTCAGACAAAATACTCGGTGCACTGAAGATGCCCATCGAGCGGATACATGCTTGTGAGAAAGGATGCGTCTTATTTAGGCATGACTATGCGGATGATAATTATTGTCCACGCTGCAAGTCCTCCAGGTATATTGTCGTAGACAATGGTCTTGGTGAGAAGACGCAGAGCAAAATACCCATAAACATTCTTCGGTACCTACCGATCTTACCAAGACTTCAACGACTTTACATGCTTGAAGAAACAGCAAAAAAAATGACATGGCACAGAGATGGAATTAGACGTGCTACAGATGAATACGGGAATTTGATGTTGACCCACCCCTCTGATGGTGAAGCGTGGAAGATGTTCAATGAAATACATAAAGAAGGTAAAGCCAAAGACCCAAGAAACGTGGCACTCGCCATTAGCCTCGATGGGTTCAATCCTTTCGGTATGACGGCAACCCAGTATAGTTGTTGGCCCGTATTCATCATGCCCCTCAATCTGCCCCCTGGAGTACTTATGCAAAGAAAGCACATCTTCTTGACGTTGATAGTTCCGGGGCCCAACTGTGACGCCCCCCAAAATCAATCCGTGTACAGTAATCATACACGCAGGGTACACGACTGAGATTAGGGTGCCACGGGGAGAATATCACAGCACAACACTAAACACAAAAGGATAAACCAATATGTTACAATAAAGGGGGTCACGCGGACCCGAATACATAAGTTATACAAGCCATAATATCTGAGTACAGACATAGTTAGTCAAGTTTTGCCTTAAGAAGGCTAGCACAAATAACATCAGAGATACAGATCGAAAAGGCAAGGCCTCCTGCCTGGGAGCCTCCGAAACTACTCCTGGTCCTGGTCAGCGGGGGTCTCGACGTAGTAGTATCCTCCTCCGGGGTACTCCTGCTCCTGGGCTCCAACGTCGACTGCAGCGGCCGATCAGGCAAAACAGTAAAGGAAATAAAGCAGGTGAGTATCTAGTATACCCGCGAGTCTTACGTCCGCTACTAAGCATTATGCATTGTATCAACGGAAGGAAGAGGCTGTATATAGTGGACTGCAAGATAGAAATCAGAATAAGGGTAAGAAGCTAGGCCTATCGAAGACTAGCAACTTCCGACGTTGTCTTGCAGCATGAGGTAAGAATCAGCCAACAGTTCATATAAGGCATAAGTAACAACGAAGCAGAAGTTGCTGCAACATTGTATAATATAAGTTGTAATGAATAACAATAATGATAATGCCTCCGAGTTCACCTCCTCGACATCCCCGCGAGGAAGAGAACCCGGAACCATACAGTTTAATAATAATAGTTTCTAGTGGTAAGATCCAGCTTCAGCATAAAGCGTCCTGTTACCGTGGACACGGCTATTCGAATAGATTAAACTCCCTGCAGGGGTGCACTACTGTTCAGCCTACACGCTCGGATCTCCAGGGTGGCGTGAACCTTGTTAGGGAACGCCCCACCGAGGCTATCCGACACGACGCAGCCCATCCTAGGCTCAACAGAGAGGCCATCCGCCGGACTATATCCTATGCGCCAAGGGGTCTAGGTCCCTCACCCTTGCACGCTCCTGCACGGTGCGAGTCTGGCCGGTGAAGCAAAAGAAAATCCAAACACACCTGCTGCAGCAAAAGACAAGACCACTTCCCGGCGATCAGGCCGCAGTACTGCTGACGTCTGAAGAGCTTTCGGACAAACTACGACGCGGAGGGCCCACACCGTAATCCCACGTGTAGGTAGTGCGAACAGACCAACCGGTCTCTCAAGTCATCCGCCGAACCATTTAGCATTTTTATTAACCTGCGTGACAACCGTTATCGTTGCCTCGACTTAACTGACCCGCGGTCAACGACAGCAGTCGGGACCACCAGTACATCGGTGCCTGCCCTGTCGTCCCACCAAGTCACTGCGGTTACCAACAAGGTGAACCGTCTCCTTACCTTGTCTCGCGTGTGCTCTTGGTAGAGCTCGACTTTCGTGGTTTGGTAACTCTCGCGAGATACGAGCAGGGGCCAAGCACGCCAGTAACGTCGGTCGTACCCTCCCTGTCGTTCCCGACGATATACCTCTCGCGGGCACCGTTGGGTCGCCCGACTTCCTTACCTTAAGGACAACCACTGTTCAGGACCCTATGGCGGCAAGACAAAGTCAGCCTCGAGTGGAGTACAAGGATTACTCCCGGATAGCTCACACTTGAGGTGACTAGGCATAACCCAGATAGGGGCCTTTGGCGGTGTCTGCTTTGTACCGTACCTGTGCAGTTGTATATATGGTATCCGTGTTCACTCCCCTGAGTGATCACGGCCCGCTATCTAATCCTAGCTAACAATGCGCAGGGCTCACTGCTGGATAATACATAAGTAATAATAGGCAGCATAGGATAAAGGAAAGGTACATCAAGGGGCGACAAAATCAGGCTATGCAATTGAATAGGAGTATAACGTAGCAGCAGCAGTAACAATGCCTAGTGCAAGAAATGTACGGAAAGGTAGGCGATATCTGGGGAAGAGAATGGCTCTGCTTGCCTGCAAGCTCGACGGTAGGGGTCGGGTCGTCGACGAAGTAGTCGTACCCGGCAGCGGTGTAGTCGGCGGTAGCAGCGGGGTCTACCGAAGATTAAGGGGGGAGGAAACAGTAAATACACAACAATAATATACAAACCTATGCATGACATGACAGATGAAATATTAACGGTGTTCTAACGCAGTGCAATGCACGTTGCTCGGAGCGGGAATTCATCCGGGGATGAAATACCAGCTCCGGGTGATTACCGGACAGGGTGAACGGAGGGGGAAGGATCAAGCCGGAGGTGTCGTGGGTACCGGAAAAACATAAGGGGGGTGTATCTGTGCTAGTTGATCTATTCCGAACAACTTTCGTGTTCGGAATAAATTCATCCGGGTACTTTTTATCGGTACCGGGAATTATCGACAGACAGCCCGGAGGGGGGAATGTCGATGATCGGTGTGCTAGGGGGGTGGGGTAGACATGCGAATAGCGTATCCGTATTTGTTATATTTTTCTGATCAACTTTCATGTATAAAGTTTTTCGATCCGAGTTACGGTTTAAAAGATATTGAATTTATAAGTTTAAATCAATTTTAAATCAATTTTAAATCAATTTATAATCATTTTTGCATTTCTTTTACTTATTAAACAGAACATTATCCATAACAGAGTTGACTGGTCAAACCTGACCAGTGGGACCCACTGGTCAGCCTCACATGCTTAATAAAACATTTAATTAAATTCAAATATTCACTGGACCCACATGTCATAGGCTATTAGCAATTTTATTTCCTTTAACTTAATTACTTAAGGTGGGACCCAGTTGTCATAGGCACATATTTAGATTAGAAGTTAATTTAATTAAACAGAGAGTTAAGTGAAGCCGGGCCCACATGTCATAGACCTTTAGGGGGTTGTTTTATTTGCTTAACTTAACAGAGGGGGGTTAAAGGGGGGTGGCCCACTGGTCAGTGGGCTTAGGCCCCTAATACCGCAACTGACAGCGGGGCCCGCCGGTCAGTGGCACGCCGGCCAGAGCCTGGCCTCGCCGGCGACGAGGAACAGGGGGAGGGGCGGCAACCGTGCTCTGTGCCCAAGGCACCAATTTGCGCGCCGTTGCGCCCTACGGGATCGCAGAGCTGCGCCGCGCCCATTCCTTCCATCGGCGTGAGCTAGGGGAGACCGTGGCGACGGCGAGGTTCACCGCGGCGGCGACCAGGGCACTGTCTAGGTGGAATCGACGCCCTAGCGCGCTAAATGGAGCACGAAGAGGGGGGAATCGAGCAGCAGCTCACCACAGAGGCGTTGGAGAGGTCTGCGAGGGCTGGGGAAGGCGGCCGGCGTTGAATCGGACGTCGACGTCCACAGCGGCCGAAGGAGGGAACGGCGCGATTAGGGCGGTGCAGCGGCCGAGAGCTCGAGCTGGGTGCGCGTGAGGAAGAGGACGTCCACGGCGGAGGCTCTGGACAACACTGCTTGGCCGAAGGTGCCCGTTGGCCGCGCGGGTGCACGCCGGCACGCCCACGGCGGAGCTCGGGCTGGGCGGGCGAGACGAGCAGGGGGCGCGAGATCTGCCCGGGGGGTTGCTAGGGTTCGGGGGTGCTAGGGTTAGGGTAGGGGGAGGGCGAAGCCTCGACTTGTAGCCCGCGGGGAGGCGCCGGATGCGTGGCACGGCGATGGCGGTTGCCGTGGCACGGCTGGATGCCCTCCACGCCATGGAGGCGTACGGGAGGAAGGGGGTGACCGGGTGGGCTGGGCTTCGCGGCCCAGGGGGTGGATGGGCTCGGTTAGGCTTAGTTTTATTTGTTTTTATTTCCTTTTTCTTTTCTGTAATTTCTTTTGTATTTATCTTAATTCACTTAGGCATTTATGTTAAATGTGGAAGTTGTACCAAAAATATTGTCATACCTAGGGTTAGTGCCACAAAAGGTTTGGGCAATTATAAAAGTCATTTAATATTTCTTTTAAATATTAAATGATTTAAATAGGGTTTTTATCCACTGCTTTGATTGTTTAGAAAATATTTATGGATTAATAAAATCTCCAACTAGGTGGGACATGACCCACTGAATATTTAAGATTTAATAAAAGTAGTTTCACAATTTTTGGAAAAGATTTATTGTCACCATAATTTTTAATATTCATCAAAAGGCATTTTAAGGTTTGTTTGCATTTCAATTCAAATGGCTTGTACTAGTTTTGATTCCAGATGATCAAGGTCCATGATCACCATGCATTCAAGAACATCAAAGTGGAATTTGAAATTTTGAAATTTTCCAAGCTGATCAACAAAAGTTTTGAATAGTACAGATGAACAGTAACAGTGATTACTGTTCACTGACAGTGAGGGTGTTACAAATCTCCCCCACTACAAGAATTCTCGTCCCAAGAATCTAAGCGGTAGAGGGGAAAAGATCGGGGTATTCCTCACGAAGACGATCTTCGCGTTCCCAAGTGGCTTCATCTTCAGAATGATTCGACCACTGAACTTTGAGGAACTTGACGGTCTTGTTGCGGGTCCGACGTTCAGACTGATCGAGAATGCGGCTCGGATGTTCTTGATAAGTCAAGTCCTGTTGCAGCTCGATCATATCATGCTCCACTTCACGAATTGGGTCTTTGAAGCAGCGTCGGAGTTGCGACACGTGGAATACATCGTGGACTTGAGAGAGGTTCGGCGGCAATTCCAAACGGTATGCCACGGGTCCACTCCGGGAAAGAATACGGAACGGGCCAATGTAGCGAGGAGCTAACTTGCCTTTGATCCCGAAGCGGTGAGTGCCTCTCATGGGAGTGACACGGAGGTAAGCATATTCGCCAGGTTGATAGACCATTTCTTTGTGTTTGCGATCATAGTTGCTCTTCTGACGAGACTGAGCAGCTTTCAGGTGTTCACGGATAACGCGAACCTGATCTTCGGCATGCTGTATAATGTCCGGACCAATGAGAGTTCGTTCTCCAGTTTCGGACCAATTCAGAGGGGTTCGACACTTACGTCCATAGAGAACTTCAAAGGGTGCCATCTTCAGACTAGCTTGATAGCTATTGTTGTACGAGAATTCGGCAAATGGAAGAGATTCCTCCCATTTCTTACCGAATGAAATGACACACGCTCGAAGCATATCTTCAAGTACTTGGTTGACTCGTTCGACTTGGCCTTGCGACTGGGGGTGATAAGCGGTGCTGAAATTTAGGTGAGTGCCCATAGCTTCTTGGAAACTATCCCAGAACTTAGAGGTGAAAATGCTGCCTCGGTCGGAACTGATCTCCAACGGAATACCGTGGAGCGACACAATTCTGGAAACATACAAGTCTGCTAACTGACTAGCAGAGATCGTCTCCTTGACAGGCAGAAAGTGGGCAACCTTGGAGAATCGGTCGATGACGACAAAGATGGCATCATGACCTTTCTGTGATCGGGGAAATCCGGTGACGAAGTCCATTTCAATCTTGTCCCATTTCCATTCAGGAATAGAGAGTGGTTGCAGAGTACCAGCAGGTCTTTGATGTTCGGCTTTTACGCGACGACAAACGTCACACTCATCAACATAACGAGCAATGTCTTGTTTCATGTTGGACCACCAGTACCGCTGACGAATGTCTTGGTACATCTTGGTACTACCAGGGTGAATCGACAAAGGTGTATCATGAGCTTCTTTCATGACATCAGAGGCGTAATTCAGGTTGGCCTTGGCTACCGGAACCACTAAACGACCCTTGAAGTACACCGCATTATCATCATTTGCATCAATAGTGAAGAATGAGGGCTCTCCGCGCGCGACACGACGCTTAATCTTCCAAATGTCAGAGTCATAATGTTGTACCGTCTTGATGCGGGTGTCGAGGTCTGGTTGGACCACCAGGGAGTTCACATATCCCTGCGGAACAATTTCGATGTTCAGCTTGCGGAGTTCTGCATACAGACGTGGTTGTTGCACCTGAACTTCAAGTTCACTACAATAGGCTTTGCGGCTTAAGGCATCGGCCACCACATTAGCTTTGCCAGGGGTGTAAGAAATTCCCACGTCATAGTCGGCTATTGTCTTGAGCCATCTCTGTTGGCGGAGATTCAGGTCTGGTTGCGTAAACAGGTACTTCAGGCTTTGGTGGTCGGTGAAGATCTCGCAACGATTACCGACGAGGTAATGTCGCCACAGCTTCAATGCATAAATTACTGCTGCCAATTCAAGATCATGAGTTGGATAGTTTTCTTCGTGAGCACGCAACTGACGAGAGCCATAAGCAATCACTTTGCGCTCTTGCATTAGGACACAGCCTAATCCTTGACGAGATGCGTCGCAATATATCACAAAGTCCTTCTGAGTATCGGGCGGAGCAAGCACTGGGGGAGAAGTGAGCTTGTCCTTGAGAGCTTGAAAACTTTCTTGACATTTATCAGTCCACTCAAACTTGACGCCTTTGTGAAGCAGGTTAGTCAGAGGCCTGGCAATCTTGGAGAAGTTCTCAACAAAACGGCGGCAATAGCTGGCAAGGCCGAGGAAACTTCGGACTTGCTTGACAGTCCTGGGCGGAGTCCAGTCAAGAATAGCCTGGATACGTTCGGGGTTGACGGCAACGCCATCCTTGGAAATCACATGACCAAGGTAGGTTACTTCGGGAAGCCAGAACTCACACTTAGAATACTTAGCATAGAGTTTGTGTTCTCGAAGCTTTTCAAGTATAAGGCGAAGATGTTCAGCATGTTCTGCATCGGTCTTGGAGTAAATCAATATATCATCCAGATAAACCACGACAAACTTGTCGAGATATTCCATGAATATAAAGTTCATCAATCTGGAGAAGGTGGCTGGTGCATTCGTCAAGCCAAAGGACATGACAGTGTACTCGTATGATCCATAGCGAGTAATGAATGCAGTCTTCGGGATGTCCTCATCACGGACCCGGATCTGATGGTAACCCAACCTTAAGTCAAGTTTTGAAAACACCGTGGATCCAGCAAGTTGATCATAAAGATCATTGATCCGAGGGAGGGGGTACTTGTTCTGTATCGTGGCTTGGTTGATAGGTCGGTAATCTTGGACCAAACGGTTCGTGCCATCACTCTTCTTGACAAAGAGCGAAGGTGCTCCCCAAGCAGAGGAACTTGGACGGATGAAGCCTTTGTTGAGGGCCGTGTCGATTTCCTTCTTCAATTCAAGGAGGTGGTGAGGTGGCATCTTATATGGGCGCTTGGCAATAGGGACTGTGCCAGGCTTCAAGTCGATGACGAATTCAACTTCCCTAATCGGGGGTATCCCCGGCAGTTCTTCTGGGAATACGTCGGTAAAATCACAAACGATTGGGACTTTCTCAATCCCTTCGAGAGGTGCGACATTCAAGGCATTCAGAGCATATATACGAGCTTCGGCATTCATCGACACAATGGCAGTGTGACTCAAAATCGCGCCAGAAGGATGAAAAAGTTGGATGACCTTGGTGCCACAATAAAGTGCGGCATTGTGGGTTTTCAGCCAATCCATGCCAAGGATAAGGTCGATGGTGGAGGTTTTCAGAATGTGCGGAGAAACCATGAACTCAAATCTCTCGATCTCAACAGTGAGGTTAGGTGCAACCATGTCGACACGACACTGGGTACCGGGAGTCCGGACTATTAAGGGGGTATGCATCTTTTCGTGGTAAATTCCATGATTAGAAGCAAATGCTCCAGACATAAATGAATGCGATGCTCCTGTATCAAATAAAACAGTAGCAGGTAATGAGTTAACGAGGAGTGTACCCATCACAGTAGCGGGCTGTTCCTGAGCTGCCTCAACATCAATGTTGTAAGCATGACCACGAGCATGAGGATTTGACCCAGTATTATAGTTGAGGGTCCCATTGTTGCCACGACCATTTCCGCGGCCAGCAGGGTGAACTACCAGTTGATTCTGTCGCTGAGGGAAGTCTTTGGAAATATGGCCTGGCTGACGGCACTTGAAACACAGGCCATCTTGCGGACGGAGAGTTGCAGTCTCAGCCTTCGGCTGTCTCGGCGGGGGCGGAGGCAGACGGGGTGCAACATACGACGGCCTTGCTGCAGGGGCAGTTGGACGAAACACACTGTGGGGAAGCCAAACGCGCTGCTTCTGTGCTGTGCCCGAAGATAAGCCAGCATCACGGGGGCGCTTCGGCGAACCACCGAACTTAAGCTGAGCGGTCTCCAGAGTGATAGTCTGGTTCACCATGGTGGCGAAATCGGGGAAGACGTGCAAAGCCAGTGCAAGCTGAAGATCTTGGTTGAGCCCATCACGGAACTTCTCTTGCCTACTTGCATCATTGGGGAGGTCACTTGCAGCATAGCGGGAGAGGCGGAGGAATTCCCTCTGGTATGCCTCGACAGTTTTGTTGCCCTGAACAAGGTTGCGGAACTCAGCCTTCATACGGTTCATAATCGCCTGGGGGACATAACGAGCGCGGAAGGCAGACTTGAACTCATTCCAGGTGACGACAGTCCCTTCAACTAGCGAGCCCTTGTAAGTGTCCCACCACTGAGCAGCGGGACCGCGCAGGAAATAGGACGCGAAGGTGACATAATCAGCAACACTCACATTAGCGAACTCCAGCTGACGAGTGATGTCACGAAACCAATCATCAGCATCCAGCGGCTGTTCCGGTTGGTGGAAGAGAGGGGGATTGAGACGCATGAAATCCCGCAGAGTAACCACAGGCGGTTGGTTCTGGTGCTGGTTCTGATTCTGATTCTGGAGTTGATCTATGACTCCTTGCATAAACACTTGGTTCATCTGAAACTGCTGCATCATCGCGGCCATGTAGTCCGGCGGCGGAGGTGGATCGTTGGCACCACGACCACGACCACGACCACCACGACCAGCCATCCTGCTAGAATTTAACAGGAGTATTTCAGCGATGAACATCTTAACGAAATACCGGAAACGAGTAAGAGGTAAAGCGACAACAAAGAGGAGGCGCGGATATATAGGGGTAGTCATATAAGACATACACATCCACACATAGAATCAATCGAAAATCGGGCAGCGTAACGTCGTAGAAATTAAGGAAAAAGGACACACTAGGCGGCGCGCAGACCGCGGTAAGGATTACACGACGCGACGTAGATTCCACTATGTCAATCACGCCGCAAGAAAACTGTTGGCCACAGGAGTTGATGCCAGAGAACGCGCGGCCTGCCCAGAATGAGAATGGGATCCGCGGTCTGGGATCTGGGGTACGACTTCTGCGACACGACTCGATCAATGGGGGATGCACCATAAAAAACGCCGGGTGGAATCAAGAGAACGTGATCCTAATGTCAGATTTTGTAAAACTTACCAGCAAGGATAAGAGAGCAGATTCCCAGAGCATAGGTAAGGAGAAAAGGATCCTAACACCATAGATATCACACGTAGTGACATCGATGTGGGCCTGTAAGCCAAATATTAAGTTAGCAAAATAGTTTTTCAAAGTCTAGACTCAACTTCGACCAGGTAGTGGTGGGGTGGCTTCCTACAGGCAGTTGGCTCTGATACCAACTTGTGACGCCCCCCAAAATCAATCCGTGTACAGTAATCATACACGCAGGGTACACGACTGAGATTAGGGTGCCACGGTGAGAATATCACAGCACAACACTAAACACAAAAGGATAAACCAATATGTTACAATAAAGGGGGTCACGCGGACCCGAATACATAAGTTATACAAGCCATAATATCTGAGTACAGACATAGTTAGTCAAGTTTTGCCTTAAGAAGGCTAGCACAAATAACATCAGAGATACAGATCGAAAAGGCAAGGCCTCCTGCCTGGGAGCCTCCGAAACTACTCCTGGTCCTGGTCAGCGGGGGTCTCGACGTAGTAGTATCCTCCTCCGGGGTACTCCTGCTCCTGGGCTCCAACGTCGACTGCAGCGGCCGATCAGGCAAAACAGTAAAGGAAATAAAGCAGGTGAGTATCTAGTATACCCGCGAGTCTTACGTCCGCTACTAAGCATTATGCATTGTATCAACGGAAGGAAGAGGCTGTATATAGTGGACTGCAAGATAGAAATCAGAATAAGGGTAAGAAGCTAGGCCTATCGAAGACTAGCAACTTCCGACGTTGTCTTGCAGCATGAGGTAAGAATCAGCCAACAGTTCATATAAGGCATAAGTAACAACGAAGCAGAAGTTGCTGCAACATTGTATAATATAAGTTGTAATGAATAACAATAATGATAATGCCTCCGAGTTCACCTCCTCGACATCCCCGCGAGGAAGAGAACCCGGAACCATACAGTTTAATAATAATAGTTTCTAGTGGTAAGATCCAGCTTCAGCATAAAGCGTCCTGTTACCGTGGACACGGCTATTCGAATAGATTAAACTCCCTGCAGGGGTGCACTACTGTTCAGCCTGCACGCTCGGATCTCCAGGGTGGCGTGAACCTTGTTAGGGAACGCCCCACCGAGGCTATCCGACACGACGCAGCCCATCCTAGGCTCAACAGAGAGGCCATCCGCCGGACTATATCCTATGCGCCAAGGGGTCTAGGCCCCTCACCCTTGCACGCTCCTGCACGGTGCGAGTCTGGCCGGTGAAGCAAAAGAAAATCCAAACACACCTGCTGCAGCAAAAGACAAGACCACTTCCCGGCGATCAGGCCGCAGTACTGCTGACGTCTGAAGAGCTTTCGGACAAACTACGACGCGGAGGGCCCACACCGTAATCCCACGTGTAGGTAGTGCGAACAGACCAACCGGTCTCTCAAGTCATCCGCCGAACCATTTAGCATTTTTATTAACCTGCGTGACAACCGTTATCGTTGCCTCGACTTAACTGACCCGCGGTCAACGACAGCAGTCGGGACCACCAGTACATCGGTGCCTGCCCTGTCGTCCCACCAAGTCACTGCGGTTACCAACAAGGTGAACCGTCTCCTTACCTTGTCTCGCGTGTGCTCTTGGTAGAGCTCGACTTTCGTGGTTTGGTAACTCTTGCGAGATACGAGCAGGGGCCAAGCACGCCAGTAACGTCGGTCGTACCCTCCCTGTCGTTCCCGACGATATACCTCTCGCGGGCACCGTTGGGTCGCCCGACTTCCTTACCTTAAGGACAACCACTGTTCAGGACCCTATGGCGGCAAGACAAAGTCAGCCTCGAGTGGAGTACAAGGATTACTCCCGGATAGCTCACACTTGAGGTGACTAGGCATAACCCAGATAGGGGCCTTTGGCGGTGTCTGCTTTGTACCGTACCTGTGCAGTTGTATATATGGTATCCGTGTTCACTCCCCTGAGTGATCACGGCCCGCTATCTAATCCTAGCTAACAATGCGCAGGGCTCACTGCTGGATAATACATAAGTAATAATAGGCAGCATAGGATAAAGGAAAGGTACATCAAGGGGCGACAAAATCAGGCTATGCAATTGAATAGGAGTATAACGTAGCAGCAGCAGTAACAATGCCTAGTGCAAGAAATGTACGGAAAGGTAGGCGATATCTGGGGAAGAGAATGGCTCTGCTTGCCTGCAAGCTCGACGGTAGGGGTCGGGTCGTCGACGAAGTAGTCGTACCCGGCAGCGGTGTAGTCGGCGGTAGCAGCGGGGTCTACCGAAGATTAAGGGGGGAGGAAACAGTAAATACACAACAATAATATACAAACCTATGCATGACATGACAGATGAAATATTAACGGTGTTCTAACGCAGTGCAATGCACGTTGCTCGGAGCGGGAATTCATCCGGGGATGAAATACCAGCTCCGGGTGATTACCGGACAGGGTGAACGGAGGGGGAAGGATCAAGCCGGAGGTGTCGTGGGTACCGGAAAAACATAAGGGGGTGTATCTGTGCTAGTTGATCTATTCCGAACAACTTTCGTGTTCGGAATAAATTCATCCGGGTACTTTTTATCGGTACCGGGAATTATCGACAGACAGCCCGGAGGGGGGAATGTCGATGATCGGTGTGCTAGGGGGGTGGGGTAGACATGCGAATAGCGTATCCGTATTCGTTGTATTTTTCTGATCAACTTTCATGTATAAAGTTTTTCGATCCGAGTTACGATTTAAAAGATATTGAATTTATAAGTTTAAATCAATTTTAAATCAATTTTAAATCAATTTATAATCATTTTTGCATTTCTTTTACTTATTAAACAGAACATTATCCATAACAGAGTTGACTGGTCAAACCTGACCAGTGGGACCCACTGGTCAGCCTCACATGCTTAATAAAACATTTAATTAAATTCAAATATTCACTGGACCCACATGTCATAGGCTATTAGCAATTTTATTTCCTTTAACTTAATTACTTAAGGTGGGACCCAGTTGTCATAGGCACATATTTAGATTAGAAGTTAATTTAATTAAACAGAGAGTTAAGTGAAGCCGGGCCCACATGTCATAGACCTTTAGGGGGTTGTTTTATTTGCTTAACTTAACAGAGGGGGGTTAAAGGGGGGTGGCCCACTGGTCAGTGGGCTTAGGCCCCTAATACCGCAACTGACAGCGGGGCCCGCCGGTCAGTGGCACGCCGGCCAGAGCCTGGCCTCGCCGGCGACGAGGAACAGGGGGAGGGGCGGCAACCGTGCTCTGTGCCCAAGGCACCAATTTGCGCGCCGTTGCGCCCTACGGGATCGCAGAGCTGCGCCGCGCCCATTCCTTCCATCGGCGTGAGCTAGGGGAGACCGTGGCGACGGCGAGGTTCACCGCGGCGGCGACCAGGGCACTGTCTAGGTGGAATCGACGCCCTAGCGCGCTAAATGGAGCACGAAGAGGGGGGAATCGAGCAGCAGCTCACCACAGAGGCGTTGGAGAGGTCTGCGAGGGCTGGGGAAGGCGGCCGGCGTTGAATCGGACGTCGACGTCCACAGCGGCCGAAGGAGGGAACGGCGCGATTAGGGCGGTGCAGCGGCCGAGAGCTCGAGCTGGGTGCGCGTGAGGAAGAGGACGTCCACGGCGGAGGCTCTGGACAACACTGCTTGGCCGAAGGTGCCCGTTGGCCGCGCGGGTGCACGCCGGCACGCCCACGGCGGAGCTCGGGCTGGGCGGGCGAGACGAGCAGGGGGCGCGAGATCTGCCCGGGGGGTTGCTAGGGTTCGGGGGTGCTAGGGTTAGGGTAGGGGGAGGGCGAAGCCTCGACTTGTAGCCCGCGGGGAGGCGCCGGATGCGTGGCACGGCGATGGCGGTTGCCGTGGCACGGCTGGATGCCCTCCACGCCATGGAGGCGTACGGGAGGAAGGGGGTGACCGGGTGGGCTGGGCTTCGCGGCCCAGGGGGTGGATGGGCTCGGTTAGGCTTAGTTTTATTTGTTTTTATTTCCTTTTTCTTTTCTGTAATTTCTTTTGTATTTATCTTAATTCACTTAGGCATTTATGTTAAATGTGGAAGTTGTACCAAAAATATTGTCATACCTAGGGTTAGTGCCACAAAAGGTTTGGGCAATTATAAAAGTCATTTAATATTTCTTTTAAATATTAAATGATTTAAATAGGGTTTTTATCCACTGCTTTGATTGTTTAGAAAATATTTATGGATTAATAAAATCTCCAACTAGGTGGGACATGACCCACTGAATATTTAAGATTTAATAAAAGTAGTTTCACAATTTTTGGAAAAGATTTATTGTCACCATAATTTTTAATATTCATCAAAAGGCATTTTAAGGTTTGTTTGCATTTCAATTCAAATGGCTTGTACTAGTTTTGATTCCAGATGATCAAGGTCCATGATCACCATGCATTCAAGAACATCAAAGTGGAATTTGAAATTTTGAAATTTTCCAAGCTGATCAACAAAAGTTTTGAATAGTACAGATGAACAGTAACAGTGATTACTGTTCACTGACAGTGAGGGTGTTACACCAACTATCCCGGAAAAAATATGAATGTGTACTTGCAACCACTGATGGATGAGTTGAAAGAAGCTTGGGATAATGGGATCTGGACATATGACGCAGCTAGCAAAACAAACTTCCAAATGCATGCTTGGTTGATGTACTCCATGCATGACCTGCCGGCGTTTGCACTTTTTGTTGCATGGTGCATGCACGGAAGGTTCCCATGCCCGCAATGCAAGTTTGCTCTTAAGTTTCATTGGCTGCCGGAGGGTCGCAGTATTCTTGCTTCGACTTGCATAGAAAATTCCTGCCTCTGGACCATGGATTCAGAAAAGACACGAAGAATTTCACCAAAGGTAAAGTTGTCGAGCACGAGGCACCACCTATGATGACGGGCGCACAAATTCTTGATCAGTTGAACTCACTAGGGCCTGATCCGAACCGGCCAGGGTATTTCTTGGGATATAATACGGAACACACCTGGACCCACAAGCCATGCTTTTGGGATCTCCCGTATTTCAAAGACCTTGCTCTTCCACACAACATTGACATGATGCACACTGGAAAAAATATGGGTGAGGCCCTTTTTGGTACATTGTTCGGCACTGATAAGGGGAAAGATAATGTTAAGGCTAGAGTCGATCAGGAGAGTCTGTGTAATAGGAAGTCACTGAACATGCGACAACCGAAACGGAAGAAGAATTGGGAGAAGCCAAAGGCATGGTTCAATCTTAAAAGGGAACACATGAGGGAAATCCTCATCTGGGTGAAAAAAAAGTTGATGTTCCCCGATGGGTATGCAGTGAATCTAGCAAGGGGAGCAAGTCTTGAAAAGTTGAAAATCTTTGGGCTGAAGAGTCACGATTGGCACATATGGCTTGAGCGGATAATGCCGGTGATTTTGCGCGGCTACATCCCCGAGGATGAATGGCTAGTAATGGCAGACCTAAGCTATTTCTTCCGTGTTCTTTGTGCTAAATAATTATCGCCTATTGTGATAGAAGAGATGGAAAAACTGGCGCCGGAGTTGATATGCAAGTTAGAGAAGATCTTTCCACCGGGTTTCTTTAATCCGATGCAGCATATGATTTTGCATCTACCGATGGAGGCAAGATTGGGTGGCCCTGTGCAAAACCGTTGGTGCTATGCAACCGAGAGAATGCAGAAGACGCTTCGAGTAAAATGTAAAAATAAACGGAGAATTGAAGCATCAATGCTTGAGGCATTCATTGTCGAGGAAGCGGCAAACTTCGTGACAGCACACTATGTTGCCACTAAATTACAGTTTGCATAATCCAAAGCCTCGGTACAATACTGGCGACCTCGAGCGACATGAATCCAAGTTCAAACTCTTTAAAGGGAGCCTCGCCGTGCTTAAGGAGCAGTTCCCCGGGCTAGTCCACTTGCCTGTTGAGGGTAGGGTTCCTGAGCCCGGCCTCACTTGGCCACACTACAAAGCCGCCCCGGCCCCGCAAGATGAACGCATCAACAACGTTGAATTCCGTACCAAAGCCGACATGGTGGTGGCTACTTTTTGGGTAAGTATTCTAAGCATTGCAATCATTTATTAGTGTTGGAATCATTTCACTCATCTTTTCATATGTTCGATGCATTTTTCAGTGCTACTATAGGGTTGAGGAGGGGATGGAGCCGGCGGCCCAGAAGAATCTCGAGAAGGAGATAGTGAGGCTACTCACGAACACTAGGCACGAGATGCGTGTTCAGTGTGTTCGAGATTGGTACGCCAAGAAGGGCATGAAGAAGTGTAGAAAAGTTTTCCTTAAGAAGGAAGAATACTTGGAGGTAAATTACTAACTAATTCAAATTCCTACACTTATAAGTAAGGCCTAGTTAGCTCCAACTTTTCTTTATAAACTTATGAACCTCAAACTTGGCTTTATAAGCTTATAAGTGTCAAACTTTTCTTTATAAGCTTATGAAGATCAAACTTGGCTTTATAAGCTTATAAGTGTCAAACTTGGCTTTATAAGTTTATAAAGGTCAAACTTGGCTCTATAAGCTTGTAAAACTCAAAAATGATAATAATAACTTAGTTACATAAAACTTGACTTGTACTTGGCTTAAAAAAGATATTCAATTACTTTATAAGATTATTAATTCATAGGCGCCCCCGAGATGGTGTGCAAATAAGATGGATTGCTTTGAGGCGATAGTGGACAAATGGCTCAGTGATGCCTTGTTGTCCACCCACAAAAGCGCCAAGGCTAGGCGTGCACAAATGGTAGGTGTGGCACACGACCAAGGCAATCTCAACGTCAACGAGTACGCAAAAAAATGGGTATGTGCCTTTTTGTTTTCAGTTTCATGTCCTTTCATCATTAATCAATTGATTTGTTTCATGCCTTTTCTTTGCTTTTCATTGTAGGCGAAGCACCATAATCAGCCTGTGCCTAAGGGATTTCTCTCATTTGCCATGGCCCATAAGGGAAAGTACAAAACGGTGACGGCATATTCCGAGGGCGACGGTGTTGAGGCGTACACCAGCGCTGCAGCCTACCACAAGATGATGGCCTATTCTGAGGTGGCGAAAGAGCTACGCGGTCCTCAGTTTGACCCGAGCGAGGAGGAGATGGATCCAGAGGCCTTGATGATTTCTGGTGGCGGTAAGCATCATGGCAGCACCTCCATGTGCAATGGCTTCGTACATTGCCTGAAGACTCTACCTCAGATCAAGGCGAGGCAAACGAGCTCCGCTCCTGCTGTACGACCTCGTCCGCAGCCATTGGACATTGCTATCCAGGTATAACTTTGTCTCAATTTTTTTTTTCGTTCTTTAGATTACGTAGCGATGATGACAATAATTGCTATATTGTTGAGTGTTCGCAGGACGCCATTCAGAGGGAGAGACAAGCGACACAAGAGATGTTGTCGGAGCAGCTTGCGGAGAGGGACCGGCTGGCAGAGGAGAGGACCCAGAGGATACTCGAGGAGGAGAGGGCACACAATAATGCCCAGACGAAGGCCATCTACGACCTCTTCTCGGTAAGTTACTACTTTTGCATATATCCGCCAAGAATGCATATGCATATGTTTGGTTCACTTGCTAATATGCTCGAGTCCTCAAAAACTAACTCGTAGAGTATGTGGGAGAAGCAAGGTCTTACCCCTCCACCGATGCCGACGCCTATCGTTTCTCCTCCTGGAACGGTAAGTTTCTTTCAATGATCCATATATCCCGGTCTTATACCATCAAGTGTCATCATGCTTACCACATTGCAACTCATCCTTTGTTGCAGCATAATTCTGGAGCTGCATCTCACAACCCACAAGAATCTCCTAGTGAATCCCCAACCAACCCACGTGGCAGCGCTTCTTAGCCTTGAGGTGGCCTCCGGTAAGTTACATAAAGCTCATCAATGACTTTATATGCTCATAAAGCTCAATAATGGTAGTAATAGCTTAGTTACATAAATATTTACTTATTCTTGGCTTATAAAAGCTAAAAATGACTATATAAGCTTATAAAGCTTATACTTGGCTTTATAAGCTTGTAAACCTAAAAAATGACTTATACTTGGCTTATAATAGCTCCTCAATGACTTCATAAGCTCATAAAGCTGAAAAATGATGTTAATAGCGTAGTTCGATGAAAATTGAGTTATACTTGGCTTCTAAAAGCTCAATAGTGACTTTATAAGCTTATAAAGCTCAAACTTGGCTTTATAAGATTTTAAAGCTCAAATTAGATTTTATAAGCTTATTAAGTTCAACAATGACTTATACTTATCTTATAAAAGCTCAATAATGAATTTACTAGCTTAAGTGGCTTATAAACCTAAAAATGACTTATACTTCGCATATAAAGCTCAAAAATGAATTAATGACTTAATTAGATCTAAAATGAGATATATTTAGCTCTTGAGTTCTAAGAAGAACAAGTATTGTAGAATAATAAGAAGGATAGGAGGAAAAGAAAGAAGTGAAGAAGAAAGAGGTGAAAAAGAAAGTAAAAGAAGAAAAGTTCTTCTTATTCTTACTTTTTCTCTTCTTTCTTTTTCTCCATCTTCTCTTCTTCCTTTCATCTTATTCTTATTCTTCCTATTCTTCTCCTTACTCTTCTTCACCTTACTCTTCTTCTTTTCTTCTTTTTCTTTTTTCCGCAACTAACATATGTTTATGTTTTCATTTTGCAGATTTGCCTTTATGTATGGATGGATGCTTCTTTGCTGTAGATATAGGATGTTAGTCTTTATATATGCACTTGTGCGATGTTGGGCACTTTTAAACTATTTGTATGAACACTTGGCATAGTGGTGGCCTTTGTAGACGCTTGTGGTTATGTAGTGGACTTGTGCGATGTTGTATATATATCATTGTTGCTGTTTTAAACTTTTTGTATGCACTAGTAAACTTGTGGGATGGAGATGACTTGTAGATACATGTGTGCACTATAATATATCATGTTCGGAACTTTTTGTATGCAATAGAGTTCTGTATATATATATATATTATTGTTTAAATGCAGGGAACTAAAGAAAACAAATTAAAAAGAAAGAAACAGAGAGCTGGCAAAGACGTTGCCGTCGGCAAGCTGACGACAAAGAGGACACGTGGCAGCAGCCTGTGCAATCTGGGCTGTGGCAGTGACCTGCTTTGCCGTCGGCATTTGCCTGGCTGACGGCAAAGAGTAGGCTGGCTGCCGTCAGCCCACCGTAAGCCGACGGCAAAATGCTGACATGTGGGCCCAGGCAAGGGCTTTGCCGTCAGCCACACGACTAGCTGACGGCAATGCACGCCATTAACTCAGCCCACGGGGGTTAAGTCAGAGCTGGCCGTACGAGCGGCTTTGCCGTCAGAGCTGACGGCAAAGCAGCTCACTGCCGACTGATGAGCTGACAACAGTCGTGGAGCTGACGGCAAAGCCTTTGCCGTCAGCTTTTCATATGTTTGTCGTCAGCTAAATTGTCCCTATCATGAAAATGCAGCCTTACTTCCCATAGTTCATCACCCAATCTAGATAACAAATTAAAAAATGTAATAATTAGTACAGTGATTAATAAACTTAAACAACACTTCATATTACAGTGGACAAATGATTAAATTATTTACACATTATACAGGACAAAAAGATTAATTATTTACAAATTATATATTTTATTACACTAAAATTAGTACAGAGCACTAAATTGTATACTAACAATGCTTTGTTCTACAATAAATTTACTAAACATCACTAACACAACAACACTAACCCATAGTTCATCACCCAATCTAGACAACAAATTAAAAAATGTAATAATTAGTATAGTGATTAATAAACTTAAACAACACTTCATATTACAGTGGACAAATGATTAAATTATTTACACATTATACAAGACAAATAGATTAATTATTTACACATTATCCTAAACAAAAAAGATCGATTATTTACACATTATCCAGGATAAAAAGATTAATTATTTACAAATTATATATTTTATTACACTAAAATTAGTACAGAGCACTAAATTGTATACTAACAATGCTTTGTTCTACAATAAATTTACTAAACCGCACTAACACAACTGCAAATTACTACAAATCACTAACCCTAACCCTGCAAAGCAGCCACATGTTCCTAGCCCTAACCCTACAAATCACTACCAGTGGATTTGTAACCCTAGCCCTAACCCTACAAATCACTACCCAGTGGATTCGTAACAAAGAAAATGAATCCAGTTTAGGATATCGATGCCTTACCTCGATCCGCCGTGTTCAGCTGGCCACAGGTTCTCTCCCGGAGTCACCGTGACGGCCAGAGCAGTCGCCGGCGCAGATTCCAACGCCACCACCGCCTGCGGCGTCATGCTGCGCGAAAGCTGGGTGGGATTGGAGCTGCCGCAACCCTCATCAGGTTCACCGCCGCCGGATTCTTCCTCGCAGCCACCGCCTCCGCCTGCGTCGTCGACGGCGCCCACCTTGTTCATCGCCATTAGAGGAGAGGGGGAACTCGAGGAGAGGGAGACAGAGAAATGAACCAGTGGAGAGAAAGGAGAGAAAGAAAAACGGGCCCGTCTGTCAGAAAACGGACGTCTCACGCCGTCTAACGCCGTTTCAGCCGCGCCGTCTTGCCACGTCACCAAAAACGGGACCCATCTGTCAGAAACTGGATTAAAACGAGCTAATCTCCCGATCTGTGGTTTTTACAAAAGATTAGCAAAAAAATTAGTGGTTTTCGCAGAAAAAACGAAAAACTGTGTTTTCTGCAATCCTATCCCGAATTGTCGTGATTTTTTGCAATTAACTCGACTGAACATATAACCATAGATATATTATAGCTAGGATCACAAGTACTGAGGATCTTTATGTGTAGAGAATGGATTGATAAATTCCTAGTGGAGAATATCTTTAGTCATACGATGGAATCGATAATCCTACTGCACATGCGTGATGAGCACTTGAGCGCTTCTGTGGTTGTGTGGTCGTTGTAGAGCAAAGCCACCTTGATCCACTCAGGTATCCAGGTAGGGTAGGGGCTTCACACACTCATTGATAAGGTGTATAGAACATTCTCTCCCTTGATCATACATAAAAAGAAAATATGTGTCCTACTCCTAGATAAGTCCAAACCTATTCGTGTTAGCACTACCTGGCAATTCAGATAACAAAAATAAATCTGATAATGGATTTCTCTTAAAAAAGGCTATATGCTTTCGAATGGCAATACTAAAAATAGGTTCGTCCTTGCTCGCATGTCACACAAGGGCGATTAGGGGCTAACTTGTGTCTGCAAATGTTGAAAGAATTTCAATTGCACCGATAATGGAGATGGTAACGAGCAAAAGTCATGAATCTTTAGTAATTTTGAACATGCATCATGAACACATTGGTTAATAGTGTATGGTAGTGTATACAGTATAATTTTAATTTTGATTGATTTACGATGGTCACATCTCCAAGAAAGATACAAAAGTTACTAGGACATTCAGTCGGTTCTGAGATTTCGGTGGCCCAAGGCGGATCTAAAACTTGGGGCCACCTAATATAAAGGTCAAAATAACAATCCCAATGCAATATCTAGATGTAGTATGCATATAAAGTAATTTATACAAATCATAGTAAAAAAATTACAACACTTCTAAATGTACATTCGATCGATAGTATATCAATATTAATGGCATCCAACAATTCCTTCTCAATAAAGAAAGTTGGTCTATTGGAATGTCTCAATACGTCAACTATGTGATTCTATCAACTCGTGTACTTATTTCCACTTTGTTTTCTTGCTATTGGATACATTTTTGCTAGATGCTAGATTTTACAGATTTTCAAAGAAAGATTAACCGCTAGTAAAGAAAAGCTCTTCTATGGTGTATCAAAAAAGGCTTTGTTGACGTAGGCACCCGATACCAGTAATATTGCGATAGACTTTTTTAATGACGTGCCATCCATCCACCCCAGCAGTAATCCAAATACTAATAGTGTGCTAGTTTTTTTACACGCTATAGATAAAGCAAATTGCTAGTGATGGATAATGCTTCTCACATGTCAGCATTAAGTATATCCGGGTAAAGAAAAAATCACGCGTCGCCACTCGACGGCGCTGTTGCTGCTCATCGGCGTTGGGATCGCCGCTCACCGCTCGCCTGCAGCCTTAAACTGTGAAGAGCCGGTGGACGGCGGCGTGGATGTGGTGTGGAGTTTCTAGCTACCCAACACAAGATCAATGTATACATCACCACGTGATGTTCTTACTAACACCAAGTAGCTACCACGGCTTATTAACAGTGGCATGGAGTTATAATATTATAAATGGCGTGCATATATAATCACATGTCATTAATATTTAGTTTAACTTTTTTTTCATTTTTAACCTTTTTGTTCAATTAATAATGATGTATTGTCTAGTTCGCACGTCATAGATATGTATTTGTATTAATGGCATGGAAAAAAGAAAATACACGCTAGTATTAACTTGCGTCAAACTAGACTGTTGGATCCGACATGCATACTAGTAACGTAGATTTTTTACGGCACACCAGCAGTAACCTGTTATAACCGGCGTATGAATAATAAAATAAAAACAACACAAGAAACAAAATAGAAAAAAGCGAACTAGGCCGACCAATCTGGAGGATTCGCGTATATTGCTCTCAGTATTTTTTTGTTATTATCTGTGCGGTGATCGTAGCCTGAAATCACTAGTTTTAGAGTACTCGTAGCAACGAACAACGCGCTTCCTTCGCGCGCGCCAAGTGGCGCGCTCAGGAGCTTTTTCGTTTTTCCTGTTTTTAGAGGTACGAGTGCCTTTCGCGGAGGCACGACAATGCCTTTTCACGGGGGCACGATAGTGCCTCTCGCGGAAGCACGAGGCACGACTCGTGTCTCCTTTTTTGAGGCACGACACGTGCCTCCTCTTTTGAGGCACGACACGTGCCTCTCGCGAAGGCAATGTCGTGCCTCTTTTTTATTTTATTTTCTATTTTTTTATCAAAACGTATAGAAAAAATGTACGAAAACGAGGAAAGTAAAAAAAAACCAACGAAAAAACCAATTGTAAATATCAAAAATACATACACAAAAATTAATAAAACGAAATCCCGAGAAAAGACTGTGAGCACGACACGTGGCGCTATTCGCTGGGCCGGGCTACGAACGAATACTCTACAACTAGTTGCTCTCATCGTAGCCTGTAGTGGCCAGCATAGGGGTCAAGGGCCAAGCCCAATGAGCAATGAAGGATCAGCGCATTTTAGCAGGCCTAGCTCAAAACAACAGTTTCCTTTTTGTTTACTTTTTTTTGTACATTTTTTGATAAATGGTATACAAATTGTTTATAGAAAAATATTTGTTAAAAAAGTTTGTGTATTTATAAATTTATTCATGCAACTTAAATATGTGTTCACAACTTCAATCAAATATTCATGAAATTACAAAAGTTTGTTCGTATCAGTCAACAATAATATTCACACATTTAGAAATTGTTCATGATATTTTTAGGAAATGTCTTTAGCGCAATTTTAAAAAGAATATACATGACATATAAAAGAAAGATTCATAATACGGAAGGATCCGATTATGTACCCTCTTGTTAGGGAATCCTCTCTCGCCGCCTCCCTCGGGTTCACCGCTGAGAAATCGCTACCATCGACGTACGCTCTGCCGATATCCTCGGCTGTTTCCACCCAGCACCCCACCACCGCGTGATCATTTGCATCTCTGGCTTGCCATCACGATCTAGAACTCGGGCTAGGGTTTCAACGCGCTTCCTCTTTCTAGTTTGAGAAATCACGATGGTGGATGCCGACACAGATGGTAATCAACAAAAGATCTCGGTGAGCTCATGGGAGAGCTTGGAATCGTGGAGAACAACATAGATGATCTCATCTTTGAGGATCATGTCGCTGAACCAGATGCTGGCCCTCGCTGGCTAGCGATAGGTAAATTGCTGGCTAGGGGGTCATGTGGAGATTTCTAGTTCTTTAAGAATATGTGCAATGCTTGGGACCTTGCTCAAACTATTAAATTCAGATCTCTTGGGGATAATCTATACACAATGCAATTTACCTACCTGGGTGATTGGGAAAAGTTATGGAAGGTGGTCCCTGGACTTTCCGTGGACAGAAGTTTAATCGGATCCTTATGATGGATTCACGAAGCCGCCCGCTATTGACTTAAAGTCTTTCAAAATCTGGATACAGATACATGATTTATCGAATGGTTTTTGTTTCTTGGTTAAACCCTTAGCTGAGAAGGTTGGAGAATTTTCTTCGAAAGAAAGTCATAATGTTGATTTTGCTGGCAACTTCTATAGAGCTCGGGTTATACTAAATGTTATGAAACCACTGAGCAACCATGTTTCAATTATGAGGAAGAAGAAGAGGCGGATTTTTAAGGTTAAGTATAAGAGATTACTGGATTGGTTTGCGGGATGATAGACCACTTATACACCAAGCATGGCGATGGTGTGCATGTGTCGGATACTCTTATTTATATAGATCTCCTAGCCTCATGGAGCATGAGGGGGTCTAGAAGGGCCTCGGATCGCGCCAATGATAAATACAGTACCACACTACCTCATCCATTGGATCATAGTTACCTAGTAACATGAATGCTGATCCGGCTAGTAGTTCTACTGAAGATCTTTATCAAATCAAGAAACCGGGTGTTGAGAAGGTAGAAGGACCCTAAGGATCGATGTCCCTCCCGCAGGGAATTTGTTATCATGACATCTTGTATAAAGTCATGTAAAACTTTGCGTTCCTCTTCCTCCGTATGGGAAATGGGAACAAACCTCTCCATAGAGTAGCATAGGATGGATACGAAGAAGAGGAACAACGAAGCATAGGATCACCAAAATCATAATTGTTTTGTAGCTCGGATTACAGGTAATATATATAGTTTAAATTTTCTTTCTTAATTTACCTTTTGGGGCTACTGGATTTTTGTGCACTCCTTAGAGTGGTTTCATCGGGTGAAAATCTATTGGACTAAATGGGCTTCCCATTGAACATTGAATATATATAGTATATGATGGTTGCATGCAAACAAAACTATGTGGTTCCAGCTTCTCATTAGAGTTCCTTAGTTCTTTCTCAGATGGAAGAAGGACCATTGTTCAATAAAACATTGAATATACCATATCATCTCTAATAGTGCTAATAATGTCTAAAAACGAAAGCCTAATATCCATAACTATTAAAGTGTACTCTAACTCAATGTTCTTATCAAGTCAATGACTATCCTAAGAATGCAAGCCTTAAAGTTCAAATTTAAATGATAATAAGACTAAGCTATAACAATAAAAATATGTGCCAACCAAGTCTTTATTAACTCCCCGATAAAATAGAAGTGAATCATAGAAAGTTATAATAGTTACACGCTACTTCTATTACTCTAGTTGATTTAAGTGCAGGTCACTCTTTCTCCAAAATAGTTCAAACGACCAGAGATGATGATTAAATTTATTCAAAAAAAGGTAAAAAAATGATTCAAGAGAATGCAAAAAGTGATGTAAAGATAAAAGGTTTTAAAGAGATCATACAATGGAGTGTTGATGAAGAGGTGGTGTCTTGGGCATCCCTTAGCTTTCCCATTTAGGTCTTCTTATAATTAATGTGGGTATGCCTTGGGTATCCCCAAGCTTGTACATCAAAACCTCATATTTAAATTTTTGATTGTGATGGCATCCCAAATGAATTTAACCACAAATAAAAAGCATAACTCAAACGGAACCATGAGGCTGGATTAGTTCATAGAGGCATGGTAGATGCACGAATATCCTGGCGCAATCATCATGCAGAGGGATAAGAGTGGGTGGATAACCGTGGCTGAGCCTAAGACTTTGTTCGGTTACACCCCTCCCCAAGAGGATTGGAGGGGATTTAAGGAAATTGGAGAGGATTTTGACTTGTAGGGATTTAATCCCCTTCAATCTTTGCCAAACCCCCTAAAATCGATCTCAACCGAAACAAGACCTGGGACATACGTCACACAACAAAAAATGACTTACAAAAGAAATATACCAATCGAGAAGATTTTTTCATAATTTAATCATTTGTTGTCTTGACATTTCCAACAAGAACATTTTTTTGAACCTATAGTGGCTCCGAACGACCTAGATGCTAGTATTCATTATTAGCGGTGTAGGAACATTTATATCAAGGACCTCAAAGAAATATAAAATTACAATGCAGTCCTTAAGTTGTTCAAGAAAGACCATGAAAAGATATTGGGAAACACAATCAGTTCCTCTTCACACGCCGAAGAATATCGGGCTTAACATATGGCCATTCACGCCGGCACCGGGGACGAGACCGTTTGGCGTCAACGGAACGGGGAGCATCGCGCAGGCTTGAAGAGGGACCTTCAGATGGAGATTGGAGAAGTACTGGCCATCACTGGCTTCGAGGAAGACCACCCGTTGGCCATCTGGCTCGAACGCCCAAACGGAGCGCCGAGAATTGTTTTCCGATCGGCCACAAATTCGGGAGCAAATTGTGTAAAGCGATCGATGTAAAACTTTGCGTTCCTCTTCCCACAGAGTAGCATAAGATGGATACGAAGAAGAGGAAAATCGGAACCCTAACCTGGCCGACCGCCCCTTCGCCTTCGCGCCGCCGCGAGGAGGACCATGTTGCCTCGCCGGACGAGTCAGGCGACGTCCTATACATCATCCTCAGCCGACTCCCGCAGACCGACATCCTCAGCGGCGCAGGGCTCGCGTGTTCGCCGTGGCGGCGGGTAGCCAAGGTCGAGCCCCTGCTGTGGCATCACATCGATCTATCTCCTCACCGCGGTTACCCTCTGTGGTCTTCGCTGCCTCCGGCAGGATGGAAGGCGATGGCGCGCGCCGCCGTGGATCGCAGCGACGGCCGGTGCGAATCATTCAGAGGCCACGTCGGCGCCGATGTCCTCGTCCACATCGCCGACAGGTGCCTACTCCTGATCTACTCTCCATCTCGCGCGTTGCATCGATTCTAGTACTTCATTGCCATGCATGCATCTGTTGAAGCGGCACATCTCGATAAATCTACATGTTCTAATTACCTCTCCAAATCAATCGCCTGCAGCGCGCCATTGCTGAGGAGCCTCAATGTCACAAAATGGCCTTACTTCCGTGACGGAAAGCTCATCGAGGAGATCATCAAGAAGCTCCCTCGGCTGGAGCGACTGGTGCTGGGGAGCGGCGTTTTCGAGAAAGAGCTGCTTCTTGCCCTCCTCGACCACTGCCCACACCTTGAGCTGCTCGATGCCCGTGACTGTCAGCCCATGTTTTGTGACTGGGTAGATCTTAGATCACTGCTTGGTACGCTGGATGCTTTTCTAGCATTACCTTCAATCCTAAATTCAAGTTTGATTCTTAGAAGTTTAAGTACCGTCACCATCAAATCTGAGATAAACAAATTATGTTTTTCATGGATAAATTAGTTTACTTTTCTCCAGTTAATAATTTGTAAGCAATCTAATAAAATCCCTAACTACTAGTTTAGTAGTCTATGGTGATATCTTGAAATCTGAGATTTTTAGACATTGTTGTGCTGGGATGTTTACATATCAACTGAACTGAAATTGGGGACATTATGTCCAACGCATTGCTATGTGACATCTATCGCCCCGGTTGGATTTGCATCTTCAATCGTAGAAGTAGAGTTTGTAAGGATTGGCTTGAAGAAATTACTTATTGGTGGTTTCATCCTCTTCAGACCTATGCAATCGAAGCTTGTTCGCCGCCCGACACTAACAACGAAGCAGTCCATCATGATCGTCGGTGTAGTTTTAAATTAGGTTAAACTTATGTATTTCGTTTGGTTTTTATGAAATTGTTAGATTCGTATGAAATATGTTTGGTTTATGTAAATTATATCCGAATTTCAATATATTTTTCCAAGTTTATCCCACTTTTTCCGATTTTGGTGGAAAAACGTTCGCGGTTGGATGACCGATTCCCATGTTAGTGTTCGTGGGCGGATGCAATGTTTGTTTTATCGATCTATGTTGGAGATGGCCTTACCACCGATGTGTTGACGGAGCACAAAGAATGGATCAACCCCGATGGACGGTTTCAACGAAAACTTCGTCAACATGGATGCCATCCTCCTCGGCGAGGGGGAACTCCTTGTTGTGGAAGACGTGCATGATAGTTGTCACGACAGGATTGACCTTTGGTTTTCACTTTATGACTACTGTTCTATTTCATGCATCATCTTCTCGGTCAAATTGTACATGCTGTAATAGGACAGTCAAATTGTACATGGATAACTGTATAGTTTACTCTATAATTTTAGGTTCAAGCTTTAGTGTTTTCTTTTGTTCAAGTGCAAATCCAAGTGATTTTACAGTCTGACTGTACATCATTACTGTAAATTAATATTTGTTTTACACCAAAAATGTATGTCTATGGGTAAGTTATAACAAAATAAAATTTCCTAATTTTTTTTTCTGTTCAAGTGCAAATCCAAGTGATTTTACAGTCTGAGTGTACAGCATTACTGTAAATTAATACTCCCTCTGACCCATATTAATGGGCACACACTTAGTACAACTCTGTACAGGTAGTATATATTTTTACACCAAAACTGTATGTCTATTGGTAAGTTATAACAAATTAAAAATTAAAAATTCCAATGACAACATTACTGTAAATTAATACTCCCTCTGACCCATATTAATGGGCACACACTTAGTACAACTCTGTACAGGTAGTATATATTTTTACACCAAAACTGTATGTCTATTGGTAAGTTATAACAAATTAAAAATTAAAAATTCCAATGACAACATGCGCCCACCGTGGGGCTCGAACCCACGACCACAAGGTTAAGAGCCTTGCGCTCTACCAACTGAGCTAGACGGGCTGGATGCACTAAATTCTTTAATCCCTGTACAAGTATAACCAGATGATATACAGTCTTCTTTGTCAATGCATTGCCATGCCGTTTACTCTGTAATATTTAGGTTCAAGCTTCACCGAGCCCATCATGTGTACCCAAGTAATTAACATTCTGGTAATATGGATTAATGTGTAGTCTACTATGTAATTTTTTGGTTCAACTTACTGTTCTGTGATGTTTCTGGTGAGTTTTATGTTAACATTTAAGATTTGTGTAATCACTAGTGTTTGCTGTGTAGCTGTTCGTATGTTTTCAGTTCTCATATCTCTGTTGCAAGCTTCACTGCAATTATGATGTTTTACTTGCTCTTGATGTGTTACTACAATTTTGATGCTTTTTGTGAAGATTTGAACCACCATCGAGCAATGTTGGAGAAGTAGTAGTGGACGAGTGGACAGTTAAGTATAAGGAGATAGTGCTGGCCTGCAATGGATCTCCCATTCCCATGTTTTCTTCTATGTTTGTGCCAATGTTCCACGTTCTTGCGGATTCATCCGGCCCTTCTCCTATCTCCATGGTTCCTCCGTTTCCATTTGAGCGTCGGGATCTGTGTTCCCCGAGGCCTCATGTTCTAACCGCTCTTCCTCGCCGTCCATGGAGGGGGCATGAATTGCAAAATCTATGCACACTACATTTTAGAACGAAATCAGTATGCTAAAATTTTCTAGGCATGCCAATGCATGGCTATAATGTATTTGAATTAATTTAGACAAGTTACGGGAAACCATATGGCTAAGTGTGACATCATAAATCATAGATCTAGCTAGATTTCTCAATCTCTTCATTGCATCCTTGGGTGACTGGCAACTCGTGGTTGTGGCGGCTGGTGTGGAAGCCCACCATGAGGACCAAGAGTTGAAACAGTGGCACCACCCAACCATGGCGATGGTGGAAGCCCCAGGAAAAAAGCCGGGACGACAGTGCCGTGGAGAGATGGTGAAGCACTACACTGGAAGAGGTATGAGATAAGATACAATTCATATGATACCGACCATTTTTTATAAGGGTGTGTACACCCGATTTCTATTCAAGAAATTACAGAGGTTCATTCAAGAAACTGAAATACAAGGGAGAAGAAATTAAGGTAATCTAGAGTCTCTTGGCAAACAATACAATACCAAGGTGTGGTAAAAGTAGCCGCCAACATATCATCCAGGAATCAATTATGGAATCTACATCAAGCCACATTGTAGATATTTTTAAAAATCGGTCAATTAAAGAAAAGGGTGATATATGCTTTCGCATGGCCCACGAAAGAGTAAAGAACATCACCTCCCTCACATTCTCTTTTCCTAACAACACTCTTAGTTAAAATACCATCTTTCAGAACCAACCAAATAAAAGCTCTCACTTTTAGGGGGTATTTTGTTTTTTCCTAAAAAATATACATGACAAACCAATTATCCTATTCCACTTAACAACATTTAAAAAAATAACTTTATTGAAAACCCCTTAGCATTAAGAAGCCTCAAACTCCATCCAAGGTATCGATTAATTGTATATTGGGGCAATCACTCCTCAAACTGGATCATACCCCGCACATTGTAGTGGAGATGTATTGGTTGAATATATTTGTATGAGATTTGGTTGTATATGAAACTCCAACATGAGAACTGGAACTAAACTACATATGATTTATTGTATTGCAAAATAATTATAGAATGTAAGTATCACAATAGGATGGAAATGTACGAGTAATTTTCCATGCATGCCCGCATGTTGGGTGGTTTTATTCTCATGCATTGTTGCATGTTGAGGTGACATATTTACAAGTTAAGAGAAATATGTTAGTGAAGAATATGACCGGTGAGTGTTCCATGGAAGTGGAGACAACCACATCCATTAGTGAACATATAATCCACAGCGACTTCCATATTCATGCAAATTCTGTAAAACGCTGATAACCTGACTCATGACACAAACTTAGTAACTGACATATTCAACCCCCCCCCCCCCCAATTTTTTTTCATCAGTTAGTTTATGATGAACACATACAAATTACTAAAAGTATAATTACGTTTAATCACATGTCCGTTCATAATATAATTGATCTTCTCTTGCCTCCTTGTTAAGATCGAGTAAGTACATACTGCATCTGCTGCTGGTTTATAACAATGTTTGTAATGACACCAATATTTTTTTGTTCTAAGAAGGTTGCTGCTTCATTATTGTTTCCACATACCAGGTGCAAACTGCACACGAAAGAGCTTCAATCGTCCACACATGCACTGAAAATACATTTGACGATGTCTAATGCAAAATAATAAACATTAAGTTAGAAGTGTAATTAAACGTGACTTGTTTCGCATGTGATTAGCACATGGATCTTCTTAATAATGTAAATGACACATGAATTGCAATACTTACTGCATCCAGTGGACGAAATAGTAGATGTTATTCATCCTCATGCTCCTGCTGGCACAACTCAAGGTCAATATTTGGTTCACGTGCTCTAGTTGACAACAATAACCCGGTGGCAGATTTTGAGCTGCTTCTGCTGGCTTGCTGCTCACTCGATCTGATGGCCCCGGAAATCTAATTAACACGCATTAATATTATTATTTTGACTGTAACACACATTAATATTTTGTCAAGTATCAGCTTCCTTTCATGCTTGCAATAAAAATAACTGAAGCTAATATGATTGATATCATATTAGCTAGACTTATTATATAATTGTAACCAGTTCCAACACTTCTTTTAAAAATGATGTGGTTGCATCACATTTCTAGTTGGACAACACATTATGAATTTTTATAAAAAAATTATATTTTTACTTGAACCCGCGTCAAATGTGTTTTCAGTGCATGAGAAGTATTGGAGAATTAAGTATTGGAACTTCACATACTATATAAAATATTGAATAAAATATTAACTATCAAAGTACTAGAACATTAAGTTCACATCCACGCATGCACCGAAAATACATTTCATTTGTCAAAAGAAGTACTATAAAATTAAGTTCACATCCACGCATGCACCGAAAATACATTTCATCTATCAAATGTATCTTTACTTGAATTCGAATATTAAGTGTTCATATCCTATATAAAGTATTGAATACAATACCATGCGATAATATATGTGTGTGTGTGTGTGTGTGTTCTATACCGATCCTTCAAATTTGTCTCTTCCTTTTCAAATCATATACATGTGTCGTGTCTCTAGATGACTTGCTAATGCATACTATAGCATACGATTCAGCAATGATTAATTTTAAAGTATATTCTACTTTCAGATGACAAGCTAGGATATATTAGCTACTAGCAACCATTTAGTACATGAGAATCCACGACATTTCTTACCTTTTTCTGCAACTCTATGTTGTGCTCATGAGCAATTCTCAACTTCTTGACAAGTTCTATATTTTCCTTCTGAATAAGAAATCCCTGCAAAAGAAAATTCCATCTCATCATACCTCGGCAACTTATAGCAGCCACATATAAGAATCGAATCTAACGGAGCTATTTCAACACCAATGACAACAAAAGCAAGAACATAAAGAAGAGAGGGTGAACCTTTTGGTTGAGTTCTTGTATCTCTGCAGCCATAACTTTCTCCTAAAGAAATCAATTATAAGTAAAGTATGTATGAAACAAAATAAAATTAAAAAGCAAGGGAAGGGAAGGGAAATAAAAAGGTACCTTCCTCTTTCTTACGGAATGCAAGCTCATCTCAACTTGGTTCACCAGAAACTGCAGATCACGAACAGTGGTACCAGATAGCTCCTCTCCTAATAGTTGCCTAATATCAGAGGGAACATGGTTCAATAGTGTAACTAGCTACTAGTTACCCAGCTAGCCTCTCCATTCATTACAACAAAAGATGCTACTAAATATATGGATTTTTCACCAGCCGAGTCTTCAAGTTAGAGATCTTGACATGCATGGTAGTATGGCACACCCTTTTCGCTCAATTAATTTGAATAGGAACGACTCAAACACCAACCTATGGATAGTTATACTAATTGGCATTTTATTTCAATGCATGGGTAATACTAGCCAAAGAACATTAATATTACCTATTATTGTGTTGTAAGTTCTGCACTTGCTGCTTCAAGGTTGTAACCTCCCTTTGCCATAACTGCCCAACAAATAGAAATGAAATAAGATACTAACTACAAGCACACCTTAAGTTCATCTCTTTAACCACAATCATATCCTTTTGAGAGAATGATCCTTTGGATTATTGGGAGAAGCATTGATTGAAGATCATTCAAGGTATCAATCAAGTTTTCTTTATTTGTTACTCTTCGATGATGAGCGCATCCTAGACAGTTAACGGTCGCTAGAGAATATATAATGTTCTATGTGTGAAGGACTCAAGATTTTGAGTGGGCTCTGAGGTCGCCAACTTGGTGAATATCTTCCCTTATTTGTGGTTCTAAGTGCAAGCCATAATGAAAATAGGTTGATTGCACTAGGCGTGCCCACTGGGTAGACAATGCAGTTGAGATCCTCATGTTTCTAGAACCGTTGGTTTGAAGCCTCCATCAATGTGAACGTAGGATGACACCAACGACTATCCAAACCATGGGGAAAACATCATCACATCATGAGTGTTTGCATTACCTTTACCCTACTATAACGCCCCGGCCAAACCTACCGGTTACGTGCTCAATCCTGGATGGTGCACTTGGGATCCAAACTATCCTCACATACCAACATTAGTATTTTCTGCATACTTTGTCCTAAGTCGTGCGCACCTGGGATCAACTTTCGAATCAAGCACCCATCCTAAGGCTACTCCAAGCCAATCTCACTTAACCTAGAAGTTATTTTCTGATGGGCTCCCGAAGAAGAAGGTATACCTTTTTGATATTAGTAGTCTATCATTCCTATTGAGTCTAGGCTGTTACATACACCACCCCTTAATGGAACCGACGTCCTCGTCGGCCCAGTAGGAACGTTCCCTTTTGGCACACGTCTGTGTGCGCTAGTGCTGGCATCGACATGTACTTTATGTAATCCTCACTGACCCGCACACACACCATGTAACCACCAGCGTCAGCTTTTATACCAACTATAACACCCCAGCCAAACCTATCGATTCCCTACTGAGTCCTGGCCGGTGCACATGGGATCCAGACTATTCTCACATACCAACACTAGTATTTTCTGCACACTTTGTCCTTGCTCGTGCGCACCTGGGATCAACTTCCTAGTCGGCCACACATCCTAAGAATACTCCAAGCTAAGCACACTTAACCTTGAAGTTATTTTCTGATGGGCTCTCGGAAAAGAAGGTGCACCTTCTTGATATTAGTAGTCTATCATTCATATTGAGTCTAAATTGTCACACCTACCTCCTACTTATGCGTAAGTTATTATTTTCCACTACTCAATAGTCTTGTTTACTTGCTTGATAAGTACTTGTAGTTATCTTGTCTTCATTATCTTTTCCTAAAACTGACAACCTAAATATTAGAGTAGAATTTCTTATTTGACTATTCATCCCCTCCCTCTAGTCCTGAGACCTCGGTCCCAACACGAGATGATACATCTTAAGATATCTTGTTTTTTTTGGGCCAACAAGGATGTTTTGGGTTATCTGATTATGCAAAAATAATGCCCTCTTTGACCAAAAAATTTCATTCTTTTATGCAGGTAATACTCCTATGTACAAGTGGTTGCCGATATATATAGAGTCGATGGAGCTTTCCCTAATAATCCCAAGTGAATTACTAGAGAGTTTATGTCATGTCTTGTATGGTGTGTAGATGGTGGGCTTATGAATGTCTAGAATGCTCTTTTTTGGCATGCTCGTCTTTATTGGTCCATTTTTTAATCTTTCTCTCCTTTTGTCAACAAGATCAAAGTTGGGTATCTTTGTAATGAGGCGATGTAACCGGGTTAGTCATATGCATCTTAGGATGCAGGGGGGTTAACAAAAGCGGCATTATCCAAAAACACCAAGATGGGAAAGACTAATATGTTATTTACAAAAATGAAGAATGGAACAAAATATGGGACAATCTAGTGATAAAATTGAACAATCTAGCTACAAACAAGATGCTTTAGAGGTTTTCCGATGGTTAGATATTTTTTTGCAATTCTAGAAAGATATTTGTAGGAATGATTTGTAGGGTTATGCATCAGATATCCCAATCTTATGTAGCTTGGTTCTCACTTGAGACAAGAAAACATGCATGTAGTTACAAGCCATCTAGACATGGATGAGCCATATGATAGTCATGGGGGAATATTTAGAAGATGAATTGAGTGGATATTTATATAGTGATGTCATAGCCACTTTTTTCTAAATTCTCCCCCCATTAGATAGCTCTTTCAGGGGCCTCACTATTTTACAGAAATTTCATTGGACCTTTTTAGTTTGTAAGATTACAAAAACGTAGGTATACTTCATATTGTTTCTTCTACATGTAATTCAAAAGGTAAATTCCAATTGAACAACTTAATGGAATTTTTATTTATTCCTTTGACAACTATGCCATGTTCGGAATCCTTACAAATTTTATTTTTTTGCATTTTTACTATGGTACAATCATAAATGTTCTATTATAGAATGATGTGTATTAGATCTACGTACGAACTAATTTTCCATGAGATAAACTTTTATATTTTTTATATTCCTGTATTATTATTACCAAGAACCAAACAGGTCCGTAGGTCCTCTTTGATTCATATGATTATCAGAATGCATAAAAAGGGAAAAACATGTGATTGGAATTACATTTTCTTCAATCCTATAAGACTAGAAAAAAATTGAAATTTTGGAAGAAAGAGTGTATCATGCTACAGGTAAAGATATTATAAAAAGAGGTTTGAGTGCATGAATATTTTGGGCCTAATTATGGAAAGCAATTAAATGATAGTTATTTGTCGTGTTAAACACTAACGAAGCAATCTGGGTCTTTGGACCGACATACTTTAAGAATTGGGATTAGATAGATGTTTAGCATTAAGCATGTTTGGTGCTAAACATTGAAGTATTGTGATGAATTTAGATCTTCGATCTTCGTGCTTCAAGTGGTCAATGGGATCAAGAAATATTAGGTGAAATGTGCATCATTCATGTGACCAAGGTCTAACCTACTAATTAATTTCTTCGAGGAATATCATCTAATGAGCTCTACAAATTAGAAACAAAAATCAGTGCTTAAACTTTGAACAGTAAAATATTTTCTTGCGTAGATCTCCTCAAATATATATTTTCTACATGAAATCTTGCAAGCACCTATAACATTTGAACATATTTGATGTCACGAAATTTCAGGTCTTATTTATTTATTTTATTTATTTTATTTATTTATTTTACTAATTGTGACGATGTAGAAACACCTGGGAGCTCAATGTCCTGTATTTACATCTAGCTAGCTAGATTGATTTTTTTTTCTTTTCAAAATGAGTCATACCTCCAGGTTCTCCACCGATAGATACATGCAGTTACCTTTATTGCATAGTTTGAAACATTATGAAATACTAAATGACAAAATCCCACTCAAAAGCGGATCATGAGAGATCATATTCCAAGATCATCATCCAAGATTGATTGCTATTTGTTCACCACTTTTCTATCTTCGGCAAATCTGTGTGTCGCATGGAAAAGCTACTATGCGTACATACCTTTGCCTCTGATGTTGGATTCAGCACTCCACAGTGCTCTTCTTTCGCCTCCTGGTACCGCTCTAGTATTGCCTCCATTCCGCTGATGAAGACAGAAAAATTGCAAACGCATACCAAATTACAAGGATGGAATCAGGTACCTCAGAGAGTATTATGATTTATGAGACCCGCAACAAAACAGAGTATTATGAGGGTGCATGAACTAACTAATTAATTGACTAACAGACCTGGAGCTCGCGAAGTCATAGAGGCGGCCGGTGCTGGAGAAGACGATGAGCGCGAGATCGGCGTCGCATAGGATGGCGAGCTCCCGGGCCTTCTTCATCAGCCCTCCCCGTCGCTTGGAGAAGGTCACCTGACGGTTCGTCGTGTTGTCGATCCTCTCAATCGCAATCTTCCCCCTCCCCATCTTCTTCTGCTTCTTCCTCGGGTGTGGATGTTTACTAGCACAACTACTACTTTCTCTTCTTCCTGGTCGATCTACCAGATCTCTCTCCTGCCGGCTGGCCGGCGGATCGACAAAAGTAATTAAGAACCGATCAGAATGGAGCTAAGCTAGAGGCTGCTAATTGTTTCTTCTCTGCTATCTGGGTGATAATCGACAAGTCTAATCAAGGTAGTTGAAGCTTCCCTCCCAGCTGCTACCTGATCCAGCTAGCTATTCTTTTATTGTTGGGTTTGCTTGTAATGGTCTGCAAACCAAAAGGGATCGAGAGGCCATGTGCTGACAACACTAACCTAGGCTTAAACAATAGCTAAATGCCATTTTAATGGCCCACTACATACTATTTTCCTCGATGGCAGAGACAAGGACATCCACAATATTTATTTTGTTGCGACTGTTCATAGTTTAAAGTTTGGGTACGAGGATAGCCTATTGGCTTCGGACATGTTGTCATACATTTTCCGTACAATATGGCGTCAGTTACCAAGCCAGCCTTTTTTTTATTCGAAGCCTTGGAATGGAGGTTGTGTTAGGTACCTAGTTTTGTTTCTAATTGAGGTTGGAGCGATAAAACCTGCTCCATTTCGTTGAGAGGCAAGTGGTTTTCGGCAAAACCGTGTGCGCTCATACCTCATAATATGTGGGTGTATATTTTTCTGAAAACGGTGTGTCCATATCTTGTAATGTACTATATGTGAATGGTAACCTTTCTTTAGAACCGTGTTCTAATTTATGTGTAAATTTATCCAATTGTATCTTGACACGTTACCATGTACTATCTCTGTCCCAAATCCCAAAATATAGTAACGTTTTTTGAGCTAGTCTAGTTCAGAAAACGTTACTGTATTATGGGACGGAGGGAGTAGCTTGCGAGTACTACACTTAATTTACTTAAAATTGTGTGCTCATATCTTGGTGGAAGCGGCCTCGGGGTCATGGCGGATGTTGCACAGGCTGGTTCGGGCAGGTGTGGAGTGGTTGCGACCAGATCCATGCCGTGTCATGGACGACCCCCCCCCCCCCCCCCCGACGATCGGGCTGGTGGTCTATGGTGAGAGCTGTTCTACTCATTCGTTGGTGCCATTCTGACTTGGTGTAGAGTACATGCTGACGTGACTACCGGAAGATCCATCTTCAAGATGATGTTTGAAACGACCTCATGTTCGGAGTGAAAACTCTTGTTCTGGCCTTAACTAGTTGGGCAGCTCAACAATGAAGAATTTATGTCGTTACCTCTTGTTGAAGACGTTGTCTTTTTTGCTGATGTGCTGGTCTTCGGTGGTTGGCTCGGCAGCAAGGATGAAAATCCGACGACGGCAACACGGAGATGCTTATTCCTTCTTGAAGGCGTTGTTGCCGAATAAGTCGACATAGTCGTAGATGTTTATTTCATATCTTGTAAGGGTTTACACATAGTTGCCTTTGTTATGCACTCTACTCTTAACTAATAATTAATAAATAAATGGTTGTATCCATCATATTGATGTAGAGGTCGGGGGTTAACCTCCTTTTTCAAAAAAAAAATCAGCATGTTACCATGTAACATGTGGGTAGTATAGTTTCTTCTTAGCCGTGTACTTATATCTTGGTACAATTGTTGAATTATATAATAACACAGTCGATGTGGAAAGCGGCAAATGGCATCACTTCTCGATAGTCGAGGTATGACTTTTGATTCCAACATCGCACATCTTACGCTCAGGTGTGTAAGACGCCAAATCTTACGAATTAAGAAGTCATAGATCTATGACAACCAATAAGCCCAATTGCGTCTTTTGTACGAATCGACCACGTCAGTGAAACCTCTACTTCTGCATAAATACCTGGATTTTAGTTTCTTTCTAATCCATTTATTGCTTATGGTGGTTACAATATTGTCTCTGAATTTTTTGTTTCTGACACTTAAGGAAACTTTGTTTATTGTGATTTTTAACAAATAATAATTGTAGTCGTACTTATTGAGGTGAGTGTGGCAGGAATCGCTGGCTTTTGGGTGCTAAAGGAAACATCCATGTTATAAAATGTTAGCTAGTACTACCATGTTCTTTAAGGTTGCTATATTGGTGAGCCCACATATGTACTAGCTAGCTAACCACTTGGCTCATCCCAAAAAGGACAGTTTTAAGGTTAGTAAGTGAAGTGGCCACAGAGCACGATGCAAAAAATGTGCAGTCCACGCGAGTGACGCCTTTCCGATCTCGATTAGAGCCAGCAATGGATTAGATTAGAGTAAAGATGATTTCCTTCCAGATTTGGTGCTCTGGGTCATGGCACCACTTGATCTTTTGTATGTACTCCTTAATGATGCAACCACTCTGATCTGATCTGGTTTGATTCTTTCTTTTTGCTCTTGCATCAGCTCAGCTGTATGTACCTTCAGGTATTTTGGGATGAGTGAACAAAGCTGAAGGCACTGATTCTTCCTGCTGCTTTCTTCCTTCTCCAGCTAAATTAATTAATTAATTAAAGCATCTATCTTTTCCCATCTCAGGTATATTAGCTCTTGAAAAATACTTCAGATTCTTCCTGGGTACTAGTCCAAATTCAAAGAATATACATACATGGTGAAAACATTTTGAACAAGCTCGCTGTAGATGAGCAAGACAATATATGCAGGAGTCATATTGTAGAGGATGATCAGCCACACTTTGACTGAGACAAAGCCTAGAGTACTCCTACAGGAGGCGGCAGTGTGGAATTTACACAACATCTCAGGCGTTTGCAAAATAAAAGCATGTATTAGCTTCATTTTATTTATGATTTGCACCATGCATATCAAGATGACACAACTATAAAAAGTTCAACTCCTGGCTTCTGGATCTTTATGGAACTATTAAGTCTACTACCCGAAGAGGCTGCCAGATTACATATAATTGGCAGAATTAGTGCTCCTTGATACTTTTCATATGTATGTACTCTGACTTGGAAGTAAACATGTTGCACCCTTAATAGAGCTATCCAATACACAAAGCTGAGACAAATATCAAGCAGCACCATTAATCTCGACCCCCCAAAAGATTTATAATACATAGGCAAAAGTCACTCAGTTACCTTCTTCTTTAATTCCAAGTTTTGTTCATGGAGAAGACTTATTTCTCCTGGGAGTCGAATATTCTCTTGATTGAAGATGTATCCCTACAAGTTCACTTTGTTGAATTATCACATATGAAATGTAACTTCCTTTCATATGTATTGATGCAAATTTTACATGGTAAGGGGCAACTTAGTAAAATTGTACACGTGGGTGATAGAAATATTGGTGAACCTTCTCGTTGAGTTGTAGAATATGGTTGGCGAAACTTTGTTCCTAAAATCGGTATCACAAGACACATAGTTATTATCGTTTCAATAGAAAAAGTGTCATGATTATGGAAGAAGGTACAATGATTAGGGGAAAAAGGAATAAACTGAGGGATCTCAGCTACCTTCTTTTCTCTAATATGGTGTAAGCTCTTCTCCAGCTGATTTTCCATTACAGATAAGTCTTTCATTCCTAAGTTTGATAATCTCTCCCCCATTAGCTTCCTGAAAGTCAAACAATAATGGGGTGACTTGAATGTATTTTCAGTCTTTACTCAAAGTTATTTGAATTTGATAGATAGCATCGAAAGGAACTGAATTAACAATTTGTACCGATGATGTTCTTGAAGCATCTGTACTTCCTGCTGTAATTTCCAGACTTCCCCTTCCCAAAACTAGAAAAAGGCATTTTTCTATTATGAGAAACTTTGTCAAAAATAAAACAAATTATTAAGTGGGTATTTGCTAAATAAGCATATTTTTTTGGCTTACGGTGTAGTGCTAAAAGTATATGCCTACAGTAAGAATCAAACTTATGTAATTTGACTATCAATATTTTTTTACTGATAGTGGTCAACGAGCATAAAATTGTGACATTTAAAAAAATCTGTAAATTTATGAGCTTATTTGTACAAAAAAAGAATTAGCGGTCAATTGCATCATGCATGCAAAGTTACAAACTGCATGTCTACATGACACAAACATCATGTATTTTGAAACGTTGGGGTCGAGAAAAGTTACAAGGAATTCATGCATACCATGACTTGTGACACTGGATTCAACAGCTGATGGTGCTCTTGTGCGGATTGGTAGTTTTGAATGATGGAAGGCATGTCCATGGCCATGCCCATGGTGGTGGCGGTGGTGGAGCTGGCATACTCGTAGAGGCAACCCGTGGAGGAGAAGACCATGACGCCGACCTGGACATCGCAGAGGATGGCCAGCTCTCGTGCTTTCTTCAGGAGGCCACGCCGCCGCTTGGAGAAGGTGACCTGCCTGCTGCTCATGTTCTCAATCCTCCTAATCACAATCTTGCCCCTCGCCATTATAGCTCCTTGATCTCCTTAATTAAGTACTATATTCACTCAACTCCTTAATAGATGGTTGTGTACTGCCCTGCAGACCCCTATTTATGAATGAACTGAAGTAACACAAGTATGGTTAGCTACTCATTCAAGTATGCAACTTGCAGATAAATTAATGTAATTAGTAGCAAATTAAGGAGGCAAAGTGCATGCTCACCGATGAGCTCGGCCATTTCCTTAACTAAATATATCATGCAACTTGCTGCCATCTATGGAACCTGTGAAAGGGCAACAATATTTTTCTTGCAAATGGTGTTTCCTGTGTGTACCATACAATGTTTTGGAATCCGGTAAACGTCATGCCTTGTATTAGTTTTCACATGTTAGCTCCCACTCCACACAAATATCGGAGCGGATTCGATTCGATTCCTGCCAGTGTGCAAGTAGCACCACTTTGTCGTCAGCAGTACAAATTCCACAAGTTATATATGTGGGGTAACTCCATCCATTTAAAAAAAATAAGGCATATCTTGAGTCGTTAAGCCATTAAGGTTTTGACAAATAATTAATCGATCAATATTGGCAGCAATGTAGTGTTTTATAAAGATATTACAAGTTATATATATGAAGTAGTACCTTAACTTGAGGTAGATTTGTTTGTTGAGATTAGACGATAGAGCTGCCCCTAGCAAACACATCTGAACTCTTGCGACTTCATAGAGCGCTAGACTCAAGATGCTTACGCCAATTGATTGGTTGCCCCATATTAAATTAGCACACATATATACCAAGTGATGATGACAAAAGTTTAGACTGAAATAGAACAAACCGAGTGCCTGAAAACACCACATATTAGGATATATGTGCATCTTGTTCTTCTGACTAAACATAATCATAGATATATTATTGCTAGGATCGCAAGTACTGAGAAACTTTAGTTGTAGAGAATGGATTGATAATTCCTAGTGGAGAACATCTTTAGTCATATGATGGATTTGAAAATCCTGCTGCACATGCGTGATAAGCACTTGAGCTCTCCTGTGGTTGTGTGGTCGTTGTAGAGGAAAGCCACCTTGATCCACTCAGGCAGGGTAGGGGCTTCACACACTCATCGGTAAGGTGTATAGACCATCCGCTCCCTTGATCATACATAAAAATAAAAATCTGTGTCCTAGATAGGTCCAAACCTATTCATGTTAGCACTACCTGCCAATTGAGATAACAGAAGTAATTCCAATAATGCATTGCTCTTAAAAAAGGACTATACGCTTTTGAATGGCAGTACTAAACAAATAGGTTCGTCGGTGCCCGCATGCGACACAAGGGATATTAGGGGCCGATTTGCTGTCTGCAAATGCTGAAAGAATTTTAATTGCACTGATAGTGGGGATGGGTAACGAGCAAAATTCATGAACCTTAGTAATATTGAACATGCACCATGAATAAATTTGTCAATAGTGTATATAATTTTGATTAATTTACGATGATCACATCTCCAAAAAAGATACGAAACATAGTAGGACGTTCAGGTCCCCCTGAGATTTCGGTGGCCCAGGGCAGATCTAAAACATGGGGTCCCCCTAATTTAAAGGTTAGAATAACAATCCAAATGCAATATCTAGATGTATTATGAAGATAAAGTAATATATAAAAATCACATACAAAATTTCTTACAACACTTCTAAATGTATATTCGATAGTGATGGTATATCAATATTAATGTCATCCCAATTTCTTCTCAATCAAGAAGGTTGGTCTATCGAAATGTATCAATACCATTGTTGAGAAAATCCTTAACTGGTAGTTGCTCGGTTGACCGGTGAGTGGGGGATTAATCAGGTAATTAGTCGGCCATTTAATCAATTAATCAATCAATTTATTAGTTTATCGGCTAGTCGACGATCCTACGAGTAGAAAGTAATTGGCGAGTTAACTAGTTAATTGACCGAATTCTTGAATAAGGATCAATACAGCAACTATGTGATTTTATCTACTCATGTACTTATTTCCCTTTGTTTTCACACTATTGGGTGCATATTTGCTAGACGATGCGACTTTACAGATTTTCTAAGAATGACTAAATAATCAAACCTAGCACAAAGCTAATAAAATCATACTCATGACGAAAAAACAATTAGCATGAAAAAATAGCATAGGATAGTATTCTAAAAAAATATCACATATGGCATTGGGGGAAACATACCTTCTCTCAGTTCTCTCTCATGGGGGCGATGACGAAGGGTCTGCTACTTCCTGGCATAGACTAATTTTTATTGCTTTAGGGAGATAACCTTTGATCCTCATCTTTTACTCGATGATAGGGCAGTGCTTCAACCCGGTGACGATTAGATCCGGCGTATTAAGACAAGGAGGCACCAGTTTGTGGCAAAAACATCGCTGAGGCCAACGTTCTGAGGAGCTGCCGCCCAACCCGATGCATACTCCAATGAAGCCAAGTTTTGTGGGTCCACTCATCTATCTCCTATGCCTCCTTCCTTCCCTTCGAGGGGAAGAAATTGCCCCCAAAAAATTCCTTGGACCTTCCTATCTCCTTCTTCATTACAAGATTGTGTCCCTGATTTATCTCAAAACTGACTGACAACTATTTCTCTCATTGTATCCTATCTCCTTCTTCATTACAAGATTGTGTCCCTGATTTATCTCAAAACTGACCTACAACTATTTCTCTCATTGTATCCCATGGGAGAAATCTCCCTCCCTCCCCACCCCACCCCCAAAAAAATTGTGGATGCCCCTCTCGTCTCCCCCGGGATCGGGCATGAGTATGTCCCAAACCAAAAAATCAAGTCAAGGCGCAAGTCCGGTGGTAAGACCACATATTATTTTCGAAGTTTCACACTTTGATTATGTATCACCAATGTTTTTGGTTCTTTGATAAAGGTGGACCCCTATGATCACTATACAAAATCATAATTGTTTCTGTAGCTCATGTTAAGGTAATATATATAGTTTACATTTTTCTTTCTTAATTTATGTTTTGCGCTGCTAAATTTTTGTGCACAACTTTGAGTGGTTTGATCGGATGTTAAATGTTGAACATATACAAACATATAATATATGATGGTTGCATGCAAACAAAACTATGTAGTTTCAGCTTCTCATTAGAGTTCCATAGGGATGTTTATCTGGTGGAAGAAGGATAATTGTTCAATAAAACATTGAATATACCATCTCATTTCTAACTACCAGGAGCTACTCTCTGCACAAATAATTAGTGTTAATAATGTCTCAAAACCAAAGCCCAATATCCATAACTTTTAAAATGGACTCTAACTCGATGTTCTTATCAAGCCAATGACTATCCTAAGCATGCGATCTTTCAATTTCAGAGAAAAACAATGATAATAAGACCAAGATATAACAATAAAATATATGCCAACCAAGCCTTTAACTCCCCGATAAAACAAAAGTGAGTAATGGAAAGTTATAACAGTTACACGTGACTTCTATTACTCTAGTGATTTAAGTGCATGACAAAGACTAAACGAACAAGCCAAGTACTCTTTCTCCAAAATATTTCAAATGACCAGAGATGATGATTATAGTTATTAACAAAAGAAAAAAAATGATTCAAGATAATGCAAAGATAAAAAGATTTAAAGAGATCGTACAATGGGGTGTTGATGAAGAGGGGGTGTCTTGGGCACCCCTTAGCTTTTCCTTTGAGGTCTTCTTATAATTAATGACTTGGGTATCCCCAAGGTAGGACCTCAAAACATATTTGTATTGCGATGGCATCCCCAATGAATTTAACCAGAAATACAAAGCATAACTCAAATGAAACCGTGGGGCTGGATTAGTTCATATGAAATAAAAATAAATGTTCATCACATCTATAAAAGTTGTTCATGCAATGTAAAAAAAAGCATACAATTTAAAAGAGAATTGCGATATGTAAACATATTCACATGTTTAACATTTTGTTCATAACATTTTAAAAAGTGTTGGTAAAATGTCAAATTATGTAGACGTAGTTCGTAAAAAATGTAAATGTGATTCAAAAAATTGTGGCACTTAAAAAAGTGCACGGGTTTGAAAGCATGTTTCTTGACATTTAAAAAACAAACGTACATACTATGTAAAACTTTGTTCATGGAATTTTGGGAAAATTTCTCGTAGTAGTTTATAAAATCAGGACACGTAAAAAAGTGTAATATTTAAAAAATTCTTTGCACATTTTCAAAATTGTACATGACATTTATGAAAAATGTTTAACGTGGGTATAAAAAAGCTTGTCATACATTTATGAAATATACAATGTGCATTTGAGAAGCATTTAGTATGCATCTGAAAAAATAATCGTATTTGTGAAATGTTTATCATGTAGTCCCTCCGTCCCATAATTCTTGTCATGGTTTTAGTTCAAATTTCAACTAAAACCATGACAAGAATTATGGGATGGAGGGAGTCTATGACAAAATGTTCAACATGTATATGGGAATATATGTCAACTATGCTTTAAATAAAATCGACATATATTTGAAAATAAAAAATAAATATTAAAAACTAAGAAAAATAGGAAGAACCCCGAACCCCGATGAAAACAAATATAGAGAAAAAAATAAAAAATCAATAAAGAAAGAAACGTGTTAAAGGTTCTAAAACCAATCATACAAACGCGTAACTCCTTTCATAAACTGCTGTTGGGCCTGAAAGAGAAAAGCTAACAAAGCTGAGTACAAAAAAGGGGCAGTTGCACTAAGCGACATATTTCATTTATAGCGAGATATACTTCTTTTATTGCCGTTACTCTGCGTCGGTCGATCGGCCAAAATTTCAGCCGGTCGGTTCAAGGTAGCAAAACGGTAGTATGATTGTAGCAAAATAAATCAATAATTTTAATAAAAAAACTTTTTATGTTTGTGTGTGTGTGTGTGTTTTAGCATTGCTGCAATAAAAATCATGACATCATTGATGCATATCATATTTATTATTAATTGGTGGTAGTGAATTTGGTTATCGTTGATAGCTCTTTTGTTACCGGTTGCAACAAAATTCGTAGCCCGTCATCGTCAATCATACTTCATCATTTTTATTGTAAGCAAATTGAGGGTCATTGGTAGTTTTTTTCCTTTGCACGTTGCAGCAAAAAACGTAGCGTCGTCATCGCCTCTTTAAAATGGATGTACATAACACTAAAATATATATAGATAGATACATCCTTTTGAGCAATAAATAATATGGATGAAGATAGTATCATTTTTATGTTACGCTTTCAAAATGATGTACTTAGCACTAAAATAAATATAGATACATCCATTTAGCAATAATTAACATATATTAACGTAATAACATTTTTGTATCATAATGGTACAGATGGTAGAAATTTAATAATATAATTGCACTATTTACAATAGATCATTTGCAGCAAAACCGAAACCGTGTGGCACGCTAGCCCTAGCCCGATCGGCCGAACCTTGAGCTGGTGAGCCGGTTCTAGTCGGGTTTTTTTTCTAGAGTTGTACGTCGTAGTAATTTTTTTTCAACTTTACTGGGCTGGTGTCCATTTATGTATTTCATTCACTTTTTTCGCGTTTGTTGTTGCTAGACTGCCTTTGCTTTTGGTATTTTTTCCTTTTTCCTTTTTTGCTTTTTGATTTTTGATTTATTTATTTTTGTATTTTTGCGTGAAAACTTCCAATCTATTCATTAAGCATTATGGTAGTACAAAAAACATAAGAGTCAATAAATCTATATCTATGTCCACCCGCAAAAATAATACATCTATGTTCATAGACGATCTAGTACCGACTACAAGAACTAAAGTGAACCAAAGGCACACCGTCATCATCACCCATTCATCACCGGAGTCGGGTAACCTTGTTGTATTAGACAATCAAAAATTCGTCATGCTAAGGTCCTGAAAGATCATCACACCAGAACAGCAATCGTCACCGATGTAGAAAAGCGTAGATTAGAAGGATCCAATTTGTAGACACACGAACCCAGATGAACGAAGACCGGATCCAAACAGATCCACTGAAGACATACATCAACCGAATCTCGTCGGACAAACACCTCCACATGCCCTCCGATGTTGCTAGACTTAATTAAGGAGGGAGAACCTTATTCCATCTTCAAGAGGTCGATGTCGCTTCGTCTTCCCGAACATAACACAAGCCCTAAACACGCGAAGAAAAACAACTAAACAGAGAAATTGATCCCTCCCACCGGCAAGGGTAGGATCCATCGCACATCCATAGCCCTAAGGCCATGAGAAACGAGGCGGCGACGATGCCGACCCAATGAGAGGCGGGAAGCTAGAGATCGCTTTTTACTGTTAGGATAGGTTTTCTCAGCTTTATAACCAATTTTCTTGCTTTTTTCACATGTTTTTGGGTTTCTTTCATTGCTTTCCTTTTTCCCTTTCTTTTTTGTCTCTTTTTTGGATTTTATCGGTTTATTCGTTTTATTTTTTACATTTTTCGTATATGTTTAATATTTTTATACTCCACCTGATTCATAATAAGTATCGCTCATTTTGTACTAAGCTACTACTACATCCATCACAGTTTAAAGAGTGTGCGCGTGGCCTAAGTTGTCAATTTAACCAACATAAAACATGATATATATTATAAAAAAACATATCATCATAAACTTCAGATGTTATATTTTAAAATGATATACTTTGTATAGTATATCTATTGCGTCATGTTAATCACATTAACGACATAGAGGCACGCGCGCGTCCTGTAAACTGTGAAGCAGGTACTTCCTCCTTTCCGGTGTGTTAGGCTTATTAAAAGTGGCAACGCGACCAAAGTGAAATTTTATTGGTGCCAAGCGACTAGTATCATCTCTCCAATCAGCTACTTCTTTAATTAATTTCTCTATTAAAGAGGCAAGCAAACCAGTGTTGAAGCACACCACAATACTCCATGCGCATGTCAATGGCGCCATGCATTGGCTGGCTCTAGGGATCTAATCAGGGATGCATGCGTTTAGGAGTTAATCAAGAGAAAACGAGGACCAGCTGTACCTATTAATTAGGACAATTAAATTTTTACGGGCCTTATTTCTATAGCATTTTGGAACATATAGAAATTGCTAATGAGCCTAACACACCGGAACGGAGTGAGTAGTATAAACTTTGTACTAAATAAACAACATTTAGTATGGAACGAAGGGAGTACATGTTTAAAAACCTTCAATAAATGATCATCATTTTTTCATTCATGTATAATTGTTTTAAATACATGATCAATATTTATAACTCCAAGATAAATACTTCAAACTTTTTAATTATATTTTTAAGTTATCAACATATTTTAAATAGATGACCAACATTTTAGCATACACGTTACACATTTTTTTATATACAAGATAAATATATTTTTCAACACATGATGAATATTTCCTCATAAAGGTTTAATATTTTTAAATTACATGATCAAATTTTTGTATACACATTTTATAAATCTTGTATACATTTTCCTTATACATGAGAACAAAATTATATACACATTTCAAAATTTTCAAGTATGCGAATGATATTTTTCAAATATTTTATGTTTAATGTTTATACACACACACACATACACATATATGTATATATATAAATGTATATATATATACATATTGGGAATATAATGAAAGAAAACTACAAAGAAAGAAAATTATGGAAAGAATGAAAGAAAAAAACACTAAAGACCCGTTGTCTCCGCTGGTCCAGCCTCGGCATTAGTTGAGGCCAGGCTGCACTATGTTTCCTTACGCGAAAGAAGAGAGCAACTTTTTTTTTTTAGGGGAAGAGAGCAACTATTTAAGGAGTACTACTTGCGAAAAAAAACTTGTGCACGCTCCGTAGGGTAGGGGTCACATTTGAAGTGCTGAGATTGCGTTATTTGGTGAGTTCTCAGCCACCATCACGTGTCGCGTGCTAGGAGTTCCCTTGATATTATATTTTTGATCAATTATACTTTACGGGTTTTGGGGTTTAAATGGATTTTTTTCTTTTTAGAATTTTGCTCAACTTTCCCAAATTCTATAGAAAAAATTGCACGAAAAAATATGCATTTATATTCACAAGACGTACAGATTTGATTTCATGAGAGGCACAATTATGCCTCCTGGAAAAGGAAAGAAACACATTTTTTCTATCTGAATTTAATGAAAATAATAATAATTAAAATCTATTAATATGAGATATTCTTCGAAGGTATCTAAGCGAGGAATTCAACGGTAAATATGGTTCGAAATTGAACGCACAGTTAAATTTATAAACATTATTAAAAATAAATCTATGAAAAACTAAAAAAATCCTAGATTACTATAAGTGACGCACATGCAGTGCACCATATAAGAATTTTCAAATAGCGCAGGAGAGTTGCAATTTCATTAAGAAGAGAACGGCTGACGGCAAACTCTACAAAGACCTAAAGCCCGAGGCTCAAGGAAAAAAAGAAACAAAAGAACACTGCATGCCTATTCTTCCCGAAATAAAGACCGGCATCCTGCCATCGCCCATTCGCGAGCCTCGTCAATTATGAGGCCGAGGACTTGCTCGACAGTTGACTCGACTTGCCTGAAGATCCTGCTGTTTCGCATGAGCCAAATACGCCTGAGGATGAGCAACGCCATAGAACGGCCCCGAGAAGGGTCGGCATGCCCATCTGACAGGGCCGCGAGCCAGTCGTGCACGGAGTGCCAAGGCGGCCAGGATGCCGGGCTAAGGCCGGACAGCCTGAAGCGAGCCGCCGCCATACACCAAAGACGAGTAGACCAAGGGCAGCAGGCGCTAGGTGTTCGGCCGTCTCCAAGATGCGTCGGCAGAGAGGGCAGAAGTAACTATTGGGCCATTGGCGCGCAAGCAGTCTATCAGCCGTGAGGATCCGGTTGTTGCCGAACAGCCAAGCCAAGAGGTGGCACTAGGCCGGGCACACACACACACTTGTATAGCATTTGTGGCAAGCCCTATTTAATTATCATGGCCTTCACTACGAAGCTTTTTCGTTGAACTCATCCTTGACGAAGCCGCTGTTGCGTCGACCCAATGTTCAGGTGCAGTTTTATTATTATTATTATTTACTGTTTTATTTATTTATTTATTTATTAATATATTAATTTTTGCATTTTATTTTATATTTGTAAACTATTTTTACAACATACTCCCTCCATTCCTATATATAAGGTGTATAGTTTTTGGCACGGAAATTAAAGAACACACATTGAGAAAAAAAATCACAAGGTTTGGATGGGATTAAGACTACCTAATTGACATGATATAATAGAGGGGTTTGCAAGAGATAAGGAAACATGATCAAATCTGTAAAAAATATATCGAGATGAGGTTTGCAACGCAATGCACCCTATATTTTAAACTTTTTCTCAAAAAACTATACACCTTATATCTAGGAATGGAGGGAGTATTACAACTATGATGAACTTTTTCACATATACAGTGAACATTTTAAAATACTTATCTAGTTTGTTTTTAGAACATGATCATTTATTTTAAAATATACCTTAATCTATTTTTTTATTAAAATTAAGTATAATTAATATACAATGAGAATATTGAACATATGCTTTACAATATGATTTTTTAATACACATTGCACATTTTTTCATATATGATAAACATTTTTTTCACTATATATTGAACATTTTTAAATATATATTAAACTTTTTATTAACCATATTCTAGGAAGGAAATTTTTATATTTTATTATTAAAACATAACAGTTTTCATTTTAAAAAACCAAAAAGAGACATAAAGTAAAACAACAAAATAAACAACAAAATGGGTCGTTTGTTCAGTGACCCAGCGGCTTATTGCCGCTCACGAGCGTCCTCCTGGGGGGGCAAAGACTTCTATTTCATGCCTGTCCGCATTAAATAGGAGGACACTTATCTTAGGGCACTTTCAATGCTAATATCTTAACACGTAATTAAAGGTATTTTGTTTATGTGGCATAGTATTTAATGAAGAAAAAGAGGAAGGTTATATCTTAGTTAAAATCACATTTATGCATGAAGATAAAATCATTAAATAATATACAACATTTAAGAAAAAATGCATTGTAGAGGTTTTATCATAAGTTTTTATTACTCCTATAATATTGTGCTAAGAAACAATGCACTAGAGGAGACCTTAAGAAAGCTGATTGCGCTGGGCCATTTACTATCAGCACGGCTTTTTCTTTTGTTCTTTCACAATGATTTTATCTATTTAATATTTATGATGTTTGGTTTATTTTTTACGGTTATCTCATTTTATATATCAAAACTTGGAAGTGTTTAATAAAACATTTCATTTTTTAATCTCAGAAAAATATATTAAAATGTATTATATATTTAAATATTGTGCGGTACATATTTAAAAAAATTATTGTATCTTAAGAAAATTCAAATTTTATAACAAAAAAATAAATTATATATTTAAAAGTTTAATAAAAAAAATGTATCATACCTAAATAGGTCATTCTCACTAACATATTTATCTTCACAAGCTAGCTATCCACGTCATTAAGTAGGTCTACCATATAAAAACTACTTTTCACTAACTCTTCGTGCGCATGCTTCCATTAACTTTTCATGTGCATACAACCTATTACAAATCAATAATAACTTTTTTTATCCACTCAACCTCATAATTTATATGTGATTTTTATGTAGAAAAACAAATTTTGAGTTATCTCACATTTTAATTTTTATATGTGATATTTTTTAAAAATACACATTCATCGTTGCTATCATTGTTTTAGTTTTAGCCAAGGGTGGAGAGGTCTCTACTGTATTTACTCAATGTTGTTTTCATCTCGTATTTTGTTGCCGATATATTCTTAAGGAAATAAATTAATAAACAAAATCACACTCATTTTTGGATAGTTCATCAAATTTATTTGATTTTTACTCTAAACAATACTCACTCCATTCCAAAATAACGGTCTCAACTTTATACTATCTCTAACAAGAGCAACCCCCCCCCCTCCCCCCCTCCCCCGCGTGCGCGCGCGCCGCCTCGCTCTGGCGACACGGGGGGAGAAACCCTAGCGCCGCCAACCGCTCGCCCCTTCCGCCGGTCCGTCTCGCCGCCGCCAAAGGGCGCCCGCCGGCGAAGCCTGTGCAGGCCCCGAGGAAGGCGGCGGCGGGGCGCTCCCCCGGCCGGTGTGGCGCCTCTTCCCCGCAAGAGTCTCCAGATCCGGTGGTCGCCAGATCGGATCGTGGCTGCCGCCCCTTGCCAGGCGCCTGCTCGCCGAACCGTGCCCCGCACGCGTCTGGCCTTGCGCGCCCGCACGGGCTGGTCGGCCGTAGCCCGGCCGCGGCCCCTCGCCGCCCGACCGCGCCCGCGCCCGCTATGCTGCCTCCGTGCTCGCCGGCATGAGCCTGGGCGTGCTTCCCGTGTGTGCCGGCCCATGCTCGCCGCACGCGACTGGACGAGCTCCCACCGCCGGCTGGTCGGGGTCCCTGCCTCCGGGTTGTGGCCTCCGCTACCCGGCCGCGGCCTCCCGCCGCCCGGCCACGGACGCCCGACGCCAGCCGCAGTGCTAGTTGTCTCGGCTTCCCTGCGTCAGATCTGGGGTGGAGCCCTTCGATGTTCATCGAGGATGAGGATGTTTGGGGGCTGGCTGGGCCCGTGTGTTGGAGGTGGGGCTGTCGGCGCAAGCTGTACTCCGGTGTAGGCCGGAGTCATCGATGGCGGCGCCTACGGGCGTCGTTCTCCTTGTTGAAGGCGCCGATGTAGCAGTCTTCACTCCCCATCCCGGCATACTCCTGGGGAAACCTAGATCCGGTTTACCGGATCGAACGATTGCGGTGCTCTGGCTTCGCTTGACGCTGAATTCCCTCTTGAGGGCATCGTTTTTGGAGTTCGACCCGGCCAGAGGGACCGTGGCCTGTGGTGATCGACAACGGTTCATTGCTTGGCGCTCATGTGCTCGACGGTGCTCTTCCCGTCGGTGGTGGGCTATTGGAGCATCCTCACATGCAAGGAGCGGCGGGCATGCTATGTCTATCAGTCTCGTAGTATCGGAGTGGCATATGCTCGCTTCCCTTGGGCATATCGTTCCTCTCCATTATTGACGATATTGGTAGATATTCGTGTGGCAGCCCAGTGTTGGGCGGCCCTCTGGCGTCTTTTATGTATCGTGCTCTTTTAGCCTTAATGCGGTAGGTGTTGCTTGCCGTTGTTCGGGTTTTCGCCCGGTTTTCCTCTAATAAAACGAGCAGTTCGGGCCCTCGTGCCATCTTCTTCTATAAAGGCAAATGCAGCTCTCCTGCGGTTTTGTCAAAAAAACTTTATACTATCTCTAGTACAAAATTGTACTATGGCTAAGACAATTATTTTGAAACGGAGGGAGTAGGTCTTTTAAAAAATATTTATAATAAAATTATACCATGTTTCACAATTTTCTCATGTTTTAAAACATCATATTTTATCTTAAAATTTTGCGCGGTAACACGCGGAGTATCATCTAGTTTAACATATATAGAAAATGTTCAATGAATGTAATGAAAAACTATAAAGAAATACTGAAGAAATTTGAAAAGAAAAGAAAAACACAAAAGAAAACAACGAAATAGAAAAAAAGGAGAAATAGAAAACTGAAAAAAGCGAACTGGGCCAGCCAATCTGGAACGCCCTTCAGCGAATCTTCTTAACGCACGCGAGCGGTGAATGATTCACGTGGGAAACTCGAGAGCAACTATCTAAGGAGTACTCTTGAGAGCACGTGGATCACTTTGCTGAGAGTGCGCTACATGTCGCGTTCTAAGCGTTTTCTCATAATTTTCTTTTTTTCTGTACTCATTCTCGATGTTTAGATGTCTTTTTTTACTTTTTGGTTTTCGCCCGGTTGTTCTTACATTTTGGTGAGAAAAAAAATAAAAACTAATTACGCAAAAAAAAGGAAAAAAATGTATTTTCTTTTTTTCTGGAGAGGCATGATCGTGCTTCTAAAAAGGAAAGAAAAATAAGGCACGATCGTGCCTCTCGTGTAGGCACAGATTTACTTTCGTGGAAGGCACACTCCGTGCCTCTAAATAGGAAAAGAAAGAAGGTACGATCGTGCCTCTCGTGAAGGCAATATTTACTTCCGCGAGAGGCACGTTCCATGTCTCTAAAAAGAAAGAAAAATCTGCAGTTTTTCTATAGAGCCCCGATCGTGCCTCTCGTAGAGGCATAAGTTTGCTTTCTTAAGAGGCATCCTAGTGCCTCTAAAAATGAGAAAATGGGACTCCAGATCATGACAATGGTGGAAAAGATGGGGTGTTCGTTGCAACGAGTACTCCCGAATTAGTAATTTCGGGAAAACTCTCAGTATTTGCGCGGTGAGCGTCTATGTTTCGCATCTAGCTTGTAGTTGCCGGCATACGGTCCATGGGCCAGGTCCAATGAGCAAGAAGGGATCTGTGCTTTTAGTTGGCCTAGCGCAAAACAAGAGTTTCCTTTTTGTTTTCTCTATTTTACATTTTTTGATAAATGGTATGGACCCTCAAAAAGACAAATGTATATTAATGTTTTATAGAAAAAAAAATATTTTTTGTATATTTAAGAAATTATTCATGCAGCTGAAATATGTGTTCACAACTTTAGTCAAATATTCGTGACATTACAAATGTTTTTCTGGTCGTCAACAATAATGTTCACACATTTACAAATTGCTATTGATATTCTTATTAAATGTCTTTAGCGCAATTTTCTAAAACTATACATAACATACCAAAGAAAGGTTAGTACCATTCAGAAAAATGTTCATAACACGCATAAGATGTTACATGTTTTGACTAAAATATTCCTGATAACACAAAAATTTGCTCCTGTAATTTTTCTAAAAAAAATCATGACATATAAAATTAAGTTTTGTATCAAAAAGATGCTAATGCATTTCAATAATATCTACATGTTCTTAAAAAATCATGGAAAGTAAAACAATATAAATTTATAAAATGTTCATAACTTATAAAAATATTTGTACAAATTACAGAAATATTTACTTGTAGAAATATGTCCATGTATTTTACAAAATTATGATATATATAAAAAATGCATACACTAAATCAAGCGAATGAAAAAAACACTAATTTGAAAATAAAACGGAGAAAGGAAAACAAAGAAGACAAAATGAAAACTTAAAGTACCAACAGATAAAATGACAACGAAAATACCCAGAAGAAAAACAAATGACGAGAGCCTTCGCAAACCGGATAAAATCTGACCATATGGCGCGAAGGCGAGAGGAGCGCGAGGGAGCTTATTAGGGCTGGTAAAGAACAGAAGGACTCCCCCAACCAAAACACACTGCATAAAATTCTCGAAGAGAAGAGTGTTTGCTGCCGCAGATACCTTTGGCCTCCTTGCCTTTGGCTGCCATCTAGGCGTTGAGAGGCAAGGGGGCTTTGGATTTTCAAGATTTTTGCGTCCTTCGATATCTAGTGATAACATAGTTTTGTGTGAATAAAGTTACTTTCCTTTTTTTTCATGGTGCCATGAAGCTGGAGAAGTTGATGTGCTCACATATTCAGTTATTCAGATATGATGAATTTATATTATTTTTTTCATACGATCGATATCTGGATCGGGCTCCACTATCAAGCGATAATGGAACAAAAACATAAAACAATATCTTGGTGTAACAAAAACAAAGGCAAGCCAATGGGGCTTTTAGAAAGATGCAGCTAAGTTTTTTTATGCTCCCACCCTTTACTATTGTTGCATTCACCGCCAGCAGATAACCTACTCCTAGGGAGCAACCACATTGGGCTAACATCCAACACCCATCAAAACCTACCACCTTATTACAAGTCACCGATTGTACTTTACCTAAATATCCCAAAAGACACAACCTTCATATTCCAGAGACCGTCATCTTCTGGCTTCTCCTTAGATCACCAGGTATGACTTCGTTTGTCCTTTGCCTTCCTTGCCCTCAACTTCTCCTTGGTTACAAGATTCTATGAGCATCGTAGTCCTATTCTTCTTGGCATCACCATCATCTTCATTATGATGTCGCAAAGCTTCTGCCTATAGAACATGAGCACCTTGTTCCAATATGGTCCTGTCATTTGCATTTTGTAAACCCGCCCAATATTTCATGCAAGCACAAGCCGAGCATATAAATTACGTAGGTGATCTTACTAACTTCCCCTTAAAGTGTGCTTTATTTCACAATTTCCAAATAACCCTGTACACAACTGCATTACCCACAATTGTAAATCTTTATGTTATTGTGTTGATTTTTTTTAATTGGTTTAATTATTCGTGTTGCTGAAATTTTTTCTCAGCACCGTGATGAACATCTTCTGATTCGACGGTCTACACTTCTAGGGAACCAATCCCGGTTTAAGTACATTCATCACTCAAAGATTCTCGTCCTTTTGAATGGGTAACTCGAGAGGCTTTCAGAATCCTTTATTGATAATAAGAAAACAGGCTTTCGCCCCCCTTTATAGATAAAGGAACATAACAGAGTACACGGCCGATCGATACAGGATGGTGGGGTAGTCCTCTTACAAAGCTGATCCTAAAATACTCGGCGCACGAAGGCACCTACGCGAACAACACATGAACTAAACACACGCACGTAACACCCTAGCACACCTAACCTCCACGACAACGCCCTCAAGAGGGAGTACGGCGCAAAGCGCCGTCGCTGCCGAGTCCAACGGACAGAGGTCTTCACCCGGAGCCTTGACACAGAGAGCAGATCCACGACGACGTCTTCAAGAAGAGCGCGACACCCACGGGTGTCGCCGCCAAGATACGGAGCTTTCGCTCGGCAACTCGTCCATGCCACCGATGTCGCCAGAGGGTTACGTGGAGGATAGCCCTAGATCCTGACCAGGACACCGCCTCCGAAGAGGAAAGTCCGGGCTACCCACCGCTCCACCACCCGTTGCCCACACAACCTGGGGTAGAGCCACCACCACCACAATGGTTCCTGCCGGAAAGCAACCATGTGGACCACCTTCCGGGGGCGCCGCACCGGCATCCATGCCGCCAGATAGCGTCTTCTAGACCCATCACAACACCCTGGACCCCGGTGGGAAGAGCGACGATCAGCCATCACCTCTCCGCCCGACATCAGCCCTAGAGTCTGGGTAGGCGCCTCCATCATCGGAGGCAGCACCCACACCTGCGTCCCCAGCCAGTTCCAGCGATATGGGGGGAGGCAACTCCTGGGCTGCCGACGGCCATCGGAGATCCAGCCCAAGGCACCTGACCGAGCCAGCTCTCGTGATGCCACGTCTGAGGTCACCGGTGCCGATCTACAACCCAACGAACCGCTACCACGGCCACCACCTGTGAGCACCGTGCCCGCGAGACGGGAACCACCGCCCGTGAGCACCTCCCGGGCCAAGCTCAGCCACACCTACCCGGAGCGCAAGCTCCGATCCGCCCCGGGCTCCAAACTGACCCGCCCGAGCACGAACCCAAAATCTGACCCATTCCCGAGGCACGTGCGGCGGCATCCGTCCAGCCCCGCGCATCGTTGGGACAGCTCCAGGAGAAGGCATAACGCCACCACCACCCTGCGCCGCATGTGCTGCCACCAACCTAAGCCGTCGCAGCCCTCGCCGGAGCCACCTCAGCCCGCGCCGCCCTACCAGCCAGACCGGCAAGGCAGCCACCACAAGCGGCCACGCCAAGATCCGTAGTTGTCCCGTAGGACACGCCTGCTGCACGAGTCGTCGTCGCCGCCGATTTGCAGCCGCCACACCCCCTACAGCCCACCCCGCCAACCAAGGCCACCGGAGCGCCACACCACGTCGGACATGTCCACCGACGTGGGTCACCCCGCGAGGCCTCGCCGGAGCATGCCCCCGAGCCACCGAAGTGACCCAGATCGGATCTGGCTCCGACTACAGGCCCTCGAAGGAGAAGCCCCACGGCCACCAGCACGCAGCCGCCCGCACCGACGCCACAAGAGGCCGTCACCGGCCGTTGCCAGTCGCCGCCGGGCGCCCTTGCACGCGCCCGTGCCGCGCTGCCTTGCACAGCCGCGCGCAGCCCTGTCGCGGCGCCGTCAGCCCGCGCCAGCCGCCACCACGGGGAAGGGGCGAGGAGCCCCGCCGCCGCCGACGCCAGCCGGGCTTTGCCCGACGGCGGCGAGGGGGGAGGGAGGAGACGGGGAGGCTGGAGGCGGCGCGATTTAGGTCCAGAGGCGGAGCCAGTAGAGGGGCGAGCAGGGGCCAGACCCCCCCTATGCTTCGGCCCCCTCCAACAAATTATAGCAGGGACTAGCCTAATCTAGGCCTAATTATTCCGGCCATTAGCTAATTACTTGGGCTAAACTCTAGTCATCAAGCCCAAAAGGTTAAGACGAATTTGCTAAGTCAAAGGAGAGGCTGCACGAAATCACTAGTTTAAGAGTACTCGTTGCAACGAGTACCGCGTTTCCTCCGCGCGTGACACTTGGCGCTTCGCGCTCGCGCTCTGGTGCTTTTCCGTTTTTCCTGTTTTTTAGAGGCACGAGTGCCTCAAAAAAGGAGTGCCTCAAAAAAGAGTCACGAACGCCTCAAAAAAGGACGCACGAGCGCCTCAAAAAAGAGGCACGAGTGCCTCAAAAAAGGAGGCACGAGTGCCTTTTCACGTTTTTCTGTTTTTCATGTTTTTAGAGGCACGAGTGCATCAAAAAAGGAGGCACGAGTGCCTCTAAAAAGTAGGCACGAATGCCTAAAAAAGGCACGATAGTGCCTTTTCACGGTTTTTTGTTTTTCCTGTTTTTTGAGGCATGAGTGCCTTTTTCGGAGGCACGAGGCACGACTCATGCCTCCCGCGGAGGTAAGGTCGTGCCTCTTTTTATTTATTTTTTTCTTCACCAAAACGTACAGAAAAAACGTGCGAAAACCGGAAAAGTCGAAAAAACACCGAAAAAACCAATTTTAAACATCAAAAACGCGTACACAAAAATAAAAAAAATAAAATCCTGAGGGATCGCTGTGAGCGCGACACGTGGCGCTGTTCGCTGGAGCGGGCTGCGAACGAGTACTCCCTAATTAGTTGCTCCCGAGGTTGCAAGGCACACAACAATCCAATAGTGTCCTCCGCTCCTCCCTAGTACAACCCATCGCATTATTACCCTACGAAAAAACACCCCTAACAACGATTAGGGTTGGCGGCCCTGTCTCCAGTGCCCCATGCCCAAGATCAGATTTGAATCCAATTAAATCAACAGACGCCGGCTTCGTGATGAAAAATACTGCAAACTTCTTCCGTCAAATCTCTAGCGGTCTAAGAGCATCTCCAGCCGTTCGCCCCCCCCCCCCCCCCCAGGACGTTTTGCGGCGCTATTTTTTTGCGGCGATAGGTCCTGGGGGGGCCGGCTACCCAGCCGTTCCCCCAAGGCGCCCCCCAAGACTGACGGGCCGACCCAGGAGCGGCCCAAATTCGACCCAAAAACGGCGCCGATTTGATTTTTTTTGCACAGTTTCAACACAAAACACGCGAATTTCGTCTCAATTCGGCGCAATTTCGTGTCGGTTCGGCGCAATTTCGTCATACAACATGATACTACAAACACATAGTTCGGCACAAATACAAAAAACTGATCAAACTAGGCATTGCCTTTGCGCATCCATAGATGATCCACTAGATCTTCTTGCAGTTGACGATGCACATGCGGGTCTCGGATCTCCTGGCGCATGTTGAGATATGCTGTCCAATCTGATGGTATCTGGTGATCAACAACTGCAAGAGGCCCCTGGTTGATATATGGTTCACAGTCATACACTGGATCCACTTTCTCGCTCTCGATGATCATGTTGTGCAGGATGACACAACAATTCATCACCTCCCACATTTGATCTTTCGACCAAGTCTGAGCGTGGTATCGGACAACAGCAAATCGAGACTGTAGCACCCCAAATGCCCGCTCGACATCCTTCCTGCAAGCCTCCTGGCACTTGGCAAAGTGGGCGTGCTTCCCTCCTTGCACAGGGTTTGAGATAGTCTTCACAAATACCGGCCACCTTGGATAGATGCCATCTGCTAGGTGGTATCCCTTGTTGTACTGGTGCCCATTGACCTCAAAGTTCACCGGAGGAGCATGACCTTCGACAAGTCTGGCAAAGACATTTGAGCACTGCAGGACGTTGATGTCATTGTGTGTTCCTGGCATGCCAAAGAAAGAGTGCCAAATCCAGAGATCATGTGTAGCAACCGCCTCAAGTACCACACTGCAGTGACCCTTTGCACCCTTGTACATCCCCTGCCAAGAAAATGGACAGTTCTTCCATTCCCAATGCATGCAGTCGATGCTTCCAAGCATCCCAGGAAATCCTCTTGCTTCATTCTCTGCTAGGATTCGAGCAGTGTCTTCTGCATTGGATGCTCGCAGGTACTGCTTTCCAAAGCAGCCAACTATTGCTCTGCAAAATCTGTATAAACAATCAAGGGCGGTGGACTCGGCCATGCGTGCATAGTCTTCCTGTTCATCACCAGGAGTTCCATATGCAAGCATCCTCATGGCCGTTGTGCACTTCTGAAGCGAGGAGAACTCAACTGTGCCGGTGCAATCTTTCTTGCAAACGAAGTAGTTGTCGTACTCTCGGAGTGAATTGACAATGCGAAGAAAGAGCTTTCGGTTCATGCGATACCGGCGCCGGAATACCTTGTCGCCGTGCAGGGGAACATCGGCAAAGTAGTCGGAGTAGAGCAAACAGTAGCCCTCCGAACGGCCCCTCTCATTTCCCTTCCGGCGACCCATCTTGGAACCTCCTCGCTGCGGCGCCTTGTTGGCGCCGAAGAGGTCGGCCAAGCCGGCGAGCATCATGAGATGCTCGTCGTCCTGGGCGCCGGCGATCGCCTCTTCCTCCAGCAATGCGGCGAAGAGTTCCTCATCGTCGGAGTCCATCTCGGGGGAGGCAATTCGCCGAACAGGTGTGGCGCGAGGTGGGCGCGTCTTTGCACCGGTGGACTCGGCTTGGCGGACCACGGCGGTCAAGCGCCGGTGAACTAGGCAGGGGTAGTCGGCGTTAGAAGAGGGACCGACAGAAAGAAGCTTTTGGGCGGCGGAAACAACTATCTAGCGGCGGCAAGGGTGGTGGGGGAGAGGTGGTGAAGAGGTGTTCTTTTTGGGTCGGTTTGGCCTGACAGTGGACCACGCACGCGTTTTCGTTTCGTCCGGCGCCCCAAGCGCCCCCCAGCGCGCTGGGTTCGGGTTGGGTTCGCCAGACTCAAAATCGGCCCGATCCGGCGCTAATTGAGGTCTTGGGGGCGCGGCTGGCGAAATACGTCCGTTCGGCGCTATTTTCGCCGTCTTGGGGGCCTCTTGGGGGCGCGGCTGGAGATGCTCTAAATCAACAAGCAAATGTTAGTATCCCTATTGCTGTCCAATAATCTCTCTCAACTCTAATCTTACATGCGTCAAAATTCTATATCCTATTGTAATTATTTTGATGGTGATTCTTGATGCTAGTTCAGTTTAATTTTGTTTGTTTGTTTATCTAAAGGTTAAAAAAGAAAAGCAAAGCTAAGCATCACAAAGATATATTTGATTTTTAACCATGTTGTTTGAGTTCCCAACCTACTGATAACGGACTCGTGTGCAAGTTACCAATCCTGGTCCAATTATGGATGAATTGTTCTGATTTGCATGCTAATCTATATTTAAAAGGAAAATATTTAGCAATTAGGTTAGCTTCTGATAAAAGGGATATTACCTTTGGCTCTGGGGTGCACGTGCACCTGCGTGCCAAATATACATTTTGTCAATGCCAAAAAATTTGAATTTTTTTGTATGTGTTTATTGTCATACCCAAATGGCACATGCAAAATTTCAGGCGAAAAGCTTTAGTATTTTGGCATGTGAAAAAAAAGATAAATCAAACGCAAAATTATGCCTTCAAATGTAGCAAAATGTCATACGTACTTTTGTTTTTTTTTCGCCGAGAAAGAACCACTGCATCATATGGCATCAAAATTGGCAAGCCCACATGTCACACTAATATGAATATCTACAAAAAAAACAGATATTTTTTATTTTTTATCGTTTGTTTTGATTTTACTATTCATTAGAGAGCGCGTGCACCCCAGAGCCAAATAGCCGCGTCCATGATAAAATTACTAACAAATTTGATGCTATTGACAATTGTAGGGTGCATTTTAACTAACACCGAGTCAATTATATTTTACTTGGTCGAAGCGATGCACTAATATAGTATTACAACATTTTTTTCCAATCAACTTTGCTTCGCCCCCCTATACTCAAATCCTGGATCCGCCCCTGTTTAGGTCCCCCCCGCTCGCGGGAGCGGGCAGGGCGTCTTTTTTCTGCGTCGGTGTGCAAGTGAAAACATGGTTGTATCGTTGCATCATTTACTGAAGTCTCGGAAGTATTTCGTCTCGTAGAAATTGATACCTTGAAAAGGCCGTTTCCAAAAAAGTCGTAGATATCGTAGTAATTCTTAGCCATAGAAGTTGTTATGTATTGTTTTTAGGTTAGATCCAAGGCAGTGTACATGTAAGAGTTATGAGCATAATCAAGTCACATGTGTTTATTTTGAAAAAGAAATAAATAAAGGTTCCCCTCTTGCTCTCTCTCCAGGATGCCAGTCCGGGGAGCCCAAGTGTCCCAAAACCCCCAGCTAGAGTGTGTCAACGTTACATCTTCTTCCTCGCTCTATGCTACCCCCCCTACGTTGCGTGTGCATTTCCCATTTCATTAGTACACCAAACAGTCCATATCTGGTACGTATTTCCCCTAGAACGTTCCTGATACGTTGCACGGACGAAAGAAGATTAGAAGAAGAAGCTGCGCGATGACAGATGATATGTGGTGACCACGCACATACGTAGGTACCAGTGGCCATGCCTGGCCACACACGCAACAGACTCCTCGCACGGAACAACATTTTATTAACATATATAAACGCCGGCTTAGCCCGGTCCATTTCCGTGAATGCCTACGGTATAAGCGAATACAAGTATACGCAGCCGGTGTCCTTCCTAAGAATCTTCAGCCGCACGCATCCGCAGCTACTGACCCCAACAGAAAAAAAGGGTTTGTCTAGGGCACGTCTAGACATGCTTTAATTAAAGCACATTTAAGTGTTTAATTATGCTAGAAAGAATTTTTAGTATAGGATTTAGATGTGCTCTATCTTAGAGCACATCTAGATGTACCCTAGCAAATCTGAAAAAGTATTTCTACCAAGAGTAAGAACATCAACCGGCCGGAACTGCTGCAGCGATGGAGAGGGAGAAGTGGTTTGGTTTCGTCAAAATCAAACCACTTCTCCTTCTCTCAATTTCCCAAGTCACCATCTGCCTTGGTGGAACCTCGTCGTTGTATGCTTCCAATCATCGTGTCTTCTGTTGCCGAATCAATCAGTTGCTTCCGCTGCGTTGGAGATCGATGATATTAGGGCACGGTGGCGCGGCCTCACCCACAGCGAGCGAGGGTAGCAGGTTTCATCTAGGACACTGATATCCAACGAACGTGTGGTGGAGAGGATGGCAATCCGAACGATTTTGATAGCAAATTTAGTTAGTGATAGATGGCAATTTTCAAGTGGTAGATGATAATTTTTGATAATACATGGCAATTTTTGGTTCAACATGGCAACTTTGCCTTTATAATTGCCATCTATGCCTAACTAAAATTGCCATCAAAATCGTTCGGAATTTCCACCCTCCCCACCAAACGTTCGGTGAGTATCATTACCGTTTATCTAAGGGGTTGTTTGGTTCTAAGTTTAGCCATGCCACATTTATTTGTCAAAGTTGCCTACGCCTAAAGGAATCCTACCACATTTTCTGTGTGATCCTAGTTTGCCAAAAAACATTTTACCTTAAATAGGGCTCGAACCAAACACTAATGTAACTTGCTTAACCTTGGGTGCGATAAACTTAGTCACAAATCAAACCACTCCTACGTGCTTAATCGAGTAAGTCAAAGATTTCGCTAAAAATTAAAAATATTAATGTGGCATCTTCGTGGAGGAGTTGTGCTGACTAAAGACAACCTGGCTCATCGAAATTGGCAAGGAATCAAGAAATATAACTTTTATAAGCATGTGAGACAAACAAACAACTCTTTGCCGATGCAAGTTTGCACATCCTATGTGGCCAGTCATCTAAATAGCGTCTAATTTGTATCCGTCCATTATAAATACTTTTGATCATTGGTTGGACGGTATTTCGAATAGGTACAAAACACTGTTAAGGCTGGGAGCATACGCTTTATTATGGCCGCTTTGGCTATGTAGAAATGATTTAGTTTTTAATGGCCAAAATTCATCCCCTTGCAAGTTACTTTCCGTTGTACGCTTTCGTATCAAATGTGGTCTACGTACACCGAACGGAGTTCCAACTATTATTCAAGGCGGTGTGTATGTGGTTGAAGCGAGTGCCAAAGAGGTTTTTACCCAACATGAATGGCAACATAATCTTCGGATTGGTCCACCATCTTCTTCGACATAGGTAGTGTCGGTCGTATATGACTCTAATGTTGTTAACATGTCTTTTCTATTTATCTTTTATCAGACGGTTGGTGTTTGGCTATGTGTATCTTGGTTATGCAGAGGCCTGGTGTCTCTCATTATGCTTTGTATCCGCTTGATGCTACATCACCTAGCCTAGGGCACGATTTTCACCTGGATCTTCTCAAAACCTCCATCTCGCATTGTGTGCACGGATCATTATCAGTCTCCACCGCCGTAGAGCGAGCAAGCCACTCCGGCAAGATCACATTTGACTGAAAGCGCGACCTCGCCCGCAGCCGGCCAGTCCACCTTAGCCCTCCACTCGCCCGGGTGCTCCGCGCCACCCTCTTGCGCGAGAAGGAGGGGGATCCTCCACCACCGATGTCAGCTGCCCCAGCTTAGATTGGCGGCTTCCTCCAATGACGGCGGTGGGGGAGTGGGCGAACATTGTTTTGATACAAACTTAAACATAGTTTCGATACTAGCATTCCAATACAAACTAATTCCAACACGAAGATACTACTACTCTAAAAGGGCAGCCAATCTCTCTGAACGTCTACACTAGACATATATACGTACATACAGCTGGTGCCCGTTGGTAAGAATATCTTTCAAAGTAGCTGTGCTAGAAGCAAAAAAACAGCTATCCTCAGCAAAAAAAGAAGAAGAAGAAGCAAAAACAGCTACCCTGAAGAGAATAAACAAGCCGTAGAGGAGGTGACGCCGGCCTCCGCATCCGCTGGCGAGAGCTGCACCAAAAGTACAAGGAAGGATCGGCAGGAGATGGATAAACAAGTCTAGCCGGACGGTTCTGGCGGTTAAGTAAGTACACCTGCCCATCCCCCCACCCGTCAAAATCAGAGTTCCCAATCACTCTCGTTCACGCCGCAGCCCAGCACACAACTCTTGTATATTTTGATGATCGGAGAAGAAGCACACAACTCTCTCCAACAGTACTAGTTTTATGCTTGCGGAGTTGGTTCTCGTCCACCTCTCTCTCCTCCGGTCGCCATCCCAGCCTCGTTGCCTCTCCGTGTCGTAGCACCCTTGCAGCAATCATCTCATCTTGTTGCCGGCCGAATATGCGCTTGCTGTGCCTATGCTGGAGATAGACAGATAAATAGATAGATACTCCTCCTAGTGGCGCGGCCCCACCCGCAGCAACCGAGGTTCTCTAAAAAAATTCAGGGTTTGTGTCTTGCTCAGAAAGATGAGATGGTGACAGATTTCTGAAGATGAAATAAAGGTCTCCCCGCCTATCCCCCATCCTGGTGGTGTGTTTAGCATCATCGGTGGGCGTGTGGAGGTGTCTCTTCGACAGATTTATCCTTGGTGGATTTGCTCGAAGCTCGTCATAGTTCGTCTGCGTTCGTGTGTCTTCAGGTTTGATCCTTCCGATCTACGCTACTCTTCAACGACGGCGGTTGTTGTTCTGGTGCGTTTGTCCTACGGGGCCTTAGCACGACGACTTCCCGACTGTCTACTACAACAAGTTTTGCCCAACTCCGGCGAGGGAGGGGCGATGACGGCGGCGCGCCTTCGGCTCGCTTCAGTGCTTGTAGTCGTCGCTAGGTGGTCTATGAGTCTAAATGTAATTTTTATTATTTTTAGTATTCATTGTACTTCCATGTTTGAAGATGAATAGATCAGAAGTTTTCTTCGCAAAAAAAAATTTAAGATACAACTACCACAATGCATTGTTTCTTAGATGTTTTATCTTATTTAATGATTTTAGTTACATGCATACATGCGATTGATCTAGCCATGCCTTTAGCATATGGCCACGTGCAAAGGTTGTCAGTACAATAGTGTCTAGTCAGCTGGCTATAAGGAATTAAATAATATATTTGTGCTTAGTTGGAGGAGAGAGAAGAGGAGAGAGAAGAGAAGCGGCCTACTAATTAGTAGCCAGCTGCAACACGTACTCCTAGACACTTTGTGAGATAGACATGTGGGTCATATATTGCTAAAGTAGTACTCCTTATAGCCTTTTTATTGTACTTGTTGACTATAATGTTAGCTATAAATGACATGGCATTTTTTTATAGCCAGCAGCTGGCTATACTATTAACCATGTTCTAACTAAGATACAACATCACTCTCTTTCTTCATTAAATACTATGCCACATAAGCAAAATGCATATGATTACGTGCTAAGATACAAGCATTGGGAGTGCCCTTAGAGCATGGTTAATAGTAGAGCCAAGTGCTGGCTATAAGCCATCTTATAGTCTATCTTATAGCCAACATGTACAATAATTGGTTGCAAAAATGTACTAATTTTATTACATATGACCCACATTTCACTCTCACAAACTGCCTAGGAGCACATGCTAAAGCTGGCTATTAGCTAAGAGCCCACTTACCTTCTCTCTCCTCTTCTCTCTCATCCACCTAAGCAAAAATATATTATTTTATCTCTTATAGCCTGCTGACTCATCCTTATTGTACTTGCTCTTAGTAGCCAGCTGCAGCACGTGCTTCTAGGCACTTTATGAGATAAACATATGGACCATGTATCAATAGAGTATAATATATATTTATAACTAACCATTGTACTAGTTGGCTATAAGGTTGACGATAGATGACATGACATCTTCTTATAGCCAACGGCCGGCTATACTATTAACCATGCTTCAAGAAGAAGAATGATTTGGTTGTTTGAGTGTTTGACCCGATAAAAGCAGAGAGGGAAACCAAGTCAGTCAAGTCATGGAACTCCCCGAGATAGACAGAGAGGGAACCTAATCCACTTGGATCACAGAGAAAGAGAGGGAGGGAGCGTGGAAGAATCTGTTGCTTTTGGCTGCGCATATGCGTGCGCCTTCCTTCCTTCCGGCTGACAAACCCAGCCAGCCACGGAGAGACATCGCCACACACGACAAATCTCTCTCTCCCCTCTGTCGTCGTCCTCCTCCTCGTCGGCGCCGCTTCCTCCACCCTCCCTCCACCGCCCCGCGGGGGGTTGAAGCGGTGGGTGGTTGGTCCGTCCGTCCGTCCGTGGAGGTTTTAGCGCACGAATCGGGGGAGTCCGTCCGTTGGATTCTTGCAACGGAAGGGGTTGTTCCTGCTGAGTGCTGAGGTAGGGGACTTTTGCTGGTGGTGGCGGTGGAGGGATGGGGAACCGGGTCGGGGGCCGGCGGCGGCGCGCGCCGGTGGACGAGCGCTACACGGCGCCGCAGGGGCTCTACCCGCACCCGGACATCGACCTCAAGAAGCTCCGCAGGCTCATCGTCGAGGCCAAGCTCGCGCCATGCCACCCCGGCTCCGACGACCACAGGCCCGACCTCGACGAGTGCCCAATCTGCTTCCTCGTCTGTCCTCCTCCCCCCTTCCCCTCACTTTCTTCTTCCTCCAGTGGATCCATCCATCCGTAGATAGATAGATAGATGCAGAATTCTGACCAGTGCTTCGGCCTTGCAGTTCTACCCCAGCCTCAACCGCTCAAAGTGCTGCGCCAAGGGGATTTGCACCGGTGAGTTACTTAGCTAGTTCCCTTCAGAATTTCGGAGGATGGATGTGTTCTTCTTCCTTACTTCGCATGGTGTTTGACTTGCTCTGCTTCGTGCGTGCGTGCCTGCAGAGTGCTTCCTCCAGATGAAGTCGCCCACCTCCTGCCGGCCCACACAGTATCCTACCTCACTTCCCATCAGGAGCCTCTTCCAATTCCTAACATAGCACTAGTAGTAGATATTACCGAGGGCTGTCTTTTGTTTGGGTGCCACAGTTCCGAGCACCACATCCTACGACCCATTCTTGTTTAGTTGCTGTTCCTTAACCTTTAAGGTGTCCATACTGCAAGATGCTGAATTACGCCGTCGAGTACCGCGGCGTCAAGACCAAGGAGGAGAAGGGCGTCGAGCAGATTGTGAGTGCCCGTCAAAACGTTTGTCCAACACTGCCTGCTTTCATTAGTTTTACCAACAATTGAATGGAGTTGGGGATCACCATGTGCAGGAGGAGCAGAGGGTGATCGAGGCGCAGATCAGGATGCGGCATCAGGAGCTCCAGGACGACGCCGAGCGGCTCAAGAATAAGCAGGTTGCTGCTTCGACGGATGAAGTAACGACCACACAGGTTGAACCTTGCGATACTGGTGGCACGTCCACCCCAGGTGTGTAGGTTGCCAGAGGATACCCGTCTCTGTACCTGTCTTTTGTTTGTTTGTTGCGCAATTGCTGACTGGCAATGTCCATATTGTTGATAGCTGCAAGCGGTGCCCAAGGCAATGGCGCGCTCTCATCTCAAGTGCAGCATTCAGAGCTGCTATTGAAGAATGCTGAACGCTTAAGGCAGATGCGGTATGTATTGGTTTGCCGCTCTGTGCCTCCTGTCTATCATGTAGTCGTGTGACTATGGTTGCATCAATCAGCTGTGAATTGTTTGTGCTTTCTACATAAACTTGTTTGACGTACTGTGATTATTGCTGCTTCTGTTGTTTTGACACTCACTGAAAGTTTTGTGCATAAAGTAATTAATCATCAGGTGCACCTGATTGGGAATTTGAAACCTTACTACTTGTATGTATCAGAGTCAAAATAAATATCGTGCTTATTCCCCATTAGAAAATGAGACAACTTACTATATGCAATTTTTGATAGATCTTTGTGCATTCTCTCCAGCTGCTACAATAGTAATGGTTTAGCAATTAATAAGTAACAGGACGTATCAGCTAGATACTTATGTGCTGTCATGTTTGTTGTCAAGTAAGGGTCCTGGCAGTACCATGGAGACAATATTGCAACCATTGTAAGGTTTATGTCTGCTCTTTTCTGCATCAGTTAGTTGAACATGTTGGAGATGTCTTGACATCTTGATCATGCTGCTCTTTACTTGAAGCTAAATGGTTGTTGCGTGATCAATTAATGCACCCAACTCTAGTTGGACCTTACCTAAGCACTACATATATATGTATTGTTGTCTTTGACTTTCCTAGAAGATCTTCAGTTTAATAGGATTAAAACAGTATGAGAATCTCTACCTACATATATTATGTTCAGTGGATTGCATTACTAGGCAATATATTGATATGACATCCATCTTGAACTGAAAAAAAAATGTTTGACTATGGGAATATCGTGGAAGCATCAATTGCTTGCTTGGTAGTTTTTTCCAGGAAGGTCTGTTGAGTTTGAAATGCACCTGCTTTAAGGATCAATACACACGGCTTGAAAACAGAATGTGTCCTGTTTTCACCCGTTCCTTAGGCCCTATTAAGCAATGCTGTTTATCCCTTATTGGAGCATTTTATATTTAAAATAGTTTTCATTAGTTTTTTGGCATTTCGAGGAGTTATAATCTAAGCCATCTAAGCAGTGTTCGCGTCTTAAACCATAAGAAAAGCTATGCTAGTGAAAACACACTTGCTGTCATCCCATTTCCTTGTACTAACTATATTCATATATATCACAGTTATTGGCAATTTCGTATTAATACTGATGAATTCCTTAAATGCAGGGAAAATAATTTTGACATGGATCTTGAAGAAGTTATGCTTATGGAAGCGATTTGGCTATCTGTACAAGTATGTTAAGATATTGCTGAATGAGACCTCTTGCTGAACTTATTTTCCAAAACAGTTTATCTAGTATATAACTTGTTTCTTTTCCTTTCTTTTCTTAAATAGTTCAAAAAGTTAATACAGGGACAGTGCACTTTGTTGCCATAGCACATAAAATGATTCTTTTAGCGTAGTTTGTAAGCATGATGATCGTCTGAATTCTTAATAATACGGCTTACCCATACCAGGTACACGTTTTGCCTTTTACCATCTTCACTCACATAATAGCTGTTTTTCATTAATCATCATATGTCCTATCATTGGTCATCAGTCGGTTCAATATCCTTTTGAATTACATGCAAAATAATTTTGAACTTGCTTATTCACATAAATCTGAACTTGTTGCTCCTCACTTGATATGTGAAGCTACTTTAAAAGTTATGTACATGCCGATCATTGTCCTGTCTGTGGGTAGCCAGTTTAGGTGGTTTCCATCACTAGAATTGTATAGACTATAGAGTTCTCAAGGAATAAAACACCATTAGAGTGCTTCATAGACACTGCTTGTTTTAATTGGGATATGGACAGTACTAATCATCTTACTAAAATTTCCTTGAACAGGATCAGGAAGCCTTAGGAAATCCAGGAAGCATAGGTGCGGTACCACCAACACTTCCTCTAAGACGTTACGATGCATCCGCAGCTGCTTCAGCAGAAGCAGCTCCTCCCGGTGGATTCGCCTGTGCAGTTGCAGCTCTAGCCGAGCAGCAACACATGCTCGGAGACGCATCCAGCACATCCACCTGCCAAACATCAAGACACGACGTTCTCAGCAGGTCACAAAGGTCTTTCACCGAGGATCTAAGCATAGCGGGGAGTAGTTCCTCGGCCACCAGGGTCGAAGAACCATCATCGAACAGCAGAACACCGCGAACAAGAGACGGCGTGGAGTACTCCAACAACGACGGGTGGTCAGAGGTGGCCGAGGCCAGCACCAGCTGCGCCGGCTCTGATGTCACGGTGGATGCCGGGGCCGCCAGTTTGGCGGCGGCTGCTTCGGACGCGTCTAGTAGCATCGGTTCGGGCAACGTCCCCGACAGCTTTGAAGAGCAGATGATGCTCGCCATGGCCCTTTCGCTGGTCGATGCTCGGGGGGTCGGAGGCCCTCCTCCAGGGTTGGCTTGGCGGTAGTCGCTTTGCCCCGTCATATATTTATTCGGTCTCGGCCTCGGCTGGCTGGTGTTGTTCCTGGATTTCCCTCGTCACATAAAAAAGCATAGGAGTTAGATGGGGGCGGCGGATAAAACCGAAGATTGGCCATTGGAAGGTGTGAATAGTGTGTGTGGCTGGTGGGGGGTAAATCTGCATATTTGTAGTATGTTTTTCTCTTTCTCTCTGTCATTTTCCCGTTTTTGTTTACTTGCTGAATATAGAAACTAGGTTGTTTCAGGCTGTCAGGCAGACCTTTGTGTAGATTGTGACTTCGACGGTGCAGAAATTGTGTAAATGGAGAAAGTGGCTCTGTGTGGGTGAATTTGTTTTTTCTGGATGCTGTGTAGAGGGAGCTAAATTACTGCTTGGATGAAGTTCAAATTACTCATGCGAGCAGGACGCTCACATGCTGCCTCAATTGGAGGTGCCATTACTGTGCCATTGCTTCAATATGCTCAGTTGAAACTGGAGGCGCGTCATCACCAAGGCTCCGTGCCACGGCCGAAACCTTATGGCTGCCGTCAGATCCCCTGGAAATTCAACGTGCCCGGGGCGGTACCATGGACGCCCGGGACAGGCAGCTAGTTCAGAGCCTCCCTCACCTCTGCAAGGCTGCAACTCAAAATGCTCAAAATCACTGGTATTTGGGCTCTGGCCGGGCTTGGCAATATGGAGGAAAGGTCCTCTGCATCCCAGAGATTTCTCTTCTCAGCCCAACCTGCTAAACTAGACCCCTAAAAAAAACCTCCTAAACTAGAATGAAAATCAATGCGTTTAGAGAACTAAAGTTAACCGCCGATTTGGGAGCGGTTTACGTCGAGTCGTGCAGGTTTGATCTTCTTCTGTTTCTTTACCAGAATCATGGTGAAATGTTGGATACAAAATGCGATGCCAGAGATGATGGTTTCGTAGGAGGAACTTCACATAACTTTCTGTTTTCATTATGGGTCTTTGTCATCAGTGGCGGTTAAGTTTTTCTTTTTCTTATGGCACATTTTGTTCCATTGATCAATAAACACAGGCCTTTTCCTACAAAACAGTCAAGATTACAAAAAACGAAAAGTCGGTAGGGCAGGTGTTTATTTTCGGTCATTGAATAAAAAGTTCTTACCAAGATGATATAATGGTAAAGACTTCATATCCAACTTCTGCATGCCATAAAAATAATATTTATTTTTATCTTTATCTTTACCTAATAATAAAGGGATGGCTTTCTTAGTCCGTCATGACAATTTGCAAAAAAAAACCTCGCTTTTATGCTAAGCAACCCGCAGTCCATTGGTTTTCAGAAGAAGAAAAAAACGGTTCGCAGCTTTCAATCTAGCCCGGGCCTCATGTTTTCTAGCTGGCTTTTAATGCCTCTCGGCTCATTAATGGCGTTTCAACGCCCAGATCCTCTCGTCACGTCATTCTCAATATTGGCTAAAAATACATGATAAAATTCCAACGTTGGCTAAAAATGAATGCACGCGTATATGTAACCTGATAACTTTTAGTTTTTTATGTACCTTCCGAAAAATCTAATTTTAAAAATTATTCATCCATTCTAAAATATTTGGCGTAGTTTTAAGAAAAGTGTTCACGTATTAAATTAATGTCCATCTAATTAAAAAAATGTTCACCCTCTCAAAACAAATTTCATATCATTCAAAAAAAATGTTCACGTGCTTCAAAATATTAATGCTCTTTTAAAAAAGTCCTAAAATTTAAAATGTATTTATGTTTTTAAGAAAAATGTTGATGCATTTATAATAAAAATATGTCTACTACTTAAAAAGAATGCAATGTTCCTTCGTTTATTATCTGTTTCGTTCATCTACCTTAATTGTCACCGAAATCACCGAATCCCCTCCCTAAAATCTCTGACGAAATCCCTTAGTGTGTGAAGGTAAATCACGGGTCAACATAAATCATGAGCATGACTTTATAAAAATATATTAGACAATCACATTAATGTGGAAAGGTAAATCACATGTAAACGTAAGAATACATTTCTCGTTGCAATGCATGTGCATTGGTAAATTTAATTAAAAATAAAGGGAATATACCTAAAAAAGGGATATATTGTGGTCCTACATATAGGACATGCACTTTTCTTAGTAAGGAAAAAAATAAAAGGAATAAACTCCATCCTTCCTCTTAGGAATAAAATAAATTAAAAAAGGAATTAAACTTCAATGTGTCAGAAAGGAGAAAAAAAATACTAATTATCAAGAAAAGAACTGGATGTGCGGCCGTACATGTAACCTGATCACTTTTAGTTTTTTTGTGCCTTATGGAAGATCTAGTTTTAAAAATTATTCATCCACTTTAAATTTTTTGCGTAGTTTTAAAAAAGGTGTTCGTATTAATCTAATGTTCATCTAATTTTAAAAATGCTCACCCTCTCAAAATAAATTTCATGTCATTCAAAAAAGTGTTCACATGTTTAAAATATTCATGCTCATTAAGAAAGTTCATATAATTTAAAATGCATTTATGTATTTTAGGAAAATTTCAACGTTGGCTAAAAATGGATGCGTGTAACCTGATCACTTTTAGATGCATTTACAAGAAAAATATACAACTTAAAAATTAGTGGGCGTAGGGGGATGATTTAGGTCGTAGCTCGCGAAGCGCAGACGTCACGTCCAACTCGACGAGATTAACAAATAAACACTCAATTGCAATGACATGATTTAATGATAGGTGTGTGTGCGCGATGATCCACACTATCACATTGGACGCATTTTTATCAGGTGCACACTGCAATCATGGTCGATGAAAGTGGGAAGAAAAATAAGCAACAACAGCGTTTAGGCACTATGTTCAAATATATAATGTGGGGATGTAAAAGAATCTTGAATCGAGCTCATTGTGTTGGAAGAATGCGATTTTTTTTTCTCCCGTTACAACGCACGGGCATGTTTGCTAGTAAAAAACAATGACAAAACAATCAAAGGCGATGAAGGACTTATCTGAATAACTAAGCTAACTCATCTAAACATCCTTCGCCACATCGCTCCACCTGCGCACATATCACCTAAATCATCTTCGGATTCCGGTAAAACCACAATGGAATCCCGATCTGGAGCTGGAATGCTGGATGGAGGAAAATGTCTATTTTCTCCATATATGACCATAAGACCGGGTTCCATTATCTGGCGATAAAGAACAATATCAATAGAGCTGTTCAAAAACCCAAAAATTAATCAAGACTGTCCAGGAGCAACGCGCTTTATGCCGTTATATTATGCGGCCGACAAATCATCTGTATCCAACCCTGCCATCTCAGGTACTATATAATTTCATATTCAAAAAAGAAGTACTGTACCACCATATCATTTGAATTTCGTATTCTATATTGCCACTAACGCCCACATGATTCGCAATCGCAACGGAGGTACAGCAGTGCTGATTAATCAAACCATACAAACTACTTATTTCATAAATAAATCCCAAACTGCTCATCATGCTGGCCTGTCACACTCGCACCGTTTTCATATGAATATTCTGTAGCAAGTAGCCAGTATCTTCGTATCTTTCCAGTTCATGTATGTAACGGTCGTCTTGTCGCCATGATTTGAGGTAGCAACAGCTAGCTAAATCCGAATTAATATCCGGTGCATCCGTTGGTCCGTAGCATCTTATAAGAATATTAGAATACACATTGCTTGTCAAATCGTCGTTTATTAAGACGAGCGGCAATCGGTTATACCAATCAAATTATTGTGTGAGGATACTGATTAGTATCATAGTTAGAGGCTAATTGAGCAATATGTTTGCTCGTGCAATTATCAATTAGTTCCAAGCTCTTCAACCGACGGCTCACACTGACGTGCATCCACGTAGTATACAAAGTTATAAACCAGGAGCAGGTCCGGCCGGCGGCAAAGATCTAGACGGTGATTAGGATTAGCTAGCCGTCGATCATATCATCCAGGTCACATCGAATAATTTTATTTACAATATGACCTGCGGTCTCGATATATATAGGAGAGGGTGAACGGTACCTATTATCCACCTCACAGCGTGGGTTATTCAAAGATACCGGCGCAAAAGTGCGATGCATAGTCGAATTAGCGGGTCGAGATCCTCTGCGGTACTGTACGGTAAATCGTAATGTGGCGCAAATGAAATGTAGGGTTAGAACCACATGATAGTGATTGTACAGCGTGATGATCCTAACCCTGAATTAACTAGCACAAACTTGTGTTAAGTATCTTGTTACACACAACTCATCAGGATCAACTGACAATCTTGAGACTTTACGGCTCCTCATTGCCTAAGTTTATATTGTACTTTTTTCATTTTAAAATAAGTGTTTCAACTTTATACTAGATTATAAAGTTGTATTAAAGTTAATATATTTATTTCAGAACGGAGGGAGTACTTTACCATAGCGTGTGTTTATATTACACTTGCCGCTTCTGAAAAACCGAATCCAATTAATAAATAGACTGTGAGTAATGTTGCTTCACTCTCAACATCTTCTTGATTAGACCCATCAGTCTCCCAACTGATGTGATAATCCTTTGATCGCCGATAGGTTGCATTCGGGTGAGTACGCGCACATCCATCAGACAATCTCACATTACCTTACCTTGGATTGCACTACACACATGGTAGTACAGTATGACACATGAATTGAAACGTAGCAATCATCACCCATAACAATCATTGTACACGCGGCGATCTCGACGGCCTGTCTCCACGATAGAAGGCAGCCACCAGCAGCAAATCATGCAGCCAGATTAGCTAGCCGCATCATGCATGCCGCAATTTGTCTTGGATATACATTTCGTTAGTTAGCTGTGACTTGGGTCGCGTGGGTTTAATTTAAGTATTCAACAGAACATACACTGCATCATAGAGTTGTTGTTGTACTTTTGCAGGAGCAGAGTTGCAAATTTCGTGTGTGGATAAAACAGAGTTGTTAGTTAGTTGGCACTTAAAAACTAGGCTGTAGCCTAGTGGCAAGGGTCACGGTGGTGCATCCTTGCGACCAGAGTTCGAGTCACGTCGGAAACGAATTTCTGGTGCCTTACCAGGGTGGGTTTCTTCTCTCTATAAGAATAGGCAGAGCTCCTGCCACTTTTCACTTAAGTGAAAAGGTTCTCTTTTAGTTAGTTGGCACTTCTTTGGTTTCTTGAGCGAAATACTTTTGAGTCGGTTTCACGTCCCTTTTGAAAATGTTTATACCATTTAAAATTTGTTACACATTTTATCATTTATGGTGACTTTTTCTTTTACTATGAACACTTATTGCCCTGCTGGCGACGCGAAGCTCCCACGAGGTACAATAGACATGATTCTTTTGCACCAGGGCAGTAGCCTCCGGCAAAAAGACCAAGTTGGGCTCCCATGACGTACAACACCGAGAAACTCATCACGCCGAGGCAGGGGCCCTGGTCCAAAAGGCTCGTGCCGAGATTGTAACGAGCTTCCATTGTGTTCGACTACGACATCCCCTTCTCACTAGGCATCGACCCTGGGCAGAAGGATAGTGGTGCAAGGCACTCGGTCGACACTAATTGGACTTCTCAGGTTGATGTAGTGGCAGCGGTGACGACCCTACGCAAGGCAGTTTTGGCGCCTCTGAATCTGCCACGCCCAGGTCCTACACCAGCACCCTTATGGCATGAAGCCCTTAAGTTCTTAACAACCAGGGCCGAGGGGCGATGCACGCCCCCGCCATGATCCCCATACAAGTGACCCGGATGCCCACGAACAACGCACTAGTCGGGAAGGCGTTCGAGTAGAAAAATCTGGAGCTTTCCTCCCTTAACCAGAGAGAAAGTATTCTTTACTGGCTTCTGAACATTTATCTTCTCTTTAACTCCATAAAAGTTACCCTCAAAATCTGGTGACTTGGAATCAACATAAACATATCCCCCAGCTTCCCAGCTAAGGGCTTCAACTAAAGGAAAATATCCATCCGAGAAATCATGAATCTACGCCCATATCTCCAGATTATCAAGAACAACTGATGATGGTTTTGTAAATCCATCATATGGCACCAAGAGCACTGCGTTTTCTCTGAAGTTCCACGTGCCTTCTTCCATGACCCTCTCCCAATCATCAAGGCATGAGAATTGCATGGTGTAAAGATTATCGTTCATGGATATCATATTGACCTTTTGAGCCAGATCCAAGCAGTTTTCATGTTTTTGCAGAACCAGAAGTGACTATAGGGTTTATCCATGTGAACCCTAGCTATAGCCATCCATTAGGTTGTCTCCTCCAAGAGAGGTTCTTCCACTTCAACTATCACATCATCAAGGTCTTCCTCGTTCAAGGTCAGATCTTTCATCATCGCAACCAGATCACTCGAGTTGACACCCGAGACCAAAGTTTCACCCCCCCTACACACAGAGAGAGAGATGGCAATGTGAATAGTAACTAAGGCCAATTGGGCCTTCAATTTGGACAATTTTCTTTATCATCAATGAATTTATTATTTTTGCTTCTCGTACTATGCTTCAAATTTGCATATGAAAATTTGTTTATCATATATTTGTCCTGCTACTATAACATAGTTTGTTTTCAGAAATTTAATAAGTTCACAAATAAGTTTCTTTAAAGCGGGTGCATCGATAGCACCAAATGATTGGGTGCACTCGATAGTTTCCCACCCCACCAAGGCCTCGGAGATGTAGCCATTGTCATTGAATCCTTGAATTCCGAAGAACCTAACATCAAATCTCACCGCCACATACGAATGAGGAAAACCCTAACCAAATCTAACACCAAGTCGTGCTTCCAAATTTCTAAGTGGTTGTTTGTGAACTGAGAATTAAATGCAGGATTTTTTGTATACGGAATTCTAGATTTTTTTATGGAAACCATTTTTGGTTACTTCTTGTGTTAAGTATATGCAATTTCTTGTAGGGATATGTTGCGGGTGCTTGCAAACTACTCTTTGTTTTTACGAGAACGTCTATTAGTATTTTATTCTTTCTATAAACTGGTTTTTAGATTTGTTTATCAAACACAGTTGTACATATCTAAAGGTTAATTAGATAATCCAAACAATTGATCTTGTTAAACTAGAATCCGTGCTTAAGGAGAATTGGCTCTCTATAATCTAGATACCCAAACAACCTGTAGTCAATCTACTTACCATTTTAAGGAAAATGACAAAATGTGTTAAAATCTATAACAACTCACAACTAAGGGGTAAAATAGGCAAATATTTTGAAAAAGTGGCTCGCCAGGAGATAGACATGCAATGAAACGGAGCACGACAGATATTTGTTGATTTTTGTAGTAGTTGATATATTTATTGATTATTATTACTTGTTCAAATTGTGCAGTACTACAAAGGCTGAAAAATAATAATCCTGCAGTACAATATGAAGCAATCAATGACTAGAAATAATTCGACCCCCTTCTCACTAGCTTTAAGTAACAAATAATCAGTACACATAACTGGGCAGAAAAGCGTCAAACCTGTACACAGACCGATGTCCTGTCACCCTATGCTACAGTACCATTTTCTCCCACTTTGCTGTCTCAAACTTTATCCCCAGCATTTCGACACCAAAATTCACGAAGGGACAATCGATCGTGTCTAGCATATGCATAACAACGTGTACAACCCGACAAGTCTACTGGCATTGCTTGCATGGATTAATCTAGTCATCTTAACCTACAAAGGAGACCTGTCTTATGTGTCTATATATACTAATATGAACAACATGAGTTGGGTAGGATATTTTGGATCTTTGTCATCTCAAATCATTGATCAGTGAATTTTTGTTCAACGATTGTGAACAATTGTCACCCCTCCCTCAAGCACTCTTTAATGGAACTTATTTTCTCCGTGCAAATTACGCTCTAATTTTATTTTGTATACCTAAAATGTTTTTTCCATGCTATTTTTTGACATTATTATATTATTTAACATAGAATCATGTCACATTTTTTTTCTATTCTTATATCAGTAATATTAAAGGCAAGAAAACAAGTGAAGAGAATTATTTATTTAGATGTTTCGATCATATTTGTTGAATGTGTTTTATTTTCCTTGTCATTAATTTTTTACCAATTTACCAATTTGTTGAATGTGTTTTATTTTCCTTGTCATATCAAACAAAATGAAAAAAAAATCAAATTTACCAATTTTTGTTATATTCATGAAAGTTTTTAGAATTTGTGAACGTTAAATAAAAAATAAATCCGTGTATTTTTTTATTTTTTAAGAAATATATATCTCTTATAAAGCAAAAGCCCATTTAGGGCCATTTAAGTTGTCTATCTCAACATGCAAGTTATCCACATCATCCATTCTCTTAGCCAATCAATTGTTCACGTCATCTCCAGTATACATAAGGCCATTTAAATTATCTATCTCCACATGCAAGCTAGCCACACTATTGATTCTTTTAGTCAATCAAATATCCATGTCATCTCTAATTATTAATATTTTTATGCAAAATCCGTATCAACCATATTTTTATTATTGTATTGTTCACGGTAACAATTTTTAATGCAAACATGTTTCGTGTCAAATAAATTTAGTATCTCGACTATGACAAATTAAATTTTGCAGGTTCACTTAGATAAAAAAAATTTGAACGTCACTTAGATAACTTAATATATCATACTACTTTTTACACTTTTTTATTTATGTAAGATAGTATTTAAAGAAATTTCCGCTGCGACACCCGGGGTATATTTCTAGTATTTTAAGATGATGTAGGTCTCGGGATCCTGACAGGTCCTTACAGGTGTGTTTTGGTGACACGGATCCAAAAAAGCAAGTCACATTCTCATGAGAAATCAGAATATATTTTTACACTTTCAAAAGGAGTGGAGTAAAATATGTATACCGGAGACGGAGGAAGGGAGGGTGGGAGTGGAGTAAAATAGCATGGCAAACGTGCGACCAACCACGCGCAACGCATCCCATCCGGCTCGGCTGCGACTGCGAGCGTCCCTTCCGGATCGGCTCCCCGGTCGCTTTTGGCGCCAGCCACCACGCAAGCGCACGGTACGCCAACGTAAACGTACCAACCGTGTTTTTTTTTTTTGGGAGGATCCAACGTGCTCAGCTCAATCGTCCTCCTCATCCTCATCTTATCCACCATCCTACTTCTTCTTCCTGCCAAACATTAGCATAGGATTCTTCTAATGAGAAAACGTAATCATGAGGATGGCATAGGCATGCACCTATGATGGTCTTGTTGTGTGTCTATGGGGAGATACTTCCAAACAACAAGTTTGGATTATCCACCTTAGCTTGGATCCATCAATTCCCCCCCTCACTTTGACCACTACTACATACTCTTTACACGTTGCATGTTAAGGACTCTCCCTCCCTTCTGGTTTAAATCATCCACCTTCAAATTCTCACATGAACTCCACAGGCTCAAAACCATCCAATTATCCTGCCCGTTTTCCTCCAAACTTTTTTTTGTAAAGTGAAACACACCCCCATCCGACGACTTCCGAGCAAACAACAGTGAAGCAAAACGGATGTATGTATAGAAGAAATCTAAGAAAGGTAATTTGAGACGAACGGAGCGCCATTTTCCATGATCTTCGCAATTTCATGTATTAAAAATCCATTTTTTACAAAAAAACGAAAGGTGAAATGTTGTTCTTCGCCGTCCGGTATGTACATGCTCGTTTCACTTATTTATTTTGAGTGGTACTCATTTCACTTTTAACCTACTACTCCCACTATACTTATTACTCCTAGTTAGTACACGCGCTGCACTGCGCCGGACAACAAATGTGTACTAGGTGCAGAAGATCCACAGCTTCCTTCCACCGGTGAATCGGATCTCGAACGAGCCTTCAAAGTCAGAGCGAAAGTTACCCCCTGTCCCCCATTAAACACGGCAGCAAGATCAGGACAAACTGTATTTAACTACTAGTGTGATAAACTCCACCACAATAAAGGCATTTCACTTCACACCGCGATAAAATAAAATAGTCCCCTAAAAGGAGCGGCAGCAAGTCAGCAGCGCCATCAAAGGCAGAGGGGGCGTGGCGACGACGGTGAAGGAGGTGGAGCACACTGGCAGCCAGAGCCAGAGCCATCCAAGAAGCCTCCTTCCTTGATCTGAACCTACACCCAAGACCCAACGCCAACGGCAACTCCAAGGGAAGAGAACCCTGCACCTTTCCACCTTCCCTCTACCTTCCCTCTCCCCCTCCCCCTCCACCACCGGCTGCGCGTGGTGCAGGAGGAGGAGATCCGTTGCTTCCGGCGGGTGCCTCCGTAGTCCGTTCCTTCTTCCGTGGACTCCCGCCTGCTACTCCGTCCGCCCGCCCACCTGAAAGCAACTTCTGATCGGATTCAGGACTCGACCGCCGCTGCTCCGCCACGGACGGTCATCACCACCTGCAGCAGGTACCACAACCACTACTTAGCTCCTGCTCTGCTCCGCTCCTCGCCCCTCTGTTCTTTCCCCTGCTCCGCGCCTCTGCTTCTCAGGCGCTCCTCCGTCTGTGCACGCCCTGTGAATGGGGGCAGCGGTGGGCCGGGCGAGCCATGTCTCCGATTTGATGTGATTTGATTCGTGGGGAGTTCGTCGTTCCGGAGAGAACTCCGTCAGGTTAGCAGAGGAACAAATCCTCAATCTTTCTTTGCAGGGCCCCCCGTGGGTTCTTCTCGGGTTCGGTTCTGTTCTGTTTGGTTCCTCCTATTTACCTTGAGTTGACCCGCCATTCTCGTTCGATTTCTGAACACCACTCAAGTTTTTTTTCTTCAGATTTCATTTCACACAACAAAAGGCGCACTTTCTTTCTCATGCTCGCTGTTTCAGTTGCATGTTTCTAGTACTCCCTCCGATCCATATTAATGTACTTAAGTTTGTCTAGATATACATGCATCTAGTCTAAATACTTAACTAGAACATCGAATCTAGACAAAGTTGAATACATTAATATGGGTCGGAGGTAATAGGTAATAGCTATTTCCGTTCAGAAACACCCTGATTTGGCTTTTACTCAACATACAAACATACAGTACCAGAGAGATTCAGAACAGGACACCAACCAAACTTATTCATCAGCTGTAGCAATTTCCATTCCATTCATGAATTTTCCTTCTGCTTCTTACTTTCTTAGAATAGCCGTTCAAGCCATGTTGCACCATCTTGCGCCGTGGATTCTTTCTTTCTTTGTCTTACCTGAGAAACAATCCTGGATATTTTACTCTCCTTTCCTTTTCATGTGATCTAGGCAAGGGATTCTTTTATTGAAGAAGAAGAATTAGCCATGGGGTCCGGGGACTGGTTCAAGACCATCATCAGCAAGAAGAAGTCTAAACGGGGCAAGTCAAAGCACGCAAAGGTACCCCCCTCCACCTCCACGCACATGAACATGCCTTTTTCTTTACCACTCTCTAGAATCAAGGAAATATATTACCACCATCAATCTTTAAACCTTCCTTTACCCCAAACTCCCAAGCCCTGCACACCGCACCCTGACTCACCCCCTTGCATGCCTTCTAAGCAACCTGAGATGAAAAAGAAAAAAAGGATGCAATCCATTTCATTCCCATCATATTCCATCATTATTCATTTAGCGAGGGCCAGGACAGACAAACTGCACCGCTGCGACTTGGTGACTTGTCGCTGTGGTCATCAATAATGGAGGAAAGTAAGTAAGTTGGCCGGAGGGGAAAGAAAGCCTCGGTTTGTTGTTTGCCGATGGCGAGCAATAATGGGAAAAAGGTGGCATCGATGCTGACTTGCAGAACAGTTTGTCTGACGAGTTGGGTGCTGGCTTGGATTTTGGGATAGGAACCCTGCTTGCCTGCGTGCGTGTCCTGGGGTTTTGGTGAGCTACCGCTATCCCATCTGATGACCCTGCTCGCTGGCTTCAGTAGGATATCATCTGGGATCGTCAGCATGGGCGTTGGATGCTATGCTGAACATCGAAATATTGCTCTTTGGTAGCTGAGTTCTGTCACCTATATGTTGATCTTTTGTGTGATATGGTTGGGGAAAAATGAAGAAAAAAAACTAAGACCATTGTTTGCTATGCAATCAACAACATTTTCTGTCAGATTAGGTTAATGATTTCAGGGGCTTGTGTTCTTTCCCCTGTTGTCATGGTAATGTACAAATCTCTCATTTGGACAGACTCATTGGACTGGTCTCTGAAAGTAACTTGACTGCTGAAATGGGTCCAGGAAAGAAGACCTGACTGTTGAATTTGTCCTTTATAACTTTTTTTTTCTGCCACGTCGATTTCGCCGACTGGTGTAATATCTCTTGACTCATTCCTTGTGGTACAAAATAGGTGGTGGTCTAAACTAGAATAAACTCTGGTACAAAATCGACGTACGAGTAAACGCTATTACATTCCATTTGGGTCAACATTGACAATGAAACTTTTCTTGTTGTTTCCTCTTGCCATATGTGGTACAGTCCTATTACTGGTTTTCAACTGGACATCTGAACATCCTTGGATGAGTTTAAGTCAGTCAATAATATTCACAAACACATTAAATTTTGGTCATCCTCACATGCTTCCATTTACACAGAAGATTGCTGCTCAGCGCAACGGGGCCAACCTGCCGCAGCAAAAGTCCAGCACCGCTCCTTCTTCCAGCAGCGACCCTGAAGACAATGCGGCACTGGAAGACTGGGCGGCTACCCGGATTCAGAACGCGTATCGGCGCCACAGGGTAACATCGATAATTTACAGAAAAAAGTTCATTCTGACAGTTTAATTGGGTGAAATAGCTAACGGATTGTGTTTACTGAACTATCATCGCTTGAATGCAGGCAAGGAGGACGCTCCGTTGTCTCAGGGGAGTTAAAAGGCTGCGCATTGTTGGCCAGAGCAATCCGGTTACCAAGCAGACTAGTGCCACATTGAGCTACATACAGTCCTGGAACAAGTTGCAGGCTGAGCTCAGAAACCGGCGTGCTTTCATGGTCACCGAAGGGCGCAACAGGAAGAAGAAGCAAGAGAATCAGGTCAAACTTGACGCCAAACTCCAGAATTTGCAGGTAACTTCATCGGCATGTTTTCTTCCTTGCGCTTACTTTGTTTTGTCATCAGAATGTAACTCATCCTCACTTTACTAGAGACAATAATAAGAGTTTTCACTGACATTTCATTTTGCTCTTGTTCAAAAAGGAAAACATTTCATTTTGCTTCATCCGCATGTTTTTATCAGGTTGAGTGGAATGGAGGCTCGAACACCATGGATGAAATACTTGCCAGGATACATCTAAGGGAAGAAGCAGCAGTAAAGCGTGAGCGAGCCATGGCATATGCGTTTAACCATCAGGTTCATACAAGCTACTGACTTAGATTCAGTACTCATGATTAACCGTTCCACAGAGCATTGTATAAACCATATATTCTGCCTTTTTTTTTATAGTGGAGAGCAAAGTCTGCCACAAGCCAAGGAAACTTCAACTACGGAGTCGGGAATGGTGGCTGGGGCTGGAGCTGGATGGACCGCTGGATCGCTGCGCGGCCATGGGAGCCCCGATCTATGGTCACCCCTGAAAACCCAAAGAAGGGACAATCAAAGAAAGACAACATCAGCACAAACCAATCGGCTCTAAAGCTGCAAGGCGCAATCAGTCTAAGCAACAACACCAGTGACCGGAAAGTACCCAAGAAAAAATCATCCCCATCTCCTGATAAGAAGAAACCCATAGCGAAAACAGAGCAGAAACCGGTAGCGAAAACAGAGCAGAAACCAAAGGTGTCGGGGCCTCCCAAGGCGAAGCCGAAGGACATGAAAAGGAACCAGGAGAAGCTGCAACAACCCACGGTTCCTGCGATCACCGCCTGAATCCCCGCCGCAAAGCAGTTACCGGTCATTGTATGATACATCCTGTGAAGTTGTCTTTTGTTTTACACTCTTATGTGGTTTGTCTCTTACATTACATTGCTGTTTTACTGGAACAAGAAGTGACCAATGTAGAATGTATTTGGTTTGGGCGATTGCGCACATAATCTAATGAGAGTGGTTTTTGGTTAGGACTAGGATCTCTACTGTCCATTGTGTTTGGGGTGTGTAATATGGTGTCCTCGTCTGTCTGCTGGACTATAATGGTTCTGTTGGAACAAAAAAATTCAAGTTCCATCTCTGTTCATAACAAAATTTTAACTTTTCGGTTTGGAAGTGTGTAACATACTGTACTGTATTATTGTAGGGTGACCATATATCAGACAAAGACTGAAGGAGCAAGTGAAATGCCCGGCTATATGATTTTACTGATAAACCTTTGCCAAGCAACAAAACTCTTTAAATCCAGTGCATAAAGAAACAGGAGACGTACACATGAGTTGCTATACTTACATTCTCATAATAATCTGATTGTATGTACCACATCTCTGCCAAGCAATTGCCAGTAGTCTCTCTTCTTTCTTGAGCGTGCGGGTGATACTCCGACCCTGGGGAAGAACCACCGCGCAGCTTTGTACTTTCCCGGCGAACCGCCGACGGGGCGTTGAAACAGCACCTTGTGCTCCTCCATGGAATACACGCCCCAGGTGCTGTGGCTTTCAGAATATTCACCGAGCTCGCTCACAAAGCAGATGCAGTTTGCCCTGCACCCGGGCGTCTCCGAGGCACGCACGGCGAACGACGATTGCTGGCTCACGAACAGCGCCCGGTCGCCGGCGAGGCTCTCCACTCCACTCTCACCCACTGTGAGCCCTCGACATCCAACCTGTACACCTCGAAGCCACCGATGGATGCAGGGAAAATTGTTGGTTCGAACACTGGACGGAGAAACAGGACCTCCCCTTGTGAAGCGAGGAGGTGGGAGTTGCGCCAGGAGTAATGGTGGAGCATGCTCGGCACACCGAGCTTCGTGAAGCGCTGCCGCAGCGGCATACTCATGTCGACGACGTGCATGAAACCAAATAGGTCCATTACGTAGAAGATACCGCCGGCGTAGGCCACAAAGCGGATAGTATCGTCGTCGGCTCGTCGCTACCTCTGAAGTCTCCGGTAAGCACATCCTGCTCGAACCAGTACTCCTCCGCCTCGCGCCGAAGAAGAGAGATGGTGCTCGCAAAGGCAATGAAGATTGCGTTGGCGCCAGCAGCGGCCCTCAGAAGCTTAATAGGCTGCATCTGAGTCTGAGACCTACGTCGACGTCGGGCCCTGGAGGTATGCATCTCGATGCTCTGGAGCGTGCCGGTGACGGGGTTGACGAGGACGACGCGGCTGTAGTCGGCGACGCAGAGGCTGCCGCAGGGCAAGGGGCCGGATAACTCTGTGTCTTTCGCGTTGCTCACAATGGAGGGCAAATGGGCGGGGATCACCGGCGACGTCGACTCCTCTTGGTCGAGGAACGGCAAGGAGAAGATGGCGCCGCGGTGACTGTCGTGGAGGACCTCGAGCGCGAATAGGTGCGGGGTGGGCGTCGCTAGCCGCTCCGAGACGGTGGCCGCCCAGGACTTGCAGACTGCGGCGAGGCGCACCGACTCGAGCGGGCTGATGAGGCAGAGGATCTTCTCCGTGAGGTGGAAAGGAAGGTCAGCCATCGTTCGGTTCGCTGCGTCGCCGTCGTCGGCGGGTGAGTGTTGGTCGCCGGTGTTGCCTGTTAGGGTTGCTGCGGGTTTGATCGGCTCCATGTGGATGTGGGGCTGGGGGCGGCGTTGGTGGGAGGCGAGCAAAGACAAGGGGTTTTTGGAGGTTTTGTAGAGGCATCCCAGGTTCGGACTTCGGGAAAGCGGATCAAATAGGGAGGGACCCGTCTAAGAGTATTTTTTTTTTCATTTTTACTATTTTTCAGCTGACTGAATTTCATTTTGGCTTTCGGTCAAAATTTTGACCATCAGATCGTCTGTTCCCGAATCATGGTGCCCGGCTTTGTGTTCGATGGTTTTTATCGGGCCGGTTTGGTTTTGCAGGATTATAACCCGACCCGGTTCAGCAGTGCTTTTCTTTTTAAAATCAGTGGCAGCTCGTCATCGTGGCAACACAGGAGTAGGGGAACGGATAGGATCTGTACAAGGGGAAGTGAGCCAACACAAGGGAGGGAAAGGGACCGCACTCGACAAGGTAAGGGGAAGGCGAGCTCGCGGCGGCGGGCCGACGATGACGGCTGAGGAGATGGAGAGGAGGCCAGTGGATCCCCCTCACCGCGGGCACCACGAGCGTGTGCTGGTCCTTGGATGTGGAACAGCAGGTCGCTGACGACCACGAGACAGGTACGGCGAACTCCCTGCCTTGCTTCCCTTCCCCCAATCAGCCCATGCGCCATCAGTCGTCCGTCGGCTACGTCGCCGACAATCACATCCCCACGCTCGTCATTCTATCAGCTTCTCTCGCGAACCATCCCCTGCCGATCCCCATGCACCCACTTTGTACAATCGATTTTAGATTTGTTCCCTCCACCCCAGCTCAAGGGGTGGTCAATTTCGTGATTAATTTTGCAAAATCGATCTCCTAGAGGCCCTGTTCGATGTGGAATTTTTTGGGGGGTTCAGTAATAGTCAATGTGGATTCATAGAGAGCGATGGTGAATCCGTTTTTGTATTTCTATGGCATATTTTTTGGGTCTTCGACTTGTTGACCCAGTACAGAAAGTACCGATCCATAAGGCAGCTCGGGAACGCAAGATTACGTGTTTTTCCAGCAACATGGCTTGTATGTAGCATTTTCGCTGTGCTAGTTCACTGAATAGGATCTCTCTTGCTAATGATAGCTAGTTTGGTACATAGTTTATTTTTGAGCTAACCAGTTAGCTATTCACTGAACTAGGATCTATTTGCTTCAAATTTCATCTTGGTTTGTTAACTGTACATGTACAATATCATAGCCTGTTGTAGTTCAAATTAGTTTCACCTAGTTTAGTCGACATAATGTATTTTTATTATCTAGTTTACATTCAGGCAAGAGTGAAAGGATTGAACACAATTTTATCAGACGTCATTGACAAGTTAATTCCACCAAAAAACGATGTACGGTTCGCTACCCTGCCACATTGTCATATTTTTTATTCTTGAGAATTCCTAGACCGTTAGTTTTTAGTTTATCATTTTGTTATTTTTTCATTCACTCTGTTATACTTATTCTTCAATGTCACGCCTTTTTGTTTTTTTGGCTTTTTGAGAACAGAAGGGCTCGCATGCTTTTGCACCTTCACGTTCTTCTAAACATGTTTTTTGCTTAGCCTATTTCTTCCTGATTAATACAGGATAAAATCAACTCCAGCAAATCTGAAACAATTCTCAAGGATGTTAATGGTGGGAGATCTGTTGGAGCCCACCAAGATTCATGCGAGCCAGGTTGGGGGCCAACTCTACTTTGCTTGCCAACATGAGATACATCATCTCCACTCACCGCTGGAAAGTACGACAAGATCGACTGCTCCTGCAAAAAAGAACCAGGTTCATGCAAAATGGTCGAAATGTTTTTATATTTTTTACTTGGATAATTAGTCATTCTTAATTTGTTATTTCTTCTCACCTCACAGTTTAAAGGTTCAAGTGGTTCTTCTTCGGCATTTTGCGTTGTAGGTTCATTTTGAGTTAAGCCGACAATAGAATAACCATCATGTGCAGCTCCTCCCGGAAAGCTCGACAACAACATTTGTTCCTACAAAACAGAACTCCCGAATTGAGTTAACGGTTTATATAGCTATCAACTTTTTATGAACATACATGTATAGGGGAGGTGTTTTTTACCTCATTATCGTTGTTACCAGGTCCGTATGTCTTGTCAAGATAACCACGAAGAAGCGCCACATATGAGAAATTTGGCTTTTTCATACCATTCATTTTTTTGATTTTGCATAGAAAAGTTAGTATTTTTGTCGGCCGCCATTGATTGGCATATGAAATGAATGAGACAATTATTTCGTGTATGTAACGACACACATATAGCGACCTGCATGAAAATACTTTTTGGCTGCCAAGGTCACAAGGTTGGATGCACTCATCATCAGCATCCTGTCATGTTTTTCAGTGGTGAATAGCTAAATAATTAGCTTCACTACTTTTCATCAGTTTTGGTCAGTATTTTCAGGATTAAGTTTTATTTTCTTCAGTTTCATCAGTAGTTTCAGTGTTTATGGTCATTTCCTTCAGTTCCGTCAGTTACTTTTTGTCTACCATTTCATTCATTTTCTCATAATTCTTCATTTATTTATTCGGCTCATTTTGTGGTCTTTCTCATATTGAGTTCAATGTTCAGTCACTCAGCTTTGTCATTTTGAGTTCAATGTTCAGTTAGTATCTCAGTTCAATCAGTTTTATGTCGGCCAGTCCTATATGTTCCTCATTATCTCAAGTCTTCACTTTCAGTCATCTTAAGTGCAACTTTCTTTAAATTGTCCAGTCTTTCTTTAGTGTTCAATTTTTAGTTAGGTATCTCAGTTCAGAGTTCAGTGTAGTACCTTTGCATGTCAGTACCTTTTCCTCTTCATTTTCTACTCAGTTTAGTTTCTTTTATTTGGTCTTGCGTTATTAGTTCTTAGTTCATGAGTGTTAAGTTGGGTTATTCTCTAAGTTTTCTTCCTAATTTCAGCAGTAATTTTACTTAGTCACGAGTCTTCTATTTCGTTATTTTTCAGTCTATGTTATTAGTTTCTGCTTTCAGTTTATATTTTCAGTATCCGTCGAGCAGCCTCGGGTTATCATTCTCTCTTCAGTCATGAGTGACTCATTCTATACTCCTCACTCACTTCTCTTCGGTCATGCAATGCTCATTTCTTCTATTTTCGATGTCTATTTCTTTAGTCAATATAAGATTTCAGTCTTCAGAGTTCAGTTTAGTACCTTTGCATTTCAGTACTTTTTCCTCTTCATTTTCCACTTAGTTTAGTTTATTTTATTTTTGTCAATTAAAAGTATCTATTTCATCATTCCTATGTTCCCGATTCTTAAGTTATGTCAGCTTTCAGTTTTCATTCATGAGATTTCAATACAGTAGCAGTAGCCATAATTTGTTTAGTTGGTATGCTTTCATACATAGTTTCGCCAGTTCTTAATTGCTTTTCGCGGTGAGTTATTTTTGTCTTTTCTTTTGTAGAGTGTAGTAGCCCCCTCAGTCCGGCCTGAGTTCTTGGCCATTTCTTCTTTTTTTTTCTTTGAAATATTTTTGTGGCCGGGAACAACTCTGCCCAAAGAGGTTCTTCATATGCGTAGAGCGTTCCTCTTTGGACACCTTACCCTTCTATGCTGTTTTTTCTGCAGAAAACTAGATGAAGAGAAGCGGGCTCTAGCCTCTAGCCTTTATTATTATCTCTAATGATCAATATACAAGTGTGAGCTTTCAGTTTGTAGTCTTCTCTTATTTTTGAGATTTCATTACAGTATCAATATTCAAACTTTGTTTAGTTGCTATCCTATCATCCATAGTTTCTTCATTTCCCTTTTTTTTATCTCCCCCAATGATATCAACTCATTGTTTCTTGCATGATGTCACTTTTTTAAACATGAACTCATTGTTTGAGTTTTCTTTTTTACTTTTTCTGGAAAGAACAATCACCATAAAAAAAATCAGAGAAATGAACAAGGTACCATTCAGTTTTGTTTTAGCAACTCCATTCATGTGTTCTTGCGCATCTTGATGTTGTTGTTAGACATCTAGTAAGTAACTGATGTTAGTCTTCAGTTATATAGTCCGCGACTATGTTTTGACATCTTCATTTTGGTAGCCTAACACAAAGAAGTTGGCTATGAACGAAGCATCTAAGATGCATTTGACTTTATGTAGTTTGCATATGTAGGCATACAAATATAAATTTGCAGAGAGAATAATAGCACTAATCATCATTTCAGTTTCTATTCGATTTTCAGTTATTTAAACGGGAAGTGGCCGCATTTGTATCCTTCTGAAAATTAAAGCATCATTGTTATGTTTTTTCAGATAATTGGAGCATTTTTTCTAACACGCAACTAGTGGATAAAAAAAGAAGGGATTATTTTCCAGTTGCATTTTGTTGCCTTCATTATTATGCTTTAGGATCAATCAATCTTTTGAGCTTTCAATATTTTTATGAAAACTTACATGTCCCAAGGGCCAGCTTGATATGTACATGTATTGTTCTTTCTTAACTAACCAACATGCATGCATAAAACGGTTGGGATAAGTTGTGCAATCTCCTTTTTTTCTAGTGTGGTGATGGCGTCGGCTATAGCTAGTGGAACTTTTTCTAAAACCCTAAACACCCTATATCTAGGAATGGAGAGAGTATATTTATACTACATTTTTATACTTATATGATTATTTTATTACCTCACTATTAATTTAGAATATTTAATTAAAAATAGCTAAACTATTCTTAATTATACATCGCTAGTGTTGGCAATTAAAAAAAATATGACATTGTGTTGACTTAGACCATATTTTTTTTAGAGAAAAGACGCAGCCGAGCTCGAGAAGAGCTCAAACTTTGCATGACTTTGAATTAACAAAGCCATCAACCGGCTAGGATTACAATGGGAGCATAATACAGGGAAAGTAAAAGCAACACGAAAACAAAAACATGCTAGCCTTTTTTCTTTCTGAGACATTGTCTTTCAAAAAATCGTTCAAACCAAATTATCTTAACCGGGTAAAATAAATAGACTCGCGCGCCTCCGCTAGCTAATTTTATGACACTGGCATGAATTATATATGTGTGTTGTGTAGGGACGGGGGCATGTGTAAGTATGTGTCATCTACCAATATCTTGATAGTTTTCTAGTGTATGATTAGTGTACACAACTAGAAATATAGTTAAGGTGCACCGTGCTTGTCGACAAGCTTGTTGTCTATTTGTTGGCATGATAGAAGTAAGTTTATCAAAAATATGCCATACATGTAATGCTCTGGAGCATGCCAATGACGGGGTTGACGAGGACGACACGACTATAGTCTGTGAAGCAGAGCCTACCGCACGGCAAAGGGCCAGATAACTCTGCTTCATGGACCATTCATGAAAAAAGTATTTTTCATACATTTTTAGGTTTAATAATATTAATAACATCATGTCGTTTGAACAACACTTATATTGTGAATGCAAATGGCATACACAATGAAATCAACTTTTAAAGTAGAAATTGCCAACCCGCAAAAAAAAGTAGAAATTGCCATGGTATAAAAATAATTTTTTTATAAAATTAGCATAGAAGTAAATATAAAATTACCATGGCAATTTTATATAAAAAGTTCATCGTGACATATATAAAAACAATCTAAAAATAAAAATAAGGCAAATTTTCCATGGGATGAAAATACTATTGTACCATTGTAACCATGGCAAATTTACCATGTTCTACTCAAAATAGCTATGTCCAACAATTTTAAAATATCATGTCCTGCATATAAGAATTTATGTCGTACAAATCATAATTGACTTGTCCCATATATAATGAATGTCATGTTCCTCACAATAAAAATAAAATAAAATAATATGAGTTTCCCCTATGCAAAAATAAGAATTTAACATGTACAAAAAGAACCATCGCAATCTAAATAAAACAACCTAAAAATATAAATGTCAGAATTGGTATGGAATGAAAATCCTATTGCATCGTTATAACCATGGAACATTTGTCATGTTCTACTAAAAATAGCCATGTTGAACAATTTCAACAAAAATTGCCATCTTTTGCAAACTATCATGCCTCACATGTAAGAATGGCCATGTTCTACCAATAAGATTTTCCATGTCCTGGAAGTAAGAATTGTCATGTCCTACGAACAAAAAATGCCATGTCCGACCTACAAAAATTGCCATGTCCTACCAATAAGAATTGGCATGTCCTATGAATAAGTTTTGCCATGTCCTACAAAACAAAAAATTGCCATGTTCGGCGAATGTCATGTCGTATGAATAAGATTTAGCATCTCCTACAAATAAGAATTTTCATGTCCAATAAAAATAAGAATTTGTCATGGATGGTTTTAAAAAAGAACACAACACATAAGAATTGCCATCTTACACAAAATAATCGCCATGTCCTAAAAAAAATTGCCAAGAAATAAGAATTACCATATCAAATGAATAATAATTACCGTGTTTTGATAAATGTGTACCCCCAAGATAACGCAAAAAGAATTGTCATCTCACACAAAACAATAATTGCCATCTCTCATGCAAATAATAATTGACATGTCCTAAAAATAATAATAATCAATACCCGTAAGCTACATACAAATGATAATTGTCATATTTCACAAAATAAAAATTTCCATTAGTTGCGATTAATTAAATATCACATGATTCATTTACAAAAAATGGTATCATTTGTAATTATTAAGAAAATATCATGTTTAAAAATTGCAAAAATGGTAAAAACAATCATATTTTATGAAACTAGACAAATTTTGAGCAAGTTACAAGTAGAACATATTTCAATCATCCAAGATAATGTATAGGAATTATAAGCATCACAAAATAATCATAATTAATCATTCAGTGGCCGGAACTGTAGTAACTGAGCCTATACAGTGAGCGTAAATAGGCTACACAACACACAAATCTGTTTGGGCGAAGTATAATAAAACATCGCTTGGTGCGAAAAATCTATATAAAAAGCGTTCAGCGAAAACCACCCAGCCCACACGTTTTCGAAAAGCTGATGTAGCGCTTTAAGATCTGTGCGCGCGAACCAATGACGGGTGGACTGTTTGGGCCAACTTGGTTGATGCCAAACCTTTGGCATTTATCATTATTTAAAATATATGTTCAGCACATGCGATTACAATAAATCATGTGATCGGATCAGACACAAAAAAACAAGCACGACACTGAAATTAGCTATTCCCTCCATTTCAAATTAGATGTTTTTCATTTATATACATGTATACCTAGACGTGTATGCAAATTTTAGTCAACTAATTTAGAACGGAGGGAGTATTAAATAACTAGAGTCAGTGTCCCTTAAACGCCTTGTTTCCTCTTCTTAACAATGGCTTCTTCTTAAATGAAAGATCTCTGCTGCCCTTATGCCTTCAAAGTTCAAACCCGAAAAAAGCGCGACCTATTGAAGTTGCGCTCACCGGCGGCACTAAGCCCTACAGTTCGTTCGCCTATGAGCTGGTATATTTAAATTCCCATAATTTGATTCTATCATTGTATGTACCACACTTTGGCCAAGCATTTGTAACTTTCTTTTCTTTCCTGAGCGTGCTGGTGATACTCTGACCCTGGGGAAGAACCACCGCGCAGCTTTGTACTTTCCCGGCGAACCGCCGACGGGGCGTTGAAACAGCACCTTGTGCTCCTCCATGGAATACACGCCCCAGGTGCTGTGGCTGTTGGAATCATCGCCGAGCTCGCTCACAAAGTAGATGCAGTTTGCTCAATTATTTTTCTAAAGGTACAACGCGCAGTTGTTCCATCTGATACATGCATACTTTCTAATAATGATTAGCGTAGTTATCAGATTTTACTTCGTTGTCACAAATATGAAGTATAATTATACTCGGTTGCGAAATTTTGAACCGCTTAGTTTCCTGTATTTTAATTATTTAGTTACTGTATTTACTTTGTTGTCAGAAATACAAAATATAATTATACTCGGTTGCCAAATTTTACACCACCTAGTTTCCAGTATTTTAAGTATTTACTTACCGGATTTACTTCGTTGTCAGAAATACGAAATATACTTATACTGGGTTGCCACATTTTAAACCACCTAGTTTCCTATATTTTAAATATTTTTATATATTTAGTTACCGGATTTACTTCGTTGCCAGAAATACAAAATATGCTTATACTCGGTTGCCACATTTTAAACCACCTAGTTTCCTGTATTTTAAGTATTTTTATATATTTACTTACCGGATTTACTTCGTTGCCAAAAATACAAAATATACTTATACTCGGTTGCCAAATTTTAAACCAACTAGTTTCTTGTATTTTAAGTATTTAGTTACTGGATTTACTTAATCACCACAAAAAAGTGCTTGGTTGCAAACAAGTTTAATATATTGGCACACCGTTGTCAAATTTAAAAACAATTAGCTGTCCAGATTAAAAAATAAAAAATCGACATGCATCTCATACTACTATACATACTGTAGCTTATGTAATGGCATGTATCAAGTACTGTAGCAGCCTAGCAGTAGTAGGTGTGCAGAAGTTTTCCTCTAACGGCCACTCTAATCATTTGATGTACTGGTCTTTGCTTTATATTTTATTTATGTGTCACTAGTCTGCTTGCATGCACATAGTAATGAACCTCCTGCGCAAATGCTGCCGTGTGCACACGGAACGCGACCCGCCGCACGCTTGTGGCCCTGTGCGGCGGAGTTGTATATCTATTCCCTTTAGTTATTTGTTCAATATCTTTTTACTCTTTCCGATTCATAATAATTATCACTAAATTATATGTATTTAGTACACTCATTAATAATTAATATGTAGTATAGGGAAAAGAAATTTAGAAATGATAATACCTGGCTATCTTTTCCTTTGGGAGAGAGATGATCGAACAATTCGTTTCCCCAACTCTTATGTTGTGATATGTACCCTTCCGTCTTATTGGGCGTGTTATGTTGGTTCCTTAGATGATGTGTGATTTATACTCGTGTAACTAGACAGATTGAACATGTGGTCGAGCCTTTATTTATCAAGCGGAACGAAAACATGTTTTCTTATTTCGATTCCCAACAAACAGGTCCCAGCTAACGTTTGAATTCTCCCTAGGCGTTCCCCAGTGAGAACCCTCATTGACCCGTAGACCCAATTTACCTTTTCCAATCGTTATAAAAAACACATTTATAAAAAGGTAGAGAAAACATAAATGGTTAATTGTCATAACATGAGAATGTAAAAATTGTCATGCTATTGTATGGAGTTGCTATTTATCAAATTTAAAATTTACAAATGATATGATTAAAAAATATAACATGTGATCTACAAAAATATTTTTTTATTAATTTTGTCATTGTGTAAAAAAATTACCATATTTTGTTTTCTTTTGCCAAGCACAAAAAAAAATATGATGTTGTAAAATTTGATTTATTAGTCCACTGTGAAAAATTTTATATGAAATGCACCTGTAAAATTTCCACACTAATAATAAAAGTGATATCCCATTAATAAAAAATTTAAGTTTTCATGCTAATAATAAAATTGGTACCCTCTTAAAAACAATTGGCATCCTGTTAATACTAAAAATTTCACGCACTCAATAATAAATATCCATCATGTTAATAATAAAACTGGTATCATATTAATAATAAAAATATCATGCTTTTATAAACAGAAATTGCATTTTTTTTAAATGACAAGTTCTTAATAATAAATTGTAATCTTTTTATTAATAAAAATGGCAAGTTATTGATTATTAAATTATCATCATATTAAAAAATGCCATGTTATTGACTATTAGAAGTCCATGCTTTTGATGATAGAAGTGCCATCCTTTTATTAATAAAATTTTCATGTTATAACTTATTAAAATTCCATGCTTGTAAATACTTTCTCTATCATAAATTACACGTCACAGATTTATCTAAGAATGGATCTATCTAGATTTTTTTAAAGTTTAGATACATCTATATTTAGATAAATTTTCTTCAAATAATTTGGAATGGGGGAGTAGTAAATATGTCATTGAGAAATTAAAATGACATGTTTTAAAAGACAAAAACATTCAGTTTTAATAGAAAAATAAATTGGCATGCTACCTATAATAAAAAATGCACATGTAATTTTTTTTAAGAAATCCCTTCTAAGAAATAGTGATTTCTGTTATTTCAGAAAAATGATGAAAAAAAAATCAGATTTTTCATTTTTTATTTTTTAACTCAAATACGTAAGGACTTTTAGCACGAATGGTTAGAAAAACCCGTTAAATTCATCGCGACGAGATATTCGAAATTAGATTCCATATCGATATGATTTGACAACTTTTTTTACAGATTAAAAGTTGTCATGTATACAACTCCTCGGCGCATCCAGTAACCCAGGAGCCCGCCATGGAGCGCACCACCCTCACCCCCGCCAAATATCTGCTAGGGGTCCATTGGTCATCGCGGTAACTCTCCGGGGTCCTCGCCATTGAATGAAAAAGCAGTTAAAATACAATGATAGCTTTAAATCTAGAAAAATAAAATATAAAACATATCATGGCAATTTTATTGTAAACACCGTAACAAAGTGAGTGTAAGCAGCATGCCAACTTTTGGTTTGAGAAAAAAAAGTTATTGAGACATATCAATATGAGATGTAGTTTTGAATATCTCGTCGCAACGGATTTAATGGTGCAAACGAAAGTTTAAAATAAATTTTTACTTAAGAGATAAAATATTTTTAAGTTTAAAAAATGCAAAATATTCTGTTAATATCATCTGTTTCGTTTGTTTAGATGCATGTGCTCATTTGGCAAGATGTGTGAAGATGAAAGCGTGTGGGAGAACTAGTCTTCACCTAAATCGTGTAACACTTACTCCCTCCTTTCATAAATATAAGATGTTTCAGATTATTATATTAATTATCTAAAACGTTTTATATTACTTTACAGATGGAGTATCATTTCGCTAAAAAATAGTTTATTGCATATGCTGGCCTGACACATCCGCAGCCGATTGACAAGACGGTGTCGAGCGGGACAGAGTAGCGCGCGAGGAGGCTAGATAAACGGGAAGCCACAGGGTGCTCGGGAAAATGTCTAAAACATGGTTAATAGTATAGCCAACTGCTGGCTATAAGGTGTTACAATGTCATTTATAGTCAAGCTTATAACTAACAAGTACAATAGATAGATGTAAATATGTATTATACTTTATTTATAAATGACTCACATGTTACTCTCATAAAGTGTTTAAGAGTACGTGTTGCAGCCGGCTGCTAACTAATAGCCCGCATTTTTTTCTTTTTTTTTCTTTCTCAACTCATAAAAAATACTTCCTCCGATCCATAATAAGTATCGTTCATTTTGTACTAAGCTAGTACAAACTTTGCACTAAATGCGCGACATTTATTATGGATTCGGAGGGAGTATAATGTTTTATGTCTTATAGTCCGCCTACATTACCTACCTTATTGTACTTGCTTCAAGAACTACGGGAACAGCGATGAAGGACGGGCCCGGCGGCCTCCTGTTCGGCGGCGCATCTGAGCTGCGGTGGGATGCCATCTTGCGGCCGGCGGCTCGAGAAACCGTGAATGGTCTAAGGCTTGCTGTAGCCTGCCACCACGATTCCGGCCTTCGACGTCGTCGCTGTCACCTGTAGGAGGCTCAAGCCCACCGGCGGTCGTGAGGTAACGCGATGTGCGTTCATGAAGGAGCATTACGACGCCAAGAGTAGGAAGATGACGCCCCTTAGTTGATTCAATCCACGCCATCGTAAGTAAACAAACACAACAACACATTTCATACATGATCCTGCAGACTGACTAGTACTGCTTAACACGCATCACATTCATTATTTTGCCAAGCAAACAAAGGAAAGATGACGCAGCTACTGAAGTACGGATACATACGTTCATCTGAGCACATAGATCACATGCATTAACCGCGGATTTATTTTATTCATCGGGACACTGGAAAAAGCTTTCCAGACCATCGGCCCCTTGCGAGAGCTAGCCCAGCCAGCTAGTTGTGCACCTCAGGGCGGTCCACGGTCTCCGGGACGTCGTTGGCGGCCCTGCAGCACCGGATGCAGTCGCCGTGGTACCCGCGGCGGCAGCAGCCCCACCGGCCGCATGGCCCGTAGCCGCCGCCCCCGCGGCCAGGGTACCCGCCGCCGCGGCCGCCGCCACGCCAGTCGTCCTGGACACCGGCACCGTTGGTGGTCACCTTATCCTCCTTGTCATCTGCACGCGATCACACATATATGAACACGTACGTATGAGAATGCTGAAAAAAAAACACAGGTGAAGACTGAAGAGCATAGAAGAGAATGGAGCTCACGAGCTTGGTCGGAGGCTGCGGCGGCGAGGAGGACGGCCGACGCGAGGAGGAGAGCGAGCACGAAGAGGGACTTGGTGGACGCCATTGCCGATCGACTAGCTGGTGCAGTGAAGACTGAAGAGGATGATGCTTTGCTTTGTTTGTGGAGATGACTGAGCAGGGTGATGCCTTATTTATAGGGCGAAGCGAGGCGCAGGTAAGCATGGGAGTCGGAAGGGATGAGGAGTGGGCGAACGTGCATGCATGCAGCTAGCGACCAAATTCGCATGCATGCAGCGGACCAGGCAGGCAATGCAAATTTCTTCAAAGCTCCGTGCAGATTCATATGCGCATCGTTGTGCACAGGCCCTTTAATTTGTTCTCCATGCCGGTGCTGTATTTACTATTTAGGTCTTTCAAATGCAAATGTGCTTACTCCCTCGGCACCGAAATATAGTTAGTAGGAAGGGTATGTTTAGATATCAGTCGATTAAGATTTAACGAAGTCTCAGCCAAGTGATAGAATATGTAAATAAAAAATAATAGTTTTTGTTTGCACGAATCTTCACACACGATCTCACGAATATAGCATTGATTGAGTCTTCGTTAAGTTTTAGCCGACTGAGGTATAGCAATCCCTTAGTTGGAAAGAGTTGCACGAAAAAAAGCCTAACAACCTGTATTTTAACACACAGAGAGTAGATGAGCTTGCGGATGAGGTACTAAGTGTATTAGATGATTTAGCAACTTAAGTTCACGATGCATAGGTGCTTAGTTTTTGTTGCTAAACTTACTTCATTTAATTAATTATAGATGCACAATAGTGCTTTTACCTAGGTACACGTGCTTAACATCGGTTCTTCTTTTTTTTTGCGATAAAAGAGGGAGTTTATTCCATTAGCACAGAGTTACAGTCAGCTGACAGAAGCTCAGCGATACAAGGGGGTCCTCTGTGTAGCAAGCACGCACTGCTACACTCTGAACGACCATGATTTGCCAGGCGATCTGCTACTCTATTTTTAAGCCTATGAATCTTTGAGGGAATAAACTCCCGAGCCACCATGAGACCTTGAATCTCCGCGACAATGTGAGCATACGGAGAGTAAGCCAGTGCATCGGAGGATAATGAGAGGAGGGCCGTCGAAGAATCCGACTGTACCATGACAGGTAGGTTTGTGTGTTCCTTTGCAAGCTTCATACCTTCCATGATAGCATGTAGTTCCGCTTCTAGCGCTTCGTTGCAATGAAAGAGACCTCTGTACGCCGCGAATAGAACCTTGCCCTTGTCATCTCTTAGGACCATACCAGCCCCTGCCGTCCCATCCACGGGATTAAAGGAACCATCGACAGATAACGCCAGCTTCCCCGAAGGTGGAGGAACCCAAGACGGACCGGGCTCCGGCATACACCTCGAACGGAAATCATCCCCGGGCTCAAGAATCACCGCCGGCATCTTCCCTTTGACAATCTCCTCCACCGAGTATTGCTTTGCTTGGACAATGGATGAGTAATAGCTTTGCAGAAACTTGGGAGAAATCTCAGTGGGAACCTTATCTTTTCCATGTCTCACATCATTGCGTTCATGCCAGATTCTCCATAATAGCATAAGCACCATGTCCCTTGTGCTTGGCGTGCACTGTGACAGGATATGAAGCAACCAATCCTCGCCAACCTCCTGCAGCGCCGCCGTCCCGGGAATAGGCCACACCCGTCGCATGCTCTCCCACAACGACCTTGCTTGCTCACATAAAATAACAGCATGAAAAATTGTTTCAACCTCCTTCCCACAACACGGACAAGTTGCGGAGGTACCCACGTTTCGATGATGAAGATTTGCAGCAGTAGGGAGTGAGCTAGTCGCCATCCGCCATGCAGTAATTTTCATCTTTTGCGGCACCCGGGCCTTCCACACCAAGTTCCAAATCGATCTCTCCCCTGTTGGCTGCGAACTAGACGCTGCTGGAGCCAATTCAGACTCATGCTCTTGCATAGCTAGATGGTATGCACTCTTGACAGTGAACCTGCCAAACTTATCGGGCTGCCATGCTAAGAAATCCTCCCGCTGACGAGGTGATGTACGGATCTTCACAATTTCATGCACGTCCATAGGTAAGAAGTGATTCATTAGCAGGTTCAGATTCCAACCACCATCCTCATTGAGAAAATCAGAGACGCGGCTCAGCCTTGAGTTCCTCCTCTGCGAAACCGGTTTGTATGAAGGACCTCTAGGGATCCAAGGATCGCGCCATGTCCGAATCGCAGTGCCATTGCCCACACGCCAAATAACACCTTTTTTAACCAGCTCCAGCCCATATTCAATTCCTCGCCATACCGCAGAAGCATTACCAGTGAACACAGTGGCGATTAAATTTCCATGGGGAAAATATTTTGCCCGCAGCAAACATGCAACCAAACTATCCGGATTTTCAATCAACCTCCAAGCTTGTTTTGCAAGCAAGGCCTGGTTGAAAGCACGCATATCTCTAAAACCCATACCTCCTTTGGACTTTGGCAAAATCATTTTATCCCAACTCAACCATGCCATCTTGCGCTTGCCCTTCTCAACACCCCACCAGTATTGCCTCATCAGTTTTGTCATCTCATCACAAACCGAAGCAGGCAACCGAAATACACTCATCACATATGTAGGAATCGCTTGGGCAACAGACTTGATGAGGATCTCTTTGTTACCCGAGGACATGAATTGCTCACTCCAGTCTACTAAAACTTTTCGTATGCTTTCCATGACAGATTCAAAGCGGCCTTTATGCATCCTCCCTTCCGGAACAGGGAGGCCAAGATATTTGGGCTCAAACACCTCCTGAGTAACTTGCAAAATATTTTTCACCTCTGTCATCACTGGAACTGAACAGTGGTCAGAGAAAAGGATGGAACACTTAGCCGAATTGATCAACTGTCCCGTCGACAGTGCATAAGTGTTCAACAAACCCTTTACAATGGTCGCCTGCTGTCCAGTAGCCCGAAAAAATAGCAAAGAATCATCCGCAAACAGAAGGTGAGAAATAGCTGGTGCATTACGACAGATCTGCACCGGTTGCAAGCCGTCCTCCGATATTTCCTTCTTCACCAAAGCAGATAAGGCATCAGCAACAAATAAGAAGAGGAACGGCGACAGAGGATCACCTTGACGAAGACCTCTGGACAGTATAAAACTTTGCAATAGTTTCCCATTAAATTTGACGGAGTAGCTGACGGAAGATACACACGCCATCACCTTTGATACCCAGCTGTTAGAAAATCCCCATTTAACCAGAGCCTTCTCTAGAAAAACCCATTCCACCCGGTCATACGCTTTGGAAAGATCTAGTTTGTAAGCACAAAACTCCGACGCCCCTGGCCGAGAGGATTGAATATGATGTGCGCATTCAAAGGCAATGATAGAATTATCTGAGATCAACCGTCCCGGTATAAATGCACTTTGATTCTCCGAGATTAACTCATTAAGAAGAGGCCTAAGCCTATTCACCAAGCACTTAGAAACTATCTTGTAAACCACATTACATAGACTAATAGGCTGGAAGTCCTTCAGAGAGTTAGGATGCGGGATTTTTGGAATAAGAACAATGGCCGTGTCATTAACCCCGGCCGGCATCACGCCTGTTTGGAAGAACTCCTGGACTGCAGCAATAATTTCCTCCCTGAACACAAGCCAATTGCGCTGAAAAAACCGAGCCGGAAAACCATCCGGGCCTGGTGCTTTTAAAGGGCCAATCTGAAACAGGGCATCCAAAATTTCCTTCTCTGAATAAGGAGCATCTAGGGATTCATTCATTCCAGCGGTAACCTTTGCCGTAATACAATCTAACACCACCTCCGGAGAGATTGTTGGGTCTGTGGTATAAACCTCTTTGAAGTAGGAATCAACCATCCTCTCCATATCAGTAGGGCTAGAACACCACGTAACATCATCCTTTCGCAGCCGCTGAATCAGATTCCTCCGAGCACGCCAAACAGCACGCTTGTGCAGATATTTAGTATTTCTTTCTCCTTCCTTTAGCCAGGTAATTCTTGCTCTCTGTAACCACATCATTTCTTCCCTATAAAGGAGTTCATCAAGCTGCGCCATCTTGCTCCGTATATCTGCGTGATCAACATCCGTCTGGTGCAGCGCTTCCAACTCATCTCTTAACTTCTCAATATCCCGGAGGACACTCCCAAATTTCTCTTTCTTCCATTGTTGCAAACTGCACATCATATTCCTCAGCGAATTTGACACCTCACCTAGGTTACCATTCGGTCTTCCTTTATCCCAGGTTTCTGCAATGACATCCGGCAAAGAAGGTTCTCTCTCCCACATTATTTCATATCTTGGAATAGGCCGTCGCCGCTGGGAATCATCTGGAATCAAATGCACCAGCAATGGAAGATGGTCTGACCGCGAGGACATAAGATGTTGCACCCGGGCAAAAGGAAACAACTCTTTCCATGATTCATCAGCACATGCACGGTCAAGGCGCACCCGTACATTAGCCATGCCCACCCTTCCATTATTGTATGTAAACGAAACCCCCGAGAAGCCCAGGTCCCACAACTCACAATCAATCAACATATCACGGAAGGCCGTCATCTGCGTCTCTCCCCTAGGAGTGCTGGAGAAGTGCTCATGTTGCCAAGCCGCTTCATTGAAGTCCCCACACACAAACCACGGCACATCCGAAGAGCCTTTGAGACGCACCATATGCTCCCACATGAGATGACGATTCTCCACCCGGGGTTCACCATAAACAAACCGTTCCTCTCCACTGAATACCAAGTGAATTATCCAAAATAACCACATCAATATATCTCGAGCAAGAATCTAGGATTGTCACTTGAAGAGATTCATCCCAGAACAAAGCTATTCCACCACTAAAACCATCGCTGGACACACCACTAAATCCTTTAAGCCCTAACCTCCACTTCAACTTCTCCACTTTATCAGCAGCTTGCCTCGTTTCACATAAGAAAACAAGCTTGGGGTTGTTAGCTTTTGAGAGGGCTAACACCTCACGAACTGTCCGGCGGTTCCCCACCCCCCGGCAGTTCCACACTAGGGCATTCATTGCTCCCGGCGGTCCTCCTCGAGGGAGTCCGCCGATCTCAAATCTTTTTCAGTACCATCCTCGCCCGTTTTGGCCTTCTTGCTGTTTGAACTTGAACTTGGAGAGTTTTGTTCAAGGTCCTCCCCTTTCCCATCCGTGATTGCCAGTGTAGCAGTAGGAGGAATCTCTCCACCCTCCTCGCCCTCCAGAGCAATGCGTTTCCGAACTCCTTTATCAACCTCCATATATTCTGTAGCACTTTTGACTGGACTTGATGCAGTATCCTTTAGGTTTTCTGGGAGTTTACTACCCCATTTAGACAGAGCAAGATCCTTAGTTGTACTTTGAGTTCCAGGGCCAGGTCTAACGTCAGCCGTAGCATCCCTGAACCTCATGAAGCTATCTGCATATAACCAGTCGCCAAATTTCAGATCCTTAGCATCATGAACACCACTGCCACACTCCTTAAAATCGTGCCCAATCAGCCCACAAAAACTGCAGAAACGGGCTAACTTCTCGTAACGAACAAAGTAAATCTGACGTTCCTTTGCCCTTACTACGCTGACGAATTTTGTGAGAGGCTTCCTTACATCATGATTCACTCTTATCCGGACATAGTCACCTCTTGAGTTTCCTGCCAATCTCATCTCCAGAATCTCCCCTGAATTTCGAAGCAGCTTTTCCACTAGAGCCTCTTTGCAAAACGCATCTGGTAGCTTATGAATTTGCAACCAGATCGGCATGTGATACAACTGGTATTTCTCAACAGGACTAACACCATCATATTGCGTGAACAAGACCGCCCAGTTTCGAAAAATCCATGGACCATGCAGAGCAATTCTTTCCCAATCACCCAGACAATTGGCTTGGATGACAAACAAATTCGGACCCTTTGGCCGAAAATTGACCTCTTGTGCTGGGTTCCAAGCCGCCCGCATCTCCCGAAAAAACGCAGTATGACTGAAAGTTTTTGATGTATGGACACGCGCTAGGGCAAGCCAACGAGAGCCCTCAGTCAAGCATGAATCCTCTTCCTCGATCACAACGTCGTCGAATTCCTCTTCCTGCAGATCCAGTTGGGTGAAGAAATCACCTAGGTCCGCCGAAACCTCGCCTTTGGAGCCACTACCCGCCGCCGAGAACGCATCCGGAGTCGAAGCCATGATCAGCGCCTCAACAGGGTTCGCACTGGGATCACGTGAACTTGTGCAGATTAATAGGCCATCCAGGTGGAAACCGATACAAACTCAGCGGCGATCGGAATCGCCGAGAGGAAAGGAAACCCTAGCCGCCGCTAGGGGAAAAGATACACAAATACTACATAAGTTCTTCTTGGGTCACCACATTGCCCTCTCTCCTATTATTTACCTTGTTACATCGAATGGTTTGCTTAGTTAACATCTTTAGCACCGGCACAAGGTGGAACATTGGGAGGGGCTTAGTAGCGACTATGAATTGCTCACATTGTCGGATTTTTAAGGTTTTTTAGTGGATTGGGATTTTTAAGTTGGAAAAGTTGTGTCTACACTCAGGTGCATTAGACCGAGGAAGATGAACGCTAATCAAAATAGTAATAGTGAACTGAAACTTTGTGGCTTCTATTGTAATAAAATGTTTTAGGTGCTTGTAAAATTTGATGACGAAATAAACTCAAATGAGCTTCGTACAGACTAAATAAAAATTCTGCTAATACGATGCCCACAAGCTTGGCATTTCTTTTAGGTATATAGGACAATGCCCGTGCGTTGCAACGGGGAAATAAATTCTCGTGTTCCTCACAATATATTCATGTGATTTAGCGACATATGAAAAGGTTTAATTAATGTGATTGAATGATATATGGAAATATTTAATTAATGTGATTGAATTATGCATGGAAAGATGTTAATATGATTTAAGTCGCATATGGTAAGGTGCGATTAAATAAGATTTGGTGGGACAAGAAAATCGGTTGAACGAAAAACTCGATGAAGAGGCGTGGTGAAAGAAATAAACCGTTGGAAAAAATAAACCGGTTGACGAAACTGCTGGCAAAACACTTGGAAGGGACCGGGAGGAACCGTTAGCCTTTTTTTAGATAGTAGAGATTGTTCTCCTCAAATATCATTTGGTCACCAAATTTTACAAGCATCTGAAATATTTCATTATAATTGAGGCCACAAAGTTTTAATCTTCTTTTGCTAATTTTTCATTGTTACTCTTGATCATGGATACAATGCATCCCGGTGTAGAAAAGCCACTCTTTCAAGATAACTTACCACAAGCACCATGCATGTGGTGTGCTCTGCCGATTAACAAACCGTATGGAGGGAGTATGTTATTTACCTTCACATATGTTATCCAATGTTTTGCAATTACGTGTTCTACTCTAAGAGGCTAACTCATTTAGATGTTAAATTGACTCTGGTTCAGTCTCTGGCCGTTGTGTTTGCCCTTAATGAAAGTAAGTTTGGGAACGAAACTCAAAGAAGTTCTAAAAAATGTGGACATTTCATCTTTGGTTCCGTGACATAAGTTATTACTAAGACGGCAAGTGCATATATACTGGCAAATGGCGTACTGTACCTCCACTCCGTATGTACGCGATCACATGGAGCACAGTGCGGCACTGGACCTACTCCTACGAGCACACATTGAAGTGTCGGAGGCCACTTCGCTTTGCCATCGTCTCTGAATCGAAGTTTGAATTGAGTTGCCCCGCCTGCCTGGCTGCTTCTGATTTCCATGTCCGAGCCCATCATCCATTGTCCCATCTGCAAAATAACAAGGATAAGCTGCAGCGGTGTCATTCAGAGAACCTACCCAGCTAACTAGGGCTGCAAAACGTACCAGCTTGCTCGCTGCACGGCGGCGATCAATGGCGGTCCGTGCACACGGAGCTACATGAATGTTCATCGAGTAGATCCGGATAAAAACCCTGTTTTCAGGTCAACAATGATAGCGTTCCTCTGTGTCGTTTTTTTACTGAATGCATCGCCGCAGACACTAGTAGAAAAAGGGGCAACCGTTTAAACCTTTAGTACCGGTTTCCTTACGAACCGATACTAAAGGGGTCTTTCGTATCGGTTTAGGTGTCCAGGCGGGCGAAGAGCTTTCGTACCGGTTCGTGAGGGGCTTTCGTACCGGTTCGTGTTACAAACCGGTACTAAAAGGTCCAGAAAACCTTTAGTACCGGTTCGTGACACGAACCGGTACTAAAGGTTTTCCTTTCGTACCGGTTTGTGTTACGAACCGGTACTAAAGGGTCTGGCAATTTAATTAAGTCATTGTACGTGTGTGATCAGCGGGCAGTTAATCATAAATTTTAGTACCGGGCGCCATCCCCTTGACGTGGACGATATCGCCGCTAAACAACTTCAACGGGGCTAACGATTGTTTCGCCTATTCGCCGAGCCGGGGAACGTTTTTCACTTTTTTACTGATCTCCTTTTGTCAGCTGGACCATCTCTTTCAAACTACGAGGGTTTCAAACGAAAACACATGTGTTTCAAAAAAAATTCATTTTTCAAAACTTATTTCAACTCAAGACTTTTTTTGCATCCAACATGCAGCATTCAAAGCCACATACTAAAATTTCAACCCTTTCTGACTTCATTTGCTATTTTTCATGCATTTAATGATTTATTTTGAGTTAAATGACCCTGTATTGGAAAGCACTACAACTGAACTCCGAAACAGTTGAAACTTGGCATGGTATCATCATTTGACCCACATAGCATGTGTGCAAAAGTTGAGAGGATTACGGCAAAAACTGGATGCACTTCGTGTACAAACTGGACCATTTCTTTCAAAGTATGAGGGTTTCAAACGAAAACACATGTGTTTCAAAAACATTTCATTTTTTCCAAACTTATTTAAACTCAAGACTTTTTTTGCATCCAAATGCAGCATTCAAATCCACATACTAAAATTTTAACCCTTTCTCACTTCATTTGATATTTTTCATGCATTTAATGATTTATTTTGATAGAATTTTATATATTTTTATTTTTTTCAAAATTAAAATTAATAATTGCATCTGCATAAAGATTACTATTACCTTTAGCAAATTATAAGATTTTCAAATTTTCAGGTTTTAGGTTTGGCAAAAAAATATTAAAAATTAAAAAATAATTAAAAATAATACAAATTTTAAAAGTTAATTTTATCTATTTATTCAACATTATTATTACATCATTAAAAATTTTATTAAAAGAATTATCTGGAATTTAAACAATAAAGAAATGTGACATCGACCAACATGTTAATAGGATTGATATGATACTAGTATCAACAACATGCGTGCGAAGCACTTGGAAGTGGGAGGGAAAGGAACTCGGAAGTTAAGCGTGCTAGTGTTGGAGTAGTGTAAGGATGGGTGACCGACTGGGAAGTTTGACCAGAGGTAAGTAATTTGACTAGAGATTAAGTGTAGTTAGACACTAATGGAAATACTAGATATTCTAAAAAAAAGAGGGAGTGAAAAATAATTAGAAAAAAATGAATAATTTTTTTAAACGAAATAGCCTTTAGTACCGGTTCGTGTTACGAACCGGTACCAAAGGTCTCCAGCCCCGCGGGCTCCTCCGTGACCACGTGGAGGCACCTTTAGTACCGGTTCGTAAGGAACCGGTACGAAAGGGGGAAGGGTTTTAGTACCGGTTCCAAAATCGGTACTAAAGGCCCTTTGGAACCGGTACTAAAGGGGGGGTTCTCTACTAGTGAGAGAAGCTCTTCAACTCTATCAGCTACCTACGGAAAAACCCTAGATCACTCGATCATATGATGATGGTGCACTTGTGTCGTTCCCCCTTGGGGCGTCATTTTTCGAGGGTTGTATTGGATCGAGGGACCAGTGGGCGGCTTGTGTGGTGGAGCGGCGATTCATATGACACAATGACGTCGTGGTCTCAGCAACGTGGAGCAGCAGAGGCTCGACGATAGATGTGTGATGATGGACGCACGAAGGGTGGTGGCATCGTCTGGCACTGTGGTAGGCGTCGGCGATAGGCCAAGCAAGGTCGAGGCATTAATACTGCTATGAAGATGGATCAATGGAAGACGGTGGTGGAGGCCTCTGCGGCGAGCGCATGCGATGCTTGCTAGGAGGTGATGGACCGGTGTGTGACCTAGACCAGATAATTCGGCTTGGTTTGGCCTTCCGATTTAGATGTTGAATTTTGGTGTGAGGTCTGGCCGGGTATGTGGCCCCAACAATATGCACCCATTCACCAAATGGTTAGGAGTAGTGGCAGATGTTGCCTAGATGGGGATGTCAGACTTATTGATGTATCACTTTATAAGATCTTGATGAATAATTAACAAAATTGTTGCATGCATCAACTTGATGCAGAGGCCGGGGTCTTCCTCTGTCTCAAAAAAATTGAACCAGCTCGAACTTTGCGAAAAATACATTATCCGTAAAAATTTCAACTTCGTTTGGTTGCTTTTCTCGTTCGGCTCAGTAACAATTGTATCATAATCAATTAGGATCATATAAGGTTAACACATGTGCGATATGAGAATTATATAGGGTTATCACTCCTTTTACCGGGTGTTTTGGTGTTCTTGAAGATGGTGGAGTGTGGATGTGGTAGAGATGATGGTGGTGGACGGTGGAGTTGAGTGATTCGGTGGAGTTTCTGCGGATTTCATCAGCGTACGGTGGAGGACCATCAACACTATTTGCAGCTCTTCTCCATACAAGTCATCATGGCACCGCCACTCACGTTCTTTGACGCCCTCCTCCATCCCTTCCTCGATGAAGGAGGAGATCGTGCTATCCTCCAGCAACAAGGAGGATATCCCGTAGTCACCGCTCGTCGCTGAGGGCGCGCGACGGAGGAAGAGTATCAGGCACACCCCACCTTCCTCCTCAAGGGCGGTCCGACGTCACCCTTGCCGCCTCTCAACCGCGTCGACGAGAAGCATCCGTCGCCACATCAAGAAAGAACCCCCTTCACTTCTTGCAACTATGGCATCCAAGTCATTCACTTTGTCAAGGAAGAAGTGAATGATGAGTCACCACACCTCTGCGTCGGTGGAATCGGTCACTTAAACTTTTGCCTACCTTTGGGGTGATAGACATCTGAAGGTGGATTTGTCCTCCCCGCTCTTCACGAGCGTGCGCGACCGCTTCTGGTACAACCTCGATCGTGATGGCGGCAACACGTTGTCTTGGAGCGCCTTGTCGGCGAATGAGTGGACGGCAAGGGAGGCAACACTGTGGGAGCGACAGAATGTGCTTGTTGGGTCGCATTGATGACGAGGGAAGAGACATTGACCTAGGTCCTCGCACACAGTGACATCAGATTTGCACAAAATCCGATTGGTCGCGCCGAGAGCGCCAGGTGACGGCCAATCAACCTTCATTACAAGAAACATGCTCCTAGATGACGTTTTCTAAATGTATGTGGATGAATTTGTCATAAATCTATGATGATTTTATAAACCGTTTGAGGGGGGGGGTTCAAATCCCCATAAAATTACGATGATGTGACTCAAGAACAACATAATTGTATAAGATAAAATCATTGTAAACTGATCCACACAGCTTACGATGTTAATTTTAGTCGATTAAAACCAATTTAGATCGTTATGACATTTATGAAAATAGTAATAACATCGTAACATGTTCTAACTATGCTTACACTTTACTTGTGGGGTCCATTCGATCTCACCTCATCCATCTATTTGGCATTGGTAGCTAGGTGTTTATTCTTAACAAACTTTTGGTGGACCTACAATAAAATAACTACTTGTCTTGCTAAAAATGATTTTTGGGAAAATAAAAAGCAAACTATCTAGCAGCTATAGTTTAAAATTTGATCGAGTTCGAACATAATCGACGAAATGTTGTTTTTTTATTGGATGTGTATGAAAAATATTTTACATGCAATTATTTGATCAACTATTTTTATAAATGGTTTGGTACAATTTTGCACCAAAAAATATGGTAGGTTCTTTATAAAAAAATAGTTTATAATGATCACCACTAAAACTTGTTATTAATTGAAAAAATTATAAGTTATTTATTGCTTGTCGAATAAATTATTATTTAAATAAATAAAAAATCTATATAGGATAAGGTATTTAACTAAAATATTAAAAAAGGAAAAGATATCTATTTGCAATTAAGATAATGAACCTAAATAAAAGTACAATAAAATTTTCCAAAAATTACGATATAACTAAGTAATATTTTAAATTACTTGTGAAGTTTAATTTTGAATTACAATTTCAAACAAAAACTAAAAACATAAAAGAATAGGAAGAAATAACAAAAAAACTAGAAGAAAAAGAGAAAACCTAGGCCTACCTCTACTGGGCCGAAGCCCACTATTCTCTCACCCGCAGAGGCCCACCAATTTGCCCGACAGTCAGTCACACACGCTTGCTAACCCCTGAGTAACAAAAGTAATTCAATAAAATTTTAATTTATCAAAAATTCTAAAAAATGCAAAAAAGTTTGGAATTAAATATATTTTAAATCATAATTAATATGAAAATAATTTATATATGAAAAATCATCAGAAAAATATGCTTTATCCAACTATGCTATTTGTACTTATGGAAAACAACTTGCTTTGAACAAACAGTACGAAATGCAATATGGACTAATTTAGAAATAGTCTTAAACTTTGAATCTGAACCTTTATTGTAAAGAAAAAGAAATTTTCCCTCATAAACATTGTTTGTCATTCCAAAATACGCGAAGGTTTTTACTATTATTATGTATTTTTTATGCCGAGTTCAAAATATGGTCAAGATGGTGGGCATGATCGTTTTTTTTTGGGTTGAATCTTGCAAAACTCTTAGTGGATCTCTGATGAAATAGGTTCTAGTGTACTTAGAAATTATTTTTGAAAAAAATAACAAGCAAACTATTAAGCACTTGCAGTTCAAAATTAACTCGGTTCCTGGTGAATCTGCGAGAATTTTCCTTTTTTATGTGAGGTGTATGAAAAAAATACATGCAACTATTTGATCAATTATACATAAAATATGGTCTAATATTTTCAAAAGATAGTGTGGTTCAATGTCTCAACTACTATTTGGTAGTTTTTCTTCATAAAAAACCCCCATTTTTTACACTCGAAAAATGAAAAATGGTTTTTTTGTGCAACAATAATGGACAATTCCTTATGCAACATTGTTTCAATTTTCAAAATGATCATTTTTGAAAAATATGAGATCATTTGAAAAACTATGTTACGAATGTGGCTATATCATTAGCCATTTAGCTTAAAAGTTATGAACCTTCATACATGATGGTTCGTTTGTGAGAACACTTTTTAAAAATATTTTCCATATTCCTTTTTTTTCTATATGATGCGTTTCAACGACAACGACTCTGATGATCACGAAGTGACAAACGATGAAGGTCCATGCTATCCTACGCGTTCATGCATACGACGTCACTGTTCGGTACCTCACACAATTTATTGGGTTTTTCTTAATTTAGTTGAAATACGATCCAATTTAGTGTATTATATGACAATTTGCATGAATGAAATCCAATTTGCAATAATTACATCTAATTTGCGGCTCTTGTATCCGTGTCGAACTGATAATGTGTTTCATTTATGCGACGACATTAAATATGACATAAGAAGGTTGACGGGCTCGGGTGCAGGGCAGTATGAAGGATCACCGACGCCGAAAAGGGAGGAGAGCGACCATGCCTGGTGGTGGAGGGCAAGCCGACGTGGCGGAGGGTTGCGGGAAACTTCAGGAGATGATGGTGGAAAAATCGAGTGAATGACACAAATTTTATCGAGCCTTTAGGCCAGTGATAGGTGCGGACCGATCGAACCAAAATTTTGGTCGGTCGCGGGTGGGCCATCGGATTGGTTCATCCCGACCCTTGGATTATTATCCTCGGTCTTCTTCATCCTCCCAGATCAGGCGGCCGCCCATCTCGTTTGCTCCCCTGGCTTCCCCCTCCCCTGCATCGTGCAACGTGTGTCATCCTCGCTGCCGGTCATCACCATCGACGCTCGCCCCATGCCGGTGCTACCATCTGCGCTCACTAACCGTTGATATATAGTCATTTTATCACCGGTTTCAATGATCTGCGTGGCGCCAGTTCCACCATAGTCCAACAATATGCTTGCAGCACCGCGCCCGTCGGTTGCGTCCGTTTTCTGTTAGAAGTAAAAAAATGTTACCCAGTCATAGAAAAAAAAAGATGGTACTAGTAAAAATATTTTTATAGAATAAAATGTTTGTCGCAATTGCCATCGCCGGTAGTAGAAAAAATCGACAACTACCCTAAAAAAAAAAAAAGAAATCGACAATTGTTTTAGCAAAAAAAAACATCGTCACCGTCTCACCATGACTGTTCGTAGCAAAAAAGGACAGGTTGCAACACCGATGCTCGTTGGTTGTAGTAGAAATCACCCATGGTTGCAACCCCCTGTGACGCCAATTGTTGCTTGGAGCATGAATTGCCGTCCTCGCCGATCGCATTCAACATGTTCGATTGCAGCGGAAAATCTCGCCGGTGGAAGGTTTTGACATGTTCGTTGCAACACAATGAGGCGGTTGCACCGTACCAGTAGAAAACACTTCAGGTGATGTACCAAACCTAGATGTTGGTTCCAGCTCTGGACTTGCCGGTTGTAGTAAAATAAAATGCCGGTTCCAGCATCCCTGTGTCGTGGTATACCTCACCGTCGTGTGGTTGCAGCTCACATTCGGAGAGATGGAGGGGGAGATGGCCATGGTGGATCACCTTGTGGGGAGAGGAAGGAGGAGGCGGCCATGGGCTCACGTCTGGAGGAAGGGAGCAAGAGGCGGCCATGGTGGCTTGCATCAGGGGATGGATGGAGGAGAAGGTGGCCATGGTGGCTCACGTCGAGGGAAGAGGAAGGACGAGGCGAACATAGGCTCACGTCTGGAGGAAGGGAGCAAGAGGCGGCCATGGTGGCTTGCATCAGGGGATGGATGGAGGAGAAGGTGGCCATGGTGGCTCACGTCGAGGGAAGAGGAAGGACGAGGCGAACATAGGCTCACGTCTGGAGGAAGGGAGCAAGAGGCGGCCATGGTGGCTTGCATCAGGGGATGGATGGAGGAGAAGGTGGCCATGGTGGCTCACGTCGAGGGAAGAGGAAGGACGAGGCGAACATAGGCTCACGTCTGGAGGAAGCGAGCAGAAGGCGGCCATGCTGGCTTGCATCGTAGGGGAAAGGAAGGAGAAGCGGGTACGCTGGCGCATAATGAAGCTAGCGTTGCTTCATTGTACACTGTGTGGAAAGGGTTCAGATCGTTCCATCATACACGCCATTGGGCTAAATTTATCTTATTGTTAACTAAGACTACCCGTAGTGAATCATTCAAAAGCATCCCAAAAGCGTCCGGGTTGAAATATGGCTTTCAAATTAAGTTCCGAATTAGTAGATGCTGCCAAAGTGAGTGGGGGTGCCATACGCAAAAAGGAAGCGATTCATAGAATGGCAGAGGCAAATAGAGCTCTTGCACATTTTCGCTAATCCATGAACAGAATCTATGTATGTAGACACATGGATCCGTACATCCCGATCAGAAAAGAATCAATAGAAGGAGAATTGGACGATATCTTTCTCGAAACAAACAAAAAGGAAAAGAAAGAGAAAACAAAAATCATGATCAACTAAGCCCTCTCCAGAGCTTGCTTAAGAATAAGAAAGAAGAATCTTATGGAAATAGCATGAAATAAGGTTTGATCCTATTCATGGGGATTCCGTAAATATCCCATTTCAAAAATCGAAACAATCGGGACTTTTCGAAGATTGGATGCAGTTACTAATTCATGATCTGGCATGTACAGAATGAAAACTGCATTCTTGATTCTACAAGAAATTTTATGAAAGCGTTCATTTGCTTCTCTTCAATGGAAGTTTCATTTTCCCGGGGGCGAGGGGGGGGGGGGCCTTGCGACGGGGGCTACATTACTTTTAGGCTTAATTATCATCGGCCATTGGGCTAAATTTATCTTATTATTAACTAAGACTACCCGTAGTGGAAGTAACATTAGTCGCAGTGGTAACATCACGCATATCTATGCAAAGTAGCTGATGTGGCAAGCAATTAATGAAGAAAGAGAGTCATATGGTAACTTAGGTAGTTACTTGCTCTTTGAGTAAAATCACACCTACCAAGACAATATGAGTTTATAACGTAATAAATGAAGTTACTAGTTGATGTTACTTTCCATTATAGAACTAGTAACATACCGATGTTACTAGTTGATGTTACTCCCCGCTATGAGTAGTCCAAAGCCCAGATTCAAAGCATGCATGTAGGCCGCACATACATATCTGGTGGCTAACTGAATCTTAGAGCATCTCCAGCCGTTCGGCCCCCCAAGCCGATTTTCGGCGCTATTTTAGCGCCGCTTGGGGGGGCGCTCAGGCGGCGAAACCCGCTTGGGGCGGCCGCCCCCCCAACCGCGCCCCCAAGGCGGCCCCAAGTGGCCGCGTTTGCGGTCCAGATTCGACCCAAAACGGCAAAATTTGATATTTTAAACGCAAATTCTGCACAATTCAGCGCAAATTCACCGCAGTTCGGCACAATTCGTCGCAAATGTCGTCACAATTCTGCAGTTGGGCACAATTCGGCACAGTTCGGCACACAGCGTAGAATACAGTTTGGCACAAATACAAATCAAACTAGGCATTTGTCACATCCCAACTTTTGTAGTTCCTTTATTTGAATGCAAAAATTTAGGGCTAACAAAAACTTTGCATGATTGTAAGTGTTGTGATGTTGAATCTATGTTTGACTGTGTGTGCTTAGTGTTGATCATGCTAAACTTGGGTGGTTGTCGTGTGTAGTCAGTGTACTCGTGTGAATAGCATAGGATTTCCACCCGGTCTTGTTGATCATCTCGGCATGATCATAAGCACGGCCACACTACTACCCTAGCATGCATAGATTAAGACCGTCACATCAGGTACCACTATCGCACTCTCTCACTAATAGATAGTTTTGCATCCCGTTTCTTTTGCTTGTTTCGGTATAAAAACCTTATTTATTTATTTACGCGGTAAAAATTATGCTAGTGATGATTTTGATCACCACAAAGCCCTACGGCACTACTTTTTTCGCACGGTAAAGAAAACTAAAGCAAAGATCATTTAAAATTCTGTTTAACATATTGGGATCTAATAAAATTCATGCACGACCATGATCCACCCACAACACGCAGATTTTATTTTTCTTATGTATAGAATTTTTGTTTAGGCATTTTCACAAACACTTGGGATGCATTGTTTTACTAGTTTTAATTTGTGTTTTAAGGAACCTTAATAGAAAAAAAAAGATAAAAGGAAAAAAACCACCCTAGCCTCTCCCGTACACACCCCCCCCCTCTGCTGACGTCAACCCCGAGCCCCCCCGGTGACGCATGCCCTGGCTACCGTCTCGACTCCCCAGTAGACGAGGAGGCGCGCTCGCTCGCCTCCCTCTTCCACTCCCGCACCCCCCCTCCACCCATCTATAAAACCCCACCCCTGTGCCCCTCCTCACCCCACTCCACCCACAGCCCAGCTCCACCCCCCCCCCCACTGATCGGTAGGAGAAGAGAGGGAAGAACAGAAGAGAGGGAAGAACAGAAGAGAAAGAAGAAGGAGGGAAGGGAGAAAGGAAGAAGGAGGAGGAGGGAGGAGGAAGAAGAGGAGAGGAGGGAGAGGCCGGCGAGCCTCTCCACCTCCGCCACCTCTCGCCGGAGCCGGCGCCGGCGAGGAACCCCGCCCTCGACGACCGCACAGCCGCCCCCGAGTCGCCATCGTCTACCCCGAGCAGATTTCCGCGCCGACGTCCACGGACCGCCCCGACGCCAAAAACGGAACCCCACCGCCGTCCTGCACGCCCGCCGCCCCTCCACGCCGACCGCCGCCGCCTGAGACGGCCCCGGTGAGCCACCCGAGCCCAAAAACAGCCGCCACGAGCGCCGTTTTTTTTTACGAATGCATGCGCGTTTTTATACCAAAAATGGAACCCCACCGCCGTCCTCTACCCCCGCCGCCGCTCGCCACCGGCCGCCGGCCGCCGGAGGGCCGCCGGCGAGCCAGGCAGCCCCCCTGGCGCCATGGGAGCTCGCTCCCGAGCTCCCAGCCTGACCGAGCTAGGAGACGGCCCCTGGTCGTCCGATCTGATTAGATCCAACGGCCAGGAGGCCCCCATACCCTTTCGTTTTAAAATATATATATATATATATATGCTGGGCTCGGCCCGTAAAAAAAAATGCCCGGGTGCGTCCAGTAGCCATGGGCCGGCTGCACTTTTTTTCTTTTCTTTTTCTTAATTACTGCAGCACTAAAATAATTCTAGACAAATAACCATAGCTCAGAAAAATGTGAAATAAATTTTGTGTGGTTTAGAAAATTGTGTTTTATTTTTCTGTATACTTAGAATAATTTTTTATGCAGTGCCAAATTAATTGATTTAGTTTAAACTAGTTAATTGTGCTTTTTAGCAGCTAGTAATAGTTTTAATCAATTCCCTGTAAACCCTAAAAATGTAATGTTGATTTTTATTTACTCCTGTGATTATTCTTGATTTTTCTGTGGGTGTATAGTAATTTTTGGACTAAATAAATTTGTGACCTTTCTTCTTATTATTATTATTATTAATACTATTGCTAGTTATTCCCCTTGTAACTTATGTTAGTACTATTTTGATTGTTAGTTCATTATTAAACTAGCATGTGGTCAGAATATTATTGCTATGACCTTGATTATGGAATTTAACAAGTTAATAAGTTGTTAGTAACTCACTTAACATAACTCTAGTTAAGATTTGTTTAATAAAAATCTTGTTGTGGTAGTCCTATTAAAGTTTTTCCAATGCCTTGTTTTTATATTTAACTTTGGAGTGATTGATTTAGTATTTCATTTCTAGAACAATTGATACTTTTAACTACTAGTTGTTTGATAGTAAAATTGAGTGTTGTGTGCTTTGTTTGTTTTGCCCGATTGTAATGGTGAATCTGTTTCTTCCGCAACGTGTAGACGATACGCCGTACGTTGCAGGTGAAGACTCCTCCCTTGCCACCGAAGAAGCCGATCCAGGGTACATCGTCGAGGAAGGCAAGCCACCGTCAAAACTCAAACTCTACATTACCCATTTTTACTTCTTGGTATCATTTATATTGTATCATGCTAGTATTAAAGTCATATGGTTTGGGATTATAATAGTTGTATTAGAGAAACTCCACACCACCCCATAGCCTACCTAATTGGAAAAAACTAAGTAGAACCCCGATGATTCCGGCACTCTGCCGAGACCATCACTCAGCTCTAGTACTTAGTACTACATAATAACTTGGAAAGTCATACTTCATCCTACTTGGTACGGCATTCACCTAAGAAGGTGGTATAGCCGGGATTGTGGAACATCGTCGGGCATGGACAAAGTCTGGGAAGACTCTCTAATTGTGCCGCCAAAAGTCTAGCATTACAGTACAACCACTATACTCTGGTATGGGACAGGGCTAGTTGGAAGCTTGTTTGTCTTAGTACGGGGGTCCTATAACTACACATGGATGCGTGATTCCACGAAACCGATAGCCCTCGAAGTCGATGGGTGAAATTCGCTAGGCTTAGTGTCGGAAGGAACCTTGGTACTCTTCGACTACGGTGCAGGCTTGGGTCCAAGAGGAGCATGTCCTGACACACGGAAAGTCCCCGCAGTACGCAAGGGGTGGATTCACCTGTACTAGGGCAGACAAGGGGAAAGCTAAGGTCGATTATCCGAGACCCGCATACTGAAGTATGACGATCCGTGGGGACACACGGCGGATGTATCGAATGTGGTGGGTAAAGTGTACAACCTCTGCAGAGTGTAAATCTATTCGAGTAGCCGGAGTCCACGGTCATGGACGACTAGTGAGGCCACACCTTGTGGGGAAATAGATGAGAAAGCCAGTACTGAGTTTATGGTTCGCGATGATGGTGTTGTTGAGAAAGGGTTGGACTTGACTTATCCAAATGAAATGTGGGGAATAAAACTTGCCAAGTTTAAAACTTTGCCAACTTAATACTAATGTTGAGTAGATAGGCAATCCTATGAGAAACTCCACCATATAGCCATCCCATTATTTTCCTGTACAAAACTTTGTTTCTTTCTTTAGGTGGTTTGCGAGTACTTTATATGTACTCACGGCTTTGTCCCTGGTTATTCCATCGGCCAGGCTTGGAGGAGCAGGTATATGACGACGATGCTACCGGCGAATACTAGGACGTGTTATGCTCTGATCTACCCTGTGGATTGTGTCGCCCTACCCTTGCTGCTTTTGCTTTTCCGCTGCTATTTGAGCCCGATGAGGCCATGTAAGACTTTATTTATGTATGACTTGTATTCGGTATTGTATGAACATTGAGACTATGATATTCATGCCGAGTTGTGTGTCATGCGAACTGATCATGGGAGCATGACTGTATACACAGCTGGTCGCTTCGGACATATAGTCCGGGGTGCCCACAGACTTGGTATCAGAGCCAAGTTCAGACCATAGCAGCCTAGTTAGGTTGGTCGGTAGATAGGATGGTGGGGAAATCAAAAACTATTTTCTAAACTAAAGAGATGGTCAAATGCATAGTATAGAATGCTTACCTCTCTTATCCCCTCTATAGTAACCTATTAAATGTTTTACTATGTTAAAATCTTGCACACTTGTCATCTAACTTGAACTCTTAAAACTTGTAGATGGCTGGAGTTCCTGTGCACCACCTTCAGCTGACTCAGGCTGGGAAGACGCCCTTTGCTCAGGATCTGATGGATCTGCTGGTGCTCGTTCACCGCCCAGCTGCGGAGTTCAGGGCTTTCCAGATCACCAATGGGGAGGACACCGAGCTTCGCCTGATTGTGCGGTGTGAGCTCCGAGGTTCGGAGGTGACTCCACGGTCAGATCCTATCAGCTTCACCGTGTACGCTCGTACCTGGGAGGAGGGCCTGGGCCGAGCTTGCCAGGAGGCGATTGCTCGCCTGGTGAGGTTTCACCAGTACGAGCTGGGTACCACGCGGTTCCGTCACTACGGGATGCGCGATGGTGAGGGAGATCCCACTCCTGGTGTACTTCACCCGGTTCTGAGGGACCACCTGTTCGCTCTGGAGACGCACCTGGCTCTGACTCAGGCTCAGCTGGATGAGGTCCGGGTCAAGCATGACTACACCCTCCAGACCAATGGTCCCGCTCCTGTCGCCCCCATCGAGCTGGAGACTAGGGAAAAGGTTATCAAGGAGCTGCAGGAAAAGGTCACCAGTCTGGAGGAGAGGAACAAGATGCTGAAGAAGAAGAACAGGAACCTGAAGAGTATGTGCGACGACTTGGAGGAGAAGATCGATGCCCTGGATGATGGCGAGGACATCCAGAAGGGTGAGAACGCCCATATCAGTGATGATGAGGACTGGATGGATGAGGAGTATGAGGAGGTTCCGGACACTGATGATGAGGACTTCATCAATGATCGCGAGGAGGATGACCTCTAGGCGTCATTAGTTGTAGGATGCCCTTTTGGAGATTGGTGATAGACGTTGCATATGTGGTTGGTTACCTGTAAGACTTGTTTATGTTTGAGACTTATGCTATCGTATGCTGCCATGTGGTGATTGCTAGTTGCATGATTATTACCTATTTTGTTAAGTCTTGCCTGTGTTTGATAACTAGATTGTTAGGGACTTACCCCCTTGTAGACTGAATTCCCTCTTATCTTGCGCACCAACCTCAGGATGCCGAGAAGCTCCCGCGCCAACCCAGGTGGATCCGGTGACGCACCACCGCCACCACCCGACCCAAACATGGCGCAGCTTCTGCGACTGCTGATGGAGGAGCGCCAGGCCGCTCGTGACGAGCGCCAGGCGAACATGGCTGCACTCCAGCAGCTAGTCCAGGCCGCCACCAATGCCAACCAAGGAGGCGGAGGAGCTGGTGGGAATGAGGAGCCCAGGTCTCGGCTCCGAGATTTCCAGAACACCAACCCGCCCGTGTTCTCGCAGACAAAGGAGCCGTTGGATGCTGAGGATTGGCTTCGCACCATGGAGAACAATCTCGTTGTCGCCGTTGTTGGCAACAACGAGAAGGTCCTGTATGCCACCCACTATCTCACCGGCACCGCAAGGAGCTGGTGGGAAGGAGTGCGTGCCCGTATTCCTGCGGGGCAAGTACTCACCTGGGCGGAGTTCTCCGAGAAGTTCAAGAAGGCGCACATCCCGACTGCACTGATCCGGAGAATGAAGGACGAGTTCCGCCACCTCAAGCAAGGAGGCATGACTGTGGTTGGATATCTTGACCGCTTCACTCAGCTGTCGAGGTATGCCCCGGAGGAGGTGGACACCGAGGAGAAGCGAAAGGACCGTTTCCTGGATGGATTGCACGATGAGCTGCAGGTTGTCCTGGTGGCTATGCAGTTTCCCGATCTTGAGTCTCTTGCCGACGCTGCTATCATGATGGAAGGCAAGCTCAAGACAGCCTCTGAGAACCGCAAGCGCCGCATGATGCAGCAGGGTGGATCCAGCAATCCCCGACTGCGTCCTGCACCGCCACCAAGGCCAGCACCCCAGCCTCAGAGGGCCCCTTACCCAGCCCCACGCCCCAATGCCCCTGCTCGCCCCGGTGGAGTTCCGCGCCCAGCAGGCGGAGTTCCCCGCGACCCTGCATCAGACGTGATCTGCTTCAAGTGTGGCCAGAAGGGTCACTACGCCGTTACCTGCACCAATAAGGCGAATGCTGCCCCACGCCCCAATGCTCCAGCACCAGCCAGAGGGAACCCTGGCCGCAACAACGTCCAGCGCGGTGCGCCCAACGCCGCCAAGGGACGTCTGAACCATGTGCAAGCCGAGGAAGCCCAGGAGGCAGCAGACGTTATCTTGGGTACGTTTCCAGTTAATTCAGTACCTGCTCAAGTATTGTTTGATTCTGGTGCATCACACTCATTTGTTACGAAGACATGTGTGGATAGAAGTAAGTTGTCACCTAGTGAAATGAGGAGGCCCATGATAGTCCAAATACCCGGATCCAAAACCCGAGCCAGTTTAGCTTGTTCCGGAGTTCCCATAGAAATTCATGGAGTTGAGTTCCCCGCTGACCTGATTGTGTTAGGGACAGAAGGTATAGATGTGGTACTTGGCATGAATTGGTTGTCCAGATATCGAGGCCGAATAGATTGCACTGAGAGGACAGTCAGCCTCACAAGTGCCGATGGAGTTCAGATAGAGTACACCGACAAGGAAGGGACTGCCCGAGCCTTCTGTCATCAGAGTGTCTCGGTGCCACCACTTGAAGAAGTGAAGGTTGCGTGTGAATTTCCGGACGTCTTTCCGGAAGAGCTACCCGGTATGCCGCCTAATCGGGATATCGAGTTTATCATCGAGTTAGTGCCTGGCACAGCCCCTATTGCACAGAGACCCTACCGGATGAATGCTGAAGAACTGGTTGAGTTGAAGAAGCAGTTGAATGATATGCTCCAGAAGGGACTGATTCGACCTAGTGCTTCACCCTGGGGTTCGCCTCTCTTTGTGGACAAGAGAGACGGCACCATACGCATGTGTGTGGACTACCGTAAGCTGAACGAAGTTACCATCAAGAACAAGTATCCGCTCCCCAAGATCGAGGATCTGTTCGATCAGTTGAACGGAGCCCGAGTCTTCTCCAAGATCGATCTAAGGACCGGATATCACCAGTTGAAGGTTCGCGAGTCGGATATCCCCAAGACAGCTTTCACGACCCGCTATGGTTTGTTCGAATACACTGTCATGTCTTTCGGACTTACCAATGCCCCGGCCTATTTCATGAATCTCATGAACAAGATCTTCATGAAGTACCTCGACAAGTTTGTGGTGGTGTTCATTGACGACATCCTTATATATTCCAAGACCGAAGAAGAGCACGCAGATCATTTGCGCCTAGTCCTCGAGACTTTGCGTGAGCACCAATTGTACGCCAAGTTCAGCAAGTGCGAGTTCTGGCTCAAAGAAGTCGGATTTTTGGGACATGTATTGTCGGAAGGAGGCATATCTGTCGACCCCGCCAAGATTCAGTCCGTCATAGACTGGACAGCTCCGACCACTCAGACTGAAGTTAGAGGATTCCTCGGACTAGCTGGATACTACCGCAAGTTCGTGGAAGGCTTCTCCAGCATCGCCCGACCCATGACCCAGCTGCTAAAGAAGGACCAGAAGTTTGTGTGGACGGAAAAGTGTGAAGCCAGTTTCCAGGAGTTGAAGAGGAGATTGGTATCCGCCCCAGTGTTGACGATGCCCGACCTGACCAAGAGCTTTGATGTGTACTGTGATGCATCGAAGATTGGTTTGGGTTGCGTTCTTATGCAAGTAGGCAAGGTGATTGAGTACCTGTCACGACAGTTGAAGCCGCACGAGTTGAACTACCCCACACATGACTTGGAGCTAGCCGCTGTTGTGCTTGCTCTCAAGAGATGGAGACATTACCTGATGGGTCACCGTTGTGACATATACACAGACCATAAGAGCCTGAAGTACATTTTCTCACAGAAGGAGTTGAACATGAGGCAGAGGAGATGGATCGAGTTGATCAAAGATTACGATCTCGAGATTCACTACCATCCTGGCAAGGCCAATGTGGTAGCAGATGCCCTCAGCCGCAAGCCCTGCACACTTAATGCAATGATCAGGGAGACGCAGCCAGCCTTGCACGAGGAGTTTGAAAAGCTGGGATTGGAGCTTGTTACCCCCGGTTTTCTGGCTCACCTCGAGCTGACTCCGACTCTATTTGATCAGATCAAGGAGGCACAGAAGGGACACGATAGTATCGAGGGAATCAAGAAGAAGATGCCCCTCGGCAAGGCCCCGAAGTTCACGATAGATGATAAAGGAGTTCTTTGGTTCGATGGTCGATTGTGTGTGCCCGACATGAACGAGTTGAAGCTCACTATCCTGAATGAAGCTCACGATACACCTTACTCCATCCACCCTGGAGGGACTAAAATGTATCAAGACCTGAAGGACTTGTTCTGGTGGCACGGTATGAAGCGTGAAATTGCCTTGTATGTCGCCAAGTGTGACATCTGCCAGAGAGTGAAAGCAGAGCATCAGAGACCTGCAGGATTGCTGCAACCACTCCGAGTTCCTGAATGGAAGTGGGAACAAATAGGTATGGATTTCATCACAGGTCTACCGAGGTCGAGCAAAGGACATGACTCTATCTGGGTCATAGTCGACCGACTCACCAAGGTAGCACACTTCATCCCGGTACGAACCACTTATCGGGGAGACCAGCTGGCAGAATTGTACATGTCAAGGATCGTATGCCTGCACGGAGTTCCGAAGGAAATTGTGTCAGACCGAGGTACCCAGTTTACCTCGAGGTTCTGGAAACAAGTTCAGGAGGCACTAGGCACGAAGCTTGCGTTCAGCACATCCTATCACCCGCAGACTGGAGGCCAGACAGAGCGAGTGAACCAGATACTAGAGGATATGCTCCGCGCATGTGCTCTAGCCTACGGTTCCAAGTGGGAGGACTGCTTGCCCTATGCAGAATTCTCCTACAACAACAGCTACCAGTCGAGTTTGCAGATGGCACCATTTGAAGCTCTGTATGGGAGGAAATGTCGCACACCCCTGAACTGGTCTCAGACCGGAGAAGGGAAGATTTTCGGACCCGATGTTCTGAAGGAGGCTGAAGAACAGGTTCAGTTGATTCGAGAACGTCTCAAGACCGCTCAGTCTCGTCAGAAGAGTTATGCCGACCCCAAGCGTCGAGAGGTGACTTTTGAAGTTGGAGATTTTGTATATCTCCGAGTCACCCCATTGAAAGGAATGCAGCGATTCCATGTGAAGGGAAAGCTAGCACCCCGATACATTGGACCGTTTGAGGTGATAGCCAGGCGAGGCCAAGTCGCCTATCAGTTGAGACTGCCAGCAGAGCTATCCGATGTGCACGATGTCTTCCACGTCTCGCAGCTCCGGAAATGTCTGGAGGTGCCGGACAAGCCCGATGTTTTCAAGAACATCGATCATCGCACGGTGGACCTCAACCAGGATCTCACGTACCGCGAGACACCCCTTCGTATCCTGGAAGAAACCACCCGAGTCACCCGAAAGCGCGCGATCAAGTTCCACAAGGTCCAGTGGACAAACCATACAGAGGAGGAAGCCACCTGGGAACGGGAGGACTACCTCAAGCGCGAGTTCCCGCATCTCTTCACTAGCTTGTGAATCTCGGGGACGAGATTCTTTTTAAGGGGGGAAGGTCTGTCACATCCCAACTTTACTAGTTCCTTTATTTGAATGCAAAAATTTAGGGCTAACAAAAACTTTGCATGATTGTAAGTGTTGTGATGTTGAATCTATGTTTGACTGTGTGTGCTTAGTGTTGATCATGCTAAACTTGGGTGGTTGTCGTGTGGAGTCAGTGTACTCGTGTGAATAGCATAGGATTTCCACCCGGTCTTGTTGATCATCTCGGCATGATCATAAGCACGGCCACACTACTACCCTAGCATGCATAGATTAAGACCGTCACATCAGGTACCACTATCGCACTCTCTCACTAATAGATAGTTTTGCATCCCGTTTCTTTTGCTTGTTTCGGTATAAAAACCTTATTTATTTATTTACGTGGTAAAAATTATGCTAGTGATGATTTTGATCACCACAAAGCCCTACGGCACTACTTTTTTCGCACGGTAAAGAAAACTAAAGCAAAGATCATTTAAAAATCTGTTTAACATATTGGGATCTAATAAAATTCATGCACGACCATGATCCACCCACAACACGCAGATTTTATTTTTCTTATGTATAGAATTTTTGTTTAGGCATTTTCACAAACACTTGGGATGCATTGTTTTACTAGTTTTAATTTGTGTTTTAAGGAACCTTAATAGAAAAAAAAAGAGAAAAGTAAAAAAACCACCCTAGCCTCTCCCGTACACACCCCCCCCCTCTGCTGACGTCAAACCCGAGCCCCCCCGGTGACGCATGCCCTGGCTACCGTCTCGACTCCCCAGTAGACGAGGAGGCGCGCTCACTCGCCTCCCTCTTCCAATCCCGCACCCCCCCCTCCACCCATCTATAAAACCCCACCCCTGTGCCCCTCCTCACCCCACTCCACCCACAGCCCAGCTCCACCCCCCCCACTGATCGGTAGGAGAAGAGAGGGAAGAACAGAAGAGAGGGAAGAACAGAAGAGAAAGAAGAAGGAGGGAAGGGAGAAAGGAAGAAGGAGGAGGAGGGAGGAGGAAGAAGAGGAGAGGAGGGAGAGGCCGGCGAGCCTCTCCACCTCCGCCACCTCTCGCCGGAGCCGGCGCCGGAGAGGAACCCCGCCCTCGACGACCGCACAGCCGCCCCCGAGTCGCCATCGTCTACCCCGAGCAGATTTCCGCGCCGACGTCCACGGACCGCCCCGACGCCAAAAACGGAACCCCACCGCCGTCCTGCACGCCCGCCGCCCCTCCACGCCGACCGCCGCCGCCTGAGACGGCCCCGGTGAGCCACCCGAGCCCAAAAACAGCCGCCACGAGCGCCGTTTTTTTTTTACGAATGCATGCGCGTTTTTATCCCAAAAATGGAACCCCACCGCCGTCCTCTACCCCCGCCGCCGCTCGCCACCGGCCGCCGGCCGCCAGAGGGCCGCCGGCGAGCCAGGCAGCCCCCCTGGCGCCATGGGAGCTCGCTCCCGAGCTCCCAGCCTGACCGAGCTAGGAGACGGCCCCTGGCCGTCCGATCTGATTAGATCCAACGGCCAGGAGGCCCCCATACCCTTTCGTTTAAAAATATATATATATATATATATATATGCTGGGCTCGGCCCGTTAAAAAAAAATGTCCGGGTGCGTCCAGTAGCCATGGGCCGGCTGCACTTTTTTTCTTTTCTTTTTCTTAATTACTGCAACACTAAAATAATTCTAGACAAATAACCATAGCTCAGAAAAATGTGAAATAAATTTTGTGTGGTTTAGAAAATTGTGTTTTATTTTTCTGTATACTTAGAATAATTTTTTATGCAGTGCCAAATTAATTGATTTAGTTTAAACTAGTTAATTGTGCTTTTTAGCAGCTAGTAATAGTTTTAATCAATTCCCTGTAAACCCTAAAAATGTAATGTTGATTTTTATTTACTCCTGTGATTATTCTTGATTTTTCTGTGGGTGTATAGTAATTTTTGGACTAAATAAATTTGTGACCTTTCTTATTATTATTATTATTAATACTATTGCTAGTTATTCCCCTTGTAACTTATGTTAGTACTATTTTGATTGTTAGTTCATTATTAAACTAGCATGTGGTCAGAATATTATTGCTATGACCTTGATTATGGAATTTAACAAGTTAATAAGTTGTTAGTAACTCACTTAACATAGCTCTAGTTAAGATTTGTTTAATAAAAATCTTATTGTGGTAGTCCTATTAAAGTTTTTCCAATGCCTTGTTTTTATATTTAACTTTGGAGTGATTGATTTAGTATTTCATTTCTAGAACAATTGATACTTTTAACTACTAGTTGTTTGATAGTAAAATTGAGTGTTGTGTGCTTTGTTTGTTTTGCCCGATTGTAATGGTGAATCTGTTTCTTCCGCAACGTGTAGACGATACGCCGTACGTTGCAGGTGAAGACTCCTCCCTTGCCACCGAAGAAGCCGATCCAGGGTACATCGTCGAGGAAGGCAAGCCACCGTCAAAACTCAAACTCTACATTACCCATTTTTACTTCTTGGTATCATTTATATTGTATCATGCTAGTATTAAAGTCATATGGTTTGGGATTATAATAGTTGTATTAGAGAAACTCCACACCACCCCATAGCCTACCTAATTGGAAAAAACTAAGTAGAACCCCGATGATTCCGGCACTCTGCCGAGACCATCACTCAGCTCTAGTACTTAGTACTACATAATAACTTGGAAAGTCATACTTCATCCTACTTGGTACGGCATTCACCTAAGAAGGTGGTATAGCCGGGATTGTGGAACATCGTCGGGCATGGACAAAGTCTGGGAAGACTCTCTAATTGTGCCGCCAAAAGTCTAGCATTACAGTACAACCACTATACTCTGGTATGGGACAGGGCTAGTTGGAAGCTTGTTTGTCTTAGTACGGGGGTCCTATAACTACACATGGATGCGTGATTCCACGAAACCGATAGCCCTCGAAGTCGATGGGTGAAATTCGCTAGGCTTAGTGTCGGAAGGAACCTTGGTACTCTTCGACTACGGTGCAGGCTTGGGTCCAAGAGGAGCATGTCCTGACACACGGAAAGTCCCCGCAGTACGCAAGGGGTGGATTCACCTGTACTAGGGCAGACAAGGGGAAAGCTAAGGTCGATTATCCGAGGCCCGCATACTGAAGTATGACGATCCGTGGGGACACACGGCGGATGTATCGAATGTGGTGGGTAAAGTGTACAACCTCTGCAGAGTGTAAATCTATTCGAGTAGCCGGAGTCCACGGTCATGGACGACTAGTGAGGCCACACCTTGTGGGGAAATAGATGAGAAAGCCAGTACTGAGTTTATGGTTCGCGATGATGGTGTTGTTGAGAAAGGGTTGGACTTGACTTATCCAAATGAAATGTGGGGAATAAAACTTGCCAAGTTTAAAACTTTGCCAACTTAATACTAATGTTGAGTAGATAGGCAATCCTATGAGAAACTCCACCATATAGCCATCCCATTATTTTCCTGTACAAAACTTTGTTTCTTTCTTTAGGTGGTTTGCGAGTACTTTATATGTACTCACGGCTTTGTCCCTGGTTATTCCATCGGCCAGGCTTGGAGGAGCAGGTATATGACGACGATGCTACCGGCGAATACTAGGACGTGTTATGCTCTGATCTACCCTGTGGATTGTGTCGCCCTATCCTTGCTGCTTTTGCTTTTCCGCTGCTATTTGAGCCCGATGAGGCCATGTAAGACTTTATTTATGTATGACTTGTATTCGGTATTGTATGAACATTGAGACTATGATATTCATGTCGAGTTGTGTGTCATGCGAACTGATCATGGGAGCATGACTGTATACACAGCTGGTCGCTTCGGACATATAGTCCGGGGTGCCCACAGCATTGCCTTTGCGCGTCCACAGATGATCCACTAGATCTTCCTGCAGTTGACGATGCACGTGCAGGTCTCGGATCTCCTGGCGTATGTTGAGATATGCTGTCCAATATGCTGGTATATCGTGATCAACAACTGCAAGAGGCCCCTGGTTGAGATATGGTTCATTGTCATACAATGGATCCTCTTTCTCGCTCTCAATGATCATGTTGTGCAAAATGACACAACAATTCATCACCTCCCACATTTGATCTTTCGACCAAGTCTGAGCGGTGTACCGAACAACGGCAAATCGAGATTGGAGCACCCCAAAAGCCCGCTCGACATCCTTCCTGCAAGACTCCTGGCACTTGGCAAAGTAGGAGTACTTCCCTCCTGGCACAGGGTTTGAGATAGTCTTCACAAATACCGGTCATCTTGGATAGATGCCATCTGCTAAGTAGTATCCCTTGTTGTACTGGTGCCCATTGACCTCGAAGTTCACCGGAGGAGCATGACCTTCGACAAGCCTGGCAAAGACATTTGAGCACTGCAGGACATTGATGTCATTGTGTGTTCCTCGCATGCCAAATAAGGAGTGCCAAATCCAGAGATCATGTGTAGCAACTGCCTCAAGTACCACACTGCAGTGACCTTTTGCGCCCTTGTACATCCCCTGCCAAGAAAATGGACAGTTCTTCCATTCCCAATGCATGCAATCGATGCTTCCAAGCATCCCAGGAAATCCTCTTTCTTCATTCTCTGCTAGGATCCGAGCAGTGTCTTCCGAATTGGGTGCTCGCAAGTACTGTCCTTCAAAGCAGCCCACCACTGCTATGCAAAACTTGTACATACACTCAAGGGCGATGGACTCGGCCATGCGTGCATAGTCTTCCTGTTGATCACCAGGAGCTCCGTATGCAAGCATCCTCATTGTCGTTGTGCACTTCTGAAGTGTGGAGAATTCAACTGTGCCAGTGCAATCTTTCTTGCAAACGAAGTAATTGTCGTACTCTCGAAGTGAATTGACAATGCGAAGAAAGAGCTTTCGGCCCATGCGGTACCGGCGCCGGAATGTCTTTTCGACGTGTAGGGGAACATTGGAAAAGTAGTCGGAGTAGAGCAAGCAATAGCCCTCCGAACAACGCCTCTCCTTTGCCTTCCAGCGGCCCATCTTGGAGCCGCCCCGCTGCGGCGCCGTGTTGGCGCCGAACAGGCCGGCCAATGCGGCGAGCATCATCAGGTGCTCGTCATCCTCGGAGCCTGCGGCGGACTCTTCCTCCTCCATCAGCGCGGCAAAGAGCGCCTCGTCGTCGGAGTCCATCTCGGCGCGTCAATTCGCCGAACACCTGGGGTGCGGTGTGGTCGCGAACAGCCGCCGGTGGTCTCGGTTGTTCGCGTCGCGCCGGCCAAACGCCGCTGTACTAGGCAAGCTTGGAAGGGGGGGAGGTGGGGTGGAACAGCGGTGTGTTTGGTGGCGGCGCAACGGCTACCTGGCGGCGGCGCGGCACCGGCGGCGACAAGGGTGGTGGGGGAGAGGGGATCGTTTTTGGGACGGTTTGCTCTGCCAGTGGGCCAGCCGGCTCTTTTCGTTTCGTCCGGCGCCCCCAAGCGGCCCTTAGCGCGCTAGGTTCGCTTGGAATAGACTCAATTTTGGTCCGATCCGACGTTATTTAGGCCCTTGGGGACGCGACTGGGCGGATTTCGTCCGTCCGACGCAAATAGCGCCGCCTTATGGCCTTTTGGAGGCGCGGCTCGAGATGCTCCTTACCGCCGGTACGTAACCTACGCCCGCACGCCTAAAAAAACGTAACCTACGCCGGCACGCCGCTGGGGCTTCGTCTTGTGTTTGTTGTCGCCGCCCCGCCGGCCACCGTGCATCGCGTCTTATTGATTAGCAACGCTGCCGGTCTGTTGCTTGCCGTGCTTCGATCAATCCGGTGCCAAGGAACGATTCCACGGCTACGAGTTACGGACAACAGACTACAACCAACCGGCACCACATCCAATTCCCTATTTGATCCACTAATCGAATGGATGAAGATACTATTCTGCACATACTTAAGTATTGTCGTTCTCGTTTGTTAATCAATTTAATTATACAAATCAATTAATTAACTCTTAGTGTCTAATATATTTTTATTACTCTTTAGATCAATTACAAATTATATACTTACTTTGTATGTACGCACTTAGCAAATTACACATTTATAAACCACTTAGCAATGAAATTTATGAAGACGTCTTCGAAATAAAATGGACAATGATTTTCTTTCATATAACATGATTGTATACATTGGGAAGGAAATAGCTCCAAATTTTAATGTTTATAAAATTTGTTGATTTGTTCGATCGACGGGCTAAAGGATGTAGATCTTATATGTTTCGAAGTGTTCTTCATTCTCTCTATAGTCAAATCCTGGCTTCGCCCCTGACTGGTTACAATCATTTACTCCTTTCATTTTAAATTAGATGATTTTCATTCATGGAAATCATTTTTTTAACCCTCTCACCGGTGCCCACAAGCCCTGTCCACCCCCCCCCCCCCACCCCCCTAGCTTAAACTCTATCTGATGTACAATGGGTGTGTTGTGATACTCGTGATTCATGGAAATCATCTAATTTTAAACGGAATGGAGTACCATTTACAATCTAATTTAAAATGAAGGGAATACCATTTACAAACAATCTGTCTCAGTTTTACAGTTTTCCCACTGAAGTGGGCTCGCTGTGCTCATGCTGCCACAGAATCTCTTCCATCTCCTCTCTGAACCGGGGCACGGCCTCCTCCGGCACGGCGACGAACACCTTGAACCCGCGCCGCCGCCTCTCGTCCCCGGCGCCGTACGGCAGCAGGAAGCACGGCTGCGTGCTCCCGAGCAGCCGCCACGAGAGCGGCAGCACGGCGTCGGGCCCGCCCCACCCGAAGTCCACCTCCGAGTGCCCCAGCCTCCGCCAGTCCGTGAACGCGCTCACGCCGCGCCGCCCCGCCGTGACGCCGCCCTCCCCGCGCCGCAGCTCCTGGAGGTCGATGTACGACCGCACGTACTCCTCGTCCACCCCCCGCTTGCTCTTCCTGACCAGGGACGCCGTCTCCGCCAGCGGCCGCCCGACGAGGTCGCCGGCGGCCAGCGCCACGTACACCGGCACGCACACGTTGCCCCAGTACCCCTCCGGCAGCGGCGGGTCGAGGAGGCCGCTGATGTTCATCGAGTACACCATCTTCACGGTCTCTTCGGGGGTGGTTTGGTTGGCCATGGCCTTCGCCTTGGCGCGCCAGATGAAGGCGGCGAGAACCTCGAAGGTCGTGAACTTGACGCCGGCGTCGGCGGCGAGCCCCGCCCTGAGCGCCTCCACGCGCGCGTCGCTGACGTGGAAGCACTCCCTCGCGAGCCGCTCGTGCCCTTGTATGACGCTCGCCGCGCCGTACGGGCCGAGCCGCTCCACGTCGTCGTGGGTCGACAGGACGGCGTCGAACGGTGTCACCATCCGCGGCGGGTTCCTCGGGCCCAGGAGCTCCCGCCGCCCCCACACCGGTGCGGCCGCGGCCGCCGGATCCAGCCCCCGCGCGAACCGCGCGGCGGCGGCGAGGAACTTGGTGGAGCCCGCGCCGTCGCAGAGCGCGTGCGCCACGCGCATCCCGAGCGCGACGCCGCCGCACGTGAACCGGGTGACCTGGAGCGCGAGCGCTGCCGGTCCGCCGTCGCCGTCGCCCGGCGTGAGGCGGTCGAGCAGCGGAGAGTCCGGCCTGTCGGCGTCGACGTCGGCCACCGACAGCTCCGTCGCCGCGAGGACGAGGGTCACGGCGTCGACGTCGCCGGTCCCGGAGAACACGAGGCGTCCCTCCTCGCGGAGAACGGAGCCGGCGAGCTGCGGGAAGAGGCGGAGCGCGTGGGCGAACGCGGCCTGGAGGACGTCGAGCGGGTCGAGGGAGACCGGGTGGGCAGGGAAGAAGCGGACGGTGCGGAAGGAGACGTCGAGCACGTTGCGGTCGGCGTCGAGGCCGGAGAGCGGCAGCGACGACGCGGGAGGCTGCGGCGCGGGGCAGAGCCTGACGGTGTCGAGGACTCGCAGGTGCAGAAGCGGCGGCGGCAGGGGCGGAGGCGCCGGCGGCTCCATGCGGACGGCTGTGCGTACGTGCGGGTGGCGCCCGGCCGGAAGGGGAGCCCGCGCGCGCTGCCGCAGAAGATCTCGGTCGCGCTTAAAACCTGGGGAAGTTTGGGTGGACCGGAGTAGGTGACCGTGGCACGGCAGACAGCACGGGCCCGTCGCGGCAGACCGATGGCGACGCGGTTGGTGGGAGAAGCTTGCGTGAGGTGTTTCCAGGAGGACGAAGGCGACGTGGGAGCGCCATGGCCGCCAGTAGCGCCGCAGTTCGCCGACACCATTTCAGCTTCTCCGTCTGGCGGGCTCTGCTTGCAAGACTGTCGCGTGGTTTTCAGAAATTACTTACACGGGAAATATAGATATGAATTTGTAGATTAAAAACAGTTGGGAATAACTCCAAACAGTCGCTAAGTTTACGTGACTGCTTGTCGGCAAACAAGTTCACCCAACTCCAAACAGCGGCATGACTCTACTCTACTGTGTGAGCGATGGTTAGGCGGCGTTTAGAACGTACGTATGCCTTGCAGCAATTGAGAGTATTTGAGTGTGTCCATGACCACTGATCCACTAGTCGATGTTGTTCAACGGCCACCCGCATGGGCCATGTCAATCAGTGAGCGTAGCTCAACCGGTTGAGGGAGTGGATGTACAAACCCAACACTTGGGTTCAAATCCTCACGGAGACTTGAGGACTAGACTTGGTGCATAACCAAGACTAAAAATATCCTAGTACTCATCCTCTTTTGTAGCACTATGCATTTCTCATCCTCTTTTGATTCACGAAAGATTGATCTCCGAGTAACGTCTTCTTTCCATGCTTTTGAGGGTTTATCATGAGTTTCAGTTGTGTTAATGCTGTTGAGAGTTGCCACTAGTGAAACTATCAAGCCTATGCCTTGTTTCCAAGCATTGATACATCGTTTTTAGTCACTTTTGTTGCTCATCACCATGTTGTAATTTTTATTAGAGATTTGTAACACTTTGTTCTACCACTCATATCACCCATATTTTACCAGCTCTTTACCAAACTACTGCACCTATACAACTTACCATTGTATTAGGTGTGTTGGGGAAACAAGAGATTTCTTGTATTTGATTGCAAGGTTGCTTGGGAGAGACCATATTCATCCTACACCTCCCATGCATTGATAAAACTTAGGTCATCCACTTGAGGGAAATTTGCTATTGTCCTATAAAACTCTGCGCTTGGAGGCCCAACATAGTCTACATGAATAAATTTGTGTAGTAGACATCACCGTGCTATTTATAAAGTTAAAATTTAGAAAACAGATAAACTATGGAAAATCATGAAGCCAAAATTTTCCTAACTACATTATGTTGTTTAAATTTATGCATTGTTGTTGTTGTAATGAATGCAGATTGTGATGACATCATTGCTTGTGTAAACAATATATGTTTGTACTGACACCACACCAATATCAATTTTAATATTTATAAAACAACCATGTAAGTAGTAACAACAAATTTTATTGAATCTCCAAACACATATGCAAAAGTATCTTAAATAGTAGCATCTTATACATGGTATAAAAGCTTGAAGGAAGTTTAAGTAATACTTGTATACTGGTAGGAATAAATTTAACAACCCCCTACTACAACGACAACATCATATCATTCGCATACTGTACTCACTACTAACTCCTTTTCTTCAAGAAAGACTCAAACTAGGATATATTGTTCATGGTGACAAATGGACTCGAAGGAGTTTGCAAATCAAAGCTTGGATTTTGGTTATCAACACCAGTTGTAGATTGCAAGGTGAGTTCTTGCCATAAGTTAAGGCTTTTCTCTAGTTTCCGTGGGTCTGGAACATCGAGTTCCACATCGTTGATACTGTAGCGTTGGCTTCCCAATCCTTTTCTCTGTAGCCTCATGAAGTACTTTTGTGCATGGCTCGAAATCTGGGTCGAAGTCCTACTAGTGACAAAGTACTTTGATATGTCCTTCCATTTTCCACGGCCACATATGCTCAAGCCACGAAGAAAGAGCCTAGAATAACCATATTCAAGGTAAAATAGTTAGGTTAATTCTTGATCAAGGGAATACTGATTATTTAATATATTGGTGAAAATTAACAATGCAATAGTTGGATAATTAAATCTAATAACCAAATATTATCCCTTGTGCTAATTGTTTCAATGATGTCTCTATTTAATTTTTATATATGATGATATTGTATAAGATATGACAGTAGATGATTATAGATGAATGAGGAATTTCATAATATATACCATAGGCATATCGATAATAGATATCAATAAACCATATCGAAAAAAAATCTCCCATCTCATGAGAATGAAAACCCATATAACTTTTAATATTTATGCTTCCTATTAAAACACACCCACATTCGAAACCAATATTCAAAATGAAAAAATGAAATAAAAACCCATGGAAAATCAAGAAGGGTGGCAAGAATAACCTGTGTTCCTCTAGGGTCCAATTCCCCTTGGCACGTGGTGCAAGCACTGGTTGATGGATGTGCATCTTATTCTCCAACACCAGCTTGTTTTCCTCCGCCATCGACACCTCCTCTTGTTTATCCATGGTCTGCATACTCTCTAATGGACAACCAAACAAAAGACCCATTCCCTCCATCGAAGCCTCCCCTTGAAATTCAAATCCTTTATTCACAAGGTCATCCCCGGTGTTAATGACCCCATGGTCATTACTGGTACCACCGTACTCCTTCTCTGGACACTGTATCGTATGCATCTCCGCAACAAGATGAACGTATAAGTCGGTTACCTGTTGATGGGTCTTCCTAGGGAAACATGCTTGGAGCTTGCCCACGATGTCATGCTTCTTTTTATTTTCATGGTTGTTTCCATCATAGTTGTAGCAGTTCTTGTTGATCGAATCGATGATTGATCTTGCCCCCTCGACCTCCGCGGGGTTCCATTCCTGATTGACTCTTGGATTCATGGAACAAAATTGAGGATTTTTTGAGGGAAAACTACTAAGACTTGGATAGAACTATGAGAGGTATGAAACCAGTGGAGTGCTTGTATGGAGAGGGTGAGGAGGAGGGCCTTGTATTTGTAGCATCACCATACAACAAATCTTGTTGTGATAGTAAATCATGATTAATTAGACAATAAATGTTAGCGACAAGTATACATTCCATGAAATATCGTATCCGATTTATGACATGTATAGTCTCGAAAATTCATATCTAGCAATATCAACAAATACATAAATCTTGTGCAATTAATAAGTGCAATGAACAACACAATCTGAAATAGTATTAACTAATATGCATTGTTATAATAGTGTGAGATGGTTGTTGCTAATACATAGGAATTCAATTTTCATCCCGAGAGTAGTGGTTAGCCTATACATTCATGGTGTGACTTGTAGATGTAGGTTCAATTTTAACCTTGTGCATTCATATCAACACTCATATTCCCTATTCTTAGGGAAGACTACTCATATAGTGGATTTTCACTGCCATTATTAGAGCACACAAAGTTTTATCAAGCATAGACACATTCCATTAAGATTGATATTGTCAATGCAGTTTCGGTGCAGAATTGATGTATATATTATATGTATTATTAATACATACATTGCCCAAAAAAAGATATATACCTACATTAGATATACGTTCATTGAGTGCTATATAATCGAGCCATATCTTATCAGTTGTTGTGATATGACACACACTATTCTGACTTGCCATGTCATAGTGTAAAAGGTCAGCCCTTGACATCAGAGTCTTGATCATATCTTTCTTTTCTCTAAAGGATGTTCTAAATATCTATAAATGGAACAAATTTTATATATCTCTTCCCACTCATGATGTTTCCTATTGTACATTAATTTAATGCGCTACACGAATAGTACCATTTAGATCTATACACATAACTGATCGACGAACGCCGCATGGGTCTATGATCCAAAAAATATTCAATTATGGCTAGAGACTGGTCTTCACATTAAATTTAAATATTTGAAGATTTAATTTGATATGGTTGCGTATGTCCGATAAAAAATAGGCTCTTCTATTTTTTTGCCCCTCCTTCTATTAACCTAGTGCCGAGTACCAATTATGTTTGTTATTATCTGTGCATCGCAGAAAAAGGTGAAAAATCAATATGCGTAGAAAATTCCAATTTTTCCTAAAATTACAAGTTTCCTGAAGACACCGCAAATACCAAATAGGGACCAGAGGGTGGCCACCCTCTGGAAAGGTGCCCGGGGCGTTGTCAGGGTTGGTTCGCGCCCGGTTGCCTCTCGGGGGTTGGGGCCATCCCCTGGCCCGCATCTTCTACATATATATATATATATATCATCTATTCTCCGAAAACCCTCGGAGCAGAGTTTTTATTCCAGTAGCCCTTGTTATTCCGTCGCCACCACAATTCTCATATAGGGAGGCCCTGCAGTCCTGTCCTGGCACCCTGCCGGAGGAGGGAATCATCCCCGAAGGCTTTTTCATCAACCATGCCTGCCTCCCGGATGATGTGTGAGTAGTTCACCTTGGACCTAGGGTCCATGGCCGTAGCTAGATGATGTCTTCTCTCCAATCTTGTGCTTCACTAATTATCCTTTGTTCTTCGTCTTCATTGATCAAGGCACATATGTTATAGTTTCTATGTTATTATGCTGAGTTTGCTGGGATCCTATGGATTATGAAATTATGTTCAGATTCTGGAAGTAATATATTTGACCTTATTTTATATCGTGTCCTTGATAGTTCTTGCATGATTTCATTATATTTTATTGCTTTGGCCAATTAGTGTTTTATAAATCCACGAGGGAGCTTTGTTCTAGATAGTAGGTTCATGACTCCTCGTGTCAGTGCTTGAGTGACAGAAACAAGCAAGTACCGAGGATGTGTTGTTGCTAATAAGGGGAAAACATTTGTGCTTGTGGCTATTTTGCTAACAAGTATTGCTTACATTATGCATTGAGTTTATAGTATTTGTGTGTTGCTTTGATTTTTCAGCTTTTGGTTATTGCTCAAAACTTAATATCAACGAGATATTCTGGATTAAACATCTCAAGGTGGATATTTAGTATTAGATGCTTTGGATTGTGGTCTACTTGCTTTGACATAATGCTTACATGACCGAACATTCCACACTCTGCTACCATAATTATCATTCCGATGGGTTCATAATTCTGTCAATTGCCCAACTGTAATTTTTCACCCAGTATGTGTTTTATCATCTTTTGGGACAGATATATCCCTAGTGAAGGCTTTGGTACCCCGGTACATATTCCATCAATGTTTACAACCACTGCAATTTATCTCTATTTATTTATTTTTCTCTTTTTTTTGGTGGCCTCAATGGCTCTTTCTATTTCTCTCATTTGTCCTCTTTGGGATCTTTTAATTTGTCCTCTTTGGGATCTTTTGATTTTGTCCACTTTGGGATCTTTTCCTCACTTTTAGGGGCAACACTCTATATATTACAAAAACTATAGGAGATCTTTCACACTTTACAAGGTACCTAAATCATAAAGAAGATGTAACTATCATGATGTATGCAAATGTATGCCTCTGCCAGTGTAGCAGGATATGCAATGATACTAGCGCGTCATGTAGCAATGATTAGGGCAAAGCCCAACTAGCATGCGGCTCATCGATCAAGCAAGTAGCATGTATGACATGAAGAACAAGTCATGAGAAGATGGATGTTGCATGGCAATATATCTCGGAAAGGCTATGGAAATGCCTTGATAGGTAGGTATGGTGGCTGTTTTGAGGAAGGATATAAGGAGGTTTATGATGACAGAGCGTATCATGCCAAGGGTTTGGATGTACCGGCGAAGGTGGACGCTAACTCTCGGAGTGAGAAGAAATCAATGCACGGCACAGGAGAGGCTAGAAAAATATGGGAAGGTGGAAGTGTCAACTTTCGAATAGTCACATTAGTCCGAAGAACTCATGCACTTATTACCGATAACTCTCAATCTAATAATGAGGTTTCACAAAGAGACAAGTACCCCGAGGAGGAGTATATGGGGGTTTGGTTATCCTTGCGCATCCTCGACTCATGGTACGTGAGTGTACTCTAATATTCGACCTCTCAGAAGAGTAGTGATCCATCTAGTAGCTAGAGTTCTCAATTAATTTGTAGGTTTTGAAAATAAACACGGATTGCCCAAAATACGACATCTATCACTAATAGGATAAATCTCTTGACACAAAAAGTCCAAATATTACTCAAAAGAACACCTCAAAACTATTGCAAGTTACTACTACAAAAAGAATAGCAACCTCAATTACCTACTTCAAGTCAAGACACAAAGCTCAGTGCAACAGGCAAACTCTCTAAACAAGATAAACAAGAAAAATCAAGAGAGTTATAGCAACAAACTAAACAAAAGTTCTTTGAAAAGATAAGCATTAAAGCTAAGAGCAAAACATGACAGTAGCTACGAAAAAGATAAAAAACACACACAACAAATATAAGCATGAAAAGTCCTATGTTGTGTTCTAGATTTTGGAAGTGGAGCGTGTTTATCTCCCACACAAAGAAAGTTGGGTTCTAACTTGTTATGAACAGCAAGCAAAGCTAAAGAAAACTAAAAATAAAACCTAAGAGCGAGACGCTCCAAGAATAGCACATAATGCATGAAGTGATAAAACTATAGTGAAACGTGAGACGAACTGATAATTGTTGATGAAGAAGGGGATGAACGGGGGCATCCCCAAGCTTAGACGCTTGAGTCTCCTTGAATATTTCTTGGGGATGCATGGGGGCATCCCCAAGCTTGAACGCTTGACACTTCTTAATCTTCTTTCATCATCTTCCCTCGCACACTTGACAAATCCCTTCATACATAACTCATCATAATATGATTAGCGAGGTTAGTACCCATAATAAAATAAATTTTCTATACTGTAAATAAAGATAATCTTGAAGGGCTACTGTTTCTCAAGTATTCCAAAAAGTTTTTGCAAAGAAAAAGGAAGCTTAAGGTTTGCAAAACGAAGAAAAGGCAAAACAGGACAGAATCTGTGAAAAACAGACAAGCAGGTAGTAAAGAATTTTTTAGGGATACTTCTGCAACTCAAATGAAAAAACTCAGAACATACGAAAGTTTCGCAATTGTATAGACCACGCTGTGTAAAAAAATCAGCTCAGAAAGATGAAATCAGATTTTTCTCTGATTTTTCTAGTCATGAGGACAAAATCTGTTTTCTAGACAGCATGTCACAACTTTCACTTCCCTTGTCGTATGAGGCTATAAAAGGCACAAAGCTTGAAAAGTAAAGATACAAAGATGTTGCTACAGTAGTAACAATCATCAAGACCACTAAAAACAGAAGGAAAACAAAAAGGAAATCCTAAATTCGTTGCGGGCTGCCTCCCGAAAGCGCTTCTTTAAATCCATTAGCTAGGCTTAATGCAAATAGATCAAGTTGTTTCAAGAAAATAACTAGCCCTTGTGACGGACTCAAAACGCAACTTAATCTTTTTCCTAGGGAAGTGTTCCATCCCTTTCTTGAGAGGGAATTGGAATTTTATAATCCCTTCTTTCATATCAATAACAGCACCCACGGTGCGAAGAAAAGGACGTCCCAAAATAATTTGGCAAGAAGGTTCACATTCAATGTCCATAATAGTAAAATCAACGGGAACATAATTGTCATTGACAATGATAAGAACATCATCTATCTTCCCCAAAGGTTTCTTTACGGAAGAATAGACGAGGCGAACACCAAAAGAACAAGGATCAAAAGGTTTCAATTCAAATATATCATACATTCTTTTGGGCATAACAGAGGTACTAGCTCCAACATCACATAAAGCATAGCAAGAAAAGTTATTCAACTTAATTTTAATCATAGGATCCCAACCATATTCTAGCTTTCTAGGTATGGAGGCTTCTACCCTAAGCTTCTCCTCCCTAGCTTTGATGAGAGCATTAGTGATATGCTCCGTGAAGGCAAGATTAAGTGTGCTAGTGTGGGGGTCTCTATACATCTTGTGAAGGAAACGAATAACTTCAGAAAGGGTGCAATTATCAAAATCAAGGTCACTACTATCAAGTAAAGTGGTAGTGGTGTCCTTTAGGCTCACTTGTTTGGTAGCTTCTATAGTCATAGGAATTTCTTCTTCTACGGTGGAGGTCATAACATCACCATTCATAGGTCCTATGGGACTAGGGGTGCATTGGGTGCTAAGAGTTTGGATATCCTCAACCACTTGGATAGTAGCAACAATATGGTGTGTAGGAAGGCTCTTAATCATATCTTCTTCCTCATTTTCTGTAGCCCATCTCTCTTTAAGTTTAGCCATCATCCTAATGTTTTCATTAATTTGCAATTGGATAGCATTCATAGGAGTGACCTTCCTCTCCTCAAGGGGAGAAGTCTACCTTCGACGAGAGGTTATCTAGTTTGTCTAGTTTTTCCTCTACACTCTTGTTGAAGGCTTTGTGGGTAGTGATAAAGTCTTTAAGCATAGTCTCTAATTCAGAAGTGGAGTTTTTGGTGCTAGGATAAGTGTTGTTTTTCCCATAGTTGTTGGAGGGGAACGGTCTAGGATTGCTACCAAAGTTACTCCTATAAGCATTGTTTTTGAAGTTGTTTCTAGAGATAAAGTTCACATCTACTTGATCTTGAGCAATCAAAGAATTTAAAGGTACATTTTGAGGATCAATAGGAGATTGCTTGGTAAGTAGCACTACTAGGGAAATAGCTATACATGGAAAGCTTATTAGTGGCGCATTTTATATGTAATGCGCCACTATGTTGTAAGGGGTGGCGCACTGGTAAAAAATGCGCCACCCATAAGCTCTTATAGGTGGCGCATTTTCCAAAATGCGCCACCCCTAAGAGTGGGCCAGCCCTGGATCCCCTTATACTTGGCGCATTTGGAGAAATGCGTCACCCCTAAAAACCTTATAGGTGGCGCATTTTGCAAATGCGCCACCCCTAAGAGCTTAGGGGTGGTGGCGCATCCAGAATGCGGCACCCATAAGCTCTTAGGGGTGACGCATTCCCCATATGCGCCACTAATAAGAAAAAACTGCGCGGGAAAATTCCCAAATACACCCCCCCCTGTGGACCGCCTTTTCAATTTGAAAAAAAATAAAATAAAATGATAGAAATTTCAAAAAAATAAAAGTAAATAAGTTTCCCAAATGATATGTGGTCTAGTTGTTAGGAAAATTTAGAAATATGAATTTCGACTTTTTTTGCAAAATCTCCCGAGAATTTCGTAAAATGGGCTTAACTTTTGCATACGATCTCCGATGAAAAAGTTTTTTATATGAAAAATCATCTACTCAAAAAGTTAACAGAAAAAAAGTTACGGGCTTTTGAAGATCTGGAGGCCCAAAAATTGAAAAAAAAATTGAACTTAGTAGTGGCGCATTTTGTATGAAACGCGCCACTAGTAACAGAATATATTTTTAAAATTTTAAATAATATATTTTTATTTATTTTTAAATTCAAAATAGGCTAGAGGACAAATCGGGAAGTTAAAAAAGTTGAAAATCTTAGATAGTAACATTAAAAAAAATTTAAAAAATAAAAATATTAAAAAAAACAATTTTTTAAAAAAGTTCAAAATATGCTAATGGTCCCATCGAGAAAGTTTCAAAAAAATGTTGAAAATTTTAGCACACCCATGAACATTAACAAGGTCCTAGACATCAACATGGTTTAATAGGATTTATATGTTAGATATATCAACAAGTGCTTGCTACGTGAGCTGGAGTGAGAGTTGAATAGAACCGAGAAGTTAAGCGTGCTGGGGCTGGAGTAGTGCTAGGATGGGTGACCCTCGGGGAAGTTTGACCTGAGATTAAGCATAGTGACCGGGCATTAAGCATACTAACCTGAGATTAAGAAAAAATAAAAATAAATGTTTTCCAGATCCAGATTCAAAATTCAAAATTTAAAAAAATTAACAGAAAAAAGGACGCCACTAAAAGGACATTCCCTAGTAGTGTAGAGACATAATCAAGTCAACTTTTTCATTTAGGGAGGAGATCTCCTCGACAGAGTTTACCTTCCTACCTGTTGGAGCTCTTTCGGTGTGCCATTGGGAATAGTTGGTCATCATCTCATCGAGAAGTTTTGTGGCAGCATCAAGTGTAGTTGACATAAAGGATTGAAACCAGATTTTAGCTTCATCCCTCAAGGAGAAAGGAAAAAGCTTAAGCTTAACAATATCACCATCTACTTCTTTGTACTTTTGCGTATCACAAAGCTCAATAAAATTATTTAAGTGCAAAGCAGCAGCATCTAGCACCAGAGAATTGATATTTCATAACAAGGTTCAGCAAAGCACGTTTAATCTCATAAGAAGGTGCTGAAGTAGCAGGTGTACCAATAGGAGTGCAGATAAAGTCACTGTTGTTGTGACTAGTGAAGTCACACAACTTGGTGTTCTCAGAGGAACCCATAGTAGCAGCAAACAAGATAACTAATTTTTTTGATTTTTGATAAAGGACACTAAATCAAAAACTGAAAGGTAAACTAACAAGACTAAAAAGCAAAGATAAAAGATAGTGTGCAACTCCCCTATCTTGAAGAGTGGAATCCCCGGCAACGGCTCTAGAAATTGCTTGATACACGAGATAACTTCTCGCCCCTCGTTGGTTACCCCAAGTGGAAGGTTGAGATGTAGATAGCGGCAATTTCCCTTAGCGAAGATGCTAAGGTTTAGATTGTCTCCAGTAGGACTCCAAGATCGACAAGTAGGTGGTTCGGCAAGTGATGCGCCGTTGATAATCACTTGCTTCTCCTGGACCTGCACACACAACAGATAGCTTTGCTCCCAACGAGTACAGAGAGGTTGTCAATCCCTCCGGCCTTGTTGTTTACAAAGGATAAAACGCACGGGATAATAATGATAGTGATAGCTACAAAAAAGTAAATACTGAAAGTAAATTGAAGATGTAAACAATATTGGAAATATGGACCGGGGTCCTATGATGTTCACTAGTGATGTCTCTCTCCCAAAAGACGATAAAATAGCCATGCGAGGTAAATAAATTACAGCTGGGAAATTGACATGATTATGTGCGCAAACCAATGCTAATTATGCTATAAAGAAAGGAAGAGTCTCAAAAGCATGGGCGGTACGCCAAGACAAGTAGACCGAAATCCATATGCATCTACCTACTAATCATCCACCTTGAGATATCTATCCAGAACATCTCGCTGGTATTAAGTTGTGAATCCCACCCAAAGTGTAGACTCAAAGCAACAGACAACTGCATTAAAGAACTTTGCGTAAAGTAAACAATACTTGTACCCACAAGTACAAGCACCGTTGCTTTCCCCCTTGTGGCAACAACACATCCCCTAGACTCATATTTCTGTCACTCAAGCTAGTCATCGGGGGGCATGAACCCACAATCATGCATAACGCTCCCTCTTGGAGTCACTACCTACTACTTGGCCAAAGCAATAAACAACAACGGAGAACATGCAAGAATTACTCAAGAACATAAATATAAAAGAAGAGAATCAAATATATAACTCAAACACAATCTGAACATAATTTCATAATCCATCGGATCCTAGCAAACTCAGCATAGCAACAACAGAAATATTACATATGTGCCTCGATCATGTAGGGCAGCTCACGAGGTCTAATCCATTAAGAACAAAGAGGGGAGGAGAACATCACATAGCTACTGATCATAGACCCATGGTCCAAGGTGGACTACTCACGGTTCATCCGGGAAGCATCCATGGTGATGGAGAAGCTCCCGGAGGTGGTTCCTCCCTCCGGAAGGGTGCCAGGAAGAGGTCTTCTGGTGCTCCCGATCTTGGAAGCGCGGCGGCAACGGAACAGAGGAGAGATCGCGAAAAGGGTTCCCGTCTCGGGGGTTTTGCATCACGGGGAATAAATAGGCGAAGGGGGACAGCCAGGGGCGGCACCAGGTGTAACAGCCCAGATTTCACAAAAAATTAAAAAATTTGTTTTCGGCGTGAATTGTTTGATTGTCTGATTTGTTTGTGGTGTTTGCATCCCCGATTTATCGATAGGTGAATATTTATTCCCCATATTCTCATATCGGATGCGTGACCGACCCCTTGTCCACAACGGCACATGACCTGTGCGACACCGGGTTTCACCCGAGCACCATCGCCACGGGAACGCAAACCTCGTTTATTTAATAAACGGATTATTTTATGGGGAGCCGAAAAATGTTTTCGAAATATCACCGCAGTGAGGTACGATCTACGGGCTCGACGCGCTGAGCGCGTGGTTCGAGATTTCGTCGGAATTGGAGTCCGTACGGAGTCTCGGCGGTCACGAACGCGATCACCGGACGCACGAGAGGGGTACCGAGGGCATTTGCGTAAACAGGCCAGCCAACCTGCCTATATAAAGACCACCAGCCTCCCACACCCAATTAGGGTTTCCCTAAGTGAAATTTGCAGCCACCCCCCTATTTTCCCTCAGATCTTCCCACCAAATCCCCAAATTTCCAAAAACCTAGCCCCCCCTCAGATCTGGACCATCAGATCTCAGATCTGATGGCCCATATGGTGCCACGTCACCCCCAGCAGCCTCCCAGCCGAATTCGGGCCCCGCAGGGCCTGGAGCGCCGCCGCCAGCCCGCTCGGGACCATCTGGCCGAGCTCGTCGCCGTCGCCGCGGAGCACCTCGCCGGCGAGCTCCGCCGTGCCGCCGCCACCTCCGGTCAGCCCTCCAGCGCGTGTGCCACCTCCTCTCCTGACCCTCACCTTCCCTCTCATCTCCTCCTCGCAGGTCTCGTCACCGGGCTGCCGCACCATTGAGGACAGCCGAGTGAAGCTCCAACCTCGCGCCGCCGCCGCGCGGATCCGGCTGGCCCCGCGCCTTCCCGTCCTCCTCTGCACCCCTGCGTCGCGCCCCTGCGTCCTCCTCGCCATCTCGCCAGCGTGTGCCACCACCGGCCGGCGGCCGCTGCCTCCCGGTGCCCCGATCCATCGGGCAGGAGCCGAGCCGCTCCAACCGCTGGTGCCAGCTGGGCCGACGCAGCCCCAGCGGCCCAGCACCAGCGCCAGCCGCCGCCTCAGCTGCCATGGGCCGAAGCCCACTAGGGTGAGATGCGGCCCGAAGACCCCCTCTGTTTTTTTCGTTTTTGTCCAGGACCTGCGAATTTCACTAAGTCAGAGAGATATTGCTGCTGTTACGTTTTTGCAGCGTTAATTCCCGTTGATCCGTAGCTCCGATGAACGTGCCCCCAAAACGAAAGTTGCTCAGTTTTGCGTGCTCTAGCATTCGTATGTAGAAGGTTTTCCGTTTGAGGTCATCTTGATTTTGTTTTTGCTGGTCAAACAGGGCCACGGGTCGTTAATTGCAAACTGTTGATTAACTGCTGCTGAAACTGTTGCTTGATTGAAACTTCGGGCGACGGTTGCGTCGCAACCGTACGTCGGAATTGAGTGATTCCTTTTGCGTTGCGTTAAGCATTGTTTCTACTTCAGTTTCATGCATTCACATGCCATAATTGCTTGCTGCATCATGATTGTATCTTGCTCCAAAGTAGCTACCCTGCTGTTAGTGTGCTGCTGTTTATATTTTGTTGCAACTTCGGTCGACGAGTGTGTCGCGACCGTTTATCGGAATTGAGTGATTCCAATTTCATATTGTTAAGCATCATGTCTAATTTTATTACATGTATTGCATCTTCATGTTAGCATTACTGGTCATATAGATATTTAGCTCCAAAGTTGCTATGCTGCTGTTGTTGACAGCCACCTCAGATTTTCACTAAGTCTGTTACGTTCTGATGCCATGTTACATGCTTAATATATTTTGATCTATGATGCCTATTTGCATGATTATTCTTGCCATGCCTTACTTGTTTTGCCTACTTTAGTTCCATATCATTTGTGAGCATGTTTGCATTGATTATCCTGTTTATGCATTGCTCTAAAGTGTGCTTCGTGATGTTGGCAGATTGTGCCCGTAACTTTTTTGCTCGTATCTTTTTAACGGTAACTCCGTTTGGGGTGTTCTTTATATGTAACTTGATTAGTTTTTCGTGTACTTTGTGTTTATGCTATTGTTTGATGTTGTTAACCAACCTAAAATATGGTTTAGGACAGAACAGTACCAAATGTTTTAATCATCGTGCGACACTTAGTGTATGCCATGTTTAGGTTGTGCCTCACTTAAATTGACTAGCATAGATAGTTTACTTGGTGCTTAAACTTTTGCCATGTTTGTGTGCTATGCCATGCTTGCTTGAGTTGCCATGTTAATAACAGTTGGTTGATCACCTGTAGCTAAGCAACTTGAACCACCGTAAACGTGCGGTATTCGTCGTGTGTGACCGATACCCCACTTAAACTGTTAGTAACCGTTCTCTATGATAGATCCGTATCGCGTTGCCGTGTCGTGTGATGTCTTCTTGATCTTGTGTTGCCCCGTAGTAATAGAGTGCTTGCTCGTTGATTGCTTTCCAGTGTTTATCGTCTTGTGTGCTTTCGCGGGTACCTTCGGAGACGATGCGAGCTTGCGATCAACTACACCTTCGGAATCCGACTTATCAACAGGCAAGGACTATACATTACTTATGATCCATTCTATTTCAACCAGCGGTTTGCATGCTAGTCTAGGTTAGGTTCGATGTTTGATCCTACCACATGTTTACAACCTCTTTCAAACCGATACAGCCATGTCCCTTCCCTGCAAACCTTGTACTGCTATGTTACTATTGCTCGTTGCTCAGCCCCTGCTTAGTATGCATGCTTAGGATGCTACGATGTTACCTTGTTACTCCTTGGTTTGGGATATCACATTATTATATTGTTGTTGATGATATGATTATTATAATGTTGACTATATTCGACGAAGGATGGAAGGTCTAGGCTATCCCGACCCGACGCTTTGTTCCATTCGAGTCACCAAGGATCCGAGTTCCGGGTATTGGTTTTAAGACTGAGCGTGTCTAACCGCATGTGGGATTTTATGGGGTCCACTTTTCTTACCTACCTAGCTCCAAACATTTCTAGTGGTGGCCCAAGCTGATTTACCATTTGAAACCGTGTGTGTGCTGGTCAGCTGCCAGTAGTTTTCAAACCAACCTAGACCAGTGAGGACATAGTTCCCTTGCTGGCCCACCTTGTTCGGCTGAGGACCCGGTTTGCCATGTGTGATTAACCGGCTATCCAAACCCGAGACAGACGGTAGAGACCAGATCGAGAGCGCGGCCGGCTCCTGAGCTGGATGTCGACTCACCGGGGGCCACCCGGATTTGTTCGTTGTTAGTTAGAGGGACCTGTCGTTTCGTATCTCTTGGAACTAAATCATAAAATGGTTGCCTGTGATGGGTAGCAACTGAGAGAGATGGACGTGCGTGCGGAGCCTTGTAATGGAAAGTTGGTACACCCCTGCAGGGTTAAATCTTTTCGAGAAGCCGTGTCCACGGTTATGGACGACTTGAGACCTACTCCTTGTTCATAGACAACAACAACTGAGATAATCTTAATATAACTTGATCAATGTGTGTGTGCCTTGACTGCGTCTTCTTCGTCGGGATGCGAAGAGGAGGACAAGGATAGGATAGGTGTTATGTTTGCGTAATTAGTTGATAGCAAGACTTGTTGGAGGCGATTCCTCATCGAATGCTTGGCTTTTTATTTTACTCTCTAGATCGTTAGCCACTTCATAAATGCTAGTGCGGCAGCAACCTCCCACTTATACCTTCCTTACCGTAAACTACTAGTTGTCCTAGAATGACGAGTGATGAAGTCCTTGCTGGGTCAGATGACCACTACAGTTGGATGCTGAGTACTTCTGTACTCATGATACTACCCCCAAACTCTTTTCAGGGTTCTTGATCGACAATAGGTACGGTGATCGACGTTTCGCGTGGAGACTCGACGACGACTAGTTAGGCGGATCCCGACGGAGGGCCTGGACCCGTGTGGTTATGGGATCGATGTTTTTCTCTTTGCCACTAGGCATTTGCTTGTACTCTGTACTCAGACATGTGTCTTCCGCTGTTGTACTGTATTTGAGGCAGTTGTATGCCGATTGTATGAGATGTTGTATCCTTGTATCTGTAATGTTGTGATATCATGTTGGAAATCCAGGGCATATGGCTTTGTCATATGTCGCGGTGGGACCGATATGTGCTTCGTCCCCGGATCTGGGCGGAAACACCTAGATCTGGAACAGTACCGCATATCGGGCCTTACACCAGGGCTCCAAGCGGCCCCCTGGCGCGGCCCCACCCTGGGGCGCGCCGGGAGGGCGCTTGGGACCCTGGTGGGTCCCCTCTGGCCCCCCTCGGTGATTCCGTAAGCTTCCTGACCGCTGATTTTTTATTGGATGTTTCTCGAATTTTTGGAGCACTTTTTATATGGGGAAAACCTGAAATAGAAAAACAGCAGAAAACAGGAACTGGCACTGGGGTGCACTAAATTAATAGGTTAGTCCAAATATGATCAAAAGCGTATGGAAGTTCATCAATATCATAGCAATAGCACACAAAAGAGGCATGGAGCAAGCAGAAATTATAGATACGTTTTGGACGTATCAGCAACCTCCATCGTCATATTGCTTGATGTGATTCTTCATCGTCATATTGCTTTGCATGATCATACAACCACATGACTTGATGTGATTCTTCATCGTCATATTGCTTTGCATGATCATACAACCACATGATAGTTGGGCTTTGCCCTTGTTCATATTTTTGCTACATGATGCAAAAGATCATTGGACATCCTGCTACACTAGTAGAGACATACATTGCATACATCATGTTTTTATTCAGTTTGAGTTATGAGTACCAAAAAGTGTGTTGATGATGTTCATATAGAGTGTTTCCCTTGCAAGTGAGGAAAACAACCCAAAGAGGATAAAATAAAATAATAAATGAAAAGATCCCAAAGAGGATAAATGAGAGAAAAATAAAAAAAGAGCCACGGAGGCCACCAAAAAATAAAGAAATAAAAAGAGAGGGGGCAACACTACTATATTTGAAATCCACACTTGTGCTTCAAAGTAGCACTTGTACTTTAGTTTGTAGAGAGTTTTCATACCATTCTTGCATAGCGTACTATGTGGGGACCTTACACTAAAGAACATGGCTTGTATATTTCAATGATGAGCCTCCTCAAAAGATCTCTAGGTATTCATGATCAAGCAAGTTGGATGCACCCTACTAGTTCCATTAGAAAGTTTTCATACACTTGTAGCTCTATGTGCATTCGTTGCATGACAATCCATACTCCTTACACCACATCTATCATAAGGCTTTGTCTCACCTAATGGTTGTCCTCATTCTTGTGAGCCTTTCTCGCCTTTTGACTTCCTACCCCATCATTTTTCTCTTTGCCATCCTAAGTGCTAATTATATTGCCTGCCTTCATTCATTGCATGAGTTGCTCGAAAATCAAAAAGGAGATAATCAAATAGTCATGTATCTCACTGACACACTTGGGTAGTGTTATGATAAAGTTTCAAAAGACCTTGAGAGATGCGAAGGTTGACTTTGGGTTCTCAACATAAATAATATTTTTTATTCTAAACCTTCCTCAATCTTTTCATGGGAACACCGATTGGAGACATTCGGAATTGTCTTTATGTTCTTTCATTGATTGTTTCAATACTAGATATAAACTATTGCTTTATATTACTTTGTCTCCACTTATACATCTTGATTGCTTCACTTGATGTTCTTGATCTTTTTGGTAGCATGTTACCAAATTTTTTATCTTTGTTATCATTTACCTACTCGGGGGTGAGCATGAATTAATCTTGGGGATGCTGATATGTTTCAAACGTATCTATAATTTTTGCTTATTTTGTTTTTCCGGGGATATAATTTTTTCTTATTCCATGCTCATTTGGTTGACATTGTTATATGTTTTTGATGCACTTCCATACCGTTTACAACATTTTTGGGAACTAACCTATTGACCCAATACCAAGTGCCACTTTTGACTGTTAGTTTTTGTGCACCGCAGAAAAAGGTGAAAACTCAATATGCTCACAAAATTACAGAAAATCCTAAAATTGCAAGTTTCTAGAAGATATCGACATGACCAAACGGGGACCAGAGGGGGCCACCCCCTGGACCCCGATTTCTGCCTATATGTCGTCTATTATAAAAAAAACTCATAGCAGAGTTTTTGTTCCAGTAGCCATCGTCGTTCCGCTATCACCACAATTCTCAGATCGGGAGGCCTGGTAGTCATGTACCGGCACCTTGCCGGAAGAGGCAATCATCCCTGGAGGCTTCTTCATCAACCATGCCTACCTCCCAGATGATGTATGAGTAGTGCACCTTAGACCTAGGGACTATGGTAGTAGCTAGATGATGTCTTCTCTCCGATCTTGTGCTTCACTAATGAGCCCTGTTCTTCATCTTCGTTGACCAAGACACATATGTTGTAGTTTCTATGTTGTTATCCTGAGTTTGCTGGGATCCGGTGGATTATGAAATTATGTTTAGATTGTGGAAGTGATATATTTGATCTTCCTTTATATTATGTTTTTGATTGTTCTTGCATGCTTTCCGTTATATTTTGTTGCTTTGTCAAAGGAGTATTTTATAACTCAAAGAGGGAGCTTTGTGCTAGATAGTAGGTTCATGCCTCCTCATATTAGTGCTTGAGTGATAGAAACATGTAAGTACCGAGGATGTGCTATTGCCACTAAGAGGCAAAAGTCGTGCTTATAGCTATTTTTTTTAACAAGTGTTGCTTGCATTATGAATTGAGTTTTAGAATTTGTCTGTTGCTTTGAGTTTTCATCTTTTGATTGTTGCTCGCAACTTAATACCAATGAGATGTTCTGGATTATATATCTCAAGATAGATATTTAATAGTAGATGCTTTCGATTGAGATATAATTGCTTTGGTGTAATGCCTACATGATTGAATCTTGCATTCTTTGCTAGCATAATTACCATTGCGGTGCATTCATAATTTCTTCAATTGCTCAGTTGTAATTTGTTCACACAACAGATGTTTTATCGGCTTTTGGGACAAAGACATCACTAGAGAAGGTTGTGGTACACAGTTCATATTCCATCATTGTTAAAACCGCTGCAATTTATTTAGTTTTACTTTTGTAGTTTCGACCACCCTATACATTTAACCTTTCGTAAACAACAAGATAAAGAGATTGACAACCTTCCTGCCTCGTTGGAGACGGGAGTATTTGTGTTCTTATGTGTAGGTCCAGGTCCAGGTCCAGCAGGCAATTTCGGATGCCGTTGCTGCTAACCACCTCCTTGAAGACATTGAATTCCTTCTGGATTCGATAAACCTTAGTATCTTTGCAGAAAGAAATTTGCTATTATCTACATCACCACATTTCACTTAGGGTTCCCAACGAGTATGCGTGATCCACATCATCGCATGCTAGATATGTCTCGGAGCGAATGGTTTTTCATCGACGAACACGTCATCACCTCGCGTCAAGATTGGTGCATGGATCGAACGGATCATGTCGCGTGGCACAAAAAAACAGGTCGAATGAAGGACACGTTTGAGTTTTGAAAAAAGGATAATTCGGGTTACTATTTTTCTCTCAAACGTGCACAAGTTTCATTTTTGGAAAAACCAACACACCATCTTTACCCTTTTTTAAATGCCAACCTGAATTCACGAGTATGTCTTGGGATCCTGACCGTCCAATCGCTTAATCCAACCGCCAGTGACTCGGGTCGCTCAGTGAAGCGACACACACACGAACGGCACCGAGCCACTGCCGCCCACCCCCATCCGCAACTCTCTCCCTCCACCCGCTCGCGCTCGCGGCCGCCGGGATGCCGCCACCGCCGCCGCTCCACCTCCGCCTCCGGGCCTCCCTCGCCCCGCCCCACCCTCTCCCTCTCACTTCCTCCCGCCGCTTCTCCTCCCTCAATTCCGACCCAGCCACCGCCCGCCTCCTCTCCCTCCGCCGCGGCGGCGGGCACCACGCTCCCCTGCGCGCCGCGCGGAGCGAGTCCGCGGGGTCGCACGGGTTCGATGAGGAGCTCGGTAGGCTCCTAGAGCTTCTCCCCGGGGAGCTACGGCGGCGGGTGGAGGACCACCCGGAGCTCCCCGCGCTGGTGGAGGTGGTCATGGACCTCGGCCGGCCCCCGCTCGCCCGCTTCCCCTCCGGCGACTTCCTCCTCTCCGACCGCCCCATCTCCTTCGACGACCTCCGCCAAGCCACCGCGAAGGTCAGGCTCACACACACTCCACGGCTGCTCTTAATCTGTACTACATTATGGTGGTACGCTGTTACTGCTGCTGCTGCATTTGAGACGGGCCCAATTCAGCTTTAATTCTGCCTTTGGTACCAGGTTGGGGATTTTGGAGGGGACAATCGCGCCGGAATTAGCCGGACGCTGCACCGGATCAGCGCGATTAGGAACAGGCAGGGAGACATTGTGGGACTGACCTGCCGCGTCGGCAGGGCTGTGCCTGGAAGTGCTAATTTGCTTCAGGATTTGGTGAGGGATGGTGGATCATTGCTGCTCATTGGTCCACCAGGGGTGGGGAAGACCACTGTCATAAGGTACGCTTGGATTAGTGAAGCTCCAGTAGTGACTTACTACAATGTACTAGTGATTATTTGTGATAGATACATATGCCGACATATCATGGTGATTATTAGTGAATAGTGATTATACTACAATGTAGTACCACTGATTACTAGCTTCTATGCCAACATATACCAATTCTAGCATCAAATTGTTGTCTGTCTTGTCTTGCAGAGAAATTGCACGAATGCTAGCAGATGACTACGAGAAGCGGGTGATGATTGTTGATACATCAAATGAGATAGGTGGAGATGGTGATATTCCTCACCCGGGAATAGGGCACGCCCGTAGGTTGCAAGTGCCTAACCAAGAAATGCAGCATGAGGTTTGTTCTCTTAAGTTTAACACCCTGTTGTCTTGTGAAGTTTACACAGCTGTATATGCATGTATTGTACTACTCATTGGCCTATTGCTCGGCATTGACACACATACTTAATACAGATGTACTTGTTTGTCACGTTTTCAGACCATTTTATACAGTATTGAATATCTATGTCCCTTTTAGCACACTTCTTACTGTGCCTGTCAAATCTGTTTATTTATGCTGATCAGGTGTTGATAGAAGCTGTGGAAAATCATATGCCTCAGGCAATCGTCATTGATGAAATTGGAACTAAGCTAGAGGCTATGGCTGCTAGCACCATCGCACAGAGGGGGATACAACTTGTTGCCTCCGCTCATGGTGTAACAATAGAAAACCTGACAAAGAATCCTTCACTAGATATGCTTGTTGGAGGAATACAGGTAATGACATGCTGCACTTAATTCCGTTTACTGCTGCGAAAATATCGTATTTTCACACTGCAGCAAGATGAACTGTATCATTTCAGTTCTAGTTGTGAACATTGATGGGGTTCCTCTAAATAAGCTTATCACCTAGGACTGGCTCGATTATTTGTGTTAGTTTCTAATAGACAATGTGATTTTCTGTTCATGTAATTTTAGAATATAATTACATATTCCAAAATCAGCATCGTGAGATTGTGTTAGCGATCCAAATATTGCATGTTTTCTGTTTCACCATGGTTGCTAATTGACATCATTCTCAGTAACTTCAGTCGTAATCTGATCCATTGTTTCTCTAAGAGCGTCACCCTTGGCGATGAAGAAGCAAGCAGGAGAAGGGGCCCAAAAACGGTCCTAGAACGCAAGGGCCCATCAACATTCGCATATGCTGTAGAGATCGTGTCCAAAACTGAGCTACGCGTCCATCGTAGCTTGGAAGCTACAGTGGATGCTCTGCTTGCAGGTTCTCTTTGATTGTGCTATTAATCAACTGCATTATCATTTTTTATTTGATGCAATATTTTCTCATAGTATACATGAAGCTGTGATGCCAATATGATTAGATTTTTTTTATTGATGCAGGTAGACTGCCTAATGTTGAAATTCGTAAGTTAGGTTCTACTGAGTCGGCTCCCCAGGAAGTTTCTGTGCAGAAGGATCAATTTCGTCACGTTCCTTATGAAATTGCACCTCAGTTTCAAGTTCCTTCCCTAAGTAATGCAAGAACAAGCTTGGACTCTACATTTAATCTTGATTCTGCCAATGGACATATAGAGAACTCTAGTGAATCTGAGGCAGGCTTCAATCTCTATGCTTATGGGGTACGAATTTCTTCAATAGGTCATTTCTTTGATGTTCAATTCTTTTAGGCATAGTTGAAAAAGGCACGCCTAGGCGGGCGCCTAAGCTCTAGGCGATAGCAAACGCCTAGCGCTTAATTGCACTAAATCTATGCATAACTGCGCATAAGTGGATGCTTTGGTTAGAAAAGCGCAAGGCGGTGGAAAAACGCACAATTAACGTCTAGCGCTTTTTAAAAGTAGGCTTTTAGCAGTGATTTTGAACTAGGGTTTTAGCATTGATTTTCAATGCTTAAGGTTTTGCATTGGGGGTGCTAACATGATGCTTATTTGGTATGGACGTTATCCATATTTGGTTGTACTAGGTAATTGCCCGTGCGTTGCAACGGGGTACAAATATTCTAATATATCAATACAAATCGTTCCAAATATATACCTTTATAATTTCTATGCATATGTTCACAAAATGTCATATAATGTGCATTAAATCCAAAGCAGAACTTTTTTATCATCTTCAAAACAAATTCCTCGACATGGTGAAAATATGTTATGCCTAAAGCATTAAATTCTTATATTTAGAACAAATTCCTCAAGAAGTACTACTTCTCTCAACTCTGAAGCATACACACGACTCACACATACTTTTAATCATCTTAGACTGAGCAAAAACATACGTGAGGTGGATAGATCCTAATGGTTAGAGTTGACAGCATCGATGGCTGCTTAGCAATGGGTTTCCATCACAATAATTCTACATGCGTGGGAGAGGCTGCATTTTAGACCCTCCAACAAATTTGCATCTTCACCTTCTTCTGCAGTATTGTAGATATTCGATGTACGGGTAGCAATGTAAAATAATTTTTCCATGCTGATTTGGGGCAATAATATCTTCTATAGCAATCCCAGTATTAGGATAAAAGATCCATCAATATTAACCTTAATCATACCCAGCAAGGATGAGCCGTAAATATTTAGTCCTATTTAGAAAAGAAAAAATAGTAATATGTCGTATCAAGGGCATTGACAACAGAATCAAGGTTTTCTCAAAAGGCATTGGTAAAGACATTTTTAGTCTCAAGGACCAATCTGTACTGAAGTACCTCAACATGAAGCTTAAGATTAATTTACATACCAGTTGTAGTTGTAACCGTTGACTTGGGATGCTCAACGTTCATACCCTATGTAGTGTAGACCAGGTTGTTCATCTTGTCATGGTATCATCTCACACCATAATTTTGGTAGTACCAATCCCCTGTTATACAGAACAAACCATTGAGACATTATACCACACACATAGTATTAGGCAACAAATGTATTAATAGAATAGGTAATTACCCGTCCGTCATAACGGGTGCATAGCCAATTGTATCGAAATTATTAATCCAAGGTACTAACATATGTCATGGTAGGTAATATGTGCATACCAAATTGCTAGAGAAGTTCAGGCTGATCGATAGTGAATATTTACGGCTACCGTCCCGCTTTGTAATCAATCCATGGTTACATGCGGAAAGCTGGAACGTGGTAGAGAATAAAAATGCTGATATAATTCGACGTTTCAAGAAATTAACTAAACATAAGGGTGATTATACTCACAAATACCGAATTAATTACCCGTGTTTTCATTCATCAAAGACTGATCGTTTACACGTAGAAGATGGTGATCGTGCACACGTAGAAATCTGTGTGGGTAGTGGGCTATAATTCACGACATGGATTGCATGGGGTGTTGAGCACGAGGAGAGTGGGCGCTGCAAGAATGCTCTCGTTCGGCAACCCGATGTTGATGAAGCGGATGGACCTGAGCGAGAGGAGCAACGAGGAGCGCGACTGGTAGGTGTTGCTCGGGCTGGACGGGCGCAGTGTACATACGTACAGTGTGTCAGTCCTGGTCGATCCTAACACCCTGCTCGGGATGTGCCGGACGGAGCGCCCAGTGCTACGAGTTCCGGTCGAGATGTGCAAGCGCAGGTGTTGCAAGCACGGCGAAGCAGGAGCGGTAGACGGTGTTCGGTCGCGTCTAGGCTGCGCCGTCGAGCGAGGAAGGTGCGGAGTACAACAGGTGTGGATGATGGGAGCGACGGAGCCAGGAAGCATGCAATGGGACTATGGGAGAGAGCTGGACAAGCATGACGGAGCCGGGAAGCATGCAACCGGAGCAGGTCCGTCGGCGGCGGCGGTAAGGATTTTCCTTAATCTAAGCAGAGACAGGTTTGGGGAGATATGACGATGGTGGGAGGTGGGTGAGGCGTGATTTATGGTGCATGTAATTTCTCAATTACGTGCTGATTTGTTTCCTTACCAAGATGTAATTAAGGTGTACTGATTCCTATTTATGGTGTTGTGACGAATTGATGCGGTGCATCATCATTCGGAGAATCCAATACGTTAATGTTTGTAGATGAATGGACAAGATTAGGCTAACGGTTGGTTGACGAAACATATGGCAAAACGCTTTGAGGGACCGTGAGGAACCGTTAGGTTCTTTTTAGATAGTAGAGATAGAGATGACATCAAACTTGTAAGGTACTGAAGTAAATTGAGCTTGCTGAAAAGTTATGGAAGTATGCTCATCCTTGATCGAAAGAAAAGATTTATAGTCCTAGTTTGGCTGTTGGAAAGTGCTCCTGCATGCTGCTATTGGATGGTGACGGGTGAATCCTATTTACAACTTTCCTTTTTTTATTCTTCCTGTGTCTGCAACAAGACAATTGTGAATTTGCGGCAAATAGTCGATGATTTTTGTTAGCTGTCCATTACAGTACTTGTTTAAAATATTTGTAGAATTTTCAGTACTTAGTTTGAAACTTATTGGATAGGCTGTTCTAGATATCTGAGGAAATCGTCTTGCAAGCGATCAAACAACTGGAGCTGGAGAACATGGTTACTTTGACTTATAATATCAGTGAAGCTGATGCAGTGATTGCTTTGCAATCCAAGCTCAAGAAAAATTCTCAGATTCAGGCTGCAGTGAAATCTCAAGATATACCGGTTTTCTTCGCAAAGGTACGTACCTGCGCTCTTCATTTTCAATGCATTATTATTATTTTTACGTGGCAGAACGATTCTATGTTTACTCACTTGTCTTCATAGACAAACTCCCTGGTGCAAATTACCAGGGCACTCCGTGTCCTTCTTGATGATCTCATGGATGGGTTGATTGATTTTGAAAATAACGAGGAAGTAAGATCATCGGAGGAAACCGATGCTCTGGAGGTACCATCATCACATCCGACTTGTCATGGGTACATCCTTCTTCGAAGATAATGAACTGATTCTTTGATAACAGGAAGCAAGATTGGCGGTCGAGCAAGTGGTGATTCCGAAAGGGGAGAGTGTGCAGCTCCTACCCAGACCATCGACCATCATCTCCTCCCAAGTGAACCTCGTCGAAACTTTCAACCTCAAGTGGGAGGTCACTGGCCAGGAGCCAAACGCCTGCCTGAGAATCCTTCCGCAGTTTGCGGGTAGGGAAGAAGGTTCTGCCCCCGTCCAAGAAACCGCACCCGGGCTCGCAGATTCAGACGGCTCCTCCGATGGCATGGACTACACAGAGAGTGGCGTCGCCAGGCTACCCTTCCTCCCTGAATAGCATCTTGTCGACTACCTTGGCTCTATGTGACTCTATATGTAGGTGTATATTCCGTTCCTTTCTTTTTGCAGCCATTCGTCCTTGTTGTTGTTGCTGATACCCTGGTAATTCTCTCTCAACAGAAAGCGACCCTGTTAAATTACAGTGGATGTTGCCTGTTAGGCAGATGGGTAGTGCTGCTTTCCAACGCATGCCGAACATAACGGGATCGGATCCAACTCAGAACTGCACGACAGCGTTTTGGATCGAAACAATCTTTTTGAGTTTCTGAAGTCGTCATTGCCATGAATCTTCCTTAATTTATGTGAATGCAGAGAAGAGCAAACTACGTATTTGATCTATCTCAGTTGCAACTAAGCCATGGGGATCGGGTCATGGATCGCTTTCACGGTCAAAACCTCGCCTCTTCCTTTTATCCATGGCGACACGCATGCATGTCCACTTTTTCACATGGCCCCATGCTTCACGCACGCATTCACCTTAGAGGTAGAGGGCAGCGGAATGGGGCTTTTACCCCCTATTCGAGGGGTTTTCTTCCTTCACTCCATGCACACCTATTGGCATCACGTTCGAAGCATCGATGGTGGATGACACTTCCTCCACCACACGTGTCACTCGGAGCATCACAGAAGTAGCGGTGACCCTCGCGTCGGCCGCACTATCTATTCTTTCAGGGTTTTGTCCAAGGTGAGATGTCCCTTCGATGGCAGCGGGAAGCATTCCACCTCCCCCCTTGTTTTCTTGGTTCGACTTTAATTAACCCTTTGTTCTCTATTTTTGCTCCATTTAGGGTTTTATTGGTAGATTGTTAGGTTGTTGAGTGCTTCATTGTACTGGTATTTGTTGTCATGAGCAGTGACATAGATAAGTATGTTGTTTTTTGTATGATCAACATGTGCATGCCATAAAGTGTAGGCCATTTTGGGCATATATATGATCAATGACATTGATAGGTTCTTTTTTAGCATTGCTATGATGCAATGATCATAGCAATATGCAAATGCAACTGCCATGATTAGTGCCACCATTGCTATGATCAGGGCAACATAGCACTAATCTTTGCAATGGTGCAGTAAACATGGCAGTGACAGTAGCAATAGGGGCATTTCTATGATCTGATCATACGATTGCCCAGTTTCAACTGCCACTGATCATGGTGGTTGGGAAATGGCATGATGCACTAATCATAGATGTGCACAATTCCAACTTCCACTAATCCGCGACGGTTACAATAGATCATGTATTGATACTTATGTTCATCCATGAAACCGACAAGGCCGTGAAGACGGTGTCGAAGATCCCCAGGCGAGCACCATAGGTTATCGCTAGTGCTGAGGCGACCGATGAGTATACCTCAGACAACAGTGGCTCAATAGGGCGAAGGTCCCCGACATGCTGTCAGATATGAGGAGACCATTGGGCATTGGTCGCATGCTAAGTCTAGTCCATGAGGAGGGGGAACGGGGACCATTTAATTTGGTTCTACATGCCCATCAAGGATACTAACAACATTTCCGTGCTCGTCATCTCAGGGGCCTTTCGCCCGGTTATGAAGTAGCGGCTTGTCCTCAAGCATCTTCACGTCCTCGGGCTGTCGACCAATAGATGGTGCGAGTTCTAACTTCAATTGCAAATCTATCAAGGATCGAGCGCGTCATCACGCAACCATCAAGGATCGCTCAGCCTAGTACGATTTCGTAGTAGAGAGGTTGGATGGCCCTTGTTCCTGATGAACATGGACTCCAAGAGCATCCCATAGTTTCAGACTTGAATTTGAGTGGAAGGAAGCACGTTCACCAGACCGAGTCGAATAGAAGCACCCAGCCACACCAGCGTACAATAAAAGGCCAGGCGGAGGCCCCGTTTCTCTCCACCAAATCATCGATCAAAGCAAAGCCAACAACAACAACCTAACGTATTAGCAACTTCCATCAAAAAGCAAACTACTCGCAACCATGGGGGCTGTCTTTAGTCGTTCCGCTAGGGTGATTATCTCGGTGGTCATCATAGGCATGCTCTTCATGTCTGGTGCAATAGCAGCCGCCGCCACCACCAGATTCGATGCCAGCCGGAGCCAGCGCCTACCAATGCCGGAAGAATTTGTTCGAGGACCAGAAAGTGTCTCCTTCGATGGGCAAGGCCACGACCCTTACGGCGACGTCTCGGACGACCGCGTTCTCAAGTTGAACGGAGACGAGATAGGATGGATGACGTACGCCTACGATCCTGGCTACAGCATTGACATGAGCGTCCAAATATCGTTCGGAAACTTTCACGGAGAGCCGTTGTGGTCGGCCTCTCGGCTTGCAGTTCCACCATAAGCCCGGGAATCTATACATAGCTGACGCGTAAAAGGGGCTCATGCTGGTCGGGCCTGGTAGCGGGGAGGCCAAGGTATTGGCCAATGAGCTTGACGGAATAACTTTCGCTTCTCCAACAGTGTTGACGTCGATCAGATTACCGGCAAAGTCTATTTCATGGATAGCTCTATCAACTACAACAGGGCGCAACATGAGATGGTCACCAGAGACGCAACAGGGCGGCTCATGAGCTATGATCCAGATACTAGTGGTCTCGACCTGTTCCAAAACGGCTTGGCATAGATGGCCACATGGTGTTGAAAGGGGTTGGGATTGCTAGTGCTAAAGCTCTCGGGACTCAGCCTCAAGGTCAAGTTCTCCAGTGTTGGCACCTCCACCATTTGCAGGGCCAGATGCACCAACCACTATACTTCTGCCTAGTTACTTACGTCGGTTGATGCCTAGTATGATATGAACTTGTTGTTCTTTGCTATCCCACTGTATATTTTACATAGGGATCGGCACTGAAGGGTTGTGTAGTGGCATTGGATGCCCTGTTGTGATATGTTCTATTGTAAAATTGTATGTTATGGTGTGTGTATTTTTGCGGGTATATATTATGGTATGTTAAAAGGATAGAGGTATTGTTAATTGTGTTGCCTACTTAGATGTGATGATTGCTTATGCATGTGTTGTATTTGTGATGCCTGTTTGATGGTAAGGTCACCAATATGAAAGAGTGAGCACAATAACACACTGCACACAACGAAACAACAGTGGTTTGCATCTGTTCACCCTCAAAGCACACATGCAGATTATCAAACAACATGCCAAAATTGACCATTGATGCAATGTAGGCTATCAAACAATATGCGCAACATTTTTTTTTTTTGCCCTGTATACATACAAGGAGACGAAAAAGATGCAGGCTACCAAACGTCTCCTTGAATTGTATCTGCATCCTGTAGTTGTGCACTATTTCCTTTGTGCCCCATGACATTTCCATTTTTCTTCTCCAAGAAGACCAATAATGCAGCAACACTGGGTCGATCGGGTGGCCTGGGGCTGAACCTTCCTTCATGTTTGTTAATTAGCAGTGTTGTTACCATTCGTCGATGTTGCTACCCTGGTAATTATCTCTTAGCAGAAAGTAACTGCACGAATAGCGGCAGCCTTCATGTTTAATTACAGTGGCTGTTAGGCAGGCAGATGGATAGTGCTGCTTTCCATCTCATACCGAACATAACGGGATCAGATCCAACTCAGAACTGCACGACAACGTTTCGGATCTCTATCGATTTCCCATCTTTCTCAGTTGGTCAGGTACGTCATGGGCATGAATCTTCCTTTATTTATCTGATTTGAATGCAGAGACGGGCAAACTCCGTATTTTATTTATCTGATGAGTAACAAGTACGCAATGGGGATACGATCATGGATCACTTTCTCTGTCGAATGTTGCGACCATCACTGTCAAAAAATTGCTTCTTCCTTTTATCCATGGCAGCATGCATGCATGCATGCCCACGTTTGTTTTCACTTGGTGCCATGATTCATGCATGCATGTCCAAAAATGCCTGCCACCTCACTACACTCCCCTCGACTAACACTCCATGATGTATTCACTTGTGTGTCATGAAATTGTGCTCCATCTGCGTCCTGCAGCTCTGCACATTTTCCTCTGCGCCCCATGGCATTTCCATTTTCTTCTCCAAGGAGATCAATAATGCAGCAGCAAAGGGTCGATCGGGTAGGCTGGCGCAGTGGCGCTGTACCTTGATTCGTGTTTGTTAATGAGAAGGTTGTGCATGCCCATCATATATGGCTTCTCCCTGGTTGCCGCATCCGGCTTCTCCGGCTGCCCGAGAGTCGCGCGGCCTATGGGGGAAAGCTTCCAATGGCCGTCCGCCTTCGTGCATCCATGCATGCACGGCCTGCACGGCCATGGCCGCCGTAGTGCATGCCGTGGGGGCTCTCTCTGCGGCCCTATGGTAGTTTAACTAGGCCGCCATTGCGGACATACCTAGAACTCCCTCCATTGCTCCGTCCTTCGTATAGAAATCTGAGTGGGCCGGTGGAAAGTGACACACTACAGTATTATTCTGAGCGCCCTAGGTAGATGACCTAGGCCATGGAATCATTCATGGCCGGGTCGAGCTAGCCGAGGGTATTTGCACCAACTGTAGTGTTCTCAGTCATGCACGGGCGGCCAACGAGCTGCCGGCCGGCCGGTACTCACAGTATTAGTATAGCTAGCTAGCTAGCTAGCTAGGGTGGTTAGATTTGCTTCTTTTAGCAATGGTCCCTAAGGAAAACACTTCCTTTAGCAATAGAGAACTCTTGAAGAAAATGTACTTAGCTCGATGACTCGCCCGATATCAGGCTCCAATTTGGTAAGGCCCATGGGAGTTATAAATGGGTGCGTACGCGGATACAACCTCCTTGACAAGTACGTGTCAATGGTGTGTGCGTGCGTAAGTGTGCAAAGTGTGGAGTAGGGACAAAGTTCATGTGGTGACAAACAACGAAGTACCAATCCACTTCCAGAGGCGGTGAGAGATATCAGATATGTATCGGGATGAAGAAGATTTCGGCGACGGCTGATTCGCCTGCGGTGATCCGTATCAACAGATACCATTCCCACGGATTTAGCTGTCATGTCAAAGTATGTCATTCAACGGTTTTCAACTCGCACAAATAACGAATGGACCTTGCTGCTGATAACGATGGTTTGGTTGGTCCAACGAACAACAAATCAGCGCACTGAAACAGGATGCATGCACATATGTGAGATTCCTGCTGCCCTAGCTGAAGAGAAGAAGCGATCGGGAACGGGAGGGGGCAGCTGGGGAAGGTCTCTTCCTAGCTACGTCCAACATGGCAATTTGTATTTGCAACATGGCGCATGGGTTTGGACTTTGGAGTTGGACCACCCGCACCAGCACAAAGCTGCCAAGTCTTGGTGTTCAGTGAAGGTATGATGAGGTCACTGCCATCGTCTCATCGTTCGATGGTCGCAGTCAGGCCGAGTGCGACACACAGGCGATCTCCACCACCATCGCAATGCTTAGTTCATGGTAACGGCAAACCGCTGCTTGCCCGATCGACCTCCTATAAATCACCCGGCGTCGTGCAGCTACGTACCCAACTCACCACCACCCACCGGCACAGTCTGCTCCAGAGCCTAGCATTCAAACCAAGAACCTAGCTAGCGAGACCGATACCTCCCATGGCGTCCAGCTCGAGCACGTTGAAGATGCCCGCGGTGTGCGCCGTGGTGCTCCTGCTCCTGCTGTCCGCCGCCTCGCGCTGCGAGGCCGACCTCATGCAGGTGACGGTGGCCGGCGGCCGGAGAATGCTGGCCGGCCTTGGTGGGAGCAATGCCGCCTCCGCCACCATCTCCTCGCGGCCGGCGGGGACTGTCGGGAGTAGAGCGCGGTGGTCGTCACCAGCTGGGAGCAGGGAGGCGATGCCATACTCCGAGTCCAAGAGGACCAGCCCCGGCGGCCCGGACCCTCAGCACCACTAGCTCATTTTAAGTAAGAAAAGTACTCGTAGCTGCTTGTGTCGGTTAAGGGTAATGCACGTGGTAAGTTGGAATCTGCAAGTCCCTCGACTTCCAGGGAATCATGGGTTACTCAAACATGAGTTTTATTTATAGCACGCAAGAGAGAAATAAAGTGTAATCATGCCATGACCCATTTGTGACATTCCACCACTATGCTATCCAATGTTGCTTTCCTTTACATCTTACGGCCAGCCAATGTTACAAGGTTAGCATATGTTTAATATTGTTGATGTGGCAATTATATTGATGTTGCGGATGCTCTCTCTCTCTCTCTCTCTCTCTCTCTCTCTCTCTCACACACACACACACACACACACACACACACACACACACACACACACACACACACACGGAGACATACAATAAGAAGAGGATGAACGATGAAGAAAAGAAGAGAAAGCCGCACCCGAATCGAAGCCCCCCTCAAATATGGATTAAAATCTTTTGCTGTAAAACAACACTACCGTTACATCGAATGGCACGTGGGGTCAGGATCCACGTGAAAATGATTGTAACAGCGGTGTTGTTTATATATGCTTATCTAGTATGTAACATAAGGACTGATCCGAACTCCCAAAGTCAAGTGCGCCATCGATAATTGGAGGGTGAGGCGGAGCGGCATGATGACACGCACGCGGTTGCATGCCTAGATTTTCGTCTCCGAAGTGTCGCAGCCCCGCATCGAAGATCGCACCCATCAACCCATGATGCTTCATGCAATCACGCTTGATCTCTTGTGCACACAATGTGTCGCCTCCTCGTCTCACTAACTCCTTGTTCCTAGTCCCCTGCCCCCCCCCCCCCACACACACACACAAAATCCCAAAGGACTCATTTTTCCTAGTCATGCAACGAGGCTCCAATGCTTGATTTCTTCCCTCATGTCCCTATGTTGATTGATATCCCAGATCTCACCAAGTCTTTCTCCTAGTCCTACTTGTGATGAATAATTGGAAAAATTTCTTGTTTAATCCCCATCGATCCACGAGGCAAAGAAAATACTCCTTGACCATGTGGAATGGTTCCTAGTGAGACGCCTCATCTTAGCTAAGTTAGATCATCTTCCATGATGACATGTTCGCTCGGCCGAAAACTCGTGGCCGTGTCTTCTCCTTCAAAGAAATCAAGGCGGCTAGGATGTACTATTCCAACGAGGAATCGACCATCCCATCTCCCAGGTGAGCATCTATTGTCCACCCTATTTGTCGGTAGTACTAAGAACATGAAAAGGAGGAGGACGAGAAATTATTGCAATGTTAAGCTCATTCCCCATTTTGCTTGCCCAAAAAACAGTTTGCATCGTAAAACTTGGCTACCACACACTAGTTCTCTACCCACCTTCTATCTTGTATCTACATATGTATCTTTACCTATGAGTGTACAACACTAGCAGGTGCTCTTATCCTAAAATCAGATGTTCACCTCGATTATTGTAGTGCCAAGCGCACACTACATGATCTCGATCCAACGGCACGGTCCATGGGGACACCACAGCGGTTTTCCTACCACGACTCACCATTGAATGTGTTGTAGATTTTTTTTGGAACAATCACCGGGGGGAGGGGGGAGGAGGCTCCCCACCTGAATATATTACTCAAAGTGTCTATGAGCGAGGTCCACATCGTTACATTAGAGGAGGGGTTGGGAAGAGAGGTAGTTCCGCTATGACATGGCAGTCTCTTTACAAGCCGGGTTCCTAAATCGTTGAATCCATCGAGAGAACTCAGAAGTGATGTTCCTGAAGGTAATAGCGACAGTGTGACTTTCGCCCATGAACACCAAAGCGTTACGCGAATCCCATAGTTTTCCAGATCATGGTAAGGACAACCGTGTGCGAGATGAATTTGTCCACTCCAGCAGGCCTGCGACCTCCCAGATGTCCTGGATGAATGCCGGGGCGTTGATGCCCAACAGAAGCCAGAATTGTGCCACTGTCGGGCAGGTGAGGGCTAAGTGGGATGCGTCCTCATGATCGTGGTCACATCACGGGCAGGACGGATTGGCGGCGGTAGTCTTCCGGAATATATTCACCATAGTGTTCGACCTGGCACGACAAAGCAACCAAACAAAAACCTTAACCTTAATGGGGACCGAGCAGCTCCCGATGTGACTCACTATGGTGTTGTAGATTGTTGCATTGTGGTATAAGATGAAACATCACAATATATTAAGATACAATCTGAAACAAGAAAAACCTGATAAGTAAAGCCCAAATAATTCTTGATCAATATTACAAATGGCCAGTGATGCTACGATTGTGAATGTCCAACTGAAAGCTAAAATATGTTCTGAACTCAATATTATGACTGAAAAGCTTTGTTTCATAAATACCTCAGAGTTTCAGCCATGGTTGGAGCTGATAGAATCAATAGCTTCAGTTCTTTGTTAGAAGAGATTCTAAGAGATCAGAGGAAGCAATCTCCTACACTGAACCATTTGGGATTCCAAGAAGTTTTATTTTGGGGACTTGGTATATTTGGTGGCAACGAAGGAAAGCAGTGAATGTGGAAGGTGTCAATGTAGAATTGTAGATGCATGTTCTTTGATGACGATACCAGAGCAATGACTGATGTTGCGTTGGCTGGCTCAGCTTTGTTACTCGACCAGGTGTTATACGCCCCCCTCGGCGTTGGCGGAGGTGATGGCGTTGAGAAATAGGCGATCATGATGGAGCGTCTTGGCTGTTCCAAAGTCACTATCGAATATGATTGTCTTGAGATCATACAAAATTGCAACGGATAAAATGGATATGTGGAGTTTCTGTTCAGCGATACTCGCTGAGTGTTTCTAAATTGCTATCGGAGTTGATTCAACACCTTTTGTGCATTGTCCTAGGGAGGCAAACAAAGTGGCACACAGCTTAGCCAGAAATTCATACGATTCAAATTGTGTGGCAATCCCCTGAGTTTTCTCTTAGCTGAACTTGTTGAGGATGTAGCTATCGTTTGAGTTCAATAAAGAGTGCCACAACTTCAAAGGGAAGAATGAAGTCAAGTCTTGCACGGAGCGACACGTAGCGCCCTAGGAGTTAGCTGAGACATGTTATTTGCATTGCATGCACGGATGGCCATTGGCCAACGTCCAAGCTAGGGTGGTTACTCGCCTTTAGATTAGCTTATTTCAATTGGCAAACTGGGAAACTCTTTGACATAAATTTGGTGAGGTCGATCCGGTTGTAAATGGGTGTGTGCGTGGACGCAACCTCTTTGACATATCTATCAATGGTGTGCGTGCCTACGTAGCTGGTGTGGACAAAGTTCATGCGGTGGTGACAAGAGGCCGGCGGTGAGAGATATGCATGTATCCGGTCAGGATGAAGATTACGGCGGTCGTTGATTCGCACGCGGTGATCTGGCCCGATCGAGATGCCATTCCCATGGACTCAATTGCATGCTCATTTTCATGTCGTGATGGTTGGTCCAGCAAATTAACAATGTCAAACATGCATGCATGAATGGATGGATATATGTATTGTACTGTAATCGGGAGGGGCCAGAGACAAAAGAAAGACCTCTTTACATTTTTTATTACGCCCAACTTGCCATTTTGTATTTGCATTTTGCAGATGCAAGATCACTCACACAGGGCCACGGCATGAGCCGAAAGTTGTCCAGTTTTCGGTTGTTCGGTGAGTGAGAGTATGAGGTGAGCTCACACTGCCCTCGCCGTTGGTTCGTCGGTGCCATCGCGAGTGCGACACAGGCGAGTCTCCACCCATGGCGCCAACGCCTAGTTTTGTCGTGACGGCGAGCCGCTCGCACGGCCCCGGGCGCGCGCGCCGCTATAAATCGGGCTGGCGTCGTGCAGCTACGTACCCAATTAACTCACCACCGCCGGCCGCCACAGTCTACTCTACAGTCTAGATCGAGGTGTCTGCACTCTGCAGAGCCTAGCATCCAAACCAAGGATCTAGCTAGCTAGCTAGGCTGATACCTCGATCGTACTGCCTCTCATGGCGTCCAGGTCCAGATCCAGCACGTTGAATATGCCGGCGGCGTGCGCGGTGCTGCTCCTGCTGCTGCTGTCCGCCGTCTCGCGCTGCGAGGCCGACGACCTCCTGCATGTGACGGTGAGCGGACGGAGGATGCTGGCCGGTGGGAGCAATGCCGCCTCCGCCGCCTTCTCGCGGCCGGAGGAGACGACTGTGGGGAGTAGCGCGTGGCGGTCAACAGCTGGGAAGGCGGCGCCGGCGATGCCGTACTCCGAGTCCAAGAGGTCCAGCCCCGGCGGCCCGGACCCTCAGCACCATTAATTGTAAGCTCGCTGGCCCCAAGCGTGCAAGCTATGACAAAGTGGTTTGTGATCACGTACGGAGGACGCACGTACCTGGTGAGTCCGAATCTAGGAGTCCCTCGACTTCTAGAGAATCTAGGAGTATTACTCAAACATGAGTTTTGTATTCGTGTTTCTGAAGCACAGGCAAGAAAAATAAATGGAATATTTGATCTACAGCTTATTCCGACTCATACTGATCCATTGAGGAAATGCAATGTGTTCAGACGCTCACATACGTGTACATACTTTTATTTTTATGAAACGCACATATGCATATCTATACTTTTTATAAAACAAAACCCCACTATAGATCATTTTAGTTGTCTATCTCAACATGCAAGCTATCCACATCATCTATTCTCTTAGCCAATCAATTATCCATATCACTCACATAGCCATTTAAATTGTCTCTCTTCATATGCAAGCTATCCACATCATCTATTTCTTAGCCAATCATCTCAACTAATATATTTATTAATCTCTATATGCAATCTCCATATCAACCATATTGTAATCATTTTATTGTTCACCCTAATAATTTTAATACACATATGTTTTTTTGCATCTTCATTTAGGCAACTTAATGTATCACACTTTTATACTTTTTATTTATACATATAGTTTTTATAGCAATTTCCGCAGCAACGCGCGGGTATACTTCTAGTTCTATCTAATGCCAAGTCTATGATTTTATTAATCACGATGGAGGATCTAAAAGCACACGCACAGTCTATACATCCGACTGAAGGGACACCACATGTGTATGATTTTTGCGCTATCTATTTTTCCAAAGTTAATGGATCATTCTTGCAAATGACACTTTCATCTTCTGTGGTGATCATAAATGGCACACCGCATGTGTATGATTTGTTGCAACATGAAAATTTTGGTGGAAGGTTTGGCTGGATTTTTTATGCTTTTTTCAAGTTCATCTTTTTAAAAGAGAAATATATTTAGAAACGTGCATTTTATGAAGCGATTCTACTGTTATACTCCCTCCGTCCCAAATTACTTGTCGCACAAATGAATGTATCTAGCACTATTTTAGTTCTAGATACATCCATTTGAATGACAAGTAATTCGGAACGGAGGGAGTATGTTTCACGTGTTAAGATCTTCCAAACAAGATCTTATGTTAATTGTTTTGAGGATTTTTCATTAGTAAATTGTGCTCCAAGCTAGCACTAAGTTGTGCTTCAAATATAAACTAACTTGTGCTTTCAACTAATACTAACATATGCTCTCAACTAGCACCTATATGTGGGTTTTCAATGGGTGCTCTCAATCAATAATAACTAGCACAAAAACGAAGCATGACGCCCATCATCTTTATCTCTACTACTTATAAAAGAGCAAACAAGAATTTTTTTACAACCACTCAAACAAGTGTAGACAGGATAATCAGAACCCTTAGATCTGATCTATTTGTCTAAATCTAAGAGTCCATAACGACCAGATGGTCTGCCAACCAATCAGACGGTCTGGATTCGATGTTTTGCCCGTGTAGTAGACGATCGCCGCGCACGCTCCTGATCAATCCCCGTGATTTAGGAAACCTACCTAATTATAGTTGAAGTTGTACTGCGTGTGTGCGTCTCCACAAATGTCATCCCACCATTGCCGCGCCCGTTATCCTCTCTAACCTCTCCCCCCGTCCCCCTCAAAAAAAAAACTCTCCCCCCGTGATTAGCGCCCGCCTCTCCAATAATCCATCCCTCCATACGAAGCCTCAATCACAACCATCTCCAGTCTCTCCTCCGCGAGGGTCGCCGCCCGCCGTGCTTCCTTATCGCAACAGCAACAGCTTGCTCCTCTATTCCGCGGGATGCTTGATGGCGCCGCATCATGTGTACAGTGTACGCGAGGTTTGTCGCTGAGATGTGGATGAAAGATGATTGGGCTGGGGCCGCCGCGGCCGACGAGTGCAACTCTAGCAAGATCCTTCCGGTGAGGGTTCATATCTCTCTCTATATGTCCTTCCGACAGGCATCAGGCTATTAAGTGTTGTTATTTGACTTTGCATCAGGTTAAACTGACAACGGTGCATCATGGAAGAGACAAATCAGTAAAGGACTGTAAGAAGTAATCTTTTGTGCTTTTAGGCATGGCTTGCTTCGACTGGCCATCAAACCGTCAAAGGCCTTACGACCTTAAGTTTTGACGTGGATAGAAACAAATCGATCTTTCGTTCCCTCAATCACGCCATCATGCAAACAGCGGTACAGGCCGACGGACCATGGGAATAGACTATCGATATTGCGTCCCATCCTTCAGTTTCCTAGCATCCATGCTGATCTGATCTATCTATCGTTGTTCTCAACCCCAACTCAAGGTATCATGCCTACATGTCCTAAATATTATATCTTGGGTTAGCTAGAGTAAAAACCATCCTTCTAAGCTGTTTTATTCCTATAGAATCTTGTTAGTTCTTTGTAATATACTCGGTAAGAGATTAAGAGGTTCTTACGAAGTGGAGTATTTAAATTATTTAATTAGGTTTTGTCCTTGTGCATAGGCGTTGTTAGGCACATAACAAAGACTAGACCACCCTACAAGGGTCGGTCTATCAATGCTGTGATCAAGTAGTAGCTCTAGCGCCGTACTTTTTTCCTTTTAAATTCTGTAATGATTGTTCATTATCAATTCTTGCAAATATCTATCTGAATGTACTGTAGATAGTTATTCAGATAATATGAGTTTTGACAAAAATGTAGGACGTTGGCTATGGGTTTTGAAACATATAATATCTATTTCGAGTAATTATTTCTTTTCTTTCATCATTGTACTGGGCATTTTTATTAGTATTTTTTAATCCATATACCTTCTTTATATTATGTCTGATAATCCACCCTACAAGTTACGCAACTCATTTTTTTATCTAGGATACTTTGGATAGAAATTTTGCGCCATGTTAAAGTCGTGCATCAGGGTGCCTTCGGTTCTAGCTCCACCCCTGCATAATTGTGTGCGGGCGGCGGTAGTAACCACCAAGCAGCTTGTGCATCCAATCTCTCTAACCACTATGTGCATCATCAGGTTCGAGCGGGCGATCTATATCAAGAAGAAAGGAGCGGTGATTTTGTTTTTGGCTAATTTTCTGTTGTGGCACAGAAATGACGAGCTATAACACCAAGAAGAAATTGTGTACCTCAAGTTGATGAACTTAATGGCAGAATAAAGAATGTGCTAGACTTGCAAGGTTTATTCCCACCATTTGTATACAATGCTATAGTGAACCTATCTATTTCTGAAATTTTGATCAAAATTATAATGGACGGCATGCCATCTTATATTGGCTATCATATTGATCTGTTTTTTCGGTTAAATACTAATTTCACCAGATATATTTGATTAAAAAAGCAACTACCGTAGAATTTTCAAACTTGTGATTACAACTTCCGAAGAGACTTTGTGATATGACCGAGAGTAACAATGATTTTTTCAGATCCCCTGTAGAATTTTCTGCACTTATTTGCATAACTCTATTTTTAGATGCTTGATGGGCTAATACTTCTAATATTTGGTTGTGCAGAATTTATTATCAAAATCAACTTTTATGATGTAAATCCAAGCAAAGTGCAGCCATAGCGAATGATCTGGGAACATGTACAACCACGTGCGAATGATGGTCTTAAGGTCATTAGAGGCCAGCCAGTAGAGATGCCCAGATAATAACAAGTGGCACTAAGGAACAATGCTTCTTTGGATTGATCCATTCTGCAAGGCTCCCCAGTATGGACGCCGATTCTGCAAGTGTGGATTGCCAGTACGGGGGTGACAACCCAATAACTCCATGATGTCTACCTTCCATGTAATTATACTTTACGAGTTTTTCATTTCAAAAATAATACATCCCCCCTAGATCTACTAAAATGTATGGGTCATGGGAGCAGAATGAACAAATAGCTATGTAGGAGACTTGCATTTGCATTGCATGCGTAATTATTCGAAGCAGCAGACTATGTAATGATTTTTTGTCTTGTTTCATGCTATCATTATCAATGTTTTTTATGCATACCACTTGCAAATCACGTATATTTGTTTATCTATTATTTTTTACTTATTTTATTTTCTTGAGTGCTACAGAAGGGGTATTTGTGCAGGGCTTAAGAACAATTTATTTAGTTGAAGCACAAAATATTTATTATCTAAACAACGGCTGAAAATATTTATGGAATCTCAGTGCTATGATCTAAACTATGGCCAAAAACATTAATGGAAGCATTTATTTCAAACAATTTTTTTTGTTAAAAGATATTTCTAATATTTTAGCATGATATATACTGAGTGATACTGCATGTAATATATGTCAGATAGTACCGCTTCAATATTGTGTGCTTTATTGTTATTGCCGTTGATAAAATATATAAATTATTAGTTAAATGTATAACATATAAAATATATAACATCTAATATAGTGGTCGTTAACATTTATATAAATCAAGGCGTGCATTGCACGTGCATACTTACTAGTTTTCCAAGAAGAAGATTTGGGGGTTTTGATTGTTGTTTTGTTGATGATAGGTGCGTTAGAATAGCTAGATGATGCCCTGCGCTTTTCTGTGGGAACCTTGCTAAAAAAATACAATTAAAAAACATCTACATAAAAGAAAAGAAAATGTAATCTAAAAAATAAAAACGATATAACAAAAAAGACTTGATAAAAGTATCATTTAAAAAATGCAAAATATGAATTACGTAGATATGTTGCAACCGCCCAACACATATATTATCAACATAAAATTTATTGCAAAAAATAAAATTATAATTAACATGCATGAATTAATGATGTGATAGTGCACCATGCATAGAGTATTATATGAATTATTAAATTCTTACTTGCATGCATACCTTGCTTATGTGGCATGGTTGCATGTATAGAAAAAATAGTTAGTGGGTTGTAATTATTTAGTAATAGAAGATTAGCCAAGAGGACTAGATGGATACACGGTCCAACAACCCAACAACATTTTGTTCTTGAAACGCTATTCGGTACCTTAGTAATTTCTTATAGGATTTGCTCAAACAAAAAGTAATTTCTTATAGGACGACGCTCATTGCATCGAATTGTTGGCTTGTCGCACTTCGCCCACAATGATAAGCAATGGGCCCGAGTGTATTGGAGAGTGCTAGCCAACCGATTTTGGGAACCTTCTAGAAATTTCATTAAGCAATAGATATTTTCTGTTGTTTTCTGTATTATTTTGGATTTCTTTTTTTTCTAATTATCTTAAAAAAAACTTTCTAAAAAATGCAAAGAATTTTTTTAAATCAGAATTTCAAAACAATTGAGACTAAATAAAAGTTTATATATCAAAATAGTTGTTCATTTAAAGTATGTATACGGTTTTCGTATCTATAAAAAGTTAAATTTTTTACTATTGAAGGTATTTTTTGTGACAGTCGAGCAACCAAGCGAGCGATCATTTGGCATCAGCCCGGGCATCTAAAAGCTTTCGACCAGTTTTCCAAATGTTCTAGATGCTTCGGACCTGTTTCCTCTAGAAGATTTCCAAACTTTTTTATTTCACATATTCTGGGATTAATAAAAATTTCTAAAATTTGTGAAATTTTTACAAATTCATAAACTATATTGAATTTGTGTACTTTTTCTGAAATTCATAAGTTTTATTTTGTGGATTTTTCAAATTTTATAAAGATTTTCCAAATTCATTTTTTTTCTAAATCCAAAAACATGTTTCATGTTTGATTTGTTAATAAAAGAACAATTTTTTTCTCTCTTTTGAACCACTTATGTATTTTTATGTGGCGAGACGAGTGATATTTGGGTTGTACCCAGTTTGGGTTCATCGTGGGCGTCTAGAATATCTAAACCAGTTTTCTAAAGCTTAACACCTTCTTTTTGAAATAATTAAATTTTCCATTTCTTCAAATTCATGAACTTTTAAAAGTTGATGACCTTTTTGAAATTTTTTAACTCTTTTTAGAATTCATAGAATTTTTATACAGAATTTTAAAAAAACATATATTCCATTTAAATTTAAAAAATAAAATCATTCATGAAGTTTTTTCATAAATTACTGAATTTAATTTTTTTGAACATTTTTAATATTAATATGTGATTTTTTTTATTTTATCAAGAACCAAAAGGTGTTTTACCAATGATGGTTTATTTATGGGGCGACCGAATAACCAAGCGAGCGACCTAGCTAGTATTTAGTGTATTAAAATGGCTTTCCGCGCGGAGAGTGTTGAGTGCACCAGGGGTGTCGTACCTGTATATGACATTGGTCTAGACATACGACAAAACTGACACATGGATCGGTCTATGAACATACAATATCATGTTAGATGGCACAACACATTCAAACAACCTGGTCCAGACATTTCCAGGAGTTTTGAGGGTGCGTGATGGCGATGCCCTAAGGAAAATTCCAATGAGGCGACCCAAACAAATGCAAAATGTACCCGTATATGACATTGGTCTAGACATACGACAAAACTGACACATGGATCGGTCTATGAACACACAATATCATGTTAGATGGCACAACACATTCAAACAACCTGGTCCAGACATTTCCAGGAGTTTTGAGGGTGCGTGATGGCGATGCCCTAAGGAAAATTCCAACGAGGCGACCCAAACGAATGCAAAATGTGCCCGCTTTTAGTCCGTTTAGATATTCAGGAGGGCGGGCATCTAACCCTTTGGCTGCCCTTTCCTTGTCTTTTCACCTAACAAGGCGACCCATTTGGTCACTCATATGTACATATTCATCGACAAGATCACTGTGAATATATGCAACCATCTGAACATCTGCAGTACATTTCAGATAAAAGGAGACGTCAATCTTTCCAATGACTTCTCAATTGCATTTGAAGTAAGCATCATAACCCACTACTCCCTCTCGAATATGGTTGGAGAATGGTCTCGCCATCCGAAGCGTCTCTGAAAAATGCTTAGTATGAAATAGTGGGTTTACGATGATAATAATTTCTAAATAGTAGGACATGGCCCCGTTCTTTGTTACGATTTAACGTAGGTGCATGGCCCCCTATCGATCCCTTGAACAATGGTCGTTGTATTGAAATATGTTCATTAATGAGAAGTATAGCAACCAAAACATTACTCTCATCGTCGAACCATGATGAATAGATGATGTTGTTGTAAAAGAATGCATCTGAGCTATCCGATCGTTCGGAGTGATGAATTCGTACCTTGCAAACAAGCCGAGCAAATAACCGAAATTATAGCAACCAAAACATTACTCTCATCGTCGAACCATGATGAATAGATGATGTTGTTGTAAAAGAATGCATCCGAGTTATCCGATCGTTCGGAGTGATGAATTTGTACCTTGCAAATAAGCCGAGCAAACAATCGAGCACCTTTTGGGCGACAATAGTCGTAGGCATGGACGAGTCCTTCGCCGGTGAAGAACCACGTCCTAGAAGCTTCCGAGAGAGCAGGGTCGTAGAACAAAACGTTCTCCGAAGGTGAGGGTGGTGGTGAAGGTGGTGTGTCAAGGATCGCGACGACCCTAGTTGAAGGGATGTAGGGCGTGGGCCACGATCTCCAGCCAACGACGACAACTTGGATGGTGACGGTGTCGATGGATGCACCTGCAGCGGGAGATAGTGGAAGCTAGGTAGGATCTCCAGGAGTGGCGAAAAGAACGGAAGCTGGTTGGCGGTGGTGAGGGTGAAGAGCACGTGAAGATCGAAATGAGTGAGAGTGGGGATTGCACTTGCTTGTGTAGCACCTACATGCGGGCCTGGTAAGAACAACACGAGGATAACGCGGACTTCACGACATCAGTTTGCACAAACATAAACTCGTCTAAAATTTAGGTCATGTTTACGCAAACATAAACTCATCTAAAATTTAGGTTCAAAATTGATTTGAGGCAAAGGGCAAAATAGATATCAATGTGTTTACTGAATCTTGTTGAATCATACTCCAGTTTTTGTGACCGTGAATAAAACGGACGCGGATGGATGAAATACGATCGGCCGTTGGAGTTGCCCTAAAGCTGCAATGATGGGAGGAGATTTGCTTTTTTTAGTATAATGACGGGGAGAGAGGTGGTGGGGGGGGCTCCCCACGCCCCACCTGAACTTGAATATATTGCTCAAGTAGCAATCAACTGAAGCTGGGAGCGAAATGTGAATTACATGAATACGCTAGAGGATAGAAAAGTAGGAGCGTCATAGGATTAGTAGTCGTCAACCATAAGCCTAAGCGAGGAAGATGAGCGTTTTCTTCGGCCCGAAGCCGACCACACAAACGGCAGATGAAACAAATTCAATCCCATATCTTTATTCCATATTTCGGAATAAATAACGAATGCATACAACGAACTGCCGTGACATGAACGGAACCGATTATAAAAGAAGAAACAAACAATTTCAAAACTAAAATCATTTTCTGAGCAGCCTTGGCCGTCGTCATCCGCATGGTCTCACTCTTCCTCCTCCTGGAAGCACCTGACGGCGTCGTCGGGGTCGATGTCGCTGCAGAGCGGCAGGTCGGCGGGGAGCGCCTCGAGGCTGAGGTTGGCGTCCCGCAGCGCGAACACCACCTCCTCGAACACCAGCCGGTTGCCGCTGGGCGTGAGGTGCAGGCCGTCCCGGAGGAACGCCGTCTCCCAGCCGGCGAACTCCTGCATCCGGTTCCAGAGGTCGATGGCCCGGAGCCCAAGCCCCCTCGCCACCTCCACGCACTTCCGCGCGTACCGCCCGGCCGCCTCGTTGGTCCGCTCGGGGAGGCCCGACGCGTCCCCGTTGCGCGGGTACCGGACCCGCCCCCGCTCGTCGACGGGGGGCGGCGTGACGAGGATCACCGCGGCCGACGGCCAGCGCGCGCGGAGCATCGCGCAGATGGCGCGCAGGTTGTCGGCGTACTCCGGGAGCGGCACGTGCTGGAACGCGGCGGACCGGTCGGGGAGGGAGGCGTCGTTGGCGCCGAAGAAGACGGTGACGGCGGCGACGGCGGCCGATGCCGGGATGGCGGAGAAGGCGCGGTGGGCGACGAGGGAGGCCCAGCGGGTGTTGTAGCCGCTGTAGCCCCGGAGGACGACGTCGGCGGAGCGGGAGTAGTGGTTGGCCAGGTGCGCGCCCCACCCGCCCTCCCCGAACGACTCCTCCGTGATGGAGTCGCCGAACAGCACCATCGACGGCCTCATGGTCCTCTCAGCGTTCAGTGCGGATGAGACCTCGCCGGCTGAAGTCGATCGTGGGATCGATGACGATGAGAGTGGCATGGGTCGATGCATGGGTACATATATGAAGAAGAATCCATGGCGGTTGCAGCATTGCATGGGAGAGCGACGTACGTACGTACCGGTGTGACCTCACGCGTGACATAATATGGGCTCGTTTTTTCAGGTGAGACATGCATGCATGTCCACGATCGATTCGATGCATTTGCTGCGGACGAAACCAACAAAATATTTTATGGATCGTCTTGGTTAATTTGAGGCGACGTCGCTTCTGTCGTACGGCAAACTCACACGATGGAGCGTCGAAATTCAAACAGCCCTCGTCAATCTCCTGGTCGTTTGGCGGCAACGTACCAGTCGCCTCTGTCTCTGTGCCGCTCGCTAGAACATTCCTTTTTCCTGGGAGCGCGTGTGAGCGGTGATCTTGGTGCTATTCGGCGTATTTTTGTTGTATCTATCCACATTATCAGTACCTACTACCACGCAGTAAAATTTGGTTCTTTTCTAAAGGGAGAATGATATGCACACTCTTTTATATTTGCTGGTTTCGCAAATCCTGTGGCGCCTAAGTACATCTTTTTGAAAGGAACGCCATTAGGTTTCTCTTAGTTTATTACTTCCACCGATCCATATAAGTTTTCTTGTAATGAATTTATCTATACGTATTATAATGCTAGATACATCTATTTAAAAAATAAATAATATGGATCGAAGGGAGCACAAAATGAAGTCTGAAGGCTCTCGGGGAAGCGCCACTTGGTGAAAAAGTGTAATTCACTCTCTGCTTCTTCTTTCAACAAACATAGGTTGAGCTTTGTAGAATTGAAATATTATTATTTTTCACAAAAATGTATAACCCTAGCCTCTGCATTATCTGATGCACACATCATATAATTGATTTAAATACATAAGAAAAAATCCACTAAAACTAGATACTCCCTTCGTTCATGAATAAATGTTGTGGTAAAACCATGTCACTTATTTATGAACGAAGGGGGTAATTTATCATCAATGTTGCCAACTGATATAAGGAAAATAAAATATATGGTGAAAAAAGCACAAATAGTGTTTTCACGCTCTAACCCAAGTTGGTGGAAACGACTCTCACCTTGCGAGAATCAACTTCTCTATCTGGAAGAAGTACACTTCTGTCTGTAAGAAAAGTACATTTGTATAGTTTGAGAAATTATTGCTAATTCACTATATACATCATTATATCTGCTATCATTGCACTTTGTCCATTGGTATCATAATCTTGTTATGAAAATTTTGCAATATCACGACAAACCAAGTGGTCTTCTTGAAGTGTTTTCACGTGATATACTTTTTATCGAAATAAGTGTGATAAAATCAGTACATCCAATTCAAGGGAGAGAATGTTTTTAAAAGCAAAATATGACCAACGACAATCTGAGCGTCTCATTTTTTTTCATAAAATTCAGAAACATGTTATGAGAAAAAAACATATCATATTATAATGTCCTGTTTTGCCATAGTTAAATCTTAAACAATTTATCTCTCAGGGATTAGCTTAGGATTGTGCCGTATATGTTATACTCCGTCTGTTTCATATTAATCGTCATAAAAGTGTATTTAACGTATCTTAGTGTAAGATAATACATACATTTGAACGATAGTTAATATAAAACCGAGAGAGAGTACTAGAAGCAAAGGAATCAGCTTGGATGAGCTTGAGATCAATGGAAACTTTTCACTTGGAATTTGCGGAAAAGTTTCTGAAATTAAGCTCTAGAGAAATTTCGAAGGAGGCAAATCATGTGACATTCTAGTGAAGTATCTTTATCTTTGAACCAATGGGGAGACAGTATTTTTTTTGAGAGAACACAGTACAACACAGACGTTTACATACACGAGTATACACTCATTCCTATGAACGCACACGCACGCATCCTACCCTTATGAGCATCTTCGTAATACTGAGCCGGACACATCATCTTAAAATTAACGAAGTTACCACCTCATTTTCGACGGGAACGTCTCCTTCACTGAAAGCATTTCGCCGAAAGTCTAAAATAAATTCAAAAAAATACGAGAATGAACCAACTCAACCACATGGGCAGACAGTATATTAGTACCAAGCAAGCATGACAACTCATGATGTGTATGGCACGCGAGTGGCGGCTCCTGTTGACCGCTTGTTTGTCCGGGAGGGGAGGCGTGGGCCGATTCGCGCCGCATGATCCACCACCCTACTAGTACGTGCCAGTAGCAGTGTGCTGCTGGCCAGGCCGGGCGACGCCCAGCGGTGTCGTCCAGATAGATACTTGGCGCGTACGTACGTAAATATATCCTCGGCTGCAGCTGCAGACCAGCCAACTGCGCGCGGGAAACCTTTTTTGGTTTTGTTTTTGAGGGTAAGTAAACTGCGCGCGGGGAGCTGGGTCGGGTGCATGTGCATGTGCATGCACCAGGGTCCAGGGATGATGATGATGCATGGGCGACTGTACGAGGCTGCGAAGGCGGGCGTGCGCGTTCACAAGGGTTGTAATGCGTATAATTTTTTGGCTGAAATTTCAGATTGTAGTGCGCATTTGCAGGTGCATGCATGTTTGGACCAAACTTACCCTCAATAGAATATTGTTTTCATAGTGGTTCAATGGAACAGTCTCTGCAGTGAGGCTGTTTTAATTAGTCCATAGTACAGCTGCCACGTCATAGGTCTCTGAGCTAACATCCATACGCATTATAAAATGGAATGAAGGAAGTATTAAAAGTATCAACACCCACAACATTAAACTTATACCATATGAAAACTAATATCATGATGCTTCTAATGATATTTGGTTTCATATTGTGGATGTTGATAGATGTTTCTATAAAAGTGGTCAAACTTGATCAAGCTTGACTTTGATCAAATTTTATATGCGAAGTAAAAAAGAAACGGAGGGAGTACTTCCGCTCCCAGTCGCCCTTGATTCCGGTCATTTCTAGCGGCGGGAGCCCCGGATCCACATCGCCGCCACCGAGGGAGGCACAGCGGACCCGGATCCACCGTCACCGAGTCGTCGTGCCCCATGTCTTTAGCCCTATTTATCTTCGATTACCCAATGAAGAAGACGCGAAGATGTTGATGGCGAGTAATGAGAGGCGAGGTAGACCGGGCATGCTAGGAATTATTGACTGCATGCATTAGACTTAGAAAAACTGTCCGAAGGCATGGCATGGGATAGTATTGTGGCAAAGAATGGTGATGCACAAACTATAGGTCTTTATTTCGATTAATGACCCTGGTAATAGCCCTAGCAAGATCGACACGCACCAATACAAACTCTAATCCAATCAGTAAAATTTGTCATTCATTGTTTTTGAGGTAAGCTAAAAAAATGAATAGGGATATTTAAAGATCCAATGCATCCTTCAGATAAAAAATATTTATATTATAACAACAATCCATTAACACATAATTACACACAAATGGACAAGAGAAATAGAAGAATCCTCACACAACACAAATAAGTAGCATACAAGTAGGAATCCCACAAATCAAAGGTATGTAATCCCTTTCAAACATCGCTCTTCACGGAAGAGCTGTAGCCATCCTGGTCATCATAGTACTTAGACCACAACATGATCCCTCCATACTTTCCTGTGCTCTTGATCAATGGAAGAACATCTGACTTCAGATCATTGGCTGGGATGAAGCCGCTCCCGGCAGCTTGAGGAGATGCTGGGAGGCCGAGAAATATTTTCTTTGCTGGAACCGTTAACCATTGCTTCCACGAGTCAGCTAGATTGGAAGTGCTACCTGAAGTATACTGGCATGGAGCATTGTTGTAGAACTGCACCCACACATAGTCGAAGAGGCCAGTGTCGAGGGCGCCACCCACCCATGCATCAGGGAAAGGGCACTGCGGTGCGGCAGTCAGGTACACTCTTCTATCGGAGTTACTATATCCCTTAAGGAACCTCGCAAGATCGTCCCAGTGCAGGGGTGTGCCACCCTCAATGTCAAAGTCGATGCCATCGAGGACCGCATCACCAAGAGGCCGCGAAGATGACTTACCTCCCAAGAAGTTGTTCCACAAGTACGTCGCAACATTCTTGGCATCCTGAGTCGAGGAAAGGTAGTAGCTGCCTGCCCCACCACCGATGGAGAGCATTACTTTCACGTTGTTGCTCTGGCATGATTTGATGTCTGAACTCAGGTTGGCGCAACCATTGTTGGTCGGGTCACAGTGGCCTGCCAGGTTAAGGATTGGCGGTTGGCCATTGCCAAAGGCGGCAAGGAAGGCGATGTTGACAAATTTGTAGTTGCCAGTAGCGCAGGTCTCTGCTAGCGTGCCCTCGCCGCCATTCTGACCCCAGTAGATGGAAATGCCGCCCGCTTCTGATACGAGGAACTGCCCCGCGGCTATTACCACAGCCAGTAGTTGCAGCAGCAGAGATGATGATCTGCTAGCCATTTGTAAAGCGATATTGCTTCTATTGGGTTAGGAGTATGTCTTTTGCTTTTCTATTTGTGTGATGAGTTTAGGCTCGTAGGGTTGGCTTATATACGAGGATACTCGTAGTTTGAATCTGAGGCACCCCGGCCGTATAGTTTATGCACATGCGTGGCTTGTTGGGCACATTGATGAACACATGTGAATGAGTTCTGCTTGCAGCTTCGAATTAACGGCGACGGCGTTCGTGATTTTGTACTACAGCTTCAGCTTGTAAGAGATTATCTTTGTACCATTTCAACGGAATAACGTCCAAGGCATCCCGTATGCAGAATAAGCAACAACAACAAAAAAACGATCGAATTGCTTAAGTCGCATGCAGCCAGAGGCCATGAACGCAAAAGGCCAAATGAGGAGGTGATCGGTCGCACTTTTAGCATGCGCTGTTAGCATAATCTTATCTCTAATGCTGATTAAATTAGAAGCTAGATCTACATGGTGTTGTGCAATTAGTGCTAGATGTCTTTGCTGGCATTAGTAATCTGGCGAGGAGTAGTGATTAGCCGTGTACGAAAACTAGTTCATGTTCAAGTACTCCTGCTAGTACAACACACCTTAAGAAAATGTAATTATATAAACTAGTAAAGTGTCCCTCGCAAATGCGAGGGCATCGTCTTCAGTGTATTACTAATATTATATAATATGGTTAAATAACCACATAGGGAAGTTCAGAGCTCTATGTCTCTTGAGAAATGCTTATATTCTCTTGATAAAAAAAAGACAAAATTCCAGGATTGTTTAAATTATGTTACATTACGCCATGCTACCTCTAGGTCTTTAATATTTTTTCTTGAGGTCAAGGTCTTCAATACTTTACCCTAATGCTATCCATGTGCTTGCGATTTGCCCTATATACACCAATAATGGACCATAACAATATTTATATTCATACGGAAAGTCCCACTTACAGTGCAAACTGTAACTCATTATAATTCGGTGTATTAATATATGTATTAATATATTATGTTCCATTATTAATTAGGTTACACCATAGCAATGATGTATAGTTTATATTAAGTTGTGATATGAATATACTAAAAAAAATGTGACATGAATATTAAGAGAGTGATGAATTATTAGTTTGAAATTATTATTTTACGTATATAAGGATGCATCAGCTATGATGCGATGCATTAGGTAATAATGAAATCCAACTACATAGACAGAATAGCCAACAAAAAAGATACATATCACGTGTCATTAGCTGGCTTTATGTTGTCCGGCCATGTGCACTAAACAGATCTTCTATGAATTAACCGATCGATCAATCTTGCACGCACGGCTGCATGGTGAGTGCATGAGGCAAGATTGTATGGTGACTTGGTGAGTTCATGATGCACGCATGATTGAAGCTTAACGATGATGTACAAGCACGGAGAGGAGAGTCAGCTTGCCGAGCAAATACAATACTCCCTCCGATCCATATTAATTGACGCACACTTAATACAAATCTAGTACAAAGTTGTACTAAGTGTGTGTCAATTAATTTGGATCGAAGGAGTAGTACGTATACACGGTACATCCGGCAGAAATGTCAGCATGCATGAGGGGCGCTAAACCGGAATATGCATGATGCGTTAAGACAGGATCACACGGGGCATCAGCATGGAGAGAAGAACAAAAAACATGTGCGTGCATCAGCGCATGATATATTCATCCAGAATCGATCATCCAATGCCAGCTGGACAATGCTACGACTTTGCGATCAAACGTGGCAAGAACGTGCAAGAGGATAGCTTAGCTAGGTTTTGAGAGCACGGTACAAATGGTAATTTTCTGCGTAGACGGGTTGAAGGGGTATGACGAAAATTAATCAAGGGCATTGGTGGGTAATTAATCTGAACTTTAATATCAATAAATTATTTTGATGATCTATCGGTTGTGAATGTGTAGTACTTAGTTGAATTAATGGCCAGATCATTCTGACTATTTTGAGAATTTCTAGCTTATTTATTTATTTATTGTGGGTCCGCTTTAAGTTAAGACAATCTAAAGGTTATTAATAAAGGGTCCACCAAATCAACGGCCGGATGTTTCTGATTAACGTGGGATTTTCTAGCTAATTCCTCTATTTTTTGTCCGCATTTTGCTTTTAGTATATAATAGATGGAAAAAATTCAAAATGAACACTAAACTTGCAGATGAAAGTTAAATCAAATCCTAAATTTTAAATCCTGGAAATTGGTACTCTAAACTTGTCAATCCGGATCTATTTCGGGTCCTAGACCTGTACAACATGTATTTCAAAAAATGTTGCCGTGTATCCAAAAGAGTGCTAAAATGTGTTTTTTCTAAAGAAAATTAAGGCTGAAAAAAGAAACCCAATTAAAACAGGCAAAGAAAAAAGAATACGAAGAAAAAGAAAAACAAACAAAAGAAAAGGATAAATATAACAAAGAAAGAAAAAACCCAGTGAAAACAGAAAGTATAATGAAGGAAAAAATAAAACTAAAACTAAAATGATGAAATAGAAAAGGAAAGTTAAAGTACAAAGGATAAAAAGAACAAAAATAAAACATAGAGAGTGAACCTATAACTATGTATGAGGGACGCAAGCGATTGCACTAATGGGCCGACCCAACTCAGCGAATAGAAGCTAAACACTCTTAAGGTTTACAATAGACCAGAATTGACAAGCTCAGAATGTCAATTTCCGGAATTCAAAGTTTATCGTTTAATTTAGCTTTAGTCTACAAGTTCAGGGTTCATTTAAAAATTTTCCTATATAAATGGACCTGATATCCACCCGACGTATGGTGTGTATGAGGTTGATCCAAACCCCTCTCCTCGCTAGGAGTCGCACCACGTCAACTATTTATCTGCTTTTTTCAACGCATAAATGCTAAGATGGATGAAACAAATGATGTTCACAGATTTTTTCAGGTTTTTCAAACTTTAAATTGTTTTATTTTCTAAATAATAAATCCAATTGAAATTCCTTTTTCATCATTAATTCCGTCACGACGAGATCTTCAAAATTAGATTCCATATTGATATGTTTTCATGATATTTTTTGGAGGGTCAAAAGTTACCGTCTATAGTATGTAAATTATCATGGTGTTTACATTGAAGTTGCCATAATATGCTTAAAACTTTTTATTCTATGTAAAAAATATTTTTTACATGTTACACAATGTGTGGTAGAGGTGGAGAAAGAAGAAAGGGGGAACAAGCGGTGTGTCGTGTGTTCCACGGTCCTGCAAAGGTCCGTTTAAATACACAATGCTGGCTAGGGAGTAGAAGGGCTGGTTTCAATGATGGGCGCCATAGTGGGTTTCTTTGTCGCCGTGCTGATTTAATGTCGTCTCGTCGCTTCTCTTCGGCATTGAACATGCACGGAGATCGGGGCTTTAGGATGCGGCACCGTCTGTCCCTCTAGTGAACGGTCTCGTAGGCACTGACTGAGCATCAATACCGGTTGTAGTGTTGGTCGTGCATACGCTCGACCCAAATCCAATGGCAGCGACGCCCATGAATGTGCGGCGACCGCTTAGCGCGGAAGGAGGATTTTTTTTGGCACTGAGAAATTTTAGATGGGACCAAGGTGTCAAAAAAACCCGTGGATAGATGAACGAGTCCACGAACATATACATGATCGTATTGGATGATAAAAATGACTCAAACAATCCAATCTGAAAGACATGAAAGGATTAAGGATTAGCATTATACCGGCTAGTTTTTTTTTCCGTTGGTTCTGGGATACCCATCCCCTACCCCTTTAAGAGAAACTTTAGCAGATCCTCTATATCCTCCGTATTGCAAAATAACCGCCCTTATGGCATACCAGTGTGCTATTAAGTGCCAGAGTAGATACACCATATATTTTCGACCCGTAATTTTCTTTATGGGGAGTGCCAAAACCAACCCCGTAACTCGTATATATGGCACCGTGGACTCGTTTGTGGTTTTTCCTATACTTTGTGCCAAAACAGTTAGCTCCTGAAAGTTCATTCCCGCCACTTCCGGAGCGAGGCGACGGAAGCTGGCGTGCCAGATGAAGCCACGGTGACGCCCGTGCGTGGCCACGGAGAGGTACGATGAGCCGGGCGCGGCCACGACCAACCCCTGCCACGTCCATGGCGGGCCACAGCGACCGGCGGGCGGACGGAGGCCACAACAAGCTCGTTTGGGAAGATGAATGTGGGGATCCGATTGCTTTTTTTTTTTGTAGAGACCTTATTTTAAATTTATTGCATATATGTTCTGCCGGAACAAAAATTGTACTGTAAAAATGCCAAAAAAACATTTTGTGGGGAGTGTCATATCAGTTTTGCAGTATCAGATTTTAGCACATCTGGTAGAGTTGCTCTAAGGCTGTAACTGAGCTTCATTCCCTCTCCCTCCAAAATGCATTGCCAGTGCAACTGTTGTTTCTGTTAACTTTAGAGGAAGGGGCTTGGTACACATTATTTGAACTCCTCGTTTTTCTCTTAACTTGTTTGAGTGGTCAATACACTCATGGAGTCATGGTTCACGCACACACAAAAATAAGTACAAGCCTGAAAGCAGCAGCGTCAGCAAAGCGCACCTATCATCTACTGATACATACAAAAATGACCCTAGAGGCGAGCAGGACAAGAGCACAACAGCGTCGGACTCAACCACTAATCAGGTACGTACGTAGTAGCTAATTATCTACTCTATCTAATCTAAGCACAAATTTTCTCTTTAGTCCACTCGTGCGAAACGCGCGCAACCTCTCAAATCATCACCGACAGTCGATCACCGGGACACTCCCTAGCTGCTACTACAAAAAAAAGTACTCCATTCGATCCATAATAAATGTCGTTCATTTTATACTAAGCTAGTACAAACTTTGTACTAGATGAGCGACGCTTATTATGAATCGGAGGGAGTACGTACTTATTTTATGGGTGTGTTATAAAGATGGTTCTATCCTTGGTCAAAATTCAGTTGCCTAGCTAGCGTTTTGCCAGAACAGAAGCGAGCTCAGGCCAAGGTTTATCCGTCGGCGAAGATGTTCCGAGCCATGCGCGTCCTTCTCAGGTACCGAGGTTTATCTCGTAGTTGTAGATAGATTGTGAAAGCCGCCACTGCCCACTGATGTTTTCTGACTTGTGAGAGTGTAGCACGGCCAAGAGCGGAGCGGCCGGAATCCCGTCTTCTCGCCTGCTCTCCGCTTCCTCGGGCTCTCTGAGGCTGGCCGGGAAGGTGGCGGTCATCACCGGCGGGGCGAGCGGCATCGGGAAGGCGACCGCGGCCGAGTTCATCCGGAACGGCGCCAAGGTCGTCCTCGCCGACGTGCAGGACAGCCTGGGCCACGCCGTGGCGGCGGAGCTCGGCGACCCGGACACGGCCTGCTACACCCGCTGCGACGTGACCGACGAGGCGCAGGTGGCGGCCGCCGTGGACCTCGCCGTGGCTCGGCACGGCCGGCTGGACGTCATGTTCAACAACGCCGGGATCACGGGGGGCGACTACGGGGGCTCACCCATCTCGTCCATGGACATGGCCGACTTCGACCGCGTCATGGCCGTCAACCTCCGCGGGGTGGCGGCCGGGATCAAGCACGCGGCGCGCGCCATGGTGCCGCGCGGGGCCGGGTGCATCCTCTGCACGTCCAGCACGGCGGGCGCGCTGGGCGGGTCGGGCCCCCACGCGTACAGCGTCTCCAAGACGGCCGTCGTCGGCATGGTGCGGTCCGCGGCGGCGGAGCTGGCGGCGCGCGGCGTGAGGGTGAACGCCATCTCGCCGTACGCCATCGCGACGCCCATGGGGGCAAGCTCGCTGAGGGAGATGCTGGGGGTTCCGCCGGGGCAAGCCGTCGATGAGGAGGTGATCAGGCGGGTGTTCGACGAGGACATGAACGAGATGGGCGGCGGCGTGGTGCTGCGCGCGGTGGACGTTGCGAGGGCGGCGGTGTTCCTGGCGTCCGACGACGCCAGCTACATCACCGGGCATAACCTCATGGTGGACGGCGGGTTCTCCGTGGCGAAGCCGCTCAACGTCCGGGCCGGTTGACGACGGCGAGAATCGTGCAGGGTTACAATTGGTACACATCAAATAAATCTGAAGGAAACAAAGAGTACTTTGGTCTAAAGTTTGCAGAACTCCGTGTACTACATCGGTTGCTTCATTTTTCAGGTAAAATGGAATTGATCTCCTCTGAAAGTTGGAAATGAATGAAGAGGTAGCATTCTAGCAGAATGTTTTGGTTAGAGGAACCATATGGTTATCAGTATCACAAAAAATGTAATTTGGCGTTTGGTTGGGGGAACATGATACAGTAAAATCGATTTCTAAAAAGTGTCTACATTAAAAGATGTTTTGGTCGGTACATTACGTTTGTGCCTTCAACTTTTGTGGTCTCGTCTTTTTCGGATCAACATTCAATTATGGATATTCTGGATATTTCTATTCCACTAGGAGGAATATCTTTCACTTGGAGGAATGTCTCAAATATCCATGATTGAACTACTGCTTTGTCTCATCCTCCCAATGAAAAGTCATGGATGACCTAAGATAATTGAATGCTTGTGTTCTCTTCCACTTTATTCAAATACTCACTTAAAATTTCATGGTTTTGAAATACATAGTTGACACGTTGTTAAACTGATGGAGGCGGTCCAGCATCAAGCATCTGAATTGTCCACTTTGTACTCTTTTTTTTTTTGCGGGTAGTCCACTTTGTACTCTATAGCATTATATATTGAGCAATATCTAAGTTCGAAAATCGTACTCGATAAAAGCTATGAGATAATATCCCACCGTAGAAACCTATGAGATATTTCTTAAACTCCATATATTACAACACCCGACCAAGTTAATAAATGATACAGAGACATGTAATCACACTTTAGAGCATATGCGATGTAAGCAATAAAATGTGAAAGATTAGATTGGGCCACTCCAACCACCACATCTTTGCAAAATTTGATTTCCCTTGAGTTTCACCATGAAGATTTTGAACTATTTCAATTCGCTGGAATTTTCTTGAATTTTTAGGATGTGATTTGGAAATTATAAAAGTTAAAATTATTTACCATAATTATTTATGTACATGAAATAGATTTTAGAAACAGTTTTTCATTTTGAAGTCAAAAAGATGTTTAGCATGGCTTGTAAGGGGTGGCTTTGTTTCTCACCCTTCTACGCTAGATCGAACAGTTACGATCACACCTTGTCGCCTCAAACCATCCCCTCTCTTATGTCTTTGCTCTCTCACCATTGACGGGCATCACCTTTCAGCTTCGTCCCCTTCCTCTAGTTGTGATGTTTCCACCTATTGTGCTCGAAGGCCATCCACCATCCCTCATGCCTAAAACCACACTATCCCCACAACAACATTGGGGGCCCTTGATCGTATTTGTCCTTCTTCTTCAGCATGTGCTTTATTTATCACACATGTTACCAACAATCAAAACACCACAATTCATGTGTGATTTCGTCCCAACACTTGCCGCCTCCTTGACATACGTGTGTGATTTCGTTCCAACACTTACCACCTCCTTGACATACAATACACTCACCAATGCCCTGCTTACCCTGCTCCCTCTTCCTGCTGAACATCAAGGCTCATTTATGATCCTCAACAATCAAGTCTAGTTGGAGGAGGTCTTCCTCACATTGCATCGACTTTATATCTTCCCATCATGACGACCTTCTCCGCCCCTTTCTACCAATCAATAGCCAGAGGCCTGACTATGAAGACACATGAAATGAAGTTGCACAATGCTCCTATGTGCAGTTAGTGAAATTTAGTATAATAACACCGACCATGATCTGTGATTTTTTCATGTTGAACAAATAATCATAGATTCAGATTACCTCACTTGAAATGAAATATCCAAGCCATGCTTCAAGTAAAAAATATTTATATTATATACAACAATCAAGTGCAACATAATTACATACAAGTAATAAGGAAAATGGACGAATCCTTGGTTCTCACACATCATAAAAAAGAAGCACACATGTGTATCCCACAAATCAAAGGTAAGGTAACCCTCTCAAACATCACTCTTCACCGAAGAGCTGTAGCCATCTTGGTCATCGTAGTATTTGGACCACAACATGATCCCTCCATATTTTCCCGTACTCTTAATCAATGGGAGAACATCTGACTTTAGATCATCAGCTGGAATGAACCCGCTACCGGCAGCCTCGGGTGAGGCAGGGAGGCCGAGGAAGATTTGCTTTGCTGGAACGGTCAACCACTGCTTCCATGCGTCAGCTAGATTGGAAGTGCTTCCTGAAGTGTATTGGCAGGGAGCGTTGTTGTAGAATTGCACCCACACATAGTCAAAGAGGCCTGTGTTTAGGGCGCCACCCACCCAAGCATCCGGGAAAGGGCATTGCGGCGCGGCAGTCAGGTACACTCTTCTACCGGAGTTGCTATACCCTTTGAGGAACCTAGCAAGATCGTCCCAGTGCAGGGGTGTGCCACCCTCAATGTCGAAGTCGATGCCGTCGAGGACAGCGTCACCAAGAGGACGCGAAGATGACTTACCTCCCAAGAAGTTGTTCCACAGGTACGTTGCGACGTTCTTGGCATCCTGTGACGAGGAAAGGTAGTATCCACCTGCCCCACCACCGATGGAGAGTATGACCTTGACACCGCGGCTCTGGCATGACTTGATGTCAGAGCTCAGCTTGACGCAATCACCGCTGGTCGGGTCGCAATGGCCCGCCAGGTTGAGGACTGGCGGCTGGCCATTGCCGAAGGCGGAGAGAAAGGCGATGTTGACGAATTTGTAGTTGCCGGTGGCGCAAGTCTCGGCGAGAGTGCCCTCGCCACCATTCTGGCCCCAGTAGATAGAAATGCCTCCGGCTTCTGACCCGAAAAATTGCCCCGCAACTACTGCGAAAACTAGCAGTTGCAGCAAAGATGACCTGTTAGCCATTTGTGGAGCAATCCCTATTGCTTCTGTTTAACTCGTGCTTTGGTGATGAGTTTGGGCTCGGAACGTTGGTTTATATAGGAGGGGGCTCCTGGTGTGAAATTGATTTGCCACTCCCCGTATTTGTTTATGCTTATGCGTGGCTGGTTGGGCACATAGATGTGTGAATGCATTCTGCTTCCAGCTTCGAATTAACGGCGACGGTGTTGTTATTTTGTACTGCAGCTTTTGAGCTCATAAGAGATTATCGTGTACTATTACTTGAGAGGAATAATGTGCATGGCACCGGCGTTATAGGTTTAATAAGAAAGGCGATCTGGTAGTTTGATCAAGTCACGCGTGCGTGCAGCCAGAAGCCATGAACACAAAAGCCCCAAAATGCCCGAAATTATTTTTAATCAGAGGAAGTACATTTTCTTGTATACACAAGAAAAATATATTCATGTTTCACAGTTTTCAAATACAATGATAAACATTTCCGTCAATACATGTTTTCAATCTGTTTTCTTTCATACACCTTGTAATTTTTCGTATACTTCTGAAACATTTCTTTTCTATTCATTTAAAAATAATTTAAATACTCCCTCAGTTCCAGAATTCTTCCAATTTGAACTAAAACCCCTGACAAGAATTATGAGACGGAAGGAGTATATGTATAAGTATTTTTGAAGAACATATTTTTGAATTTTTTATAAATAAATTTTTAATTTTGTAAATACGCGTTGAAACATTTTTTAAACTAGATGATACCCCGTGCGTTGCTGCGGGAACCGTTGAGAAATAATTTAATGTTTTAAAACATGTGAAAATTTATGAAACATAGTATAATTTATTATAAATTATTTTTTGAAAGAAATTTTGATGAAAAATCAAAAAATGAGTTTAATTTTTGTTTTGTTAATTTAGATACTTGACAATATATCGGCGAGATGATATGAGGCGAAAACATAGTTGAGTAGAGAAAGTGAAGAAGTGTCCACCCTTGACTAAACCTAAAACAATCATAGCAGCTATGGATGTGTATATATAAAAATGTTACATAAGAAATAAAATGCAATGTAACTTATAATTTATTTTTTATAAAAAAACTTACTTATAAATTGTGAGGTTGAGTGCATACAAAGTTATTATTTAGTTGTGAGAGATTGCATGCACATGCAAAGTTAATGGGAACATGTGCATGAAGAATTAGTGGAAGGGTTTTTGCATGGTGGACCTACTTGATGATGTGGATAGCTTGCATGTCAAGATAAATAGGTCAGTGGGGATGAACTATTATAGTATTATAGATGCTATAAATATTTTTAAAAGTTGAAAAAAAAATCTGATAATTAAAACATTTTTAGAAACATGTATAATTACTTGATAAGTATATGTACTTTATAATTTTCCAAAAAGGTAACAAAATTTTCAAAAAGAAAAATGTGAGGATAAATAACTGAACTAACTTTATACTACTGCGCCTTGCTTGCAAGAACGCGCATAGGGCAATATATTTTCAGCTAGCCCATGGTAGCTTTAAGTTTTTTACTTTTCTATTTTTTCTATGCAGATTTGTTTCAGGTTTACTATTGTTGTTATTTTCTTAAAAGTTATTCCAAAAAATTAAAAATTGTTTGACATTTTGTTATTTCGAAAAAATGAGTTCATACAAACGGTTTGCAAGTATCAAATAGTTTATGTATTTATCCAAAAATGTTAAATACTTTTTAAATTCTGCTATTTTAAAACAATTCCACCTTCCAAAACAGTACAATTTTTAAAAAAGTTCAAAATCCTGATAAAGTGTTCACGTTTGCTGAAAAGATTGGGAAATTCAATATATTTGCACTTAATAAAAAAGTTTAGTACTCCCTATTTGAGTATTTTTTAGAACCAACTGAAAAATCATGTGCAATTTGTTTTCACTTCACTGCGATATTTTGCGGCTCGTTTATACTCCTACCATCCCATAATTCTTGTCAAATTTGAACTAAAACCATGACAGAAATTATGGGACGAAGGGACAAGTAATTATGTTGGCTAGCAGCCCAATCGGGCTTCCATCTTGGATGGACTTGCGCTGATATGTCTTCGAAATGACCAATTTAAGAGTACTCATAGCAATGAACATCGCGAACCCTTCCGCATGCGACACATGGTGCATCGTATACGCACCACTTGTCGCGCTCTGGAGCTTTTCCGTTTTCCCTATTTTTAGAGGCACGAACGCCTCTCACAGAGGCACGCGACGTGCCTCCCACAGAAGTAAGGTCGTGCCCCTTACGTAAGCTAATTCGTGCCTATCGTGAAGGCACGGACGTGCCTTTTTTTAGAGGCACAACTCGTGCTTCTTTTTTGGAGGCACGATTGTGCCTCTTTTTAGAGGCACACGACATGCCTCCCGCGGATGTAAGGTCGTGCCTCTTCTTTTTTTTGATTTTTTTTCAATCTTTTTTCACTAAAACGTACAGAAAATGCGTGCGAAAACCGAAAAAGCCAAGAAAACCATCGAAAAAACCAATTTTAAACACCAAATATGTGTACACAAAAATTAAGAAAACGAAATCCCGAGGGAACACCGTGGATGCGACATGTGGCGCGCTGTGAGCCCAGGAAAGTGTTCGTTGGGCTGAGGCGCGAACGAGTACTCTACAATTAGTTGCTCTCATATGTCTCGCTTATAGCGAGACACAGCGAACCATCGTGTCAAGGTTACCGCGAGATAGGCCGCCCCAGACGCGCCGAAGGACGAAACCTTGTTTTTTGTGTTTTGTTTTACATTTTTCTTCATTTTTTCACTCTTTCAAATAAATAAATAATAACTTTACATAAGAAAATTCAAAATTTCAACCAATCATTCTAATGTTAAACGTTTACATAAAAATCCTTTTCGTGTATATGAAAAAACAATGTGTATGAATTAACTAGATCTTGTAATTAAGAAATGTTAATCAAACATTTGGAAAATGTTAAATGTATATAGAAAAATATTTATCATATAAAATACAATTTGCATGAGCACATTTTGATATATTGTTTAAAAACTATTAATCATTTATGAAAAAAATGTTGAGCATACATTTAAAAGTTGTTGACCATGTATAAGAAAAATGTAAAAATAATAATATACAATGTGTACAAAAAATAGTGATCATGTAATTAACGAATGTTAAACATGTATGAATAAAATGTTGCTCATATGTTTACAATTGTTGATCCTATAGAAAAATATATATATATATATATATATATAATATAATGTGTATTAAAATAATTGAAATTTCTATGCAGAAAATATGAATATTGTATTAAAAATGTTGATTATGTATTTCCAAATTATTGATCATGTGTTAAATATATCAAACAAGCGTGAGAAAATGTAAACGTGTATATGGAAAATTTATAATAAAGGAGTGCAAAAAATAAAAATTGTCACTACCAAGAAAATACAAATAAAATAATTAGTGTATGCTGTAAACGAGACAATAAAAAATAAAATAGATAAAATAAAATAAAAGCATGAAGAAACAAAGGAATTTAAAAGAGAAAAAAGCAATAGAAATAAAAGAAAAGATTGAAATTTAAAATAATCTGAAGCCATGAGAAACTAAAAAAATGTAGCATAGCTAGAGTATATAGCACGTCAAGCGAGGTGAGCTTCCATTTAGCTTGGTGCGAGATATAATAGCTCCCACATTGTTAAACTCCTATGATCCATTCTCGAATGATCCGACGCATGCATGCATAAGGCACCATTGAGTTTTTTCTTCTTATTTTTGTTAATTCATTGGTTATTTCTGTCTGCGCCCTGGGTACCACCTGCATGCAACTTTGGAAGTAGTTATATAACAAATTCTTTTATATTGCTCTCTTTGTAGCTTTGCAGATTGCCCATACGGCCATACCCACTAGCTAATTTGAGTACTAATTTTACACTAGAACTATCGCTAGCGCTATCGCGAATTTAGATTGAAGGAGACCGATGGAGAGGACAACACGATATGAAGCTTCAAGCTTCGGACATGGCGATGGTAATGCATGTGTGGCCCTTACCTGACGACCACGAGGATGGGAGACGAGGGAAATAGAGCGAGACGGCCGCCTAGGGCATGAGAGCTCTTTTTATAGAAGTTGGGAGGTCGTTTTATCGACCAATTAGAGAGGTGAGTGATGGGGGTCGTACATGATGACGTTGGGGAGGTGGATGATGAAGCGGTGCAGCGATGACCTGGGCTGCGCAAAAAGGTAAGTCAACCAGGTAAGCCTCTCTCTGTCTCTCTCTCTCTCTCTAATTTGTATTCTTTTTAAAAGGACTTTCGAGCATTTTGAAAATGGTCAAAGCATTATATATATACATTTGATTTTTTTGAAGACTTATTAAAATTGTCGCAAGCTAAATAATTTTTTTAGAGTGTCTAGCCAAGATTTGATTTGAAATGAAAGAACTGGCATGATGCTTTGAACTTCAAATATGTTTTGTAGATGTGATAAAATCATGAACACCAAGTTGTGCAGGCCACACACATATTGTTTGTATGAAGGCATTGCAAAGTTTATGGCCCTACCCACTAGAGTTGATTTTTTTTTAAATGGAGTAGTTTCACCAGAACTATCTTTTTTTTTTTTTTTGCGGGTAGTTTCACCAGAACTATCGGCCATGCATGCATGGCGCCGAGTGGGGGCGACCTCGCATTGATTTCCACTCAAGTTATCCAATAATCTAAACCAATTTTGCAAGTAGGTAAGGGGTCGAGTGATCGAAGTGACCTGGATGGATGCTATGCATATATGGCCAAATGTCAAATGAAATGAAGGAGCTCCTCCGTCCCAGCGTAGGTCGGTCCAGCCAGCTACAGAGGCCTCTCGAGTTAAGAGTGATTCGCTGGAGCAATCATTCGCGATCCACCGGAAACCGCGCGGCTCCTTAATCCGGCATTGACGCGGCTTGCAATCCTTTTGGTTTAGTTCCAGCAGAGCTAAGCTATGGAGGGACCGACGGATAGCGTTTTTTCCTTACTACACTAGACCAGACCTAATGTGTTTATCATACTGAAACCGGACCCAAACTGTAATAATCTGCAGGCCATCGCAGGCAAAGTACATTTCATTTCTGTCTTCAGATTGGTCTGGGCACGGAGCTCTACTTGCGACTGCGGCAGTTCTGGTTAATCAAACTCCCTTTAGACCGCTAAAGCAGCAGCGGGAATACAAAATTCCTTTGACGAATAGTCGTTGAACGTTGAACACGACGTCCATCCGGAGTGTCCAAGTCACCATGATCTTCGACAGCTGAACACAGGACACGAACTCTGGGCATGCGTAGCCGTGCACGCCTGGTTCGTTCTTGGATAAGAATGCATCATTTCATTCTGGTTTGACAGTGATCGCCGTCGTCGTTGGAGAGACGGAGCTTTCCTACCATGAAGGGGAACTTACATCTCGTACTAATTATTTATCGTCCTAATTAAGACATGGTAATGGATGGTCTCACCAATAATATAACGACCTGGTTTGTAACTAATCTAGACTGGCAGGTACGTTCCCTGACGCAGCAGTTAAATTAGATAGATGGATGATCGCCAGGACGTACTCCTACAATTAATTTGGTGGTGCTAATTGTACGACATGATCAAGCTTAACGCTAAATGAACCAACGATATGGACGTCATTTTAGCACTAGCAACATGTTGGTACCTGCATGGACTAACAAATTATAACGCTTCCCTTGGCAGTTGAACTTGTGGACTCTGGCAATCTTTCAGAAAAGATCTTGCGAAAGTTGTGGCCGCCAGTGTACTTGCTGGCGTCCCAACAATACAATTAACTGAAGTCTTAACTGAATTGCTGCACCAGCACAAAGCATTCAAAATGTCAATATCATATCATGCAGAGGGCACCACATGCATGCACAAATTAAAGCCGTGACAGTCCAAGAAATTCCAATATATATAAAATTCCTCTCGATCAGCTCATCTTTTTCCTAAAAGCTTTGAGGTTGCTTCCCCGTCACGGCTCGGACCTAATGCCACGGGCGGGCGTTAGCTAGGAAAGAGATGGGAGTGGTTAGCATGGAGGTTATATTGGGGTACGTTGGTGAGTTTTCGCTTGCAAGCCACAGTATTAAGCGGCATATGCATGCATGCATGCATGCCGCCGATAACGACGGCGGCCATGACTGGTTGCTCTCCTCGCTAGTCCACGCCAATTGATGACAGACGTACAGGAGCGCCTGTCCATTAGCGAACCTATCTTCCCAGGAAACGAAGAAGAAATGGTTCTTGCCCGCTGCTGATGCGGCTACCTAACTTAGGAGTGGCTGCTGTTGCTAGAGTGTTAGTGGCACGTACGTACCTGGCTACCTGCTCCTCTTGGCATGGAGCTCTTCTAGACAGCGGCGCCTCAAGTCGATGGCTAGCTGGAATTGTTTTTCTGGTGGAGCATGGAAGGAAATGGTTTGTTTGGTACGCACCGTACGTAGGGCTGCAGGATGATTAGTTAAGCTGAAAATTGCACTTGTCTAAATAAATAAATTGTTGGTTTCATTAGTTAGATAATTCGAGTTATATATATATAGTCCTATGCAGGCTGGCCAGATGGTCATGATTCATGTGCACCCAAAGAGGAGCAAGGAATCCATAGAAGAAAGGGAGAAAACTGAGAAAGGAATCGAAGCTGTTTCAAAAGATGCCGTACGTTGCCTGGCTTGACGTTGGTCTACAGCTGGTCTCTCGCCTCATGATTATGACTCGATAATCTTATTTTATTGGCTTGATTGATGTTGATCACCTTGGCTACTGATTTGATAATGCAATGCAGCGGCAGCTCTCGCTCTATCTGTTCATGAACATGTCACTCCATCCGAGTCTGTCGCATTAGTCAAATTAAGCACGGTCACCACGAGCACATGCATGGCTGCATGCATCCACACCCGTAGCTGCACCAGATCAAACAGTCCAACGATCTGACCGAACCAGGCTATTTAATCTGTTCCGTTTAACACGTTGTTTACTTGCTGTTTTGGATAACAAAGCACAATATGTACCACCTGCACATGTGCATGCAGGGTTGGAGACATCCAATCTTGGAGTACTTGCTATTAGAGCACTTAGTTAAAGGACAGCCTCCTCAGTTAAAAAGACAACTAAAAGGTTTCTTTCAAACCAATCTATCTAGCATTACTATAAGTTTCGACACCGATAATTGAGCTTCTAGCTAGATAGCAAACCATCATGTAATTTGTGAGTACGTTCGTTGACCCCTGTCTAACCTTTTCCCCTTGGGTCCATCAGTTGGGATATGCATGGTCCATCTCCATCCATACTAACCATATCCAGTGCCAAATAAGTTAGCTAAAGAATTGACACACCATCCACCGCGCAAACACCAGCCGTTGCACCCGCATCTATGCTTGCTTGCGTGTCTCTTCCGCTTCCACTTCATCCATGTCCTCCGGTAATGGAGTTGTTGCCCGCTGCTGCATACACATATATATATATATGTCCTCTCCTTCCTACGTTAAGTAAGATTTGTCAATATATGGACATATTCAAGTCAGTACTACGTACGTACTGTATGAGTGTGCATGCAACTACCGCTAGCGCTAGCAAACACAAGGGAAGGGAAGCCGAATATTTCCTCTCCACTATAAAGCCATATATATAGGTTACATATATACTGCCCTTCTACTCCCTCTGCTTTATAAAGTTAGTGTGTACGTATGTTAGTGTAGGTCATCGCATCTACATCCGGGATTGCGGGCAACCTCTCTATTGCAAGTTGTCCTCGTTTCTGATTTCGTATCTAGGGTTCCGACTACTCCGTATTATACAAGGATCCTGAACCGGGACTTTGACTCGCTGGTAGAGTGGGTCAAGGTCATGGGATAGTCGTGGCGTGGCAGGTTCATTTGCAAGGGGAGTAAAATCATGCGCATCGGATCCTTAGGGTGAGGTGGGCCTATGATTTCAACTCATTAAAGCTAACTAAATCCAAAGCCGTCCTTTCCTTGAATGTGATTGGCGGTAACGATCACAGTTTTGGAAATTCCTCCAGTTGATTAAGCATGAGATCTGCCTAGGCACCAACATCTCCATAGGTGACAGAGAGGCCACCCTTTATTGTCCAGACGCTGATGGCTTAGTAGCAGCTCGCTTAGGGCGGCGGCTACCGAGCCCTTTGTCGTTCATCGATCCTTGCTTGGTCCTCTCATTTGTGCAAATCATCGTGTGTTTGAAAATAAAGATCTTCATTTGACAACTGTTTCGTTATCGCCTTCCCTTGGGCATAGAGGTGACAAAGCGACATGGTCTTGTTTTTTGACGATGTCATGTGTCCTTTTGTGCGGTGCCCAAATCCAAGACGCTCATCTCTTCTTTGTCCCGCCACCCCGATAAGATGGCTATTGAGAAGGTCTTCCTGCGACGTGCTTCTTACGATGTGTTTAAATAGTTGGATTTTATGCAATAGGGTCTCCTGCTATGAATATGGTGGAAAAAGGACCGATTAGGTGGCATATTGGATGGTCTTCAGGTGGTCGACACCGTTAGTTTTTGACACCCCCTGGTAGTTGACACCTTTCCAGCAACAATGATACAGACATGAGAGATTACGGGAGGTTTACGAGCTGATCAGTAATTGTCATGATTTGATTGAACTAATGGAGACGAATGGGCCCCATCCGGGTAAATATAATTGGGAGGGGAGGGGGTTGGAGATATTGAAGGAAAACCCCGTAGAACTCCTGTAAAGATCCGTGTGTGTAGCATTTTTGCCTTTACGGGGCCATATTGCATGTATCACTTGTTGTTTTCCATCTGGGTATGTTTAATTTGTTTTGTTATATATCTCAACATTCTTGTTATTATTGTTCTTGTATCTGAATTACTTGCTGCATATATTGAACTGATTTTTGGAAAAGGAGAATATATTAATATCGAAAAGATATCAATTACACCCGGCCTCTGCAACTACGCAATGCCCAAAAGGCAGTACGGATGCACTCAACCAACTAAAACAAAAAGAGAAAAGAAGTACAAAGAAAAGTCCCGCCACAGAGTTACAGTCCTTGTAGCAGCAGCACAACCACCACCAAACCAACACCCGATGTCCAATTCTTCAAAAGCAACGCCTTCAAGAAGGAAACAGTGCCAGGCACAACCAATTAAGGCCAGACCTTGGGTTTTCACCTGAAAATAGTCCCCGCTCTCAAAACAATGTCATCAGCAAGACCATTGCCAGGCACAACCAATTAAGGCTAGACCTTGTATTTTCACCCTGAGAGACAAGGCTTTGAACTTCACCTGTGCTGCCGCCCCCGCTTACATACCACTGCCACAATTCTGAAACTCCAAGACAATTCCTCATCGACGCAAAGACTCTAATCACCATTTCAAGTCCTCCAATCTCAGCCTTCATCACATTCTCACCTCTGACTTCACCATGGATTTGCCCATGATGGCAACAGAAGCAGAGCTTCGCGCCACTCCTTGCGTTGCGACCGAATCCAGGCATATGCCTAAGGGAAATCACCGGCGGAGCCTTCCGGAACCCGTTACTCTGGCCAGATCAAAGAGGACAAGCGTCAGGCAGATCTTCTTCTTTGCGCAGTTTGAAACCCTAGGACCACCACCTTCATTCCACCGTCATGCCACCGTCGACGGATCTGGACGAGGAAATCCATCCTCCCCGAGGGCACACGCCGCAACCTCATCATCGCGCACAGGGAGCCACCACGGCCGCGCCCCCACCCCCGGCCATCCTACCTAGGACGGCCAAGACCAGCCAACCGCAGGATACCCAGATCCGAGCCCAATACCGCCGAGACGCGCCGGAGACGGAAGCAGCCCAGCGAGCTGGTCGCCACCAGCCATCGTGCACGGGATCTGGGCATAGCCGGCCTGGATCTGGCAGCCGGACGCCCGTGCGATACACTGAAGCTGATCCCAATCGCCACATCTACGCACCGCGGTGCATGTGGACAGGGGAAGGCAATCCGGGGACCGAGAGCAGGCCAACCCAGATCCGTGCTCACGTGGGATGCACGAGGAGGACCTGCAGGTGCACCTCCCCAATGGCAGCGCGCACTGGCCGCCGGGCCGTCGCGCTTGAGGGCGTCGTCGGGGTCACACGGGTCGACGGAAGACGATGTGAGGAGCAGTCCGCCCCGCCGCCATCATCCTAGAGCGCGTCGCGGCTTCGCCGGCCGGCTCTCCGGCGGCGGCGTGGCGACGAGCAGGGCAGGTGGGGGTGAGAGACGGCGGCCGGCGGATTCCCTCGAGTCGCCAGATGCGGGCGACTCGAGGGCGGCGGCTGGTTAGGTTTTTCCTCCCATCGGAAATGCTTTATCTATAAAGCATATTTTGAAAATATACGATTCTTGCCCGCTGATGGGCATACCTATAACTAACAGGTTGTCAGTGGTACGTACCTGCTCCTCTTGTCCTGGAGCTAGCTAACAATCGCTCAACTTGATCGCTGCTATTATTATTTTTCCGGTGCGGCATATTTGTATGGTAGGCAGCAGGAGGGCCGGCCGGGTAGCTGATTAGTTTAGCTAATGGCGCTTCTCTAAACAACTGATTAGGTCTGTTAATTAAACAATGAGGGCATACTAGTAGCCGGCACAGGTGCTCATGATGCATGTGCACGCCTTTTCCCCTCAAACGGAACGCAAGAGGAGCAAGGAATCCATCGAAGAAAAAGAGAGGAAATGAGCAAGGAATCGACGAAGCTGTCAAAAGATGTAGACGTCGTACGTTGCCTTGCTTGACGTTGGTCCGCAGTTGGTCTCGTCTCATCATGGGCAGAGCAGATATAATCCTATTTAATCTACGCTCGATGTTTGATCACCTTGTCTACTGATGTGATGATCATATATGCAATGCACGGCACTTCCCCTCCCTATCCATCCATCCGCGGATGACGCATTAGTCAAAGCACAGGTCACAACGAGGCACATGCATGCATGCACCCGTGGCGGACGCGGCTGTTATTTTATGTGGTGATGTTTAAAACGATGTTTTATCTACGGGCTGTTTTGGATAACAAAGCATCCCACATCATCCTCACATGCAGGGTTGGATGATCCAATCTATGGGTAGTTTAATTTAATTAGTGCAGCTAGCTCCAACGCCCTCAACCCAAACTCGATCAGCTCTAGTAAGTCAGTGGAGTGTTTAATTAGCTGGTAACCATATGTTTGGTACGTATTAAGCCATGAGTTAGTTACGTTCGTTGACCACCCTGTCTAGCCTTTTCCGCTTGTATCGATCAACCAGTTAGCTCATGCATGGCCCATGCATACTAACCATATCCAGTACTGCCAACAAGTTAGCTAAAGAATTGACACGCCATCCACCGCGCAAACACCAGCCGTTCCGCTGCACCCGCATCCATGCTCGCTTCCATGTCCTCCGGTAATGGAGTTGTTGCCCGCTGCCTGCCTGCATACATCTCTCTCCTCTCATTTCTACGTTAAGTATACTATAGTTGCCAAACATTTGGAGATATTCAGGTGGCAGTGCTACTACGTACGTAGGAGATAGGTCACATGCATGCAACTACCGCTAACTAGCAAACACAAGCGAGCGAGGGGAAGACGAATATTTCCTCTGACCTATAAAGCCATATAGGCAACAAATTACAAATATAGCGAGCGCTTTATAAAGTTGGTGTGTAAGTTAGTGTAACCACACATCGATCGATCATTGCATCAGCATCCAGAGATGCAGGGGTCGATGCTGCTGTTGCTGACAATGGCGTTTGACCTGCTGAGTGCTGAGTGCTGAGGTGCTGATGGCTTCCTTCCAGAGCCGGGAAAAGCAAAGCAAGGATCCATAACCACCGGTGCTCTTCAGCTGGCCGGCGGCTATACCTGAAGCTGATGTGTGGTCTGGTCGCTGTAGGTTTCTGTATCTGAACAAGCACGGCTCTTTGGCAGCGAATTCAAACAAAGGACTGGTTCCCAATTATAACGGGGGCTTTCATGATCATGATGGTGCTGTGGGCTGCTTGGATGGTGATGGAATCGATCACCTAATCAGTCCTCCTTTTTCTCTTTTTCTTCTCAGATCATGCACTCGATGTTGTTCAGTTTCTTTATATGCAGTTTGTCCACAGCACAATCATATATGAGACCCGTGGCTTTCTTTCCATGCATGCAGGGGCATCCAGAAAAGCAGTCACGTACGTATAGTAGAGTTCATCGGAGTTGAGAGTCTGCCTGTAAATACGCACCTACCTACATAATTATAAGATTGCATTATTTCGTTTGCTCGCTAATACGTCAAGAGCAAAGTTTGATTCGAGAATGATTTGCACTTTGCCGTGAGTTTATTTGGAGAAAATGATTAGGTGGTTGTGGTACAGTATTAGTTATATATACTCCCAAGGCCATACTCCTACAGCTAGCTAGTCCAACTAGATCAGCACAGACGAGACTTTCAGGTCCGACTCTACTATTTGTATTATACGCCTAAGGCCATACTGCATATAATTGGTTGTTATCCCTTTGCTGATCCTCACGTAGATTGAAAAATGGGAGAATGGAGATAGGAAATGTCCAGGTCTCGCTTTCATGTCCCTGCTTTCCTGGAACATCACAAGCAAATTAATCACGGGAAAGCTACGCCAATCAGACTGGTACTATTAATTAAGACAGCAATTTAGATTCGCCTAATCTCAAGGATCATGGGACTGGATATTTCTCCCTTTTATTTGATAAATGAAGTTTTTGTTGGCTCAGAATATTGCTCAAAAACATCTTCTCTGAACAAAGCGCAACCCAAAAACGCATGTCCTTGTCGCGAGTTTGCAAAGGCATCTCTTCATCCATCAAGGTTTAAACCACGGTACTCATATTTACGCACACCACAAGGTTCATCCAAAAATTGGTGCAATTGATGTGCGGTGTGGGGGACGTTGCGTGTGCCCATTATTTCTTTTCTTTTTCAAGAAACGTTAAAGGTCATATATTAGATAAAAAATCAGTTCTTTAAAAAATAAAAAGTGATCGACGTCTTCTTCCTTCAGCATCCACCAGCGACACGCCGTGAGCAAAACTCGTTGTTACCTCTAGGTATCCATATCAGTGGAGCAATTATGTTGAATCCCAGATATTTGAAGAAGCAGAGATCGCGAAGTTGTTGATATAGAACAAAAGATGCCAACGATAAGAATTTGAATAGATTGTCATCCCAAAGAAGCTGGTACCAAGGAGGGTCGGAGGATAATCCCAACTCTGCCCAGATAGAGGAGGGAGACACAAACCTTGCAACTTTCCTGGTAAATCCCCATTTGTCCGAGCTTCATCGGGAGAAGAAATGGAGATAAAACACCTCAACATCATCCCTTCTATAGGACACCACGATCACCTAGACAATACGAAGAAAAAAAAACAAGCTCAAAGATCCGGTGCTGACTGAACCTCTACATGCCCTCCACCGATGCCATCATGCCAACAAACATCACCGGATCTGAAACGGAACGTGAAGAACTTGCTCGTCACCGCCGATGCGCCATTGTCTCACCACCGCCAATCTAATGCATACACTTAACCCTAAATGAAGCTAGGGCAATCAAAGACTACAGAGACAACCAGGCCAGGGTGACACCTGGAGGCGAGGGTAACCGGCGATGGCGACAACTGTGAGGAAAAACCCTAGTGCCCTTTTGTGCGCATTATGCTTTGTATTCCTTCATACAACTATTTTCAGGCTTTCAGCTATTTTCAGGCGAGGGTACGAAGGAGGTAGTCAAAACTTCATGTAAAGTTTCTATGGACTTGATATTTTTATTCTGCATTTTCCCATCACTGTATTATTTTAGAATCCTGTCATTCAAAGATGCCCGAACGTATTCCTTGAGAAAATAATGCACTCCAATTGACGTGCGTATATTTGCAGGAAGACTCCCGACGCTGATGAACTCTAGCAACCTCCTTGACCTTTCTAGATGCCACCGCATGGAAAGGCCATATGTAGATTGTAGCATAGCCTAGCTAAAAAGCAGTAGTAACCGGATTAAAGCATGGGAGAAGATAAAGATTTGATGTACTGACATGATTGAACATTGGAACACGAGGATGAAATGGAACCAGAGACGAAAGTGTTGAGAAGAAAAAGAAAAAGAAAGTAGTTCATGCATGCTCCTCAACAACCCAGTGACCTAGCAGTACAGTCTAGTGAGTGGTACTGGCAAGTTAGTACTAGTAGTTAGTTAAGCTCGGTGAAGTAGTAAAGACTCATTGACGCGAGGTGGGCTAATGGCGCGAGAGCTACGTGCCACCGGACCACCGGCGCCGCCTATATAAGCCCCCGAGCCCCCGGCCAATTCCTTCATCCACTCTTCCACCCATCAGTCGAGCGATCAGCGATCAGTGCTCCCGGAGCTCCGAGCTAAGCCAACAATGGCGTCGTCTCCGCTGCTCGTGGCGCTGGTCATGGTGGCCTCGTCGTGCTTCTTGGCCGCGTCCGGCCAGAAGTTCAACGCCATCTACAGCTTCGGCGACTCCATGTCCGACACCGGCAACCTCTGCGTCAACGGCCCCCCCGCCGGCCTCACCCTCACCCAGCCCCCCTACGGCGAGACCTTCTTCGGCCGCGCCACCTGCCGCTGCTCCGACGGCCGCGTCGTCGTCGACTTCCTCGGTACGTGCGCTCGACGCTGGCGGTTTTCATTTGAACCCCGCCATTTTCCCTCCAAAACGAGAGAAACAGAGCACATGCTCTGCTTCGACGACGACAAGTGAAGTGATCTGACGGAGTGCTCTGTTTTGCAGCTGAGAAGTTCGGGCTGCCGCTGCTGCCACCGTCGAAGAAGTCTGGCGCCGACTTCAAGAAGGGCGCCAACATGGCCATCATCGGCGCCACCACCATGGGCGCAAGCTTCTTCCAGTCCCTCGGCGTCGGCGACAAGATCTGGAACAACGGGCCCCTCGACACCCAGATCCAGTGGTTCCAGAACCTCCTCCCCTCCGTCTGCGGCTCCTGTAAGCAATACCAAACATGAAACACCGCCATTAATCCTCTTTTCTACCTCCCCCGCCGCCGCCATTAACGCCGCCTGGTCCATGCCAGAGAGAAAAACAAAATGGTTCCCCGCCATTAACTAACTCCGTATACAATTGTTGGTGCAGCGTGCAAGTCGTACCTGTCCAAGTCGCTGTTCGTGCTGGGGGAGCTGGGAGGGAACGACTACAACGCGCAGCTGTTCGGCGGGTACACGCCGGAGCGGGCGGCGGGGCAGGCGGGCGCGATCGTGGACGCCATCGGCGCCGGGGCGGAGAAGCTGATCGGGCTGGGCGCCGTGAGCATCGTGATCCCCGGGGTGCTCCCCGTGGGGTGCTTCCCGATCTACCTGACCCTGTACGCGACCTCCAGCGCCGGCGACTACGACCAGTACGGGTGCCTGAAGCGGTTCAACGCGCTGTCGTCCCGCCACAACTCGCTGCTCCAGGCCAAGGTGTCCAGCCTCCAGGCCAAGCACCCCGGCGCCAAGATCATGTACGCCGACTTCTACTCCCACGTCTACGACATGGTCAAGAGCCCCTCCAGCTACGGTACGTGCGCCGCCGCCTCACTCTCGCTGACCTTCGTCTTCTTCCTCTCCGTCGGCTTCTCCGGCGAGCTGAGACTGAGTGTTTGATTGTGGTTGTTGCAGGGTTCAGCACGAACCTGAGGGCGTGCTGCGGGGCCGGAGGGGGGAAGTACAACTACAGGAACGGGGCGAGGTGCGGGATGTCGGGGGCGTCGGCGTGCGGGAACCCGGCGGCGTCGCTGAGCTGGGACGGGATCCACCTGACGGAGGCGGCGTACAAGAAGATCGCCGACGGGTGGCTCAACGGGCCCTACTGCCACCCGGCGATCATGTCCTAGACAGCTTGGGTCGCTTGCTTGGTTGCTTCCTCGAAGCTGGGGAGGCGGCGGCCATTGTTGTTCGTTCAGTTTTAATTAATTAGCAGGGGAAGAAGAAGAAGAAGAAGAAGAAGAAGGAGGAGATGTGGTGCGAGAATAAGCATCGATTTGATATATTCTCGTGTAATTTGCGCTTGGTTGGAACGCGATTAGGCGGTTATTTATGTCTTCGATTGAATGTTTGATAAAAGGTGTGGTTTGGTTGGAACATTCATGAATGATCCAGTGCGTACGCAGGCAGGACCGGAACTAATCCTTGGCGCCAGAAAACAGAGAACAAAATGGTAACCAGAAATTTACATGATAACCTTTTGAACACCTGACCTGACCTGACCTGACCTTATGATGTTGTTGTGGGTAAAAGCTGGTACGAGTAAAAGGTGAACCCGTTCTTTGAAACAAGGGCAGGATGTGGTACGCCGGGAGTTATTGGGAATTATTTCTCCCCCGTTCCCCGCCTTACCTACGCACCCAGCCGCCGCCGCCTAGCCAAGCAGCCGCTGCCTCCCACCGGCACCGTCGTCGGTCCGCCTTACCTTAGGATTACGGTGATGTGGTGGATCTTGGCAATTACTTGTAAAAGGGTTTTAATTTTAGTTTTTTTTTAATTTATTAGAATTTGTGTCTTGTTTTGGAAGACGAGATGGTGGCGGCTTCGTAAAGATGGAATAAAGGTCTTTCTGCCTAGACCTCATTCCGGTGATGCATCTAGCATCATTGATGGACGTGTGGAGGTGTGTTTCCGATGGATCTGTCCTTGACGGATTTGCTCGGATCTGGTCGTAGTTTGTCTATGTTCTGATGTCTTCAGGTTGGATCCTTCCGATCTACGCTACTCTTCGGTGGCGACGGTTGTGGTGTGCTGGTTCTATGCGGCCTTAGCACAGACACTTCTCGACTGTCTACTACAACAAATTTTGCCCGGCTTCGGTCAGAGAGGGACGATGACGGCGGCGCGTCCTCGGCTCGCTTCAGTGCTTGTAGTCGTCGCTATGTGGCCTACAAATCTGAATGTAATTTTTATTATTTTTTATGTTCGTTGCACTGCTATAATTGAAGATGAATAAATCGGAGGTTTTTTTCCATAAAAAACCCGTTCTTTGGATCGTTCAAAGAGTGAGTGCTGGAGATTATCTAACTCTACTACAGTACAGTAGACGCAATCGTACTACTCTTTTTGAAAGGTAAAGGCCAACTCGGCCGCTTATATTGCATGAGAAATCACGGTTACATCATTCGCCAGGGCATTGAGTATGAACATTGGGGGTACCTCCATCCACACAGACGTAGAGGAGGACTCCGTTCTGCTCGCTAAGATATCCGCAACCGAGTTGGCAGTACGAGGACATAAAGAGAAACTAATGAAGTTAAAACTACGACTAAGAAAAGAGCATTCTTAAAATATAGCCGCTGCTGACCCGAGTGTGTTTCCTCCTTCTTCCATAATTTGGATAGCTTCAAGGCAGTCCATCTCGACCTCGAGGTTGTTACAACCCATCTCTGCTGCTAGTAACAAACCATGCTTCAAGGTTGATGCTTCCGCTGCGAGCACATCCTCTGCAGCTGGGAGTCCCGTACACGCTGCGGCTATAAAGGAACCCCGCGAGTCCCTAATGATTGCACCTGTGCCCCCATAACCAGAGTCGATATGAAATACAACATCGACATTGAGTTTTTGGCAGCCCTCCACTGGTTTCTTCCAACCAAAGCGAAGCACGGTCTTCTTCTTTGAGTACGCCCGAGTGAAGTTCAGAGCAATAGCTTGTATTGCCTGCGCTGAGTGAGAAGGCAACATAATCTCTTCCCCATGGACTCGTTTCCTGCGCTCCCACTAGATGTACCACGCACCCACAGCAATAAGGGAAGCCGGCTCCATTTCAGTATTGTTATAAGATGGGACATGTTTCGATCGAAGCAGCTCATGTAGGATTGAAACTGAATGGTGATCTTGTTCGGCTGCACGAGAAACAGCCGCTCCCAGCCCAAGATGGCTCCATATTGCATGTGCTCTAGGGCACAAGAAGAGGGCATGATTAATGCTCTCACAGTCCATGGAGCACATAGGACATTGGCTACTAGTGGTCATATGCCTATTCGCAAGAATTCCAAGGCATGGTATAGCTCCTAGTAGGGCCTTCCAACAGTGAATCTTCACCTTTGACGGCAGGGGTAGCTTCCACAAGGATTTCCAAACTGGACTAGTATTTGAGGTATCAGTATTGTTAGTTCTCCTCAATTTTCGTCCGTGTTGATGATCCCATTGCAAGTGATATGCTGACCTGACCGAAAAAGTTCCACTCTTCTCAGGATGCCAAGCAATAAAATCTTCCATCATACCCACAACCACAACCAAAGGAATTTTCAGGATCCGGTTTGCATCCACCGGCCAAAACAGGTCCCTGATCAGTACCTCGTCCCAGGTTCGTGTGTCAGCAATAATCAGATCGGACACCCTTGTTAAAACTATGTGCCCCCTTGGGGTGATGATCTTCCGGGATGGACTACTTGGCACCCAAGGATCTTCCCAGATATTTATTTGAGATCCATCTCCTACTCGCCAAATGTGCCCATTCTTAAACGCCTGGATGCCCGCCCATAAGCTTTGCCAGGTAAAGGAGTTGCCTTTCTTTAGAGCGCAGCCAAGCAAATCACCGTCTGGGAAGTACTTCGCCCGAAGAACCCTAGCACACATGGAATCTGGCTCAGCCAGCAGTCTCCAACACTGTTTGGCCAACAACGCTAAATTGAAACATTGAAGATCTCTGAACCCCATGCCTCCTTTGCCCTTCGGTATGCTCAACTTCCACCATGCAAACCAGTGCATCCTTTTTTTCTCAGCTGTGTCTCCCCACCAGTACCTTGAGAGCGCCGCTGTAACGGCATTACATATTAGCTTTGGAAGCTGAAAAACTGACATGGCATAGGTGGGTATGGCTTGCAGCACGGCCTTTAGAAGAATTTCTTTACCCCCAACAGACATTAGTTTCTCCTTCCATCCTCTAATGCGGTTAAGCACACGATCCACTATGTGCTGGAAGCAGTCGGTGCGTTCCAGCCCCACAATCGGGGGAAGACCCAAGTACTTATCGGTGACAGCTTCAGCCATGATATTGAGTCTTGCACATACATCAGCCCGTGCCATGGGGGAGGTGCAAGGACTAAAAAAGATACTGGACTTATGGTCACTGACAAGTTGACCCGAAGCCGCGCAATACTCATCCAGGACCGAGCGAAGGCTCGAAGCATTCGTTGAGTCCGCCCGCATAAGGATGAGGGAATCATCCGCAAACAGCAAATGAGAGATAGCCGGCGCCTCTCTGCAAACTTTGACCCCAATAATTCTTCCCGCCTCGTAAGCTGGAAAGCCCTTCTGCGCAAAGCAAGAATAAGTAGGGAGATAATGGATCCCCTTGGCGAAGTCCCCTGGTTGGAGTGAAAGAGTTGGAGAGCTCATCATTCACACGGACTTGATAAGAGACAGAAGTCACACATGCCATAATCAATTCCACCCAAGCCTCGTCAAATCCCAGTCTGGTCATGATTAGCTCCAGAAAGTTCCATTCAACTCTATCGTATGCCTTGTGCATGTCAAGCTTGATTGCACACAGGCCAAATTTCCGAGATGACTTCCGCTTGATTGTGTGGTAGGACTCGAAAGCAAGCAAAAAATTATCAGTGATCAGACGGCCCGGAACAAAGGCACTCTGATTGGGCGATATAATCTCCGCCAGCAAACCCTTCATTCTGACCGAGAGGACCTTGGATATAACCTTGTATACCACATTACAAAGACTGATCGGCCTAAATTGAGTGATCAAATCGGGGGAGTCGACTTTCGGGATGAGCACGATCGTCGTATTATTCCAACCATTCGGTATTTTCCTAGAGTTAAGAGCAAGCAGGACCTCATCCGTGAGGTCCTCTCCAATGATATGCCAAAAACGTTTGTAGAAAATTGCATGCAGTCCGTCCGGCCCCGGGGCTTTGAGGTCCCCGATACTAAACAACGCTTTTTTACCTCCTCTCGGGTGAAGGGTTTTAGCATCCGCATTCATCTCTGCAGTTACTCTCGGCTTCACCTTCTGGATAATCGAAGGATCAACATTTGCATCTCCTGCTGTGAACAACATCTCAAAGTAACCTGAGATATGAGACTTGAGTTGGGATGGGTCCTCGATCACTGCTCCAGCCTCGTCCTTCAGACCCTTAATTAGATTACGTTTCTTCCGGGCCGTTGCGGATCTATGGAAAAATTCCGTATTTCTATCACCCTTACAGAGCCAGTCAGCACGTCCTCGTTGCATCCAATAAAGTTCTTCCTTTTCAAGTATCTGCTCAATCTGCGAGTGAAGGTCGTGTTGCCTAGTCACCGCCTGATCTGATAACGGCCCCGAGAGAACTTCATTCAGTTGCTTCTGGAGATGTCTAAGTTCAGCACAGGGGCCTTTCAGAGTTTCTTTGTCCCAACTATGAAAAGCCTTATGGACATCACACGTGATGTCAGCAAAGGTTGCATTATTCCGCGATTTTGCACTCTCCCATGCAGTTTGGACGATCTCCTCGACTCCGGTTTCCGCCAGCCATCTAGCCTCGAACCGACGTGGCCGGTGAGTAGCCTGAGCTTGTACTCCTGCCATTGCATCCGTATCAATAATCAATGGGCGATGATCAGATTTGTCGAATTCTGCTACCTGGACCTCAAAATTGGGAAACAAATCTGACCAAGAAAGATTCCCAACTGCACGGTCAAGGTGCTCCCGAATACGCCCTCGCCTCCAGGTGAACAAGTCTCAAGTATATCCTAGGTCATCCAGGTTGCATTCCTCAAGGGCATTACTGAACGCTTGCATGCTACGTTGTGCCCTCGGTATCCCTCCTTCCTTCTCATGAGAACGAAGAATTTCATTGAAATCTCCTGCCAAGAGCCATGGCAGGTCCCTTATCGCATGTAACTCCCTGATATAGTCCCAGGTCAGATGTTTCCTTTCTCCACTAGGCTCCCCATAGAGTCCAGTAAATCTCCAGCCTCCAGGTGTATCCTCCTTAATTCTGATGTCAATATAGTTCCGATGAATTACTGAAGAAGACACCCCTAGATTAGTCATCCACATCATGAGCAGTCCCCCACTCCGTCCATCACTTTCAGAGACTTCCATCTCTTCAAATCCCAGCCTTCGTCGTAGTTTCTCTGCCTTAGCTTTATCCAAATGTGTTTCAGACAGAAACAACACATCCGGTCTTACTCGCCCTTAGACACCCAAGAGCGCTCGAACTGCCGCGGGCTTACGCATCCCGCGACAGTTCCACACCAAGATTTTCATTGCGCTCGGTCGAGCCCCTCCAGGGGACTCGTCGATAATGGGTGGTTGGTATCCATCACAGCCGTATTGTCTGTCTTTGATCTCTTAGATTCTTGGGAGGTGTGATCATCGGCCTCGGCTCCAGCATCAATACCTTGCTCCTTTGTTGGGACCAGAGGGTCTTCCTCTAAATCAGCCTCAAGCTGATTGCCCACATCATCAAAGTTCAACCTCTTTCTGCCAGAGAGCAAATCCGAGGGAGTAGCATCTGGGTTTTTCAGGGGACTGGAGGCAGTATCAGCATATTCCTTTCCTCTCTTGCTCCCCTTACCAGCAAACCTCTGTTGTGGGGGGCGATTTTCCCCCTGACCGGGACGGGGGGCCAGAAGCCATCCTCCGCACTCCAGAGAATCGGGATCGTGCTTCCCATTGCCATGCTCAAGGTGGGTATGCCCCATGTGTCCGCATACATAACATAAGACGGGCATCTTCTCGTAGCGTATAGGGAAGTATACTTTCCTCTTAGATTTGGTGATTGATAAAACCCTAAGCAAAGGTTCGTAGATGTTCAAACTCACGCGGACGCGTACGATCCTGCCATCACCCCATCTAGGGTTGAGCTGCACCTCTCCCACAGACCCCATCTTTTTAGCCATGGACCGAACCACCGCCTCTTTCCTGAACAAGGGGGAAAGGTCCAAGATCTGAGCCCAAACCGTTATCTTTTCCATAACGATTTGCTCCGGTTTTGTGAAGCCATCATAGGGTTCAATAAGAACTCCATGATCTCGAAACAGCCAAGGTCCTCCTTGGGTCACCCTTTGCTAGTCACCCAAACAATTCACTGTGATCACGAACAGATTTTCGCCATGGGCATTGAAGAACACCCCTTGTTGTAAGCTCCAAGTCATCCTCATAGTTTCGTAGAAGGAGATTCTACTAAACGGCTTCTACGTATGAACTGTGGCCAGGGCCATGAATTCAGCATCTTTAGTTTCGTCTGGGAATTCTTCATCGAAGTCAAGGTCATCCTCCTCCCGCCCGTTAAGATTCATCTTCCCGATCATCTCCTCAACACCTGCTCCACTCGGCGTCGCACTATTCGCCGATGAGATCGATCCTGAGTTCGCAATGAGTCCCGAGCGCGCGATCGCAAAAACCCTAGCCGTCAGACCAAACCAAACCAAACCAGGTTGCCAGGAAGAGAGCCCTCCCCGCCTGTATATGTAGAAGCAATCCAAACCGAAACCCAGTTGGATCCGTACTGGGAACCCTAGACGTCGCCGCCAGGGGAGTCAAGTCCACGACTATCGCTCGACGCAATCGTACTACTCTGGTATGAAAGAGATCCAAATGCTGTCAGTTGCGCTATGTTTTTTTAAGGAGGGTAAAGACTTGTTTCCAGAAATGAAGGATGCATAATGAACACTCAGTACAGGGTAGGAGTAGTAGTAGTACGACGAACGAACGAAACCAAGCTTGAAAGTTTTGCTTTTGCTTTACCGTGACCCTTCAAGCTTTCGTTGTTTTCTCGTGTTCATAATTTATAATATTTAAATAATTTATCTCCACTAACCTATTAATTTTGATCCATATCATTAAATTGGTTCATCATATAAAACTCTTTTTCATTAACTCGTTATGCACATTCTTCCATTAATTTTGCATGCGCATATATTTTATCATAAATCATAATAATAATATGTATGCACTCTCATAATTTCTAAGCGATGTTTTTATATAGAAAACCAAATTATCATTCACCTCACATATTATTTTTCTATGCGATTTTTTTTATGAATGCACATATATAGTTGTTATCATTGTTTTAGATTTAGCTAAGGGTGAAGATGTCTTCAGTATCTGTACTCAATGTTGTTTCCATTTCATATCCTCTCACTGATATAGTATTTTCATCGTAATAAATTAATAAAACAAAAATCAAACTTATTTTTTGACTTTTCATCAATTTTAACTCTAAATAATATTTTTCAAAAAAATATTTATAATAAAATTATTTTATTTTTCATTAATATGTTATGTCATAAATATTAAATTGTTTTGTAACAGTTCTCGCAACAAAACGCGGGGTATTATCTAGTTCGTATAAGTTGCAACCCAGCCCGGACGAAAAAATGCGGACTTTGCAAGTAATGGGCTTCTAAACGGGCACCATATTAACTTGATGAGTGCAGCAGCAAACAACAAGCTGACAAAATGCACTTATACACAGCAAATGCTATATCTCGACATGGAAGGATCTATTGTTTAATTTTTTTTCCCTACTGTACAGTACTGGGCTAGTCCCTTATAATCGTACCCTGCTAGTGCGAATTTGTGGAGGCCGAGATACATGCAGCTCTTTAAATTTCAAAACATCATATAAAATATTTAGAAGTTTTGAAAAAATCTGATAAAACTTCCGTGAAAAAATATATGAATTTCGTTTCAAACTTTTGTAATATGCAGTCTGCACAACGTAACAAAAATTTTGGGGCTAAAACAACAAAAATAAGCCCATTCAAAATGAAATATTTGAGGTTTTCTTATAGGCCACATGTGAAAGTATAATGGTATGAAAATTTGTACAAATATCGTATACATGTGTATGTATATCCATTAAAACATTCAATAGTTTTTGAACAATGATAATAGGTTTGCTCGGTCTACAGTTGCATTTTCCTTCCCTCGCCCGCTTTAATTTTTGTTTTTTCTTTGTTTTTTATTTTTTGTTAAGGAGCCGGTTTTCAACTGTTTTTTTTCGGTTAGAAATGTTTCTTTAATGTCTTTATTTATTTATTTTATCTTATTTTTTTCCATTTTTCATTGGCTTCTATATTTTTTTGTTTTTTTTTTGTCCTTTCGGGTTTCCCTCTTTCTTCACCGGTTTTGAAGTTTTTTAGTTTTCTTTGTTTTTCATCGTTTTTTTGTCTTCTCTACAGTTTTCACAGATTTTAATTTGCATTAACTTTTTCTTTTTTTCATTTTTTGGTTCTCTAAATTTTATTTTATATATTTTCTTACAGAGGTTTATCATTTTTTACATAAATGATCAATTTTTTGTGAATACATGAAAACATTTTAAATAGATTACTAACACATTTTAATTAGATGATTTTTTTAACATGACCAACGTTTTTTGAATATATTACTAAGTTTTTTAACTACATGATAAAAATAAATAAATATGCATTTATATTTTTTTAAATATTGATTTACGTTTTTTTAAATATCAGATTAATATTTTCTTTGTGAATGTTCAATATTTTTTATACACATTTATCACTTCTCAAAATATTAGATTAATGTTTTATGAATAATTGGTCAACATATTTCCTATACGCATTTAACCTTTTTCGAATATTTGATTAATATTTTTCAATTATAATATTAATATTATTTTAATACATCGTCAACATATATATACACAAGTAAATTTTATATATGCTTGATTAATAATTTTCAAAAACTTGTTTTTTTAAATGTTTGGTTAACATTTTATTAATACATAATGAACTTTTTTCACACACATTGTATATTTTTTGTATAACTCTATCAACATTCCAAAGATTATGTGTCGACCTCGAATCAAAAGACATGACATATGCTACTGCTTGCTAAACATATGGCATTGCTCGCTATGTCTCGAAATATGTCACATCCAATTGAAAGTTCTTTACTTTAGCTAAATCTTTAAAATCGATATATATATGTCACATCCAGGATAGACTATTCGTCACCCTGGGTGAGGAATAGTTAATCTTCACGCCCCTCTGATTTGACATTAATACACCATAATTTTACATTTCGTAAATTTGATCTTATTTCATACGTAAAAAGATAATGTAAACAAATATAATCACCATAAAATATATTTTATGTTACGTAAAATTGCAAACGTAAAAATAATGGGGTAAAATATACACAAAATGTAATTTTTTTGATCTTACGAGCTATATTTTTATTTTTTTATGTCAAAATTTATGTAGTGAATTCATATTAATGTAACTATTTGTATTACAAATGTAATTTTTTATGAAAGGTTCGTAAAATTACTTCGGGTGAAGAATAAATTATTCTGTACCATGGGTGATGAATAGCTTCACTATATATATATGTCATACCCTTAGCAATAAAAAGTATCATCTTTCCAAACTTTTATAAAGTTACTAGTAAGGAGAGTTTAGTTATCTCACCACTTTCTCTCTATAAATTGTTATATTCTAATCCTTTTACCATATTACACAAATCCTTAAATTCACTATGCTCCCTAAGTTTAGAGACACCAGAATCGATTGAAGCTTCAATTCTGAATTTGGCTTATCGATTTTGACGACTCGGTCTTCTCGCTGGCTGAGCCAAGTGCCAACGCTAGGTGGGCTCGTGAATCTTCTATAGGCTTCTTCCATCCACGTGCCGCCACCGCCCATTCTCCCATTCAATCCCACCCGAGCACTGTGCCATCGTGGAAACCACCCAAGCCAGCTTCTCGCTCCCGAGCACCTCGACCCCGCCGCCTCGCGGTTCCCCGTCCACACGTTGTTGCGTCGGCGAGGAGCCGTGCCGGAGCAGCCCCGACGACCCCCCGCAGGTTCCTTTTCCCCGCTGCCCGCCACCTTCCTCTCTTCTCTCCCTTTTTTTTCTCTTTCTCTCACCTTTCTTTTTTCCTGTCCAATAGTCGCCATCGCCATTAATGGAGCTGAGCTCCTGCTCATCTCCGGACGGGCTCTGTGCGTCGCCCTGTCGCCCAGATCCGGTGGATTCCGCCATGCCCTGCCATCCCAGACGGCCAGACCCTCCTCCGATCATACCCGCATCCAGCCACCGACAATCACGTCGTCATTGGCTTCGTCCTGTTCGGGATCGAGCGCAGCGACGGTCGCTCGCGTGGACCAGCGCCGCCTGATGGCTTCTCGCCCTTCGTTGGTTACCCCAAGTGGAAGGTTGAGATGCAGTGCAACAGCAAGTTTCCCTCGGTGAAGATACCAAGGTTTGTCTCCCGTAGGACTCCAGATATGATAAGTAGGTATCAGCGGTGCAACTGAGGCGGACCTGCACACAGACACAAATAACTTTGTTCCCAACGAAGTTCAGAGAGGTTGTCAATCTCTTCGGTCTTGTTTTTCACAAAGCATAAAACACAAGGGATAATGATAGCAACTGAAAGTAAAAGCGGGATAGTAAATAAGCGTGGAAACAGTAATAAGGATATGGACCGGGATACGTGATGTTCACTAGTGATGTTTCTCTCCCAAAAGACGATAAAACTGCTATGCGAGGTAAACAAATTACAGAAAGGCAATTGACAGGATTATGAACGCACCGCAATGCTAACTATGCTACAAAAGAAAGGAAGAGACTCAAAAGCACGGGCATTACGCCAAAATAAGTAGACCGAAATCCAACTGCATCTACTACTAATCATCCACCTTGAGATATCTATCCAGAACATCTCGCTGGTATTAAGTTGCGAGCCCCACCCAAAGTGTAAACCCAAAGCAACAGACAACTGCATTAAAAAGCACTTTGCGTAAAGTAAACAATCCTTGTAACCGCGGTTACAAGCACCGTTGTTTTCCCCCTTGTGGCTACAACACATCCCCTAGACTCATGTTTCTGTCACTCAAGTGTGTCATCTGGGGGCATGAACCCACAATCGAGCACAACGTTCCCTCTTGGAGTTACTACCTACTACTTGGCCAAAGCAATAAACAGCAACGGAGAACATGCAAGAATCACTTAGGAACAAAAATATAAGAGATAAAACCAAATATATTACTCAATCACAATCTGAACATAATCTCATAATCCATCAGATCATATCAAACTCAACATAGCAACAACAGAAATATTACAAAAGTGCCTCGATCATGTAGGGCAGCTCACGAGGTCTAAACCATGAAGAACAAAGAGGGGAGGAGAACGTCACATAGCTACTGATCACGTACCCATGGTCCAAGGAAAACTACTCACGAGACATCCGGGAAGCATCCATGGTGGAGAGGAGACTCCCGGAGGTCGGCCCTCCCTCCGGCAGGGTGCCGGGAAGATGTCTTCTGGTGCTCCCGATCTCGGAAGCGCGGCGGCGGAGGAACAGAGGCGAGATCGCGAAAAAGGGTTCTGTCTTCGGAGTTTCCCCGTGACGGAGAATAAATAGGCGAAGGGGGGCAGCCAGAGGTGGACCAGGGGCCCCAGGCCCCCCCTGGCGCGACCAGGGGTGGGGCCGCGCCGGGTGGCCGCCTGGGCCACCCCTGGCTCCCCTCTGGCCCACTCGGGCTCTTCGCGAAGCTTCCTGTACGCTGATTTTTCCTGTATTTTTCCCGGAATTTTTCTGGCACTTTTTATATGGGGGAAAACTGAAATAGAAAAACAGCAGAAAACAGGAACTGGCACTGGGGTGCACTGAGTTAATAGGTTAGTCGAAATATGATCAAAAGTGTATGAAAGTGTATCTAGATCATAGCAATATCACACAAAACATGCATGGAGCAAGCAGAAATTATAGATACGTTTTGGATGTATCAACATCCCCAAGCTTAATTCCTGCTCGTCCTCGAGTAGGTAAATGATAACGGCATAATTTCTGTGGTGACATGCTAGCAACCATAAAAGAACTTTGAAAAGTAAAGCAATCAAGGTTAGAGATTCAAAACAAGTCATAACATGCAAGAGTCTATATTAGCATTGAAACAAGTAACAAAAGAACAATAGGTGCAAGAGCTCTCGCTGTCCGTGACTCGAATGTCTCCAAATGGTGTTTGCGTGCAAGAAGGGGGATAGGGAATACGAGAAAAAAGTATTTTTGTGTTGAGAACTCAATCTACTAAAGTTTCACACTTGGTCTTTTTCTGGAATCTTATCTTGACTCGTCCCCAGACCACTAGCCAGGTACAAGTCAATTTGATCCACTCCTTTTCGATATTTCGAGCACTCATGCAATGAATGAGCGTAAGCACGAGAGTTGACACTTAGGATGGCAAAGAGAGAAGTGTGGAGGAGGAAGACAAAAAGGAGGAGAAAGGCTCACATCAATGAGGACAATCATAGGCAAGAGATGCCAAATGATAGATATGATGTGAGGAGTAGGGATTGCCATGCAACGGATGCACATACGAGCTAAGAAGCTCTCCAATGGAACTAGTGGGGGGCATCTAACTTGCTTGCTCATGAAGACCTAGAGCTCGTTTGAGGAGGCTCATCCTTGGAATATGCAAGCCAAGTTCTAAAGTGTGAAGGTCCCCACATAGCTATATGCATAATGATAATCTCTATGGAGTACAAGGATATAAAGGGAGTACTAGTGTAGATCTCTCAAAAGGATAGTAGTGTTGCCCCTTTCTCTCTTTTTATTTCTTTTTTCTCTTTTTCTATTTTTTTTGTATTTTTTGTGGCCCCAATGGCTCTTTCTATTTAACTCTCATTTGTCCTCTTTGGGATCTTTTATTGTGTCCACTTTGGGATCTTTTCCTCACTTAAGGGCAACACTCTATTTTATAAGAAGGTAAAGGAGATCTTTCACACTTTACAAGGTACTCAAAATCATAAAGAAGAAGTAACTATCATGATGTATACAATGTATGTCGCTGCCAGTGTAGCAGGAACATGTATTACATGGAGATCAAGTCATGAAGAGGTGGAAGTTGCATGGCAATATAACTCGGAAAGGCTATGGAAATGCCTTGATAGGTAGGTATGGTGGCTGTTTTGAGGAAAGACATAAGGAGGTTTATGATGACAGAGCGTATCATGCCAAGGGTTTGGATGTGCCGGCGAAGGTGGACACCAACTCTCGGAGTGAGAAGAAGGCAATGCACGGCACGAGAGAGGCTAGCAAAATATGGGAAGGTGGAAGTGTCAACTTTCAATACTTACATTAGTCCGAAGAACTCATGCACTTATTATCGGTAACTCTCAATCTAATAAGGAGGTTCACAAAGAGACAAGTACCCCGAGGAGGAGTGTATGGGGGTTTGGTTATCCTTGCGCATCCTCGACTCATGGTACGTGAGTGTTCTCTGATATTCGATCCCTCCAAAGATTAGTGATCCATCTAGTAGCTAGAGTTCTCAACTAGTTTTGTAGGTTTTGAAAATACATACGGATTTCCCAAAATACGACACCTATCACTAATAGGCTAGAGCTCTTGACACCAAAAGTTCAAACATTACTCACATCAATACCTCAAAACTATTGCAAGCTACTACTAGAATTAAATAGCAACCTCAATCACCTACTTCTCAAAACAAGACACTACTCAGTGCAAGAACCAACTCTCTTTAACAAGATAAACATGAAAACTAAAAAGAGTTCCAGCAACAAACTAAACAAAAGCCAAGGCTCTTGCTAAAGACAAACTAAGACTAAAACTAAACATGGCAGTAGCTATGAAAAGATAAAGAACACACAACAGCAAAAAGATAAGCAGGAAAAATCCTATGATGTGTTCTAGATTTTAAAAGTGGAGCGTGTTTCTCTCCCACACAAAGTAAGACGGGATCTAACTTGTTATGAACAGCAAGAAAAGCTAAAGAAAACTAAAAATACAACCTAAGAGCGAGACGCTCCAAGCATAGAACATAATGCATGAAGTGATAAAAATATAGTGAGACGAAGGACGAACTGATGATTGTTGATGGAGAAGGGGATTGATGGCTTCTCGCCCTTCGTTGGTTTCCCCAAGTGTAAGGTTGAGATGTAGTGCAGAAGCAGTTTTCCCTCGGTGAAGATACCAAGGTTTGTCTCCAGCAGGACTCCAGATATGATAAGTAGGTGTCAGCGGCGCAACTGACGCCGACCTGCACACAGACACAGATAACTTTGTTCCCAACGAAGTTCAGAGAGGTTGTCAATCTCTCCGGTCTTGTTGTTTACAAAGGATAAAACGCAAGGGATAATGATAGCAAATAAAAGTGGTAAAGTAAATGTAACGTGGAAACAGTGATAAGGATATGGATCGGGATACGTGATGTTCGCTAGTGATGTCTCTCTCCCAAAAGACGATAAAATTTCTATGCGAGGTAAACAAATTACAGAAAGGAAATTGACAGGATTATGAACGCACCGCAATGCTAACTATGCTACAAAAGAAAGGAAGAGGTTCAAAAGTACGGGCAGTACGCCAAAGTAAGTAGACCGAAATCCATCTGCATCTACTACTAATCATCCACCTTGAGATATCTATCCAGAACATCTCGCTGGTATTAAGTTGCGAGGCCCACCCAAAGTGTAAACCCAAAGCAACAGACAACTGCATTAAAAAGAACTCTGCGTAAAGTAAACAATCCTTGTAACCGCGGTTACAAGCACCGTTGTTTTCCCCCTTGTGGCAACAACACATCCCCTAGACTCATGTTTCTGTCACTCAAGCATGTCATCGGGGAGGCATGAACCCACAATCTAGCACAACGCTCCCTCTTGGAGTCACTACCTACTACTTGGCCAAAGCAATAAACAGCAACGGAGAACATGCAAGAATTACTTAGGAACAAAAATATAAGAGATAAAAACCAAATATATTACTCTATCACAATCGGAACATAATCTCATATTCCATCAGATCCGATCAAACTGAACATAGCAATAGCAGAAATATTACAAAGGTGCCTCGATCATGTAGTGCAGCTCACGAGGTCTAAACAATGAAGATCAAAGAGGGGAGGAGAACATCACATAGCTACTGATCACGGACCCATGGTCCAAGGAAAACTACTCACGAGACATCCGGGGAGCATCCATGGTGGAGAGGAGACTCCCGGAGGTCAATCCTCCCTCCGGCAAGGTGTCGGGAAGAGGTCTTCTGGTGCTCCCGATCTTGGAAGCGCGGCGGCGGCGGAACAGAGACGAGTTCGCGGAATAGGGTTCCTCTTCTGGAGTTTTCCCGTGACGGGGGATAAATAGGCGAAAGGGGGCGGCCAGAGGTGGGCCAGGGGCCCTAGGCGCCCCCCTGGCGCGGCCAGGGGTGGGGCCGCGCCGGGTGGCTGCCTGGCCCCCCCTTGGGCCCCCTTTGGCACCTCCCGGGCTCTTCTGGAAGCTTCCTGTACGCTGATTTTTCCTGTGTTTTCCCGGAATTTTTCTGGCATTTTTATATGGGGGAAAACTGAAATAGAAAAACAGCAGAAAACAGGAACTGGCACTGGGGTGCACTGAGTTAATAGGTTAGTAAAAATATGATAAAAAATGTATGAAAGTGTATCTAGATCATAGCAATATCACACAAAACATGCATGGAGCAAGCAGAAATTATAGATACGTTTTGGACGTATCAGGGATGCACGGGGGCATCCCCAAGCTTAGACGCTTGAGTCTCCTTGAATATTTATTGGGGATGCATGGGGTCATCCCCAAGTTTGAGCGCTTGACACTCCTGGATCTTCTTTCATCATCTTCTATCGCACACTTGAAAACTCCCTTCATACATAACTCATCATAAGCTGATTAGAGAGGTTAGTACCCTTAATCAATATTTTTTCCCCACTGGATATGAAAATATTCTTGAAGAGCTACTGTTTCTCAAGAGTGCCAAAAAGTTTTTGCAAAGAAAAAGCAAGCTTAAGGTTTGCAAAAGTTAGGAGAGACAAAATGTGGCAGAATCTGTGAAAAACAGAACAGCAGGTAGTAAAGAATTTTTTAGGGATACTTCTGCAACTCAAATCAAAAAAATCAGAACATATGGAAGTTTCGTAATTGTATAGAGCATGCTGTGTAAAAATTTCAGCTCAAAAAGATGATCTGGGATTTTTCTGGAATTTTTCTGGTCACGAGGACAGAATCTGTTTTCTGGACAGCATGTCACAACTTTTACTTCCCTTGCCGTAAGAGGCTATAACTTGGCACAAAGCTGAAAAATAAAGATACACTGATGTTTCTACAGTAGTAACAATCATCAATACACAACAAAAGCAAAAATAAAAACCTAAATTCGTTGCGGGCTGCCTCCCGAAAGCGCTTTATTTTATGCCTATTAGCTAGGCTGAAAGATTATAGAAGATGCTCTCACAAGAATAAGAATTTTGAAGCAAAAGAGAGCATCAAGAAGAAAATATGAAACACATTTAATCCTAACCCACTTCCTATGCATAGGCATCTTATAAGAAAATAAATCAAAGAAGCACAAAGTGACAAGCATAGGAAGGTGGAACAAGAGCAACTTTAAAATTTTCATCAAAAAGAGAGGTGTTTTTGTAACATGAAAGATTTTAGAACCAAGCTTTCCTCTCTCAAAGTATATTTCAGTAGTATCATGAACAACATCATAAATCATGTTGTTCATGTCCTGCAAGCACACGTGTATAGTTGTCAACACGGTCTTTAGGATCATAAGATAAATGCAACCCGTCACATTGAAGTTTAATAAGGACAAAACTCTCCAGAATATTTGGAGATTTCAAAAGGATAATAGGAAAATCAAGTGTGGGTGCAATAGCAACAATTTCATGCTTAACATGAAGAACTATAGAAAGTTCATCTCCGTAAGCATCATCCATAGTGGTACCATGGCCATAAGCATTGAAGGCATCAACTTCATCAAAAAGGGATATTTCAAAAAGAATCCATAGGATCATAACACTCATATAAGGTAAGATTCAAAGAGTTACTCTCATTAGAAGGTATACATGGATGGATCCATTCTTCCTCCTTTTGTTCGTCACTCTCCTCCTCTTTTTCATCCAAGGAGCTTTCGGTTTCATCAATTTCTTCTTTCATAGAGTCCTGCAAAACATTAGTCTCTTCCTTTGGGGGAGAGATTCTCTCAAGATGATCAGTAATATAATAATTTGCATCATAATTTTCCAAACAATAGTTAAGAATATCAAGACTCTCAGATTTGTAAGGGGCATCATCAATATTTTTAAGAAGAAAAGTAATTTCATAGGCACCCTTATAAGCAACAAATTCTTCTATTGGCTCTGCATCATAAAAATCATAGTTTCTCTTAGCATAAGAAGTTAAGGTTTCATCATCATTGTACTCACATTGGAAAGCAAGGTGTTTATGCCTCATAAAGAAACAAGATTCATCCCTGCAGAAAGATATATTATATATTGAGCACAAGTTTCTAGCATACTCATACAACTGATGTATTTGTTTCCATAAGTGTATCCCCTTTTGAGACAAGCGGTGTTCCTTGTACCACTTTTGTTGATCCTCAGTGAATCCTCCATGCCAATAAGATCTAGTTTCAAAGAAGTCAGACATTGATTGGCAAGTAAGGAACTAGACATACTATTAAAAAAAAATTGGATTTTTGATAAAAGACACTAAAGCAAAAACTGAAAGGTAAACTAACAAGACTAAAAAACAAAGGTAAAGGGTAGTGTGCAACTCCCCTATCTTAGCACTCGGAGTCCCCGGCAACGACGCCAGAAATTTTCTTGATGGCTTCTCGCCCTTCGTTGGTTACCCCAAGTGGAAGGTTGAGATGCAGTGCAGCAGCAAGTTTCCCTCGGTGAAGATACCAAGGTTTGTCTCCCGTAGGACTCCAGATATGATAAGTAGGTGTCAGCGGCGCAACTGACGCGGACCTTCACACAGACACAAATAACTTTGTTCCCAACGAAGTTCAGAGAGGTTGTCAATCTCTCCGGTCTTGTTGTTCACAAAGGATAAAACACAAGGGATAATGATAGCAACTGAAAGTAAAAGCGGGAAAGTAAATAAGCGTGGAAACATTAATAAGGATATGGACCGGGATACGTGATGTTCACTAGTGATGTCTCTCTCCCAAAAGACGATAAAACTGCTATGCGAGGTAAAAAAATTATAGAAAGGCAATTGAAAGGATTATGAACGCACCGCAATGCTAACTATGCTACAAAAGAAAGGAAGAGGCTCAAAAGCACGGGCAGTACGCCAAAATAAGTACACCGAAATCCAACTGCATCTACTACTAATCATCCACCTTGAGATATCTATCCAGAACATCTCGCTGGTATTAAGTTGCAAGCCCCACCCAAAGTGTAAACCAAAAGCAACAGACAACTGCATTAAAAAGCACTTTGCGTAAAGTAAACAATCCTTGTAACCGCGGTTACAAGCACCGTTGTTTTCCCCCTTGTGGCAACAGCACATCCCCTAGACTCATGTTTCTGTCACTCAAGCGTGTCATCGGGGGGCATGAACCCACAATCGAGCACAACGTTCCCTCTTGGAGTTACTACCTACTACTTGGCCAAAGCAAGAAACAGCAACGGAGAACATGCAAGAATCACTTAGGAACAAAAATATAAGAGATAAAAACCAAATATATTACTTAATCACAATCTGAACATAATCTCATAATCCATCAGATCCTATCAAACTCAACATAGCAACAGCAGAAATATTACAAAAGTGCCTCGATCATGTAGGGCAGCTCACGAGGTCTAAACAATGAAGAACAAAGAGGGGAGGAGAACATCACATAGCTACTGATCACGGACCCATGGTCCAAGGAAAACTACTCACGAGACATCCAGGAAGCATCCATGGTGGAGAGGAGACTCCCGGAGGTCGGCCCTCCCTCCGGCAGGGTGCCGGGAAGAGGTCTTCTGGTGCTCCCGATCTCGGAAGCGCGGCGGCGGCGGAACAGAGGCCAGTTCGCGGAATAGGGTTCTGCTTCTGGGGTTTTCCCGTGACGGGGGATAAATAGGCGAAAGGGGGCAGCCAGAGGTGGGCCAGGGGCCCCAGGCGCCCCCTGGCGCGGCCAAGGGTGGGGCCGCGCCGGGTGGCCATCTGGGCCCCCTGGCTCCCCTCTGGCCCCTTCCGGGCTCTTCTCGAAGCTTCCGTCACGCTGATTTTTTATCTGAATTTTCCCGAATTTTTCTGGCACTTTTTATATGGGGGAAAACTGAGATAGAAAAACAGCAGAAAACAGGAACTGGCACTGGGGTGCACTGAGTTAATAGGTTAGTCCAAATATGATCGAAAGTGTATGAAAGTGTATCTAGATCATAGCAATATCATACAAAACATGCATGGAGCAAGCAGAAATTATAGATACGTTTTGAACGTATCACCGCCTCCAGGTAGTCCTTCCTCCCTCGCCCAAGGATCCAACCCCCCTCACCTCCCGTCATGGATCCCGCCTCATAGGCCACCTTCGCCCCTCCCCACCGCCGCTCCTCTATGTGGCGTGTGGAGCTGGTTCAGCTACTGTTCACCACCATGCACCATACTAGAGTTCTTCCCCCACAGTAGTTGATGTAGTAGCAACACTAGGAACTACCTATATTCTGCAACACCTTGAGTACCATCCCTTCCTTCCAGTTCAGCCACACCCACAAACTGCATCAGGTGGACCTCAACAATATGTCAGCCAGGGGATCCTACGATGCTATAGGGCCCTAGGTTTCCAGCAAGGCTCAAATCAGGCTCAAATGGTACAATATTCATGCCAAAGAAATCAACAGATACCCGACCATCGACTTCCTCAAGGTTCACCTCAAGAAATTTCATTTCTCGTCCATGGAAGGTCCTCAAATTATGCAAGGTCCAGGTCATAAAGGTCTGCATCTTCCACAATGTCATATCCAATCAATGAGGCAATTTCCAGTATATGTTTACTAAAGCCGCTTCATACTAATGTGTAATCTCATTTTGCACTGAAATGAGATTCCAACAATTTTAAGCATTATATGTAAAGGATTCCAAATGAGCTTGGCATCATGCCTGAGTGATGGGGATAACTTGAAGCAAAGGAGTCTAGACGGGCCTGTGATGCTGGGCTACTAGGTAAACACCTTGATGCAAAGGTTTGATAGATTTGTACTCACAAGGTGTACTCCCTTTTTTATACAATTTTGTTGATATTATGGTGGCATCTAGAAGGCTTTTGAGTTTGTTGTTATTTTCCGAATCTTGTGTAGTAGGTTATTGCAGTAATGAAACCATCATTTATCTTAGTCACTCCAGGTTAATACTTTTGAGATTCAGGTAGTAGGTTTGCAAAAATGAAATTTGAGTAATTATGATGCTAAATACATTCAAGATATTAGTTAGCTAATGGCTCTTCTGTGTATGACGACATTATACCAATTCAAATACATTTTGAAACTAATAGTGTTTCTGAAGTTTAGTTTTCAGCTGTATGTATGATGTCAGGTTCATTTGTATTGCTTATTGTATATCACTACATACATGGGAATTTAACAATATCTTTGGAATTATGTCAGGTGTGAGAAAAATGTCGGAAGACAGTGATGTTTTGTTTTGTGGCTGATGGTGCCAAATAACTATGTATATCACTTATTTAAATCAAGGTTAAGAGTTTTCCTTTCGTGCCCTTATATTCTCCTTTTTCTAGATCTTTGTGTTTGGATGCCATTGTCACACCACATGCTAATGTGATGTTCTTATGCTACAACACTTTTGAGGAGAACAAAATAGAAAAGGATCATATTTTTTACTTGCAGCCAAATTTTCATATTCTTCCCAGGTTAGTCTTTACTATTTTCATCAGCTCAACTTTATGTTTTCTTTTCTCTGTACACACCTCATCAGAACCGAACCAAGAGGTGTAGATGGTGCCTATGAACATAGTTTATCTGATGTTTCTTGGAGAGAGCAGCCATTTTTTTCATGATTTACTGACTAAAAAACTGATCAAAGACACATTTTGATGTTCCTACTTGTTTTTTCTTGCCTGGGAATTGGCATATCCCCGGGTAACAAAATCACTTTAGTGTGGTATTTGGGTTTCTTTTAATCCAGATAATGGTGAAGGAATGCATGATGTTGTTCCTTAGGCTGTAAACGATGGAAAAAAATTTAGAGTACCCATTACTATTCTCAGTACTCATAAGCTTAGCATGATTTCTCTTAATAGTAATTAAATTCTATGTTTGTTTCATAATTTATAAGATGCTTGATTAAGGTGAGGCCTTTCCCTGAACATGACGACCATGATGATTAAGTTGCTTGAAACCTAGGTCTGCTAGATGATGTTATTGAATTATACATGTGTTATTTTTGTAAAACAAGAAGTGCATGTGCCTTGAACTCTTCGTCACTAAAAAATGTGTCTTTAAAAGTGTAAATATGGTTTAAACCAAACCAAAATGGATTTTTCAATGAAATGTGCGTTCAAGGGTTCAGATTTGTGCAAATGTTGATAATCCACCACATAACACTTTACCGCTGAGCCGTATCTTTGAAGCTTTTATTGATCTGAACATGTAGCCTTTCACTATACAATCAGCACTTTTGTGCTTTTGGTATCTTCTAATCACTCTTCTTCCTTATTTTGGAGTTCTATCAGTCAATTGAGGGGGTTTGATTTCGATTTGGTTCTCGATTTTGACCAGGTCGCCGATCTGGTTTCTACAAGTCGATTTGCTGTTGGGTGGGACCACTTTGTAAGTGGATGCTTCTTGTGGTTGTCGGTGGTTGAAGGGTTGGCCACTTGTAAGAGCAAAGTTTTGCCCCCATGTGTTTTGGATATTGTTGGACAAGACAGTAGAGGAACTAATAATGTTTTCTAGTATAAACAGTTGAATAGGTTCCTGAAGGACAAGCTAGGTGATAAAGCTTCAGGGAAGGTATTCAAGTTATCGAAGCATTACCCATTTTAACGAAGCTTAATCACGGAGGATGCCCCCCAAAAATGAAGGTGTCCTGAAGCTCAACTCATCGAAGGAAATGAAGAAGACGGCGCAAGACTTAGATGTTTTTGTGTAGTTCTTTTTCTGTTCTTTGAGTCATAGGAGAAACCGTACTATCAAGAGGGGTCTTTAGTTTGTGGACACCGAAGTTATTGAGAAAATGTTCAGATCAGATCCACACCAAGTGAGAAGCCAGAGTGAAGAAATATCATGTGCACTAAGTTAAGCTTCAGTAGAAAAGACTTCGTTCTTTGGCTTCTGAAGAAAAACTAAGTCTGTGAGTCAGCTTTACTTGTTCCGCAAGTAAAGTTGCGTAGTAATGAAAAATCCGACCGTTGTGGACACGTGTCAAGCTGTCACTTCGGGTCAATTTGGTCATTTCGCACCTCAGGATCGCCAACTATAAATACGTCGCCCCATCCTCCATTTGTGGGCGGCTGCTCTAAGAACATTCCTGAGAGAGACTGAGGAGAGCACCCCGAGAACACCACCGAAGCAAAACCCAAAACCCAGAATACTGAAGCCGAAGTCCCATTGATCTGAGTAGATTTGAGATGACTTAGGTGAAAGCTTACTAGCCTTTTTATCTTTGAGAACTGCAATTCTCCTAGACGGTTAGAGTGTCGACTTCAGAGAGCGAAGAGTAATTGTCGCCTCGAAGAGCAAGTTTGTCAAAGGTTTCGGAGATTCCCTTGATAATCTACCCCGAGTCAAAACTGATCAAGCTCAAGGAGTTTGGTGCAGTTGAGCAACGGACGGAGAGAGATTTGCTCCATGTGTTCAATCACCAGTCCCTCCAACCAGACGTAGCGCTTTGCAGAGCATGAACTGGTCGAACAAACAACGCCGAGTCACAATTCGTTTTACAAGCTTTACCTTCCGTATTGCATTTGCTTCGCAGTTATGCTTCAATGTGTTTTGATTCACTGCATTTAGTTTCACATCTAGTTTTATTTCGCGGTTCCTCTTTACTTATGCTTCACTTCCTAGTTTCAGTCGAAAATTTTGAAGTGACCATTCACCCCCTCCCCCTCTAATCACATACTTGGACTTTCAATTGGTATCAGAGCGGCTCACTCCCTACACTCTGTGTGTTTTGGATTAACCTCATGGAGTGATTTTGTAAGGCCCGATATGTGGTACTGTTCCAAATCTATATGTTTCAATCCTGATCCGAGGACGAAGCACATATCGGTCCCACCGCGACATATGACGTAGCCATATGCCCCGGATTTCCAACATGATATCACAACATTACAGATACAAGGATACAACATCTCATACAAGCGGCATACAACTGCCTCAAATACAATACAACAACGGAAGGTATATTTCTGAGTACAGACTACAATCAAATGCCTACTGGCAAAGAGAAAACATCGATCCCCATAACCACACGGGTCCAGGCCCTCCGCCGGGATCCGCCTAACTAGTCGTCGTCGAGTCTCCACGTGAAACGTCGATCACCACACATGTTGAGGAACAAGAACCCTGAAAAGAGTTTGGGGGTAGTATCATGAGTACAGAGGTACTCCGCATTCAACTGTAGTGGTCATCTGACCCAGCAAGGACTTCATCACTCGTCATTCTAGGACAACTAGTATTTTACGGTAAGGAAGGGGTAAGTGGTGAGGTTACTGCCGCGCTACCATTTATGAAGTGGCTAACGATCTAGAGAGTAAGATAAGAAGCCAAGCATTCGATGAGGAATCGCCTCCAACAAGTCTTTCTATCAACTACTTACGCAATCATAACACCTATCATATCCTTGTCCTCCTCTTCGCATCCCGACGAAGAAGAAGAAGTCAAGGCACACACACGTTGATCAAGTTATATTAATATTATCTCAGTTGTTGTTGTCTATGAACAAGGAGTAGGTCTCAAGTCGTCCATAACCATGGACACGGCTTCTCGAAAAGATTTAACCCTGCAGGGGTGTACCAACTGCCAGTTACAAGGCTCCGCACGCCCATCTCTCTCAGTTGCTACCCATTATAGGCAACCATTTTATGATTTAGTTCCGAGAGATCCGAAACGACAGGTCCCTCTAACTAACAACGAACAAATCCGGGTGGCCCCCGGTGAATCGACACCCAACTCAAAAGCCGGCCGCGCTCTCGAATCGGTCTCTACCGTCTGTAGCAGGTTTGGATAGCCGGTTAAACACACATGGGAAACCGGGTCCTCATCTGAACAAGGTGGGCCAGCAAGGGAACTATGTCCTCACTGGTCCGGGTTGGTTTAAAAACTACTGGCAGCTGACCAGCACACACACGGTTTCAAATGGTAAATCATCTTGGGCCACCACTAGAAATGTTTGAAGCTAGGTAGGTAAGAAAATGGGACCCCATAAAATCTCACACGCGGTTAGGCACGATCGTCAAGAGACACAATGCCCGGAACTCGGGTCCTAGGTGACTCGAATGGAACAAAGCGTCGGGTCGGGATAGCCTAGACCTTCCATCCTTCGTCGAATATAGTCAAACATCGAACCTATCCTAGACTAGCATGCATACCGTTGGTTGAAATAGAATGGATCATAAGTAATGTATAGTCCTTGCCTGTTGATAAGTCGGATTTCGAAGGTGTAGTTGATCGCAAGCTCGCATCGTCTCCGAAGGTACCCGCGGAAGCACACACGACGATAAACACTGGAAAGCAATCAACGAGCAAGCATCTATTACTACGAAGAAAACACGAGCAAGCATCAACAAGAAGGCAACACGAGACATCGCACCTACTGTCGAGAGCGGTTGCTAACAAGTTAAGTGGAGTACTCGTCACACACGACGATACTGCACATTTAGAAAGGTTCAAGTTGTTTAGCTACAGGTGATCAACAAAGGTTGTTAACATGGCAACTCAAGCAAACATGCCATAGCACAAAAACATGGCAAGAGGTGAAGCATAAAGAAAACAATCTATGCTAGTCAATTTAAGTGAGGCACAACCTAAACATGGCATAACACTAAGTGCCCCACGACAATTAAATGATTTAGTACTGTTCTGCCCTAAACCGTATTTTAGGTTGGTTAACAACTGCAAACATTAGCTTAAACACAAAGTACACGAAAAACTAATCAAGTTAGATATAAAGAACACCCCAAACGGAGTTACGGTTAAAAAGATATAAGCAAAACAAGTTACGGGCACAATCTGCCAACATCACGAAGCACACTTTAAAGCAATGCATAAACATGTTAATGAATGCAAACATGCTCACAAATGATATGGAACTAAAGTAGACATGACAGGGAAGGCATGGCAAAAAGAATCATGCAAATAGGCATCATAGATCAAAAGATATTAAGCATGCAACATGGCATCGGAACGTTACAGACTTAGAGAAAAACAGAGGTGGCTGTCAAAAACAGCAGCATAGCACCTTTGGAGCTCAATAACTATATGACCAGCAAGCATATCATGACAATGCAATACATATAATGGAAGTAGACATGATGCTTAACAATATGCAATTGGAATCACTCAATTCCGATAAACGGTCGCGACACACTCGTCGACCGAAGTTGCAACAAAATATAAACAACAGCACACTAACAGCAGGGTAGCTACTTTGGTTGAAAATACAATTAACATGCAGCAAGAAAATATGGCATGTGAATGCATGGAATTGAAGTAGAAACAATGCTTAACAAGATGCAACAGGAATCAATCAATTCCGACGAACGGTTGCGACGCAACCGTCGCCCGAATTTGCAATAAAATAACAGTTCAGCAACAACAGCACATCTAACGATCTGGTACCCACTTCGACGCAGAATTAAATTATCTAGACGGCCTCAAACGGAAAAACTTTGTACATACGAACGAAAGAGCACGTAATTCTAAATATTTTGTCTTTTGGGCGCAACGCGATCTGGGCTACAGATTACACGCAAATTACGGCGCAAAATTGAATCAGCACACAGTTTTTACAGGACTTAGCAGGAAATAGATAAAAGGAAAAACATGAAACGGAAAAAAAGAAGGCCTCACCGCCACATGGGCTCGGCCCATCTGCTGGAGAGGAGGAGGCCGACTGGGAGCCTGGGCTGCTGGCGGGGCAGTTGGGCCGTGTGGGCACGCCGGCCCACACGAGCGCATCAGCGGTTGACGGTAGGTCGTCCTCCGCTCGATCCCGACGGGAGGCCAGCAGCGTCGTTGACCGGTGTGGCTCTCCGACGAGGGGGCGTCCAGGGCGGTGCAGGTGATGGGGCAGGCCGGGAGCGGTCCTTGGGAGGCGGACCCGGGCGCGGGGACCAGGGGACGGCGACGAGGTGGTGAGGCTGCGGCGGCGATTAGTGCGGCTCGGGCGAGCTCAAGCTCCTGGCGTCCATGGAGCTCGGGCCGGACCTGTGAGGGAAGAGAGGAAGTAAGAGGGGAAGGAGAGAAGCAGGGAGAAGAGAAGAGGGAGATGAGGGAGGTGGCGGCCCGGCTGGCCGGCGACGGCCGGCGGCGAGCGCGGCGGCGGCGGACTCCATGGGCGGGGGCTGCGTCCAGGAGAGAGAGGAGCGCTAGGTGGAGGGCTAGGGCGCTGACGTGGCGCAACGAGGGGCGTCAGATCTTCGGATCTGACGGTCCATGATGAATTGGGCAGTTTTTCAGATCTGGTGGAGCTAGGGTTACGAAAATTGGGGATATTTTCAAGATCTGGGGGCTGGTGGCTGCCTATTTGGCTTAGGGGGAACCCTAAGTGGGATGGTGGTCTATATGTAGCCCAGGTGGCTGGCAGTTTGCAAAAACATCCCCGGTTTTCTCTCGCGCGCGCGGTGTTTACGTTTCTGACCGCCGGGGGTCCGCAGGACCTCTGAGTCGGGTAAAACTTCGAACTGCGCGATCAGCGCGTCGAGCCTGAGGCGTTCACCTCGCGCTGGAACCGTTCCGAGAACACTTTCCGGCGCGCTATAAAAATATACCGTTTACTTATTAAATGGGGTTTTTCGTTCCGTTGGCTGCGGCTGGTCTCGTGCGGTTTTCGCGACGGTGATCGGGCGAAAGCCGGTGTCGCAAATGTCGAGTGTCAGGGTGGCAAGGGTCGGTCTCCGTCCGGTACGAGATAAGAGGGGGGGAAAATAATCGCCGATTGATAAATCGGGGATGCAAACACCGCAAAAAAAGCAGGCAATCAACAATTCACGCAGGAAACAAAAAATTTAATTTTTGTAAAATCTGGGTTGTTACAATACAACACCACCAACAAGGGATCTCATCCCGAGATCCAGGACGAACCGGGGGGAGGGGAAGGGGGAAAGAAGAGAGTCGACAATCCTCAACACCACCAACAAGGGACTCTGCTCCATGTCGAACGACGAACTCCGTCGAGAAAACTTTCCGCAGAGAGACGACAACGTCGGAAAACGAAACCATCAGGTGTCACGAGGAAGAGCGATAGAGAGATCTGGATCAAAGGATAGTTTTCCCACTCAAAATCGTGAAGACACCAGGCAAAAGGACTGAAGTCAACAGACGACCAAGATGTTTACCCAGAGTCGGAAGAACTAAAGGTATTACAGGATTTCCCAACCTGAGATCGAAATCGAGACAATACGCTTCAAGCAAGGCATTGTAACTATTCCGAAACTCCACACTCAGTGAGATCCTAAGTTTGAAGGGGATAAGATAAGAATTAAAACACTTACGACACTTGTCCTAACCATAGCAAGGGTAAGGAGTAAAAAGATTCCTACTCTCCGATAACTAACTTAGTAACTACAAAATAGATTTTATCTAGACTCGACTTTGGCCAGAAAAGGGATCCTACGGCCGGTAAGGCTCTGATACCAAGTTGTAAGGCCCGATATGCGATACTGTTCCAAATCTATATGTTTCCATCCAGATCCGGGGACGAAGCACATATCGGTCCCACCGCGACATATGACGTAGCCATATGCCCCGGATTTCCAACATGATATCACAACATTACAGATACAAGGATACAACATCTCATACAATCGGCATACAACTGTCTCAAATACAATACAACAGCGGAAGGTATATGTCTGAGTACAGACTACAATCAAATGCCTACTGGCAGAGAGAAAACATCGATCCCTATAACCACACGGGTCCAGGCCCTCCGCCGGGATCCGCCTAACTAGTCGTCGTCGAGCCTCCACGTGAAACGTCGATCACCACACCTGTTGTCGAATAAGAACCCTGAAATGAGTTTGGGGGTAGTATCATGAGTACAGAGGTACTCAGCATCCAACTGTAGTGGTCATCTGACCCAGCAAGGACTACATCACTCGTCATTCTAGGACAACTAGTAGTTTACAGTAAGGAAGGGGTAAGTGGTGAGGTTACTTCCGCACTAGCATTTATGAAGTGGCTAACGATCTAGAGAGTAAGATAAGAAGCCAAGCATTCGATGAGGAATCGCCTCCAACAAGTCTTTCTATCAACTACTTACGCAATCATAACACCTATCCTATCCTTGTCCTCCTCTTCGCATCCCGACGAAGAAGAAGCAGTCAAGGCACACACACGTTGATCAAGTTATATTAATATTATCTCAGTTGCTGTTGTCTATGAACAAGGAGTAGGTCTCAAGTCGTCCATAACCGTGGACACGGCTTCTCGAAAAGATTTAACCCTGCAGGGGTGTACCAACTGCCCATTACAAGGCTCCGCACGCACGCCCATCTCTCTCAGTTGCTACCCATTATAGGCAACCATTTTATGATTTAGTTCCGAGAGATCCGAAACGACAGGTCCCTCTAACTAACAACGAACAAATCCGGGTGGCCCCCGGTGAGTCGACACCCAACTCAAAAGCCGGCCGCGCTCTCGAATCGGTCTCTACCGTCTGTAGCAGGTTTGGATAGCCGGTTAATCACACATGGGAAACCGGGTCCTCAGCTGAACAAGGTGGGCCAGCAAGGGAACTATGTCCTCACTAGTCCGGGTTGGTTTAAAAACTACTGGCAGCTGACCAGCACACACACGGTTTCAAATGGTAAATCATCTTGGGCCACCACTAGAAATGTTTGAAGCTAGGTAGGTAAGAAAAGGGGACCCCATAAAATCCCACACGCGGTTAGGCACGCTTGTCAAGAGACACAATACCCGGAACTCGGGTCCTAGGTGACTCGAATGGAACAAAGCGTCAAGGCGGGATAGCCTAGACCTTCCATCCTTCGTCGAATATAGTCAACATTATAATAATCATATCATCAACAACAATATAATAATGTGATATCCCAAACCAAGGAGTAACAGGGTAACATCGTAGCATCCTAAGCATGCATACTAAGCAGGGGCTGAGCAACGAGCAATAGTAACATAGCAGTACAAGGTTTGCTGGGAAGGGACATGGCTGTATCGGTTTGAAAGAGTCTGTAAACATGTGGTAGGATCAAACATCGAACCTATCCTAGACTAGCATGCATACCGCTGGTTGAAATAGAATGGATCATAAGTAATGTATAGTCCTTGCCTGTTGATAAGTCGGATTCCGAAGCTGTAGTTGATCGCAAGCTCGCATCGTCTCCGAAGGTACCCGCGGAAGCACACAAGACGATAAACACTGGAAAGAAATCAACGAGCAAGCATCTATTACTACGAAGAAAACACGAGAAAGCATCAACAAGAAGGCAACACGAGACATCGCACCTACCGTCGAGAGCGGTTACGAACAGGTTAAGTGGAGTACTCGTCACACACGACGATACCGCACATTTAGAAAGGTTCAAGTTGTTTAGCTACAGGTGATCAACAAAGGTTGTTAAGATGGCAACTCAAGCAAGCATGGCATAGCACACAAACATGGCAAGAGGTGAAGCATAAATAAAACTATCTATGCTAGTCAATTTAAGTGAGGCACAACCTAAACATGGCATAACACTAAGTGCCCCACGACAAGTAAATGATTTAGTACTGTTCTGTCCTAAACCATATTTTAGGTTGGTTAATAACAGCAAACAGTAGCATAAACACAAAGTACACGAAAAACTAATCAAGTTACATATAAAGAACACCCCAAACGGAGTTACGGTTAAAAAGATATAAGCAAAACAAGTTACGGGCACAATCTGCCAACATCATGAAGCACACTTTAGAGCAATGCATAAACAGGTTAATGAATGCAAACATTCTCACAAATGATATGGAACTAAAGTAGACATGACAGGGAAGGCATGGCAAAAATAATTATGCAAATAGGCATCATAGATCAAAAGATATTAAGCATGCAACATGGCATCGGAACGTTACAGACTTAGAGAAAAACAGAGGTGGCTGTCAAAAACAGCGGCATAGCAACTTTGGAGCTCAATAACTATATGACCAGCAAGCATATCATGACAATGCAATACATATAATGGAAGTAGACATGATGCTTAACAATATGCAATTGGAATCACTCAATTCCGATAAACGGTCGCGACACACTCGTCGACCGAAGTTGCAACAAAATATAAACAGCAGCACACTAACAACAGGGTAGCTACTTTGGTTGAAGATACAATTAACATGCAACAAGAAAATATGGCATGTGAATGCATGGAACTGAAGTAGAAACAATGCTTAACAAGATGCAGCAGGAATCCATCAATTCCGACGAACGGTTGCGACGCAACCGTCGCCCGAAGTTGCAATAAAATAACAGTTCAGCAACAACCGCACATCTAACGATCTGGTACCCACTTCGACGCAGAATTAAATTATCTAGACGGCCTCAAACGGAAAAACTTCCTACATACGAACGAAAGAGCACGTAATTCTAAACATTTCGTCTTTTGGGCGCAACGTGATCCGGGCTACAGATTACTCGCAAATTACGGCGCAAAATTGAATCAGCACGTAGTTTTTACAGGACTTAGCAGAAAATAGATAAAAGGAAGAACATTAAACGGAAAAAAAGAGGGCCTCACTGCAACATGTGCTTGGCCCATCTGGTGGAGAGGAGGAGGCCGGCTGGGAGCCTGGGCTGCTGGCGGGGCAGTTGGGCCGTGTGGGCACGCCGGCCCACACGAGCGCAGTAGCGGTTGACGGGAGGTCGTCCTCCGCTCGATCCCGACGGGAGGCCAGCAGCGCCGTTGACCGGCGTGGCTCTCCGACGAGGGGGCGTCCAGGGCGGTGCAGGTGATGGGGCAGGCCGGGAGCGGTCCTTGGGAGGCGGATCCGGGCGCGGGGACCAGGGGACGGCGACGAGGTGGTGAGGCCGCGGCGGCGATTAGTGCGGCTCGGGCGAGCTCAAGCTCCTGGCGTCCATGGAGCTCGGGCCGGACCTGTGAGGGAAGAGAGGGAGTTAGAGGGGAAGGAGAGAAGCAGGGAGAAGAGAAGAGGGAGGTGGCGGCCCGGCTGGCCGGCGACGGTCGGAGGCGAGCGCGGCGGCGGCGGCCTCCATGGGCGGCGGCTGCGTCCAGGAGAGAGAGGAGCGCTAGGTGGAGGGATAGGGCGCTGACGTGGCGCAACAAGGGCCGTCGGATCTTCGGATCTGACGGTCCAGGATGAATTGGGCAGTTTTTCAGATCTGGTGGAGCTAGGGTTACGAAAATTGGGGATATTTTACAGATCTGGGGGCTGGTGGCTGCCTATTTGGCTTAGGGGGAACCCTAAGTGTGATGGTGGTCTATATATATCCCAGGTGGCTGGCAGTTTGCAAAAACATCCCCGGTTTTTCTCTCGCGCGCGCAGTGTTTACGCTTCTGACCGCCGGGGGTCCGCAGGACCTCTGATTCGGGTAAAACTTCGAACTGCGCGATCAGCACGTCGAGCCGAAGGCGTTCACCTCGCGCTGGAACCGTTCCGAGAAAATTTTCCGGCGCGCTATAAAAATATCCCGTTTACTTATTAAACAGGGTTTTTCGTTCCGTTGGCTGCGACTGGTCTCGTGCGGTTTTCGCGACGGTGATCGGGCGAAACCCGGTGTCGCAAATGTCGAGTGTCAGGGTGGCAAGGGTCCGTCTCCGTCCGGTACGAGATAAGAGGGGGAAAAAATAATCGCCGATCGATAAATCGGGGATGCAAACACCGCAAACAAAGCAGGCAATCAACAATTCACGCAGGAAACAAAAATTTTAATTTTTGTGAAATCTGGGCTGTTACAGCTTTCAAGTATGTCTTTCGCAGCTATTCGCTCCGGCGAACCTATTCCTGTTTTCAATGGGAAGGACTACCCGTACTGGAAGGACAAAATGAAGAGAAATATCATGGCTATCAATTATGTTGACTGGTAAGTTGTCTTATATGGAGTCACAGTCGCTGATGAGAATGCCATCACTCCTGAAGAAGCAAAATTGATTGATCTTGATTCTGAAGTCTGTATTCATCACCAATCATCTGACTCCGGAGAAGTATCATGAAGTGAAGAATATCCGAACTGCCAAAGGTGTCTGGGACTATCTGGAAAAGATTGGTGAAGGTGTCTCTACCCAGAAGGATTCCAGAATTGACACACTCCGAAGCAAATTCTATCGATTCAAGAGAAACGAGGGTGAAAAAGTCAGATCCATTTAAAGCAGACTCACTGCTCTTGCTAATGAGTTGATTTCTCTCGGTGCTGATGACATTACTGCTCACTCAGTTGTAAGAACTTTGCTTCGCTCATTGGATGATTCGTTTGATCACATTGTGCTGATGATCAAGGAAAGAACTGATTTCAGACGTCTTGTTGCCACTGATATTCTTGAGAGACTCAATACATTTGAGATGGAAGAAGATGAGAAACGTGAGACTAATGGCTCTCGAAGAAGATCACATGCTTTGAAAGCAAAAGCTTCGCGTCACTCGTCACCCGAAGTCAGTTCTGCTTCAGGTGTCGAATCTGATGATCCTGCAAGCATTGGGAAGGATTTAGCATTGATCATGAGACGCTTCAACCTCTTCCAAAGAAAAGGTTTTTCTTCACCCAAGAAGAATTACTCTTCAAGGAACTCAAGTCACTCATCTCACCGTTCATCCTCAAGAAGCTCTCCATCGAAGGACAACGGCTGCTACAAGTGCAAGAAACCAGGTCACTACATCGCCGATTTCCCTCTGTGGGAAGCTGAGAACAAAACAAAGCATTCGCTCAGAGACTCCTCAACCAAGTCCCACAGATCCTCCAGAAGCTATGAGTCAAAGAGACATGACTCCAGTTCGAGAAGAGAAAAGAAGAAAGATTCTGATGATGACAAGAGGAAGAAGTATCATAAGAAGCGTGAGGGTTCTTCATCGAAGACTCACTCGTCTTGTCGAAGCATCTCTCACCGAGCCAAGGCCTATCTGGAGAAGGAAATGAACTCTGAAGATGAAGCCTCTGGGTCTGAAGCTGAATCAGGCTCAAGGTTTGGGTCTGGGTCCGAATCAGATGGTGTTGCTGGTTTGGCATTCGCTTCAGCAGATGCTTCTACCAAAGCTTCGAGCTCATTCTTCACCAACAATAGTAGTGAAGATGAAACTCCTGCATATTGCTTCATGGCCAAAGCAAAGGTATCTTCATCCAAAATTACCTATGATACTTTTGATTGTTCCTCATATGACAGTGATTCGAAGATAAGCTATGCTAAACTTGCTAAAATTGCTTCAATCCAACAAGATGAACTTGATTCTTTAAGCAAAACCATTAAGAAATCAGAAACTCTGTTGATCGATGAGATAGAGAAAAGTCAAACATTGACTAATGAGCGTGCTGCTCTGAAGGAAAAGTTTGAAGAATTATCGTCTAGGCATGATCTTCTTTCAGTTGATTATGAGAAGCTCACCTATGAATTCCTTCAGAGGAAAATGGCTCTCGAAAGACTGGAAGAGGCTCATGAAGAGTTGGAAAATGTCAATCTCTCTCTCATGGCTCAACAAGGTTCTGAAGCAGATCATAAAACTGATTCACCTTGCTTAGCTTGTCTGGAACGAAGCAAAACTGATTCCAAAGACAAAGCTCCTATTGTTATTGATGATACTAATGCCTCAGATGAGGAAAACTCTGCTGTTACCGAGGAACTCCTCAGGTTGAAAAACTTATTTGAATCAGGCATGTTCAAAAGTGTGTAAGGTCACCAATATCTTTGTGACATCCTGAGGAAGGCTCTCCTTCACAGGAATCCCAGGAATGAGGGTGTTGGTTTCGAGGGAAAGATAAACCCTGATGGCACCTATTGGGAACCTGAGCAGTATCCTAAGACTATTTGGGTCCTAGCGAAGGAGAAACCCATTGATATTGCTAACCTTTCAGGTTTCGATAGCAAAATGAATAAGGTTATTGTGGATGAATCACTTGATTCAGACTACACGCTCATTAAAGATGAACAGGGAAAGGTTACAACTGAGTATGTTGGTACTCCTCCTAAGAATGGCTTCTACAAGAGGCAGATACGGGTGCAAAAAGCACTTGTGGAAAAACTGCCTGCTAGCCATACTATGCAGGAAAAGTCTTCGGTACCACCGAACCATTTCTATTCTTTAGAGGAGAGAAATGATTCACTGGTGCCCGAAACTAATGTTCCTCAGAAGCAATATTATCGCACTGGTCGCTATAGCTATCGTCCTCATGATAGCCATAATAAGATTGCATATGCTCATTCTTATCCTAACCATTCGCAGAGAACGTACATTTATGGTGTACTTGATGGTCCCCCTAGGCAACATAATCCAGCTCATTTTAATATTGCTTCAACCTCTTCTCAGTCACCTGCTCGTTTGTGGGTGGTTAAGAAGAACTAATTCTTCTGCAGGCCTATGTCTCCGATGGATCCGAATGGGTCATGGATACTGGTTGCACAAATCATATGACCGGAGAAAAGGAGTTATTCACCGAAGAAAAATTATCTCAATCTTCTCAGAAGTACATTACCTTCGGTGATAACAACAAGGGTAAAGTTTTAGGTTTGGGTAAGGTTGCCATATCGAAAGATAAGCACATTGACAAGGTTATGCTAGTCCAATCACTTGGTTATAATCTCATGTCTATTTCGAAGTTATGCGATATGGGTATGTTTGTTCTATTTTCTGCTTCGCGTTGTGTTGTCTTTTCACAGGATGATTATACGTTTGTCTTCCAGGGTTATCGAAAATGAGATTTATACATTGTTGATTTTTCTTCGGGTCCTACCGTATCCACATGCTTAATGGCAAAAGCTTAATCTGATTGGTTATGGCATCAAAGACTTGGTCATGCAGGCATGAAAAATCTTCATAATCTAGTGAAGAAGAAGCATATTATTGGCCTTAGCGAAGTAAAATTCGATAAGGATCGTCTCTGCAATGCTTGTGAAGCTGATAAAATTACGAAGAAACATCATTCAGCGAAGACTGTTATGACTACTACTCGTCCTCTTGAATTGCTTCATATGGATCTTTTCGTTCCTCAAAATTATGCAAGTCTGGGAGGAAACAAATATGGATCTTTACATTTATCTTTTATTCATCGAAATGTGATTGTTTTGTGTGTCGATTTTAGGGTTGGTGGTGGGATTGTGTGATCTTGATGTATCGTTTTTAGAGCTCGGTGGTGTGATTTGAAGGTGAGAACCCATGAACTTGAGCATCGTGACCATGATGTCCAAAGAAACTGCTAGTAAGAGAAACGACGCAGCAAAGCGCGCTACCGCTCTAGTATGTTAGCTAAGTCTGGTTAATAATTAGCATTCTTTGCTCGTAATTCCACACAAAATAATACACTAAAAGATAAGATAATAAACCTTCTTTGAGCATTTTTCATAATCAATATGCGAAGGTTACAAATATGTTTTTTATGTTTATTAGTCCATATTGTCTGGAATTGCAGTATACACAATTTTTGCTCTTCATGCTTTTACTGATTATTTTTTGGAAGTTATGTATTTATATTAAACTTTTGTACTTTATGAATTTTTCAATTCTTTAGTTAGCATCTTTAGCCATAACTTTTTTGTGCTATATTTTAGTTGTCATGTTCTTTGTTATAAAATTCTAGCATATATTATTAAAATTAAAATTGCAACATGCTGAACTTACACCATACTATTTAGTGATTAAAATAATAATGTTTCTTCCTCTTGGAGACATTTCCACTTAAGAAGATCTTTAAATAGATTCCCCTTAAATGTGAGAAAAGATAAATAAAAGGATAACACTGTGTGTATGTGTGGATTACATCGATGATTTACATGAATTATAGTGTTTACATATTTCTATATGGATGTTCGAGTTTATTTTTGAAAAACCTTAAATATCTTCATAGGAATCTCTTAAGTGTAATACTTAAGAATATCTTGATAATAGTTTCTAGTGTATGACTACACATAGTTGAATAGAAAATTATAGAGTGTGTATATTTTGTTATCGAATATAAAGTGTGGATGATGAGTTTGTTGTCGGATCTTTGGCATGTCGTTTTACTGGGATTTACGTGGTTGAATGTATATTGCATGCTCAAGTAGGTCGAATACTTAGTTAAGAAATGATAACACATGAATGATAATATTACTTGATGCAAAGATAACATCAGTTATAATAAACCATTGGAATCCACCAATTCCAAGACAGGCCTATGGGGTTTGTGCTAAACTGATTCATCTTGTATCATCGCACGTGTGCGTCCCGCTCATACGTCTTAAACATATTTATAATTTGGTGTAGGCATCACCCAAGCTTGGTGTGACTAGCAGTCAACGACATGTGGTTGACGCAGACTTCCTTAGCACGCAACCGTGGATCCAACACCTTCAAGCATGCATGACGTGTCTACAACTTCATCGTGTGGGAAGAGCTCTCCAATGGCGCCATTGACTAGTGTCAGACACCTATCCACTTCCTCTCGCTCTAGTGTATATTAAAAAACTCCTTTATATTTTTATAAATATAAGAATTGTGTATTGAAACAATGTTTATCATATAATAAAAAAGGTCATTGTATATTAAAAATCATTGTATATTACATTCAACTTATATAACAGAAAAGTCCAATCTGCATTTTAAAAAAGTTAATCATGTTCTATAAAGTTTGCTAAGTAGTGGAAAAATATTCACCATGTATTAATTAAAGTTCATCGTATATTTGTGAAAATTTGTAAAATAAATTAAAAATAAATCCAAAAATAAAAAAAGCAAAACAAAATAAAAATAAAAGTAAAACTTAAAAAGCAAAGAAAAATTAATAGAAAAAATAGCAGCCGACATGGGCATGCCCTACTGCGAAGTTAGGAGGTTTCCTATTTATCGAAAGCTCACTTTTGTGATGCCCACAAGCGTCACATCGAGATCGCAAATTAAGAAGTCTCCTTGCAACGAGCACTATCACCATCCCGTGCCTAACAAATGGTGGACTGCATGCACGACTCTTGTCACAATCTAAAGTTTCCCTTTTTTTGTAGATTTATTATTGAAAACATCTTATCATTCGAACGATTCGACTAAATTCTAGACCATGGGATTCGTCTCATCGAGATGTTTGAAAATAGATCTCATGTTAATAGCTTTTGATTTTATTTTTTGTTAGCGTGAAGGGCAGGATCCTATCTCTTGCGGAAGCAAACTATGTCACTAGAAGATGCAAATATGTACCTCTCATGAGAAAAAAAAATCGCATCTTTCCTTTTCCGAGAGGGACGGCCTTGCCACTCGTGGAAACAAACATATGCCTCCACGAGTGGTAGAGCTGTGCCTTTCATATAATTTTTTTTCTTCTTTTTAGAGAAACACTGTGCCTCGCGCATAAGAAAATGTACCTCCATGAGAGACACGAACGTACCTCTATAAAACGTGTTGCCCATTTCGAGAGGCTTTTGACCATGCCTCTCGCAAAAGCAAATCTAATCATCCACCAGAGACACAACCATGCATCTCATTAAAAAACATATTTTTTTTGCTAAAAATGTTTTCTCAAAAACAAATCTAATCGTCTACGAGAGGCACAACCGTGCTTCTCATAAAAAAATACATTTTTTTGATAAAAATGATTTTTGTTCCAAAATTGTTTTCTTCAAAGCCAAGAATATATCCCGAGAAACGTCCAAACACGCGACATGTAGCGTGTTCTTAATGCATCAGAAGTGATCCTTATGGGGGCTCCTGTATAAAGTACTCAGTACTCACTAACTAGATGGTCTCGCATCACAGAAGATACACGAGAGCAACTAGTTCTAGAGTACTCGTTCGGGAGCCCCCGCAACGGGCACTTTTGATGCCTTGACAGCGCGCCACGTGTCGCACACTGAATGCTTTCCTCGGAAATTCATTATTTATTTATTTTTGTGCGCACATTTTAGGTGCTTAAAAATGGGGGTTTTTTTTTGGTTTTAGCGTGGTTTTTTTTTACATTTTGGTGATTTTTTTTGAAGAGGCACGAGTTTACTATCCCGAGAGGCACGACCTTACTTCTAAGGGTGCCTCCATGAAAGGCAATGTCGTGCCTCCGCGAGAGGCACTAGCGTGCATCCGCGAAAGGCACTCGTGCCTCTGTAAAAAAGCACTATCGTTCCTCCGTGAAAGGCACTCGTGCCTCTAAAAACTAAAAATGCGGAAAAGCTCCAGAGCGCGACAAGTGATGCGCATATGATGCGCCACGTGTCCCGTGTGAAAGGCTTCGCGGTGTTCGTTGCTACGAGTACATTTTTTTAAGGGTTTGGTAGTATGTTATTGGTCAAAAGCAATAACAGGATCGATACAATTCGGATCATGGGTATTAGAAAGCCACAAGTGACGCCCGGGAGGAAGATTACAAGCAAATTTAGCAGTGTTGTGGGCATCATGATTCGATGCTCTGCCTTCGTTGACGAAATGGCATTCAATGAAGTGAAGCCTTCTCCTGTTAATCTTCTTGGTCACAGCTTCAAAATTACCTTCGAGATTCTGCTCAATGGCTACAAGTACTCTTTCGCGGTCACTCACTATACACAATATTTTGGTTTATTAGTTGACCATAATTACGGCCCATCCCGAAAACTCTCCTAGGCCTCCGGCCCCCGGCCGCCACAATATACCAACCACTCAAAAAATAAACCCACCACTCAAAGAAAAAAAAAAGCCACCCCGCCCATATGTCTTTTTTTCTGTTTTGCCTACAAAATCGTCCCGTCGGTGATCCACGAGACCACGAGTCGCATCCACACGCGGCGAACGGCCGCATCGCCGCGCCATTGAATTGAATGGCGCCGATGAGACGACGGCGACGAACCTGTGATTGATCAGTACGTGACCGGATACGCCGCGAGGTTGGGTGACCGCACGCATGCGTCCAAGCCCGGCAATAAACCAAGTGAGGCGCGGTAGCTCATCGGAGCTGCTTGTTCGGCTTCCAGCCTTCCTCCGCCGGCGGTCGGCCGGCTCCAGCCAGCTGGAGCGCAACAGAGTAACCCGCGTCATCCACGATATATACACGTTCATGCACTGTGTACTTGCCACCACCGGCGAGCTGGCCAGAGCGCGTGCAAGATCAACCGACCGACGGGGACGGCCATGGCTCCGCGGATCACTAGTGTCATTCCCGCCGCCGCCGGCCTCCTCCTCCTCCTCCTCCTCGGCGCCAGCTTCTTATCCCTGCAGGCGGCCGCGGACGGCAACGGCGGGACAACGCGGCGGTATAACGCCATGTTCAACTTCGGCGACTCGCTGTCGGACACGGGCAACATGTGCGTGAACAAGTCGGCGGCGGCGCAGCTGCTGCTCACCTTCGCCAACCCGCCCTACGGGACGTCCTACTTCGGCCGCCCCACCTGCCGCTGCTCCGACGGCCGCGTCGTCGTCGACTTCCTCGCGCAGTCCCTCGGCCTGCCTCTGCTCCCGCCGTCCAAGCTCCCCGGCGCCGACTTCCGCAAGGGCGCCAACATGGCCATCGTCGGCGCCACGGCGCTCGACTTCGCCTTCCTCAAGTCCATCGGCCTCGGCTACCCGATCTGGAACAACGGCGCCATCAACGTGCAGCTCCGGTGGTTCCGCGACCTGCTCCCGCGCATCTGCGGCGGGCCGGGGAGCTGCCGGCCGTACCTCGCCAAGTCCCTCTTCCTGCTCGGCTCCATCGGCGGAAACGACTACAACGCCATGCTCTTCTTCGGCTTCAACGTCAGCCGGGTCAGGACCTACACCCCGAACATCGTCGACAACATCGCCGCCGCCGTCGAGCGGCTGATCGAGCTCGGCGCGGCGGACATCGTGGTGCCGGGGACGCTGCCGTTCGGGTGCGTCGCGGTGTACCTCACCATGCTCCCCAGCGGCGACAAGTCCGACTACGACGACCACGGCTGCCTCAAGCCGCTCAACGACCTCGCGGTGTACCACAACGCGCTGCTCCAGGACAGGCTCAGCCGCGTCCGCGCCAGGCACGGGCCGGCGGCGAGGATCATGTACGCCGACTACTACGCCCACGCCGTCGACATGCTCCGCGACCCGGCGCGCTCCGGCTTCACCACGGCCATCGCGGCGTGCTGCGGAGCCGGCGGAGGCCCGTACAACTACGAGTTCGACAAGCGGTGCGGGATGAAGGGCGCCACCGCGTGCGCCGACCCGTGGAAGCACGAGTCCTGGGACGGCGTGCACCCGACGGAGGCGGTGAACAGGCTCGTCGCCGACGGCTGGCTCAGGGGACCGTACTGCCACCCTCCTATCCTGCAGTAATAAATCACCGATAAATAGGTTTTTGAGCTTCCCATTGAGCACCAACACATATCATCTGATGTTGTGGTGACTGGTGAATGATTTGTTTCGAACTGCAATCAGACGTGTAGCTGCAGCAGAAATGGAAGACATGGGGGAAAACGTGATATTTAGTATGTCAAAAATACTAAACTGTTGGTTCCGAAATATATGATGCGGTTGGGTTGTCTTCTTCAATTTTACCTGCATTGCATAGTCCTTTCAACTCATGACTGGTTAAGGAAAAATGGGCTAAAAACCAACATCCGCATCGACGTTGCCTTCATTAGGGGATCGATTTTGGCACGTTGTTTGGTTGCTCGCATTGACTTGACACATGCAATTACACGATGTTTGGTTGCACACAAGCTGTGAGGTATCCTAACAATGTACAATACTTGGTGAGCTTACCTTCTACATCTTATATAATTCACAGCTAACACACCAGCATTAGAGCACAACAATGGCGATGAGCTGGACGAATATGATGAAGTTATTTAGCCCAACCCGACGATCAACCTTGCCACTGCTGCATTCTTGCTTCAGCCCGGCCTTGAAGTAAGCATCTTCTGCTAACTGCCTTGTCTTAAACCCTGAGTATCAATTGTTCTTAAACTCCGACACTTGTTATATTTATCCTATTAAAAAAGACATTGTTATGATGATTCCAAATCGATCAAAGTAATGCACACACTCCAGCTCGAATAGGCGCCCCTAATTTTGACTCAACCCCAATTAACCAATCTCCAAAAAGATACTCTGTACTATCAGGTGAACTGGTCATGTGCAAAGTTCACCAAAGTAGCTTGGTCAGTGGGCCTGTGAGAAAAATATCTTGTATGGATCCGCCTTGATCACAGAACCAACATCTTTTGCTACCATCCGACCTACGCTTTTCTAAGTTATCTTTCGTTAAGATGACCCCCTTATGGACAAACCACATAAACATCTTGATTTTTTTGGGTGATTTTAAATTTCCAAACGTTTGTCGATTTAGAAATTGGTTCCGAATTAATTAAATCCAAATACATAGATTTAATAGTGAATACCCTTGATATCGAAAGCTTCTAGTTCAAATTATCAGGCTCATTCTTGAGGTTGACATCGATAAACCTACGCACGAGATGAAGCCAACTAGCCCAACGTTCCCCCACCAAAGACCGTTTGAACTGGATATTAAGGGATGTCGCACTCCTGAGTTAGGTCTGAAAATGGAGTGAATACGACCGGTGAGTATTGAAACCATATCCGCGACCATATTTTTCTCGAATTCGTAGATGGAGTGGATAACGTCCGGATACGAATACGGAATCGAAAGCACTTGGTCACGAATATGGATTGAATACCTGGTGAATACGGCTCGGCCGCGAACATTTGTCGGATGTATGTCATGTTAAAACACATGGTAGGATAACTTCATAATAATATCCATCATATGCACCATATATTTATTAATTCACAATATATTTCTTTGCTGTTGACGCAGTGGGAATTTTTTATTCTTAATGTTATACATGCCTCATAGGGAATTACTAAAAAAAATTTTGCCAATGAACTTCTAAATAAATTATTCTTAAGTGTCTACTAGACTAATTTTGTCCGTGAACAACATATGGGTGCCTATAACCGATGTGATTCGCAAACTCGGTAGTGCCCCTACGAGGATCAGCTTGAGCTTCGTACGCACATAGATTGCATCGTGCCCAACGTTCCACCTTTTCTTCACCATTTGGTCCTGTACGAAACCTCGTGAACCGAATGAAATGATCCGAAACCCTAGGCCACGGAGGAGGCTCATTGTCCTCCTACAAATTACACAACAAAATAAATATGATTTATAAAGTTAAGAATAATTGAAGAAGTAGGGTCAAGTAGAGTCAAGTAGCAGCACGTACCTTGCTGTCTTGGTCTTGATTTGTTCCACTTGGCTTGGAATTGATCTGTTCTTAATCGTGAGCAACTTGTGGCGGATGGCGGCTGCTTGTAGAGGGCTATATTTATTTAGGGTTGGAGGCTTAGGTATGTGGAGTTCCACCTTGTTTGACAATCTAGAGACAAACCTTTTTTTTGTTGAAATCCAAGTTTTCCTCCGGCGCACATTTAGTAACTAATCATATTCTAATGGTGAGTCATACGGACTGAAGAGGCAATCACTTTCAAACCATCTTCAACAACAAGATTTAAGATATGACAAAAACATCTCACATGAAAAAAAATATTCCAGCACATACCAAGGGAGATTTCTTATGAAATATTGGAACAACTACCTCGACACACTTGTCATTAGATGATACATTGTCTAAAGTGAGAGAAAATACTTTCTTTCAAGGTTCAAATGCATCAAGCTCTTGCAAAACTCATTTGCTAGCTTTTTTCCTTAATGTGTTTGTTTTACATGCATTAATTTCATAATTCTTCTCTCCATCTTTTAATTATCATCTATCCAATACACAGTAATCCACATATAGCCTAAGTTTAATTATCATCTATATTGTTTGGAATTGCACAATATACAAATCTATTCATACTTCTCACTCATATGTTTTTTGGAGGTATGTATTTATATTAAAATTTTGTACTTTTATGACAATTTTTCTATCATTTAGTTAGCATCATTAACCATATAATTTGTGTGCTATATTTTAGTTGTCATGTTCTTTGTTATACAATTCTAACATATGTTATTAAAATTAAATTGCCACATGCTAAACTTACATCGCACAATTTAGCTAGTGTTAAAATTATAATATATGTTTCGCTTGGAGACATTGCCACTTAAGAGGATCTTTAAATAGATTCCCCTTAAATGTGAGAAAGATAAATAAAAGGATACAATTGTGTGTATGTGTGGATTATATGGATCACTTGCATGGATTATAGTGTGTACATATATTATTTATATATGGATGTTCGAGTATATTTTTGAAAATTCTTAAATATCTTCATAGAAGTCTCTTAACTGTAATATTTAAGAACATCTTGATAATAGTTTCTAGTGTATGGCTAGACATAGTTAAATAGAAAATTATAGAGCATATATTTTGTCATCAAATATAAAATGTGTATGAGGAGTTTACGATCGAATCTTTGGCATGGCGCTTTACTGGGATTTTCGCGGTTGAATGTATATTACATGTTCAAGTAGGTTGAATACTTAGTTGAGAACATATAAATGCTAATATCTCTTGATACAAAGATAACATCTATTATAGTAACCACATGGAACCCACCAACTCCAAGCGAGGCATGTGGTGCTTTGTGCTTTACCGGTTCATCTTGTATAAGCACATGTGTGCGCCCCGCCCCTCAGGTGCATTTCCAAGAAGGCGGACTTGCTCCGCCAATCTCGATGCTTAGGTTATATGCAACTCTCACCCACTCCATACTCCCGTGTGTGACTCCGGGTGGAAAATGCTTTCTAATATAGTTTCTATCAGCCAATGGAATTATCGGCAAAAATGCTTCGTCTGCTTCTGGATGGAGTCGGGCTACATATATTGTCCCATGAGGTGGTATATTCACCCCACCTATCCATTGGTGCGGTTATGGTTATACACCATGAGGCCCTTTGACATCAAGGGCAATGATATAAGTATGTGGTGGTGACAATCATCTAAATTATGTTACACCAACGATAGTGTAGAAATCCACGTGGAAGAACCTGATATGCGGGTATTGCATCCCACAAGAGCTCACTATTGACAATGAGATCCAATTTGTTCAGAAGTTGCTTCTAGACGTTCCGCACATCAATATCACTACCTTCCTTGCTTCAGCACCAACTCAATGCAACTGTAGTAGTGGAGTAACTAAAGAGATCCTCCTACCCCAGCTAATTCTTTGAGCTACCCAAAACCCAGCGGGTCATTGGGATGCAATATGTACAATGGTTCAACTGCATAATTGCAAGCCGACTCACCAATAGAGGGCATTTTCAATGCATGTCACCAAGAGAACCTCACCAAATGTCTGAAGTGTTCGCGAACATTTGTCTATACGAAGATCATCTAGTCATGATCAACAAATATTCGCCCCTTGTTCAGCCTCTTCCCATTAACAAATTTATCTAGATCAATATCAATCCAACCATATATTTTAAATGAAGGGCCACATTACTGTGAGAGAGTAGAGGGGAGGGCTGGTATACTGAGTAAAACGATGGTGTGGTCAATGGTCTAGATCGTTTTTGCTCTGTATCTAATGACCATGCGCGAGTAGATGCTGGATGGCCACCTTATTCGGCATCAATCAAGAAGAGGGATGAATACCCCCGAGAGATTGAGTTTGCGGGTCAAGGCTTGATATCGACAAAATCACTATAGGTGTCTCATATTGATAAAATCGTCATCTCACACTAATTAAAAATACACTTCACCTTTATGAAACATTAAAATGTTAAACCTAGGGTTACAATAATTCTCTAGTTAAATATACAAAGCACATTATACAACTTAAGTGGAAAGATAACTGTCTCGAGAGAAAATAACCACTCAGACGATGTGCGAAGACTCTTACGTACAATACAGGTCATTCAGTGTTGAGAGACCTAAGAAGAGCACCAAGTATTATCTTAGTAAACTTCTTATCAAACTCTACGACTTTGTTATGGTTGTGTCGTGCAAAACAAATGCCAGTGTAGTTGTTAGTCATCGTGTACATCTTACACTTTACGTAACTAGATGACCCGGTTGCGCCAATGGCACATAAGCCATATAGAAATGGTGTAACCATGCAAACTTAATAACTTACAAGTTGTGAAAACACCTCCAGCCCAGGATTTATCAAAAGGTCTCCAAAACCGTGGGGCAAAAGAAAACAACACATCAAAACACACAGAAAACAAATACGATATCTTGGTTGATGTGGTACGAATAGAAAATTATCTGTAATAGGCTTTCCCCTTTTCTAGTTCTACTCTCTTTAATGGCTTCTAGATACTTGTTACGGTGAAAATAGCAACAACAAAAATCAACCAAGCATATCTAATTAAGAAACAACCATGATTCATACACACGTACATATGGAATTTAATGGAACGACTAATCTTTCATGCGTCTCTCAAAGGCAACATTCACTTCCTTCTACACTCTCACAAATACCATCACCAAGTTTCTTCACACAACAAGATGAATGGCATCATCATACTCATTACCAAGATCATCATGTGCATCGATGACATCATCATACTTATCATCTGGATAGTGACACACTTGGCCTTAGATCAATAGCAAATCTTTCATATAAATAGGCTGGTGACTGACAAAAACAAAAACAATACATTGCTAAATCTGAGATATAGGAAGGAACAAAGAAAATTGGTTTTTGACGAAGACAAACCATTTTGGTACGGCAAGTAGACAATCTTTTAAGTCATCATATAGAGAATAATTTGGATAGTCGTAGCCTGTATAGATTAAAAAACCAGAAGATAATATATTGTTTGAAAGGGAGATGACAGTGAACACACTTTTCGAAGCTTTATTGCCGTTTGCTAAGCTTAGTTTCCAGAATGTGTGAACAAGACCAATTAACCTCTTCTCTCTTGACACCCATAAAACAAATCTAGCATAGAAATAGTAGTGAAGAATCCGATCATATAACCTCATATTCACTAATTCCATTATCCCCCCAAAAAATTTGAGACTTTTCTCAAATTTGTAAAGGATATATGCAGAAATAATACAAAGGGAAGAATCAGTGGCAGCTAAACTAAATATGCAATAAATCGAGAAATCTTGCTTGTCTTCTTTTTTCGAATCCAACTATACATGATTAAAATTATTATATATTCCAATCAACCAAGCTTCTAAATCCTTATATATATATACTACAAAGACATTAATGCTTATAGTGTCAGCAAACCTTCCACATGGATTGATCAGAGACCAAGCCAACAAGAGGAGAAGAGGAAGGACAAAACCTACAAGTTGTAGAAGCAGAGCATGTCTCAGGCAGAACAAAGGCACCAACAGGTGGTAATAATACAAAAGGCAATCATTTTCTATGGTGAAAATTAAGCACCTCTAAAAGGTCAGCACCAACAAACATTAATACTTCTAGCACCAGTGCACCTTCCATGGCTTGATCAGAGAGCAAGCCAACAAGAAGAGAAGAGAAAGGACAAAACCTGCATGTTGTAGAAGCAGAGCATGTCGTTCAGGCACAACAAAGGTAAAAGATCCTGTAAAATATCTATCCACTGGCCAATGCACATTGAGATTACACATGAAAGAACTGAAACATACTCGAGGATGGAACTAAATTCCATTCAATTTTAGAATGCGCTCTCTACCTCTCTCCTTCTCACCCATACATGCACCAGACAACACATAGAGAGAGAGACACACACACACACGAGGAACTAATTTTACAGGAACTAATTTTACAACTCCTCCTTGACTTGGTTGGCTCGAGTTGTGCTAGAATCCATAGGTTAGCATAAAGATAGGAGTGACTGATTGGCTGCTCACCTCTTGCTCCTCCGTCTGGGTGGCAAGGAAGAGGTAGCACCAGCCTGAGCGGTGTCCCGCGAACGTCCTGCTGAGCCAGGGACGCTCAGGCCGCCATCAGCCCCCACCACCGCGCAAAGCCTCCGTCCGCCGCAGGCGCAGCGCAGCCTTCCCTGCCTTGCGTCCGAGCCGCATCGTCGGAGAAGCGCGCCTTGGATCCGATGAGGTCCAGGGTCGGGGTGGAGCACGGGTGGATGGCGGAGGACGGCGACACAAAAGAGAGAGGAGGAGGAGAGGCGGCGGCGGAGGGAGGAAGAGGAAGAGAAAGAGGAAGAGGAAGAGCCGAAGAGGGATGAGGGTCTCGTGCGGCGCAGGTGTAGAAGCTAGGATTTTACCGAGAAATCAGTACAGAGAAGGACCCACACGCGCACTCCCGGCGAATCACGTCTACGGGGATGAGACGCTAACCCACCTATAGCATGTGCGCGCTCTCTCGACAAGGCCCACCGGCCATTGACCATCCAGCGCGCAGGAAACTTTCCCACAGTCAAATGCAAATTGCACGTCGAGTAGGTGAGCTGCACTGCCACGCTGCGCGATGTAAATGCGCCATTTTCACCGACCATCTCGTCCATAACACATGATTGCACGTAAAACCCACAGCGCAGACCCACCAATCATTATGGTAACTAGATGACCCGGTTGCGCCAATGGCGCAGAAGCCAGTTAAAATTGATGTTAGTACTGAGTAAGTAGGAGATATAGTTAAATAGAATTGATGGTAGTAGCAAGTAAGTAGAAGATGTAGTTCATTAACGATTATATGTGAATCAATATAAATGGATTTCTTATCTATATATTGATCACAAAAAAAAAGGTTATATAAGGACTAAAATTGTTTGCTGATTAGAATAAAAACACTCAATAAGTTATTAACACAAACAATGTGTCTAAGAAGCACGAGGATAAAGATTAAGTAACACAAATAAGTGAACAAATTTGAGAGTGCGGTACTGTACTCCCTCCGATCCATATTAATTGACGCACACTTAGTACAACTCTAGTACAAAATTGTACTAAGTGTGTGTCAATTAATTTGGATCGGACGGAGTATATAAATTAGCCTCAGCTCGTGCTGGTCCTAAAATTTGCATCTAATTTACAAAATCGGAATAATCTCAAGATTAACAACCCCGCCGGTTGGGAAAAAGCACAATAATGTTATGATCTCATCTATTAAAGAAGGTAATGAAATAAACTTGGATAATTCCTCATCAAGGACCTGAAGATGTCTTTGTGTGTACTTTTAGTTTTGATAAAGTCTCACATTCATGGATAGCAAGAAAAAAAGGATCATTCTAAAAAACTAAGATGCCTCTGTTTATTCCAAACTGACCCTAATGTTCATTTCAAAAAACCAAGGTAATAAAGTACAAGACACAAACTAAGATGCCACTGTTTATTCTAAAGAAGCTTGGTTCAAACCCAATAGCGTGTACGTTGCTATTGCTAAAAGAATAGCAAGTACTCATTACTTTGTTACTTTACTAAACTACAATTTCACAGCTAATCACAAATAAAACAATACCAAATAGCATAGTACCTAACAGCTGCTTGTTGTTATTGGAAGGATAGCGATGACAGAATTAGCAAATTTATGTGTGCAAAGGAAAAAAACGGCATCCTGCCTGGGATTCCACACTGACGAGTAGCTGCCTCGTACAACTTAGTCGAGTCTGTAATGGAGCAATCATGATAGTTTATTAACCATATAATTAATCACCATAAGAATGGTAGATTTTTTAGAATTGGCAAAACAACTACCTGCACCAAACGGCAATGGTAACGATCGCTGACGCAAATAGCAAGTAATCTAGATGAAATAAAGCTATACATTCAATACTCTATGCTAATTTATTTCTTTATATACTAATGAGACAAGTCAAATAGTAAATTTTAATCCCAGTATATTAATGAAATTATCGAAGTAGCACTTTGCAACTCGTGAAGTTTTATATGAATAATATGCCAATAACATGCAAGGCTAAGTAAATATGGAAGGAATAGTATGGAAAAATAATATTTGGTTAAAAACAAAAACTATAGATCGACAACATTTGACCATTGGCCCTCTAATCACATTGACAAGCAGCAATGTTTTGCCAAGGAACCTGCAAAGTTCCATATGACAAGACAATGTAAAGCTCAGTGTGCTAGTGCTATGCGAGGGAGTCATTAATAATAAAGGCATGATAAATTATCAATGGCTTAAATCCTATAATATTCTATACAGATGCAAAAGGAAAGCTGCAAATGTGGGGAAAACTGCAAACTTAGTAAATCAGTCAAGGCAAGATATTCCAAGAGTATACCTTTCTTTCACTAATGCAAAATATCTCCTACAACTCCATCAAATATCTTCAAGCGAAAGGTAAAATAAACAAATAAGACAACAATTTTAGTCTATTAAAATGAGTACAACACTACGACCACCAACATAGATAACTGACAATAAATTCTCGAATTGATGAGACATAAAGTTATTACATCATGCCATGACATGAAGAACATATGGATTTTTATTGGAGGAAGGTGGCGGTGTCTGATACGACCAACGATAAGAGTGGTCTTGCTCGTACCAGACGTTGTTGATCTCTCTAGACACCTGTTTTGCTTCTTTATTTTATTTTATCATTCTAATTAACATGATTTGAACACCATATTATCATGATGATTAACACATATATCTCATCTTGTGACAATCACATGAAGCTTAGGCTACATATTACATTAAAGTAATTAAGCACATAGGTACAGTGGGAAGCATAACCCAGAATGTTGACCGAGATACGAACAATCATCATTTTGCCACAAGATTCACCATATGTGACAAGGTCCATCACAATGTATATCTTTGTCCTATTGGGCTTCACCTTTACAAGTCACGCCAATTAAAAGTGGGAATAGGAATATTTACATAGTCAAAGGTTTCTTCACATGCATTATCTCTTACTCCCGAAAGATTAAAAACGAGGTTGGAACCCCATGATCATCCCCCCCCCCTACATCCAGTTGGTTTTCTTAATTCCTATGTATATATAATCAAAATACACCTTTCGAAAAAGAAAGCGAAAGAATATAAATGTGATGAGCAAGTTTGTATTTTTTTTGTAATCATATAATATTTCAAGAATCTGATGGCATGTTAAAGTGTAGAATGTTTAACAACATGTAGCATCTCATAATACATTGACCCTTGAAAATGAAGTAGTAGATGCATCTGTTAATGTATACAGGCAAGGAAGGTAATTAACATAAATCTGTTATGGCTGTGCACCACGTACTGTTGAGGGAACAACCATTCTGAAAACAAAAGAGGACTTAATTACCTGCTCAACTGTGATCTTCTTCAATGATAAACAAATTCTTATTTCCATCATCCTCGCATATGCACAAATCATCTTCAAAAAACTAATATATTCCCTTCCCTCTATCCAGCAAAAGCATCAACGGTGCATTAATGATTTGCAGGTAAACTTACATAACCAGAATTTAGACCAACCTAGCAATCTACCAAATCATCTTGGCATGCTGCAGATACATTTCTCTACTCAACACTTCTTAATTAGCATGGCGTTAAAGTTACTTAAAGTAAAAGATGTACAATAGTAATTAACAATGTCACTTAATTGTGTGACACACCAATGAAACCAGTATGCAAACATATTGTCCTCAACCTGCTGTTTTTACTCCTCGACAGCCTGCTTCTTATCCATATGTTGTAATTAGCTCCCTTTCAATCTTGGATAAATTTTGAAACCTACAGAAATAAAGGCCCCGCTGAAAAGATCAATAAAATATGCAAAAAGAGAAAAATCTATAAACTGTGAAACCACATGGATGTAGAAATTAAAGATCAAATAACACTGTAAGTAAGCTATATACTTTTCTTGCCTTTCCATGTGTACCAACTACATTATTTAAATTTTTATTATTATTCAGATTTCTAAACTATCCAGCAAAACCACCAACCATGCATTAAAGATTTGTAGGTAAATATTTGAAAGGAAGCTTTTGACCACAAATATTATCTAGCCATCACAAATCATAGCATCAAAATGACAGAACAAAGTCACCTTGATCTTCTTCGATGATAAAAAAATTCTTCTTCCCATCGTCCTCGCATATGCACAAATCATGTTCAGAAAACTAATATATCCACTTCCCTCTATCCAGCAAAAGCATCAACTGTGCATTAAAGATTTGCAGGTAAAGATTAAAAAAGAAGCTTATGTTAAGAAAGGTTATTCAACAAACAAAAATATTATAACCTTGCCATATATTTTCTCCTCCCTCGGCTTCCCCTGCTGCTCCACGAAGGAGAGAATATGAGAGTGAGGGCAGAGAGAGATAGGGAGAGAGGGAGAGAGAGAGGAGGTGGATGCACACCTGAAACCAGCTCGAGCTGGGAGGCCGCACCGATTGGTGGCAAGCTGGTTCTCCTCATCATCTTGGCAGGCGAGGAAGGGGATCCCGGGGAGACCATGTGGTCCTCGTCATCGCGCGTAAGGGCTGGGAGCCTTGGGATGCGACGCCGGATGGTGGCCGCGCTGAAGTCAGCAAGTGCGGAGCGACACCCTGTGCCTCCCCCCGCCACGTCGCCATCCGCCGCCCATCCGCTGAGCTCGCCGTACGTTGCTCCTCCCTTGACTTTCCCTGCTGGTGTGGGAGGAGGGAGGGGTGCGGTGGCTGTGGTGAGATGCGGCGTCTCGGCCAGAGAGAAGGGTGAGGGGGCTGCGGGGAGGCAAAGGAAGAGGCGGCGGTGGCGGACATGAACGAGGGGCGACCAAGGAGAGGCGAAGGGGCTGTGGGGAGGGAGAGGAAGAGGCGGCGGCGGACGGGGGGGGGGGGAGTAAAAGTGAGAAAGAAGAGGAGGATCATCATGCGTGTGCCTGCTTAGGTTTCCATCTAGTGGGCCAACCCAGTGCAAGTGGCGCTGTAAATTCTGTTCTCACCCAAAACCTGATCGAACCTAAGCAAAACAGGTCGCCCAACCCCACTGGTCATTATGCTAACGCATCTCACTTAGGTGATAATAAACGGACGGTAAATCAGCTGCCACCATGGTAAAATTCACTGCTCATTACCAATCGAACGCTTCAGAATCAAAGCGTGATGGCAAGTGCCTCCGGTGGCCGGGTATCCCACGTCCTTTTACTAGTTGGATTAAATACAATCACGTGTAAAACAACGGGCGGTAAATCGGTCGCCAGCGCACGGAGAGCAACTATTCATGACTAATCGGACGCCAAAGAAGCAATGCGCGATCGAGGATGCCTCCGGTGGCCGGGTAGGCTATGTCCTTTTACTAGTTGGATTGCTCAGCTCTACTTAGTTCTAACCGAGTCCTCCAAAAAACAAGACTTTCTTTAATACTATTGCTGGAAGTAGAGTAGATGAGCAAATATCTTGAACCCAGCGACCCTCATGACTCATGTGATGCTCAAGTGTTCATGCATTAACTCGGCAGTTACCATATAGCAGGGCGTCTATATCTTGGCCAACCTCGTCACCATCGATCAGTTAAGCCTAATTAACAAGCCCAATTGAGCTAGCCATGAAGGTCTCGAGCTTACACTTACGCTCGTCGCTGCTCGTGGCTTCCTTAGTCATCCACCTGATCACGGTGATGGCCGGTGCCAGTGGTGACGGCAGCGGAAATGTGCCGTCGAAGGTGGCGGCGCTGAAGAAATACAATGCCATGTTCACCTTCGGCGACTCGATGGATGAGACGGGCAACATATGCGCCGCCAGCAGCAACAAGACGGAGCTGGACGTGCTCACCTGCACCCACCCGCCGTACGGCGAGACCTACTTTGGAAGGCCGTCCTGCCGGTGGTGCGACGGCCGCGTGGTCGTCGACTTCATCGGTACACACATGACCCATTTTGTCCCCTCACATATGTGCAAAATGAAGCTATATCGGTTGCTTGTTCTTATCTGGCCATGGATGCCAGCACGTGTCAACTAACAATGAGAAATTTCCTTCGATTATTGGTCTATTATCACGTCGATATATTGATTTCTTTTTCACTTTTGATTATTGTATTTGGCAGCGCAAGCACTTGGGCTCCCATTACTCCCACCATCGAAAGGAAACGGCCGAGATTTCCGTCGCGGCGTAAGCATGGCCATCACCGGTGGCACCGCCATGAACTTCTCCTTCTACAAATCACTCGGCATCGAAGATCCAGTGTGGAACCATGGTTCACTGGACACGCAGATCCAGTGGTTCAAGGAGTTGATGCCCTCCATATGCGGGACAGTACAAAGTGAGTACTTAGTTTTCTACCTATGGTCTTTTTTCCTTGTAAGTATAAATATTCTGCTTCTATGTATTAAGTACTCCGGAGTATTGAGTATCATTTTCAAACAAAAAAAACTAATATAATTAAGTTTAATTCATCCCAATGAAAAAAAGAGGGTCTAACTAAGTTCATGCGTGTAGGTTGCAAAGGATACCTTAGGGAATCTCTGTTCATGTTTGGTGGATACGGTGGAAACGACTACAACGTCCAGCTGCTTGAACTTGGCTTGACACCAGCTCAGGCAATGAGCTACACCCCAAAGATCGTCACTTCCATCGCTAACGGCATCGAGGTATGTACGTACCAGGCTACCATCGACTGCAAATTTTGCACGTTCCACACTCACACTAGCTTGTTTTGAATAGAAACTGATTGCACTGGACGCCGTCCACATTGTTGTCCCGGGCATCTTCCCGACGGGCTGCCTCCCCATCTTCCTATCCCTCTTCGGTGACGCCGCCGGCAAAACCGACTTCGACGCCGCCGGCTGCCTCAAGCCCTACAACCGCCTGACGGAGTACCACAACTCGCTGCTCCGGAAGCAGGTGGAAACCCTCCAGCGGAAGCACCACAACTCGACGAGGATCATGTACGCGGACTACTACGGCCTCGTGTACCGGATGGTCCAGGAGCCAGAGAAGTTCGGTCAGTTTCCTTCGTTTTCTTGTGAAGAAAACATGGAGAAATCCATCGATCGATCTGATTTTCTTACTGTTATGTCGATTGGTTCCTAGGGTTTAGCAAGCCGTTGGAGGCATGCTGCGGGGCTGGAGGGGGAAAGTACAACTTCGACGTCACGGCGAGGTGCGGCATGGAGGGGGCGACCACCGCGTGCCGCGACCCGTCGACGCGGCTGAGCTGGGACGGCATCCACCCGACGGAGGAGCTCAGCAAGGTGATCGCCGGCGCATTGCTCAGGGGCCCATACTGCACCCCTCCGATCCTAGGCTGAAGCCGCTGAAGAAATAGCTTATGCGTCGTTGACGATAATGTCTAGGTGGAATAAAGGGAAAATTCAAAGATGAGCTAGTGTTTCATATGCTTCTGCTGAATCTTCTCTATCTCTACTACCTAAAACATTTGTAAGATTCTTTTTCCTGCCAAAGAGTGTCTCGGTGCGTCGTTTGGTCCTCCCCCTTCGTCACCTCCTTCCACATTTTTTCCTTTCTTTGTACAGATTTTTTCATCAATCTTCCATGTATCTCTCGCTCGCCCGACCCTTTCCTTTTCCCCATCACCTAGTTTTTTGAAACGGGGCAAAAGATTCCTTCGCCCGTCATCTCCTCCGTGCACTACAGGACTGGGCCGAATTTTATTGCCTTTAGACATTTTATATGCACTTTCTAATGTTTTTTCGGTGAAAAAACCCTAAAATGTTGGTCAACGTGATGCAATGTGTGTATGGTGTTTAAATTCATTCAAATTTTGCGTGGAGTAGTTGAACATGCCTACCTATTTACAAAGACTATCCTACCCCTTTTAATGAAACGGTACAGATAGATCTGGTCCATCTATTTGCTTAAGGGGGGTGTACCGAAGAAGAAGTCTGATTTTAAATAGTTAACATCTGCCAAAAATCCTGATGCAATAAAATGTTCAATACGAGTAATCAAGATGATATGTGCGGTAAAATCAGCATGACATTCTCCACGCATGATCAACAGATAGCATTTTCAGAATGATAATTCACACCTGATGGGATTATGCTGTATACACCATCAGGCAAGGTATATTCACGGATGTTGGTAGAGTTTGGTCTGCAATAGAACAATGTTGAGTTGTTAACAACAACAAAACAGCAAAAAACCAACATCTGAGCCAGATCGTAGAGAAGGAAACGAGGTATGAAAGAAGACATGGAAATCAGACATGGAAACGAACTGATTTGCATATTACGACTTCGTTATTGAAATTTAGTAAACTGGTCACGGTGTTTTTCACTTACATTTTTTTGGAGTATTTAAGGGTTGACAAGTGCTTTCGTTATTCACTTGGGTGGAATAAGTTGACAACTTAGATGACGAATTAATAATGTTAATTTGTGATGATACGCTTATCCGTGGATATTTATTTATCAACAGTAATCCCCTATTTTTTCTGTCCTTCAGATTGCATTTTTATCTTAGCTAGATGGAAAGAGGATATGATTTTGGGCATGTTGCCATGTTCTGATCGCTCTTATGGCTGTCAAGAAAATACAAAATAATGTTTGTGATGTGTGAGGTCCATTTCTTACCATAGTTGCATATAATATGTCATCTTATTCAATTCTTCCTATGATATTTAGATAAGTGGATTTGTTCTATTCATTGTGCATTGTAACATTTACTCAGTTACTAACCGGCCATACTAATAGGCACTTCTTTATTACCGAAGAATAATCTATTCCTCTCCCTCTTCTTCTCTCTTATGATCTCCAACAAGTTATATACTATCATATCTCAAATATTTATATGATATTTTAAAAAGTGCGTATGTTCTATTTATTGTGCATTACAACATCTACTCGCTTACTGACCATCCATTATCAATATGTAAAGCAAAGACAGGGCAATAACAACTTTGGTTACACGATAACTATCAACAGGCTAATGCTAGGGCGTAGCGTGCCGGCGCGCTTCCATCCCCAGCTGGCTAGCAACATGAGATGATGCAAGTGCCCACCAGCTAGAGGCAGAACGAACCAATTTCTTATTATTGCAGAGATTACTATGTGAGAATTCTTAAGGAAACGTGTACGGGTTGTAAATGTCTCATTGCATGGAGGAATGTTTGTACCCCAAAGGAGTATGGGGGCCTAGGCATCAAAGATCTTGCAACCCAAAACATCTGCCTCCTCTCCAAAGTAGCCTATAAATTGCTGCAAAGGCCGGACCTCCCGTGGGTTCAATGGTTCCACCAAAATTTCTCACAAAATATTGCCAAAAAAACAAACTCCACCTCCTTCCTATGAACTGTTGTAAACAAGCAACTGCCAACCCTCATACAATTTGCCTTTGTGCTCACCTATAACGGCCTCTCAACCTTTTTTTGGGAGGATACCTGGCTTCTAGAGAAACCCCTAAAAATAGCCTTCCCACACCTATTCTCCCACTCCATTGATGACAAGGTTTTGGTTGCCAACGTGTGGGAAACATGTTTATTGGCTAACCTTAGATGTCGCCTTTCTAACCGTGCTTCGCAGGAACTGGACTTGCTGTTGCCTCTTTTGCAGGACTTCCCATCCTCCAACCGCACGGACGAGCGCTCCCTCGCACATGGGCTCCAGTTCTCCCCAATGAACCTGTACAAGACCATCTCCGCACGCGATTCCTTTGACCTGCACCATGACTTCATTCGGGCCTCCAAGGCGCCCATCAAAGTAAAGATTTTCGCTTGGCTGTTGTTTAAAGACAGGCTCAACACCAAGGGCAACATGAAGAGAAAGCACATGGCTACAGAAGCAAACTGCCCTCGCTGTGATGCCCCCTTCGAAGACGCTGATCACTTGATCATCCACTGCCCCTCCTCCACGCAAGTTTGGCTTGCCCTGGGCCTTCTTCCTCCCCACTCAGTGCAAGACATGGCGCATGTACCTTCACCTGCTGCTCTAGACCCGAACCTTTAGCCTACCATGGCCCTAGCCATCCTGTGGAAAAACTTTGGGACTCCAGGAATGCATTGGTCTTCAGATCGGAAACTCTACCCACTAGACTGATTTTGAGGAATCTAGTAGACGATCTCTCCCTTTGGTCTTTTAGATTCAGAAAATGTAATGAGAGAACTGCCGCTAGGGCTTGGTTAGCTTTCTTTACCTCCAAACTACAAGTCTCCTCCTGATGTATCGAGGCCTTGACCTCAGTGACTATTTGAGTGGTAATATAATTCAGGTGGGGAATCTCTCCCCCCCCCCCCCCGGTGACCATTCAAAAAAAAAAGAATTCTTAAGGATTCAATGCTTGCTTGTATCGAAAGATGGCTCGCCTTACTAGGGAGGAACTGGAACAGGTGTGTTTTGAACAAAATAAATATAGATACAAAAATTGGGGATGATATAGCTCATAATCATAAGTACTAGAAGCAAAAGAGACATACGTGCACTTCTCCAAACATGTCAAGCGTTCACAAAGCCCCAAACGTGATAGGAACCATGTAGTTTCCTTATTGGTATCAACCCTAATGCTCAATCCCATAACGTCCCCAGCTTGATTAAGAGCTGGCCCTCCAAGTCCAGCCTAGAATGAAAAATAATTAAGCGGTAAGGATCGCAAAGGAAAATGAGTAAAAGACAACAAAAAAGAATAAGAAATAATCAAAAGGGTAGGATTACAACACAACAAATTTGTTCCACATGTTTTTCATCATGCCACAAGAATAGGAAATAATCAATGGCTTACCTCTGTGATCGATAGGACACGGTAACGGGATCAGATCATCTGTAGATTGCTTCTGTGATAGGACATCAATATATTTGCTAGCAGTGGTCATCAAAGTGCCCGAGCTGAAGGCTCGCCCAACAGCTACTAGATTATATATGCTGGTTCTGCAATTCCAAATTGGATTGCAGATCTAGGGGGAGTACATTTGCCAAGCGGAAGGACGTGACAATAGCAATATGACTATCGTATAGTCCCAAGAACCCTTTGAAACTTTCTTTGTTGGGTAGGCGCACACAAATCTATAGTGAATAGAGTAGTGCATCACCCCACCGAACGATCACATTCCTTTCCTTATTATAAAAGGAGCTACTCTACTCGCTCATATGGTCGATTTGAGGTCGCTAAGCAACCTGGAACGCACGATTAGGAGGTGAATAGGGTGTAAACGCTCGCTGGCGATCTAATCCATCGTTGGTTTAATTAGACGCTGTAATTTCTCTGTTGAGTCCATGACGAGTGGTCCCTAGGTTCCTGCTTTACGTGCGTTCGCGGTGAAAAACGGCTCAGTCCTTTTTTGCGTCCATGAGCAGTGCATCGCGAGGAAGGGATAAGGGCTCGAGCGCCCGCGACCATCTCGAGTCCTCTCTCTCTTTTCCACTTTCCCCTCGCCTCCTCCCCCGCGCCGCCAGTCTCCTCCTCTTCCGTGTCCTCCCTGCCGCCATGCCCTTAGGCGCTTCCCTCAAGCTCTCTCATGGCGCCAATTCAAGGGAAGGAGCAGCAAGGCCGGAAGCTGGTACCATGGACTCCTCTCCCATGGCGCGCCTCCTCTTCTTCCCATCCCACCCTTGGCGGACGGCGACGCTCTGGCCATGGAGGCCTGCTCCTCCTCTGGTATGCCTCTTCCCCGCCTCTCCTTCTCTCTTTTTCCCTCTCTCTCTCTCTCTCTCTAGGGTTAGGGTAAAAAAATGGGTGGGATTCATGGTGGGTGTGCAGGAAGGCGAGGTGCAGGTTCTACGGGAGAGACAGGAGGGGGAGGGGAATGAGGAGGCCGGCCCTGGTTCGTCTCGACGCGGCGAGCAGGGACCACGCTCTCAGAGCATGGGTTGCATACTGCAAATAGATATATTGTTTGATGACACATTGCTATTTTGTTGTTAGTACTTACAGAATAAAGAAGTATTCTGGACTATATGCTATTGACAGGATGACATCTTCCTGTGCTAGAAGGTGAGCTAAACCCGACTTAGCTCATACTTTCTGCATCACTATTTTTTAAGGTTCACATGTAATTTGTTCAACTACTAATACATTAGTGAGAGACAAAGCATCTTTATGCTAAATCAGCATGAGTGCATCGAGTAGCTATACTCACCACAGGTTTTGTTTTTATGCTACTATCCATTTAACCGCATGTTAATTTGCTCACAATCGTCATGTTGCAGCTACAAATTTCATTGGACAATACGTACAAATTATTCTGAAGCCTTCTTCCGCAGTGTTCAGCTACAGGCTGAGTTTAGATTGTTTTTGTTTCAGAAACACATCAGGTAATGCTCTAAGCTCACTGGTATTAATAGGTCAATTCAAATATCTGGAATGGACATGCATGTGTTGCTTGTGGGTACACACACTATTACTTAAGTATCTCTTTGATATAAATTACGAGCAGAGAAAATATTTCATGGTATTGAGAGTGTTACTGATATTTGCGTTTTATAATGTACGCATGCATGTTATTGGTTATGTTCAAACCCTCTTCGACCCTTTGTTTGCAAACTAGGGGGAAAACCAACACTCAAATCAATTCAGCTCTTGCAGCATATCTTTGGATGCTTCATGCTTTGCCTCTTTGCGCGACTTTGCTTGATGCCCTCATCATGTTTGATCATTTACCATCCCGTAGATGCTGAAGTGGTGGTATAAATTAGGTTTTTTTTTACAAAATTAACAGTACTTAGTTCGATGATGTTTAGTTGTACGTTGTTTTGCAAAGCTTAACCTGCCCAATATTCGATGCTGAAGCACCATATTAGTCGTAGACTGTTTAGAAAGCTTGACATGTTCAGTATTCGATTCTGAAATAGAAGTGCATAACAGAATGTTTTCTTCATGCTACATCAACCTGTTCTATATTCTTTTTCATCGATATATTTATTGGCCCATGTTTATCCAACTAAGGTTACCACTTTTCTCTAGGACAGGGATCTTCTCTGGGCGGTACGAGGCACACTGCTGCAACTCCTGCATCAAAATGCAGCTCCGTCCTCCTCTCATGTCGCCATCCGTTCACCCGACAAACAAGATAGTTGTCAACAGAAGCACAACACAGGTACACGTACACCCTCTTCTCTGCCTCTTAATTCCTGATCTTGGTTTGTGGTGCATATGTTCTCCCATTCGCCTTCGGGCTCGTTCAATGACCCTGCCTTTATTGAGGAGATCCAGGAGGTGGTGATGCCGCCAGCGTTGGATGCTGATGGCAGAGGGGCAGGGCCAGCTGTTGATGCTAAGAATAGTTTCATTGTGATGTTTTCAATTTTTATCAATTATTTAAAGTTCCATCTGCTTCTCATAGTTCGTGCAATCTTCAAATTCAACTTGTGTTAGAGCCTTCAGTTTATTATAATATATGTTTCTCGATTAGATGTTCCATTTACATGTATATGAGGTACAAGTTTATGACTCACAGCTGATCAATATGAACCCATAGGATCTCTTTTCCTCCTAGAAGCGTTGATATCTATTTCCATTGGCTCATATAAGGCCCTGTTCGGATTCCAGCTGCTCCCGCAACTCCGCTCTCGGAGCTAGCGAAGTAGCGCCGAACAGGTTAACTCTGCGGAGAATTCAAGCGGAGCGGAGCTGCAGGTAGTGTCTTTTCTCAGAGTTGGTAATTTGGTGCTCCACCCGCTCCACTCCACTCCTAGCGCGGAGGGTTTCCGAACAGGCACTAAATATTTGATGGTAGTTCTAATATCCTGAACAACATGGAAAACACATAACTTGAAGTAACCGGAGCTATATTACACCTTACGGTCCAAGTTTTTTTCTTCTAGAATCATTCCTCCGAGGAGGTAACAAACCTGGTCATAATGCTAAATTAGTTGTCTAATTTGTTCGGTTGGCCCACTACAATAAAAGATAACTTGTGTTCTAACATAATTAATGACTGACTGCTTTATTTAATATTAGTGTCAATTCCATCTATACATGTCACTAGCCTAGGTATTAACATTGTGGATTGCAGCCTGGTGGACCTCGAATCATATTTCTCTTCCTCTTATAAGTAATTGATGCTTCTGTTCTGAATCATATTTGTTTTATTCATTGTTTTCATTTGGAAAATAGTTAATTAAGGGAGGTACTGTGCATTTGTAGCAATGAAATGTTTGAAAATGTCAATTGCATTGCGATATTATTTTCTGAGTGCTTCTTTATTATTATTATCAAGTGAACCAAAACTATGAATATTTTTAATGACACTGTGCAACGGACTTGTTCCAGACTTAGGGCATACTTTTCTTGTGGTTGTGGTGCCCTGAAGCAGCAACGATCGCGGAGATTCATGACCATGTGCTTGCGGTTTCGGTACATCGCGCTCACAAGTGTTGACCTCTAGGTCCAGCCGCAGTCCCCCATCGTGAAGGTATTTATCCCCTCTCATGCTCATTCCCTTTTTTAGCTTCTCGGCTTTATCCATGACGAACAAACATGGTAGCGGTGTAGCCCATCGAGTCCCATCAAATCTAGGTGCAACCCGACATGGCGGCGGCGGTCTCCTTTCCCAGTCACCGCGTGTTGCACCATAAAAGAATTACGTGGTTTGATGGCAATGATAGGTGGTGATTTGATTCGCTTATTTGTGCCATGGATAATTATGTTGTTTGATGGCAAGGAGCAAGAGGTGGTGATTTAATTCCTCTTATTTCTTAGCTATGGCATCCATACAAAAATCTTTGGTTGAGCTGTATATTTTGCTATTTGTCTGCCATTTTTTATTAATAGATGAAATGTTTCTCATTGTTCCATGACTTATGTGGATCACTTCAATTTCTAATTAATTCATGAATATGATTTGTCTCTTGGTCTCACATAATCCCCTTCTCCGCTTCGGATTGCTAATTATTTGATGAATATAATATATTTTTTGATCTCACATAATCCCATTCTTCTTGCTTTGGATCTTTGTTAGGAGGGACACCATGATGATGCTTGCTGTTTGCAGGTGTAGTCTGAGGTCAGGATATCCTTATCGATCAATTTGTCACTTTTATTCTTACTGCTCGGATTCTAAGCTTTATGGTTCACGTTTGTGTGCTACAAGTGGGATCCAATGTTTATTTACAAAAATGTACATGGATTTTGGAATGTACTAAATTATCAATTGTTGAAATGTAATGCCAGGATCTTTGTGCTACAACAGTCTTGGATTCTTATCTTGATGGTTTTCCCTTATTTTTGGTTATTCCTCTGTTGTTAGTTGTTACAAAACAGCCCTTTCAGAAAGGTTGCAAATCTCAGTCTCCCATACCAGCTTGGACTGGACTGTTAGGAGACTATGTATGTTCATTTATGATTTGTATAGCATTGCCTATTGCGATGTGAGCCTGTAAGTCAGATAGAAAGCTATATGCCCCATTTGTTGCACAATTTGCCATTTATTTTTACATTACTACATTTTCGTCCCAGATCTTATGTCCATATTATAGCTCTATACTTAACAGTCTCTTGCTCTTATGTCCATAATTTTCTATAATTTTTCCTGTGTATCAAATCAGATGTGAGAATGGTGGGCGAAGTATCCAGTGAAACTTCCGTTGTAGTTTATGAAAATGTTATCTCAAGACTAAGTGTGACATTTGTATCGAATATATTGACTGCAAATCTCACTGCAAATTAACAATCTACGAGAACCTGGTTTTCTCCCGATTTTGTCGATCTATCTACTTCTGCTTCCAGACAAAGCATGCTCTATATCAGCATGTCTTCTGTAGGATTCACTATGTATATGTTTATGTACCTATGTTTATACTTCAGAACAAATGTGCACTATGTTACTATGCCTATCCTCAGTTTATAGTGCATTGCTATGCCTACCCTCTGTTTATAGTGCCTTGCTGCTTTTTATTATGCCTCACCTCAACACAAGTACATTGCTACGACTACCTGGTTTTCTATATCCCCTTGCGCCATTGGCGCAACGGGTCATCTAGTTTATGAAAACCAAAGCGAAAATTGAGAACAGGTAATTAGCAGCACCAACCCTCAAATTATCAGCTCTGTTTCTGTGTTTGTCGAATTCTGTAACCAAACATATTGAAGTCACAAATCTTGATACTACTGGCATCGTGATTCTCGCAAGTGGTAAAGCTACGCCCGAGCACGCAAATAACATCTTATCTCCTGTATAAAATTTGTCATTTAGATCATGAATTAGTGATGATTAGATACAAATTAGAAAATTCAAAAGAGGAAAGAAGCATAATTACCGTCATATAAAGCAAGCGAGACAATCTTGGAAGTCCACGAATGCTCAGAACCAATAGAACCAAATGACTTCTCTTCGAAGCTCCAGTCGGATGTAGGTGGATGTGGATCACGATGATGTCCAAATCGTTCCAAATATTCTTTATTGATCTTGTCCGCGTCCTTGTTGACTTATTAAAGAACATGGTAATTAAACCACGACCGCGAGCGAGTTCTCCATAATAGAGAAGCAATATATGCAAGAGAAGAAAGAACCAACAAACATGAACTCACGTTGCACCATCCGCTGTGTCTCGCGTCTTTGGCGAGGAGTAACACTTGGAAACTCTGTGGGCACAGTTGGATTCCTGAAGGAAAAAATAATTGGCCAGAAATGCTTAGTAGTGAATCATATTCCTAGCAGACATTAGAAGCCCAAAGCAAACATAAAAACAGGCCCTATATGTGTGGAAGGAACTTGTAGAAACAAGTTTTTTATCACATCATTAATATAAGTTTGTGCCTTCTAAGAATTTCATCTTTGCTATTAGGTACATATGAGAACTCATAAGTACTAATCTAACTTTTAATAAAAATGACTCATCCTTCTGAATTTCCTTGATATAAAAACATCAAATATCTTAGTATGCAATATTCCCCAGATCGAATATCATTTTCTAGTGCTATTGCAGCCCAATGCATTGTGTGGGGGCTTGATTGAGGAAATCTCCAAACAGAGTGAGGTTAGAGAGTTGTTGGGTTTACTGATTTCTAAGAGCCAATTCTCACTTTTGTTCATACTAACTCTATTACTACTAATACCAATTACCAGTATCTAAGACAAAATTGGGTGCCTTTACCCGGCATGAGTTGGAAAGCAAAACATAAAAGTAGTATCTTCCTATTACTTTACCAAATTTCTCAAAATAGCAGTATTTTATGAGGAAATGAAAAAGAGGTGGAATTACTTGTTATGATGGAGAGATCGTGGGAAAGGGTCAAAGAGAAGTAGATGAGATCTCAAAAGAAGATGAAGAAGAAAATCTTTGAGTCACAGAGATCAATCATATCAAATATTCGACTCAAACTGCTCCATGCACAACTACCACTACATAGTATGAAGCAAATTAAATGAGGAAATAGATGCTTACATACTAATCATTTGCACGACATAATTAAAACCTGCAGCCAATGAACCATGGCTGGCTTGTTCGTCTTCGTCCCACTTCCTTTTCTCTTTCGGCATCTTTTGAGTTCTGAAGCAAAAAAAAAAAAGGACAGAAATGCTTAGTCGAGCATCATATTCCTTCGTACTAAGAGTGTAGGTGATACACAAAATTTGCTATGCGAGTCGTAACAAATTTACTAAGCACTACTAGTAGAGTACAGCTGTATGGGTAAAAAAAAGAGGTCGATCGAGTTAATGGCAGCCACTAGTGGTTAGTATGATGGAGAGACGGTGACAAAGGCTAAAGGAGAAGTAGAAGAGATCTCAAAAGAAGAAATTAATCGAGTCACAAAGATCAGTCAAAATACTCGAATAATCGAACTGCTCCATGCGCAACTACCACACACCAGCAAACGAGAAAATAGATGCTTGCCGATGCACGACGGGGACGGGACGCCGGCGATCGAGATGAAGCGGGCGATCGAGTCGGCGACGAAGACGATGGATTTGGGAGGATTTAGGGTTCAGGGAAATCACGGACTTTGCTGTCGCTCCTTTTCCCTTTCCTTTTCTACGAAGCAGCCGCGGGGTCGAGTCTTTGTTTTATAGTTTGATTTTTTTTTGAAAGGCGAGCTTGATTTCTTTTTCTTTTTTTGAAAGGTGAGTTTGATTCTTGTTTTATAGAGAGGGCCGAGTTATTATTACTGAAGGACAGCCGGGCCCGGTACAGCCACCTCCTAATTTTCTTTACTGGATATTTTTTAGGAGTTCGTAGTACATCTTTTAAAAATCTATAAAAAATAATTTCTCTGTCCCAAAATTATTGTCTTAACCTTAGTAAAACTTTTTATTACAAAACATATATTTTAAAAAACTGTTCAGTATGTGTTTTACATATTAGTTCAGTTTATATTAAAAAAATACACCATACATTAAAAATCATCATACAAGTAAAAAACAACATATAATAAAAACTTTCAACGTATACAAAAAATGTTCATCTTGTAACTAGTAGTAAAATTTTGATCATTATTAATAAGATGTTCAATTTATACAAAAAATAAGTTATGTATGTATCTGAAAAAAGATCATCACCATATACTAAGAAACAGTTCAATACATGTTCATAAAAAAATTCAATTTATATACTCCCTCCGATCCATATTAATTGACGCACACTTAGTACAACTCTAGTACAAAGTTGTACTAAGTGTGTGTCAATTAATTTGAATCGGAGGGAGTACAATAATTACATCATATAATAAGAATGTTCGATGCATATCAAAATATTGTTCATTGTACAATTAAAAATTTTGTCATATATTAAAAATTTTCAACCTATAAAAAATAAATGTTCATCTTATATTGAAAATTATATCAAAAGTATTCAATGTACATTACAGTAATTTTCATCATACAATTTAAAAACATTAATCATACATTAAAACGAAAAATATAATTAAATAAATAAAATAAAAAATAAAAAATAGAAAAAGGTTAATAAACATAAAATATTGCTTTCACACTTCAAGTGGGTCGACCGGTTTCACATCTCTTGCTCGCGCACTTGCTTTAGCGAAGCCATAGCAAACGGACACACGGAAGCAACACATAGAAGGATTTACGTACGGTACTGTTGAAGCTTTTTTTTAGGACAACTTCGCAAAGCTTTATTGAATCATCATCCCGTTTACAAAGATGAGAACGCAGATTACCGGACTGATCTAACCAGGCATGCCAGCTAACCCCCAAAGTGAAAACATGCTTTGCTAGGTTTTGAGACTCGATATTCACTCTTCTAAACTCATGCTTTATACTACAACTAGTAAACGATTTCTCGTATTCTTTATAGTAAAAATATATGACAACTTTATCTAAATTAACATATACAATATACTAATTAAATGTAAACATGCAAGTTCCAACAATTCACCATCGGTAGTTTCCCTTCTGTTACTTGTACCCGCTCGAAGTTTCCTCATCTATCTTCTTACGGGAGCGCCGGAGCCGTTAGCTCGATGGTCCTTGAAGAAGGTGATGTAACATGTGCTTAATGATTAGGATTCTACAATACAACTCGTAGTGTTGCGTACTCGAGGTGAAGTGGGGAAAGTGACTTCCATTCCCAATAGTCATGTTTTTCCTTTGAGAATGATTTTTTCATGTTTTCATACGAGCAATCGATGATCGGCGCCGCAAGGTCGCCCATGGTTTCTTCCCTTTGGCCGTCACCTTTGATACAAAACTATGTTCACATGTCGACGTGGTTCTCGTCTGAAACTTTGATCCATTCATGGGTGAGAATGGTCTTCTCTCCGATGGTGTCTATGCTAGAAAAATTTGTCGCTTTGCATTGGAGGAAATAACCCAAGGCATAATATCACTCCGACCTGCAGTAGTGGTATACGAGGACCTGATCGTGCATGGTGAGTTGCACGATGGTGACTCCTTGTCATTTAGAACCGACGTGGCAGTGTGCTCGATGTCGAAGCACACAATCATTTACTTCCTGTGGAAGCCATTGCTCGTACATGGTGATGATTCGCTTCACGATGATGCCATGGGCAGTGATGTGGTGGGTCTCCGTTGTTAGTTTCCTTTCATCCATAGCATGCAAGGAGGAGGTGGGGGTTTGAAGCGAACGACAAAGAAAGAGTGAGGAGAGGGTGGGGTTCGTGGAAGAAGGAATGTGATCGATGTTGTTTATTGTTGTTGTTGTTGTTGTTGTTGTTGTTGTTGTTATGAGTCTTCTAGACGCGCTACCACTGCACCACTTCTTGGACCTCAAAATTATAATTTTTTGCAATATTACATAATTAAATAATTATGAATTGTCTTGCTTGATATATGTGAAATTGATTAAGATCTACAACTTTTGAAGTTTAAATGAATATTAAAATAAGAGAGAATGAAAAGACTTTTCCTAATATTTATTTTTTATCATTCTGAAATTTATTACTTAAAACAAATATGATTTAAAAATAAAATAGAAATAAGAGATAAGGAAATATGACCCTTTAAATATATAAAAAGAAAGTTGAAAAATGATTTGGATAAGATTTTTTATTTTATTTTTGGATTTATTTAAATACTTTTCCATTCAAAAGAAATATACTAAATGAAGATAATATAACTTCTTAAATAATAATAAAATAGAGTGCAAAATTATTTGAAATTTAAAATGTATTTAAAATTATGTTTATGCCCAAATAAAACCTTTTGCAAAAATACTTTTTTTTTTGCAAATTATCTTTTCGGCTAGAAAAGCAGTCTAGTTACTTTTCTCCCCGACCCATCTACCATCACCAGTAAACGCCGGAAGCCACCGTCGCCAGATTGTACTTGTTCAGTATTGTTGTCCCAAAATATCATGAATTTAGAATATAACCGAAGCGTTTTGGTAACCGGTCGAGATTAGAATGTATCTCAAAGAAGAGTACTAACCGAACAAAACTTGTACTTAAGTTAAGTTAATGGTAGATACAAGGGGAATTTGAGGATTTACCACACCTTTTATTGCACTTCCAAGATTTGCCCCTTTTTTCTTGTACCTCAATATTTTCCTCACCCTTGCTAAAATATTTAGGATTTGTCCTTTGTACACAGTTTGGATCATTTGGCACATTACATTATATAATTTGTGACCAATACACCCCCAGCCCAAATAACGTTGAGTTTCAAATCTAATTTAGCCCCCACCCAAAACAAGCAGTTGCTGATGTGCACAACGCAACGCTGTCATCCCGAGGCCGCTGTGCACATTGCTGCTGTGTAAGCAAAAGTGCCACACCAAGCTTGCTTCTACCAGCAAAAAAGTGGGCAGCATTCTGCTACTATTTGTATTACCTCCGACCCATATTAATGTACTCAACTTTGTCTAGATTCGTATGTATCTAGTTAAGTATTTAGACTAGATGCATGTGTATCTAGACAAACTTAAGTACATTAATATGGATCGAAGGGAGTACAACATTTCACAAATCATAATAGGTGCAAATATTTGGACACATATATAAATAATCTCAAATGCCAACTAGATATCTCACATCTAGACAAAATCATCATAAAAGGGCATGACACAAAATAGCATCTAGTTCACCACATAAGCACAAAATGATCTAAGCTCTCTTTCTCTTAGGGGTTAATTTTCTCGCACATGTTGAAGGCATCGTTGTTGGAACACGTTCCTCTGTTGGATCAGACCATTCATCAGCCAATGCCATAGCCAACATCCTACAAAGACATATGAGAGATCAACTTTGGACTATAATGAAATCAAATTTGTAACACAGCCAAGCCCACTTCGGACTCCACACACCTTCTTGTCACTGGCATAGGACTATCATGGAGACTAGCAAGAAAAGTAATCATTTGTCTCTTGGGTGTGCCAACAGGAGGAGCACCAATTTGAGGTTCTGGCTCACCATCTTCAGCGGGATATGTTCTTGTCATCTGTTTTCTCTTCCTGTTACATGACACAAAAATGTGTAAAACTGAAAACAATGCATACATGACAAAACAAAGCAAAGTATGATTGGTGATTGAAATACCTTTTTTTGGGACCATTTAAAGGACAACCAGCTTGTCCGTGATCTAGTTCTTGACACCGTTTGCATCTGTTTTGGCTGCCCAATCGTTTAGGTTCTTTCTTTCTTAGACCACCTTTTCACCTTCGAGGGCACTCTTGTACCGCTGCTTTCTAGGCGTTCCATCAGGTCTCTCTTTGTCAATTGGTGCATCCATGTCAAAACCAGCATCCACATTAGGCGTTTGGCTCCTATCTGTTATAGGCTCAATTTCTTCATTTTTAGGGTTATTATAGGCTCAATCTCACTCGCATAAGCTTCCCTAAACTTGTCTAAGGAGAAATAAATATGAACATAGTCTTCCCACTTGGGGTTTCTCCTACCCATAAAAAACACTAGAGCATGATCACAAGGCTTTCCGGTGTGCTGCCACTCCAAACAAATACATTCATGTTTGTCAACCTTCACAACATGCCTAAGACTATCTTTGCTTGTGTCCCTGACTTCACAACTGATCCCTAGATGCAACAAAAAAAGGTACAACCTCTCCATTGTGAAATCCTAAATATTTCAGCAATGATGTGGCAAATACTTAGTTACAACAAAAAAAGGGGGCAAATCCTGGAAGTGCAAGGAAGGGTGTGGCAAATCCTCAAATTCCCCTAGTACAACGGCAGCCGGAGGTCTTTGATGGTGCATCGTCTGCGTATCTTCGTCCTAATAGGCTCTGCCCATGGGTCAAACATGGCCCGACAGTACTTGACATCGAGCAGCGCAAGGCGTGGGCAGTGGTCGAGAAGGGCGAGAAGTAGCTCTTTGTGGAAGCAGCCGCTCCACAGATGGAGGCCCTCCAGGAGAGGGAGCTTCTTGATGACCTCTTCGATGAGTGTTTTGTCACGGAAGCCAGGCCAGGATGTGACGAAAAGGTTCCTCAGCAATGGCGCACTGCAGGCAAGCCATTAGGAGAGGCAGTCAGAACTCAGAACTCAGATGTACTGATTTGGTGAATTAATAAGTAAGCACTTGCCTGTTGGCGAGGAGGACTAGTACATCGGCGTCGACGTGGCCCCTGAATGCCTCGCACCTGCCGGCGCTGCGCTCTACGGCGGCGCACGCCATGGCCTTCCATCCTGATGGGGGTGGATCGTCCCACGGGCCATCAGCTAGATCGATGTGCTGCCAGAGCGCGGGCTCGTTCAGGGCTAGGCGCCGCCAGGGCGAGCACGCGAGGCCTGCGCCGCGGAAGATGTCGCTCTGCGGGATCTTGCTGAGGACGATGCATAGAACGTCGCCGGGCAACGATGCCCAGTTCCTCCACTCGTCCGTCGAGGCGGCGCGAAGACGACGGGGCGGTCGCGTAGACTAGGGTTTTGTTTTCTATCTTCTTGGTATCCATCGTATCATTTCTGGTTTGCATACGGAAGGAGAGGAATGGTTTATAGATGCCCGCAGGCCGCACGCATCCGATACCCGTCGAACGATGGGGCATTTGAGGATTTGCCCCCATTTTTTCTTGCACTTTCAGAATTTGTCCTTCTTTTTCTTGTAACTCAATATTTACTCCATATTTGCTGAAATCTCTAGGATTTGCCCCTAACAAGACGGACCCACAGAAAAATGTCCATTGTACCATCGTGTACAACCGCCGCGCACGCTCACCATGGAGTTCGGGAGAGGCTGGCGAGGGGAGGAGAGGGGTGAGGCTGGCGAGGGGAGGAGAGGGGAGACGCTGTGGCTCCGGTAGCCGGCCGTCCGGCCGTTGCTGCCGCAGATTGAGACAAGAGGAACTGGGACTGGGATCGAGCGAACAAGGCGGGATGGGTATCTCTGGGTGTACACGAGGGTACAATGGTAATTTTGTTACAAGAAAAAGAGGGGCAAATCCTGAAAGTGCAAGCAAAGATGGGGCAAATCCTCAAATTCCCCTCGAACGATAGGAGACGGCTTTTCTTTTCCTCTTGCGCGGGCAGACAACCCAAGCCACCGCCGCGGCCGCAGGAGGCCAGCCATCCGATGTCGTTTTTCGGCGGTTTTCCTTCGTCGATGGCCTCCGGACGGTGAGAGGAAAGTTTCCGGATCCTGCATGTCCTATTTCGTTTAGCTCGAGGATTACATGTATTGTGCTAAGCATTTTTAATAATATTTTTTTACATGTGATTTTATGATTTAGGTGGAATTTTTATTTTTTTACTTTTGGCATTCCGTGTGATTTTTCTTACATTTTGGAAACAAAAACAATTACACAAAAAACGTATTCTTTTGGAGAGCGGAAGCAAACCTGTGTCTCCACGAAAAGTACGATCGTGCCTTTCGAAAAGGCACAAATTTGCTTACGTGAAGTATACGCCTGTACCTCTCGAAAAAGGATTTTTTTTTCGAAAAACATGATCATGCCTTTTCCATGGTGGCACGGGTTTGCTTCCGCAGAAGGTACAATCGTACCTTTCAAAAAGAGAAAATGGGTTTTATATTTTTCCTATGAGACTCGATCGTGTCTCTCGTGCGGGCACATGTTTACTTTCGCGAGGAGCACACGTCATACCTCTCGTAAAAAAAAAGTTCTTTTTAAAACGGGATATAGTTTCGAAGATCTCGAAGCGAGTAATCGAACGATTAAAACTGTTCAAGAATTGGATGCACAATTTAAAAGATAATTTTTTAAAATATACTAAAAAATAAAAAAAACGCTAGATTAGAGTTAACTGCATAAACCACCACCCAGACTGTGCGAAAATACATCGAGTTGCCAACAATTTGCCGATTGCACATATTTTTCAGTAATGGTGGTGCGAAAAACACGGATTGCACGGTTCAGCACGTTTTCACACTCAAACCGACGAGACGGTCCCACTCGTCAGGGCCACTAACAGAGACAGTCAACCCCATTACATTTGACCGTGACAATGACTGTTATGACACGCGGGGTCCACATGTCAATCTCAACAAAAAAATTAAATAAAAAATTCGAAAAAACAAGTTTTCCCCCAAAAAATCCGATAAGGGGACGCCGTCGCTCTCGGCTCCGCCATGACACGACCCGAGCGTAGAGGGACGCCACTCGTCGCGTCGTCGTTCGCACCTCTACCGCCATGCCCAGCCCGATCGCCGCGCTCCGTCCCGGCAAGCTAGCCCATGCTGGCTCCGCCTGAGCAGGAAGGCAAGATGCCCCACCGCCGTCGGCGACGATCGGGCTTTGCCGGTCCGCGCGCCCTGGCGGCGGCGAGGGAGAGGGTAGGATGTGGGGGTGCTGGGGAAGTCGCCGACGAGGCCCTCCCCGTCGCCTCGCGGGTGGCGGCGCGGGAGGGAAAACCCTATCGGGGGAGCGCCCTTCTTTAGGGTTGTCATAGCGGCCATTCCTTCCTTGAATTTCCTCCTCAACTATGTCGGCGGATGGCATAACATGGTTTAACAGTACAACCTCAAGCCGTGCTATGTTCGCAAGAAGAAACCCACCTTGATCCTGATAGCACTGATGTAGAGAAATACAATGAGGAGCCATGGAGTCATATATATCCTGTAAGGAAATAAAGAACTCCCGGAAAAAAGAAGGAAATAAATAACCTTATATCAGCTTGGCTTTCTGTTCATCTGTCGATTTTTCATGCACCTTAAGCGAATACGACCTTGCATCTGAATGTTCGCCCACGCGTTCCACGAGAAGCATACGCATATACTTTTCCTCTCCCCGCGATCAACGCCGTTCCAATTATTTTAGCTACCTAGCCTGGAGTGACGTCCTCACTCCCACTGATTGATCACTCACTCAGTCTCTCTCACCCTCAACCGTCGCGCCAGTGATCGACAATGCCGTCCACTGCCGCCGTCGACCCGCTGAGCGGCTACTGCGCCGGCACGGGGACCTTCCACAGCCTCCGCGCGCCCACCCCGCTCCCCGCACCATCCCTGCCACTCTCCTTCCCAGCCTTCGCCTTCTCCTTCCTCCCCTCCCCGCTCCCCGCCCACGCCGCTCTCATCGACGCCGCCACCGGCGACGCCGTCCCCTTCCCAGCCTTCCTCAGCCAGGTCCGCGCCCTCGCCACGGCCCTCCGAGCCCACCTCGGCGTCTCCCGCGGCGACGTGGCCTTCATCCTCGCGCCCCAGAGCCTCCACGTCCCCGTGCTCTACTTCGCGCTCATGGCCGTCGGCGCCGTCGTCTGCCCCGCCAACCCGGCCCTGACCGCACGGGAGCTCGCCCGCCTCGCCGCGCTCTCGAAGCCCTCCGTCGCGTTCGCCGCCTCCTCCAGTGCGGCCGGCAAGCTCCCGCCCGGCCTCAAGCTCAACACCATCCTCCTCGACTCCCCGAGGTTCCTCTCCTTCTTGCAACAAGCACCCGGCGACGCATCGGCCATGGACGACGCGGTTGTGGTTCGCCAGTCTGACCCGGCGGCGATACTCTACTCCTCCGGCACCTCCGGGCGCGCCAAGGCGGTGGTGCTCACGCACCGCAACCTCATGACCTTGCGCATCGTACCATTGCCTGCGGCGACGACCGAGGTTTTGATGTGTACCGTGCCCATCTTCCACGTCTACGGATTCATGTTCTGCCTCAGACCCTTAATAATGGCGGCGCAGACGCTCGTGTTGTACACGGCGAGGAGGTTTGACGCCAGGGGGGTGCTGCGAGCCGTGGGGAGGTTCGGGGTGACGCGGCTAGCCCTGGCGCCGCCGGCGCTGTTGGCGATCGTGCGAGCCGCCGAGGACGACGATAGCGTGACCGGCAGCGCAGCAACGCTGCAGGTGGTGCTCGCGGCGGGGCTTCCCTTTCCCCAGAGCTTATTCGGCGGTTCACGCAGAAATTTCCCCATGTTTGTGTTTCCCAGGTTGGCATTACCCTTTTTGTTTGATTTTTATATAGTTTTTATAAACAAATACGGAAAATATGTCATATTTCAAAAAAAATCAAAACTATGATCTATTTAACCTCTCTTAGGCAGAAGATCTTGTGGTCAGGTCCGAAAGCACTTCAGGTTCTGGTTCATTTGAACCTATCTTGTGATAGGCTGCAAAATCTTATAGATATAATGAATACAATTCAATTAAGGTGGGGAATTCTTTCCCCCCGGTAAAACTTAAGAAAAATCACTTTTTGGTTTTTCTTATGTTGAAGAGTACTTTTTGGGTTCTCTTAGACTAATTTATCTGTTTAGTACTTTGTTTTATCACCTTAGTCATCCACGTTTTCTCTTATTTTACCGCTACTTGCATTCGTGATCTATCCAGTATCTTAATTTATTACTGTACTATCTCACATTTTTTATTGTTTTTCAATATCTTTATGAGATTATCACAACAACTAACAAACTTGAAAGTAACATAAATTTATTGTTTTCATCATTTATTTAGATAATGATAAACACATATATAAAACATGCCATATAAGTTAAAAATAATATTCAGACGCATTTAGATAATGACAAAGGCATATATAAAACATGTTTTTGACATATAGAAAAATACAATATGTATGGAAAATTAGACATAATATATATATATATGTTTAAAACATATTAATCATGTAACTGGAAAATGTTAAATGTGTATATAAAAATATTTTTATGTATAAAAAAATGCACAATGTTTATGGAAAAATATAAATCAAAACATATACTAGAAAAAATGTCAATCATGCATTTAAAATATATTTATCTAGTATAGAAAATTATTAGCCTAAAAATCTCATGAAAATATTGCCAAACAATAGAAATTGTGATATACATATACTACAACAATAAATTGAGATACTAAACATATCACTAATGCAGGAACGTAAATGGTTAAGGCGGAAAAATTATATACCGAATAGAGAAACCAGTTTGAAAAGAAAAGACTCTTCAACCTACGCGAAGCCAAAGAATACTCTTCGACCTAGGTAATACGGAAAATGTCCTCTTTGACCTAAGGTAGGCTGACGGGACCATAGTTTTTTTAAAAGGCGTATATTTTTGGAATTCATTATAAAAACAGATTTTTTTTTAATATATTTTTTGCTCTTTCTTACTTATCAGCTAAGACTTGATGGCTAACTTTCTTAAATAACATTTTTCCTTTCTTGATTGTGGGCACTTCACTGATGAATTAATTTTGCACTTGCAAAAGGGTTATGGACTGACGGAGGCCACAGCTGGTTTTTGCCGTCCCGTTGGAGCAGAAGAAAGTGGACGGGCTGGATCAGTTGGGCGTCTGTCGGCCGGCGCTGAGGCGAAGATTGTTGATCCTGGAACAGGGGCTGCTCTGCCTCCGGGTGTGCCAGGCGAGCTTTGGGTCCGAGGACCTTTCGTAATGGCAGGTACGACCAGACAACAAACCTATATATCTCAGCAGAAAAATGCCGGTTACGTTATGTCTATGCCATTATCATGTATAGATAGCATTATGCTAGCTGTTGCTAAAGGCATCCGCCGTATAATACCGATATGAATTTTCATGGTGAACTGTTGATTTACGGTGAGAAGCAAGGGCGGCATACTTGTTTGTGGCGCATTTATCTGCTTAGTAAAAGCATGATTTGTCAGGCAGACATGCGTTTTACTTTTACATGATATAAAGCTAGCAGACAATTTCTTTTGGTCAGTCTTGGTGGGATATTGCTTTCTGCCAGTTCAGTCAGCACCTTCTGTTGTCGTTGCAGCACTCAGCAGATTTGTCAGATGCTTGCTATCACCTAATAGTGGATATGAAATCACACTGGCACTCCCATGATCCCATCTATTGTTAAACATTATTTGTGCAGGTTATCTTGGTGACAAGGAATCCACCTCCGAGATTTTGGATTCTGAAGGGTGGTTGAGAACAGGGGATGTCTGTCTTATCGACAAAGATGGGCTCCTGTTTGTGGTTGATCGGCTGAAAGAGATGATCAAGTACAACGGCTATCAGGTACTGTAGCACCTACTATAATTTCAGATTTGCTGATAACTACTTCAGGATCTGGAATGGACCATTTACCGTTAATATAAAGTTATAAACACCACATTCTCCATGATGGCCTTTGTCTAATGCAGGTTGCTCCCGCAGAACTGGAGGATCTTCTTCAGACACACCCAGGTATCGACGAAGCCGCAGTTGTTGGGTAAGTATGCACTATATATAACATGAAACAAATCTTCTGAACATCTTCCCTACATGTGAAGCATCATGTTAACTATTTCTCATACAGATACCCAGATGATCAGGCTGGCGAGTTGCCGGTTGCATTTGTCGTCGGACGCTCCGGAAGCAGCTTGCAGGAGGCACAGATCAAAGACTTTGTGGCTAAACAGGTATGAACTAGTTTTGACAAGGTACTTCACTATAATGTGTAGACATTTATAGCCGAGCCTAATGGCTGTCGCTTATCGCAGGTCGTGCACTATAAGCGAATACACCGTGTTTTCCTTGTGGATTCCATACCCAAAAATGCTGCGGGCAAGATCATGCGGAAGGACTTGGCGAAGTTAGCATTGCATCAGATTAGCGCTAAGTTATAACATTGTTGGCTCAAAAGAAAAAGTTACAACATGATTGACTGCATTTTTTGTTGGCAAAGGGTGGGTTTTATTGGTTTACATTAAAATGAAACATCAAGAATGCTTGAATGCATGTGTGCGGCATTAAGTCATCCTCGCTTGATAAATAGAACATAATGCATACTTCTGATGTCTCATAGTTGTGTAAAATGGAAGTGAATGATGATTTTAAAATGATGGCGCCACAGATTGGTAACCATGTTTGGTAACTCATCAAATGCAAATGTAGAGTATACGTTTTGCTTCAGACGCAGAGAATGGCTTGCTTCACGAGTTCATTGTTTTTAGGGTAATATTGTGCATCATAATAAGCAGCCGATCTACTATCAGCAATCATGTGCATTAAGTGTGAAATCTCCGATATGCCATCTAAACTTAGGACCTTTTTTATTTGCAGAATTTTAAAAACGCAGAAATAGGAAAAACATAGGATTGAAATGTCATGCCCATTTGAATCTTACAATATTTAAGTTTGTTCCACACTTCCACTGTGTATCACTGATTCACAGGTAAAAAAAAGGATTTTCAGAATGAGTATCTTTCCCACTTTGAGGAGGGCATTTTGTTTTCGTTCCGATCGGTGTACTTCCCATTTTGTGGTGTTGAAATTCTCTTTTTTTTGTGTGGATAGTTGAATATTTCCTGTACTTACCTTGTTTTATTCTCTATGAAAAACAATTCCACTATCCTTCAAATTTCCTAAATTTCTACCAAACTGTAGTCAAATCTGCTGAAAGTGGAACACAAGAAATGACGAAGAAATCCACATGGCTTTGACATCCCCTGCGATCATTCGGTGTTCAATCCATGCTCGAACATGTGTGGGAGAAAAACAAACACAAGCAAAAGATGCTCCGCAAGTTCTTACCAAAAGTTGTTATGCAAGTGTTGCGGCAGATAAACAAATCTCATAATTTTGCTAAAAATTCAGATAAACAAAACAGCATGAGAACAATGTAATCTGCAGAATCTAGCATTCTTAGGGCCTGTTCGGTAGCCCTCTGGCTCCCAGCTCCTCCAACTCCAGGTTCGGAGTTGACCCGAACGATATAAATCCTGGAGTTGCTGGCGAGAAAGGTGGTTTCTAGTTGTTATGCAAGTGCTCCATAAGCAATGTTTTCATTCGGGCCCCTAATCCCTCGAGTGGCAGTCGGAGGTCTTTGATCCTGCAGTTACGTATTATCGTGCAAATAGGCTTTTCATAGACCCTAAACGTGGGACTACAATGTCTTGCATCGAGCAGTTCAAGGCGTGGGCAGTGGTCGAGAATGGCGAGAAGCAGCTCTTCCTGGAAACAGCCGCTCCGCAGCACGAGGCGCTCCAGCAGAGGGAGCTTCTTGATGATCTCCCTGATGAGGTTTCTGTCAGGGATGCGAGGCCAGTTTTTGACATATAGCTTCTTCAGCAATGGCGCACTGCAGAATAGTAAGAGAGATGTAAGCATGCCAGGTACATTTATTAACCGTTGGGAGGAGAGGAAGGAGTGGATGCCTGTTGGCCAGGTGGACTAGGACATCGGCGTCGAGGTGGCCGTTGAATGACTCGCAGCGGCCGGCGCTGCGCTCCACCGCGGCGCGCGCCATTGCCTTCCATCCTGCCGGTGGGGGCCGTGGGTTCCACGGATGCTGAAGGTCACGTCGGGTGATGGGCCGCAACAGAGGGGGAGTTAGGTCGATGCGCCGCCACAGCAGGGGCTCGTCCTTGGCCAGCCGCAGCCAGTGCGAGCACGCGAGCCCTGCGCCGCGGAGGATGTCGGTCTGCCTGAGCATGCCGACGACGATGTATATGACGTCGCCCGGCAGCGACGCCCAGTCCCTCCACTCATCTGAGGCTACTTGGTTCTCCTTGCTGCGGCGCTGCCGGCGCCGCCGGTCGCGGATTGAAAACGAACGTGCGGTCGGGTAGGTTACAATTTTCCTTTTCCTCTTCTTCGTCGACTCCATCCTAGGTCAGCTTTTTTCGGATGTGAAAGGAACGATTTATGTAGGTATCACACGGGTAAAAATCCTACTATTACGGTATGGGTTAAGAAAAATACGTTTTTAGGAACTTTATAAATGGGCAAAATTTATATTTATCGAGTAAGTCATGTACGACGAGTATGAGAAAGCAATACCCAGACCCACGTACCCGTATAAACTTCACATATCACTCACTAGAAAATTTAAACCATAGCCGCAACACATAGGCTATCCAACAACCACTAGCTTGAACCCCAAATCCTCTCTTCATACCCCCCTGGCGCGATCAATCAAACATTCAGCTCACATCACACAACCCCTACGCGTGCAAAACAAAACTCGGATTACATATAGGCCTGAAATAGCAGTTCAACTTTAGGATCCACAAGTAATATATGATCTTAGATTTAAATAATCCAAACATAGAAATTGTTGATATTGGTGAGACAAAGAACTTTTATGTTAAATGTGTTTTCATTCGAGGTCATATTAAAATTCAAAAAAATTGAGCCATGTATCAGACATGGATGTCTCGGATCGGGTGCCATATAATTATCGTGGTTGAACCGGACTATGTTGATTGTAAATTTTAAATATGATTTCGAATTGAGATAATGTAAAAGTAAATTTGTTCGTGTCAACGATTTGAATAATTATCATATAGAACAATTTTTCATATGAGGTTGTTTTGATGATGTAATCGGGAAAACAGTACGTGGAGGGCCAACTTATAGCACCTTGATCCGTATTTTCACCCTCAAGATGAAGTCAAATGAGAAGATCCAAACCGTAAGGTTTTTCTCTTTGAAGATGACAACTTTTTTATATTGGGCAAGTATTCACTTAGGAGCATCTTATTTATTTGACGATACCGATCTGTTGATGAATGTGCGTGATCTTGTTAAATGTGTTGATCCTTTTTAGTAAACAACTGATTTTGTATTTGAATTTTTATTACCGGCCAGTAATATGTTCTCCTACATTTCAAAATAATTGATGCAAGAGTGTTTTAAGTTAAAGATAAATTAAGAAATGTTTGTTCCTTTAGTTTTCTTTGTATAAGAAATAATAGTTGTGAATGTTTCTTCAACAAGTTTATTTATAGATCGAGATGGGTATTACCTGCGCGCACCCGACAAGATACGGGGTATGGGAATAATATGAAATCCGGGGTGCGGGTAAAGGTACGGATTTGGGCTAGCATTACCCGAACCCGAACCCTCTAGGTGCCATGTTGAATCCTAAGTATATAGCGCGGACGTTAAAAGAGTGAATGTCTCACGTGACGCAATCATAAGTGTTGTCTCTAGCCTAAATACATAAAGCAAAATATCATGCATATCCCAGTTGCTAGGTACACCATTTTTCTACTTAGATGGAAAACATATTAAAGAAAACTTAAAATTTAATATAAATTGTCACGGTAAGTTTCAATTTTTTCCTTTTTATATTTAGATGGCAAAAAACGCAGAAATACTACTAGATAGGTGTCAAATTTACTTATTTTGTTTTAAACCATCGCAAATTAAGTTTATCAAGCATGACAGTTTATTTTGTATCAACATGAAAAATTAAGTTTATATAGCATGACAAATTATGTTAATAGCATGGAAATTTTGTTATGAACATGGCAAATAAAATTTATATAGCATGGCAAATTCTATTTGTGTAGCATAGCAAATGTTATTTTTTACATGACAATTTTAATGTATGTAGCATGGCAAATTAAGCATTCGAACCATGGAAAATCTAAATTTTCAGGATGGAAAATTTAGTTTACATAGCATGGAAAATTTAATTTATGTAGAGTAGAAAATTAAGTACTTTGACCATGGCAAAATAAACGTTATTTTAGCATGCCAAGTTTATTAATGGATCATGGAAAATTTCAGAAAAAATAAGTTTTTCTCAACACGAAATTTTCATAGCAATTTTGCCATGGAAAAGTTTACAAAAATTAGCTTGTCTCTGTGTAAATTTTCATGGAAAATTTGCCTTTTGTTTTTGCCATGCATCTAAACACATGTTTTCTTTTAAATTTTATTGTGCATACTTATGCCATATTTGATAAAAAGTTTTAAAAGTGGGAAGTTTTGGATTCGAACCCAGGTCTCTTGTCCAAAGATAGTTCCCTCGTGCACCCTGAAAATCTACTTTTCACATCGCATGCATGATCATATACATGTCTATTCGATGTTGGCTTAGAATGATTCATTGATCATTTTTTTATTTAGTAAAACCCATCTACCGCTAACAAATACCTCCTTTCTTTTTTCTTTTGTTGTGTACATCGGTAATCTCTTTTTTTTTTGCTAGAAGATACATCCTTAATCTAAATAATAGTAAGGAAGTTTGTGTTGTTTGATCTTCAATTCATCTTTTTATAAGTACATCTCATGAATATTAGCTGGATCTTGTACCTTTGTTGTTGAGTTCCGATGGACTATAATTTTGCTAAATAATACTTTCTCCGTAAATTAATATAAGATGTGAGCATGGTTGTGCACCACGCACATATGCATCATTTATTATATATTGCACGTGCCCTAGCCACGCCCTGGCCTCATGCACCAGCCGCCGCCGCCTCCCACCGGTGCCACCGGTTCGCCTCATCTCTGATGGCCTTAATTAGAGTTATTATGATGTGGTGGATCTTGGCTTCTACCGGTGGGAGGGCTTCAATTTTAGTTGGTCTTTTTAAGATATGTTAGGGTTTGCGTCTTGCTTCGGAAGACGAGATGGTGGCAGTTTCGTGCAGATGGAATAAATGTCTCCCGCCTAGCCCCCATTTCAGTGGTGCGTCTAGCATCATCGGTTGGCGTGTAGACTTGTGTTTCCGGTGGATTTGTCTTTGGTGGATTTGGTCGGATATGCATGGTCGTAGTTTGTCTACGTTCTTGTGTCTTTAGGTTCGATTTTTTTTCGATCTACGCTACTCTTCAATGGCGGCGATTGTTGTTCTGGTATGTGCTGGTTCTATTGGGCCTTAGCACGGAGACTTCTCGACTGTCTACTGCAACAAGTTTTGTCCGGCTCCGGTGAGGGAGGGATGATGACAACGGCGCGTCCTCGGCTCGCTTTAGTGCTTGTAGTCGTCGCTAGGTGATTTATGAATATGGATGTAATTTTTATTATTTCTGTTGTTCGTTGTACTACCATTTTAAAAAATGAATAGATCGAAAGTTTTTTCGCGATTTTTTTTAATACAAGACGTTTTAGATCACTAAGACCAGAGAACAATGTAATGTCCAGAAACTAGTATTCTTATACTGTTACTGGATACAACCCGAATGTTGTTCAGAACAATTAGGATAGGCTAAATCAAACTTGAATATGCAATTGAGGTTAGCGCTGCCTCTGGATGCAATGCATTAGAACAACTGAAGGGTTGGGAGCCGGAGGTCTTTGATGGTGCAATTAGCTATCGATGGGATATAAATATCCCTAGGACTACTAATATGCCTTGCTGTGTACCTAAACGTGGGACGACATATTGGCGGGCGTCGAGGAGCTCAAGGCGTGGGCAGTGGTCGTTAAGGGCGAGAAGTAGCTCTTCCTGGAAAAAACCGCTCCACAGCTCGAGGCTCTCCAGCATTGGCAGCTTCTTGATGACCTCTTCCATGAGTTTCTCGTCAAAGCTGTGAGGCCAGTCTGCGACAAAAAGATTCCTCAGCAATGGCGCACTGCACAAGATTAAGAGTGATGTAGTCAGATCAGGAATTCAGGATCGACGATGCAATGCGTTGGGGGCAGGAACGAGCGAGGGCGTGCCTGTTGGCGAGGTGGACTAGGACATCGACGTCGACGTGGCCGCTGAATGACTCGCACCGGCCGGCGCTCCGCTCCACGGCGGCGCGCGCCATGGCCTTCCATCCTGCCGGTGGGGGTCGTGGGTCAAACTGAGTGAAACGTAAGGTGGTGTCCCGAAACTAAGGAGGACATAGTTCGATGTGCCGCCACAGCAGGGGCACGTTCATGGACAGCCGACGCCAGTGCGAGCACGCCAGCCCTGCGCCGCGGAGGATGTCGGTCTGCGAGAGCTTGCCGAGGACGATGTACAGGACGTCGCCGGGCAGCGATGCCCAGTCCCTCCACTCGTCTGAGGCGGCTTGATCCTCCTTGCTGCGACGCTGCCGGCGGCGGCGGCGGCCGTGGCAGTGTCGGATTAAAAACGAACGTGCGATCAGCCGGTAGGTTACGGTTTTCCTCTTCTTCTTCTTCGAATCCATCTCCATCCTAGGACCTAGGTCAACTTTTTCCGAACATAAGAGGAACGATTTATGGGAGGTTTTCCCCTAGCGTACGAGGAGGGATCCATCGAATAAAAGCGTTTGCTGGACCAGTTTCCCCTCACGAATCCCTTCTCTTTTTAATGGGCAATTTCTCCTTTTTTTAATTCGGCCAAAAAATAGTACTCCCTCCGATCCATATTAACTGACGCACACTTAGTACAACTGAGCGTCAATTAATTTGGATCGGAGGGAGTAGTATTTTTTATGACACGCTATTATATCCTAAAACTGATATTCGGATCATGCTTTTTAGTTGTGACCTTGTTTTTGAATAGCTACACAACACGAAATTAACATAATTTACATAATATATAACAGCAACAAAATAATCATGTAATAAAAAATCAAGTATTTAAATAACAAAAATTGTCATGTTCTAAAACAGCTCTAAAATAACAAAAAAATGCCATGTTAAATATGTTTGGCCATTTTCAAAGATTCGAGTAAAAAAAAGTTCATCTTATAAACACAAACAAAATTTCCAAAGTAATATAGCATAGAATGATGTCCTTTAAAGCTGAATTGTCCTGATATCTACAAATAAAATTGGCATGGCAAAATTAATTAAAAAATGGGCTAGGCCCAGTTAGATGTTTTCTTTTCAAAAATAATTCCATCATCAAATGCCACATGTGAAAAATAAATAAAAGTAAATTGAAAAAAGTGTTATGTTTGGAAAACCAAAACTTTGTAAAATGGTGATGAGACTATATGAAGCACTATTAAAACGTTGCAATTTCCATAATGAAAAAATGTAATTACAAAATTATCCTGATTTGAAGCAGGAAACAAAATATTTTTTGTGGGTAAAAGGCTTAATTTGCCAAGGGAAAAAGAAAAACAATAGCCTACATTTTCCATGATCTGAAAACAATTGTCCACAATTATTCATGAAGACATGACAAATATATGGTATCACAAATAAATTTGGTATAATGTATATAATGAAATGTTCATGCTCTAACTGAAAAGGCTGTCATGTTGTAAATTATGAAATCGCTAGGCTACCTACAAAAAACTTGTCATGGTATAACCGGAAAAATGCCATGCTATCTCAAAAAATTGTCATGGTCTAAATAATTAAATTTTCATGGAATCTACAAGAAATATGAATTACATGAACAAAAAAAATAATGGGCAATACATTATAAATAAGGAATCAATATTACCAATATGCCTGATTAAATGTTATGGTCTATCCCAGGTCAACTATGAAGAAATTTTGCAAGGGATTGAATATCCGACTTTTGTGTGTAGCTTTGGATCATGTGCATATCCGTACACCCTCGTCTAGATAAACATTAGATTTAGAAACATTATGAAATGATGATATGCGGTTTTAATATTAATTTGAACAAAAGCTTAGCTCATGTAACGGTCAACATTTGTAGCTCGTCACATACCAATATGCATACAACCATGTTGAAAGAGTTGCGGTCCATAGCCTGGTCAATCTCTAGGATGCCTTTAATTTTCTTGAGACTTATGCTAATTGGATATGGTTTTGAGCTCATTACCCATTCTTTCGTATGAAATAATCGGTTGCATTAGAAATCATGCCAATGAAATAATGGATATTATTAACTTGAAATTTTCTCTAACAAGTGACTAACTCTCGGCACTTGATATCATATTGATATGATGCATTTGCATAGTTCGTCAACTTACTCATGTGAGTTCTTGGAGACAATGTCAGCGGGAAGGATACATAGTGATGCTTAATTAAATTGTTGGTTGATTCTAATTGAATGGTGTGCTTGCCTGGACTCTTCTAACTTGTATGTTCAGATGCATCTATTATATCAACAACTTGTGGGTACTCTGGATTTCCTTACCATCTATTTTTGTTCTGAATCATGCAATATAACAACTAATTTTGCGTAAACGACTTCATTCACCTATAAAGTAACAATAGAACTTAATGCTGAAGCCAAGATAATTTAAGATGCAAGCTATTTTTTTACCGTGAACTAAATAATTGTGTGACATTGTCAGATAGCTCATCCCATGTCCAGTATTCCATGCAATTGGTCAAGAACAACTCAAATGGTGAGCTACATGATTACAAAAAAATGTTAATCAATGAAAAGAAAAATTTGTAACAATCATTATATAAACAAAGTTTTATAAATTATATTGTAAAATGAAGATGAAGGGCTGTCATTGGATTGTCATGCGTGATAATGTTGAACAAGCCCATCTTTTTGCACTCGTTAGTATGAAGATTCTATGATTTTCCATTCTGTAACATTCACGTCCAATCGGTTATCTTCTATGTCAAAATTTGTTCTTCATGAAGCAATGTCAAGATCGAAAGTCTTATTCTACTCTCAAGCTCAAATGCTCCCTAGTGAACAGTCAATTTAGAAAATAATGGAAACAATGAAAACAATTTGGAACCCTTTTTGTGAAAACTTTGCGAAATGTTTTGAGTGTTTACCAAATTTCATCATGAAATGACATTTGTGGAAATAACGATAAATAAATAAAATTATCACTTCAAAATACTTTCGAAAATAGCATGTTTGGAGCATGATTTTGGGATAAAGCTCTACTAAAAGAGAACGAGGGTGCATGTCAGTATAACAAGAGTGCTTTCAGGGTACCCCGCAAAAACAAAAAGAATACTTTTAGTGTGTGCAAAATACGGAAAACCATGAGCCTCATCCTATGTCCATCAGACTGGTAGCTCGACGATCCGTTGTCAATCGGGGATGTGAATATGCAACTGTTTGCACCTGACTCTGCGTGGCACCTGGCACTCGGCTTTTGGATCTCAGTCGATCGCGTGACATTGAGATCAACTTGCTTTGCGTGGCTGCGGTCTTTATAAGTGTTGCAATGGCCTTTACGGGAGGCACCGGTTGCCGAATGCCCTATGAACCCCCGGATCTAGCTAGGCAAGGTGATGGCGGGGAACTCCAACAGGTAGCCCATCCTCGGCCATCTCATCGAATCTGCCAACCATGTAGCAACTCAAACACTATCGGTATGTGTATGATGGATACGAACATCACATGATCCACTTAGGCATTCCCATGTCAGATGTTAAATTTTTTGGCATTATTCAGCTACTCCTCTGTCTTCAATAGAACGCTATTGTTCTGTTTCCCATAAAAATTGTCATGCTTGCTTTCGACAGTAACATGAACATGTAACAAGAATACAAGATTAGAATTTTGAAGAAAAAAAATCTACTATATTTGTGTTGAATTTACTTCATCGCAGAAGCAAATGCTCCCCAGACCATACCGGTATATCTTTGGCAACCTAGATAAGTTGTCTTTCGTTTAAAGCACGGGTTAGATGGATCGATAAGAATCACATAAGCAGGTTATTGATGTATACACACTTAAGCAGCAACTCAGGTTCAGAAATGCCTGTCTCGGCCTCGAGCTACCAGAGGCAGTGCCAAGAAACACCTACTGTACCTAAGAGCCACCATCCTCATGCTTCCAGCCACCACAGATCACGAATTTAAGGAAGCTTAGACACTTAACAGACTAGAAGCGAGTATACTATTTTATGCAGAGCTAAACACACAATTCCTCAACTCACTGCAAAACAATCACCACATCTGTGGAGTGTCGACACTCGACACACGAGATGATTCATCTAAGAGAAAGGAAGCAGTAGCCTGAATAAGAGTGCGATCATTACAGATTGATTAATGTCACCGCATCATTGCTCAAACAATTTCTGAATTTTAGAACAGCAAATAGGTTTCCTGCGGTCAGGAGAGCGGACAAACACTACAGCTGCTGGGTTTTCGATCCTAAACCCGTATCATAGTGCAAAAAGTACTGGATTCACGTGACAGAGGTGAAGAAGTGAACTGTGAAGCGACGGTCGGGAGCTCTTCTCTGGTCTTTTCTCTACGGTGCATCGACATCCGGGTACCTCACCGCCGCATGGTCTGAATTTTAGTTTAGAAGGAAACAGAGTCAATAACAAGCTGAAGAAGAAAGTTGATATACAAAACCTGAAAGCACTGTAATGTCCAGACACTAATTTCCATGTAATGTTTTGGGATACAACCTGAATATTCTTTCTGAATTACCATTGGCTAAATCATAGTACTATATAGAAATCAGTACTATGTAGAGTATCTTCTATGTGAGGCTGAACTGATTTGGGCTATCAAGTTCCAAGGGTGTGAACATCTAATAACTAGCTAAGCTTCAGACTACACAGGCATATTAATCCAACAGCCCACAGTGCAAAATACGACAGTTCAAACAATTGTCAAGTCCCAAACTGAAGAAGATTAGCAGCAGTTTCAGTTAACTGTTTTTCAGACTGTAACAATTTCAGAATGTAACAAAAGATGAGTAGGAAGGAAGTTGGGATCATGGAGGGTGGGTTCACCTGGAGTCCCGGCGGCGATGACGACGATGTGGAAGTCCCGGCGACTTCGGGGCAGGTCGACGACGAGCGGGGTGCGCCGCCCAAAAGCACCCGCCGTGGCGCAAATGGCGAGGTTGGAGACGTTCATGATGGAACCCAGCCGGCAGGCCAGCTTGTTCCTCAGCTGGTACACGGACCTCCCCTTGAACTCGAACATGCCGTAGTAGACGCCGACCCCGTTGTGAGTGTACCGCACGTACCGGATCAGCCGCGACCGAGACGGCCACAGCTCGGCGAGTCTTCCGGGGAGGTGAAGCTGCAGTTGAGTCGCAAAGAACGCCATCAAGAATTTGCCAAGAACGGAGCCAAGAATGAAGAATTTCTCCCTCCAAGGCGAATGGAATTAACGCGATTTGCTCCAACATTCGAGAAGAATCAAGAAGACGGAGACGGAGACGGACTCACCGTGATCGGACGTGGAAGGGGAGGCATGCCGACCCTGTCGGGGATGTGCTCCACCACCCAGTGCATCTTCGTGCTGAAGTTGTCGAAGTCGTCGAGGTCGACGCTGACGCCGGTGCGGATGAAGCTGCCGTTGGCGCGGAGGCAGCGGAAGGCGCCGTTGAGGGGGTTGCGGAGCCGGATGTCGTCCTCGAAGCCGGTCCTGACGGCGACCCACCTGATGGCCTGCTCCCCTTGATGGTCATAGTTGCGCTGCTCGACGCGACGCCCGCTGTGGCCGAGCGGCGCCGGCAAGACCGTGGCGGCGAGGTAGCGGCCGTAGGCGGCGCTGTGGAGAAGAAAGTGCTGGACATTGACACCTTCGCCGTGCAAGTGCACCCCCCACGCCGCGTTCATCGACGCGCGGCGGTCATGGAGGGAGACGCCGCGCCCGTTCTCATCGGCGTGCAGGTACGTGCCGTGCACGCGGCTCCGCAGCCGCACGTAGTCGCCGTCCTGGAACAGGTCCATCGGTCACCGGCGCTGGATCACTGTAGGTCCGAGGCGGTGGGGAGGACGGGTTTCCACTTTCTTGGCGCTCCGGCGAGGAGAAGAGGAGAAGGGAAAGCTGTTGGTTGAGGCGGTTACGTTCGGGCGCCAAGGCAGAGTATTTCAAGGTGCCTTCCGGCCGTGGAGAAGAGGAGAAGGGAACAGAGTATTTCAAGCCGTCGCCGTGAGCGCAGCCTTCCGGCGGCGCAATAGGTGGCCTTCCGGGCCCTGGCCCAGCAAGTAGGTCTCCTCCTGGCCCGCGCAAAACGTCTAGAAAGCACTGCTCTGTTTCTCAACGGAAAAAGAATATTGTTTTTTCTTTGTGGGTAAAATTGTATTCTTTACCAAAACATAAATATTTTATTTTGTGTGTATGAAAGCATACAAGTTGTACAGAAAAAGACACTGCATCCGTCTGTGAATCGAGGGACCAGTCCGTGAACAATGATGCGACAGTTGACTATCCAGTCGTACCGTAAAAATCCACCAGTAGTTCAACCAAAATTTATCGAAATCGGATAAGTTCAACCGAAAGTTATTGAAATCCGGATATAATTCAACCAGAACATTGGTGTCTGTTAGAAAATCGACAGACAACAAAAACGAGAAGAACGAAAATCAACAGAGGGGACACAATGATTTAACGTGGAAAACCCTTCCGAGTAGAACTATGGGTGCCAGCCACCAAACTTTCATTATCATGGAAAGGTTACAGATCATCGAGGTATTTACAACTTGATCTACTATCCCGTGCGGCGACATACAAGAGGTATATATAACAGGTAGACATGGCATAGGCCTCTACTGTTTCATACCGCGGGGGGCTACCCCTCCCCCCCCCCCCCCCCACCCAAGCGTCAGGTTGGGCTTTCTATTCATCTGATTGGTCTAGACTCCCTTTTTTCGGAAACACTCATGCAACAGATAAAAACCATGCATGTTGCAGCTCAGGCTGTTCGTCTAGCTCCCGCTCTCTGGATATGTTCATATCGAGCCTCATCCATCCTTCTGGCCTGGTATCGTCCCTTTCACATATATAAGTGGAATGCATGAAGGGGAACTACATTAGTAAGCCCATTAGACTCACACTTACTTACAACAAACACCTCCAGATTTGGGAGAGAAAGAAGCACCTACCAGGTCGACAAGGGTGAGGTTGATAATGGCGGGGTTCCATCCCGCCGGCTTCGAAATGGACTTGTCAGATGAAAAAAGAACGTTTGGGTTTCTGGGCTTGACACTACACCCACCACCCCCACCCCCGCCGCCTCCTTTGGCAACTCAGGGGGGCGAACCTCGTCAGGCCACTGGCGGACCTCCCATCCCCTCCGATCCTAAAAAGCTAGTTATATGGTTGATAATAAAATAAGGCAGAATAATTTAAAGTTATAAACACATTTGGAAGGACAAATTCTGGAATAAGTGGATTTCTAAACCATTCATTGTTATCCATGCGAATAGGAACTATGTTAATAATATCTGTTTAGCATGCTTGAAACAAATTATTAAGTAGTTGAACATTCCAAATTCTAGGATTACGGATCCTGTTTTTACTAAGCAAACATCCAATGTTCAATAATAAGATGGTCATTCTACGGTATATTTTCTATTTTCTCCACACAAAAGTACAACGGTATAATACAATAGGAACAAAAAAATAAAACGTTGAATTTAACCAATTCCTGCGTTGTCATGAATATTTTTCCAAAAGGGCCACCGGAGGAAGACCAAATGCAAGAGTTGCCCTTCGAAAGTTAAACTGTAACATCAATCAGAAGAGGATACCTTACCATGAGGATATAAGTGCAGAACAAAAAAAAATAGGAATTTAATATTAAAAATAAATATGTGTGAACTATTTTGACTTTAATCTCTTTGAAACCCGTGTAGCGGTTATTTTCCAAGTTGTATGTACTAGCAAAATATCCCTAGCATGATAACTCGCGTTTCTTATGGTAGTTAAGGTGGGCATTTTCTTCCCCACCCCCTAGGCCCTTCAAATAAAGGAAAAGCTCAAAAAAATTGAATACCAAACTTCGTTGCTCTTTGGACTTGCAAATTTATGTCTATGCTTTTAGGTAGGGAGGGTCCCTTTGATTCTCATCTTGCATTTCTTGTCCACCAAAAGTCTCTAACGACATTAGTATTGTCATGTAAAATAGAATGTTAGACACTACATACTGGCAAAAGAATAAAATTGATCTGGTTAATACTAGTCCACCATCATGAGAGAAATTGTTTTGTTTAATATTTAATTTACTTCAAAATTTGTTGAGAAAAAAATCATAAGTGTTATTCCTATTTCTAGAAGGCATCATCCAAATTGTTTCATCCAAAATGAGCATAAGTATTAGTCCAGTGAAAGCCTGAAATTTTTTAGATTCTTCATCATGGATCCCACTTTTTAAAGCCTTCTTTGATTCGCTACCTTGTTTGATTTAAAAAAATGTAGTAGTAAATACGAATGAGATAGGAATTTTTCTAAGGGGGGGAGGGAGGGTATGAAGTATGATTTGTGGGAATAAGAACAACATAGGACTCTTCAAAAGCATAACCAATCAAGCCGTCGCATTGCATTGCAGTGCTGTGTTGCTGGTGTACTCGGTTTGATCATGTGTAATGTGTATGTAAGCTCACCATCAAAGGGGTACAAGGTTAGCACAACCTCACGGTCTTTGTGCAAACAAACATCTGTAGCTGCAGGTGGCGAACCATTGTGAGCAACCAGACATCGTATAGTTGCATGTGCCGAACCATTTCGAGCAACCAAACAACGTGTCAAATTCGTTCCCCTAAGGCAACCAATTAAAACGCACATGTTAAGGAGTTAGGTGTATATACCTAACAAGGTTCCAATGAAATTTGTATGCAAGCAATGCAGATAAAATCAAACACATCCGCTAGTGCCGCCCGATGGGCATACCCATCAACGATACATGCCCGAAGCTGAGTCGGAGGCGGCCGGGCACTCCTGCTTATAAGCACACATACCTCGCAAACATACGCTGACCCTTCCATCGATCTCTTCCTTGGTTCGTCGTCGATCGATCTTGAGCCAGCAAACTCGCGGCTTCTTGTCGTCGAGACACTATCTCCATGGGGAAGCGCAAGTCGATGAACTCGAAGATGGCATTGCGGAAGAAGCCGGCGCCCAAGCTGGAGACCAGCTTCTCCTGCCCCTTCTGCAACCACCCGGACAGCGTGGACTGCGAGATCGACCTCAAGTTCTACGTGTCCCAGGCCGTCTGCAACATCTGCCAGGAGAGCTACTGCACCATAGCTCACGCCCTCACCGAGCCCATCGACATCTACAGCGAGTGGCTCGACGAGTGCGAGAAGGCCAACCAAGACGTCGACGACGAAGGAGAGTGCGATAAGGACGACGAAGAAGAAGATCGACCAAGATCGCGCGCGCGTCTGTGTTAACTAGTTCTGTGTTACGGAGCTCAATTTTGTTCTTCTTGGATCTGTAATTATACGTCAAACAATTATTATTCCAAGCCTGTCGGTTGTGAATACTATTACTAATCAAATCCTGAAATTCATCTTTTTCTTGCTCTCGATATCAAACCTGTAACTGATCAGTTTCAATCGAGGTTTTTGTGATAGTATTGTTAACTAGTTTCAGACAAAGATCGATCTTCCTTCCTGTCCGGTTCTCGAGCTTAATCTTGCGCCTCACATTTTGGATATCTCAAATTGTACCTCAAACGAATATTCAAGCAAGATGGATATCTCGAGTTTTCACAGTTTGGATCTGAAATTATACCTCAAACGATTATTCAAGCAAGCGTATTGTGTGATACAACAAGTACAACCTGAATTTGGTCTCCTGGCACATTAACCTCGCCATGCTGAGAACTCAAATCTCAGTCAAAAGCCAAAACACAAATTTTATTTTCTGCTGATGGACTGAAACTTAAAACTGAAAGAGCACAGCAGCTAAAGTGGAATGCTCAATTAACTGCAAGAACCAGAACAGCGCTGTCGGCATCTGAAGAAATGCACCTCGCAATGCTGAAGTAGCAGCCAGAATAAGAAGGCAACCACAAGGGATTCTGAAGTATACAACCACAAGGTCAAAACAGACTGGTTCTCAAATCAAGTTTAGCTAAGGTAGCAGAGCCCCAAGAGGTGCTTCCTAAACCTATATCTCAATGCAAAATGCAATTCTGAGTTCTCATGTCATCTTGTCCGAGACTCCGAGGGGGCGACACTTCTGAAGAGGGGAACTGTGAGGCGACGGTCAGGAGTCCTGCTCTTATCTTTCTCTACCCTGCATTGACATCCGGGTACCGCAACTGGGCGCAGGCTGAATTAGAACAGAAAGTAAGAGAGTAAGGCAACCGTTGGGAAGATCAATAACTCAAATATCACTCTGTTGCATAATTGACTAAGAAGACAGCTTATGTGCAAAAACTTGAAAAAAAACAACATAATATGCAGAAACTAGCTATATATGCGGGTCAGTAGGATATAACCTGAATTTGATTCACATGTTAAATTTTTTACAGTATGGTAGATCAACAGAAATCTGTATCTTCTATTTAAGCCTTAATCTAATAAGTAATAACACGAAACTTGACTGAGTTGGGTTTCTAACATCCAAATTTTCTTCTACCAGCAACTAATACCAAATGGAGAAAATGAATTATCTGTATCCGTTCGTATAACACCGAAACTTTATAGGTTTAGTGTGAATATGTGACCTTTGTATTGATTTTCTCCCTAACAACCAATTAGCTTCGGACCACCTTATAGAATCTGTACAACAGTCCAGACAAGTGCCTGGTCCTAACTAAAGCAGGTTATCAGCATTTTCAGAATACAACAGTTTCCATATCAAGGTTCAACAAACAACTATCTTAAGGCAACCTTCTGGTTCAACAGTTTTTACTTGTACTACAGGCTACAGCAGTTTCAGACAATTCCCAACAAGTCCTAACTGAAGCAGTTTAGCAAAAGTTTCAGCAAACTGGATTGCAGACTAACAGTTTCAGGCATTGTTTTCGAAGCACAAGCAGATTAGCACTCAGCTGAAATGAAACAAAAAATGTCCGGACATTTGTTCATAATACTGAAGCAGTTTCAGACATTTTCCTGGTCCTAACTGAAGCAGGTTATGAGCAGTTTCAGAATACAACAGTTTCAGTAAACTGTTCTTCAGAATAAAACCCCAAAGAACATGTCAATGCAGCAAATAATGTCTTGCAAAAGGAGGTCATGGCAATGGCGCTTCTCTCTCACCTGGCGTCCTGGCATGGAAGAAGACGATGTAGAGGGTCTCTTCGTTGCGGGGCAGGTTGACGACCAGTGGGGTACGCCGCCCGCGGATACCCGCTCGGACGCACATGACGAGGTTGGCGGCGTCCATGGCGGGATCCACCAGGCTGGCCAGCTCCTTCCTCAGGCGGAACACGGACCTTCCATAGAACACGAACCTGGGGTTGGGGTTGGGCTCGTTGGCGCCCGTCTCCACGTACTGGATCACCCGCGACGGCCGCTTGGGCATCACCAAGGAGAAGATTTCGGGAAGGCGGAACTGCATAGTTGAGTGGCAATGAAGAATGAACCATCAAATATGAAGAATTTGGTGATCGAAAACAAAAATGCGATCAAGAATCGCAAATTTTGCAAATTCCGTTGAATTCCGACGCAAATTAACGACATCCGACCCAAGAACCGCTAAGAGAGGAGCGGACTCACCCAGGTCGGAGATGGAAGGCGAGGCGCGACCTGCCTGGAGGGGATGCGCTCCACCACCCAGTGCTTCATGGTACTGACGCTGTCGATGTCGCCCACGCTGACGCCGTCGTTCCGGTGGCCGGGCCTCCTGTTGGCGCTGAGGCAGAGGCCGCCGGCGTGGCGGAGCTGGATATCGCCCCCCGAACCGATCCTGACGGCCTGCCACATGATGGCCTGCGCCTCCCGCGGCTCGTAGTTGCACTGCTCGACGCTGAGCCCGCGGTGGCCCATAGAGGCGAGGTAGCGGCCGTACGCGGCGCTGTGGAGGAGAACGACCCGGGGACTGCGATCGAAGTTGTAGCTGTAGATGTGCACTGCCCACACCGCCTTCATCGACATGCGGCGCCGGCGGAGGGAGACGCCGAGCCCGTCCTTGTCGGCGTGCAGGTACGTGCCGAGCTCGCGGCTCCGCAGCCGCACGTGCTGGCCGTCCTCGAAGTTCTCGAAGTGGTTCATCGGTCGCCGGCGCTGGAGCGCTGGAACGCTGGAAAGCAGAGGCGGTGGAGACGTAGGACGGGTTTCTTGGCGCTCCGGCGAGGAGAAGAAGAGAAGCCAAAGCTGTTGGTTGAGGCGGTTAGGTTCAGGCGCCAAGGCGGAGTATTTCATGGCTTGCAGGCCCAGCCCAGACTTCTGAGCACACAGCGCCTCCTAAAGAGAGGCGCACATACCATGCTTCCAGCAGCAGCATCTAGGGCAGCGACAACTAAGTTTTTGTCCCCGAGTCGGCGAGACTTAGGGTTTTTCGCCTCCGGCTTCCGCCGAGAGTATTGATCTCATCCACGCTCATCATACTAGTTGAAGGAAGGATTGTTGAGGAGAGCCTGTCAGATCGCCTTGCCCTAGACGAATCGCCTCCTCTGTATCCTAGGGTTTGGGACTTTTCGATCGCAAGATTGAAGTTAAGATGGCGGGTGCAAGCTCAAGTCAGAAACAGGTCAGAAGGGAACCGATGGAGGATCTCTTGGGTCGATTGCATCTGCAAGATGAAGAGGACGAGAGTTTCGTCTGGGAAGAAGAAGTCACCGAACCGCCGCCGGCGGCAAAGTGGCTTGCGATAGCTAGGGTTCACACCTCGGCGGGATTCAGCCCCTCGGCGCTCTATGCTGACATGCGATCAGCATGGAACCCTGCGAGGGAAGTAACTTGGAGAAGAATCGATGACAACCTGTTTACTGCCCAGTTTCATTATTTGGGAGATTGGAATAAAGCAATGACTATGGGACCATGGCTATTCAGAAATAAAGCTCTTATCATGAAAGAATATGATGGTTTTGAGGACCCCAAGTCAGTGGTGCTGGACAAGATTGCTGTTTGGGCGAGGGTTTTACATCTACCAGATAATTTTCTGCATGAGCGCATCATAAAGGGGATGTGTCGCTCGCTGGGAGAGATCTTGGAGGTCCAAACGACCCTCCCTGCAGGTTATGCGGGAGAGTATATGCTCGTGTGAGGGATAAAATCAGTGTCACAAAGAAATTGGTGCGGTTTGTCTCAATTACAAAAGAGCTGAAGAAAAGCCGGTACCAAATTCAATATGAAAAACTGCCAACCTTCTGTTATCACTGCGGTCTCCTAGGTCATTGGCATGAAGAGTGTGGATCGGGAGAGCATGATGAGACAGCTTTTGAATGGGGGCCTTTTGTGTTGGCAGAGAGATTCATAGGGGGGAGAGGTAGGGGAAGAGGAATCCATGTGGATGATCCAGCGAATAATGACCCCCTAGGCAGGGGGCGGGGTGGGGCAGATGGATGTGGAAGAGGGCGTGGACGTGCAGGTCAGGCACAGCCTTGGAGATTCAATGCTGCTTTCCAGGATCAGTTACCTCCTCCGGCGAAGGATCTCAGTGCAAAATTCTTGCTAGCGGTGGATGAGGATGAGGTGCTGAGACACAAACGGCTTGCAGATGACTCTGTCGCGGACCCAAAAGAGGGTGGGCAACAATCAGGAGTTAATCTACCGGTAGTTCCCGCGGGAAAGAGTACCTCAGTTGCAGCGCTAGTTGGCAAGTTTGACAATGTTGAAGAGGAAAATGAGCCATCGAATACACCCCAAAAGAATGAGAACAAGAAGAAGCGGAAAAACGCAAAGGTTACTATGGAGGTGGACGACACAGATAATCCTTTCAAGAATACAAAAGAAGGTCCAGTAGGTGATGACGTCATCCCTGCTAACTCATCGGCGGCTCCCTTAGGAGGAGACCGCCGGTCGCAATGAATCTCCTTTGTTGGAACTGTCGAGGGCTGGGTACCCCGGCGACAGTTCGAGAAGTTCGTGAAATCACGAACAAATATGCCCCAGCAGTGTTGTGTCTTGTTGAAACTCAAATCCAGAAAACACGTGTTGAGTTGTTATGTCAGTCCTTTGGTTACATTAAAACTTTTGTTGTTGGTAGTACAGGAAGAAGTGGGGGTCTAGTTGTGTTTTGGAATGAGGATATAAAGTTGGAAATTATAGGCTATTCGAGGTACCACATTGATGCTCGAGTGGATGAATTGGGGCCTAGCCCGTGGAGATTGACGTGTGTCTATGGTGAAGCTCAAGTTCCGGAGAGATATAAAACTTGGGATACGCTGGAAAATCTTGCAATATTATCCAGTTTACCGTGGATCATGATAGGTGATTTCAATGAGGTTCTTAACCATTCCGAGCATGAAGGGGTTGGTCAGAGAAGTCAAGCTCAGTTGGATGGTTTCAGGGATACGTTGGATATATGTGGCCTACATGACCTGGGCTTCTCAGGGACGAGCTGGACCTTTGAGAAAAGGGTGGCGGGAGGAACGTTTACGCGAGTTCGTTTGGACCGAGCAGTGGCGGACGCCGCGTGGAACTCGCTCTCGTTGTTCCCAGCGGGATCTGTTGAGCACATTCAGGCTGCCTCGTCGGACCATATTCCATTGCTGCTAAAGCTGGACGATGAGGTCTTGAGCACCCGTGGGCCAAATTTTTTTCGATATGAGCAGATGTGGGAAACTCATCCGGAGTGGAAAAGCTTTCTGGAAAATCTCTGGAATGATAATGCTTCTGATGATTCAGTTCAGGGCCTAAGAGAAAAGCTAAGTAGAATATCTGAAGATATCTCAGTCTGGGATAGAAGGAGTTTTAGAAGTGTCCGCAATGAGATCAGATCTTTGAAACTGTAACTAGTTGAGCTTCGTGATGCCCTTGGCAGAAGGGGACCGAGCCAATTGGAGATCAAAATAGCAGACAAGCTGGTCGAACTTTATAACAGGGAGGAAATCCTCTGGCATCAAAGGTCTAGGATCGATTGGCTCGCCAATGGGGGCAGGAACACGAATTTTTTTCATCTACGGGCAAGTATGAGGAGGAGAAAGAATTTAATCAAAGCACTTCGCAATGACAGTGGAGATTTGATTTCGAATATCGCAGAACTTGAAAGGATGACGACGGAGTTCTATGTTGGCTTATATTCATCTGAAGGTACAAACAATATGGGAGTGGTTCTTGATTCGGTTGAGAGAAGGGTAATCCCAGAGATGAACATGGCTTTGACAGAAACATACACACCACTTGAAATCAGAACGGCTTTGTTCCAAATGTGCCCGGACAAGGCCCCGGGTCCGGACGGCTTCCCTGCTGCTTTTTTTCAAAAGCACTGGGATATCTATGGTGAGGAAGTGATCAAAGCAGTTCTGCGAATTTTGAATGGTACAGAAAGTTCAGAGTGCATAAACAACACTTTTCTGGTGTTGATCCCCAAGATATAAAGCCCTGAACTTCTTTCCCAGTTTCGCCCTATAAGTCTTTGTAATGTAATTTATAAAATTGCCTCGAAGGTTGTGGCGAACCGATTAAAGAAAGTCCTACCTCACATCATATCTCCGAAGCAATACGCCTTTGTTCCGGGAAGGCACATTACGGACAACATCATAGTTGCTTATGAGTGTCTTCATTTTATGAAGGGCAATAAAGCTCTCAAACATCGTCACTGCGCCCTTAAACTAGACATGATGAAGGCTTATGACAGGGTTGGGTGGGACTATCTGGAGGCTATTATGATGAAACTGGGTTTCCAACAGCCGTGGGTCCTAAAGGTGATGGCAATGGTAAAGTCAGTCTCCTTTTCTGTTATGTTTAATGGGAAGAAATTGGATAGTTTCAAGTCTTCGAGGGGAATCCGTAAGGGAGATCTTATCTCGCCGTATTTGTTCTTGCTTGCAGCAGAGGGCCTCTCAGGCCTCCTAAAAACAGAGATCAGTCATCTCAATTAAATGGTTTACAGGTGGCTCCGTCGTCACCGGCAGTGAATCATTTACTCTTTGCAGATGATAGCCTGCTGTTCGTGAAAGCAAATAGAAGTGGTGCGATGGAGGTGTCAAACCTGCTAGAGGCCTATTGTGCAGCATCGGGACAGAGAATCAATACCGCAAAATCGTCTGTTTTCTTCAGTAAAGGTACTCCGGAGGTTATCCGGGAGGAGGTGAAAGGCGTATTGGGAGTAAGGACTGAAACTCTCAATGAAAGATATTTGGGCTTGCCTTCTGATGTGGGCTCATCCAAGACAGAGGCTTTCAAATATCTTAAGGACAGATTGTGGGGAAAGATCAAGGAATGGATAGAGAAAATCATCTCGGCTGCTGGTAAGGAGGTGCTCATAAAATCAGTGGCACAAGCGGTGCCTGTTTACTCTATGTCATGTTTTAAATTACCAAGGGGACTCACTGAACATCTCAATAAGCAAATTCGGCAATTCTTCTGGGGTAGAACACAGGGGCAGCGAAAACCCCACTGGGTGTCGTGGAGATCAATGACACAACCAAAAATTGATGGAGGATTGGGTTTTAAATATCTTGAGGTGTTCAACCTTGCGCTACTTTCTCGTCAGGTATGGAAGCTGCTCACAGACCCAAATTCGTTCTGCGCCAGATTTCTGAAAGGCCTTTACTATCCCAATACCTCGGTTCTTCAGGAAACTTTGGGTTCCAGACCCTCTCAGATTTGGAGATCATTCCTGGAAGGGCGAGAAGCGCTGCAACATGGCATTATAAAAAGAATCAGGGATGGGAGAGATACTGACATCTGGCAATGCAACTGGATTCCGAGAGACACAAGTATGAAACCCTTTCCTGTCTAGCGACCCAGAAACCATCAAAGGTATCTGAATTAATCACCAGCGAGGAGGCGACTTGGGATAGAACGAAGCTACAGGAAACTTTTATACCGGCGGACATTCATGCAATAACGAATATCCCGTTGTGCTCTAGTCAGATTGCTGATTTCTGGGGGTGGAACTATGAGAAGAACGGTGTGTTCTCGGTGATATCGGCTTATGCTATGTTGATGAGGATGAGAACTGAGGGAGAGGAGGCCTTAGATGGCGGACTGGGTGCTTCAGACAGGTCCCGAGATCAGTCGGGATGGAGCAAGCTTTAGAACACCAAAGTACCGTCAAAAAATAAAACCTTTCTGTGGAGGCTTGGAAAACAATCTCTGGCAACGGAGGATGTTAGGAAGCATCGAAACATGTCTGTGGCAGATTCTTGTCCGTTATGTGGGAACAATGATTCATGGGTCCACTCGCCTATTGAGTGCTCGGCCTCACGGTGCGTTTCGGCTTTGGCAAATGAGGATTTAGTGGAAGCTATCTCAGAAATTTTTGAACCAAATGCCCGGCTGTGGCTGTTTCATCTCCAGGAAAAGGCATCTCATGCACAATTTGTGGAGGCAATGGTAACGTTATGGGCGATTTGGTCGAGCCGTAGAAAACTTATCCATGAGTCGATTAATCAATCTCCTCAGGCTACTCATCAGTTTGTGGAACGGTTTATTAGGGACTTGGATATTCTAAAGTGTCAAGACCAGCAGGCTCAGGGGACTTCTCGGAGTGTCTCGGGTTCTCGCCCAGGTTTTGCAAACCACCAACCATCACTGTATTAGGTTGGCTCTGTTCTTATTCAAGTCAGTGGAGAAGCAAGTTTGGATGGTGGGAGTAGTGTTGCGGTAGTCTGCAGGAATGCTAGTGGAACCTACTTGGGATCTTCAGGCCTGAGATTCTCCGGAGTTCAGGACCAAGTGGTGTTGGACACTTTAGCTATTCGCAAGGGAATTGATCTTGCTATGGATCTGAACGAGCAAAATATCGTTATTTCATGTGACAATAGAAGGGCGGTGAAGGAACTAAAGGAGCAGAAGGGGGGTGCTCAGGCAGCCATCGTGAAGGAAATAATATCCCGTTTATCTGTTTTTAGCAACTCTAGTTTTAATTCTAGTTCAAGTAATTTAGTTCTGCATGCAAAAAATCTAGCCAAATTTCTTATTACTCTACCTTTGGGGCGCCATGTGTGGCTTCTTTCTCCCCATGATGAATCTTGTATTCCGATGAATGTTGGTGTGGAGTAATAAAGTTTGGTTATCTCAAAAAAAACATACCATGCTTCCTTCTGTCCTGATTCCTCCTAAAAAATCTCAAAAAAAAGTTTCCTCCTAAAAAGACCCGCGACACAAAATCTCCATCCTACGCTCACTGCAAGTCTGTGACAAGTTAGTCATTGTAACGCCAAAACAATGATCCTAAAAAGACAATGATCCCCGTGAAAAAAATATATAATGGTCCCACAAATCAGAGTAGGTAGCAGGTTCTCTCCGCCCCCACTATAAGCCTAGATCTTCTCTCTCAGCCCTTTCCTTTTTTTAACTTCTTCCTCGGTATGAACTAACACAATGGTAAGTATTGTATTATGGACCCCCCCCCCGCGCCCAGGTCGCTCCTGGCGGCAGCTCGGGCGGAACCCTAACCGCCGCCGCCGACCCCCTTCCAGTCCTCCCCCCCCTCCCTCACCGCTGCCGGAGGACGCCAGCGGGCCATTTCTGTGGCGCGACGGTGGGGGAGGTTCAGCCCTCCGCCGGTCTCGGCGAGCGCTGCTGGCCCCCATCCGCGAGCGTGGCGGCTCCCCTCCGCTGGATCTGGTGGGGTGGAGGCCCCCTTCCCCACCCCCCCCCGGTGCGAGCTCAAGCGGGTTCGTCTAGCTCCCGCTAGATCCGCCCGGTTTCGGCTCCATGGGGTGGTGGCCCTGGCTGGGAGCTCGGCTCTTCGGCGTGGCTGCGGTGGGGGTGGAGGGTGACGGCGGCGTGGTGCTGCGATGTGGAGGGCGCTAGATCTGCCCGTCCTCGGGTGGCTTTGGCTCGTTGGCCCCTCAGGCCGACGACAAGATTAGTGGTGGCTTCTGCGAGTCTTAGCGCGAAGGCTTCGTGGAAGGTGTGCGGGTCAGCGGAGATGCATTGTGAAAGGATCGAAATGTCGATTAGAGGGGGGGTGAATAGGCAGCTAACAATTTTTAAGCTTTTCTTAACAAATAAAGGTTCAACAATAAATATAGGTTGTCTATATGTGCAACTACGTGAGCAACCTATATTCCAACTAATGCAACACTATGTGAGCAAGCAAGATACCATGTTGAAGTTTAAAAATTTATTGCACCAGTTTTAGGGCATCTCAAAAAGCAAACTCTACCTTCTCTCTCCTACCCTAAAATCATTTTTAGGCCATCACTTAACACTTCGTTGGTGCCCATAAACCTTCTCCCCCTATCCTAAAATCATTTTCAGGGCACCGCTTAAAACTTCTTTGATGCCCCAAAACCTTCCCTCTCTTACCCTAAAATCATTTCTAATGCACCGCTTCTCTGGTGCCCAAAAACCTTTTTTTCTCCTATTATAAACTCATTTTTAGGATCCCAGACTTTTGGGCATCTGTTGAAAATGCTCTAACGTATTGTTAGGTAGGTAATCTGTTTTTCATTGCTCTTTGATGAGCTTGACAGTTGATACTCGAATTATAAGGGTACAACCCAGACTTCTGAGCATACAACCTCCTAAAGAGAGGCCCGCATAACTTGCTTCCTTCTGTCCTGCATTCCTCCTAATAAATCTAAAAAAAAGTTCCTCCTAAAAATACCCTCGACATGAAATCTCCATCCTACGCTCACTGCGTGTTTGCGATGGGTTAGTCGTTGTAACGCCACAACACTGATCCCCACGAAAAAAACTAATGGTCCCACAAAGTAGAGTAGGTAGTAGGTTTTCTCCGCCCCCACTATCAGCTTATATCTTCTCTCTCGGTCCTTTCCTTCTTTTTAACTTGTCTTCATTTTAACTTATTCCTCGGTATGAACTAACACAATGGTGTTCTCAAGATGAAACAGCGAATTCTTCAAGGTATACCACGGTAAAAATCAGAGACCCAAAAGAATGATCTTCACTGCATGCATGTGTCTCCACAACTTTATTCATGACAGCAAGTTACGTGATGAGTATTTTGATAAGTTTGACAATGATGCGTATGTGCAACCTCCATTGCCATTATCAGGTGCCAATGCTCTACCACCAGAAGATGATGGTATCATGGCCCCAACACATGAGGCTATTGCTTCTAGTCTTGTACCTTGACATACATATTTCTATTTGTAGTTGATCCTCTTTTGTAGTGAAGAAAAGTTTAAAACCTTGTTTAACACGGCGTTTTGGTGCTCGAGCGCACCTGCTCTCATTTAGGAATCTGTGCCAAACTATTTTTTATGCAGTTACACAGTTGCATGCGGTGGGCCAGGGTTTGACGGGCGTTGGCTAGTTTAACAGGGTGTTTGTTGTGGATAATGAGCCAAGGAACAGAAAGCCGGGATTTTTATAGAGCGTGATCTAGGACGATAAAGAGAAGTTTGAAGCTAATCCTTTTTTTTGGCTATGTAATTTTTCCTGGAGTAGAGCTAGATGCAGCTCAGCAACCGGCATGGCATGGAATCAATTGTTTGAGCTCATCAGTCACCCCGCCCGACCAAGATCATTCTTTGAAGGATTTGATCGAGTTGTACATGGACTGTCCTTGTACGGGTCGAGAGTCAGCTCCTGCTCCATCCCTAATTCCCTAGTACGTTGTCCCCCACGTCGTCGTGGCTCTCGCACCATTTGTACGGCCTAGCTACTGCACTACTGTGGCGGCGGGCTATCATGCCCGACGATATGGCCCCGGCAAGCGCACTCTGCTTCTATGTCTTTCTGGTCTGAAATTGTTCATCTACCCGAGATATCATTCAGGCCTTGAGTCGTCAGTCAGTAGTACACGCACAGGTTACCGTCGTCCTCCAACGCGGGTTGTCAGTGAGGTTCTGGATAAAGGTATCAAACGCGAGCATGTCGATCATGTAGACGCTGCCATGGAGGCAGAGCTCGAAGAGGCCGTGGCCTTGGTCTTACACTGGCGTAGCATGGCGTTCTCAATCTGTCTGGGCCTCGCAAGGGGGATGTGCAGCGACGAGGACAAGCTGATCAAACCTGATCCATCTAATTAACGTCCGTCACCGTGAATAGCCATTATGAGACCCTGGCCCACTTCACTCTGTACGTTGTGAATTCATCTCGTGGCTCGGATCAAGATGCACTCGGATGATACTGATTTCGGGATCAGCTGAGACCGGGATCAGATAGCAATTTTCGGTTTAATGAGAATATTTGCACTGTATGATATTTGTATATTGTTCTTGTGCTCATGTTGGATGAGAAATTGTTCAGGATAATTATGTGTTAGTAGTACACAACACACAGCTTCGATTCAGGGGTATTACAAACATTTCAACACACAACTCATCCCATAATGATAGACTAGAATCTCAGAAAAGAACTGGATGATTGATTCTGTGGCAAGCTGATTCTGCAACCACCCAAGCTGCGTGGACTGTCAGATCAACCTCAAGCTCTGGGTGGCTCAGGTAGGCTACGACATCTGCAAGGAGGGGTACTACACCATAGCTCACGACCTCATCGAGCCCATCGACATCTACAGCGAATGGACCAACGAGTGTGAGAAGGCCAACTAAGACGTCGAAGCCCTGGACTACCACAAGCGACAGCGGCAAGTCGGCAGCGACGACAAAGAAGATCGACCAAGATCGCACGCGCGTCTGTGTTAGCTACTTCTCAGACATAGATCGAGTCGCCTCAAGCTTTTATCGCGTCTGTGTTTGTACGGAGCTTAATTTTGTTCTTCTTCGATCTGTAATTGTATATTTGATAAACGATACAACTTTTACCATGGTTGAGAATTTTACGAGCCACTGAATCAAGTGAATCTAATGGTGGAAATAATAAAACTACTAGGAAGTACTAGAGAAAGTACTGGAAACTTGAAAGTACTAAATATAATGATATCATTAAAAATATTAATTTATTTAATTTAGTTGTGTTTGATCAACGGATAGAAATAATTCTTATGAGAAGTACTCGGAAGTACTGAGAAGTACTCGCCAATTACCGGAGAAGCGTATTAATCCAAGCCTGTCGGTCAGTTGTGAATACTAATCAAAGCCTGAAATTCATCTTTCTCTTGCTCTCAATCTCAAACATGTAACTGGTCAGTTTCAATCGAGGTTTTTGTCCTAGTAGTGTTAACTAGTTTCAGCTCAAATTTTTCTTTCCTTGCTGTCCGGTTCTCGAGCTTAATCTTGCTCTTCCTGGATCTGAAATTGTACCTCAAACGATTATTCAAGCAAGATGGATCTCTCGAGTTTCCACAGTTTGGCTGAAACTGTACGTACTAGTACTACTACTACTACTACATCAGATGAATATTAGTTGCAACCTATGTGTATGTGATGAATTGTGACGGAATAGTACCAATGTGTAATTCTCTCCTTCTCTTCTACATCAGTGTTTTTCAGTATTTTTTCTATACTGAAACAAAGAAAGAAGAGAGAGAGAGAGAAGCAAGCAAAAATTGCTGTGCAACTTCTGTCTGAATCTGAAAAACCGCACTACTCAGAAATGGGGTATTCTTCAACCTGAATTTTGTTCACATGTTATTCAGAAATCAAATACTCCCTCTGATCCATAATAAGTGTCGCTCATCTAATACAATGTTTGTACTAGCTTAGTATAAAATGAGCGACACTTATTATGGATCGGAGGGAGTAATAGAATAAGAAAAATCAATTTTGTTGACATCTGGTTGGTTTCCGGGCAAATTAACATCTTCATGTTGAGAACTCGATCTCAGTCAAAACACAAATTAATTTTATGCTGATGGACTGAAACTTGAAACAGCACAGCTAAACTGGAGTGCTCAATTAACTACGAGAACCAGAACATCGGTGTCGAAATCTGGAGAAATGCACCTAGCAAATCTTAAGCAGCAGCCAGAATAAGAAGGCAACCATCGCAAAGCAATGCAACTGCATAACTGTTCACAGAGGTCCTGAAGTTTAGGAACCACAAGGGCAGAACACACGGGTTCTCATGAATCAAGTTTAGCTAAGCTAGCAGAGAACCAGAGACACAAGAGGCGCTTCCTAAACCTACATCTCAATGCAAAATGCAGTTCTGAGTTCTCATGTCATCTTGTCCGAGACTCCGAGGCGGCGACACTTCTGAAGAGGGGAACTGTCAGGAGTCCTGCTCTTATCGTTCTCTACTCTGCATTGACATCCAGGTACCGCAGCTGGGCGTTGGCTGAATTAGAACAGAAAGGAAGAGAGTAAGGCAACCGTTTGGAAGATCAATAACTTAAACATCACTCTGCTGCATAATTGACCAAGAAGACAGCTTATGTGCAAAACCTGAAAAACAACAACAGAATGTGCAGAAACTAGTAGGATATAACCTGAATTTGATTCACATGTTGTTAATTTTTTTACAGTATGATAGATCAACAGAAATCTATATCTTTTATTTAATCCAGATAACACATAACTTCACTGAGTTGGGGTTTCTAACAATCAAAGTTTCTTCTACCAGCAAATAACACCAAATGAGAAAAATGAATTATCTGTATCCGTCGTATGAAATTAAAACTTTCTAGAATCTGTACAACAGTCCAGACAACTCCCTGGTCCTATCCTAACTGAAGCAGGTTATCAGCATTTTCAGAATACAACAGTTTCTTCAGAATAAAACCCCAAAGAACGTCATGGCAATGACGCGTCTCACCTGGCGTCCTGGCATGGAAGACGACGATGTGGAGGGTCTCTTCGTTGCGGGGCAGGTTGACGACCAGTGGGGTACGCCGCCCGCGGAGACCCGCTCGGACGCACATGACGAGGTTGGCGGCGTCCATGGCGGGATCCACCAGGCTGGCCAGCTCCTTCCTCAGGCGGAACACGGACCTTCCATAGAACACGAACCTGGGGTTGGGGTTGGGCTCGTCGGCGCCCGCCTCCTCGTACCGGATCACCCGCCTCGGCTCCAGGAAGGAGAAGATTTCGGGAAGGCGGAACTGCAGTTGAGTGGCAATGAACCATCAAATACCAAGAATTTGGTGATCGAAAACACAAATGCGATCCCCAATTTCGCAAGAATGATTTCCGACCCAAATTAACGACATCCAAGAACCCAATTCGATAGATTCCGCTAAGAGCAGAGCAGTTGGACTCACCCACTTCGGAGCCGGAAGGCGAGGCGCGACCTGCCTGGCGGGGATGCGCTCCACGACCCAGTGCCTCATGGGACTGGCGCTGCTGATGTCGTCCACGCTGACGCCATCGTTCCGGTGGCCGGGCCGCCTGTTGGCGCGGAGGCAGTTGCCGGAGGCGTGGCGGAGCAGGATGCCGTCCCCGGAGCGCAACCTGACGGCCTTCCACCTGATGGCCTCCGCCTCCCACAGCTCGTAGTCGCACTGCTCGGCGCGGAACCCGTGGATCCTCATGGAGGCGAGGTAGCGGCCGTAGGCGGCGCTGTGGAGGAGCAAGTACTGGCGACCGCGAGCGCCGTTGTAGATGTGCACGGTCCACGCCACTTTCATCGACGCGCGGCGCCGGCGGAGGGAGACGCCGAGCCCGTCCTTGTCGGCGTGCAGGTACGTGCCGAGCTCGCGGCTCCGCAGCCTCACGTGCTGGCCGTCCTCCAAGTTCTCGAACTGGTTCATGGGTCGCCGGCTCTGGACCGCTGGAGGGCAGAGGCGGTGGAGAGGTGGGGCGGGTTTCTTGGCGCTCCGGCGAGGAGAAGAGGAGAAGCGAAAGCTGTTGGTTGAGGCGGTTACGTTCGAGCGCCAAGCCGGAGTATTTCAAGGTGCGTCGTCGCCGCCGTGCTCGCATAGTAGGCTTGCGGGCCCAGCCCAGACTTCTGGAGCACGCGCGCATACACAGAGGGCCTTCAGCAGAGAGGCCCATGCGATGATAGAGTGCAGCATGGCAAGATGTGTCTGGGCCCTCTCTGCACCCGATGATAACCATGAGGTGCTCCTGGCAACCAGAGAAACTAGAGTGCAATTTAGCCAGGGCAATTTGGGCACTGGCGGACCGAGAAATTGTGGATCATATCATGCAGATTAGAGAACCAAGTGCAAAATCGTGGCTTGGAGAAATTATTGAAGCGATGAGCCAAAGGGACGCTACTGTGGTCTTTGCAATGAAAAAAATAGCGCGCTATAGTGTCGCTAATAGCACACTATAGCGTTTTGAGCAATGCCTCGCTAAATGAATGTGTGTATAATGTTTCATTAATAGCACGCTATAGCGCGAAATAGCACGCTAATAGCATATTTTTAGGGCCACGTTATTTTGTCATAGCACGCTATTTTTTTCATTGGGTCTTTGTGACCTTGTGGGTAATTTGGCATGCGAAGAGGAAACTCATCCACGAAGACATCCATCAAAGTCCTTTATCGACCCACACTTGTATCCAGAATTTCCTGAAGGAGCTGGCAGTGCGTCGGGTAGCTCCGGGAGGATGGCAGGGAGGAGATGGTGCCCGCCCATCCAGGGTGTGATGCACATTAGGATGGACGGTGGTCTTTCTCGCGATGGTGAAGTTGGAGTGGTGGTTGCTGTCTGTCGTGACCACGAGGGTAATTTCAGGGGGTCCTCGGCGGTGGTGTACCCGGGGATCACTGATCAGAGCTGCCTGGACATGTTAGCATGTCGAGAAGCCCAAGTTTTGGCTCAGGATTTGGGGTATCCAAAGATCCTAGTCTCTGGAGGTGCCAAGAATGTGCTGTGTGAAATCCGAGATGCGGTGGGTGGAAGACATGGGATGATCACCGCGGAGATATTAGCAAATAAGAGTTTATTTATTGAATGTAAAAAAAATTGAAGGGAGAAACTATAATCCCGATGGTCATTATCTAGTTAAATTTGCTTCTAGTTTAGGGCAGGGTAGGCACTTATGGATCTTGAATCCTCACGATCCAGTCTGTATTCCGATGACTTTGAGTTTGAATGAATAAAGGAGTGTTTTACCCCTCAAAAAAAGGCAACCAGAGAAACAAATGCGAAAGAATGGATGTTTACACTCATAGAAGCGTTGTCACATGATGACTTTGTTCGGTGTGTTGTGACTATGTGGGCTATCTGGTACGCCCGGCGGCAAGCTATCCATGATAACATTTACCAAAGCCCTTTGTCTACGTTCCTGTTTATCTCAAGATTTATTGATGAACTCGATGTACTGAAGAAGCCGGCAGTTGGTGGTCCGGTCAACCGAAGAATAGGGGTGCAGAGAAGCCCTCCATTCCCAATAATCCTATAATCTGGGTCGATGCTGGAGTATCCAGATCGGGCATTGGGGGAACTGCTGCTGCTCTCTGTAGAGATCAACATGGAGTGTTCTTGGGCTCATCAGCATTGGTGATTCATGGGGTAACTGACATGACATGTCTGGAAGAAATTGCGTGTCGTGAAGCATTATCATTGGCAGATGATCTGGTACTTCAAAACTTTATAGTTTTCTCTGATTGCAAGCAAGTGGTGGAGGACATTGGCAGCAATTCTGGAAGGGTCTACAGCCCCATCATCAAGGAGATTGAATTTAGAAAGTCTTTGTTTAATTCCTGTATTTTTTCGTTCATTAGCCGCACTTTTAATTCAGAAGCTCATAGCCTAGCTAGTTTTTGCCATGGTCTCAGTAGAGGTAGACATGTTTGGATGGGAACTCCTCATGATCCTTCTTGTATACCTCGTGTAGCCACTTTATATATCAATAAAGTGGTGTGTATCCCCCTCAAAAAAAGAAGAGAGGCCCACATAACTTTCTTCCTTCTGTCCTGCCTGATTTCTGAAAAGACATGCGACACGACAGTTCTATTCTACACGCTCACTGCGATGGGTTAGCCATGTAACGCCACAAGCAGTTCAGGTAACTAATCTGAGAGTATCTCTCAGAAGCACACGCACATGTTATTTTATGTGTGTTTAGAAGCCATTATGTGTCGCGTTTTGAGCGTATTCGCATGAACTGTGGTTGTGCTCATGACTGACCGCTATCACCCCAGCTCACCCCTCGTTCCCACCCATCACAACGACCGCTATCACCCCAGCCCACCCAGTGAAGGTCGTGGTCAGGGGGAAGAGGAGGTTGTAAGGAAGAGGACGCCGAAGTGAGGAGGACCTCTGAAGCACGCCACCACCATCGACACCTCTGACCCCCGGAACACGATGCTTCCTCTGCACGAACACGCCGACATCTCATTGGCCTCTTTGTTGAGTGATACGTCTCAAACATATCAATAATTATTGCTTGTTCCATGCTTATTTGATTGACATTTCAGTGTGTTTTGATGCACTTTCATACCATTTTTACAACATTCTTGGGACTAATCTATTAATGCAGTGTCCAGTATCAGTTTATGTTTGTTATTTTCTATGCATCTCAGAAAAGGATGAAAAATCAATATGCTCAAAAAATTCCAGAAAAATCCTAAGGGACAGAGTATGAGGGAAGGTAAATGGTTTGATTGAAAAGACCATCTCGGCCGTGGGCAAGGAAGTGTTGATCAAATCAGTATTTCAGGTTGCCCATGTGTTCTCTATGTGTTGTTTTAAGCTGCCAAGGTGTCTTTGCGAGCACCTCGACAAAATTATACGTTAGTTCTATTGGGGCAGTAAGGCAGACAAGAGGAAGCCGCACTAGGTATCGTGGAAAGCTATGACAGAACCAAAAATCTCGAGTGGTCTTGGATTCTGAGACATGGAACTCTTCAACGTAGTACTTCTTGCGCGCCAACCATGGAGGCTACCGGCAGAGCCGAACTCGTTATGTGCTCGGTTGTTAAAATTTGTGTACTATCCGGGCTCCACGATTGACGAGCGTGGACCTCGGCAAATCCCATGGTTAGGTACCCTGTGTTGATTGAAGGGGGAGGAGATTGTGTGCTGGTAGATTCGGACGGTGCACAAGCAACACACGGGACACGATTTACCCAGCTTCAGGCCCTTGTAGGGAAAACCATACATGATGCTTGTCTGATCTTGTATTGATGATGGTGTTACAGAGGGATCCCCGGCGAGACGCGGTCTCGCTAGGGTTTTGTGGAGAGGTGTTGTTTGTCTAGAAGTATGCGTGGAGAGAGACCTGTCTAGGGGGGGCCTGCTTGGCTTTATATAGATAGCCAAGTAGGAGTTTACATGAGTCCTAATAACTACGAGTAGGAGTCCTTGTCTTACGCCTCAAGTATTGGGCTTCATGTCGGTCCGTGAGGCTTCTGGTGGGCCGTCGGTCTTGACACGCACCAGGTACCCTCATGGAGGGGACCCGTAGGGTCATCCCCTCGTCAACGATCATGGAGGCGGTGCTAGGCACCCACCCGAGCCAAATTTGGCGGTCACTTTTGGAAGGGAGTGATGTTCTAGATCATGGGATCATTCGAACCATTGGAGCTGGACGCACAACACGGGTCTAGGAAGACAATTGGCTCCCTCGAGATTTTCTAATGAAACCAATTTTAAGAATTGCCGCACATAGCCCAAAATTGGTCTCCGACCTTATTAATCCGACCGAAGTTGCATGGAAACTTGATGTTTGATGCCCCACAGGCGTAAGGGATCAAGATAGTCTTCGCGGGTAAGTTAACCCAATTTATTGATTCGACACACGGGGAGCCAAAGAGTATTTATAAGCTTTGACAGTTGAGTTGTCAATTCAGCCGCACCTGAAATATACTTGCTTGCAACGATAAATAAGTGGTAACGATAATATGATAGTGATAGTGGCAACAGCAAAAGTAACAACAAAAGTAACAACTAATGACCAGCAGGATTGAAAACACTGTAGGCTAGGAAGATGGATGGTTGGGCGCTGCATGGATGAGAGTGAACATATAATAGATTCCAACACGGGGCAAGGCACACAGAAAAGAAATGATCATCTAGGCAAATATCAAACATTAGGCATGTATCCCGTAGGTAGTTGTGCGTGCTTGCAATAAGAACTTGCACAACATCTTTTGTCCTACCATCCCGCTACGAACGGGGCCAAAAGGAACTTATGGAGATTAAGGTGCTCCTGTCAAAGAGCACCGGAACAAAGAAATAAACTCAATGGATACAAGGAATCCTCAAATTATGGACCATCCCCTTTGGTGTCCCAAGCTGTCACCTTTGGGATCGCCGGTTCCGGACCATAGTAGGTGCATACAACTCATAGATAGGATCTAGAACACAAATATATTCATGAAAACACATAGGGTTCAGATCTGAAAACATGGCACTCGGGCCCAAAGTGACAAGCATTAAGAACAACAAGTTGTAGCAAAGATGATAAACACCAAAGTAGATGATAGGCAACATGCCCCCAACAATCTGACGAACTATTACATGATTAAACTCATCCAATCCCTACCATCCCCTTTGCCTACAGCAGGGAACTACTCACACATGTGAAGAGAAGTCATGCAGGATGGATGGAGTGGTGATGGCGATGACGATGGCGACGATATCCCCTCTCCGAAGGCCAAATCAGCCTCCAGGTTAGCCCTCCCGAAGAAGAACAGAGGGTGGCGGCGGCTCCGCGACGGAAACTGGGAAAACGAATTCTATTCTGGGATTTTCTCGTCACGGGGATAAATAAGAGTCTCGGTAGGGCACCAGAGGAGGGGGGTGCTGCCTAGGCGGCCAGAGGGCGCGGCCCCACCCCTGGCCGCGCCAGGGGGCGCCTGGGGCCCCCAGAGCTCCCCTCTGGTCCCACTTCTGGCTCCTGGCTCCTTCGGGTGCGTGGATTTTCTAGGAATTTTCTGGGACGTCTAAAAATCCATTTTCCTGCGCACAAATAAACCATACAGGCAGCTCTGCTGAAAACAGCGTTAGTCCGGGCTAGTTTCGTCCAAATCATGCAAGAATGAGGGCAAAACAATAGCAAAAGTGTTTGGAAAAGTAGATACGTTTGAGACATATCAACTCCCCCAAGCTTAGCATATTGCTTGTCATCAAGCAAGTCAGTTCAACGAACTGGACGCGACAAAGAAAACTTTGACAAACTCTTTTGCTTCATTAGATGTATATAAGCATGTACTACGAAAAGAGTGTAGCAGGTATTGAAACAATGCTATAAGGACAATGCACGAAGCAATTCTTCTTTCATGTGATCAGTCACAAACAACTAAAAGTAAATAATAAGCTACTGGAAATCAAGACAGGATCACAATGCACATAGCTTGAACATACTTGAGTGGCATTTCGCTAGCCTCCATGAGTGAAGCAAAACATAAATGCAGAAACTCCTCCGGAGTTTTAAAGGTGACTAGTACTCAGTATTTCAGACTAGCAATAACACAAGCATGCAGAAGACATAGTAATACTTTGGGACAATGCATGTTACACTAAGAATGACAATTATGCTCTCATAGTTGGTGCTTTGAAGAAAGGAGGGGAGACTCTCGAACCGTGGATTTTGATGGCAAGGTTGAAAACCCGTGAAAGGAAGCAAAGACTAAACATGTGCCAGAGCTCTTGGTTTTGAAAACAGAGATAAAACTCTTTTGAGAAGTGCAACTTTCCAGTCAACGGTGAACGGTAAAGGTCTCTCAATATCTCCCATGCCAACCATATATAATGCCTTTTGCTTACACATATTCCCTTATCCATAAATCCTTCGATGGTCTATGGAACCTTTTATTTTGCCTCAAGGATGGAAGGAGGGTATCGTTCCACCTATCAGAAGCAGCATTTGGTCCATTTCACTCCATCATCAAGTATGGGGGAGGTGTAACTCTCATATTTTTTTCTTCTTTTTCTGTTTTGACTAGTTAAAACTTCTGTCAAAATATTTTTGGCATGAAAGATACTGATTTCCCCTCACCGTACCATGAGCTTGTACGGTTACGAAAAGGAAAGCTTTTGAATAAATTTTGAGATGGCACAAGAAAGTCTAAGTTAGGAGTGGCCGGTAAATACCACATATAGGTAGGTATGGTGGACTCAAATGGAACAACTTGGTTTGAAAAGGAGTTTGGAAGCACAAGCAGAATTCCGCTTAGTGCGAGCGAAGGCTAGAAAAAGACTGGGAAGCGACCAACTAGAGAGCAATAACTGTCATAATCATGCAGAGCGACAAAGTAACATTGAATCGGGCATGAAAGTGATATAACTATTCTGAAACAAAAAGATCATCAAGGCAAAAGTAGACTTTATAGTCGTAAGCATGTGTGAACATGTGCCAAGTCAATCCAAAAATTCTCCGAAGGGAAATACCACTTCAGTATGCCAAACCATGAACAATGCAATGCATGTAAATCATTTCAACAACACATTATGTACTCTAGCCATTTGAGACTAGCCACAAGGAAAGCATGAACATTGGGAAAGCATTGTAAACATAGCACTATGTCGCTACAAGCTGGTCTCTAGATCATAAGTACAGGCATATGTACAAAAGTAGAAACAAGAAGAGTTCATACCGGGTTTCCTTGTTGCTTCCCTTCCTTCGATCTTCATCATTACTGTCTGGTCATTTGCACGATCGAACGTAGGAAATATAATCAAATGCCATCACGGAATTGAGCTGAACTCTGAAAACAAAGCAAACTAAAGAGAGAAAGGAAATCTTTTTGGGTTTTTTTAAGGTTAATAGAAAACAAAAGAAAAGAGAAAATCTTTTTGTTGTTTTTGCAAAGAAAGAAAGAAAGAAGAACGGGAAAAAGCTTAGAAAACATCAAAGCGAATAAAATGGATAATACAATGGAAAAGTGAGAAAGGCACGTACTCCCCCAAGCTTAGGCTTTTGGCCTAAGTTGGTAGTAGCTAATGTCCCCAGGAGCCTCCTGCTCCAGGGTCGAACGGGTGAGTCCAAGGGTCATATGAGGCTTCCGGTGCGTACACCTGATGTGCAAGGTAATGATAGTGATTTCTCTCCCTTCGTTGGTGAGCCCCAAGTGGAAGGCGTGATGTAGCACAACAGCAAATTTCCCTCGGTGAAGATACCAAGGTTTGTCTCCAGTAGGACTCCGGAGATGATAAGTAGGTGTCAGCGGCGCAACTGACGCGGACCTGCACACAGACACGATAACTTTGTTCCCAACGAAGTTCAGAGAGGTTGTCAATCTCTCCGGTCTTGTTGTTCACAAAGGGTAAAACGCAAGGGATAATGATAGCAATTGAAAGTAAAAGCAGAAAAGTAAATGAGCGTGTAAAAAATAATGAGGATATGGACCGGGATACGTGATGTTCGCTAGTGATGTCTCTCTCCCAAAAGACGATAAAATTGCTATGCGAGGTAAACAAATTACAGAAAGGCAATTGACAGGATTATGAACGCACCGCAATGCTAACTATGCTACAAAAGAAAGGACGAGGCTCAAAAGCATGGGTAGTACGCCAAAATAAGTAGACCGAAATCCATCTGCATCTACTACTAATCATCCACCTTGAGATATCTATCCAGAACATCTCGCTGGTATTAAGTTGCGAGCCCCACCCAAAGTGTAAACCCAAAGCAACGGACAACTGCATTAAAAAGAACTTTGCGTAAAGTAAACAATCCTTGTAACCGCGGTCACAAGCACCGTTATTTTCCCCCTTGTGGCAACAACACATCCCCTAGACTCATGTTTCTGTCACTCAAGCGTGTCATCGGGGGGCATGAACCCACAATCGAGCAAAACGTTCCCTCTTGGAGTCACTACCTACTACTTGGCCAAAGCAATAAACAGCAACGGAGAACTGATACGTCTCAAACGTATCTACTTTTCCAAACACTTTTGCTATTGTTTTGCCCTCATTCTTGCATGATTTGGACGAAACTAACCCGGACTAACGTTGTTTTCAGCAGAGCTGCCTGTATGGTTTATTTGTGCGCATGAAAATGGATTTTTAGACGCCCCAGAAAATTCCCAGAAAAATACCAGAAAATCCACACACCCGAAGGAGCCAGATGCAAGAAGTGGGACCAGAGGGGAGTCCTGGGGGCCCCAGGCGCCCCCCTGGGCGGCCAGGGGTGGGGCCGCGCCCTCTGGCCGCCTGGGCTGCTCCCCCCTCCTCTGGTGCCCTACCGATGCTCCTATTTATCCCCGTGACGAGAAAACCCCAGAACAGAAGTCGTTTTCCCAGTTTCCGTCGCGGAGCCGCCGCCACCCTCTGTTCTTCTTCGGGAGGGCTAATCTAGAGGCTGATTTGGCCTCCGGAGAGGGGAGATCGTCGCCTTCGTCATCGCCATCACCTCTCCATCCATCCTCCATGACTTCTCTTCATATGTGTGAGTAATTCCCTGCTGTAGGCAAAGGGGATGGTAGGGATTGGATGAGTTTAATCATGTAATAGTTCGTCAGATTGTTGGGGGCATGTTGCCTATCATCTACTTTCGTGTTTATCATCTTTGCTACAATTTGTTGTTCTTAATGCTTGTCACTTTGGGCCCGAGTGCCATGTTTTCAGATTTGAACCCTATATGGTTTCATGAATATATTTGTGTTCTAGATCCTATCTATGAGTTGTATGCACCTATTATGGTCCGGAACCGGCGATCCCAAAGGTGACAGCTTGTGACACCAAAGGGGACGGTCCATAATTTGAGGATTCCATGTATCCATTGAGTTTATTGCTTTGTTCTGGTGCTCTTTGACAGGAGTACCTTAATCTCCATAAGTTCCTTTTGGCTCCGTTCGTAGCGGGATGGTAGGACAAAAGATGTTGTGCAATTCTTATTGCAAGCACGCACAACTACCTACGGGATACATGCCTAATGTTTGATATTTTCCTAGATGATCATTGCTTTTCTGTGTGCCTTGCCCCGTGTTAGAATCTATTATATGTTTATTCTCATCCATGCAGCGCCCAACCATCCATCTCCCTAGCCAACAGTGCTTTCAATCCTGCTGGTCATTAGTCGTTACTATTGTTGTTACTTTTGCTGTTGCCACTATCACTATCATATTATCGTTACTACTTATCTATCGTTGCAAGCAAGTTTATTTCAGGTGCGGTTGAATTGACAACTCAACTGTTAAAGCTTATAAATACTCTTTGGCTCCCCATGTGTCGAATCAATAAATTGGGTTAACTTACCCGCGAAGACTATCTCGATCCCTTACGCCTGTGGGGCATCAGGAACATGCAAGAATTACTTAGGAACAAAAACATAAGAGATAAGAATCAAATATATTACTCAATCACAATCTGAACATAATCTCATAATCCATCAGATCCTATCAAACTCAACATAGAAATAGCAGAAATATTACAAAAGTGCCTCGATCATGTAGGGCAGCTCACGAGGTATAAACCATGAAGATCAAAGAGGGGAGGAGAACATCACATAGCTACTGATCACGGACCCATGGTCCAAGGAAAACTACTCACGAGACATCCGGGGAGCATCCATGGTGGAGAGGAGACTCCCGGAGGTTAATCCTCCCTCCGACAGGGTGCCGGGAAGAGGTCTTTTGGTGCTCCCGATCTCAGAAGCGCGGCGGCGGCGGAACAGAGGCGAGTGTGCGAAATAGGGTTCTGTCTTCGGAGTTTCCCCGTGACGAAGAATAAATAGGAGAAGGGGGGCAGCCAGAGGTGGACCAGGGGCCCCAGGCGCCCCCCCTGGCGCGACCAGGGGTGGGGCCGCGCCGGGTGGCCGCCTGGGCCCCCCTGGATCCCCTCTGGCCCCTCCCGGGCTCTTCTGGAAGCTTCCTGTACGCTGATTTTTCCTGTATTTTTCCCGGAATTTTTCTGGCACTTTTTATATGGGGGAAAACTGAAATAGAAAAACAGCAAAAAACAGGAACTAGCACTGGGGTGCACTGAGTTAACAGGTTAGTCCAAATATGATCAAAAATGTATGAAAGTGTATCTAGATCATAGCAATATCACACAAAACTTGCATGGAGCAAGCAGAAATTATAGATACGTTTTGGACGTATCAACATCCCCAAGCTTAATTCCTGCTCGTCCTCGAGTAGGTAAATGATAACAGCATAATTTCTGTGGTGACATGCTAGCAACCATAAAAGAACTTTGAAAAGTAAAGCAATCAAGGTTAGAGATTCAAATCAAGTCATAACAGGCAAGAGTCTATATTAGAATTGAAACAAGTAACAAAAGAACATTTAGGTGCAAGAGCTCTCGCTGTCCGTGACTCGAATGTCTCCAAATGGTGTTTGCGTGCACGAAAGGGGATAGGGAATACGAGAAAAAGTATTTTTGTGTTGAGAACTCAATCTACTAAAGTTTCACACTTGGTCTTCTTTGGAATCTTATCTTGACTCGTCCCCAGACCACTAGCCAGGTACAAGTCAATTTGATCCACTTCTTTTCGATATTTTGAGCACTCATGCAATGGATGAGCGTAAGCACGAGAGTTGACACTTAGGATGGCAAAGAGAGATTATGGTGGAGGAGGAAGACAAAAAGGATGAGAAAGGCTCACATCAATGAGGAAAATCATGGGCAAGAGATACCAAATGATAGATATGATGTGAGGAGTAGGGATTGCCATGCAACGAATGCACATTCGAGCTAAGAAGCTCTCCAAACTATATGCATTAAGATCATCTATATGGAGTACAAGGATATAAAGGGAGTACTAGTGTGGATCTCTCAAAAGGATAGTAGTGTTTCCCCTTTCTCTCTTTTTATTTCTTTTTTCTCTTTTTCTATTTTTTTGTATTTTTTTTGTGGCCTCAATGGCTCTTTCTATTTAACTCTCATTTGTCCTCTTTGGGATCTTTTAATGTGTCCACTTTGGGATATTTTCCTCACTTAAGGGCAACACTCTATTTTACAAGAAGGTAAAGGAGATCTTTCACACTTTACAAGGTACTCAAAATCATAAAGAAGATGTAGCTATCATGATGTATGCAATGTATGTCGCTGCCAGTGTAGCAGGAACATGTATGACATGAAGATCAAGTCATGAAGAGGTGGATGTTGCATGGCAATATAACTCGGAAAGGCTATGGAAATGCCTTGATAGGTAGGTATGGTGGCTGTTTTGAGGAAAGATATAAGGAGGCTTATGATGACAGAGCGTATCATGCCAAGGGTTTGGATGTACCGGCGAAGGTGGATACCAACTCTCGGAGTGAGAAGAAGGCAATGCACGGCACAGGAGAGGCTAGCAAAATATGGGAAGGTGGAAGTGTCAACTTTCAATACTTACATTAGTCCGAAGAACTCATGCACTTATTATCGGTAACTCTCAATCTAATAAGGAGGTTCACAAAGAGACAAGTACCCCGAGGAGGAGTGTATGGGGGTTTGGTTATCCTTGCGCATCCTCGACTCATGGTACGTGAGTGTACTCTAATATTCGACCCCTCAGAAGAGTAGTGATCCATCTAGTAGCTAGAGTTCTCAACTAGTTTTGTAGGTTTTGAAAATACACACGGATTGCCCAAAATACGACATCTATCACTAATAGGCTAAAGCTCTTGACACCAAAATTTCAAACATTACTCACATCAATACCTCAAAAAACTATTGCAAGTTACTACTAAAATTAAATAGCAACCTCAATCACCTACTTCTCAAAACAAGACACAACTCAGTGCAACAACCAACTCTCTTTAACAAGATAAACATGAAAACTAAAAATAGTTCCAGCAACAAACTAAACAAAAGCCAAGGCTCTTGCTAAAGACAAACTAAGACTAAGACTAAATATGGCAGTAGCTATGAAAAGATAAAGAACACACAACAGCAAAAAGATAGGCATGAAGAAATCCTATGATGTGTTCTAAATTTTGAAAGTGGAGCGTGTTTCTCTCCCACACAAAGAAAGACAGGATCTAACTTGTTATGAACAGGAAGAAAAGCTAAAGAAAACTGAAAACAAAACCTAAGAGCGAGACGCTCCAAGCATAGCACATAACGCATGAAGTGATAAAAATATAGTGAGACGAAGGACGAACTGATGATTGTTGATGGATAAGGGGATGCACGGGGGAATCCACAAGCTTAGACACTTGAGTCTCCTTGAATATTTATTGGGGATGCATGGGGGCATCCCCAAGCTTGAGCGTTTGACACTCCTGGATCTTCTTTCACCATCTTCCATCGCACACTTGAAAACTCCCTTCATACATAACTCATCATAAGCTGATTAGAGAGGTTAGTACCCTTAATAAATAAAAAAATTCCACTGGATATAAAGATAAACTTGAAGAGCTACTGTTTCTCAAGAGTGCCAAAAAGTTTTTTCAAAGAAAAAGCAAGCTTAAGGTTTGCAAAATTTAGGAGAGACAAAACGTGGCAGAATATGTGAAAAACAGAACAGCAGATAGTAAAGAATTTTTTAGGAGCACTTCTGCAACTCAAATCAAAAAACTCAGAACATACGGAAGTTTAGTAATTGTATAGATCATACTGTGTAAAAATTTCAGCCCAAAAATATGAACTGGGATTTTTCTGGATTTTTTCTGGTCACGAGGACAGAATCTGTTTTCTGGACAGCATGTCACAACTTTTACTTCCCTTGCCGTAAGAGGCTATAACTTGGCACAAAGCTGAAAAATAAAGATACAATGATGTTGCTACAGTAGTAACAATCATGAAGACACAAAAAAAGCAAAAATAAAAACCTAAATTCGTTGCGGGCTGCCTCCCGAAAGCGCTTCTTTAAAGCCATTAGCTAGGCATGATGCAAAAAGAAGAATCAAGTTTTATCAAGAGAAAGAGAATAACTAGCCCGTGTAACGGACTCAAAAGGTAACTTGATTTTCTTTCTAGGGAAGTGTTCCATCCCATTTTTGAATGGGAATTGGAATTTTATATTCCCCTCTTTCATGTTAATAACCGCACCAACGGTGCGAAGAAAAGGGCGTCCCAAAATAATTGGACATAAAGGTTCACACTCTATATCCATAACAATAAAATCAACGGGAACATAGTTGTCATTGAAAATGATAAGAACATCGTCGATCTTCCCCAAAGGTTTCTTTATGGAAGAATCAATAAGACGAACACGAAAAGAACATGGCTCAAAGGGTTTCAATTCGAACATATCAAATATTCTTTTGGGCATAACGGAGGTACTAGCTCCAACATCACATAAAGCATAGCAAGAGAAGTTATTTAATTTAATTTTGATCATAGGGTCCCAACCATCATCTATCTTCCTAGGTATGGAGGCTTCTACTCTAAGCTTCTCCTCCCTAGCTTTGATGAGAGCATTTGTGATATGCTCCATGAAGGCAAGATTAAGTGTGCTAGTGTGGGGGTCTCTAGACATTTTGTGTAACAAGCTAATAACTTCTGAGAGGGTAAACCTATCAAAGTCAATATTACTACTATCAAAGGTGGTAGTAGTGTCATCTAGGCTCACTTGTTTGAAACCCTCTATGTTCATAGGAGTTTATTTGTCTACGGTTGAGGTATTAGCATCACCATTAATAGGTCCAACGGGACTAGGAGTGCATTGGGTGCTAATAGTTTGAGTGTCCTCAACAATTTGGATAGTGGCAACTGTGTGGTGTGTAGGAAGGCTCTTAATTCTATCCTCTTCCTCTTTTTCTCTAGCCCATCTTTCTTTAAGTTTAGACATAATCCTAATATTTTCATTGATTTGTAACTGGATAGCATTAATAGGAGTGGCCTTAATCTCCTCAAGGGGAGAGGTTCTAATCTTAAGCATCTCAATATCAAGGGCTAAGCTTTCTACCTTCAAAGAGAGATTATCTATTTTAGCTAATTTCTCCTCAACATTTTTGTTGAAGGCTTTTTGGGTAGTGATAAAGTCTCTAAGCATGCTTTCCAATTCAGAAGAGGGGTTTTTGTTGCTAGGGTAGGTGTTGTTGTTCCCATAGTTGGATGGGAACGGTCTAGGATTGCTAGCAAAATTTCCCCTATAAGCATTATTGTTAAAGTTGTTTCTAGCAATAAAGTTCACATCTACTTGTTCTTGAGCAACCAAAGAATTTAAAGGTACATCATGAGGATCAATAGAGGGTTGCTTGGTAACTAGAGACATAATTAAGTCAACTTTTTCATTGAGGGAGGTAATTTCCTCGACAGAATTTACCTTCCTACCTGTTGGAGCGCGTTCGGTGTGCCATTGGGAATAATTGGTCATCATCTCATCGAGAAGCTTCATGGCAGCACCAAGTGTAGTTGACATAAAGGTTCCTCCCGCGGCCAAATCTAACAGGTTCCGCGAGGTAAAGTTCAAGCCTGCATAAAAAGTTTGGATAACCATCCAGGTAGTCAAACCATTTGTAGGGCACTTCTTAACAAGAGATTTCATTCATTCCCAAGCTTGGGCAACGTGTTCATTATCCAATTGCTTAAAATTCATAATATTACTCCTCAACTGGATAATCTTAGCAGGAGGGTAGTACTTCCCTATAAAAGCATCTTTGCACTTATCCCAAGAATCTATGCTATTTCTAGGCAAAGATTGAAACCAGATTTTAGCATCTCCCCTTAAAGAGAAAGGAAAGAGCTTGAGCTTAACAACATCACCTTCTACTTCTTTATACTTTTGCATATCACATAATTCAACAAAATTGTTCAAGTGTAAAGCAGCATCATCTCGAGCACCAGAGAATTGATCACTCATAACAAGGTTTAGCAAAGCAGGTTTAATTTCATAAGAGGTAGCTGAAGTGGCAGGTGTTGCAATGGGAGTGCAGATAAAGTCTTGGTTGTTGTGACTAGTGAAGTCACACAACTTGGTGTTTTCAGTGGAACCCATAGTAGCAGCAAGTGTGGCAGATTTTTTTGTAATTTTTGATAAAAGACACAAAGAAAAAAACTGAAAGATAAACTAACAAGACTAAAAACAAAGGTAAAGGGTAGTGTGCAACTCCCCTATCTTAGCACTCGGAGTCCCCGGCAACGGCGCCAGAAATTTGGCTTGATGTGCGAGGTAATGATAGTGATTTCTCGCCCTTCGTTGGTGAGCCCCAAGTGGAAGGCGTGATGTAGCACAACAACAAATTTCCCTCCGTGAAGATACCAAGGTTTGTCTCCAGTAGGACTCCGGAGATGATAAGGAGGTGTCAGCGGCGCAACTGACGCGGACCTGCACACAGACACGATAACTTTGTTCCCAACGAAGTTCAGAGAGGTTGTCAATCTCTCCGGTCTTGTTGTTCACAAAGGGTAAAACGCAAGGGATAATGATAGCAATTGAAAGTAAAAGCACAAAAGTAAATGAGTGTGTAAAAAATAATTAGGATATGGACCGGGATACGTGATGTTCGCTAGTGATGTCTCTCTCCCAAAAGACGATAAAATTGCTATGCGAGGTAAACAAATTACAGAAAGGAAATTGACAGGATTATGAACGCACCGCAATGCTAACTATGCTACAAAAGAAAGGACGAGGCTCAAAAGCATGGGTAGTACGCCAAAATAAGTAGACCGAAATCCATCTGCATCTACTACTAATCATCCACCTTGAGATATCTATCCAGAACATCTCGCTGGTATTAAGTTGCGAGCCCCACCCAAAGTGTAAACCCAAAGCAACGGACAACTGCATTAAAAAGAACTTTGTGTAAAGTAAACAATCCTTGTAACCGCGGTCACAAGCACCGTTGTTTTCCCCCTTGTGGCAACAACACATCCCCTAGACTCATGTTTCTGTCACTCAAGCGTGTCATCGGGGGGCATGAACCCACAATCGAGCACAACGTTCCCTCTTGGAGTCACTACCTACTACTTGGCCAAAGCAATAAACAGAAACGGAGAACATGAAAGAATTATTTAGGAACAAAAACATAAGAGATAAGAACCAAATATATTACTCAATCACAATCTAAACATAATCTCATAATCCATCAGATCCTATTAAACTCAACATAGCAATAGCAGAAATATTACAAAAGTGCCTCGATCATGTAGGGCAGCTCACGAGGTCTAAACCATGAAGATCAAAGAGGGGAGGAGAACATCACATAGCTAGTGATCACGGACCCATGGTCCAAGGAAAACTACTCACGAGACATCCGGGGAGAATCCATGGTGGAGAGGAGACTCCCGGAGGTCAATCCTCCCTCCGGCAGGGTGCCGGGAAGAGGTCTTCTGGTGCTCCCGATCTCGAAAGCGCGGCGGCGGCGGAACAGAGGCGAGTTTGCGAAATAGGGTTCTGTCTTCGGAGTTTCCCTGTGACGGAGAATAAATAGGAGAAGGGGCAGCCAGAGGTGGACCAGGGGCCCCAGGCGCCCCCCTGGCGCGACCAGGGGTGGGGCCGCGCCGGGTGGCCGCCTGGGCCTCCCTGGCTCCCCTCTGGCCCCTCCCGGGCTCTTCTGGAAGCTTCCTATACGCTGATTTTTCCTATATTTTTCCCAGAATTTTTCTGGCACTTTTTATATGGGGGAAAACTGAAATAGAAAAACAGCAGAAAACAGGAACTGGCACTGGGGTGCACTGAGTTAATAGGTTAGTCCAAATATGATCAAAAATGTATGAAAGTGTATCTAGATCATAGCAATATCACACAAAACATGCATGGAGCAAGCAGAAATTATAGATACGTTTTGGACGTATCAACACCGAAGTCCTCGGATCCTCCCACGAAGAAGGATTTGCGCTCCAAGCAGAGGAAGACCCTTCTCCAAACTGGGTGACGGTCTCTCCCTGGAAAGGTGGGAACTCACCATGCTCCTCCTCGTCGGGCACAACCCCCTCCATGGGGTTATGAAACTGACGCTGGACCACGAACTCATCGCACTGGGTAGCATTAAAGGACCATCCGTTCCTGCGAGAAAAATCAAACAAAAGAGGTGCAGGTAGATGGATCTTGCGTTCCGTAGTGGCTCCGAAACGCAAGATATAATCCAGGTTACCAAACTCGGAAGTCATGGTAACAAACGTATGCCTTTTCATAGCAGCAAGGTCAAAACTTAAATAAGTAAAAGGCTTATCATCGGGGTGTGGGGTGCCATTAAGAGACTCTAGGATAAGTGTGGCGTAAACGCCACCAAATAAGTCTCCCTTGTTACTGTTCATAGCAAGGCGTCGAGAAATTAAGGCACCCACATTATAATCAAACCTCCCTAAAAGGGTGGTTTCCAGGATAGCAATATCCGGCGCAGATATGTTGCTCGTGTTGTCACGAGCTAACACCCCTCTAGCAATATAATACGCAAAATACCTGAGGTGTGGGAATAAGATGTTGGAGATCTTTGACCGATGAATATCCCTTGTATCCATGCTACAGAGAGAGTTGAAGATGGTTCTCAGTTCGGAGGGCTGAGAGCTCATCTTCGCCGTCAGTCCCACGTTCGGCACACCTATTATTTCACAAAACTTTTCCAAAGGCATGGTCAAAAGATCATTGTAAATTTTAAACTCAACAGAACCAGCATCAAGGTTATATCTAAAACTGTTAATAAAACAGGAGGTGAGTTTTTGATACTGGACAACACGGCACGTTGCGAGCCGCGTCAGACCTGCATTAGCACAAAGATTATAGAACTCCTCCTTAATTCCTGCAGCTTCAAGGAATTCATCGCACGGGAAAGTCATTGCACGTGCTTGATTTGTGTCCTCCAACAACTCTAAGGGGACATGATCTTCGTTGTAGCTCACCCTAGCAGTCGAGGGTGAAGCTGAAGTTCTCGTAACTCGATCGGAGCGCTCGGGCCTTTTCTTCCCAAGCCACCCCTTTGCTCTTCCTAGCAAACTCATTTCTGAAATTTTTGACAAATTACAAAAACAAGGATTTAAACAAAGTGAGTTAAGGAAAACTACTCAACTCACTTACCTAAGGCATAAACTTGCATCAAAACTTGGAAAATAAAATTCTACACATGCATGCAAGCTCACATAAACAGCACCAAGAGCTACTAAATACTCACAAATGAAGCCACCAATCAAAAATCTAATTGGACGGGTGAAGGAGTTACATACCAGGGAGTGTTTGCTCAAGATTTCAGCTTGAATGGTGGGCTATAGAGAGAGATCGAAAATCGCCTCCGAGAACAGCAAGAACGCAAGAACCAAATGTGGAACTCGTGTTTTTGGAGAGAGAAGAAGGAGGAGTAAGAAGACATACCTAGAAGTGGGGCCTGTGGGCCCCAGGCGCCCTGTGGGCGCGGCCAGGGGGCAGGCCGCGCCAGCTGGCCTCCTGGGCCACTGGTGGCCCCCCTGGTCAGCCCCAGGTGCCTCTGGGTCACTCCCGACATGGAAATTTTTATTTTTATTTTTCTGGAATTTTTCTGAAGACTTCACTGTTGAAAATTTCTCGGAGTTCAAAAAGCTGCAAAACTTTCTGAAAACTTAAAGTGGTGATTAGTATTGTGAAGCTTCAAAAACACAAAAACTTGGTACAACAAAGAGAATGAAAGCTAAAACAAATGAAAACATAACAAGCTTAACTTTTTACCTATATAAAACAAGCTTACTAGTAAGGTTGATCAAGTCTTACCAACATACCGGCGATATACAGAACAAGAAGTCTCACCCCTTATGAAGTGATCATTGCACCTTTACTTTGATGGACATTGTCCCCACCATAATGGTTTTGTATTTGTGGTGCACATGTAGTGGACAGTCCCATTCTCCAATCTTCACGGTCTCGATATTCTCTATAGAGTTAAGGCCATGCCTCTTGTCGATCTTCTTTGGAAAATACACCGTGTGTTATTTATCATCAACGTTGAAAGTGACCTTTCCTTTATTGCAATCAATGATAGCACCTGTGGTGTTAAGAAAAGGTCTACCAAGAATAATGGACATGCTCCCATCCTCGGGCATGTCAAGCACAACAAAATCTGTAAGGATCAAACAGTTAGCAACTTCAACGGGTACATCCTCACAAATACCTATTGGGACAGCTGTTGATTTGTCAGCCATCTGAAGGGATATATCTGTAGGGATTAGTTTCTCTAAACAAAGCCTTTTGTAAAGAGAGAAAGGCATAACACTCACTCCTGCACCAAGATCACATAAAGCAGTTCTGACGTAATTATTCTTTATGGAGCAAGGAATGGTGGGTATACCTGGGTCACCGAGCTTCTTAGGAATCTTGCCACTGAAAGAGTAGTTAGCAAGCATAGTAGATATTGCCTCATTAGGAACTTTTATTTTATTAGTAACAATATCTTTCATATATTTCGAATAGGGAGGTAACTTAATAGCATCAGTCAAAGGAATTTGAAGAAAAGAGGCTTCATCCATTCACAAAATTTATTATAATGCTCTTCTTCTTTGGATTTGAGGGACTTACCTGGAAAGGGCATGGGTTTCTGTATCCATGGTTCTCTTTCCTTCCCATGTCTTCTTGCGATGAAGTCTTCTTTAGAGTACCTCTTGTGTTTATCGGGTGCTTCTTCTTCTCTTACCTTGAGAGAATCATCCTTCTCTGCGTCCTTTTCTTCAGACTCGGCACCGTCTTCTGTTTCAGCATCGGAGGTAGATATGCTGTTAGGATCAACAACTGGCTTTTCACTTGTAATATGATCATCGGGATTGTCATCCTCCTTGTGTTTCTTCTTCTTCTTTTTCTTCGGAGAGCTAACAGTCTCGTCTTCTTCTTGTATTTGAGAATCTTGCTCTATCCTCTTTGGATGCCCCTCAGGATAGAGTGGGTCCTGGGTGTGTGTTCCACCCCTAGTTTTAATTCCATAAGCTTGTATGTCCTGTTTGGCATTATTAGCAAGCAAATCTTTTTACACATTAGAAATTTGTTCAAGCTGAGTTTGAACCATATGAAAATGCTTAACAAGACATTTAACATCATTAACTGTTCTTTCTAGAACATCACACAAACTTTTGATAGCAAGAGAATTATCATGCAACTGACTTTGTAATCTCCTATTAAAATGGTCTTGCTTAACAATAAAATTATCAAGCTCATCTAAACATTGGTCGGGAGGCTTACCTTTAGGGATGTCACTTTCAGTAAAGTCTAATAGAGAGTGTACCTCTACCAAGGGAGGGTGAGTAGTAGGCTCACACAACTTCTCAATAGGCGGTAAATTCTTCACGTCTTCGGCTTTAATACCTTTCTCCTTTATAGACTTCTTTGCTTCTTGCATATCTTCGGGGTTCAGAACAAGCATGCCCCTCTTTTTTGGTGGTAGAAGTGGCTCAGGAACGGACCAATCTTCATGGTTCTTGGCGATTTTGCACATTAATTCTTCTGCATCATCCGGCGTTCTTTCCCTGAAAACACAACTAGCACAACTGTCCAGATAGGATCTGGATTCATCGGTTAAACCAGCGTAAAATATATCAAGCAGTTCATTCTTGGGGACTCCATGTCCCGGCATAACCTTAAGTAAATCACAAAACCTCCCCCAAGCTTTAGGGAGGTGCTCATCCTGCAATTTTTTAAAGTTATAGATTCTTTGCAAAGCAGCATGTTGCAGATGAGCTGGGAAATACTTATCAACAAAAAATTTGACTAAGTCTTGAGGACTTTTAATGGAACCATAGGGTAGTGCATCGTACCATGATTTAGCGTCTTCCTTCAAAGAAAAAGGGAAAAGCTTGGCCACATAGAAGTTTCGTATCTTCTCATCAGTAGTGAATAGGTTGCTTAACTCAGCGAGTTTGGTCAAGTGTGCTATAGCATCATCATTTTCTCTTCCATAAAAGGGGTCAGCCTGGACTGTAGATATAAGTGAAAGATCAACAGAGAAATCATAATCAGGATCAGTGATGCATATAGGAGATGTGGCAAATTGAGGATCAGGAATAACTTTGTTCTTCATGGAGTGCTTTTTGAGAAACTCCTTAACAGCACCAGGGTCAGAGTCGACACACTCTCTGAGTTCCCTGCAAAAATCATCATCAAGAGTAACATAATCATCATCAAGGATTCTCTCCTTGAGTTCATCTAAGCTCGGGTAACCAAAGGTTTTGCAGGTAGGAATATAGGTAGCAGGGGTCTCGGTCTTCGATTTTGCTGCAGCCTTAGCAGTCTGAGTTTCAATATAGTGACCAAGAAAAGTAGCATCATCAAGAGTAGTGGAAGCATCATCAAAAGTATCGGACATAGTGACAGAATCAATAGAAGCATCATGTAGTGGTGGTGAAGTAAACTTACTCATAACAGAAGGTGAATCAAGTGTAGCACTAGTGTTCAGAACAGTACCTTTTCTTGTACGGGATGGTAAGATCGGAACCTTGGGGTCTCCTTTCTTACCCATAGCGGATGATGTGCAGCAGGCAGGATACTTCAAGTAGGCTTGTAAATATTGCTATGCTCCCCGGCAACGGCGCCAGAAAACGCTGCTTGATGCCCCACATGCGTAAGGGATCGAGATAGTCTTCGCGGGTAAGTTAACCCAATTTATTGATTCGACACACGGGGAGCCAAAGAGTATTTATAAGCTTTGACAGTTGAGTTGTCAATTCAACCGCACCTGAAATATACTTGCTTGCAACAATAGATAAGTGGTAACGATAATATGATAGTGATAGTGGCAACAGCAAAAGTAACAACAAAAGTAACAACTAATGACCAGCAGGATTGAAAACACTGTAGGCTAGGGAGATGGATGGTTGGGCGCTGCATGGATGAGAGTGAACATATAATAGATTCCAACACGGGGCAAGGCACACAGAAAAGCAATGATCATCTAGGCAAATATCAAACATTAGGCATGTATCCCGTAGGTAGTTGTGCGTGCTTGCAATAAGAACTTGCACAACATCTTTTGTCCTACCATCCCGCTACGAACGGGGCCAAAAGGAACTTATGGAGATTAAGGTGCTCCTGTCAAAGAGCACCGGAACAAAGAAATAAACTCAATGGATACAAGGAATCCTCAAATTATGGACCATCCCCTTTGGTGTCCCAAGCTGTCACCTTTGGGATCGCCGGTTCCGGACCATAATAGGTGCATACAACTCATAGATAGGATCTAGAACACAAATATATTCATGAAAACACATAGGGTTCAGATCTGAAAACATGGCACTCGGGCCCAAAGTGACAAGCATTAAGAACAACAAGTTGTAGAAAAGATGATAAACACCAAAGTAGATGATAGGCAACATGCCCCCAACAATCTGACGAACTATTACATGATTAAACTCATCCAATCCCTACCATCCCATTTGCCTACAGCAGGGAATTACTCACACATGTGAAGAGAAGTCATGGAGGATGGATGGAGTGGTGATGACGATGACGATGGCGTCGATCTCCCCTCTCCGGAGGCCAAATCAGCCTCCAGATTAGCCCTCCCGAAGAAAACAGAGGGTGGCGGCGGCTCCGCGACAGAAACTGGGAAAACGACTTCTGTTCTGGGGTTTTCTCGTCACGGGGATAAATAGGAGTCTCGGTAGGGCACCAGAGGAGGGGGGAGCTGCCCAGGCGGCCAGAGGGCGCGGCCCCACCCCTGGCCGCGCCAGGGGGCGCCTGGGGCCCCAGAGCTCCCCTCTGGTCCCACTTCTGGCTCCTGGCTCCTTCGGGTGCGTGGATTTTCTGGGAATTTTCTGGGAATTTTCTAGGACGTCTAAAAATCCATTTTCCTGCGCACAAATAAACCATACAGGCAGCTCTGCTGAAAACAGCGTTAGTCCGGGTTAGTTTCGTCCAAATCATGCAAGAATGAGGGCAAAACAATAGCAAAAGTGTTTGAAAAAGTAGATACGTTTGAGACGTATCAATGTTCTAGCTCAACATTTCCTCCCGGTGGATGTCAAGCTGATTATTGCATCCCGTTGTGCACAATCTCTTTGGAAGATTCATGGTCTTGGCAACACGACAAGAAGGGTATTATCATAGTGAAGTCAGCATATAAGATGCTACATGAAATCAATGGGGCAAGAGAATAGTTGCTCTCTGGAAGGAGTTCTATATCGAGGAAAGAAGAGGAGGAGGTCGACTGGGCGTCTCTCTGGGGTTTGAATATACCGTCAAAAGTCAATACTTTTTTGTGGAGGCTAGCAAAACATTCCCTACCCTCTGGATGTTCGAAAGTACCGAAAGATGAGCCTCACGAAGTCAGCTTTGCGGACTCGAGGATTCATGGAAGCATTATTTGGTGGAGTGTTCGATGTGAAGGTGTGTCTGGGCGCTGTCAAGTGATGATATTGTTGAAGCTATATTTGAAATGCAAGAGCCCAATGCAAAACTTTGGCTTTTCAATCTCAATGATTCTCTTCCCATAAATCAGTTCACTCGGCTCTTCATCACCATGTGGGATGTCTGGACAACTAGAGAAAAACGATCCATGAACTCATCTTCCAAAGTCCACATGCAACACACAGTTTCTTTAACAACCTACTTTCCGAGCTGGAAATTCTGAACCGAGCCTCCCCGAGGCAAACAGCGAGTGGGCATGCAAGTTCTTCATCACATATGAACCCGATTATACATGGAAGGGCTGTAGAGTGCATGTGGAAGCTACCGGCTGAAGGTTTCACCAAGATCAAGGTGGATGGTTGAAAAACAGCGGATGGAACAGTTGGAGCTATGGCGGCAATATGTATAAATGCAAATGGTGATTCTTGGGGATCCTCAGCATTGGTGGTTCCGCGTATTGTTGACCCCCTCTGTTTTAGAAGCTCTGGCATGCAGAGAGGGGCAATGCCTTGCTGAAGTTCTCGGTCTACATGAAATCACCATCTCCCGTGATTGCAAACCAGTGGTGCAGGACATTTAGGCAGACACAGGAAGGCGGCACAAAGCTATCATCGAGGAGATCGGGATACGTTCCTCAAATTTTGTTACTTATAATTTTATGTTTGAGCGTGGAATTTTCAACCTTGATGCACAAACCTTGTTAAGTTTTCTCTTAGCCTACCTCGAGGTCGGCACATGTGGCTTACCCGACCTCATCACATCTCTTGTATCCATCAAAACGTTCAAATTGAGCAATAAATAGAAGGTCAGTTTCTCAAAAAAAAACTTAGATGGCAAAAACGTGCAAAAAAAATAGTTTTAGGTACGTGGTGGATTTCTTTTTTTTTATTCGTTCATTTCAATTTTATATTTCTTTTCCATAATTTACCATGACAAAATTTATTTTAATTTAACCGTGACAAATTTATTTAATGGATCATGGAAAATTCATTTTATAGACCATGGAAAATTTAATTTATAGATCATTTCACTTTCAGTTTTTGGACCATTGAAAAAAAATTGACCATGGAAATTTTAGTTTTCGGACCATGAAATTTTTAATTTGTGAACCATGAAAGTAATATTTTTCGCTGCATAGAAATTTATCTGTAGATCACGACAAATTTCACAAAGATATTTTCATTCTTACAAATGCAATGGCAAAATTGCCACAAGTATAGAAAATATTTTTCTTTCAAATAATTTAATTGCAATTTTACGTGGAAATTGTAGACAATTATTTGTTTAATTGTTCTCATGAACAATTAGGCATTTTTATTTTTTTAAATCATGGAAATTTTGTAACATTATCTTTTTGGTTACATGGCAAATTGTAATATTTTAATACCTTTTCATGTCGTCTCATGGCAATCTCACACTTTTTAGGTATTTAAAACATGAAATTCTTTTGCAACTTACTTTACATCATTATTTTTTGTAAATTAAATCATGAAACTTTTGCTATGTTTTCTCTGTGTCTTACATATCCATTTTTTATTTTTTATTTTTTAATGATATTTAAAGTTTGAATTGCTTTAGGGTTTTCTTTCACACAAAAAACGGCAGTGAATAGCCTAACATGCCAAAACATTCGTATTGGAGGTCTTCCTCCAATGAACCAAAAGGTTTGGTTCCTTTCCCCTTTGTGAGCGAACGAAAATTTTCGTTCGAAAGTTTCACCAACTAATGACGGGTATTTATTGGGGTCCTAATAAGATTATCTTAATGATGGTAATGTTGCGGCTATTGGTTTCGAATAGGAGCATGGTGTCTCCAATGTATAGATTTTTGAGTTAAATACACTGAAGGTGCTAAAACTTGTCCGACGTGGTCACTTTGGTGCTAAAACTTGTAAAACTAGATGATGCCCCGCACGTTGTTGCGAAACTTTTTTGTAAAAGATTTCAGTAAAAATGTTTGGTTAAATGAAGCATGTATATTTGAAACAATAACTTTTAAACTAATATATGGATTTAATATAACTATCACAATAAAATAAAAATTTCCATGCATGCATGTTGTATGTGGGTTTTTATTATGCATAGTGGCATATTGAGGTGGGTCTTTGTCATGCATGTTGGATGATGAAGTGGCATGTTTGCATGTTGAGAGAAATATGCTAGTGGAGGGTGATGTGGCATGCATGATGAGGTGGAGTGTGTGCATGTTGAGAGAATTAGAAGTAGTGGGAGCAACTTCTTAAGAATGTAAGATTTGAAACAATAATTTTTAAACTAATATATGGATTTAATATAAATATCACAATAAAATAAAAATTCCCATGCATGCATGTTGTATGTGGGTTTTTATTATGTATAATGGCATATTAAGGTGGGTCTTTGTCATGCATCTTGGATGATGAGGTGGCATGCTTGCATGTTGAGAGAAATATGCTAGTGAAGGGTGATGTGGCATGCATGATGAGGTGGAGTGTGTGCATGTTGAGAGAATTAGAAGTAGTGGGGAACAACTTCTGAAGAATTTAAGATACATGAAAGTGGTGCTTCAATTTGCTCAAGCGTGCAAATACGGTGTCTTTGTACCGTATACGAAGTGCCAGCATAGTGATGGCCCACATGTCAGTGATTTTTAAATACATATTTTTATAAATAAAATTCATGTGAGGGGTATCTATAATACCTAAATAGTTTATTTCCACTATCTTATTTATCTTGACATGCAAGCATGACACATCATCACACAATTATGGATGGAATAAGGCTCACTTCAACATGCAACCATGCATGAAAGACCCACCACCACATGCAACCATGCATGGAAAAATAGTTTTCATTATATTAATATACTTATCGGAATTTCTAATTCACATGTACATGTGAAATAAGGATGTCACATGCAAGTTTCTATCCGTTCGATTGCTTGAGCTTTAAATTCTGCACTGGTCCTGATCGAAAGCGAAAGCTGTTGTGGCCGATGGCTTTGTTTGTTTTCTCGTTCACGCCAGGGGAAAGGCCAAGGCCGGTGGCTTTAAATTCTGCCGGATCGTTTTCCCCTTGACCCCAGCGCATTAGTAAAAGCAAAGGAGGCAACCTCGTTTCCTTAATCAGCGCATGATTGTATTTCATCACATAATTTTTCTTTTTCTTTTGTTTTTTTTCCTTTTTCCTTTATTTGTTTCAAATTCAAGAACTGTTTCTCCATTGGTGATTTTTTTACTTTTTCTTTTTTCTCTTTCGTTCTCATTTTTTTCACTTTTTACTTTAAATTTATGCATTTTCTTAAAATTCATGATTTTTTAATTGATGACCACTATTAAATTTAAAATTCATCTTTTTTCGTTCCAGTTGCAAGTTAATCTTCAACATGTAACTAGGTCCAATCCATTTTGTTCTAATTCTAAATACGAATGTGTCGCCATTTTTACCATTTTTTTTTCTGAGTTGCAACTTGATCCTTTACCGCCCCATATTCAACTCCCACAATCGTCTTTTTTTCTCTCTCTGTTGCAAGTCTACCACCGACTCGTAAATGGGCTCGATTTTCCCCCGCGCAGTTTCAAGCACACCACTGACTCGCAACCGGCCAGACTTTTTTTCTGTACCAGTTGCAAGTTCACCACCAACTTGCAACTAGGTCTGACTTTTTTTTGTCGCTCCAGTTGCAAGTCCACCACCAACTTTCAACTGGACTCGACTTATTTTTTTCACCGTCCCAGTTGCAAGTCCACCACCGATTTGCATCTGTATCCATTTTTTTCTTGTACCATTTGCAAGTTCATCACCGACTTTCTTCCTACCACAGTTGCAATCCATCACCGACTCGCAACTGGACTCGATTTTTTCCCGTCCAAGTTGCAAGTGCACCAACTATTTGCAACTAGCCTCGACTTTTTTCACTACACCAGCTGTAACTCCCACCACAAACTTGCAATTAGGCCCGACCTTTTCATTTTTTTGCTTCAGTTGCAAGTCGACCACTGACTCGCAACTGTGTATTTGACTTTTTTTCATTTTATGCTCCAGTTGCAAGTTGACGATCGACTCGCAACCGGGAAGGGGGTCTAAGGGGTCGAATTTTCATTTTTTCGATCATGTTGCAAGTCGACCACCGACGCGCAACTGGACCTTTGACTTTTTCATTGTATGCTCCAGTTGCAAGTCGACGACCGACTCGCAACTGGAGGGGTCCTACGGGTTGACTTTTTAAAAAAATCGCTTCAGTTACAAGTCGACCACCGAATTGCAACCGGGATTTTTTTCATTTCCCGCTCTAGTTGCAAATCGACAACCGACTCGCAACTGGGGGCAAGCTTTCATTTTCCGCTTCGGTTGCAAGTCGACCACCGACTTGCAACTGAGTTTTTAGTTTTTATTTCCGCCCCAGTTGCAAGTCGACCAACGACTCACAACTGATGGTCAACTTTTTTATTTTTCCGCTCCAGTTGCAAGTCAACCACCGGCTCGCAACTGGAGGGTCCTACGGGTTGACTTTAGTTACAAGTCGACCACCGAATTGCAACCGGGATTTTTTTTTCATTTCCCGCTCTAGTTGCAAATCGACAACCGACTCGCAACTGGGGGCAAGCTTTCATTTTCTGCTTCGGTTGCAAGTCGACCACCGTCTTGCAACTGGGTTTTTAGTTTTTATTTCCGCCCCAGTTGCAAGTCGACCAACGACTCGCAACTGAGGGTCAACTTTTTTTTTCCGCTCCAGTTGCAAGTCGACCACCGACTCGCAACTGGAGGTTGAATTTTCATTTTCCGCTCTAGTTGCAAGTCGACAACCGACTCGCAACTGAGGGCAAGCTTTCATTTTCCGCTTCAGTTGCAAGTCGACCGTCGACTTGCAACTTGGTTTTCAGTTTTTATTTCCGCCCCAGTTGCAAGTCGACCACCGACTCGCAACTGAGGGCCAACTTTTTTTATTTTTTCGCTTCAGTTGCAAGTCGACCACCGACTCGCAACCGGGGGTTGAATTTTCATTTCCCACTCCAGTTGTAAGTCGACCACCGATTCCCTACTAGGGGTTGATTTTTCATTTTCCACCCAAGTTGCAAGTCGACCATCGACTCGCAACTGGAGGGTTCATTTTTTATTTTCCACACTCAGTTGCAAGCCGACCATCGACTCACGGCTAGGGGGCGACCTTTTCATTTCCACCCCAGTTGCAAGTCAACCACTAACTCGTAATTGTGGGGTGACTTTTTTATTTTTTACTTCAGTTGCAAGCAACCAACGTATCGCAACTAAGGGTTGGATTTTCATTTTAAATGCAAGATAAAGATTGCTTTTTATAAACAACAAACATTAATTTTTTGAACAATTAAATTAATTTTCATCAGTTTTCAGTCATGTTCCATTTTCTCCATTTTTATATTGTACTACACTGTAGTGTTAACAAAGTAATCAAGCACGTCTCTGTCTATGTACTTTTTGCAGAGTCCGTACCTCGTTTGCTCCCTCTTTTGCTATTAAATTTGTTGGATTTATCTCTATTGCAATAATGTCCGTACGTACTATCTATTTTCACTACACAACAATTACCGGATAAAAATGACGAAAGTATATATCGATGCACAACCAACGGATGACCAGCAGACCCAATGACAAAGGACAAGAAAAAAGGACACGTTGTGGAAAAACAGAAAAACAAACAAACAAACAAAGAAAAAAAAACAATGTTACATGTGACACAACAATGTCACATGTACATGAGCCTTAGACAGACCCTATACTTATATTCAATAAATATTTTACAATTACACACAATCAATATAATAAGGTGCATGTATTTCAAGTTTTTGGTTCATGTGTAATTAATCTAAATATTTATAAGTCACATAATAAAATTTCATTGAAATGTACAACAGCTGGTTTCCATAGCAACATGCGGAGTATCATCTAGTATCCAAAACAGACCACTATCATCACTGTAATGCTCAAAAAAATACATAGGAATACAATTACCAAAATACACAAGCGGCATATTCGGCATGCACCACGTGGCTCATGCCGCCACTGCATAAGGCGGCACCCAGCGCAACGGATTCCGGCCAACTGATAGAACGGAAAACGGGTGTACTGGGGTCTGCCGCGGTGCCGCCATTGGTACCGGCGGCATGTGTGGAGTTGGCAGCATGCCGCCACCAGTTCTGGCGGCAAGTAAAGGAGCTGATGGAAAAGAAAATTCTGATGGAATCGTACCAATGTTAATTTTAACATTTACAGCTCGTTTGGCACCCTTCATTTCATTTCATTTGGCAGAAATGAAATGAAATGATTTCTCTGTTGGCATTTCATTTGATTGAAATGAATATCCAATTGAAAAAACATGTTTGGCTGTCAGATGGAATTCTCAATTGAAATGATTTTGTCCAACTTCTAAGCTAAATATATATGGTACTGCCCTTGCAACGTTTTCAGTATTTCATCTATACTAAGAGCAAGCACGAAATGTTGTGCAAGTTCTGTCTGAAGTTATGGTCATGCGCACGTACAAAACCTGAGAACAGAGTAATGATACAACCAGAGTTTTGTTCACGTTTTATTCAGAAATCAAATACTAATAGAATAAGGAAACTGCAGCAAGTCACTGGCATATGGTTTCCGGGCACGTTAATATCTTCATGTTGAGAACTCGATCTCATTCAAAACACGAATTTTACTATCAAAAAAAGAAGTCACAACACAAATTCATCTTATGCTGATGGACTGATACTTGAAACAGCACAGCTAAACTGGAGTACTCAATTAACTGCAAGAAGCAAAACATCCATGTCAGCCTCTGGAGAAATGCACCTTGATAATCTGAAGTAGCAACCAGAATAAGAATGCAACCATTACAAAGCAATGCAACTGCATAACTGTTCACAGAGGTTCTGAAGTTTAGAGCCACAATCAAGTTTTCATAATCAAGTTTAGCTAAGCTAGCAGAGCCACAAGAGGCTCTTCCTAAACCTATATCTCAATGCAAAATGCAGTTCTGAGTTCTCATGTCATCTTGTCCGAGACTCCGAGGCGGCGACACTTCTGAAGAGGGGAACTGTTTAGGCGACGATCAGGAGTCTTGCTCTTATCTTTCTCTACTCTGCATTGACATCCAGGTACCGCAGCTGGGCGTGGTCTGAATTAGAAGAGAAAGTAAGAGAGTAAGGCAACCGTTGGGAAGATCAATAACTTTAAAATATCACTATGTTGCATAATTGACCAAGAAGACAGCTTATGTGCAAAACTTGAAAAACAACAACATAATGTGCAGAAACTAGCTCCGTAGGATATAACCTGAATTTGATTCACATGTTGTTAAATTTTGTACAGTATGGTAGATCAACAGAAATCTGTATCTCCTATTTAAACCTGAATCTGACAAGTGATAACACAAAACTTGACTGAGTTGGGTTTCTAACATCCAAATTTTCTTCTACGAGCAACTAATACCAAATGGAGAAAATGAATTATCTGTATCTGTTCATATGAAAGCAAAACTTTATAGGTTTAATGTGAATATGTGACATTTGTAGTGATTTTCGCCCTAACAACCAATTAGCTTCGGACCACCTTATGAATTATCTACAACAGTCCAGACAACTCCCTGGTCCTAACTGAAGCAGGTTATCAGCATTTTCAGAATACAACAGTTTCAGTAAACTGTTCTTCAGAATAAAACCCCAAAGAACATGTCAATGCAGCAATAACAGAAAGTAAGAGAGTAAGGCAACCGTTGGGAAGATCAATAACTTAAAAACAACACTATGTTGCATAATTGACCAAGAAGACAGCTTATGTGCAAAACCTGAAAGACAACTATATAATGTGTAGAAACTGCTTTACTGAAATATTGTAGGTTTGATTCACATGTTATTAAATTTACTACAGTATGGTAGATCAACAGAAAAATGTATCTTCTATTTAAGCCTGATTACACATAACTTGACTCCTAAGATCCAAAGTTTCTCCTAGCAGCAAATACTACCAAACCAAAACCTTTTCTGTCCAAACTGAAAACTTCCATTCAACTCCTTGTACTTTCCTAGTCCAAACTGAAGCGGGTTATCAGCAGTTTCAGTGAATAGGTAATGGCGCATCTCACTCACCTGGCGTCCCGGCTATGACGACGACGATGCGGAGGGTCTTGGAGCTGCCGGGGTACGCCGGCCGTGGACACCCGCTCGGATGCACAAGACGAGGTTGGAGGCTTCATGGGCGGGAAACAGCAGGCTGCCCATCTGCTTCCTCAGGCGGAACACGGACCTTCCATAGAACCTGAAGGTGGCATTGTCCACGTGCTCGATCATCCGCCACGGGATCATGCAGGAGAGGAATCCGGCACGGCGCGGCCAGCGCCACGGGAACTGCATGCGGTTGGATTCATTCATTCATTCATTCATCTCCGAACCCGATCCAAGAACCCAATTCACCATGGCAGTTGGAGAGGGGACTCACCCAGGTCGGAGGTGGAAGGGGAGGCGCGTTCTGCCTGGCGGGGATGCGCTCCACCACCCAGTGCCTCATGGAACTGACGCTGTCGATGTCGTCCATGCCGACGCCATCGTACTCGTGGCCGGGCCTCCTGATGGCGCGGAGGAAGAGGCCGCCGACGGCGTGGCTGATCAGGATATCGTCCCCCGATCCCGAACCGACCCTGACGGCCTGCCACCTGACGTTCTGCGCCTCCCACTGCGCGTAGTCGGCCTGCTCGACGCGGAGCCCGTGGTTGTTCATGGAGGCCAGGTAGCGGCCGTAGGCGGCGCTGTGGAGGAGCACGTACTGGGCACCGCCGACGTTGTGGATGTGCACAACCCACGCCGCTTTCATCGACGCGCGGCGCCGGCGGAGGGAGACGTCGAGCCAGTCCTTGTCGGCGTGCAGGTACGTTTCGAGCTCGCGGCTCCGCAGCCACACGTGCTGGCCGTCCTCCAACAGGTCCATCGGTCGCCGGCGCTGGATCGCTCGCTGGAGAGCAGAGGTGGGGGTTCTTGTCGCTCTTGCCAAAGCTGTTCATCATCTCTTGTTATGAAACGGTTCTCCAATCCTAAAATTTTGAAAACCATCGCAATTCGAGAGGGCCAATGCTTGGCGGACGATCTTTATAAAAGAGACATCATCATCTCTAGTGACTTCAAGACGGTTGTTGAGGAAATTCAAGGAGCTGAAGGAGGCACAAATTTTCAATCCTCAAGGTCGAAGTTTTATGTCTAGCTGTATTTTTATTTTTGAAAGTCGTTTTTCGAATTTAGGTTTGTACAATTTAGCTAAATTCTCTCTTTCATTACCTAAGGGTCGCCACTTGTGGCTTATAAACCCCCATGATTCAAATTGTATAAGTATGGTTGTGGACCATGATCAATAAAATTTGAAAAACCCCTAAAAATACAAAATAAAGGTAAAGGTCATTTTTTTTATGATGACAAGTGGTATAGCGCATGCACGCCATTTGTTGCAACTGGAAAGTTTTGGCTGATTTTTTCATTTCTCGCGTGAGGATGGGGGTAGGTTATTTATGCTTTTTTATAGGTTCATTTTTTCAAATTATCTTTCGAATCGGGCATCCAAATCATGAACCATTTTTTACTGTTGCGTTTTTTTTTGCGTGGACATCTTTAAAATTAGATCCCATGTTGATAAGTTTTGATGAACTTTTTTCGGCGAAATTTTTGGTTGAAAGCTGTATTAAACTGTCGCTGAAAATTGTACTAAACTATGGCTTATAAACCCCCATGATTCAAATTGTATAAGTATGGTTGTGGACCATGATCAATAAAATTTGAAAAAACCCTAAAAAATAAAAAATAAAGGTAAAGGTCATTTTTTTATTTTGATGATGACAAGTGGTATAGCGCATGCACGCCATTTGTTGCAACTAGAAAGTTTTGACTGAGTTTTTCATTTCGCACGTGATGATGGAAGGTAGGTTATTTATTCTTTTTCAAAGGTTAATTTTTCAAATTATCTTTCGAATCGTGCATCCAAATCATGAACCATTTTTTACTGCGTTTTTCTTGCGTCGAGATCGTTAAAACTAGATCTCATGTTGATAAGTTTTGATGAACTTTTTTCAACAAAATCTGTGGTTGAAAGTTGTATTAAATTGTCGCTGAAAATTGTACTCCCTCTGTTTCAAAATGTAGTGCATATTTTGTTTTGGAAAAATCAAGCATATCTACATTTGACCAAGTTTATAGAATAAACTATTAAGAACTAGAATATAAACTGCATATAATATGAAAGTACACTTCATGGTGACTCTAATGGTAGTAATTTTGGAATTTATATATCCACCCGCACTCTCGGGCCTATATCTCTTGTATCAGATCCTTCCTTCTCATTGACTTGTGTTTGTGTGTGATAAAGGTAGGGTTATGGAGAGCAATTAGTTCTAGAGTAATCGTCCAGGAGCCCCCCGCAACGAGCACTTTTGATGCGTTGACAACACGTCACGTGTCGCGCACTGAATGCTTCCCTCGAAAATTCGGTTTTTTTTGCGCGCATTTTAGGTGCTTAAAAAATGTTTTTTTTTGTTTTCTGGTTTTCGCGCGGGTTTTTTTACATTTTGGTGAAGAAAAAAATTAAGAGGCACGACCTTACTTCTGCGGGAGGCACGCCGCGTACGTCCACGAGAGGCACTGTCATGCCTCCATGAAAGGCACTATCGTGCCTCCGCGAAAGACACTCGTGCCTCTAAAAACAGGAAAAGCGGAAAAGGTCCAGTGCGCGACAAGTGGTGCGCATACGATGCTCCACGTGTCGCGTGCGGAAGGCCTCGAGGTATTCGTTGCTACGAATACTCTTAAATTAGTGATTTGGGGGTTATGGTATTATGGACCTTCCCTTTGTTAGAGACTAATGTCATTAACTAGTTGTTTACGACCCCTAAATAAACTAGTTGTTTACGACATTTATGGTTAGTGGGTTTCTATTCATCCCAAATAATAATTATTTTCAATGTTCTCCCTGCCTTTCTCTTTTGGAATGACAACATGAGCCAAATGGCCTATCAATTGTCCCAAGTCGAAGCTCTTCAAGATGGCTTACAAGAATAACAGGAATGTGCACCATAAGTTGTCTAATGAAAATTGGATCGAAGTGATGGCTACCCTCGAGACTTTGCGTCATCTATGTGAACTCATCATTGAGACGTTCGCGGAGATTTGCAACCCCGATAAGCGCAAGAAGGAGGAGGAGGATAGTAAAATTTCCACCGTGATCAATGAGTTGTTCGGACAGTTCTGGGAGGAGGAGAAGGAGGAGAAAGTTAATTTATCTACCAACCATAACCATGAGGCAGGCCCCTCCAACAGAAGGGTGATCAACATCAACTCGAACGATGACACTTCGAGGAGTATTGTTTAGTTATATTGTTTCAGTGTTTAATGTAAAAAAAATCATATTAGAGTTTGAAATTGAGAAAAATGGTATTATGAATTGAATTTTCTATTTTTGAATATGACCATATAACGAGGCTCACTTATCATGATATATATGATCATACAAGTCTATCCTTATTATTTTGAAGTTTTTAGAAAAATAAAAGTATTTTTACCTATTAAGTTCCATTTTTGGTATTTACAAAAATCCTTTAAATTAATTCTAAAATAATTTTTAAAACTATTATTTTGGTGTAAATGGGAGTCTTATAGCTAGTAGGATTCAAATATAATTTCTAAAGAATTTGTGTCATGGTAAAATACAGACTTGCAGCTCAAACCTTTATTGGGGGGGGGGGGAGGGGGGTAAACCTAAATATTTCAAATACTTTCGGCCAAGGTAAAACAAATATACTAATATTTTTATGATCTACTACCATGGGATAATCATAAGGAGGAGTTTTAGATCAACGCTTGGAAGTGTGTGATAGAAGTGTTTCTGTGAATTAACTAGATAACTAGATAACGAACAAGGGAAACTTGCTGTTGTCTACATCTCAACCTTCCACTTTGGGTAACCAACGAGGGACGAGAATTCGTACCATCAAAAGCAATTCCTGGCGCCGTTGCCGGGGACTCCACTCTTCAAGATAGGGGAGTTGCACACTATCTTTTATCTTTGTTTTTTAGTCTTGTTAGTTTACCTTTTAGTTTTTGCTTTAGTGTCCTTTATCAAAAATCAAAAAAATAGTTATCTTGTTTGCTGCTACTATGGGTTCCTCCGAGAACACCAAGTTGTGTGACTTCACTAGTCACAACAACAGTGACTTTATCTGCACTCCTATTGCTACACCTGCTACTTCAGCACCTTCATATGAGATTAAACCTGCTTTGTTGAACCTTGTTATGAAAGATCAATTCTCCGATGCTGGAGATGATGCTGCTTCGCACTTAAATAATTGTATTGAGCTTTGTGATATGCAAAAGTACAAAGAAGTAGATGGTGATATTGTTAAGCTTAAGATCAAGTAGATGTGAACTTTATCTCTAGAAACAACTTCAATAAAAATGATGATACGGTGAGGATAGTTCTCACTCCTTGTTGGTTACCCCAAGTGGAAGGTGAGATGTAGCGTAGTAGCAAATTTCCCCTATGTAGAGGATAGGGTTTGTCTCCCGTAGGACTCGCAGAGATACAAGAAGGTGGTAAAGTGAACAATGGCGCCGTTCACAACCGAGGTTGCTAACTTCACCTGGACCTGCACACAGATACAAATAACTTTGCTCCCAACGAGTACAGAGGAGTTGTCAATTCCTCCGGCCTTGCTGTTTACAGAGGATCAACGCAAGAGATAATGATAGTGGCAACTGAAAGTAAAGACTGAAAGTAAATTGAAGGTGTAAACAATGATATGAAGATGGACCGGTGACGAGGGGGTGACCCCACGACTCCTCTACGAGAGGGTACCTGATGCGTGTCATGGCTGGCGGCCCACCAGGGGCCCACTAGTGGACACCGACATGATGGAATAAGACGTGAAGACGAAGACTTGAGGCGCAAGACAAGGACTCCTGCTTGTAGTCGACTAGGACTATTGTAAACCTTACCTGGCTATCTATATAAAGCGAGGCAGGGGCACCTCTCTAGACATCCTCTCAATCATCTCAACCCCCACGCATAGGACTAGACAGATCTCTCTCCACCAAAGCCCTCACAGCACCTCTGTACATCATCATCAATACAAGATCAGACAAGCAGCATGTAGGGTTCTCCCTCTGGGGGCCTGAAGCTGGGTAAATCGTGCCCCATGTGTCGCTTGTCACCTCCGAATCCTACCAACGCGCATGCCACGTCGCTGTCTTTCCTCCTACACAAAATCTAGGGTCCCTGACCATGGGATTTGCCGAGGCCGATCCTCGTCAACCGGGGTCCCGTGATTTTCACTAGTGATGTCTCTCTCCCAAAAGACGATAAAAGCGATAGCGAGGTAAAAAAATCACAGTTGGGAAATTGACAGGATTATGAAGGCACCGCAATGCTAACTATGCTGCAAAGAAAGGAAGGGCTCAAAAGCAATGGGCTCATCTGGAATCTGACATTCCAGAGCATTCAAGCGTTGAACGTAGCCAGAAATCTTGACCACGTGCTCACTAACACTGCTACGCTCATCCATCTTTGCTGAGAAGAAAGCTTCAGAAGCCTCATAACGTTCAGCCCTGGCTTGGGGTGCAAAGACGGCCTTGAGGTCGGTGATTATCTCATATGCACCCATCCTCTCAAAGTGTTTCTGCAGCTCAGCCTCCATGGAGTAAAGCATTCCACTCTGGACAAGGTTGTAATCATCCGTCTTGGAGAGGTAGACATTCTTCTCATCCTGACTAGCGTCTGCTGGTGGTTCGTCACCTAACGCGGCCTCTAGTATGTATGCCATCTTAAGGGGAACGAGGATAATCCTCAGAGTGCGGAACCAGTTGGTGAAGTTTGACCCATCGGTTTTCAGTTTGTCTTTGTCTAGGAATGACCCTAAGTTGAATGAGGGGCGAGGTGCAGCCATCTACAATGGTTATTTGCAAAACATATATTTAGACTTTGTTCATGATTGGAGTTCAATTTTAATTAATTCTAAAACTCCCACTTAGTTAAACATCTCCCCAAATTTACTAAGTGATTAACATAATCCTAGTTTGAATGATCGTCCTCGAATATCACACGGCCGACGACACATCTCCCTAGGTAGGCCATCATGCCAATCATATCCGTTATATGACTCATGCTTAACCTTTCGGTCATCCGTATCCCAAGCTCATATCTACATATGTCAAGCCTGCCAATCGAACCTTAGTGTATGGCTGTTCAGCAAGGCCATATCTGCATATGCTAGGCTTGCCAAACCCAACCTCATGCGATCGCTAATGTATGTATGACACCCGATCGTCACGGCCTGCCTATCATAAAGAGATCCTTCCAGGCGATGCCCACTAAGGGAGAATACAATCATGGTATTGAGAGAGATTATCCTATCATGCTACCGTCGCATATCTAGCATATTAGCAAGACAGGAAGTAAAACTGTAAATCATACAAGCTATGATCCCCCCTTACATGCAAATTAAAGTTAAAACGGCTTCTACTTTATCTTTTGCAAGTTTTACGTGGCTGCTAAGGGGTTTCGAGAGAGAACCGCTTTCTATCCTGCGAAAACAAGCCACAACACCAATCCTGCAATCGTCTCTATTACACCCCTGTCGGGGCCCTCCGTTGCAAACGTCTTCGCGTTGCTAATGTTAGAGAGACAGACACCCCCCAGCCACTTATATGATACAAGCCATATGTCAAGCGTGAAACCAGTCTCGCCTAAACGCGTAAGGTCGGTCGGGGCCGCTTCATCAGGACATTGCCGCAACGCTAAACGAGTACACATGGGAGGGTAAAAATTGGAGAATTGATGCCCACATCCTAAATGTGTTCTACCCGTACAATACATCTACGCATAGCCTTGCTCTGATACCACTGTTGGGGATCGGCGCAGAAAACAAAAATTTTCCTACCTACGAGTCCCGAACCCAAGATCTATGCTATGCTGATGTATGTAACGGAAGGAATCGGTGTTCATACCTTTGAAGACCGAAAGAGGGAAACGTTCCTCGAACGTGTGGTTGGCGCAGACTCTGATCCTACGAACCCCCTGTCGTGTTGACGAACCTCCGACGATGAAGTAGCACCACACGTGTAGTGCCTCGCGGGATTACACACGTACGATGCAACCGACGTCCCTCCGGGCTCCGAACCAGAAGCGCAGCGGAAAGAAGATTGATCCGGATCCCGATTCCGGCAGCGCGACGGCGTCCGGATGATGGTGAAACCCCCAACCAGGTGCAAACTCCAAACCAGGGGAGTCCGCTCTAAGTCGGAGAAAGAGAGAGAGAGAGAAACTCAATGTTGTGTTGAAAAAGGCACCCCCACCCCTCCTTATATAGGCCAAGGAGGGGCTCCACCCCCTCCCCTTCCCCCATGTGGGACTAAACCCCCAAGGGGGGGGGAGTGGTGCGGCTAGGAGGGGGGATGGGCCCCTCCCTTGGTGCCAAGCCCAAGGGGGGAGGCTCCCCCTTCCCCTCATGGGCCTTTTAAGGCCCAAATACCTTTTCACCTTTTTAATTAATTATTTAAATCATTTTTAATATTTAATTCTGTCAATTAAATAATAAAACATATTTAAACATTAATATATATTATTTTGAACCTTTCAAAATATCCGGAACAGCTTCCGGCACCTCCCGGTACATTTCCGGTGTTTTCTCTCATTTCACCGATGATCCCGAATCAATCCTTAATGCATCGATTGCCCTTAAGTGTGACACCCTACGGTGCGGGAAACAGTAGACATGATCGAGACACTTTCTAACCAATGACCATCATGTGGGAACTGGTTACAATCCTTGATGTGCCCCTACGCTTCCATCGAATAAACTTCATCGCTGTTGAACCGTTAACAATATGACTTGATCCCTTTGTGCTTCGGTACTATGTTTGTCCGAGGTATGATCGTCGGTATCCAATATCTAGTTCTTCCTCGTCTCCGACATAACATGTTTACTCGTCTGTGAATATTACATCTCTTGTGACCTAGTCACTTGCTTTCAAGCTATTGATGCAACACCACCGAGTGGGCCCAGAGTACCTATCCGTCACTCGGATTGACAAATCCAGCTCTGATCTATTTCATACTTCTCAACATATCTACTTCGGAATACCCAAGATACACCTTTTCAGTTACCATGTTTTAGTGTAACGGTTAATGCACTCAAAGCATCCTAATAGATAGCAATTATGTATGATCATCACGGTCTAAGAATTCAGTCACTATGTTATTAAGTCATCGCAATGCTGAACTTATGTGACTTGATCACACTTCAATGCTTAAGGTGGGTGTGTGTCCATCACATCATTCTCCTAATGATATGACCTCATTGTCAATAGACTATTATGTTCTCATGATCAGGAAACTTTGATCATCAATTGCCCAATGAGCTAGTATGCCTGAGTTTAACTAGGGACCAGGTTGTTATATATCACACGTGTATTAATGTTTCCGCTTAATACAGTTCTAGCACAATATATAACGTATTATGAACAAACAGATATGTGACAAATATCTTTATTAATTTGCCTCTAGGGCACATATCCAACAATATCATCATCTCTAGTGACCGCAAGACGGTTGTTGAGGAAATTCAAGGAGCCGAAGGAGGCACAAATTTTCAATCCTCAAGGAAATCATGAAGCGTCGAAGTTTTATGTCTAGCTGTATTTTTATTTTTGAAAGCCGTTTTTTGAATTTAGATTTGCACAATTTAGCTAAATTCTCTTTTTCAGTACCTAAGGGTCGCCATTTGTGGCTTATAAAACCCCATGCTTCAAATTGTATAAGTATGGTTGTGGACCATGATCAATAAAGTTTAGAAAACCCTAAAAACTAAAAAATAAAGGTAAAGGCCATTTTTTTATTTTGATGATGACAAATGGTATAGCGCATGCACGCAATTTGTTGCAACTAGAAAGTTTTGACTGATTCTTTCATTTCCCGCGTGAGGATGGGGGTAGGTTATTTATTCCTTTTTTAAATTATCTTTCCAATCGTGCATCCAAATCATGAACCATCTTTTACTGTTGCGTTTTTCTTGCATCGAAATCTTTAAAATTATATCTCATGTTGATAAGTTTTGATGAACTTTTTTCGACGAAATCAGTGGTTGAAAGTTGTATTAAATTGTCTATAAAAATTATACTAAACTATGGCTCAAAACTATACTAAACCGTAACTGAAAATTGTACTAAATTGTAGCTGAAATCTAGCACTTTTTCCTTTTTTCACATTTTATTCTCGTGGAGCTGCAACTTTTGTTTGTCGTGCAGCCAATAGATTCACCTGTCGTTTAACCACAATATTATTATTTACTTTTTTTCTCATGGGGCCATAGTTTTGTTTTTTGCGCAATTATATATTTGTTTCTCCTAGAGCCACAATTTTGTTGTCGTGGAGCGACAACTTTTTTTGTGTAGCCAAAATTTTAATTTTCGTACAGACACATATTTATATTTAATTTGCATGAAAAACTCATTTTTGTTCTATGCAAAGAGAAAATATGAAATTCCACAGGTGTGTTCCAAACATGATATATCGCGGCATATGAACACACTGAAAGTGACCTCTGCAAATGCCCCCAAAAAATACTCGTCAACTAATCGCTCCCAAAAGACTTGCGACACGAAATTTCTATCCTACCAACAATGGCCCCACTAGCAGCTTAGCTAACATGTTTCTTTCGCACACTCTCGGTCTAATCTATAATACCTAAATAGTTCATCCCCACTAACTTATTTATCTTGACATGTAAGCTATCCATATCATAAAATAGGTTCACCATGTGAAAATTATTTTTTACTAACTCTTCATTCACATACTCTCATTAATTCTGCATGCATATGGAACCTAAATAAATAATAAATTCTTATGCACTTAGCATCACGATGTATAAGGGGATTTTAATAAAAAAATCAAATTATAAGTTATCATATATTTTATTTTTGAGTTAATTACACTATTCATACATAAACTTGCCGCAAGTGTACAGTTTCATACAAAAACTTGTAAAATGACACAACTCAACCCTTAAACTTGTTTTACGGGAACAAATTGATACAAATTAGTCTGAAACTTGCCACGTTGGATGACACGTCACCGTAGGCAGTTGGCCCACGTCCAACATAATTTACAGGAGACCCCCAACATACTTTTAGTTTGAATAGACATTTTTTTATGCTTGAAATTCTATATTAATCAAGCACTTGCTACATACTTTTACCGAAACTAAGTGAAATAACAACGTCTGTACTGGAAAAATATTGTTCGATTTCCAAGTTACCAATTTTGCTTAAATTGACCTGAGCAACAATTCTAAATGTAGTGCAACGTTGATATTCAGGAAAATTCAGCATGAACATCACTAACGAACATACATCATTTACTGAATAATTATAGATGAACAACACAACTTGAGAACATGTGAAGATGATCACGATATCCTTTTTGTGGAATCACCTCAGCACCGCAGTGAGGAGGCGACCAACCATGCACTGTCACCATAAAGGTCGATGAAAAACAGAAAGGTAAAGGGGTCAATGAGATACAGAAAGACGAAGAGGTGAAGAGGTTTGTGTTGGGTCTGTGGTGTGAATGAAATATTTTGCTTTACCTCAGGGGTTGTTTTTAGATTATCTACTCCTAGCGTCCCGAGGACTGTGGGTTGGCTTATTACTATACTTGGAGGGTTGGTGCATAATACACAATCGATCGTTGTGTGTCTCTCATCCGACGTGGCAGGTTTTGGGCTACTTTGTATCAGTTTGTTCCCGCAAAGCAAGTTTAGGGGGTCAGTTGAGTCATTTTGCAAGTTTTTGTATGAAATTGTACACGCGTCGCAAGTTTATGTATCAATTTTGTAATTAACTCTTTATTTTTCTATGTACATCTATAATTGTATCATTGTTTTAGGTTTAGCCAAAGCTGAAGATGATTTCACTGTCTCTACTTAACATTGTTTTCGTCCGTTATCGTCTCATCGATATATTATCAAGGAAATAAATTAACAAAAAAACTCATTTTTTTAGTTTTTTCATCAAATTTTCTTAGATTTTCACTCTAAACAATATTTTTTCAAAAAGAATTTATAATCAAATTATACTATGTCTAATATTTTTTCTCATGTTTTCAAACATTAAATTATTTCTTAACAATTCCCGCAGCAACGCGCGGGGCATCGTCTAGTTTCCCCAATTGGCCTTCCCCTCTCCTTGATTTGTAAGTAGTGAGAGTAGGGTTATGGGTCATCCATCGGAAATAGCTTTTGGAGGACGAGCTCTGGTTAATCCTCCAAAATGCAAAACTTAAAATCTGTGAAATTCCATATGTTTATATCTCAAAAAAATCTGACAAAAAATACGGAGATAGATGAAGACACAGTGCACAACTGTGTAAAATTTCAGAATGAAATACCTCAAAATGAAGGTTGTGCAAAAAACAAATTTAAGATTTTTTAACAACAAATCTAAGATTTTTTAACAACAAATCTAAGATTTTTTAACTATTCATCCTTCCATACCATGAATTTGTGTTTTTTGTGTTGATCACATATCAAAGTATTTCATCCTAAAATTTTACACACAAACACCTCACATCCTTGTTTACTTGTATAATTTTTTCAGATTTTTTTGAACACTTTTAAATAGGGTTTTCAAAATTTTCAAAAAACGAGAGCCATGGAGCTTGAGCTCCAAAAATCCTCACTCATCATCCATACGGTACATCTCTACTATTAAAGGGGAGTTGGTAGATTCTTCTTACCTCCCAACTCTCACTTTTGTTTGGTTTTTCTTCACAAAAGCAACAAAAAACAGAAAATCAAACAAAATCCCACAATCCCCACACCCCCACCGATCGTAGGAAGCATCCTCACCAATTTTTTCAGTCGAATCCCATAACCACCTCAAGGTGACCGTTGAAGCAATCATGGAAGGCAGTTGTAACCAGTCCCCAACATCATGCCTCTCGGTCGCACCCATCTCCGCCACATCCCTCCCCCACCTCTATCTGCATGCATCCCTCTCCGGGGAGACCACGAACGGCGGCGGCAAGGTCATGGCCATACACTTCCTTACTCCCCTACTTTATTCAATTCCGAGTGTTGTTTTGTTTGAATTTGCTTCCTTAGGTTTGTGTAGGCTATAGTAAAGGCCAACGTCCAGAAATGTAAGCATTGAAGGCATGTTCAATTTCAGGAAAATTATTTTGAAGGGATAGTGAATAAAGCAATGGATAAGACCAGTTAAGGTTACTACTTCCAGCATATAGCATCTCAGTTGATAGTGTTAATTAACTTAGCTACTACCTCCATTACAGTTTATAAGGCCTGCGCGTACCCCTAGGTCGTCAATTTAACCAACATAACATAAGATTTATAACATAAAAAATTATACCACATGAAAATATAACATTTGAAGTTTCTAACGATATGGTTTTTATAATATTTATCTTATGTTATGTTGGTTAAATTGACAACTTAGGGATACGCGTAGGCCTTCTAAACTGTGACGGAGGTAGTAGGACCAGTCTGGTGCCTTTCCAGTATTTTCATGTTGAAGCATTTATTATTCATGTGTAATTGTAGTATCGTACTAGATGATAACCCGCGCCTTGCTGCGGGAATGGGTCGCTCTATATTTCAACAAAATTTAATTATGTAATTTTTAAATATTTAGATTAATAACAAACGGACCAAAAATTTAAAACACATACAATTTATTATATTTTATTATGTTTAGTTATTGATTTTTTGAATATAAGTACTTATCCCATCCGTAATTGTGTGGTGATGTGACATGCTTGGATGTTGAGATAAATAAGTTAGTGGGGATCACGGGAATTGGTCGTCTTATATTTCAACAAAAAATATTTATGTGAATTTTAAATATTTAGATTAATAACAAATGAACAAAAAAAATTAAAACACATACAACTTACTATATTTGATTGTGTATATTTATAAATCAATTTTTTAATATAAGTATAGTAAGAGAATGAAAAAAAAATCCATGCATGCATGGTTGCATGTGGTGGTGGGTCTTGTCTCATGCATGATTGCATGTTGAGGTGGACCTTATCCCAATCATAATTATATGGTGATGTGGCATGCTTGCATGTTGAGATAGAAAAGATAGTGGGGATGATCTATTATAGTATTATAGATTAGTCCCTTGATACCAGCATTCAAATTAAGGTAATTAATGATAGTGACATGTTAAAGGGTTCTAACCCGAGTTCAGTTGCTTGCAGGAGAATTAGTAATCACAAGCTTCTTTTTACTCTGGCCAGACTTAGAGAGTAGGAAAGAGAGATATGTTAATTAGTTGATACTTTATACCAAAGGCCATTAACACTCATATTTTTCTACCCAGAGTTGTCGCTGGGTGAAGCTGGAGCTACTAATCTTTTAAGGAGAGTTAGAGAGGAGGAAAGAGAGAGATGATAGCTTATACTTTAGACCAAAGGTTGTTAACACTTCTAATTTTTTGTCCAGATTTTTCGCTAGGTGAAGTTGGAGCTACTAATCTAAGCTTCACTTTTTTTCATTCCAACTCTTTCCAAAGAATTATAAGTTGAGCATGGTGATGAAATTATTATTTCCCCTCCATTATTCTAGGCCTAAAAAATTGAAAAGTTGGGAAATAAAATGTCAAATTCATAGATCCAATGTGAAGAACTCAAAGCCCAAATCATTAGGTTTTTTCCTTTTTTGTTCCTAAGCTTTACGAAATTTCGTATCATGGTAGATATATGTTTTGTGGACATGCTAAACGTGGTAGGATTGAGGGCACAAAGCCTAGGGCAAGCCTCTCCGACCATGTGCGACGGCACAGTGCTACCTCACCAAATACTAGACTGGACTCAAATTTCGAGCACGGTGCATGTGCAGTCTACTGCTTGCTTAATTTCATGGTTTACCAGTAATAGTCATGTTGTTTATGCTAGCATCTGGAATTTTCTTATATTTTGAGGAGCTTAGATACTTTGTCGAGGTGTCAAGGATATCTAATGATCCAGCTAACTCATTTCAATCTAATATATGAAGGACCAATGATCTAGCGCAGTACCCAGGTAATGTTCTATACTTTAATTATATTGTTATAAACTGATTAATTAGTCTATACATCATGCGTCATTGTTCGATTCAGTATGATGTCAACATTTACAATTCGCTAAGATGAGTCTAAAATAGAGATTATGGCTATTCAGTAAACTTATTAACTTTCATTAAGACATATGGCGATTTTACTAGATATTTTGATCAACAAGGATTCATGTTGTATGTTCCCTAAAAAAAGGATCCATGTTGTCTGTAGCCTTCAACGTTTGTTCCAAGTTGTACGACATCATTTTATTGTCAAAGAGTGTATTCATCTATTAATCGTGTCAAACATAGTTGGCATCCTACATTTGATACAATATATCCTATATTTTTTTAGTTTCCTTCCTCCCACATATCATCTGCATGAATGGCCTTGCAACTATTATCATATTTTTTCCGCACCTTTTTGTAGAAATCCATGAGGGACGATTGATGCCACATGTGGGCACCATTTACTTTATAAATTATATCTTGACACATCAGTTTTCCATCGCGGATATAGAGATGTTTATATTGTGAATTTTCTGTACTTGGTTGTTTTCGAAATGCTAAGCCTATTTAATTAGCTTTGACATGTATGTTATTCCTAACTCTTGCTAGTTGTTGTGATTAGAGGATTTGCGTTACATACTTTTGTTAAGCATGTTACTTGTTCTCTCTAGCATTTCGTGGAATACTTCTTGGGTTGACTTTTCTTGGTGACTCGTGAGACATCTATATTCTTTTAGAGGACAGAGAGGTATAGATGTTCTGTGTTCAGTATTTTAGCTGCACTTGCATGACCGTACAATATTTGTTTCTCTATTCAATGCCTTTTCATAATGATGATTGCGTATTACTTGCGATTCCAATTCGATAGTGGGTTTTGCAAGTTGGTATCATTCAACAACTAATTAAACTGGTTGATTTTTCTCTAGCTGGCATCTCAATCACTACATTGCAAACAATTGTTTCTTACTAGATGATGCCCCGCATGTGCGGATTTTTTTTTGCAAAATGTTTCAGTGAAAATGTTTGGTTAAATAAAGCATGTATATTTGAAACAATAAATTTTAAAATAATATATGAATTTAATATAAATATCATAATAAAATAAATTTTCCATGCATGCATGTTGCTTGTGGGTTTTTATTATGCATAGTGGCATATTAAGGTGGACCTTTCTTATGCTTATTGGATGATGAGGTAGCATGCTTGCATGTTGAGAGAAATATGCTAGTGGAGGGTGATGTGGCATGCATGATGAGGTGGAGTGTGTGCATGTTGAGAGAATTGGTAGTAGTGGGGAGCAACTTCTTAAGAATGTAAGATGTAAGATTAGTTGTGTGGTGAAAGTGTCACTGTATCCTTTGCATTCGTCTAAAATTTCACTTCATGTTGTAACCTGAAAACCTGAAAGTGCATATAATTTATCACGTCATGTTGTATTTGCTTTGCAACTTGCAGATTATGTATGTTCTTCTAATGTCCTTTTTTCTGAATTAATTACACTAACGGTACTTAGTTTTTCTTCCGATGTTCACGTTATCAAGATATTTGGATTATTTGAGTCTGCAGAGAAATAAGTTGACTGACCATCTTCATTATTGATTGGGACGGTGTACTATGGACCCACAACCTTGTAGGCAAGAAACGATTTGGAGCAAGTGATTTGATGTATGGATTTGGTCCACATATCTTACAATTTGATGTATCGATTTGCACAACAATAAACTCTTTTCAATTTGTTCATATAGATGCAAACTGTTATTTTGAGTATTTATCTGATTGAACAAATAAGCTAGCAACCTTCTCGACTGTGCCAGCTTATTTTGCAGCAACGCGCGGGGTATCTTCTAGTTATACTAGTTAGTGCAATTATTTAGTGGTCTATGTATTTTTATGGTCTGTGGATTTTTATCCTTTCCAAATAAACATGTCTTTTAATATTCTTTCTCACTCTCTCTTTGGAGCAGATTTTAGGTCTCGTTCTTGGCTTTGGTCGGCGCAACTTCGCTTCTCTACCCTAGATTTTCTCTTCCTCAAGTTGTAGTCACTCATACAGGCTCGATCTCGAGGGAGGGGCGGGCGCCCTGGCCCGCCATCTGTGTTGGTTGGCCTGACCCAAAGCTACTTTAGGCGATAAGCCACATGATGCTTGTGTGTACACATACCTAGATCAGAAACCCCCTTCGATGATTGATATGGGGACGTACGCCCCATTGCTCAATCACCAACCCTAGGTACACGTCTGAAAGTGCATGTAGCCATCATTTTTGGTTTTGGTAATTAATGGCAATTCTCATGGACTATTGTTTGCATTGAAAATATATCCGAAGAGAAGTTACATAGCAATGCATGAAAGATATTGTTCATCAACACAAATATATGCATCGAGACTGGGTAATGAATGATGATTCCTATTAAGAAAAAATGGCATCAAATATGTATTGAAATTTGTCCAATAGATAATGCTAAGAGTAATGGATGAGTTTGGGGTGAATACAATCAACGTCAGATCAATGTTTGCTCCCACGAGTTATATATGACCTTGGATTGAAATGTTCCAAACAACAAGTCCACTCAGCCCAGCGAACTGAATACTTTTTATTCTGAACGATTTTCCACCTGAGGTAATCTTGAGTTCCATATACTTTTTCCGTTCTGAATTACTTGATATGGTTTTAGTTCAAGTTTAAACCAGACATAAATTAATACCATATGAAGTAGTAATTCGGAACGGAGAAAGTATTTCGGGACGAAGGGAGTAGCACTTATCATTTGGGTAAAGAGAAAAAAGAAGAGGAAACATGTTGCGTTGGTAAACTCCTCCTTGGGCGCGGCCGAACCAGTGAAGAGACCAAGCCCAGCCCGCCCAGTGACGCAGAGCGACCGAGAGGCCGTCACACCGTCGCACCCATCGCCCGCTCCGCCCACCACACTCTCTACCTGCTCCTCCGATCTGACGCCGCCGCCGTCTCGTCCGGTCGTCCCACTCCCACCCACGCCGCAGCACGCGGCGTCGAAGCCCGCCCGCCCGCCCCACACGCGGCAGGGCAGCGCGCGCGGCGCCGCCGCAGCCATGCCCAGCTCGCCCAAGGTGTTCTCCACCTCCGCCGCCTCCCGCCGCTCCTCGCTCCGCCGCATCCTCGCCTCGCCGGCCTTCTCCGCCTTCTGCCTCCTCTTCGGCCTCGTAGGCTTCCTCGCCGCCGCGGTCTCCCTCTCACGCGCGCCCGCCGACGCGCCGCGCGGCCGCTGCCCGGACTCCTCCCGCCCGCTCTCCGTCTCCGTCGCCTGGGACCGGCGTCCCGGGGATGACGCCCAGCTCCCGGCGGGCCTCGCCGCCGGATCGCGCGGCAGGCACAAGGTCATGGCCTTCGTCGGGATCTTCACCGGGTTCGGCTCCGTCGGCCGCCGCCGCGCGCTGAGGCGGACGTGGCTCCCCGCCGATCGCCAGGGTCTCCTTCGGTTAGACTCCCGTACCACCACAGCCTCCTAGTTCGTGTTCGCCTATGTTGCTCGAGATCTAGCTGTAGTGTAGTTTTCAACTCTTTTATTTGGTTGGTTACCTAACGTTCCGTTCATCCATTTCTATGCTCTAGATTTTGACTACGATGTATTCAAATCTTCCTATGTAGTATGTCAACTCCCAGTTTGCAAAAATGAGTCATTGCTGGCTAGTTCATTTTGTAGATCAACGACTGGTTAATTCATTCATCCATCCATATGCAAAGTTCACCCTACTGATCACACTGAATTCACCCTTTTCTAAATTTGCTCCTTGGATTTTGCTTGTGTGTGATTAGACTTGCTAATTCTTCTGCATTGGTGGTTCTGTAGGAGGCGTAACTCCTGTGAGTTTGCGAAATACTAATGATTTTACTACTACTCTAGAAGAATGTCTTGATCATTTTGTATTGCTGGACTTGGTAGTACTGATGAATGACCATTCGTTATTTTATATATCGAGTTCGAAGAAGAGCATGGTTTTAGTTTGACAATCTATTGTACTGTACATGGAATTTGTACATTCAGAAATGAAGTTGCCCTCTACCTCTAGTGATAAACCTGTCCCAGTTCTGTTTCTTAATGATAGTCACACACAACTGGTTTTTATTTTAGTTTCTATCTAGTGATGATGCTTCTTAAGTGCTCTTGGTTTGCTGTAATGCAGGTTGGAGGAAGCTACTGGTCTGGCATTTAGATTTGTGATCGGCAAAAGCAATGACAAGTCTAAGATGCTAGCTCTTGAAAGAGAGGTTGAAGAATATGATGATTTTGTGCTTTTAGATCTCGAGGAGGAGTATAGCAGGCTTCCATACAAAACGTAAAAACTATAACTAGTATCATGTCATTATTGCTATCCCTTCATATGGAAACTGATTTGATCTTATGTTTTAGGTTAGCATTCTTTAAGGCTGCCTATGCGTTGTTCGATTCTGATTTCTATGTTAAAGCTGATGATGACATTTACTTGAGACCAGGTGAGTGAGAAACTAGCAATGTGCAAGATATATGCTCTTAGTGGATTTGACCAACATATGCATCTTTTCCCTTTTTGAAAATCTGGCACTTCCATCATCAATTTCTAATCTGCAGATAGACTTTCTTTGCTTTTGGCGAAGGAACGTCCACATACACAAACATACATTGGATGCATGAAAAAGGGGCCTGTTTTCACTGATCCCAAATTGAAATGGTTAGTTTCTTCTTTTCATTTTTCGCCTAACACTTTTCCTTTGGGAAGGATGTCTAACTCTAAGAAGCAATACATAGAGTAACATGCTAAATATATGGAAGCTAGCTAATGCAGCAAAACCTGACCCAGGAGAGAAATTTCCTTCTACAGGATACAACTAGTGCATCAAATTTTAAGAGTCTTGTGGTCTCAGAAGTATTTGTATTAAGATTCGTAATGGTTGGCATTGTCTGGTGGGCAAGGCGTGGTGCTGTCTATGATCCTCGTGTCACCTATAATGGTGTGTATGCATTGATTATACAGCATTTCCTGCTTTACATCATAGGATATATGAAGTAGTGGGGCTCATGTGGATTGGTCTAGTGGGCATTGGGTGACATTTGCTGTAAGGGCCTAATTTTTTTCTATGTTCAGGGCTGATAACTGTTTTGTGTTGGGTATAGTACTTTCATATCTGCATGTTTTTTCATAGTTAAGTTCTAAGCTACCCGAGATATGTGACGTATGGAGCAAGCAATTGCGCTCAAGTAGAAGGGAATGTGATGGTTAGCATGGATTTACTGAATTCTTTATAAGATGTTAATGCTTCTGGATACAAAATCTGTTCAGGGTTGGGTTGGGCTCAAAGAATATTAATGTTCCCTATCCTTTAGTGTCTATGCATTTTGTCAAGTTTTGCTCCCTCCGATCCAATGCAGCTGTTACTTCTGTATCTTTTCTGGTATAAAATATTTCTAACTTTGATTGCTGATATATTTTTAAATGTCTGTATCAACTATAATATAGTGTTCCAGTGTAAGTAGGTAAAAGTGTATCATATTGCAATTTTGTAAGAAAATATTAATGCCAATGCTTCTTCAAGTGTTAAGCTTCAGCATACTTTGACGTGCATTAGTTCCAGAAAATAAAATTTAGAACCATCTCCGGGTACAAATGTTATTGCCTAATCCGTCGTAGGAGGCCTAAGTGATGTTTGACAAAAAGTTTGACAATGATATCTTCTCGATTATTTTAGGAATATTAAGGAGCTTGTTTATTCTCAGTGAATATGGTTTGTGCTGCCTAGCATCAACATGTATGTAGTGGGCTGGAGAAAATTGGTTAATTGGATATATTATTCATGCCGACTAGTAGGAATTCGATGATTCTGTCATTCACGATAATGAATTTTGCGCAAGTATGTGCAAAAGGTGAATGTGCAGCGCAAACATAACTTTTTGAGCATCCAATACTAGAATATCTCTCTTATCCCGTTCTTATCTGTAGTTAAGAGTGAAGCTAGTTTATTTGATGTAGGTTCAGTTGATATAGTTAGCTAGCCTTTTAAAGCTACATATTGCGATATGAGTAAATCGCCAGTTGATTTGTCGGAGTGTACTGTGCGATGAGTTCCTAAACCTGCATATATGTGTTAGTTAGCTTGGAGGGTACCTTGCAATTTGATATGATCCTATATCTGAACTTCTAATTCTATCACTTGGATCAAGACTTGTAACTCGATCTGTTGTCTCACAAAATATTAACGGTTCTATCAGTTAGATTCCCAACCTTGCAATTTATTTGTGGTCCCTGAAGATATACAGTTTTCTCTACTAAAGTAGCTTAGGGCTGTATGTGTTTGGTATTACTAAGATGTATCAAATACGATACCAGTACTTGGTGAATCCCTTTGCTTAGTGTTTAGAATAACAAAACAAACGTGGATGCAGAATGTGTACTTTGTGAATCCTTCTGCACAGGGTTTAGAATAACAAGAACGAACGTGAATGCGAAGTGTGTAGTCATGGTTGTGCCTGAAAGCAAAACACAATCACTAAGAAAAGGTAGTAGCATGTGCAGGTTTGTAGCCCATGGAACAGAAAACCAAATGGAGGGTAATCCTTTGTTTCTAGTCGTATCATAACCTATACTTGCAGATATAGTGAGCAACTTAATGACCTTCATCAGTATAGAAGTCTTAATCGCGTGTCTTGGAACTGGAGTATGACCTTGAAGCGTGTGTTCATTCGCATAAGCACAAAGCTGCTTACCATTTTGTAGTCGAGTTTGTCAGTTGTATTTGTATTCAGCCTTACAGCTTCTATGTTCCCGGATTTTATTACTGTTTGAACCTGCCTGTGAATGATGGGGTTTCATTTAAACTGGAACTGGGGTGGCCCCCTTTTCTCTTAAGAAAAACAATGCAAACTTAGAGAAGATGTCACTTATCAGAACTAACTTGCCAGGTCAGGAGCTAATACAAACATGCAAATGCAATTGCAAGTTTGGGGGTATAAAAAACATAAAGCGTACAAGTTCAGGGGCCTAGAGTGCAATTTCTTCCATATGTTTTTTTGTACATGTGAACGCTCCACCAGGGTGATTATACTGTGTAGCACTCATTGCTGCCTACTTATTTTGTTTGATCGTGCTCTTTGTAATGAATGCAGGTATGAACCACAGTCCTTCCTACTTGGATCAGAATATTTTCTTCATGCATATGGGCCTATTTATGCTTTATCGGCTGATGTGGTGGCAAGCTTGGTTGCTCTGAGAAATAACAGGTGAGCTACGGTTTACATTCTCCCAGTAGAACTAGCAATCTCAAACTCGGCATCTTAGCATGCTTATTGGTACCAAGATATTTTTTTAACTTGGTAGTTGGTACCATAGAAAGATGTATAGCTAAAAAGTGCCCCGTCCACATGTTAGTGGCACATGCATTGTAATTTACAACTTGAGTGGTCTTTGCCATGGTGTGGAGCAATTCGCCCTTAGTGCCAACTACCAAGTATTCATGCAATAGTTACAAAGTGTCCAAAGTGCCCTACTAGTTGGCAACATGCTTAAACCTTTTTTCACTACCTAGTGTCATTTTGGAATTGAAAACAAGTCTTCAGCAGGAACATTCCTCCTACAGGCTATATATATTATTTTGAAGTATGTTATTGTTATTTTGTGGCCAGATTCCCTCATGCTGAAAGCATATGCCAAATCATGAAAGTTATACCTGACATGGATAGGGCTTGTCGTCATCAACTTCCCTTTCGTGTTGCTGGTCTAGTTGAGAACACAATTCTTAAGATTATGAAATTGTCTAACTTACAATTTAAAAAAAAAAACTGTGAACCAGTTTCTCACATAAGAGCACTATCATATATGCATCCTTGTCCAACCTCAAACTGAACCATGTATCTGTTTGGCTAATAGATTCTTACCTATATTTTTGCAGCTTCCGAATGTTCAACAACGAGGATGTTACTATTGGATCCTGGATGCTTGCTATGAATGTGAACCATGAGAACACACATGCTCTCTGTGAACCTGAATGCACAGCATCATCAATTGCTGTTTGGGATATTCCAAAATGTTCAGGTTATTTCCTTAAACCAATTCCTATCTTCGGTCGACTTTAATAAAGCAAAAGTGCTTGATGAAACATGGATTTTCCATGTGTAGTACCATACCGTAACATTACTATTATTTTACTAGAGCAAACGTGCTTGGTGAAGCTAACAGATTTCTACCTGCTTGACATCCAGGGCTATGCCACCCAGAGGTAAAGATGCTAGAGCTTCACCAGCGGAAAGAATGCACGGGTGGTCCAACCGAGGCGGCTGAAACCGATGACGAGTGAAACTTCGTCCGGACACGGGAGCTATGGACCAGGCGCCATGATGACACAAATGGTCGGTTGACCTCTGCCGCCTCCCCAGCAGTAGATTCTTGGAGCGCCTACACATCTGATTCCATCCGATCACCAGGTACAATCATTGCCATTTTGCGCATACCAAGCACACTGACGAGGAAAGCCCACAGCTGCGATTCAGTCGGCCACACCATGCGATTTTTTGCAGCACATTCTTACCTGATTTTTAACCAAGGCTGTATTATTTTTACCGTTCGTTCGTTCAATCGCCCCGGAGCCGTAAATCGCAGCTAGGAGATTTTGTTTGCTGTATAGATGACTGTGTTATGAATCATCACGCCATACACTTTGCTTTCGGCGAAGATGGCGCTATAAACTAGCCCGTGCTTTCTTAAAAGATCTGGATTGCTGTGTTGAAAACCTTTGGCTGAGATGCCGTCCTCGAGCTCCCGACAACGGCATGCCATCCATCGCCATGGCGCCAACTAGTTGAGATGCTGTGGTAGGGGTAGCATTGAATGGGAAGGCTCCTCCTACTCTACTACTCACAAGGATGATGACGATGATGATGGGTCTTGCAGTACCTGTCTGTCTCCGGGTCTAGTTATTAGTCCACGGGCAACAGCTAAGAAGAAAAGCTCAGTCCACTTTGGTCCCTGTCATCCACTTGCAAAAAATGCATTTATTCACTTGTATTTAAGCTGACTGGACGTGGTAGCTCAGATTCGGCCGTCAAGCCAAACGACCCACATCGGTCGCTGTTGGAACGGGCTGTGTATCCTATCCGCCTAACGAATCTAGCAACCTTCTTCACGAGCACCTATCTCTCTCTTAGACAATTCAAAAGGCTTTTCTGTTAACCGTGGTACATTTCACGCAGATGAAACACTCACTGCGTGATCAGTAGCAGAGAACCCACCTCATGTGGTGGAATGGTTTGGAAAACTGTGGTATTCCTAGCCCATCAAAGATCAAACCTTAGGTTTGATGTTTTGGTGTCTCAAGCGAATATTCTTTCAGTGAAAAGAGACGTTTTCGTCAATGGTGAAAACGCTTATGGTGACTTCGTTAAATCTTAAAACTCGTCAAATCAAGATCAGTCGATCTTAAGATTCGTCGAATCAAAATCAATATTTTGAAGATGCTCATAGAGATAGAGCATACGTGTATAGTTTATCCTTGAAGAAAAAAAGCGATTAGTACATTTCGTTACCTGTCTGTCAGTCATGGTGGATGGGGCTGCTTGTTCACTGTTACTACGATAGGAGCGTCTCCTGTCCTGGCCGTTTCGCTGCCTCCGTTTGTCTGTCGTTGTCACGGGCTCTGCCTCTGCCCCGACGACGACGAGTGACCACAGCGACTACTGCTTAGGTAGGCTAGTCTCTAGTCTGGGACACAGGATATACTACATGGGAGGTGAGATTCGTGCAGTGTCTTTACCGAAAAGCTCCGACCACACGTGACCCTGCCATAGCCAAAACATCCAAACCCCTAGCTGCCACGCCAGAAACTTCCTTCTATTATTGTATTTACTTCGTTTTCATTCAACTGTATCATTTCTCAACGCCGGTCCTCAAATCCTACACGATACCCGTCCCGTAAACTGATGATTTAGACTCGTCAGCGAATACTATACCGATACATAAGCACAGATCATCCAACTTTTTTTTTTGCTGCAAGCGGACTTATTCGCTTTCGCTTGCAATACAATCGAGTTTGTACGATTTTATGCAAACATATAAGAATTCGTTTAAATTTAACATAAGTTCATAAATGAATGATGTTTCGCCTGTTCAACTAAAACTTCTAACAATACACAACCTAATATACATCTCCTCAACCAACTCATTATGGGACTTGAAGCCGGTGACGAGTTCCTCCCCCCTCTCCGCATTCGCTTCACCGACGTAGCGGCGGATTAGATCAATCTCAAGCTTCATTTGGATGGGGTAGTGGACCGCCTACGGCTCCACCACAATCGAATATGCATGATGCTCTGCCTCCCCTCCATAGTCCAGGGCAACCCGATGGCAAAGCAAGTGGCACGTTAGTCCTAAAAAGTTTCGTTATGGGCTCACACCGGCGCGCCGGAGTTAACTCTTTATACGTCGACGCTTCCTGCTCGATAATGCGCACAACGCGTTGGTCCTCCATATGCTCTAGGAGTGTTGCACAACGCGTCAACATCAACATCTTGTAGGTGATGACTACCGGTTTGGGCGTGGATGCCGCGATCACAGTTGAAAGGGTGGCACGTGGTTGAAGCAGATGAAAATGAGGATGGCTACGAAGGCTCACTGTTCCGCTTAAATAGTCACATGCAGGTGGACATTCGGGCAATCGTCTTCAATATGACCAGAGTAGAGTCGTCGCATGTCCATTGAAGCGCGGTGTTCCGTCACGTCTTTTTAGCATTGAATGTGCTCGAAGAGGAGCTTTGATCAGCATGAAATTCAGGGCAATGATTTCACCCGCGAATAGAGTTTTTGGCGTGGAAGGTTTAGGATTGGACTGGGGTGTTGGACGCGGATATGGCGATGGGTTGAACGCTCGCAGAGCCCTCCTTCCTTCCGGTTTACATTCAATTTATGATGGATAAACATTTTTTCCGATAAAAGGTGGATTTTATTGGTTCAAAATGGAGCATTAGGAAAAATACAAACATTATGAACCACACCCAACCTTTACATAGTTAAGATGCACACATTCAACATCAACACACACACACACAACATCAACCACTAGCAAAATCATATGAGACGAAAGCTCTGCGTAGATGAAGAAAAGAAAATCCCAAAATGATCAGATCCACGACCGGCAAGTTGCAGCAATAACCATATCCGTATAAATCTTCTCACGATTCCAAAAAAAATGATGAAGTTTTTCTTTTTTTGCGAAAAAAACTTCCGATCTATTCATCTTTAATCATGGTAGTACAATAAATACCAAAAATAATAAAAATTACATCAACGTTTTCAGAAAGGAAGCGGCGCGTGTACTTTATAGCACAAAGTAGTAGTAATAACACGCAGAGGCTAGCAGAGTATTTCACCACGGTCACCAACATTTTTCTTTTCTTTTCTTTTCTTGGGCAACATAAACATTGATTTCCTCTTTTCTTTCTTCCTTTCCACAAGCGGATCAGGAGGACCAGAGCAGGAACCCAGCCTTATTAGCCAGTCCCCGGAAAACATTATAATTAACCAGCTGAACAAATAATAGTAATCATCGATCGGCGTCGGGTTGGCTAGTGGAGGATAGCGGGGTGGCAGTATGCGCCGTTGAGCCAGCCGTCGGTGATCTGCTTGTATGCTGCCTCGGTGAGGTGGATGCCGTCCCAGCTGAGGTGCGACGCCGGGCTGGCGCATGCGGCGGCGCCGGCCATGCCGCAGCGCGCGCTCTGGGCGTAGTTGTACTTGCCTCCCCCCGACCCGCAGCACGCCTCGAACACCGAGCTGAACCCTGCAAACACCGTCACAAGAAAACCATTGACGACATCAGACACTATCGTCACAGATTCACAGTACCATTCTGTTCATTAATTTTGGTTTCTTGCCACTCCGCGTACTATGATGGATCCGTGACGTCCCGTGTGGTGTACTACGTACGAAGATTCGTGCGTGATCGGGAACGTGCCGGAGCAGTGGCATGTTGTGAGATGCATGTGTTGGGTTGGGGAAACAGAGCCGCACTGCATGTCTGTTTCTGCAACTTGGGGATGATTAATTAACAACAAGGAGGAGTGGAGGGAGCAGCGCCTACCGAACCCCGCGTGTCTCCGATTAATCTTCCCGTGATCGGATGTCGTTATTAGCTCGGCCGCCACGAGCTCAACGGCGCCCGTGTCGGCCCGCCATCCCATTATCTCTATCTATTCGCCGGCCATCGTTGCCTCGTTGGCATGCAGGTTGCAGGACTCTGCCGCCGCCGGAGCCTGAGCCTGAGCCCCAACGGGAGGAAATCCCCCCCGGCGCACATGTCGATGTGGTGGCCACACTGGCCTGTCCGGCAGAACAAGTGGTGCACTGCACCTCTGCAACTTCACTGCTCCACCGTGCAAGTCTTTAAACCCCGAATAATCCCACATTTAACCCCGGCACCATGCCATGCTTCTCCCGTGCACCACTGCTCTAACTAACTGTACTATCTATCATGTATAAGCACATAGAGTACGTACCGTATTTGCTGGGGCTCCTGACCATGTCGTAGACGCCGGAGTAGAAGTCGGCGTACATGATCCTGGCCGACTTGTACTTGGCCTGAAGGCTAGACACCTTGGCCTGTAACAGCGAGTTGTGGTACGTGGACAGGTCGTTGAACTTCTTGAGGCACCCCAGGGAGTCGTAGTCGGCGGCGCTGGAGGTGCCGTAGACGGTGAGGTAGATGGGGAAGCAGCCGATGGGGAGCACCCCGGGCACGACGACGTCCACCGCCCCCATCGCCACCAGCTTCTCCACGCCGGCGCCGATGGTGTCCACGATCTGCGGCGCGTACGTGCTCGCCTGCGCCGTGTCGTAGTTCCCGAACAGCATCGCGTTGTAGTCGTTCCCCCCGAACTCCCCGAATATGAAGAGCGATTTCGCCAGGTAGCTCTTGCAGCCTGCACCACCCAATCAATCAATGGATTCCTTCAGCCCAGGCCCCATGGAAAGTAAAGTAAAGTAAAGCTCTTTTTTATTTTATTGGCAGCAGCAATGGCGACAGCTGGATGGAGCAGAGCTTGCAGGCATGGCCATGGCGATGGCGGGGTTTGAATTGAAGAAAGCGGAGTAAAGTGGTCGGAGAGGGGGCTTACTTGATCCGCAGAGGGAGGAGGTGATGGACTGGAACCACTGGAGCTGGAAGCTGATGGGGCCGTTGTTCCAGATCCTGTCGGAGAGGCCGAGGGAGCGGAAGAAGGGGGCGTCCATGGCGGTGGCGCCGGTGATGGCCATGTTGGCGCCCTTGGAGAAGTCGGCGGAGGAGGACTTGGAGGGTGGGAGGAAGGGGAGGCCGAACTTGGAGCTGAGGAAGTCGACGATGACGCGGCCGTCGGAGCAGCGGCAGGTGGGGGTCCCGAAGTAGGTCTCGCCGTAGGGCGGCTGCGTGAAGGTGATGGCGGAGGGGCGGCCGCTGGTGCACAGGTTCCCCGTGTCCGTTATGGAGTCCCCGAAGCTGTACACCGCATTGTACTTCTGCGCCGCCGCCAGCGCCAGCCACCACGACATGCACAGCAGCACCAGCAGCTGAGGCTTCGTCGCCGACGATGATTTCGCCATGGTCGGTCTGGAAAAACAAGGCTACGGGGAGGAGAAGGACGGCGTGCTGTCTGCCTCCGGTGAGAGGGCAGAGCAGAGCAGTTTGAATGGATGGATGGATGGAAGGGGCGGGGCATTTTATAGGGCCGTGATGGAATCGTCAAAGCATTTTGAAGCTGGTCTGCCTGTGTGTGTGTCCTCCCCTGACGCGCATACACAGGTGGATAGGCAAAGGCATACATGCAAAGTGATTGGCTTTACGTACGTGCCGCCGGTACATGGTGAATTGGCAATCAACGTTGGGTTCATGTTGGGCTCGTGTCGCCGGTGGGAGTTTCTTGGTAGGAATGAATCATGAGGGTCGTGCACTGGCACGGCAATAATTTGAGCCCCCAGCTCGGTCTCGGTCTCGGTCAGGCAGGCGGCTTTAGCATTAGCCGTCATGAGCTGGGCACGGACAGTAGTAGTACGTACTTTGCGCGACGCTTTCTCCGGCGATTTCCAGGTGATGATGCGCGGCGCTTTTCGGGGTGGAGAACGTACCACAAGCTCCAACTAGGGAAGAACGTACAAGGTCTGGCTAATCGATGTTTTCCACGGCCAGAATTACTCTTTTCACTCTAAATCAGATAGTAATTAGATTGGGAGGGGACTTTGCCACGGATTTTATTAGCACCTCTCTATCAGGTTGTGCAACAAGACCACGGATTTTAGTCCTCCTAGTTTGGAGATTCTGAAATTTACATTTGGACATACGTTAATTCCTCCTCCGGTGTGTCGGTAAACCGAGGTGTTTATCCTCAAAATAACATGTTCTAACATCAAGGATAACACATACACGACTAGTTGTTCATAAATATGACATGAATCGTCAAAGAGAATAGAACATTTGTTATAATACCATTTGAAAGAACACCGCAATTCATGATAGTTGACAGGCCATCAACAACGGATGAAAAAAAAAGAAAGAAAGGGTGATCTCGATTACCTCGCTGAAGCCCACGGAACGGTGCAAGCGAATCTAAGAGGGTATCATTAAACTTGACATAATACCTCACCGACGTAATACACGTCATTTCCAATCATCAACCCATCGGTGACACCCAAGTTTTAAATCATTTGCTTGAAACAAACCAAATCAAACCTATCACGGGCTTTTGATATATCCAACTTATAGGCACAAGAACTTTTTGAAAGATCCTTCTCGTGTTTAAAGAGACGAATGCACTTGAAAGCCATCAAAGCATTATCTATGATCATTATCGTCGGAATAAACACTCTTCTCATGGGATATGATACCATCCAGTAGCTAGGGGTCTCAACCTGTAAACCAAACATTTAGATATCACTCTATAGTTAAGTCCGGTGAAAAATTCTGGCGATAAATACATCCAGTCCCGGTGCTCTCAACGGGCCAATTTGGAACATGGCGTCTGAAATTTCTTTGTCGGTGAATGCAGCAAGCACTAAGCCACTTATTGTCTTCTTCAGACACCCTACTCTCAAAACATAGATGGACTTCGCTACGTAGCGGCTCCGCATGCAAGGTGGTGCCATGCGGCGGCTACTAGCTAGCTTAATTATGGCTGCATCTTTTTAATTATGTTTATATGCAAGTGCACAGCTCATCATGCTCTCTCTCGTACAAGCAAAAATACAAGCAAAAGGTACTAGCTTTTCTAACTTCAAATTTTTGAAATGTTTTATCTTTCAAACCGCTAACCCAATTGACGATCCGTTCATACCATTAGCTTTCTCGCGACGAGATCTTCAAAACTAGATCTCGTGTTAACATGTTATAACAATTTTTTTTCCATCAATATTTGCCACATTTCTGTTACTTACTTACCTGATAATTATCCATATAGTTATCAGATTATGTCAACTTGGTTGTCGAATCATTGCGCATCAATATACATAAATGAAAAACTTGTTTTATCATATCTGTTTCTCTTTAAAATCACCTAAAAAGCACTCACACTTATCATATTATTTATACCCAAAATGTCATAATGACTTGTTGTGTTTGAACAGTTGGTTACCGGTTTAATTATGTTCGGTTGCCGTATTTTACATCTAATTGACATGATGGTTTATTGTTCTTGTCAGTTTTATCAGTTTAAGTTGCCGTTTTATTTTATCGGATTGTATCTTAAACTTAAGTGTACGGAACTATTTCTCTGACAATTATGTACAAACATTTATGACAACAATTCACGGTAAAAATGGCAATTATGATGACCTAATCTGGCAACTGACGGTGACGAAAAAATTTCACCGAAACATATCAATATGGATCTTATTTCGAAGATCTCGCCGCGACAAATCTAATGGTGAAAACGAATCATCAACCGGATTAAAGGTTGAAGAGATAAATCTTAAAAAAATATATACTTGCAAAAGCTAACTCATGAGCGAATGGATTGAGCCGCCGCACGAACATGCGTTGCTGCGGCGGAAGTGTTTATCACTTCCCAACATAGATATATAACACCAAGGAGGGATCGAGGGTTTGTATCTGCAGAAAAAAATGTTATGAAAGTACACGTTGGTAGTACATCAGAGTGCAGAACCCCATGATCGATGATCCACCGCGTTTACACCGCCGGCACGGCGATCAATCAGCTTTCTAGCCGAGCCGTCGTCGAACCTTTTTCCTCGTCTGCTTTTGCTTTGTGCTTTGCGCGCGCGCACGTATATACTAGCCATGCTTTTGGGCGATTTCCATGTGATGATGATCGATGCGTGGTGCTTTCCGGCCGGTTTGGCAAATTAAAGCTCCAGATACGAAGCTTACTTACTTAACCGGGATGAGATTAGACCAGACAAAGGTCCGGCTAATCGACGCCTTCCACACAGGTACGTGGCTGCGACGAGTCCCGTGCCCGGAAGGCTTTCTCCCTCCCTCATTCCCTCCTTCTTTTCTGAAAATTTGATCACCTTTTTCGCCCCCGCTTTTGCAACTTTGTCTTCATGGGCGTGGCGTGGTGCCTAGGTTGATCGCGAGGCTCGAGGTACCAAGATTGTAGATAGTTTACCAGAATGAAAGGTGCCATGAGAGACGTAAGGGGACCGGCGCTCTTGTAGTACGAACGTTCGTGGCTCTTGCGTGTTGTTTGACCCGTGTCTCTGCTCTCTGGCTCATGTTTTTCTCCGGTCCGGCGAATAAACGGACCAAATATTATCCGTTTGTTATGTGCACGCCACGGAATGGAATGGAATGTACGCCCACTTGTGGCCGGGGACTGGGGTCGTCGGCGACGGACTCGTGGTAGATAGAACAAGAGAATACGGCGATGCTGGCCGAATACAAGTTCTCCAGCTCAATCCACGTACGTACGTACCCATCCTTGGTGATCGCTGTCGAAACAAGTGCAAGTTCCACATGCATGTGGATCATCTTGTGCCGCAAACTGCGACGGTAGCTAGCTGCAGGTGAACCATGGTTTGGACAGATACGCCATTTCAGACGATGGCAGAACGGTGGTGTACCGTGATTTGGAGCATTGATTCCCGGTCGAACGGTAGCAGATCAGCAACGGAGCAGAAATGCATGCCTGGACGGGGTGTCTTAGCGGTTGAATGCTCTAACAACAACCATCATGGCGCAGGGATGATTGATCGCGCACCTTCGCCATGATCGTCATGAGCACCACCGCCATTCAATCAAAAAACTCGGAAATTTCAAAGTACGTGATGCAATCATGGACATCAACCAAGCTATCTAGCTAGCTAGTGTGTGTGGTCGATCTAGCTAGCAGCAAAGGGGGGCTAGAAAACGCTAGTTGACGATCGATGCTGCCTGAAAGTGACGGAGCTAGCGAGACCCAACTTAACGAACCACTTGATGCAATGCAGGACCAGCAAGCAGCAACAACACAAAACGCGTACGTACGTGCCAATCCATGATTATGAATGCGCGGTTTAGGTCTTGGATATAGGCCGCTAGCGCACTTTAGCTAACAACCACAATTAAAGGTGATACTATATACTACTAGTACTAAGAGTAAGAGGCAGTAACCATCACGCTTGCTAGCTGAATGTCGATCACTAGCAGCTACACTGGCATAATTGCCATGGACCGGCGACTTGGACACCACACGTACAAATATTCTACTCTACTAGGTATAACCAACTCGTCGCACTACGTAGTACTCCAGCTGGTTTACACGCACGCACCTCGATCGATCGATTTGGTTGATCACGCCAAAGAAGCTAGGCACTGCACGCACATCACGTTCTACTTCTAGAGTTCTAGTCACACACACACACACGAAGCTCTATCCACAGCTCCAAGCTCTAGGCTCTAGCTAGCTCGTCCGGCCCCGGCTGGGAGTGGCACGGGCACCGCGACACGCGCCACTCTACACATCTTGGTTAATTTGGCGGACGTGGCTTTCCCGATGGAGATGGTGACAGACACCAGCTGGCCTGGCCACTCCGCTCGCTCATCTCACCAGCTGCAGCCGAGACCAGAGGCCGGCGTTCATGTCTACTAGTACACCAGACTCAGATAGCCAGAACGGGACACGCACCATCGGGCGGAAATGCAGGGCATGTTTCTCCAGCGAGAGAGTGAAGAAAAATGCATGCATGTTTCCCTCTAATCCATTATGTATGCACTAGTTAGAAATGACTCTTTTCATCTCACCCTAATTTGCGCTCCACTGTTACTAGTAGCTTAACATCCAGTCTTAGCAGCTAAGCTAAGCTCACTGTGTGAAAGGGCCTCGATCGTCAGGTCAGATCCTGCATGCACTTTCCTTTCCCGTCCAGCTCTTCTTGGCCAAAGCGCAAAGTGGTGGTTACAACACGATCCGGGCTTTCTTAACAATAATAATGGGAAACCCACTCGAGAGGTCGCTGATAGATCCTTCCCCGTGCAGCATGCCAATGTCATCTCTCTCTCTCTCACGCACACAACTAATTATATGTGGTCATCGAATTTGGATGACGGTCACTCTCGAGTCTCCTCGCTCGCGCCATCCATCCGCCGGTCATCGGACTGCAGGTTGCCAATTTGCCATATGCGCAAGCACAAAGCGGTACCTGCCTAGCTACAATCAACTTGCATCACCACACCAGACAGACAGACACTTGTGTGACTCATTCGAATTGAATGCTCAGCCTGCCTGCCATTGACTATTCTCTCCATGCATGTCCTCGTCGATCATTTAACCTCGGTCCGACGCCGGTCCGCCGTGGCGGTTGCCCGTTTCCACTCGCTGAAAGCGCCGTGTGCGCTGCATCCCACATGTACGTACAGGCCGGCTAGTGTCAGTTCAGACTTGTTCAGAAACGTTCTGTAACTCGTCGTATTCTAGCTAGCTAGAGCGTTGATGCCTTGATGGATTGATAATTCTGTCGAGTGGATGATGAGACAAGGAAACGGCCACCGTAGCGGAAAAGTAGGCAGGCAACAACTAATAACTGGTGCCTGCCTGCCTAGTGCGCGCGCTAGTGTGGCACTTCACGGGTTCAGCGTTACCTTTTTTCTTCTCCTTTTCTTATTTCTACTGTACTACGTACTGTATTATAAGTGCAGCCTTTTTTTTCCCTTTCTCAAGCGGAATTTCAGATTTTCTTCTTCTTTGAGACGACAAGTTCAGATAACCTTGGAGAGAGTGAAGTCTGTTTTAAACCCTGAGATAGTAGAGGTCGACGCAAATGAATCCTCACTTCTCAATCCCTGAAATTCATACCCTGAACTCAATGTTTTTTACCTTTAAACTGTATCCAAACAAGGGAATCCAGCGTGGCTGGGAAAAAGCTAAAGCGTGCGACACAAATGCTGGCTCTTGAGGCTGCCATGGCCGGCGATGAAGGAGTTTCACAAAGCATCCCCGCTGTCAGGTGTCAGCGCCATCCCCGCCGGCCACGTCGCTGGGGCTTCCTACTCTCTCCACTGCGACCACTCCCTTCCACCCGTTCATCACCCTCCTAGATCCCCTGTGGTCGCCTCTCCGGCGAAGGTGGGCTATGTCTGCGTCGGGCGGTGCTCGAGCGCCAGCTCGCATGGGGTGCGGGCGGCGGTGAATGTCTTTTGGAGGCGGCAGAACGAACAAGATCGGGAGGAAGGAGATATGAGGGAGGAGGGAGAAAAAGGCAGCGACGCTGCGTTGGCCTCGCCGGCGACGGTGGGTTGCGCCTGCGTGGGGGCACGAGCAGCTCGGAGCTCATCTAACGAGCGGCGCCGGATCCATCGGGTCACAGGTAGGAGATAGACCAGACAATTTTCTTATTTTGAAGGGATATATACGCTGATGTGGCAGCGCATGGATTGGTCAAAGTCAACAATCCTGATCTTGGGATGACACATCATCAAACCCCCTTCTTAAATTGTCTTGAGGTTTACTTAAACCGGGATTGATGAGTTCAGGGTATGGATTTCAGGAATTGAGAGGTGAGGGTCCATTTGCGTCGACCTCTACTATCTCAGGGTTTAAAACAGACTTCACTCCCTTGGAGAGGAGAGGCGAGGCGAGGACAATTGTATGTCCACACATCATGTTACCTACGCATTTCCTATTTGACGAGCGCCATATAAAGTGCATATACTCAGTACAGGGCGCTAACCATCTTAGCTCACTGTCTCGTGCGTGGTTCGTCCACCAAGTAAAGAGAATACTTGGATTTTTCCATCCGATTTTTTCTACAGCGGTCCAACCAAGTACTTTTTTTTTCGTTCCTCTTCTATTTTTCTGTTGGTTCTTTTCCCATTTTCCATCTCGTTTTCTACTTTTTTACTTTCCATTTTTGTGTTTTTCTTTTCCGCTTTAATTTCATGAACTTATTTGAAAATCATGAACAATTTTCAAATTCATGTAGTACCTTTATTTATTTATTCAACAGTCATTATATCAGAATTCGTGAACTTATATATAATATTGTTCATGATTTTATCAAAAATTCTGCATTTTTTAAATTCGTCAACTTTTATAAAATTTCTGAATTTTTTCTATTTGAATTCTTAAGCGTTCTTTTTTTGTCTTTTTGTTGAATTCGTGAACTTTTCCGCGTTGACGAACATTTTCCAAATCAAGGAACAACTTTATAGTAACATTTTTTTTTCTAATTTGTGATATTTTTTCTAATCCACGTACTTTTACCCACTTCATGAATTTTTGTTAAAATCCAAGAAATAATTTACAATTCAAGTTTTTTTTCAAAAATGCAAAAAAAAATTGTTGTTTAAAAATTTTCCTCATTTTTCTAATATTTTTAACGTACGGACTGTTGTCAAATTCACGAATTTTTCTACATATGAACTCTTTTAAACATGCAAACTTTTTTTAATGTATGATTAGTTTTATCTATACGAATAAATGTTTATAGAAAAATGTTTCTTTACTATATGAAGAAATGTATAAAAAAATATACAATATGTGCAAAAAACGTTGATTATTTACTGAAAATATACTTATCAAACATCCAAATATTATATATTTATTAGAAAATGTTCATTATATATGTGAAAAATGTATACAAAAATATGCAATATGCATGAAAAATATTGATCATGTGTTCAAATATTATTGAACGTTTATTAATAAAATGTTGATCATATATTTAAAAATATTAATAATGTATACAAACAATCATGCGAAAAATGTATGCAATATGTATGAAAATAATATCGAATATGTATTTAGACCTTTTTGGTTAACTTTTAAAACGATATTGATAAAATATTAAGAAATTTGTTAATAAAATTTTAAGAAAATAGTAAAAAATTATAAAAAATGTTGGTCTTGTATTTTGAATACGTTTAAATGTGTATACAAAAAAAGTTAAAAGTCTTGAAGATACAAATAAATAATGAGAAATAATAAATGGCACTAAAAACCATGAAAGAAAGAAATAAAATAATAAAGAATTGAAAAATTAGTTAAAACAAGAAAACCAATGAAGAAAATTGAAAAAACTTAAAAAACAAATAGATGATAATAAGAAAAAACAGATAAACCACACAAACCCCACACAAACCGCGCGAGTCAGCGAGTCTAAGGAACAGAGAAAACACAAAGGGAGGATCCAATTACTATGCGAGGGAAAAGGCTTCTTTATGGGAGATGATAATAGCTACTCTCCGACTTTCACGTGAAGTGAGATATAGTTCTCGCGCGCATAAAAGTCTGGCTGGTCTTTTCATCGCTAGTATGCTTTTAAATATATTTCTCCCTGAAATGAGTCGCGGCATATAAAAATTCAAGTTAATGAACATTTTCTGAATTCACGTGTATTTTTCAATTTTGACGATAAATTTTCTACTATGCAAGCTACTATTCTAGTTAGTAAACTATCTTTATATTCCCAAACATCTTTTTACTTTCGTGGCTTAAAATAATAGTTAGAAGTATAAACATTTATTTTCTTTCGTAGAGCAATGTTCAAAATAGAGAAATAATCAAATATGTGAAAAAATGAAAGAAAAATGCACACCCGTAGCAGGCCTCACACGAGGCTAGCTCGAATATTGACCGTTTATGAATAATCAATCTATTGATGATGGGCGAGGCCCATGTTGTGGAACCCTGTTCAAAAAATAATGACCGTGGATGAATAATTGTTGTTCATATATTAGAGAATTATTAATGAGATATGATTTTTTTGTAAAAATGTATACAATATTAATCATAAAATATTGAAAATATATTTAAACCTTTTTGGTCATCTATTATAAAATTATTAAAAAAATGCTCGTCAAAATTTTAAAAATATTAAACATATATAAAAAATAAAGATCATGTACAATAATAACGTTTAAACGTGTATACAGAATATATATAAATTTGAAATTATAGAATAAATAAAAAAAAACACAAAGAAACAATAATAATAATACTTAGTGAGAAACAAAGATAAACAAAAAATAAAACCCCATAGAAGATAAAAAAGCGAAAATATAAACATTAGAAAATGAGAAACAACAAACAAACCACAGAAACCGCGAGTGAGCGCCTAACAATTATCAAAATACAAAGGGCCGACCCAATAACTACATAAGGGAAAAAGGCTTCAGAGGAGACAATAGCGTCAATCACTAATTAGCGGGTAACCTCTTACGCGCCTCTGCAGAGGTTACTTTTAGCGCTCTCTAGATCCGATATGTGTCGCATTTTTACTGTGTCCCACGCGAACAACAACTGTGGTTACGCGTGGATTCTCCTCTGACTGCGCGCGGACCTGTGGCTTGGAGTGTGGTAGGGTTGTGGCTGGAAAATATATGGTTATGACTGAAAAACTTGTGCCTTTGACTGAATAAACTTTGTCTTTCGCTGAAAAACTGGGCTGTGGCTGGTAAAACTGGTTGTGGCTAAAAAACTATGGCTTTCCATGAAAAAACTGTGGCTTTGGGAGATTGTGGCTGAAAAAAATAGTGGTTTTCGCTGAAAAACTGTGGTTTTGGCAGAGGTTGTGGCTGAAAAAACTATGGCTTTGGCGCTGTGGTAGGGATGTGGCTGAAAAACTAGGCTATTGCTGCGCGGAAAACTGTGACTGAATCTGACCTTCGATGTGACTGCGTGCTGTGCGTCCAAAACGTGCCACGTGGTAACTCCGAAGCGCACGAAAAATAACCTCTATGAAGCCGTGCAGAAGGGTACCCGCTAATTAGTTACTCCCGACAATAGCTACTCTCTTTCACGTTAAGTGAGATATACTTCTTGCGACCATAAATCTTTGATACGTCTTTTTATCGCTAGTATGGTTTTAAATATATTTGACCTTGAAATGAGTTTGTCCATATAAAAATTTATTTCCTCGATTGGGTTGTCGCAATTCGCTGCTCGATAGGTATGCACATGTTTTCTTTTTTGTACTTCCTCCGATCAAAATTATGCGTTTTTAAATGAATGTATCTAGTACTCTTTTTAATTCTAAATACATCCATTTGAGCGACAAGTAATATCTATCGAAGGTAAATATTGAAATGCATAACTGCTTTCTCTCTTGTTGTGTAGTTGGACTCATATAGTTTTCACTATTTATTTCTATCGTTTATGTTTTTGTTTGATTTTTATTGAGATCTTTTGGTATTATGAGTAACTTTGTTGTTGTTTTGCATTGTTTTTTGGTATTTTTCTGTTCTTTATGATTATTTTTTAACTCTTGATTTTTTCATTTTCTTTCGCATTCTTCTTTTGTTTTTTCTTTTCAGTTTTCCTTCGTTTTGGTTTGTTTGGTTATTTATTTAACTTTTTTATTTAAATTCTTCTTCTATTTCCTCGTTTCTAATTTCTAATTTATTTCTCTATTTACATTTTCATTGAATATTTTTGACACATAATGTAATTTTTTCTTATACATTAATGATATTTTCTATATATGTTTATTATTTATAAATACATAATTCATATTTTTATAATGATTTGTATGTTTTTTAAGTACGAGCATATTTCCTTATTAGAACCATAGTTTTTATGCTATCGCCATTTTTATTTGAATTCACAAACATTTTTTTAATTCATGGAAGTTTTTCATATTTGCGAAGTTTTATCAAATTCACGGTGATCTCTTGAGTGCATGATTTTTTCAATTCACAATATTTTTTGGATTTATATGCTTTATTTGGTATTCACAATTATTTGTTAACTAACAAAGATTTTTTTAATTTGCAATATTTTGTCAAATTTCTAAAATAAAAAAAATTCAAGTTCATGTATTCTTTTTGAATTCAGATATATTTTTCAAATTTGGCTAACAATTTTCTATTACACAAGCAACTATTCTAGTTCGTAAACTATTTTTATATCGCCAAATATTATTTACTTCCATTAATTTATTTAGTAATTATAAGTATAAATACATTTTCTTTTCTTTTGTAGATCATTCGCGAAAATTGAGAATGGACAAAAAATAGTATGTGAAAAAAATGAAAGAAAAAGGCTTCCCCTTGGCACGGGCCGAATCTGGCTCGCTCGGGATGTGAGAAGAGAGAGAGATGATGTAGCAGCAGCTCTCTCGATGCAGGGCCAGGCCCACGATCTGGAACCATCTTAATTTTTTTTTGAAAGTGTATGAATAAGTTGATCATATATTAAAAAATACTAATAATGTATTATGTATATATGGAAAAACTTGCGAAAATTTATTTAAACCTTTTTTTATCATCTACTTAAAAATATTTGATCAAGTATTTTAGAAAATGGTAATCAAAATTTAAAATAGTAAACATGTATAAGAAGTAATGATTATGTAATATAAAAATGGTTAAAATTATGTAAACAATAAAAAATAACAAAAAACACAAAGAAACTAAAATAATTTTGAAAAATAATAAATTCAATAAAAATCTTGATAACAACCAAGAAAACCATAAAAGAATTGAAAACTAGTGAAAAAACAAAGATACAAAATAAAACCAGTGAAGAAAACAGAGAAATCGAAAAAAAGAGAGAAAAAACAGCACAAATCCTAACAAACCGCAAGTGAGCATAAGCCACCGAAAGATAGGGAGAGGGGTTGAGGACCCCCTCCTTCTTCCTTGGTTTCCCCTCTAAGGGCTTGTTTGGCTGCTCGGGTGGAAAATCCTCGGGGAAATAATCCCGACCGGGAATCTCAGAAATCACGTGTAAAACGCAGGGATTTTATTCCCGACCTCCGGACTAGGGGAAAATCCTCTTGGGAAAAGGCCGGGATCCCCCCGGGATCCCTCCGGGATTGAAGTGACCAAACAAGCCCTAAATGGGGGGAAGGCTTCACCCTATGGTCCATGATGTTTAACTGTTTATGATCCTCAGAAGGCGAGAACCCCTTTCGAGATTGCGTCTCCTTGCATTGAGCGGGTTTTGTAAATAAAAAATAAATCTATATTTTCATGACGGTTCAGAAACTTTTGGAACAAGGTTCTGGCCAAAGGGAAAACCCCCTAGCTTATGGAGCACAGTTACACATTGGAGTAATTGGTTTGTCCAGTTATACATGGAATAATTTATGCCCATTTTCACCTTCTGATCACGTTATGGAACGACGAAGTAAAAATACTAGAGAATCACAATTACACGCCTAGCAAGCACAAAAGAGAGAGATCGCCGGACATCACTTGCAAACAGTCGGCGGGCTAATGTATGGCTGTCTGCAGATGACCTAGCAACGGTCGAATCAGTCAATCACGCGTGCTCCACCAGCTATTCATTTCCTCCAACGACGGAAGCCCATCGGCTGCCATCATGTCCTCGAACAACGAAACTGCATGTAAAACCCCAACACCACCGCCGCCGGTGGCCTCCACGCGGTCACTACCGTTCTGGTCCGAGACGCCGGCGGCCACCACCATTGGCGCCGTCGTCCTTGTTACCGGATTACAGTCGCCGAGGAGGTCCAGACGCGCGGCCGCCGAGTCCTTCCCGGTGAGCCTTTGCACGACGTCCTTCTTTTTTTTTTTTTTTTTTTTGAAACGAGGGGCAAAAGCTTTGCCCCGTATATTAATTAAGGAGAGGATTGCAAGAAAGCAAGTTTGTGACAGAGTGTAACAACCCAACTACTCTCGCGGTATAAGGTTGCCCAGACATTTGGCACCCGCGAGGACCCACAAACGAGCCTCATTTTTAACCTTGTCTAACAAGACAAACGACGGAACACTCTTATTCTGGAACACCCTTGCATTACGCTCATTCCACACCTCCCAAGTGACAAGAAGAGTAAGAGAAGCGATGGCCTTGCGGTGTGGAGCAACATTGGTCATCCGGATCCACCACTCCGGGAAAGTGAGGAGAAGCCAAACACCGGTGTTGATGTTGTGGAGGCCAAGCCACCCTATGACGAGATCCCAAATCCTCCTCGTGAAGCGACAATGCACAAGCAGGTGAACAAGAGACTCCTGCGTTTGCTTGCAAAAAGGACAAAGACCACAATTTGGCCACCCTCTCTTGGCGAGGCGGTCGGCCGTCCAGACTCTGTTTTGGTTCGCAAGCCAGGCAAAGAATTTCGTCTTAGGCGGCGCCCAAGCTCTCCAGACTGACTTGTGCATGTAGGAGGTGATGGTTCCCATGAATTGCATCTTGTACGCAGATTTGGTCGAGTACTCCCCATTTTCAGTGAGCTTCCAACGGATATCATCACCGACATCTTGGTTTAACTGAACATTTGCGGTGAGGCTCCACAGGACAAGAAATTGCGAGAAATGAGCCGTGGTGAAACCTTCATCGAGGCGCACCATGCGCACCCAACAATCCTCAAGCATAGCATAACTGACAGAACAATTTTTCAAACGCGATCGCTCGAATATAAGAGGCGCAAGCTGGCCTCGTCGGCACTCACCTGCCTCGTGAGGATGTGCATCACCTTCACCCCGGGATTTGGCGCCGTCCGCCTAGCGCCCGTCGGCGACGCCCTTGACGGGCCGCCGACTCTTGCTCGCCTTTCCATAGATGTATGCTTAGCTATCTGGTGAAGCTTCTTCAGCCGAGGTGCATCTACACTGTACTTCGTTCACCGCCGGCCGGCCACTGTAGAGATAGAAAATATAATATATTAAGCTATAGTTCCACATATATAGGTGTCGCGCGCGGCGTGGTAGTTCCATCTGACGACCGCCGGTGTGAGTCAAGCTGGATCATTGAGCTCCGGGGCTCCGGGAACGGCAAAGGGAGGAAGGAAGGGTCGTGGAGCGAGCCGTTTGAACGGAGAAGGAGACCTACGTTTCCGTGGATCGACAGGAACGAACGACTGACTGGTCGCCTGCAGGTAATAGTTTCCGTCTTCAAAGTTATCCCCGCTCGTGCAACATGCACGTAAAGTAATGGATGACATCAATACATCTACACTTGTTCCTCGCTGATGATATCGGCAAGGTTCTTAGGGCAACTCCAACGCGCCGACGCATTTTGTCCGTGCGCGTCCGGATTTGTGTCAAATCGCTCAAACTCGCGCCCAACGCTCAACCGCAAACGAATTTATTGGCGCCTTCACGTTCGCTCGGTGTCCGTGCAGACGCAAACCCCACGTAAAAGTGCGCCGAGTTTGCACTGGCGCGGACATCGAGCGGACGCGTTGAATGTCCGCGAGCGTCCGCGCTCGACGTTTCGCGTCCGCGCTGGGCCACTTGCCAGCCTCAGTGGCGTCTTTTTATAAGACGACGACGCGGCGACCGTCGCTATCTCACACCCGCGCCCACAAACTGCCTCCCAAGCCGCGACCAGAGCGCCACCAGAGCACCACCAGAGCGCCGCCATGTCCAAGTGGTTTGGCAAAGGCAAGAATGACCACGAGGCCTCCGGCTCCGGCTCCGGCTCCAGGCGCCGGCACGGCCGCAGACCAACTCCTCCCCCACCCCCTCCTCCGCCGGCGCGCCGAAATATCTATCTTCCGGCGCACCAGTGCCGGAACTACTGGCAGTACAAGTGCCCGCTGCCATGGACCAACGTCGGGCTGTCGGACGACTGGCGCCTGAGCCGCGATCGCGTCCCCATGCCGCCCAACCTGGCCGCAACGCGGCGCGACCGGTATGTGGCGCGGTCACAGCCGGCTGGGTTGCACCTTGGGGGCGGGCGCGTCGTGCCCCCGCCGGCCGTCGTCGCGCCCGAAGAGGAGGCCGAGGAGGCGGCATTCCAGGCCGCCGTCGCGGAGGAGGAGGCGGCGCTCCAGCACGCCCTCGAGCTCTCGGAGGCCGAGGAGAAGGCAATGTGGCCGGGCCTAGATTTCGTTATCCAGGAAAGCTTGAACCCGACCCCGCCTCCTCGACGCGCCGCCGGAGGGATTCGCATTGGCGATGCACCCCCACCACCAGCGCAGGCGCCGCAGCCACCACCAGCGCCAGCATCCTCTATGTTGTCGTCGCCACCTGTGAGGAAGGCGCCGCCATCGCCATTCTCTCTCATGCCGCCGCCACCTCCGGCGGACCAGAAGCCGCTCCCACCTGCGCCATGGGATTGGTGGGCGTCGGAATTTCGGCCGCCCTACCCACCGCCGCCGCCGCCACCCTCCGGTCCCGGGGTGGACTCTCCATCGCGCCACCACCTGCCGGAGGAGGAGCCGTGGCGCGAGGGCTACCAGTGGGAGGGCGTCAACACGTTCTACGTGTACGCCACAATGCCGGCCGGCGCGGTGCCGATGGACGCCACCGACGAGGAGGAGGCGCGCATCCTGGAGGATGGCTACACGCGCCATCTTGCGGCCGAGCGCGCCGAGGCCGACCGCATCATGAACGCGGAGTACGCCGCCTCGCGCGGTGCCTCCGTCGTCGACCCGCCAGCTCTGCCGCGCATCGACAGGAAGGCCCGACGGGAGGAGAAGAGGGCTCGACAGGCCGAGCGCGCGGCCATGGAGGAGCACTGGCGGCGCGAATTCCCCTGGGCGCCGGTGCCGTCTATGATCGTCGAGCTGTCGAGCGACAAGGAAGACGGCGACGACGGCGCGTAGGGCGGCGGCAATGATGCTTTTTTAAGTTTTTTAAATTAATATTTTAGTTGTAATGAACGGTTTAATTAGTTAATTTCAGTGTTTAATTAGTTAAATTTCTGTTTATATTAATTTTAAATTTTGCGTTTGCGTCGGCGCGTTGGGCGACCGCGCAAAACGCCGGACAAAAACGGACGCGCTGAGCGGACGCGCCCGCGCAAACCGGACAAAATCGGACAAATCCGACGTCCGTTTGCGTCGGCGCGTTGGAGTTGCCCTTAGAGCATCTTCAACGTTACCCCTTAAAATAAATATCGCATATGTTCGATCCAAACCAATATACAAACATTAATGAGGAAATCGCTTATTTAATCATGGTCGCATTCATCCTCTAGCAGTTAACTTATTCCATTCAAATTCAAACGAAATTCCTCTAGCAGTTAACATACTCTAAATGATCAACTCCCCATTTTCAATGACTTATCTTCCGCATGTTGAGCGCTAGGAAACGAAGTTTCAACAAAAGGGGAAGAGTATCCCCCGCCTTCGCGAAGCCAAGGGGATAATCGGCTAACGATCAACTCGCCAAGCTATGAGAGGTTTGGTGGCCTTCATGAGATACAAATGCCGACATTCTCCCATGCGCTAATCTTCCTCGCTGTCAACGGCGCCCACTGACATGCCGACTTCGTTGTCGTGGTGTCGTATCAGCTGTCGTGGTCATACTAAAGGTATACCCTTAAGCATTAGAAACCAAGGGGTACCCTCAATTCCTTGATCTCTCAAATACACTAAAAAAATCGTCAAAGAATAAAGAGTCTTATAAAACAGTACTCAGTGCATCCAAGTAACATGTTACTCGGAATAGGATGATACACGAGATAGCTTCTCGCCTCCGTTGGTTACCCCAAGTGAAAGGTGAGATGTAGATAGCGGCAATTTTCCCTTAGCGAAGATGCTAAGGTTTAGATTGTCTCTAGTAGGACTCCAACAGATACAAGTAGGTGATGAAGTGAACAATGACGCCGTTCACAACTCTAAGTTGCTTACTTCACCTGGACCTGCACACACAACAGATAGCTTTGCTCCCAACGAGTACAGAGGAGTTGTCAATTCCTCCGGCCTTGTTGTTTACAAAGGATAAAAGACACGGGATAATAATGATAGTGATAGCTACGAAAAAGTAAATACTGAAAGTAAATTGAAGGTGTAAACAGTATGAGGAATATGGACCGGGATCCCATGATGTTCACTAGTGATGTCTCTCTCCCAAAAGACGATAAAATAGCCATGCGAGATAAACAAATTACAGCTGAGCAATTGACAGGATTATGTGCGCAAACCAATGCTAATTATGCAAAACAGAAAGGAAGAGACCAATGAAAAAAATAGCGCGCTATTTCACGCTAATAGCGGCGCTATAGCATATCTGGGAGTTGAACGCTACGCTATGCATTTCAGCCACGCTATGGCGCTACACGCGCTAAAGACACGCTATTGCACGCTATTCGCTATTTCGCTATAGCATGCTATTTTTTAAAATTACCTTTTCAATAGCCCATTCTACATTTAGCCCATTTTGGCTCATTCAGTGCCCTAAATCCCTAATCCCCACTCCTCTGCCATGAATTCCTCTAGTTTATGTGATTAAGTTCTTCAGATTCTAATGATGATGCCTTTCATTTATTACTTCTGCAAGTTCTGCCATGTTGCTTCCTGCTCGCTCCTTGTTGAATTGTTGTCTTGTTCATGCTACTAAACTACTTCCTAGTTCCTACTTTTTTGTGTGATTTGAATTTTGAACTATATCTATGTCTATTTGATACTTGTTGAACTTTGTTTATGTAATAATAATGGAGCTATGTACTATGTTAACTATCTCTAGTTGATGTTTGGCTGAAGAATGATATATATAGCTACTGAAATTCTGATTTATCATATATTTTTGTCAGACGCTATTTTGAAAAATAGCGCGCTAATAGCGCTCTATAGCGTGCATAGCATTTTTTTAGGGCCACGCTATTTAAGATAGCGTGCTATTTTTTTCACTGGAAGAGACTCAAAAGCACGGGCGGTACGCCAAGACAAGTAGACCGAAATCCATATGCATCTACCCACTAATCATCCACCTTGAGATATCTATCCAGAACATCTCGTTGGTATTAAGTTGCGAATCCCACCCAAAGTGAAACTCAAAGCAACATATAAGTGCATTAAAGAACTTTGCGTAAAGTAAACAATCCTTGCACCCGCAAGTACAAGCACCGTTGTTTTCCCCCTTGTGGCAACAACACATCCCCTAGACTCATGTTTCTGTCACTCAAGCTAGTCATCGGGGGGCATGAACCCACAATCATGCATAACGCTCCCTCTTGGAGTCACTACCTACTACTTGGCCAAATCAATAAACAATAACGGAGAACATGCAAGAGTTACTCAAGAACATAAATATAAAAGAAGAGAATCAAATATATAACTCAATCACAATCTGAACATAATCTCATAATCCATCGGATCCCAGCAAACTCAGCATAGCAACAGAAGAAAGATTACATATGTGCCTCGATCATGTATGGCAGCTCACGAGGTCTAATCCATGAAGAACAAAGAGGGGAGGATAACATCACATAGCTACTGATCATGGAGCCATGGTCCAAGGTGGACTACTCACGGTTCATCCGGGAAGCTTCCATGGTGGTGGAGAAGCTCCCGGAGGTGATTCCTCCCTCCGGAAGGGTGCGGGGAAGAGGTCTTCCGGTGCTCCCGATCTTGGAAGCGTGGCGGCGGCGGAACAGAGGAGAGATCGCAAAAAAGGTTTCCGTCCCCGAGGGTTTCTCGTCACGGGGAATAAATAGGCGAAAGGGGGCAGCCAGAGGTGGGCCAGGGGCTCCAGGCGCCACCCTGGCGCGGCCAGGGGCCTGGCCGCCTGGGGCCCCCCTGGGGCCCCCCTGGCTCCCCTCTGGACCCTCTCGGGCTCTTTGCGAAGCTTCTGGTACGCTGATTTTTCCTATATTTTTCCGGAATTTTTCTAGTACTTTTAATAAGGGGGAAACCTGAAATAGAAAAACAGCAGAAAACAGAAACTGGCACTGGGGTGCACTGAGTTAATAGGTTAGTCCAAATATGATCAAAAGTGTATGGAAGTTCATCAATATCATAGCAATATCACACAAAAGAGGCATGGAGCAAGAAGAAATTATAGATAAGTTTTGGACGTATCAGAGGAGACGGTATCCGAGTAGTTAGTTACTCGAAAAGTAAACAAGCTCCAAGTAATCAGTTACTCGGAAAAAGGAACCGGCGAGCTATTCGTTACTCGGAGGAAGAAGAGCAACGAGCGTGCAGCATTAAAGACCATGGGCGTTTCTCCTCCTTAATTAGCAGTAATGAAGAGACCGTTTCCTGTATTAAGTATATGTATTTAACCCTGTAATTAAGACCCATTTACTGGGGCATTGAAGGGGCAGAGACGCACTCTATATAAGCCTCCCCCTCACCCCAGGGAGGGTTACGCGCAACTCTAATCCTCATACTTTTGAGAAAGAACACCCCAGTCAACCTGGGACAGGACTAAGGTTTTTATCTCTAAGGAGTGGCCTAACCTGTATAATTCTCCCTGCGTCAACCACTCTACGAACAGATTCATTTATCTCCTATTACACCCCTATATCTATTGTTAGGATTATATCCCCGACATCGGCGCCGTCGTGGATCAGGCAACCACCTCGCCGGTGCGACCGTAAACTTCATCTGTTGCCTCATAGATGTCGCGGACAGAGTGATAGGATTTGAGCAGTGCTTCCCTCTCACCCACGTCCACGTCTGCCACAACGCCTAGTTGCTCCTCCGCGCATCGATGCTCTTCGAGGCCTGGTCGGTCTTCACCTCCCAGAAAGCTTCCTTTCGCTCTTCCACCACCATCTCTGTGTAGTGCGCATGAGCCTCGCCCATGGGTCGGCAAGAATGGCGGTGCCGATTCTTCCATTGGGGTGTACTTAGCACCGGCCTCCGGTGATATCGCTCTTGTCTGCCGGCCTGCCAGCCTTATGCAATGGTGGCAATCTCCTTCTTCTGCTCGGATGAGAAGTTGTCCCAGAGAGCTTTGGAGCGCATGGAAACCATGGTGGATGTGGTGTCGAGAGGAGATAGGGAGTGGATGATGTTAGATGCCACTGTTGCCGAGCGTTGAGTTTAAATAGTAGGTTATGGCAGGCCAGGGCGCGACTGTTAATGTTGACAGGTAGATGCACGAACGGGTTGTGCCGGAGTAGATTCCTCGGCAACTGTATATGTTTAATGGAGGGAGGTAGACATAAAAGTTATCATTTGAACGCAGAGACGCATCATCTATCGGGAAACGGTGTAGGCGGCGCTCTCGGCAGCCACGCCACTTCAATGTCGCATCTTCTCTGAACGGCATGAATGCGACATTGATCATCCGAACAGGGTTTTGGGGTGGGTCAGGGGTGTTGGAGTCCTACTGTATGCGGTACGGAATCCCGCAAAGCTCCCCCGGTTTGGGTCAGATTTGCGTGAAGACGGATATGTGGACCGATCCGCGAACGGATACGACGGTGCATTGGATGGCAAGTGGTTCAGACAGCCCAGTTCGAACCCTTACGGGTCAGCATTGCAGATGCCCTTACGACTTAGTATCCATCTTCACAAAGGATTTACCTTTAGACTGAAGTTGGTCCATAATTGGTCGATAGAAGGCGATGTCCCACCCATATTGACAGCCACAGGCTCGTGTTTTTGGATGGTATAATGATGGAAGATAAATATATTTGTGTGTGCGTTTTCATGATAAAAGACGATTTAGAGCTACATTTTTAAGGGATAATCATTCTCGGAGAACAATATTCAGCTTTATATCATATTCTTCATGATAAAAACAACATACTTGCACAAATGCTCAACTCCAAATCCCTAGATGTATTTTTTGCGGGACTTGATTAGTCCCCATCTTATGTCATGTCAACATTGTGTTATCCCATTTGAAAACAGTTAATCTGACACACCGATGAGATGACTTTCGTTGGGGTCTTTATTAATCTGGATCATTTATAGTCGATTCTATATCTTATGTTCTTATGCACTGAGATTTCAATGAACGGTATTAATTAAGTTTGGAAATCAAAAGTATTACTAGAAGTTAAGAATTGCATATGTTATCTTTGAAGGGTGGTTGTGCTGACTAAAGACAACCTCGCTCGATGCAACCAACATGAATGTAGGAAGTGTAGTTTTATACTCATGACGAGACGATCAAACACGTCTTCTTTCGATACAAGTTTAATTTGCCCTTTCTACTTGATTAGACATTCAAATAGCGTTCAACTTATGTCCATTCATATGCATGTGTTATCAATATCTATGATCCCTGGCTTGAAATACCAATATATTTAGCATGCTAATGAGGATAGAAGCGTCTTTGTTGCAGATTATTTTCCATTGTACTAGAAGTAAAAGCATCTACCTTATTATTTTCCAATGAGATTTTTTTTCTTTGTTACGGATTATTTTCCGTTATATGAATTGGCTTCATATGTGATCTATACTACACCGCATGGAATACCAACCAATCGTCAAGGCAGTATTTATGCGTAGAGCGGCAGTATTTATGCGTAGAGCGGCTGAATAGGGTGGGTTTTACCCAATATGAATGTCAACATAATTTTAACATCAGTCCACCTCCTCCTTTGATATAGTACATTGTTGATTTTAAAAGGTTTTACTATTGCCAATAAATCGGTTTATTTTATATTTTACTCAATTTATTATTTTTGCTAATGTGCATGTTAGTTATGCAAAAGCAGAATGTTTGTGATGTTCTCTATTTTTTTGATGTAATATATTAAAATTAATAAGAGCGCCTTTTTTATATATACTTCCTCCGGTCATTTTTTTATTCTACATATAAGGACTGTGTGAAGTCAAACTTCGTAAAATTAACCAATTTTATAGAAAAAAATATATCGACATTCATAGTATGAAATCAATATCATTAGACGCATCATAATTTAAGTTTTCATATTGTATAACTTTAGTAGTATTGTGGATGTTGATAGTTTCGAATATAAGTATGGTCAAAATTTGTAAAATCTAACTTCTGATAAAATATTTTATGGGAAGTAAAAAGGACCTGAGCTCGGACCTGAGCAATATGTAGCATGTTGTTTCATTGCTCTCAAGTACACTAAATAGCAGGTAAAGAAATATCAAACCAACACCAAATTGACAATGCAATATAGCTACAACTAGCTTACATGATGAAAATGAGTCCATACATTATGTTTACACTCAAAAGAACCATGGATCAACATATAACAAGGATGCAAGAGAGCTACTTCAGGTTACAAACTTAGTGGAAAACAGGAATCAGGGCAAACTGTTATTATCATGCTCCCTAATCAGTAGCAAAAATGATATTTAAACAACAACAACATGATAATGCAATACATGAACATGAAGTCTACATGATGCTCAGCAATTCATATATAACACTTGTGTTCAAAAGACACATATAAAATTATATAACAAGCATGCAAGACAGGTAAAATATACTCTAGACTTACCAGATTTTAGTGATGTTGGCAGAAACAGCAAGTAGTCACTTTGGGGCCTCAATATATTCATGTACAGGAAAGATAACATGACATAGCAATGCATAGCATGATAGTAGACATGTCAAGGAGCAATGTATTCCATTGGGATGAAAACATAGGAGGCATGAATCAAAAGATACAATGCTAGCAAGATGCAACTAAGAAAAACAGACTAACAAGTACATTACTTTCGAAAAACACATGAGCAAGCTACATCAAGCTATCATGACAAACAAGTACATGATATTAAAATACACATGTTGCTGAGCAATCTATGTGAAGAAAACATATGCAAAAGATGCATGGATGTGATGGCATCATAAAGCAAACATTGCACAAAATAACAGTTTCAGCAGTAAACATAAAGTAGAAGTGTTCAACAAGCATTTTCACCATCCAAACGAGCTCAAACAAATAAACTTCCTAAATAAATATTGTAGAGCACATCACATAGAGAAATTTTCATTTTAGGGTCAACCTTATCCGAGCAACGCATCTAATGCAATCGGCATCGCAAAACAGATAAAAGTTACAACAACATGGAATTTATTTATTTTACAAAATTGTGTAGCTCCTTACCATCGGGCGCTAAGCCTATATGTGTAGCTCCTTGTCATTAGGCGTTAGACGACCAGGGTGGGGCCTGGTGGGGGTCCAGCGTCGCCATGATGGCAGGACCTTAACGCCTTGTTCCTGGACGCTAGATGCATATGCTTAGCGCCTTTATGTTGGGCGTTATAAAAAAGGGTTAGTTTTGTGAAATAGTTTGCAACTAAGTTCAGATTGTGAAATAGTTTCGCAAAAAAAGTGAATTTTGCCGACGCTTGCTCTCTATGTCACGTGGAACATAGTATTTTTGAAAGATCGACAGGAGTTGTCGTCTTGTGTCTTTGTCATGCCCGGTTTTTTTTCGTACTTTCGGCTTTTGTTTCCCTAGAAAAAACATGGCCATGGGTCCTAAATATCAGCAGACGCACACCTACTTTTATCCCCTGAGGATGGATCAGCTGTGTCTCTGTCTCAAGTCTTGATTTTCCAGAAAGTCATGCGATGCGACCGTGTGTGTACCAGTCCTGTGAACTCTGAGCTGTAGTTTGAAATGCAAACCGATGTGAAGCTGCACGGAAGGATCGATGCGCGCGCATGCAGATAGTAGGAGTAGTAGATATTAACCGATGTGAAACCGCGGCGAGCTGTCCTAGTCGCCGTCCGTCGTAGCGGTGGAATTCCTGCGGTGAAAACGCAGTGAGAAACCCACGTTTTATGTGTTGAGAAACCCACGTTGATTTGCCTCCTTCCTTGTTCCGAATGTTGGTTCAGAAAATACTTCATCACGCATCCACCGTGACGCGCTTCATCAATGGCTTTCGATCCATATTAATGGACTTAAGTTTGTTTAGATACACATGCATAGTCTAAATATTTAATTAGATACATACGAATTTAGACAAAGTTGAGTACATTAATATGGATCGGAGGTAATACATAATTGTTGTGTTAAAAATATATCGGATGTATACAAAAGTTACATCATAACGAAAAAATGTAGACATTAACAAACATTAATCACATATTAACAAATACTATTAAACATGTATAAAATAATATTCCTGATGTGGACGAAAATTTTTACATGGATTGAAAAATAGACATGTGTTAAAAAAACAAAAAAAATGAATGAAAACAAATAAAACCGAAGGAAAAAAGAAAAAAATTAAATAGAAAGAAAAAGAAAGAATATAATAAAACGATGAAAACCCGCAATAAAAACACGATTTTTTTCCAATAAAACGGTGCTAACCAGCCAGTGTACAAAGAAGAAGAAAAAAAAGAGTACAAACTCCAAAAAAAAACGACGATCAAGGGAACGTTCAGAAAAAATAAATGACGATCGAACGAGCGGGCGAACGAACGAAAAGCAGCGACCTGCGGCGCGATCCAGCGAGTGTGCTTCCGAATTGGGCGCTCCAGAAGAGCTGGCCCAGTTTGTTTTTCCTTCTGTTTTTCTTTTATTTGTTTTTTCCTTTTCCTATTCAGTTTAGATTTTTTAAACGTTTTTACAACTTTTCATAATAATTGAACTTTTTATATATATTTTAACATTTGTGAAATGTTTTCACTAAATTTTGCAAAACATGTTGAATTTTTCTAATATACAATTTTGTTTTTGTAATATACATTGATTTGTTTCCATTTAGACTGAATTTTTTAATATGCATCGAATAATTTTCAATATAGAATGAACTTTGTAAATATATATTAAAAATATATTTTATACGATGAACCTTTTTATTTACACACCGGTTTTTTTATAAATAGAATAAAAACCCGAAAAATGACAGAAAATAAAAAAGAGTAACCCAAAATAAAAAGGAAAGAAAAACACACTGATTATAAATGGGCAGGCCCAATCGGGGTTACCTTTAGCGAACAGTTGTTGTTTGAACATACACATGCGTCGAATAGGAGCTTTGCGATTCGTATTAGGAATCAGTATATGAAAACAATTAATGAATGAGTACTTCTTGTGGGAATCCTACAGTGAGGCACATATTTGCTTCTACTGGAGGCATGAATTTGCTTCCGCGTGCATCATAGATATACCTCTTGGAAAGGAAAAACTTGTTTCTTTTTTTACAAGAGGCCAAGCTGAGAGGCATATGCTTGCTTTCACGAGAGGCACAATTGTGCCTCTTGAAAGGAAAAAAAAATACATTTTTCTTCGATTGGCACAGTTGTGGCACATGTTTTCTTCCGCATGAGGCACAATTCCCGGTGGAGTCTGGTTGAGTTGAGAGTCAAAAATCAAGTTATGAAGTTCCTTTAGTAGTTTTCATTGCATTAGTGGCCATATGCATGAGTGCGAATTTCTGGAGGCCGAACTATACGTAGCCTTTTATTTTGAAAAAATCGTAAAAAATATTTAAAAGTTCTGAAAAAAATCCAAAAAAAATCCGAACAAAATCTATGAAAACTTATATGTATTCCCTATGAACATGTCAAATTTGGCTTGAAAATATTGTAATATGAAGTCTGCACAAAAAAACCAATATTTCAGCCCAAAACCAACAACAAAAAGGTCCATTTAAAATCAAATATTTGTATTTTTTTCATACGCCACATGTAAAAGTATAATGGTACTCCCTCCGATCCAAATTAATTGACGCACACTTAATATAACTTTGTATTAGAGTTGTACTAAGTGTGCGTCAATTAATATGGATCGGAGGGAGTATGAAAATTTGCACATATGTCATATACATGTGTATATATATTCATAAAAAAATTCAATGCTTTTTGAATAATATAAAATACATTTTATGACTTGTTCAAACTAAAAGGCTACGTGTAGCTCGGTCTACGTTAGCATTATCCGTCATATGCATTCCGTTGTTCGGTAGATTGCATATGTACTTCGAAGGTGACCAGATGTAAAACACTGATGTTTAGTTGTGCGAATGCCATCTAAGCAATCAACACACAAGCAAGCATCAAAGATAAGCAGCAACCACAATAAACAATTTTTCTAGGCTATTAAACATACAATACCACTGTTTAAACAAACCACATCAAGACATCTCATGCCGCTGATGACTACCTCAGTTTGTTGAATCCTAGGTAAAATGTACACTTCGACAACAAAATATCAAACTACCAGGCAACAACACCAAATATGTAGAGGGGTCATGCTTGTGCATTGGACCAGGCAAATAGTATAGGTACCTTTGCTGTAGATATCGACCTTGAACCCAAGGTCTGAGATCTTCAACACGAGGAGGTCACCGAGGATGATCTTGTGCTTGCGACAGAAGTACTCCCAACCCCTCTGAAGCCCCATTTGCTCCTTGAACACCTGGAGATGGACCTAGAACTCGCATCACTATTGGTGGTTAGTCTGATTACACAAGGAGGATTAATAACCAACCATTTCTTTATCACTGACTAGAAAGTCCGTGGCATAACAAGCATGGCCATGTTTTCCAACTTCACGATTGGTGCGAAGAACTGGAGTGGTTCCCGCCCCCCTCTCGTGCCCAGTCCTTAGACGACGTTCGATGCTCAATGGCCTCATCATCTCATCTACCTGGCCTGTCAGATTTGGCCTCTTCAACCACCTATTCTCAGGGATGAAGTCCTTCGCCCCCTCGACATCGACGACTACTCCCCCGGTGGTGCTCGCTAGGGGATGTACCATTACGTCTCTACGACACTGTCAGTATGGTGGACACAGATTAGTACCAATCTATGCCCAATTACAACTTCCACTGATCATGGCTTATAATCACATTACCTCTTTGCAACTGCCATGATCTGTGATCATATCATACCAATGCATCTTTGCAACATCCGTTGCCTAGCCCATTTATCAGGTATGTGGTATAAATAATCCTCGTTTTTGGGACATTTTAAATGGGTTCTAATCATCTTTTCTTATTATCAATTTTTCCATTTTTCATTTTTTATTTTTCAAAATTTTCAAACAATCTCCATTTTTAAACGTTCATATAAAAAAACATTTTTTTATAAAATTATAACAAAATTTCAACAATGGACCCAAAATTCATAAATTGTTCACAATTTGTATAAACTGTAAGGAATTTCTAGTAATTTTACAAAAAAGTAAAATATGTTAATATTTTATAAAATTATTCAGAATTTCGATAATTGATTTCTTTAAAATTAAGTATTTTAATAATTTTATAAAGTTTTTTGTATTACAAATTGTTTTCAAAAAAATTGAAAAACAAATACTTTGGAAACATTTCGTGTTTTTAAAAATGTTCACTTATTTCAAAGATTACTCACAAACTATTAAAAAACATTGGCGTTTTCAAAAAATTACTGTTATAATAACTGTGCTATAATAGTAGTTCGTTTTCAAAAGGTACTTTCTTTGAGGGGTTCAAAAGGTACTGTTGGTAGTAAGTAAACACACCATGGTACAGTACACCTGTTGTGCGTCGTTGTGGGGCGAGCGTCCAATGGAAGGTCCGGTCTTTTCTTTGTCTTAAAAAAAGTCCCATCTTTTCTCTCTTTAATTCCAATCCCGTAGAATTGCAAAAAGAAAAAAAATACTCCGTAACCATTAGGCTTTGTTTGATTATTTCCGGATCTATCCTGTGGTGAAATTTATCCACGCCGTGGATTGCGTTGACCATTGAGAAATTGCTCTTGCCGCTTCCGTCTTGTGGTCGTGGATTAGTTTCACGCATAGAAAGCGATTCTTTTTTCCGTGTGTATTGGAGTGGGATTCGGTGTATTTATTCGTGGGTTAGCCAAACCAAGCAAGCATTTAGGGGAAGAGGTGTTTACTCCCGCAACATCTATAAGAGTTCAAATTGGGCCAAGAAGTATAAATATTAGTGACGTACGCACATGTCATTTATTCACACGACGTCTAGTAGAGAGTGCGGATTAGACTTGTAGAACTTGAAGATTGATGAACCGAACACACGTGAGCACGCACACGCACTGGAAATCAGGTTGATTCCATGTGGATGTTTGACAACCACCTTCACAAAACAATAGTTTTGTTCTCCTTGGCTTATGTTGGTGGATCCATAGCTCCAAAATTAACAACACATGAGCCGTCGTCATTTCACAGCTGCTATGCCTGATGCCTCAACTTCAACAACCATTGGCGGTGCATACTGCAGTGTAGAGTTTTCTAGGTGAGCCGGCGACAGTCTCTCACAGAGCCTAAGACATGATTACACATGGAAAACCAACACCCTTCTTTTTGCGCGCGCGCGCGGGGGGTGGGGGGGGGGGGGGGCACAAAGGTGCTCTTTAGCAGTCGTAAAAATAAAAAAAAGGCTTCATAATGAATATGAAGTGCATTTTAAAGCGTTGATGAACCGACACGTGAAGAGTCTTCATATTTTCTGCCTTCATAATTGTGAAACCCATTCGGTAATAAAACATCTCTTTTTTCCTTTTAAACCTCCTGTCATCCTCCTTTGTATCTCATAAAATTTACACATAATTTCCATGTGAAACGTGCTCCAAATGCAGCTTTGAGATGTCATATATGGCGCCTTCAATGCCATATATGAAGGGTGTTTTATAAATCATGGAGATTCCTGATAAGATGATCAACCTGGTAGAATGCTTTTTGTAATCAAAATCAATATAATAGGGATTATTATGATGGGCAAAGAAATATGACAACTCTTTTAAAATTAGTGTAAGCATGAACAATTTAGATCCTAAATTTGGATTGAAGCAACGAGTAAATACCTACATTTTTATGAAGTGACGCAGTGGGATCGGTCCGGACTATGAGGACGAGCTCGCAGTTGCATGTCGTGCCTCAAAGACCCGGTGTAAGGCGGGTCCTTGTAGCAAAACTAGCTTATTGATATTTATATGTGTGACTTCGATAGCTACTGAAATACTTTATAAAGAATAAATTACAACTATATTTCCTTATTTGAATTGGAAAAGTGAGAAAATTCATAGTAAATCAGGTTGATATTCCTTATAGGAGGAAGTTGGCACGGACGAACCTTCCCTCAAGGAGGCTCATTTGAGCAAACGATGCCATGATATATTGTTTCCTCATAAAACTAAAACATCTAGAACGAAGAGATCCGGCGTGCTATAACAGAGATAGTTTTCATGCTAAAAATGAGTTATTTCTCATATTACAACAAATGAAATTTCACGACTTTTAGGAATTTTGCCGTGCAGCAGTAGAGAGAATTGCCATGTTATAGCACACACATTGCTAGATTAAGAAAAGAAAGTTGTCTGTTAAAAATTTACCATGCTACAACAGATCAAATTCCCATGCTACATAGAGTAGTTGTGTACATGCTTTCAGTAATTGTCATGCTACTTTTCTAAGGAGATGCCAGGCTACAGACGTGATCGTTTCCTCGAAAGGATATATTGGAGAGAACGATTATGTGTTTTTTGGAAAGATGCATGCGAGCGAATAGCACAATTGTTATTTACATTTCACCGCTTTAAAATCCAGACATGAAATCAGACACGCCAAAGAACGTTCCCTCGAAAAACTACTCCAAAATAACGTCAGCTATATATCATTTTTGTAAAGGAAATTGCTAAATCTCAGTCGACTGAAATTTAACCAAGTCTCAGTCGATGCTATATCCATGAGATTGTGCGTGAAGATTCATACAAAAAATAAATTCAAACTTTTTTTTACATGTACTATCACTTTATTAACATTTGGTTAAATCTTAGTCGATTGAAACCTAGACACGCCCTTTCGTAAAAATCAAAACTGCATGCAAGAAGTTGGACCCACACATCGGCCTGGCCTTTCCTGAGAACCCCAACAGCCATGCATCCATTCCGTACACATATCTCAAATCATTTGAGTGGTGCAGATGTAAAGGCCATCCCGGCGTAGGTGACGCACACCTTTGCAAGTGCGCAGGTCATGTGAGGAACAGCAGCCGACGGATGCAAAATGCAGCGCATCCGGGAGGCCTGTGGCGAATTTGATGCAGCAGGAGGAAAAGATACGCCCACGTGAATGATGTCGAGCGGGGGTGACATGCACATTCTTCCGATATTCCTTCCGTTGAATGACCGCGCCCGGAACATTTTATCTTTCCCGTACTTCCATTTGTCTCCACACAGCGAGAGGGAAAGTATCTCCGGCGAAAGGCCAGTACTGCAAAAAAGCAAAGCGCTATCCTCCATGGAGAAAAAGATATCCTCCGGTCCGGTCGTCCGGCGGCTCGCCGGAGGCCATGCATATGCGGAGATAAAGATCGCCCGGCGGCCGCTTGGGGCCGTGCAAAAGATCCCCGCCGTTGGAGGGCCACGCAAAACGTAGGGAAAAAGACGATGCATCGATCGATCCGCTGGAGGCCGGCCTCAGGAAATAAGATCCCTCAGCGTTGGAGGCCGCCCACATGCAATCTGATTCGATCTCCCTCCCTGTCCAACCAACGGTGTGAAGGATTTTGATCCGGTGATCGATCTAGAGGAAATTAAGGGTAAAGTTTGCTGCGTACAGAAATGTTGTTCAGATGACGCCGAGAGGCCAAGAGAAGATTATCGTCTCAACCACTCTGCATGTTATGTGCCGATAATGGCATGTTCAAAGGTAGTATCAGTACCACAATTATAGTGCATATTGTGTTTTTCTTGAGAACGGGGCGTCGACCCGTTGCCTCTGCGCTGGAGGTAGCAGCCAGCCCACCCAAGTTTGAACCTCGGCTCGAGCGTCTGATGCTCACGGAGTTTTCCCCTATAAAAAAGAGCCAACAAGATTAGCTCTAGGTTGGTCTTTTTTTTCATATTATGTTTTTAGAAACTCAAACATGCATGTCTTGACCAAGTGTTGGCAATATAAGCACTTTTTTGATTAAATTTAAAAGGTAATTACACCTGCAGTGTTACAATTTAGCGTATCATTTTTAGAAAGTCAAACATGTATGTCCTTGACCGGTTATTGGTATATCAATTAGTAGTGCAATAATTTTAGTTTTTCGTGCAAATCACGATTATATACGTTCACAACACTAGCTTGACATGCCAGTGTGGCTCAGGCCCCATTATCAACCACCGGGAGGGGTTCGATCCAGCGACCTACTGGCACATGGTGCACGCAACTAATAACCACTCAACGATCCAAGGTTTCTTGTCATATGTATATATAATGTACTTCCTCCGTTCCAAATTACTTGACATGGCTTTAAATTTAAACTTGAACTAAAGTCATGGCAATTAATTTGGAATGGAAGGAGTAAGTTCGAAGTGAGTTATAGCACATGTAGCCCATTTTATATTGCTTCTTTATTTTCATAGAATATTTGAAAATTACAATCAACCCTAAAAATGGTAAATTACAATCGTGTGTTATAAAAAATGCATATAATAATACGTGATTTTGAAAACAAGAATAATTTTAAATTTATTTAAGCATTTATTAAAATAATGTTTTTTACATATTATAAAACTAATTTATATAATTGTTTCTCAATCAAGTTTGCTTTAATATAAAAATAGTATGTTTTCTAAAAAATATATATTATGAATAAAATTAAATAGAATATATATGACAAAATAAAATTAATTTATTATATGAATATGTTTTGTAATGATAAGTGATTTTAAGAAATATGTTTTTAATATATATATAGGAATTTATTAAAATAATTGTTTATACATATTATAAAGATAAATTTATTTAAAGTTTCCTTTACAATAATTTTTGCATTTTTTCTAAAATATATTTTATATATAATCAAATAGGAAAATATGTTCTAATAAATAAATAAATATTATATGTATATGTTTGATTACAATAAACATGTTCTTTAATTTGATATAAGAATTTATTAAATATATAGAAACATATAAAATCTACTTATATTTTTATTTAATATGCATATATATTCTATAAAATAAGAAAATAATGTAAATGGGCCATCCCATTTAATATTGAAAGTTTATATAGAAGAAGTATCCAAATGCGACCAGAAGCATTCAATGGCCGAGTGGTCTGCTGTTGTGTTAACTTTCAATATGGATGAAAATGGAGTTAAAACTTTCTGCTATGGAAAAAACAGAAATGGAAAGGAAACATGGAAACTGAAATGAAAAAATTTAAAATAGAAAAAAATATATGTGGAAACGAAAACAAAAACGAAAAGGTATTCTTCAGCGGAACATACATAAAAATAAAGTTTTCGAGCTTCCGATTTTACTATGAGACTATGATTGCTTTGTCCCCCAAACAGCAAACAACACAAATAAATACTGAACTAGACTCATACGCAATTGTCTAGTTCTACTACAATATTGCGCTAAATCACTAACATAATCATATCATCTTTGTGTATGGTTTCTGCTACAACTAGAACCTAGACCATGGTTTCTGCGAGTGATGCGGTGCATTGCCTTTGTAGCTGCACTTCTTGATGTATTGTTAACATCGCCTATCGCATGGTCTTTGAAATCTTGGAGGTCATGTCATCGCTTGTAATTGGAGTCCGGAGGTTGGCGAGTTGATCGTTTGTAAGGGCGTCTGTGAAGCCCGTAGGAGTACTGTTTGTGATGGGATCATCGTTTTCATCTACTTGTGGATGGCTCCAATCGATTGCAACTGCCGATGTGGATGAGGTCTCTCGGTTTGTCGGATCTCCCAAGTTTTCAGGGGGTTAAACTGGGTTGATCCTTCATGGAAACTTGATGCAGGTTGTATTCAGCCTCCTCTCAGGAACTCGGGTATGTTTAGCATGGACGATGAAGAAGATCCCACTTAGTTGTTGACGCTCTGATGAGAGAGGTCGGTTCTTCAGCTATTGTTGCGGTTGACGGTGCAAAAAACCGATACATATCTCGGTTGGATGGTGCGAGATGCTAAAAGTACCAGAGAGGAAAACAGGCGAGAGAATTATCCAGGTTAGGTCCCACATGGTTGAGGTAAAGCCCTACTCCTGCTAGATTTGGTTGTTGGTGTATAGTCGCCTGAAATGAGGAGATACAATGTGTCTAGTCCTACAGACAGGGGCGGACCTAGAACGAAAACAACCCGGTGTCACACTATGCATTCACACGTTTTTACATCAAATTTATGGGTGTCACACACTGTATTTTGATGCAATGTATAAAGAAAATCATTTGTTACCCGGTGTCCTGTGCTACCCCAAGCACTAACGTGGGTACGCCCCTGCCTACAGAGATTGATGACAAGAAGTCAAGATGTCTCGAGCCTTCTTGGTCTCGCTTTATATATGGGTAGTGAGTCCTAGAGGTACATGGCATAGCCGACCTACAACTTCCTATCCTTGTCTGACAAGTCTTGTAGCTTTCGGAAGGAGCGCTCCTTGCTCCATGCAGAGACCTTTTGCGATGCGCACCGTGGGGGTGCCTAGGGTCGTGAGATGTTGGAATTATGCCCTAGAGGCAATAATAAAATGTATTATTACAATTCCATGTTCATTATTAATGTTTATATTTTTGTGCTATAAGTGCAATGGCTTATGCGGAAGTTTGCAAAGTGCAAACTGCCTTCAGAGAAAAACCCATTGCAGATGTGGAGGTATAAACACAAAATGTTCTTAGTCTTGCCTCTAAGACTAACCTGCGTGTTTCATATGTCATATTTTCCTGACCATGGGGCATTCAATATGCCGGTAACACATAGAAGCACATTGTTATTAGAACAAGGTGCTGACACTAGTAGAAAACAGGGCTTTGGTCTTGGCCAGAACAGAGCATTAGTCCCGGTCATGTTACGAATCGGGACTAATGGGAGCATCAGTCCCGGTTCGAGAGGCTAGGACGTCGGCCTAGCCTCGACATGCATCAGTCCCGATTCGTCTGGGACCTTTAGTCCCGGTTTCAGCTACCAACCGGGATAAAAAAAAATTGGATTTTTTTCTTCAGAATTTTGACCGGGAAGACAGACTTTAGTCCCGGTTGGAGACACCAACCACGACTAAATGCTTTTTTTTGTTTTTTTTAAATGGTAATAACTTTTGCGTACGAATTCGGAAAAAATGGTGTAATATATCAAACTGTTCAACGCAAAAATCCGAATCCGCTCTCAATAGCCAAAGGCCTTTTGATATTTATTTTTAAGATTTTCAAAATTCCAAAGGGAAATATGAAAGCAGGAAGATTTAAGTTTTTTGCCCGAAATTTGATATTTTTTTCATTTTTAAATATTTTTTGAAATTAATAATTGTATTCTATATAAAGATTATTATTACTTAATCATTGTTTTTATGTTATTATAGATTTGGAATTCAAAAAATAATATCATGTGACATCAAAATGTAGAGGTTATCAAGATTGATAGCATAATATTGTCAAATGTTTGCAGTGCAATCTTGGAAGCTAATTCAGAAGGAACTCAAAAGTTATGCGTGAGGATGGGTGACCGATCGAAAAGTTTGACCACGGATAAGAACTTTGACTTAGATATTAGAGATCTCAGGTGTGAGGATGGGTGATTAGAGATTAAACTGGCAAATAATTTAAGATTTGAAATATATAAAAAATTCAAAAAAGTTTTCAAAAAAAATCAAAAATAATAATTACGAAAAAATCCAACCTAGCCCACTAGCGCAGCCATGTGGAGGGCATTTAGTCCTGGTTCGTAACCTAACCGGGACTAAAAGTGGAGGCCTTTAGTCCCGATTGTTTAGTCCCGGTTGCAGAACTGAGACTAAAAGCCCTCTGAAACCGGGACTGATGCTCTGTTTTCTACTGGTGTGAAATGACCCAATTGTAAGATTTGCTTTGAGATTTCATCATCAATGTATTATTAGTTAAATCACCAAATGAGTTAACATTTGCATGTATCCTTATATACCATGAGAATGTTGAGTACCTATATACAGGAAGGTGTACTTTGAGTATGTTCTAACACCATCAGAAACAGGTGTGACAATAACGACATTGCTCCTGTACACTCAAGAATATGTCTAGGGACTTGATGATTCAAGTTGGGATTTTCTTCTACTATTTAGAAGAAATATTCTTTTAAGCCCTCTAGATATTACGTATCCACGAAACATTCGTCCATATACTATTTTAATAGATCATAGGGATACGAAAATACGTGAACGAAAAAAGAACAAAACCAGCATGAGGATAATTGGTATAATGATTACAGAGTTGATCATGAGGATACCTACATAATCTCACCTCAACTTTTGTAAATTATCGTGAAGCAAAGGGATTGGCATGTCAACCAGAGATTCACTGGAATTTATATTCGTGTAGGTGCGGGAACCATTATGAGTGTCCATGGCTCTGCTATTGGTTATATATCCGAGAAAAGGCAGTATCCGATTCATGTACGTATCCTACCGAACCTATGGGGTCTCACACATAAGGGTGGTATATTTGTTGAGAATTAGAGCGATAGTAGCACGAGTATAATGCACCGGAAAAGTGTCAGAGTGATCGAAATTTAATCAAAGAGAAAACCGGAATCGTTTCGGGTCATCGGTAAAGTACCGGGGAAAGTTTGAGAAAATCGGGTAAAATCGGAGGGCCGAAAAAGTTCCAAGATGGTCTAAATTTGTTAAATATTTATTTCTTATGAATTCTATTTTTTTGGAATTAATAAAAGAGATTTAATATCAATGGCCCCCGTCCCACTTGGAAGGCCCAAGTGGGGAGGGAGCACTTGGACCAAAGGAGGAGGGAGGAAAACCCTAGGGCGCCACCCCTAGGGTTGCCACTCACCCAAGATGGCCTCCCTCCCTCCCCACTATAAATAGAGGAGGAGGGGAAACACCTAACTACAAATCTATTTTGCCTCTGGGTTATCCCCTCTCTCTCTATTAGATCCAATCTCTATTAAACTCCAAAGGGCTTCCCCTCCCTCCTCTCTACTCCGGTGGCATCGAGCTCTGGACGGCGGAGCCCTGCGCGCCGGTTCTACCACACCGTGCGTGTGGATCAACCATAGAGAGATCGATGTATGATCTTTCGTTCGAGGGAATTCTACATCTTCATCCATGGAGTAGATCTGTTCGTGGGACTTCACTTGGATAAGACCTGTTCGAGGGGTTGCACTAGTTCACGCTTCCCCAACTTTCCATCAACATTTTCCACTGCGAGAGAACGTTCGTTGAACGTTTGTAAAGGTAACTAGATCGTTGTCCTTTATGCATCTAGCTAGATATGTCTTGGGACTTGGATTCGTAGTGCCGATTTTTTATACTACTCCGAATCCCAACAGTGGTATTAGAGCTAGTTTTAGTAATAGATGCATGTTCGATATAGAGTTTATAGTGATGGGCGGGCATTGCACAAAATTTTCATTGTGCGCGATTTTTTGATAATAGATCTAAACTGAATCTTCTAGTTGCTTCCCCTCTAATTGCACAATTTGATCCCACCTGTATTGCTTGATTTTGTTACAAACATATTTTCCCTCGGAGTTCTTCTATGCTGCTTCTGAGTATGTTGGTCGCGCGAAGATGATTTGGGTCTTGCTTTTGGTGTGGAGAAATTGTATAACAAAAGGATTGTGTTAGATTGTTGATCTAGCACGATAATCACATGTATTGTCGATAATTCGGTATGGTTCGTAAGATTAAACAATAGTCTCATGGCTGATACGCCACGAGTGTTAATCTAGCAACTTGAAGATTGTGCCTTATGTGGTTACGTAGGTTACTAACCTCTCTAATCATCCTACAATGAGTTATGTATGAAGGGAGTTTTCAAGTGCGCGATGGAAGGTGATGAAAGAAGATTCAGGAGTGTCAAACGCTCAATCTTGGGGTTGCCCATGTGCACCCCCAATAAATATTCAAGGAGACTCAAGCGTCTAAGCTTGGGGATGCCCCCGATGCATCCCCTTCTTCATCAACAATCATCAGTTTGTCCCTCGTTGCACTATATTTTTATCACTTCATGCGTTATGTGCTTTGCTTGGAGCGTCTCGCTCTTTACTTTTCTAGGTTTGTTTTGCTTTCTTTTCTGTAGTAACAAGTTAGACCCCAACTTACTCTTTTGTGTGGGAGAGATTCACGCTCCGCTTGAACTAGAACTCCTCATAGGATTTGCATGCCTATTCTTTTAGCTGTGAGCTGTTCTTTTTTCTTTTCTTAGCTGCTGTTCTGTTTAGTTGTAGTGCTTTAGTTTTTCTAGAGCTTTTCTTTTGTCTTAGGTTGAACTTTCTATAGGTTGCATGTTTTATCTTGTTAGAGAGTTTGCCTGTTGCACTGAGTTCTGTGTCTTGACTTAAAGTAGGTAGTTAAAGTTGCTATTCTCTTTGTAGTAGTAACTTGCAATAGTTTTGAGGTATTGACTAGAGTAATGTTTGAACTTATGGTGTCAAGAGATCTTGCCTATTAGTGATAGATGTCGTATTTTGGGCAATCCGTGTGTTTTTCGAAAACCAAAAAAACCCCTGTTGAGAACCCTAGCTACTAGATGGATCACTAACCTTTGGAGGGTTCGAATATTAGAGTACACTCACGTACCATGAGTCGAGGAGGTGCAAGGATAACCAAACCCCCATACACTCCTCCTCGGGGTACCTGTCTCTTTGTGAACCTCCTGATTAGATTGAGAGTTACCGATAATAAGTGCATGAGTTCTTCGGACTAATGTGAGTATTCGAAAGTTGACACTTCCACCCACCTATATTTTTTCTAGCCTCTTCAGTACCGTGCATTGCCCTTTCTCACCTCGAGAGTTGGTGCATACTTATGATGCAAATTATTATATTACTGATCATCTTGAGAGAATCTCTCCCCCAAAGGAAGAGACTAATGATTTGCAGGACTCTATGGAAGAAGAAATTTATGAACCTGAAAGCTCCTTGGATGAAAAAGAGGAGGAGAGTGACGAAAAAAAGGAGGAAGAATGGAGCCATCCATGTCTACCTTCTAATGAGAGTAACTCTTTGAATCTTACCTTATGTGAGTATTATGATCCTATGGATTCTTTTGAAATATCCCTTTTTGATGAAGTTGGTGCCTTCTATGCTTATGGCCATGATGCCACTATGGATGATTGCCACTATGGATGATGCTTACGGAGATGAACTTGCTATAGTTCCTCATGTTAAGCATGAAATTTTAGCTATTGCACCCACACTTGATTGTCCTATTATCCTTTTGAAATCTCCAACTCATATTCCGGAGAATTGTGCCCTTATCAAGGCTCAATGTGATGGGTTGCATCTATCTTATGATCCTAAAAACCGTGTTGAAAACATACACGTGTGCTTGTAGGTCATGAACAACATGATTTATGTGATAGTTATATTCTTGATATTGTTCATGATGCTACTGAAAATTACTTTGAGAGAGGAAAGTTTGGTTCTAGAAACCATCATGTTACAAAAACACCTCTCTTCATGTGGAAAGTTTTGAAGTTGTTCTTTTTCCACCGTCCTATGCATGTAACTTTGTGCTTCTTTGATTTATTTTCTTACAAGTTTCACATGCATATGAAGTGGGTTAGGCTTAAATATGTTTCATATTTGCTTCTTGATGCTCTCCTTTGCTTCAACTCTTATTATCTTCTGAGCATCTTTTGCAAGCTTTAAGCCTAGCTAATGGCTCTAAAGAAGCGCTTTCGGGAGGCAGCCCGCAACGAATTTAGGTTTTTATTTTTGCTTTTGTTCTGTTCTTAGTAGTCTTGATGATTGTTACTACTGTAGCAACATCATTGTATCTTTACTTTTCAAGCTTTGTGCCAAGTTTAGCCTCATACGACAAGGGAAGTGAAAGTTGTGACATGCTGTCCAGAAAACAGATTCTGTCCTCGTGACTAGAAAAATCAGAGAAAAATCCCAGTTCATATTTTTGAGCTGAATTTTTTACACAGCGTGCTCTATACAATTACAAAACTTGCGTATGTTCTGAGTTTTTTGATTTGAGTTGCAGAAGTATCCCTAAAAAATTTGTTTCTACCTGCTTTTCTGTTTTTCACAGATTCTGCCACGTTTTGTCTCTCTTTACTTTTGCAAACCTTAAGCTTGCTTTTTCTTTGCAAAAACTTTTTGGCAATCTTGGGAAACAGTAGCTCTTCAAGTTTATCTTTATTTGCAGTAGAGGAAAATTATTTTATTAGGGTACTAACCTCTCTAATCAGCCTACAATGAGTTATGTATGCAGGGAGTTTTCAAGTGCGCGATGGAAGGTGATGAAAGAAGATTCAGGAGTGTCAAACGCTCAAGTTTGGGGATGCCCATGTGCACCCCCAATAAATATTCAAGGAGACTCAAGCGTCTAAGCTTGGGTATGCCCCCGATGCATCCCCTTCTTCATCAACAATCATCAGTTTGTCCCTCGTTGCACTATATTTTTATCACTTCATGTGTTATGTGCTTTGCTTGGAGCGTCTCGCTCTTTACTTTTCTAGGTTTGTTTTGCTTTCTTTGCTGTAGTAACAAGTTAGACCCCAACTTACTCTTTTGTGTGGGAGAGATTCACGCTCCGCTTGAACTAGAACTCCTCATAGGATTTGCATGCCTATTCTTTTAGCTGTGAGCTGTTCTTTTTTCTTTTCTTAGTTGTTGTTCTGTTTAGTTGTAGTGCTTTAGTTTTTCTAGAGCTTTTCTTTTGTCGTAGGTTGAACTTTCTATAGGTTGCATGTTTTATCTTGTTAGAGAGTTTGCTTGTTGTACTGAGTTCTGTGTCTTGACTGAAAGTAGGTAGTTAAAGTTGCTATTCTCTTTGTAGTAGTAACTTGCAATAGTTTTGAGGTATTGACTAGAGTAATGTTTGAACTTATGGTGTCAAGAGCTCTTGCCTATTAGTGATAGATGTCGTATTATGGGCAATCCGTGTGTTTTTCAAAAACCAAAAAACCCCTGTTGAGAACTCTAACTACGTGTATCTTTGTGAACCTCCTCATTAGATTGAGAGTTACCGATAATAAGTGCATGAGTTCTTCGGACTAATGTGAGTATTCGAAAGTTGACACTTCCACCCACCTATACTTTTTCTAGCCTCTTCGGTACCGTGCATTGTGTTGGGGTTCGCAGCAGAAAACACATTTTTTTCTAACTAGCGTTCCCATAACCCAAGATCTAGCTAGCCGTATTACCGTAACGGAAAGGAGTGCGGAAATAACATACCTCGGGGTGTAGTCCGTTGCGCGGGAAACGTTCCCTCAAACGTGGTTGATGTAGCCGATCAAGTTTCACAGCCCCCTGGCTTTGTTGAGCACCCGGATGGGTGTAGTGCCACACGCGTAGCACCTCGTAGTACTCGCACACGTACGAGACTCGATGACGACCTCCGTTCTCCGATCCAGCGAAGGTGGCGGAAGCAGACCTCCGGACGGAGCTTTGGCAGCACGACGGCCTCCGATTCTAGCAGAGAAGCCTCAATTCCACTATAGGCTCACACTAGGGAGCCCACTGTGAAAGAGACAAGGGAGGGGAGAATACCGGAGAAAACCGATCTCAATTCGGAGTAAATACTAATTTAATCCGATTTATTGTGTATTTGGCTTAATTAAATATGTGCACCATGGCCCTCTTTATATAGGGGTAGGGGAGGGAGTCAACCCCCCCCCCCTACCTTAGCAATGTGGGACTATCCCACATGCTAGGGGGGGGGGGGCGACAACCAAGGGGGGAGAGGGGGCGACACCCTCATGGGCCCTAGGGCCCATGGCGCCTACCCCTCACTCCTTTTTTTCTTTTTCTTTTTCCCTTTTATTTCTTCCCCTAATGGGCCTTTTTCTCCACTAAGGCCCATTGCACATATTAATTAGAAATAAAATGATTTTAATTATTAATTCAATTAATTAATAACTAAAACATAATATTCCATCTCCCGGTGCTCCGGAACACCTTCCGGTTCACTCCGAACTTGTTCGGTTCAACACGGTACTTCTCCGATGTTGTTTCCTTTATTCTCTGGTTACTCCGATGGTTCCGAAAAAGGTCTCCGATTTCATCGAGCCCTTAAGTGTGTTACCCTACGGTCCGAGAACAATCCAGTCATGACCAAGATGAGGCTACGGTCAATGATCATCAGCGGGACCTGGATGCCCATAATGACCCCTGTGCATTCCGGATATCAAACACTGATTGGACCTTACGCCGTATAGCATTCCCTTTGTCAGCGATACTGGGTTGTTCCGAGATTCGATCAATGACATCCTATGTCTGGTTCAACCTCGTTCTGAACTAATCCTCATTCACTCGTTCCCGTGATATTCATCCCCGTGACCTAGTCACACGCTGCAGCTTTATGGATGGAATTTCACCGAGTGGGCCCCGAGTATCTATCCATTATATGGATTGACAAATCCCGCTCTTGTAACAATACTCCTCAACATATCTCCACGGAATACCCAAGATACAACCGTTATGACCCGCATATTTCAGTCAAGTGGTGGGATGTAGGTCAAAGCATCCGGGAAGATAGCAATTATGCACGTACTCACGGTCAAAGGAACGGTCTACCACGTTCTGTAATTACAACACTGAACATTCACAAGATTTGATCATGCTGTAATGCTTACTTTGGGTAATGTTCATCACATCACTTAACCAGTGAGGTGACCTCATAGTCAAGAGACTTAATTGTCCATGATCGCGAAACCACGACCATCATGTTGACCATGAACTAGTTATCGATGTAGAGGCTAACTAGGAACTTTGGGGGTTTCTATACCACACCTGTATCATTGTTTCACTGACACAGTTCTAGCACGGTATGAAAATGGTTATGAACTTGCTTAGATATATTGGAATAATCATATATTATTTGCCTCTAGAGCATATATCCAACACATTGCCCTTTCTCACCTCGAGAGTTGGTGCATACTTCTCCGGTACATCCAAACCCTTGGCATGATACGCTCTGTCATCATAAACCTCCTTATATCTTTCCTCAAAACAGCCACCATACCTACCTACAAGGAATTTCCATAGCCTTTCCGAGATACATTGCCACGCAACATCCACCTTCTCATGATTTGATCTTCATGTCATACATGCTACTTGCTTGATCGATGAGCCGCATGCTAGTTGGGCCTTGCCCTAATCATTGCTACATGACGTGCTAGTATCATTGCATATCCTGCTACCCTGGCAGAGGCATACATTTGCATCATGATAGTTACATTTTCTTTATGTGAGTACCTTTGTAAAGTGTGAAAGATCTCCTATATTCTTGTAAAATATAGAGTATTGCCCCTAAAGTGAGGAAAATATCCCAAAGAGGACAAAATCAAAAGATCCCAAAGAGGACAAATGAGAGTTAAATAGAAAGAGCCATTGAGGCCACCAAAAAAATAAAAAAAAGAGAAAATAAAAAAAATAAAAAGAGAGAAGGGGCATACTACTATTCCTTTTGAGAGATCCACACTGTTCTATCCCTTGTACTCCATAGAGATCATCATCATGCATATAGCTATGTGGGGACCCTTCACACTATAGAACTTGGCTTGTATATTCCAATGATGAGCCTCCTCAAACGAGCTCTAGGTCTTCTTGAGCAAGCAAGTTAGATGCACCCCCACTAGTTCCATTGGAGAACTTTTAGATCACATGTGCATCCGTTGTATGGCAATCCCTACTCCTCACATCATATCTATCATATGGCCTTCTCTCGCCTATGATTGTCCTCATTGATGTGAGCCTTTCAGACCCTTTTTTGTCTTCCTCCTCCACCTTCTTTCTGTTTCGTCTTTTAGGTGTCAACTTCCTTGCTCACGCTCATCCATTGCATGAGTGCTCAAAATATCGAAAGGGAGTGGATCAGTTTGACTTGTACCTGGCTAGTGGTCCGGGGACGAGTCCAGATAAGAATCCAAAGGAGACCAAGTGTGAAACTTTAGTAGATAGTTGTTCTCAACAACCTTTTTTCTCTTTCTTCCCAATCCCTTGCTTGCACGCAAACACCATTTGGAGACATTCGGGTCACGGACAGCAAGAGATCTTGCACCTTTTGTTCTTTTATTGCTTGTGCCAATGCTAATATAGACTCTTGCTTGTTAAGACTTGAATTGAATTGCATGATTTGATTGCTTTACTTAAAAGTCCTTATTTGGTTGTGTGGCATGTCACCACAGAAATTATGCTTGTTATCATTTACCTACTCGAGGACAAGCAGGAATTAAGCTTGGGGATGTTGATACGTCCCAAACGTATCTATAATTTCTGCTTGCTCCATGCATGTTTTGTGTGACTTTGCCATGTTTTGCTTGAACTTTCATACACTTTTGAACCTATTTGGACTAACCTATTAACTCAGTGCACCCAGTTGCTAGTTTCTGTTTTCTGCTGTTTTTGTATTTCAGGTTTTCCGGCCATTAAAAGTGCTCCAAAAATTCCGGGAAAAATATATAAAAAATCAGCGCAACAGAAGCTTCCGGAATCACCAAGAGAGGGAAGGGGGCCACCACCAGGCAGCCAGGAGGGCAGGTGGCGCGGCCCCACCCTAGGCCGCGCCAGGGACCCTCCTGACTGCCTCGTGGGTCCCCTCGACGCCCCTTCGCCTATATTTACCCCTCGGAGTGGAAACCCCTAATATCAATTCCTCTTTCGCGATCTCGCCTCTGTACCGCCGCCGCCGTTTCAAGATCGGGGATGCCTGGAGAAGCTGCTCCGGCACCCTGCCGGGAGAAGCTACCCCCTCCGGGAGACCATCCATAGCCATGGACGCCTCCCGTATGTACCGTGAGTAGTTTCCCTTGGACCATGGGTCCGTGACCATTAGCTATGTGATCTATCTCTCCCCTCTTTGTGCTTCCACTTTCGAGTCCTCGTGAGCTGCTTCACATGATCGAGGCATCTATGTAATTTCTGCTGTTGCTATGCTGAGTTTGTTGGGGTCTGATGGATTATGAGACTATGTTTAGATTGTGATGAGTAATATATTTGGTTCTTCTCTTTTATATTTTGTTCTTGAGTAAATTCTTGCATGTTCTCCGTTGCAGTATTTGCTTTGGCCAAGTATTTTATTTGCAACTCCAAGAGAGAGCGTTATGCTCGATTGTGGGTTCAGCCCCTTGATGTCTAGCTTGAGTGACAGAAACATGAGACTAGGGGATGTGCTGTTGCCACCAGGGATAAAACAACGATGCTTGTACCTGCGGGTGCAAGGATTGTTTACTTTACGCCAAGTTTTTTAATGCAGTTGTCTGCTGCTTTGAGTTTACACTTTGGGTGGGATTCACAACTTAATACCAGCGAGATGTTCTGGATAGATATCTCAAGGTGGATGATTCGTAGTAGATGCAGATGGATTTCGGTCTACTTACCTTGGCGTACTGCCCATTGCTTTTGAGCCCTTCCTTTCTTTGCAGCATAGTTAGCATTGCGGTGCCTTCATAATCCTGTCAATTGCCCAACTGTGATTTGTTTACCTCGCTAGCACTTTTATCGTCTTTTGGGAGAGAGACATCACTAGTGAAAATCACGGGACCCCGGTTGATACGTCCAAAACGTATCTATAATTTCTGCTTGCTCCATGCATGTTTTGTGTGATATTGCTATGATCTAGATACACTTTCATACACTTTTGATCATATTTGGACTAACTTATTAACTCAGTTCACCACAGTGCCAGTTCCCGTTTTCTGCTGTTTTTCTATTTCAGTTTTCCCCCATATAAAAAGTGCTCCAAAAATTCGGTAAAATTCAGATAAAAAATCAGCGTGAAGGAACCTTCCGGAAGAACCTGGGTGGGGCAGAGGGCCACCACCAGGGGCCCAGGCGCCCTGGTGGCGCGCCCTAGAGCTTGGCCGCGCCAGGGGGGCGCCTGGACCCCTGGTGGCCCCCCTGGCTGCCCCCCTTCGCCTATATATTCTTCGTCACGGGAAACATCCGAGAACAGAATCCTTTTTCGCGATCTCTCCTCTGTTCCGCCGCCGCCGCGCTTTCGAGATCGGGAGCACCAGAAGACCTCTTCCCGGCACCCTGCCGGAGGGAGGGCCGACCTCCGGGAGTCTCCTCTCCACCATGGATGCTTCCCGGATGTCTTGTGAGTAGTTTTCCTTGGACCATGGGTCCGTGATCAGTAGCTATGTGATGTTCTCCTCCCCTCTTTGTTCTTCATGGTTTAGACCTCGTGAGCTGCCCTACATGATCGAGGCACTTTTGTAATCTTTCTGCTATTGCTATGCTGAGTTTGATGGGATCTGATGGATTATGAGATTATGTTCAGATTGTGATTGAGTAATATATTTGGTTCTTATCTCTTATATTTTTGTTGCTAAGTAATTCTTGCATGTTCTCCGTTGCTGTTTATTGCTTTGGACAAGTAGTAGGTAGTAACCCCAAAAGGGAACGTTATGCTCGATTGTGGGTTCATGCCCCCCGATGACACGCTTGAGTGACAGAAACATGAGTCTAGGGGATGTGCTGTTGCCACAAGGGGGAAAACAACGGTGCTTGTAACCGCGGTTGCAAGGATTGTTTACTTTACGCAAAGTGCTTTTTAATGCAGTTGTCTGTTGCTTTGGGTTTACACTTTGGGTGGGGCTTGCAACTTAATACCATCGAGATGTTCTGGATAGATATCTCAAGGTGGATGATTAGTAGTAGATGCAGTTGGATTTCGGTCTACTTATTTTGGCGTACTTTCCGTTCTTTTGAGCCTCTTCCTTTCTTTTGTAGCATAGTTAGCATTGCGGTGCGTTCATAATCATGTCAATTTCCCTTCTGTAATTTGTTCACCTCGCATAGCAGTTTTATCGTCTTTTGGGAGAGAGACATCACTAGTGAACATCACGTATCCCGGTCCATATCCTCATCACTGTTTACACGCTCATTTACTTTTCTGCTTTTACTTTCAGTTGCTATCATTATCCTTTGTGTTTGATCCTTTGTGAACAACAAGACCGGAGATATTGACAACCTCTCTGAACTTCGTTGGGAACAAAGTTATTTGTGTCTGTGTGCAGGTCCGCGTCAGTAGCGCCGCTGACACCTACTTATCATCTCCGAAGTCCTACTGGAGACAAACCTTGGTATCTTTACTGAGGGAAATTTGCTGCTGTGCTACATCACGCCTTCCACTTGGGGCTCACTAACGAAGGGCGAGAAATCACTATCATTACCTCGCACATCAAGCCAAATTTCTGGCGCCGTTGCCGGGGACTCCGAGTGCTAAAATAGGGGAGATGCACACTACCCTTTACCTTTGTTTTTTAGTCTTGTTAGTCTACCTTTCAGTTTTTATCTTTGTGTCTTATATCAAAAATCACAAAAAAATTGTTTATCTTGCTGTTAGTAGTCCTCCTTGTTTAGATGAACATGTTAGGGCTAGGTACTTTGCGGGAATCGGAAGTTCTCGATTTCCGTCAAAGAGATGGAGAAAATATGAAGAAGGCGTGGGACAGAATCTCTGAAGCACATAAAAGAATTATGCCTTGGATACCTATAAAAATTGCGCTTAGAAATTTTTACCATGGTCTTTTTAAGTGGTGTAAACACTCTCTTGATATTATAGCTGAAGGAGATTTTCTAGAGTGTGATGAGGTTAGAGCTCTTGATATTTTGCATAGTCTATCTAGTTATTTTGTTTATGATCGTAGTATTGATACTGTCATAGATAGACTTGCCTCTATTGAAAAAAGATTGGATGCTCTAGACTTGAGGAAAGTAGAGGAACTTAAGTCCAACAAGAAAGAAATGTTGGAGATAGATGATGATTGGGAGCCCTTTGTTAGGATTAGCATCTCTAACCAAGGCTTCCTTGCTCTTTATGATTCTTTGAAGCTAGATATGGATAAATTATCATCTTATCATGAACATTCTAATGGAGATATTTTAGAGATTAAAGGAAAGGTAAAATAAGTCCAAGTTGCATTCCTTCATAGGACTGCACCAATGGATTTCTTCATCATGGAGCCAAACCAAAGTAACATTGTGCTCGGAAGAGACTTCCTCCGTGCTATGAAAGGCTTCATTGATATTGGTAACGGGCACATACGCTTACGCGGTATGGCGAAAGGTAAGTACCTCTTTCCTAGGAAGAAGAAGAATGAGCTTATTGAAAATCAATTTGAAGGTTTTTATGATTCTGATCTTGGAGACCCTTGATTCTTCTTTTGCATCATGCCTAGCTTAAAGGCATAAAAGAAAGTGCTTTCGGGAGGCAGCCCGCAACGAATTTAGGTTTTTCTTCTTGATTTTGTTGTGTCTTGATGTTTGTTACTACTGTAGCAACATCATTGTATCTTTATTTTTCAGCTTTGTGCCAAGTTATAGCCTCTTATGATAAGGGAAGCAAAAGTTGTGACAAGCTGTCCAGGAAACAGATTCTGTCCCTTGACAGAAAAATTCGAATCAAATCACCGGATCATCTTTTTGATCTGAATTGTTTTGACAGCGTGCTCTATACAATTGTGAAACTTGTGTATGTTCTGAGTTTTTTGATTTGAGTTGCAGAAGTGCCCCTAAAAAATTCTTTACTACCTGCTGTTCTGTTTTTCACAGATTCTGCCACGTTTTGCCTCTCTTCACTTTTGCAAACCTTAAGCTTGCTTTTTCTTTGCAAAAACCTTTTGGCACTCTTGAGAAACAGTAGCTCTTCAAGAATATCTTTATATCCAGTGGGGAAAAATTATTTTATTAAGGGTACTAACCTCTCTAATCAGCTTATGATGAGTTGTGTATGAAGGGAGTTTTCAAGTGTGCGATGGAAGACGATGAAAGAAGATCCAGGAGTGTCAAGCGCTCAAGCTTGGGTATGCCCCCATGCATCCCCAATAAATATTCAAGGAGACTCAAGCGTCTAAGCTTGGGGATGCCCCTGTGCATCCCCTTCTTCATCAACAATCATCAGTTCGTCCTTCGTCTCACTATATTTTTATCACTTCATGCGCTATGTGCTATGCTTGGAGCGTCTCGCTCTTAGGTTTTATTTTTAGTTTTCTTTAGCTTTGCTTGCTGTTCATAACAAGTTAAATCCCTTCTTACTTTGTGTGGGAGAGAAACACGCTCCACTTTCAAAATCTAGAACATATCATAGGATTTTTTTCCTGCCTATTTTTTTTGCTGTTGTGTGTTCTTTATCTTTTCGTAGCTACTGCCATGTTTAGTTTTAGTCTTAGTTTGTCTTTAGCAAGAGCCTTGGCTTTTGTTTAGTCTGTTGCTGGAACTCTTTTTAGTATTCATGTTTATCTTGTTAAAGAGAGTTGGTTGTTTCACTGAGTTGTGTTTTGTCTTGAAAGTAGGTAATTGAGGTTGCTATTTAATTCTAGTAGTAACTTGCAATAGTTTTGAGGTATTTTTGTGAGTAATGTTTGAACTTTTGGTGTCAAGAGCTCTAGCCTATTAGTGATAGATGTCGTATTTTGGGCAATCCGTGTTTATTTTCAAAACGTACAAAACCAGTTGAGAACTCTAGCAACTAGATGGATCACTAATCTTTGGAGGGATCGAATATTAGAGTACACTCACGTACCATGAGTCGAGAATGCGCAAGGATAACCAAACCCCCATACACTCCTCCTCGGGGTACTTGTCTCTTTGTGAACCTCCTTATTAGATTGAGAGTTACCGATAATAAGTGCATGAGTTCTTCGGACTAATGTAAGTATTGAAAGTTGACACTTCCACCTTCCCATATTTTGCTAGCATCTCCCGTGCCGTGCATTGCCTTCTCACTCCGAGAGTTGGTGTCCACCTTCGCCGGTACATCCAAACCCTTGGCATGATACGCTCTGTCATCATAAACCTCCTTATATCTTTCCTCAAAACAGCCACCTTACCTACCTATCAAGGCATTTCCATAGCCTTTCCGAGATATATTGCCATGCAACATCCAGCTCTTCATGACTTGATCTTCATGTCATACATGTTCCTGCTACATTGGCAGCGACATACATTGCATACATCATGATAGTTACATCTTCTTTATGATTTTGAGTACCTTGTAAAGTGTGAAAGATCTAATTTACCTTCTTGTAAAATAGAGTGTTGCCCTTAAGTGAGGAAAAGATCCCAAAGTGGACACAATAAAAGATCCCAAAGTGGACACAATAAAAGGTCCCAAAGAGGACAAATGAGAGTTAAATAGAAAGAGCCATTGAGGCCACAAAAAATACAAAAAAAGGAAAAAAAAGAAATAAAAAGAGAGAAAGGGCAACACTAATATCCTTTTGAGAGATCCACACTAGTACTTCCTTTATATCCTTGTACTCCATAGAGATGATCATTATGCATATAGCTATGTGGGGACCTTCACACTATAGAACTTGGCTTGCATATTCCAAGGATGAGCCTCCTCAAACGAGCTCTAGGTCTTCATGAGCGAGCAAGTTAGATGCACCCCCACTAGTTCCATTAGAGAGCTTCCTAGCTCGTATGTGCATCCGTTGCATGGCAATCCCTACTCCTCACATCATATCTATCATTTGGCATCTCTTGCCTATGACTGTCCTCATTGATGTGAGCCTTTGTCCTCCTTTTTTGTCTTCCTCCTCCATACTCCTCTCTTTGCCATCCCAAGTGTCAACTCTCGTGCTTACGCTCATCCATTGCATGAGTGCTCAAAATATTGAAAAAGGAGTGGATCAAATTGACTTGTACCTTGGTAGTGGTCTGGGGCCGAGTCAAGATAAGATTCCAGAAAAAGACCAAGTGTGAAACTTTAGTAGATTGAGTTCTCAACAAAGAAATTGTTTTTCTCGTATTCCCTATCCCCCTTCTTGCACGCGAACACCATTTGGAGACATTCGAGTCACGGACAGCGAGAGCTCTTGCACCTAATGTTCTTCTGTTACTTGTTTCAATGCTAATATAGACTCTTGCATGTTATGACTTGAATTGAATTTCTAACCTTGATTGCTTTACTTTTCAAAGTTCTTATATGGTTGCTAGCATGTCACCACAGAAATTATGCCGTTATCATTTACCTACTCGAGGACGAGCAGGAATTAAGCTTGGGGATGTTGATACGTCCAAAACGTATCTATAATTTCTGCTTGCTCCATGCATGTTTTGTGTGATATTGCTATGATCTAGATACACTTTCATACACTTTTGATCATATTTGGACTAACTTATTAACTCAGTGCACCACAGTGCCAGTTCCTGTTTTCTGCTGTTTTTCTATTTCAGTTTTCCCCCATATAAAAAGTGCTTCAAAAATTCAGGAAAATTCAGATAACAAAATCAGCGTGAAGGAACCTTCCGGAAGAACCTGGGTGGGGCCAGAGGGCCACCACCAGGGGCCCAGGCGCCCTGGTGGCGCGCCCTAGGGCTTGGCCGCGCCAGGGGGGCGCCTGGACCCCTGGTGCCCCCCCTGGCTGCCCCCTTCGCCTATATATTCTCCGTCACGGGAAACTTCCGAGAACAGAACCCTTTTTCGCGATCTCTCCTCTGTTCCGCCGCCGCCGCGCTTCCGAGATCGGGAGCACCAGAAGACCTCTTCCCGGCACCCTGCCGGAGGGAGGGCCGACCTCCGGGAGTCTCCTCTCCACCATGGATGCTTCCCGGATGTCTTGTGAGTAGTTTTCCTTGGACCATGGGTCCGTGATCAGTAGCTATGTGATGTTCTCCTCCCCTCTTTGTTATTCATGGTTTAGACCTCGTGAGCTGCCCTACATGATCGAGGCACTTTTGTAATCTTTCTGCTATTGCTATGCTGAGTTTGATGGGATCTGATGGATTATGAGATTATGTTCAGATTGTGATTGAGTAATATATTTGGTTCTTATCTCTTATATTTTTGTTCCTAAGTAATTCTTGCATGTTCTCCGTTGCTGTTTATTGCTTTGGCCAAGTAGTAGGTAGTAACCCCAAGAGGGAACGTTATGCTCGATTGTGGGTTCATGCCCCCCGATGACACGCTTGAGTGACAGAAACATGAGTCTAGGGGATGTGCTGTTGCCACAAGGGGGAAAACAACGGTGCTTGTAACCGCGGTTGCAAGGATTGTTTACTTTACGCAAAGTGATTTTTAATGCAGTTGTCTGTTGCTTTGGGTTTACACTTTGGGTCGGGCTCGCAACTTAATACCATCGAGATGTTCTGGATAGATATCTCAAGGTGGATGATTAGTAGTAGATGCAATTGGATTTCGGTCTACTTATTTTGGCGTACTGCCCATGCTTTTGAGCCTCTTCCTTTCTTTTGTAGCATAGTTAGCATTGCGGTGCGTTCATAATCCTGTCAATTGCCCTTCTGTAATTTGTTCACCTCGCATAGCAGTTTTATCGTCTTTTGGGAGAGAGACATCACTAGTGAACATCACGTATCCCGGTCCATATCCTCATCACTGTTTACACGCTCATTTACTTTTCTGCTTTTACTTTCAGTTGCTATCATTATCCTTTGTGTTTGATCCTTTGTGAACAACAAGACCGGAGAGATTGACAACCTCTCTGAACTTCGTTGGGAACAAAGTTATTTGTGTCTGTGTGCAGGTCCGCGTCAGTAGCGCCGCTGACACCTACTTATCATCTCCGGAGTCCTACTGGAGACAAACCTTGGTATCTTTACTGAGGGAAATTTGCTGCTGTGCTACATCACGCCTTCCACTTGGGGCTCACCAACGAAGAGCGAGAAATCACTATCATTACCTCGCACATCACCGGTCCATCTTCACATTATTGTTCACACCCTCAATTTACTTTCAGCTTTTACTTTCTTTTGCGCCTTTTATCTCTTGCGTTGATCCTTTGTAAACGACAAGGCCGGAGGAATTGACAACTCCTTTGTACTCGTTGGGAGCAAAGTTATTTGTTGTTGTGTGCAGGTCCACGACAACACCCTAGTCAGGAAGCAATTTCTGGCGACGTTGCCACCTACTTGTATCTCTTGAGTCCTACTGGTTCGATAACCTTGGTATCTTCACCGAGGGAAACTTGCTGCTGCACTGCATCTCAAACCTTCCGCTTGTGGTAACCAACGAGGGGTGAGAAGCCATCACTAAGCCAATGACGAGGGGGTGACCCCACAACTCCTCTACGTGAGGGTACCTGGTGTGTGTCATGGCTGGCGGCCCACCAGGGGCCCACTCGTGGACACCGACATGATGGAATAAGACGTGAAGCTGAAGACTTGAGGCGCAAGACAAGGACTCTTACTTGTAGATTGATTAGGAGTCATGTAAACCCTACCTGGCTATCTATATAAAGCGAGGTAGGGGCACCTCTCTAGGAAAATCCCAACAGACAGGACACAACCGCAATAGAGGCTCACAACTCATCTCAATCCCCACGCATAGAACTAGACATCTCTCTCTCCACCAAAGCCCTCACGGCACCTCTGTACATCATCATCAATACAAGATCAGACAAGAAGCATGTAGGGTTTTCCCTCCGGGGGCCTGAAGCTGGGTAAATTGTGCCCCATGTGTCGCTTGTCCGCCGTCCGAGGGAAGCAATATCATCTGTAACCCTAGCCTTGAGCGCTCCCGCCTTGGCATCCACTGTAATCACATCTCCCTCATCAATAATATCGAGCAGGAACGCGTCCTCCTGTTTGCCGACGAGCTATCGTCCAACCTGTGCCTCTCATGACTAACCTATGGTCCCTGACCATGGGATTTGCCGGGGTTGATCCCTGTCAATTGGCGCCGTCTGTGGGAACCGCACATGTTGGGAACGCGATCTCGGCGGCCTCGTCACCAGCAACCGTCAAGACAGCGACTCCGTCAACACCCGTCGACTCCATGACTCGAGCTGGTTCCGATCTGCTCGGATCCCTCAGCTTCTTCAACAACTACATCAAGATCTACATCAAGCTCACGGAGAAAACAAGAAATTTTTCGAGCGCGCCGCTCGAAGATCGACGTCAACAAAAGCGCTCATGCGCAGCCTACGGGACAGAAAAACGTATGTCTTGCGGGCACTTGCGATGGCGACTCAGAGCTCATCTCGACGATCCCTTCGGTGGAAATATGCGGAATCTAATTTTCGAAAATCTGTGAAAATTTAAGCAAATTCCATCGGCTGGATCTCCGTCGGCGACTCCCGCACTGAAGTACTCTTGGAATCTCACGGAACTCCGCGCGACTCCAGAAAATAAATTCCTGACATTGGCTTGGACATCAACTTGAAGATCCCTCCGGTGGAAGCATGCGGGATTCAATCCCTCATCATCACAAAAAATTTCAGAAAATTCCAACGGTTAGATCTCCGTCAGCGGCTCTCGCACTGCAACGCGTCTTTGGATCTACGCGAGATCGCGAATTTCCAATCGCGAATTCGGGTTTAATTTTGACCCACAAGGCTTCTACTTCAACTCGACATGCCATGGATGACTCACCAATGTTTCTACATCGACTCGAGCCGCTACAACAACAGCACACGACGAGCAATCGACAACTCGACGACTCGGCGACTACATCAACAATGATTCACTATGAAGATCCAGATTGAAGAAGAAGAAAAAACGCAGTCGAAACCGTTGTTGCGGAATCAGGTTGCGCACGTCTACGGGCGAGGCATCGACTCCGTCCGCCACATCGTCTCCGTCCTCTACATCAACCACGGACGAATCACGACGCGCACTCGATGCTCGGGGGCTGGCACTTTTTAGACATCAACAACGACATAAACTTCATCGACTCCAGTGCGGATACACGCCGCGAAACATCGTCACGTCGACTCCACCCGACGCGTCGAGTCCTTCTCGGTCACTCGCCGCACCGTCGACTCCAAGCACACAAATTATCCTGCGTCGAGCTCCTTTGTATGGGCTCTCCCGTACCGAGCTCCATCGCGCAGGAATCGCCGCGTCGAGTCCTCTCATCGCTTGTCGGATAAATTCATCACGACGACTTCGCCGCACAACTCCGCCACCTCAACACTCGGGGGCTCGCGGACTCGGGGGCTGAATATCGCAGTCGCCGTCACATCGACTCCGTTCTCGCATCGTCGACTGCTCATCGTCGACTGCTCGACTTCTCATCTTCGACATCTTCCGCCGCGTCGACCCTACAGCTAAGTTTTCTTTACACTCTTATGCTATGATTACAAAACATATATGCATTCTCGATCAGTCGCCAAAGACGACTACACAGTCGCACACAAAATCATCCTGCCGACTACGCAGTCGTACAGAACCATCTCGAGGACTACAAAATCATTTTTTGGATCATGCTCAGTTTTATATGTTGTTTATTCGCGTTCGTCAAAATAGTGAGGCTGGGTACCAAAAGGCCGCTCTTGTCTCCGGGTTCAACAAGTCTGGCATCGCGTCCCTGTTACCCGACAGGAGTTTGCTGCTGGAGGGCCTACTCACAAAAAGACACTCTTAAACTGTATATGCAACTACATTTTCCACTCAACAAAAGTGCAATGTCTACAAATCACGTACCTTACAATTGTTTTTCGCACAAGTACACCTTAATACAGTTACACCTTTTTCTCCTTCTCAGCAGATGCTCGGGGGCTGGGTGCCCTCATGACGCGGCGACGTCAACCTCCTCGTCCACAACCGATCCCTACAACAACTCACGCCTACAACACAAGACCCGAGTCGAGCACTTCCTCGGATGACAATTACTCGACGACGAAGAAGTCTTGAGTCTATGCTCGACTGCAAGCATTCGAACATAGCCTCGGGGGCTACTACCATCGGGAGCGCTGACGCGCACCCGATGAGCACTACTCGCGCAGCTGACAAGAACGACGGGGTTAGCTTAAAAACAACTTGAGCCTATGCGCAATTCTAGGAGTCGCACATAGCCTCTTGGGATACTCCCATCGGGAGCGCTGACACGCACCCGACGACCGCTCGACTGGGAAACTTCTCCCCACCCCACGATGAAAACAAGAAGACGAACCAGACTGCAATTTCGATGCTTCATCCAAATACTCCCATCGGGAGCATACTCACGACATCTTCGACCGTTCATCAGCAAATGATCGACACGCACTACAGCGGCTACTGCAGCTCGAGTCCCTGCGCGACTCTTCGAGTCCCCCAGGCACTCGGGGGCTACTGACGAGGGGGTGACCCCACGACTCCTCTACGTGAGGGTACCTGGTGCGTGTCATGGCTGGCGGCCCACCAGGAGCCCACTCGTGGACACCGACATGATGGAATAAGACGTGAAGCCGAAGACTTGAGGCGCAAGACAAGGACTCTTACTTGTAGATTGATTAGGACTCATGTAAACCCTACCTGGCTATCTATATAAAGCGAGGTAGGGGCACCTCTCTAGGCAGATCCCAACAGACAGGACACAACCGCAATAGAGGCTCACAACTCATCTCAATCCCCACGCATAGAACTAGACAGATATCTCTCCACCAAAGCCCTCATGGCACATCTGTACATCATCATCAATACAAGATCAGACAAGCAGCATGTAGGGTTTTCCCTCCGGGGGCCTGAAGCTGGGTAAATTGTGCCCCATGTGTCGCTTGTCCGTCGTCCGAGGGAAGCAATATCATCTGTAACCCTAGCCTTGAGCGCTCCCGCCTTGGCATCCACTGTAATCGCATCTTCCTCATCAATAATATCGAGCAGGAACGTGTCCTCCTGTTTGTCGACGAGCTATCGTCCAACCTGTGCCTCTCATGACTAACCCAGGGTCCCTGACCATGGGATTTGCCGGGGTTGATCCCCGTCAGCCAACATAGTTAAATGTGCAGTGATGCTGCCCTACTTGTGCGTTGATGAGACAACAACGTAAGTGGTGAAGGGTAGCGCGATGAGGACCGTGGACAGCGCACAACCTTCTTCTGCTCTTTATTTATTTTATTTATAGCACTTCACATTGGTAGAAAACCATCCAAAGTGATACCAATGACTAAAAGTAATTAGTTGAGGGAATGAAAAATGCAGTGCATCCTGCCGATGAAAGAAAATGCAGGGCATGTCTTTCGATTGATACCAGCCGATGGATGGAAAATGCAGTGCATCCGGAAGGCCTGGGGCGAATTTGATGAATTTGATGTATATAGAACTAGCAAGGTGGCCCTCGCAAATGCGAGGGCATCTCTTTGGTGTATTGAATGTGCTTAATGTTTAGTCTAAAAATGTGCTTAAACAATATATTTTTTGTTTCTCAAATATACCATTACACGATTAGAAATAATATGATATTTTTATTGTAAGTGAAATAAGATTGTTATATTATATGGCCACAACAAACTAGGTTGAATAAGTTTCTCATATGAGGAAAGCTTTGTTTCTGTTTTGCCTCGTTTTTCTTATTTAATTTATTAGTCAATATCCTATAATTTTATGATTTAATTATTCTCATGTGGGAAACTTAACGTTATAACATTTTTTTGTGAATTAAATTTACACTATAATATACACACATTTATTCCAGTAACATGTTCATGTGTTTCTTACAAGTTGGTTTAAACACAATATTTTTTCTGATTCCTTTGGCTCTAGACTTACGTTCAAAATATAGAGAAATAATATTCTTGTTTTATGGTTCAACCTAGACATAAATATTTTCTGATGTTATTTCATGTTTACTTTGGTCTTTAATTTTGAAAGTGTACATAACATTTCTAGTCGCTACCACATCGTTGATTATCACTTCGTGGTCCATTCATGGTTTGTCCAACTAAGTAGATACGGAGACAACTAAACAAAAGTACGTAGAGGGCTGTAGATCGATGGAATTAGCCGCATGACATAATCTATTTATTTTTTCGGCGCTGGAATCATTATTCTCACGTAAAAAAATGTATATACATTTTTTCAAGAGAAAATCGCACTCTATATCTTTGTTTCTCAAACATGTGGCACAAATAGGAAACTTTCATGTAGGTGACGCTGCTTTTTCTTTCTTTTCTATTGCAGATGCGGCTGCTCCTTTGTTGTGACGCAAAGAGATATCATTTTATGAAGTGAATTAAAAGTTCTAGTCCACCCCTAAAACAAAAGAGTCCTAATTTAGAATGTTTCAGATCTAAATATAGTGTGGGTCCACTTTCAATTATGAAGATCTAAGGGTCCACTTAATCAACGATTGGATGTTTCTGATTAATGTAGTATGATTTTTTAGCTAATTCCCTTATTTCCATCCATATTTTTTTTAGTATATACTTCCTCCGTTTTAAATATAGTGCGTCCTCGGTTTTCGTATTTTAACTTTGACTATAAATTTAGCCAACGAGACCAACTGCGACGGAAACAAAAAATATATTATTAAAAACTTATTTTCAATATGAATTTAACGGTATAATTTTTGCTTCCGCCGTAGTTGATCTCGTTAATTTAATTTATGATCAAATTTGAATTTTAATAAGCATGAGCGCACTACATTATAGAATGAAGGGAGTAATAGATAGATAAAAAGAAGAGCCAAGGGAGACAGTCGCCCACGTGAATGATGTCGAGCGGTGACATGGAAGCTTGGCTTGTCTCCTCCACACATCCACACAGGAAAGAGAGAAAGAGAGAGAGTATTTCCGCTGAAAGGGCAGTGCTGCAAGTTGCAAAGCGGCTGGACGTTATCCACCATGGAGAAAAAGATATGCATTGCATATGCGGGGATATAGAGATCCCCAAGGCCGGCCGGACTGCCGGAGGCCATGCAATCGCTCGAAAAAGATACAGTGCCACACGAGGCCGCGCAAATGGATGAAAAGATATGATGCAGCCGGCCATAAGCCATTAGAGTCCACGCAAAACGCAGTAGACGAGAGATACAGGCCGGAGAAGATATATATCCTCTGCCATTAGAGGCCACGGAAAAGATCCTGCCGTTGAAGGCCGCGCAAATGCAATCCGATTCTCCTGGTAATAATAATACGAGTCGTCGTCTCCCTGTCCAACGGCGCGAACGATTTTGATCCACACCCTTTCTTTTGTCGTCTCCGAAAGCAGCATTGAAGGATTATGAAAACGTTTTATAGATCATGACGCCGGCCCAGAGGCTAAGAGAAAGACTAATCCTCTCCACCACTCTGCATGTTATATACCAGAAATGGCATGTTTAGAGGTTTCGATACAATATCTTTGAGCAATACGTCATCTCTCTCCGTTGGCAATGGGAGACGGGGTATTATAACTCCGCCATTATTGCATGCTCTAACATAAAATATAATGTATGTACCATGATAATTTTAGAGGCGGGGAGTGTAATACTTAAAACTTTAAGTAATAAGGCGTTTTTTATCGAAAAAACTTAAATGTTGCACTCCCTCCGTACTAAAATATAGGTATCATTACAAAATGTTGACGAGGAAACAATATTTGTTAACGATATGTAATAATGTAATATCCCTGTTGTTTAATTATGGACGCTACTCCTTATGTACTGAACCGACGACAAAGTCCATCGAGTTCATTATATGCATCACTAATCACCGTCACATGACTGGTCTAGTAACCCGGCCCTTTCATGGGCGCCAGGACAATCTCCTTCATGATCTTATGTCTCTTCTAACGGTTTTATTTAATCTATTTTGGTTACCTCGCATTTATATATTAGGCAGGATTACATGTGTTTTACTTCAACACCTAACCTCTGTATAATCAATTCCAACTATAGCTTTATACACATATTCGATGCAACTTCTCACATTTAATTTTAAAGATTTGGCAAGTTCTAAATCGCGATTTTTGGGAAGTACAACTTTATGAAAATATAAAAAAAAGCAAGGTGAACATTCTACTTAAATCTAGAACTGAGGTCCTGTTTGTTTTGGCTTTTTCTTCTGCTTTTGCATCTTTTTCATTTTGACCAAGAAGCCATAAAAGCTCATAAATATGTGTTTTTGGAGCTACATATTTTTATATTGATTCATCAAAAGTCATAAAAGCTCATAAATAGATGCTTTTGTAGCTTTTATGACTTTTTTGCTAAAATGTAAAAGCTGCAAAAGCAGAAGCAAAAGCCCAAACAAACAGGGCCTGAATGTCATTGAATATATATGATGTCAATTATTTATAACTATGACTGTGGGTTCAATTTTTATGCCACACTCAAATAGTAATTAACCACACTATTATGTGGGCTCGCACTTTGCAGGAACACCAACTTGAGTTAGGTATCACATATAGGATCCCTTGAAAGGACAGAACATTTCCATTAGCAATAAGAACCCAAAGGGAAGAAAATTGCTAGGATCTTCTCTCTAGCCACCACAGAGGTTCATTCGGAATTCACACTACATGTCGTATAACCTTACATAAACACAAAGAAACACATATGTTCGAGTCTCTCCTGGGAGCAGCCAAATGAAACCATAGTTGCGGCCATCGTCTCCTCTCCTTTCTTCTCCACCTTGTCGCCATCGAAGGAAGGCGGCATGCAAAGCCGTCCCGGAGGACGCCCGTCGGCGGGATCATCTCCTTGCTCTACATGAGTCCTTGCACATGGAGCATTGCGTCTGCACTGAATGACTGAATCGGATGTGCGTTGGTGGAGGTTGAGTGCCAGGGCCACAACCTTATCACATCTCGAAGGTGGCTATGCTACATTGGTTGCGAGGATATCGAGGTGCCCTATCATGGTGTTAATGACCACAATGGTGATTTGCGACAAACACTTTTCCTTCCTTGATTTGTGGCGACAGTGAATTTTCCTGGTTCCCATTTCTTGGCGCCGACGGTTGTGGCGACACATCTTCCTGGTCCATGTATGAAGGTGATTTTGCGAATATAGGTGTTACAAATACATCGGTAATTTTTCTCTTTGCGACGTGGCCACATGATGCTTATAGGTCTATGGGGTGCAAGGTCATCGTCTTTTAGCTTACATATTTGAGGTTACCGATTGCGCGCTCAAGTAATTGGATGTCCTCGCTTGGTGTCAATGTTTGGAATGCTTGACATGGCCCAATATCGCATCTGGTGACTCGAATTATGCTTTATGTGTGGGTTTCACACTTTTTGAGGTGCCCCGTGTGACTGGCCTAAGTTATTTCTACATGGGAGGTCTGGACTCTCGATGACATTGCATCGATGGAGATGACGGGTATCCCCACGCGCTGCTCAACATCATGGGTTGTTTGCGTGTGGTTCTAATTGCGTGGTTAATCCCACATCATGAGTGTGCATGTGTGCTCGTAGTTGTGTGATGATGGGTCGATAATTGATGGCAGCATAGGACAACATTGACTTGGTGGTGCTATTTGTGTTCATTGGGCTCGAGTTCTAGCGGGAGAAACTCTAGGTCCAAGATTCATTAGTTGAATCTGTCAATGGCATTTGGTTAGACGACATTCCTTTGTTGAAGCCATTGCATGGAGTTTACTCAAACTCCTCTTCGGGATGAAAACCCATTATCTAACCTTAGTTGTTCGGTCCAACGGCGGCGGCGTTTCTGCGTCGATCTTGAAGCATTTGGTTGCCGTCATTGATTGATTGATTGTTGTTGTTTACTGTAGATGTTAAGTTGGTGCTTCTTCTTTTTTCTTGGTTTATAATAATTTTGTCGTGTGCATCCTCAATGTCTTGAGTAGCGGCACTTGAGATCATGTTGATGGGTGCAATTGATATCGAGGTTCTAGCATTATGCACTGCAAGACATGGTAAAAAACATTATGTATGATGAGACATTTTGTCGACGTTGCGCCGTGCGCATGCATGCCGCAACATTTGAAGCCCGCATTCACGCAAGCATGTGTCCAACTCGATCATCTAGAACCAGTGTTGTACCTAGGTACACTACAGATAGTGAGATTCGTCCTCTCATAACACAAAAAAGATGGTGAGATTCGTTGGCGGTGGTATTGGTTCTGACTTTTCTCTACGAAGGCAACCACCATACGTACCATACGTGCTCTCCCGCGCCACTTGGCGAGTAAATAATCGAAGGGAAGGGCCGATCGATGCGCAGGCAGCCAAGCCTTTTTGTGCCTGCATCTGTGCCGATTTGACCCGGCCAGTGTCTTTCCGGCGACAGGACGGACCGCCGGGCTCGCCGGCTGATACGTGTCCTGGGGCGCCCGGTGGCGAGCACGGCGCGGCGACACGTAACGGGAGCCATTTTGGGACGATGATCAGGCCGGCGGCCATGCATGTGATCGTGCTGCAGGACGGGGACCCGTGAGACGACCTGCGGGGAGTCGTAATGTCGCCGGAAAGCCAGTGGCAGTGGGATTTATACCTCCGGTTTGGTTCCTGCCGCGCGCACGAGCGAGAGATCTCCCGCCGCGCACGGCTCCCCTTCTCCGGCCGGCCGTATCGATGCGCTCCGGTGAGAGTGGAGATATGTTTTCACCTTGGTGATAGATAGATAGATATGGAGGAATTATCCTCCAATGCAAGCTGATCATGATCGACCGAGATAGCAGCAGGAGTTACATCTTACGTAAAGCACGGAACAGATTCGTCGCTTCCAAGTTATCTGCTACGGAATATGATCCACCGTCGTTTCTTATTTATCCTTACTGATTAGGGTATAAAAGATATTAGATATGCGTGGTTCATTCATAGCCCATACATCACTTAAAGAGGAAGTCATGATGTACACATTTTTCTTTCATAAGCAGAGAGTTTGATGTTGGTAATTGTCATATTAAACTCTTTTTGAAATACAACTAATAGTTAGATGAGACGATAATCATGCTGACAATACAAAATAAATACAGTTGTGTTCACTATATATTCCCACCAAAAAAGCGATTCATTATGTATGCAACATTTTTTTTCATATGGTAATATGCAAAATCATTCAGGGTGTGGCTAGGTCTCAGTCGACTGAGATTTAACCAAGTATCAATCATGTCACATAACATGCAAAAGAGAAAAAAAAACGAAAAGAAAATGTTGCACCGATCTTAATGTAAAATCTCATGGATATAGTATCGACTGAGACTTAACGAAGTCTCACTCGACTGAGACCTAACAAGGCCGAATCATTAATGTTCATATGTCTTTTCTATATACTTGATATAAAGTTTACAAAATTTCACTATGACAAATATTATGAACTGTAACTTGACAAGAAGAGAGTACTATTTATAAATCAAAGTGAGTCATAGGCTCATAGCCATTCCCTAACTATGAAATAAGAAATATATGTAAATAAATAATTAAATTTACTGGAAAAAGTAACCCACATAAGTTTTTTCCTCAAACAAATCATGATTTATTATGAAAGTTCATCAGAAGTACAAAGTACTCCAACATAATAAAAATTACATGAAGGTCCTTAGAGCACCGAACAATTACTATCATCGCTAGAATGCGCCACCGTGCGCTACTGTCTTCACCTCTCCTATCGGAGCTAACCTGGTCTAGTCGATGACAACCCTGAAGGCTTCATACATGTATCACTAAGGACTAGTGCCATGGAAAAACAAGCTTCACTGTTGAATCCTTGAATCGATCTAAAGTGTCTGATAGACCTCGCAATTTCGTACACACGATTAAAAAAATAACCTCGCGGCCCCAAGGAGACAAGATGAATCTATGTCAAAGCTCCATCGACACCATGCATCCCGACGAACTATTTCAAATAGGACCAGATACCGAAATACTAGCTTGAAAATGAAGCGTTGCCATTCGCCTGAGCGCCATCCAAAACTACTAGTCGAATCCAAGGCATCGGTATCCCCACCCTTGCCATCGGCCGTGGGATTGGCAGGCAGAGGGGAGGTGAATCGTCGGTCTAGTCACCGAAACGTGGAGGGGACGAGGTTTTTGTCATAATCACACAACTGAGAGGGAAGGAAAAAACAAGGACCGATGATGACTATGCTACCACAATGCTATTACGTTTTTTTTGCAGGGTACAATGCTATTACGTTGTATGGTCACAAGCTGAACATTCTTCATTTGATGCTTTCTTTTGAGTAAATAAAATACATCCTTTTGTCCAAAATAAGCTGAACATTTTGTACACTAGTTGTTTTTTTTCTAAATGTAAGATGGCCATTAATTGAGCTGCAAACGTACGTGTGTATAAAATCGCTGCATATTTGGAAAGGGAAAGCTAGCTAGGTGGGACAAAAAGGCGGAAAAAGATATGCAGATTTTGAAGCTAATATGAACTAACTAAAAAACAGATGCCTTTTTGGACTTTAGCCTCACTGGTCATCGATAAAAGGAAACGCAGATGAGAAAGGGACATGACTTTGGTGCTACAGCATGATAGATAATGCCCGTCTTTTCTGTACTGAAGAGACATACATGTATGCCTAGATGCTCCCCTAATTAACTGACAGGAAAGTTAGTAACTGTACACCTTTTTTTTACACCAACAAACCAATATTCCAAAATATTTAGGTTGGTTAAATCGCAATGGAGTAATTAGTATATGCGTTGTAGTATGCAAACAGAATGTGAGCACCAAAAGCATCCGGATTCCTAGCTAAGCATCTCGTACAAGAGAGGTCCAAGAGAATCTCTCTCGAATTATCTTTCAAGTTTATTTTAATGCATCTTTGGCAGCACAGGACTTGAAATTTGACATCTAAGTGAAAAACCTTATGTAAGGTAATTTTTGATACAGTTATTTTTAGTCAAATTTGATAGCTGTGTGCATCAACCTATTCATAGAATGGGTGCAACATTTCGGTTTTGTTGAACCTTTCCACTGACAAGCACATATTGATCTTGTTGAAGTTGATGCAAAATCATATATGAAGCTAAAGGCTAATTTTTGACGGAGCGGAACGAAGGCCTGTCACCGGTAGGCTTGGGCCATTGCTTACTCCGCCATTGCTCCCAACATGTTCCAAGGACTTGCCCGAAAGTCACATTTTTAAGTACCTACTTACGAATGAAGTGACATTTGATTATCTCTAATCAAGCCCATTCACATTTGAGAATGTGCGCGACAACGATAAGTCTAGAACATGTCATATACTTGAGACTATGCATGTAAGAGGGCAAGTCCAACCACATATTTTATTAACTTGAGTTACATCTATCAAATGAAATCTATATCTATGTATTCATGACATGTAAAAGTTCATAATCAGCTATAATCATACTGGTCTTTGGATGTGTATACTAACACCTTTGACTACTAGAGACACAAATTAGAGATTCAAAGATGAATCATGAACTCAACAATCCAAGTCGAGAGTACATTCAAGGATAATTAAAGATAAGTCGTGAATATTTATGGAATACAATCATCACACGATTACCTCTAGAGCATGTTCCTGCAAGTAACCTATCATCTATAACGTTTTCTATAACAGTACAAGCCCGACATGGCTCACGTCCAGCGTTAGTTAGGGTTTCCATATGGTAGTCATCGACGACGACAACTTTTTTGACTGTTAGTGTTGAAGATCAGCCTGGGCGAGCCTACATCGGCCCCTAGCTCAGTGGTAACCTATCATCTATAACGTCTTCAATAACAATCTGTACAACGAAATTACATTTTATATTAGTTGTGATAATTTTTCCGTTATGAACAAACAAAAGATGTTTCTCAGTAACTACTACTATCCCCGATTTATGAACAAGTAATATTTTTGACATGAACTTAAAAATGTAGAATTGGCCGCTAGATCTATTATTGCAACATATGCGGTCACCAATAAAATTATAATACACCTATAATATTTCTAGAGACAAAACCTATGCATAGAATTTATTGAATTCCAAATATATAATTTCATATATTCACAATTAAATAGTAAAATCAATTGGTGCTCAAAATTTTCAATTCTTGAATTAAGACATCTCCAAAGTGTATTTCTGTGAACTAAAGGAAGTAAATCTAATATCCGATCCATAATAAATATAGTTTATTTTGTACTACCTCTTATCCTAAGAAAAGGTCAGAAGTTACACTATGAGCTATAGCTACCTCAGTTGTTTTTCACACCACTTTTTTTAGGATCGCAGGGACTACTAATTAATTAAGCTTAGTGATACTTATTATGGATCGAAGGAAGCGACACTTGTTATGGATCGAAGGGAGTAATGATTAAATGACTCTGGAAACCACGGTATACGAAATACTGTCAAAATGGCATTTCTCTTTCCTAGAGAGAGTCTCATATCTTCCACTAGGAAATACCCAAAACAAAAGATTTGGCAACAAAAGCGGAGGGCGTATCATTTTTTGGAGAGCTTATTTGAGGCCCTTGGGGAACAGGTGGTATGTGTCTGGCGAGCATTATCATCGTCCTTGAGCCTGGCCGGGCATCACATACATATATATTCTCGCGGGAAAATGAATGATGGCGGGGGCCTTTTACCTAATGGAGCCGGAGCGTCACTTGTAAGCTAACGTTTTAGGAAAGTCCGTCTTCTTCATCCTTTCCGGCGAGCAAACAGAATAACCCTGCCCTCCAATCATCTCTCCCCCGTACGACCTATCCGAGAGGCTGTGTGATCTTGCTCGCCCTCCCCGTCGTCACCGTGCACGTGAAAGAGGCGAGTCTTTTGCCGCCTATCGACACCTGGCCAGCTACTGCCGGCAGCAGCTGATGAAGCTTGTATCCAATCGGGCTAAGCAAGCGTGCACCCCGGTCGCCGTCTCGCGCTAATTGGCAGACATTCCCGGTGCCCGCCTGCCGGCCGGCCGCGGCGTGACCGCCGGTCGGCCAAGAGCCCCGGACGCAACGCCAACCTAGCTAGCTACACCGCCGGCCTGGAAACCGCCATTAGCGCGTGGTGATCACGATCAGGAGGAGCTTATTACGGCAGACAGATCCATCCATCGGTCAGTCTCTCGCTGCCCCGGTGGGGATGTCAAAAGCGCTGGCGATCGCACCACGTCCACAGAACCAATTCACCAGAGAGAGAGGCCGCGAGATTCCATGGCCAGCTAGGCCTAGGCAGCGTGAGGAGAGACTAGACTAGAGCAGAGAGCAGCAACTGAACTGGTGTGGACTGTCGACATGGACATGGAACCTCCCTGGCCGAGCTTTTGGGCCCTATATAAAGCGGCCACCGGTCGTGGGGTAACACTCATCATCATCACCGCTTCCTCAATTCACTGCTTGCTTGCTTGCTTGCTCCAGGAAGCCTCTGCTTGCTCCCTCGATCATCGTACCCTAGCTAGCAAAGCCGGTCAATCTACAAAGAAACTAGCTAGGAGGAGATGGCCGGGAGGGATAGGGATCCACTGGTGGTTGGCAGGGTTGTGGGGGACGTGCTGGACCCCTTCGTCCGGACCACCAACCTCAGGGTCACCTTCGGCAACAGGACCGTCTCCAACGGCTGCGAGCTCAAGCCCTCCATGGTCACCCAGCAGCCCAGGGTGGAGGTCGGTGGCAATGACATGAGGACCTTCTACACACTCGTACGTCCTACACAATCGCTCTATCTAATTTTAATGACAATTTATAAGCTCTGAAAGTGCTCACCACACGCGCACGCACATGATGGATCCAGCTCTATATATATATATAGTTCTACGTCTCCCGTTTTTGTTGCTTAACTATCTAGCAACAAGAACATGTCTTAACTAGCAACAAGATCAACATGACTAATGCTTGATCTTACAAATATGTCTGTGCTCCATCTCTGGTATTGATCATGGTGTGCATGCATGCCCGCAGGTGATGGTAGACCCAGATGCTCCAAGTCCTAGCGACCCTAATCTTAGGGAGTATCTGCACTGGTATGTAGTAATTATGACTCACTTGATCAATTTATCTTATCTTTCCCTAGCTATGGCTAGTTATGCAAGTATAAAATCACACACTATACTAGCTGATGTGATCCATATGTACATGTGTGTGCAGGTTGGTGACAGATATCCCTGGCACAACTGGTGCGTCCTTCGGGCAGGAGGTGATGTGCTACGAGAACCCTCGTCCCACCATGGGGATCCACCGCTTCGTGCTCGTGCTCTTCCAGCAGCTTGGCCGGCAGACGGTGTACGCCCCCGGCTGGCGCCAGAACTTCAACACCAGGGACTTCGCCGAGCTCTATAACCTCGGCCAGCCCGTCGCCGCCGTCTACTTCAACTGCCAGCGCGAGGCCGGCTCCGGCGGCAGGAGGATGTACAATTGACCTACTCACCGTCCACGCCACCCTCCAAGTCAGCAAAGTATCCAACGTGGCTAGTTTTACTAGTAGTATATAGTTTGACATAAGAAGCTAGCCACGAATTAATTAAGAAATATAGATTTGGCGACACATACACTACCATATGCAAAGTATGCATGGTGCATAATTAGCCACATAAATATATGCACAAGAACGGCTAATTAAGGGGGGGATGAACCCTAGCTATGGCTTAGTATTACCTATATAGTTTGCAATAAACTGCCATTAGTATAAATATGCACACGCAATATTGGAGGAACTCTACACGCTCTGCATCTTAATTAGCTACCTGCTACATATATTCAGGTTGGTTTTGCGTGTTCACTTACGCGTGCATGAATCAACATAAGTCAATCATATACACTTATGCATGGGAGACAACCATGTAATTGACAGCAACTGCTATAACAACAACAAGGAAACAGTGATATGTACACATAGCGCGGTAGCAAAGCACATGCATGTGTTGGGTCTTGTACAACTTCCTCATGATTATGGCAATATAATTGAGTGACAAGTTATGTATGAGACTGGTGATGGCTTTTCAATGATGATCCATGAACAATATTAATGTCTGGTGCGCCCAACAATTTTTGTATATATGCTAAGCTAGCTAGCCAGGGAGCGTCTCTTTCTGTTTAGTTCCACGGTCTACCGTCCTAGGTTTCAGTCTTTAAGAAAATATCTAATAATATGCTTCAGAAATATCTTTCAGAAGTTTCAAATAGTATCTTGCTTCCCAGCTGCCAAAGTGCATATGATATAATGATCGATGCACTGTCAGCAACACTTTAGGTTGCACTACACCGGAGTGCATGCCAATCTCGGAAACATTTGAGTCTTTTCATGCCTCAGCTTGATTGGACTTTGTCAACTCCTATAGCTTGATCTGCTTTGTCGCTCCTCGCTCATCTGTCTCTCTTTTGTCGTTTGATCAGCTTCCTCTTTTCTGTCCCATCTTTTTTCTCCATAGACGGCTTTATTTTTTTTCTTTTTCTTTTTTGCGAGAATCCATATAGAAGGTTGTTAAGAATAGAGCTCGGGACTTAAAGCAAAGTAGGTCCGATCCTTGTGTTCTACTAGTATTATATAAAGACAATGGAAAACAAAATCCAAACACCTAAGGATGCTAGGAAGCCGAAATTATGTATGGAGACCGAGCTCCATGGGACCCCTCCATGGAGAAAACTCAAAATTCGTGAACTTTCATATTTTTACATTAAAAAAAACAAAAAACAAAAACAGATATAGATGAAGCCACAATGTACAAGTGTATAAAATTGCAGGACGAAAAACTAAAAAAGGAGGGATATGCAAAAAAAATCTAATTTTTTTAACACATGGTACTATTCATCCTCTCATACTATAAATTTATCTTTTTTATAGTATTTCATCCTGAAATTTTATACGCATATACCTCGCATCTTTGTTTACTTGTACAATTTTTTTCAGATTTTTTTAAACATAAAAACAGGTTTTTTGATTATTTTTTTCAAAAAATGAAAGCTACGGAGCTCGAGTTCCAAAAATCCTCACTCGTTCGGAAGATGATATATTCCTGGGTAAGGAGGTAGCTAGAGCATCAACCTATGGCGTGCGATTGTGGGGCGCAGCAGATAACAACCGCCTTTTTTTCACCGGCCTGGACGCAAGATTCACCGCATGTAAAATGACCGTAGTGGGGTAGTGTGCAAAGTTGCTTTACAGCTGATCTTGCACTGCTCAACTTGCGTTGTACGAACCGGCATTGGCCGGCCGGAGTGCACTTTAAGGCCGCCGTATATACCAGCACAGCAAGTAGGAGTAGCAAGTGGGGGCACGAATCCTGACTGCAGATACAAGCGTCGTTGTTGCTCTCCTGAATTTCTACAGCAGGATTAGTCATTAGGGTATGTGCACTCACATGGACATTTTCCGGTGATGGGCTTCCGGCAGCATGTTCACTGACCCCCGCCCGTCCTACTTTCTCAAAAAATTAAAAGTGTGAGGAGAGGCCCGTGTGCGTCAAGAGAAGCTAGCTGTGCCTGCCTGCCTTTTCGATCGAAACTGGGTGACCCAACTGGGCCGGCCCATTTTCTGTTTTAAACCAAAAATACAGTGCAAGGTACTCTATACCCGCCGGTTCAATGTACTCCTTCCGATCCAGTACAAAATGAGCGACACTTATTATGGATCGGAGGGAGTACTACTATTCTGGTTTTTATTTCTAACATTTAAAGAAAATACGAATAAATACATTGAACTATTTTTTAACAAAATTGTATGCAAATTTTAAATACAAAATTAAGATTTTTATGATGCATAGTGAACTTTTTCATACATATACGGTGAACAATTTCTTAAAATACGATGACCAAATTTTTAATACATCATGAGCTGTTTATATAATACACAAAAAATAGCATAGAAATAAAAAAGTAACATAAATAGAAAAAAGGAAACATAAAGAAAGAAAGAACCAAAACATAAAAAATAAAAAGCAGAAAAAAACCACAGGAAACCGGTGAAAAGCAATGGAAAAATATGAAGAAAAAAAGGCACAAAAGAAAAACAAGAAAACACACACGTAACAACATCAACCGACATCTCATGTGAATCCATATTTGGGCTGGCCCAATTGATTACTCGATTCAGCGAACCACAAATTTTGAACGCACATGTTCATCGGGAGCAACTAGTTAGAGGGTACTCCGCGTTAGTAGAGGTTACTTTCTATGCTTCATAAGTTGCCACATGGCACGTTCTAAACGCACCCACAGAACCTATAAAACTTTGGTTGCGCATGAACTATGTTGCACCTGTGGCTTCGTCGGAAACAGGAAAACTTCCTCCACTCGACATGTATCGAAAGCGGAGAAAACTAAAAAGAATATCGAAACGCAACACAAGACGACACTTGTCACACTTAGAGCGCGCACGCGACCTCCGCGGAGGGTACCCTTCAAATAGTGATTTTGATGTTCATCCGATAAGATTTACTGTATGTAAGGGCTATTTCTCTAACTGCGACATTTTTTAAGACAATCTCACGAAACTTTAGTAATTCTTCACAATGTTTATACAGACGAACACAAAGTTTCTGGACTAACCTAACCAAGCATATCGGTCAGCCCCTAAGTTGAAATCATCCGCTAAAGGACCGCTTCAATGTTGTGGCTTTCTTAAGAGGTTTTGAAAAGCTACTATAGATTAGTTCAACTTGGTTTTAAGCTTTTACGAAGTCTTTTCTTCTTTTTGGTTTCTATGTCTATTTATCGTTCTTCTTCAGTTATTTTTCTTTTGATTTTTTTTCTTTATTTTTAAATACATACAACTTTGTCAAAATGAATATTCAATATTTTTTTACACGGCTTAAACATTGTTGGATATACGTTTAATATTATTCAAATGCATGTTGAATATTTTTCTAAAATACACGTTGAACATATTTTAAATGCACATAATACACAAAAATAGAATAAATATATGGGGAAAATTAGAAAAAGGAAACATAATGGAAAAAAGAACAAAAAAAACAGAAAAAAACACAAACTGTTGAAAATAATGAAAAAAAACTTATAAAAAAATCACAAAAGAAAAACAGAAAAAACACACACGAAAAAGCAGCCAACAACATCTCACCTGAATCCATATTTGGGCCGGCCCAATTGGATACCCGATTCAGCGAAGACATGAATTTTGAACGCACATCTTCATCAGGAGGAACTAGTTAAAGGGTACCCTCTCAAAGCCTCCGTACGGCTCACTTTCGGTGCTCCTGATCGAGAATTTTTTTAGTTGCGCTTGAGCTGTGGTTGTGCTTGTGGTTAAAAATGTGGTTTTGGGAGTGGCTCCACCTGTGGCTTCATCGTAAACAAGGAAACTCCCACCACTCAACACATGTCAAACGCGGAAGAAAACATAAAAAAAATCCTGAAATGCACCACAAAACAACACTTGTCACACTCAAAGCGTGCGCGTGTGACCTCCGCGGAGGGTACCCTCCAAATAGGGATGTTCATAGTCATCATATAAGATTTATTGTATGTAAGGGATATTTCTCTAACTGCGAGATTTTTTTAAGACAATCACGTGAAGTTCTATAAATAATTCGTCACAATGTTTACACGAACGAACTCAAGGTTTTCAAACAAGTCTAACCAAACATGCAACTTTATCAAAATACATACTGTATATTCTTTATTCAACTTAAACATTGTTCGATATACATTTAATATTATTCAAATATATGTTGAATAATTTTCTAAAATACACGTTGAAAAGTTGTTAAACGAACATTGAACATATTTACTACATAACGAATTGTTTAATAACCATCAAATATTTCTCATAAATTTTATGAACATTGTACGTAAAACATGCAAGACATTTACTAAATGTTAGAAATATGTTATGTCGGGAATATTTAATTGAAGGACCTGAAAGATTTTTCTTAATTTACTAGAGTACTTCTGCATTGTATAAATATTTTTTAAATATGTGTCATTTATATTCTTGAAATGTATGAATATTTTTTAAATGTTATGAACATTTTTTGAATGGTATGAAACATTCTTTAAAATAAACCAAAGACTTGTTACATCGTATTAATATTTTTTTAAATGTCACAAACATTGTTTTCGATCGTGTGAATATTTTGTAAATGTCTTCGATTTTTTAATAATATGAAAAATAATTACATGAATAATTATTTAAATGCTATGGACTATTCATATCTGAAATTATGAACATTTTTTAGATATGGCAATAATTTATTTGAATGGTACGAACATTTTAAAAAAAGGTGAACAATATGTTTACGCTGCATCAAAAAAATTTAAATATGCAATGAAAACTTTTAAAAATAGGTAAATAAATTTTAAAATACATGTATTGAGATATATTTTTTGAATGAAAATAAAAATATAAAAGGAAAAAACTGAACAAACGACCACAACCATCGAACATGCAACTTGATTGCAGAAATTTGAATCGAAAAGAAATCAGTTAGAGGGCCGGCACAGGTTAAGTAAGCTGAGTATATAGTGCGGGAACACCTATCGGAAACTCGAAGCGTTCGTCGTTGAATCGCACATGTGTCCCCGATAGGATAGGACAGCCAACTTCACCCGAAATAATTGAGATAATATATTTCAGATCAAGAAATGTACCTATTTTGAATTGCTTTCGTTGTGTTTTAAGTTAAAAACACAAAAATAAGTCTTGAAAGCATTGTTTTTATCTAAGTATGAAAACGACAAAACCGATTAGACACAAAAAATATATTCAATCCAATTTTCAAAAATACAATATTGATTTTGAAGAACGTTATTTCTTTTTCAAAATGAGAATGCATTTTTGAGAATTCAACATTTTTTGCAAAATCATGGAGTTTTTTTGAAGACCCCATGATTGTTTCAAATTGAGAACATTTTCTTAGAACACAATATTCTAAAATTTTCAAAAAAGAATTAGAGAATGTAGTTTGAAATTCCAAAGCAATTTTTGTATTTTCAACATTATGGTATAATGGTAAATTTGAAAAATGGCTAACAATTTTTTGAATTTTGTGAATATTTTTGAAGATTTTTAATATTTTCAAAAAATGTATATTATTATATATTTCAAAAAATGGAAAACCAATGAAGAAAATAAACAAACAAAAAAGTTGTAAGGAAAGGAACATAAATACAAAGGCAAAGTGAAAACAATAGTTGAACAGAATCTTCTAAGAGGTTCATAAAACCGAGAAAAACATAGCAAGCACCCTCTGTCCCGAATTACTTGTCATTTAAATTGATTGATATAGAACTAAAATAGTGCTACATACATTCATTTGATCGGCAAGTAATTTAGAGTGAAGGAAGTACATAGGTAATAGGCTCGCCCATATGGGATTTCGTCGGTGGCTGCTCTATGTGTTTACCTGACAATTTGTCTCAGAAGCGGCAAATAGGATTTTCCATATATATCTGTCCAATGTTGTATACAATTTTGGGCCAGCCGGCCAGCGTTGTAGCTACGACGCAAAAGGCCCCCATTTAAATAATACAAAATATGTATTTAAATATATATTTGGAAAATATGTTAAGAAAAATTTGGTAAACCCATTTCATATTTTTTTTCATATGTGATGTACTAATTTAATAGGTAACATGCTCGGTAGCACCTCAATGAGTTTCCTCAACAAATCGATGCAATCCTCTAAAAAAAAGTAAAATTGATTCAAGGAATTTTGAGTAGGAAGTACAAAATTTTCTATTTAATTCTCAAAAGAAAACAGTTATGCAGTTCCAACTATAAATTGCACACTTATACTATCCAATCTTATCATTCCATTATTTCTATTTTATTTTATATTTTATCATTTTATCATTTTTCTTTGTTTTTCTCCATTTTATATTCTTTGTTATATCCCCCACCCTAGATTTTCCATTTTTGGTAGATTTCTTGGTGTTTGTATATGTCCTTTTACTTTCATTGACTTTATAGGGCGGGGGGGGGGGGGGGGAGTGCATGAACATATTTTTAGTCGTGCACATTTCTCTTTTTAGACATACTATATTATTTTTGAACATGAATGTTTTATTTAACTACAGGAAGTTTTTTTTAACATGTGGATATTTCCTAAATACATGAGAATTTCTTACAATGAGATGATCGTATGAACTGACTATATTTATATTGGTGGTATATGTTTTTCACTACATTGTGAAATATATTAAATAAAATAATCGAAAAATGTAAAATTGGGCTAGCCCATATAGCCAACATTGAGCGTTATATGGCCTATTTTATGCATTCAGTATAGAATATGAGCTCCCTGCCTGCTGGTTCATGGGCGAACTGGCGAATATCTAGAGTGGTTCATAATTTGGGTTTTCTTCCGTTGTTTCTTTTCATATTGTTGAATTTTTCACATTATTATATTTGTTTTCCTTTCATTCTATATTTCTTTAATATCACAAATATATTGATATTTCTGTTAGGAGATTGAATATTTGATTTTGAAGTTATTAATATTTATTCACATGCATAGGAGTTGCCAAACTGTTTTCAGAATACATGAATATTTTGTAGTCAATCAACAATTGATTTTATTTACTCATAAATTTCTATTTTATATGTGTACATACTATTCTATAGTAAAATAAAATTTTCATATTAAATTAACTTTTAATCATGTTTTAAGAAAAATATTGTTTTTGAAAAATCACGTAAAAGATAATATATTATATGTGTTAACGCTCCCTGCTAGTCCCCTGTTCATTTTAGAAACTTTGGAAAATTTTCCACCTATTATTTTTTGAAGACAAGGAATGGGAGTTTCTCCCGTCGCATTTAATAAAATCCATAGAAAGGTGCATTTTCAAAAATGAAAAAATATTTCAAATTATTTTAAAATATAAAATATATAGTATTGTTTTTAAAAATTTAAATGTACATGATATGGCATAATATAATTGTTCATGTTGTTCAAAAATATAAAAAATATGAGGCGGTGAATATTCAATTTAAATATGTGGACATTTGGAGGGTTAAGAATATGCATCAAACTTTTATGAGATGTGTGTGCAAGATTTTGTAATATATGTGCCATGATTAATGAAAAAAAATGTCAACACTCTTAAATATATTAGTTCGTTGTCTTTGTGATTGGTATACAAAATACACCGACAAGTTGTTTGAGGTATCTATCCACTTGCCGGGTATCACTTTGACATTATTTTGGGGAAAATGTATCACTTTGTCTAGATGTCAACATAGTTTTGATGTGGACTATTAAAAGTGATGTGATAGTTATCAGATCCATGAGGAGAAGGAACCAACATGTCCCAAAATCATCATTAAAAAATTGTGGAGGTTGCAACATGGTGGATCAATGCATAAGTAGATAAGGACTACAGATGCTACAAGTAGGCATGACAACCCAACACTTTAAAATCCTTAGGGAGTATCTACACGGGTTAGATGAAAACAAGCATTAGTGTAGATAATCTATAAGTATTATTTTTTGGTGCTTTAAGGTTGTTTATGTAGAATAATGTTGTCATTGCATCATATTGTTTAAATTATACTCCCTACGTTTTATAATGTAGTATCATTTCGCAAACTAGTGTTAGCTTGCAGAATGATACTACATTGTGGGATGGACTAATCATCCTTATCGCCTTTTTTTATAAGCCTTGCTAGCTTGACAAGGTTTGAAAATTTTGGTGTGAGCAAAAGAGGGTATTAACTAATTCCAATTGCAAATCAAGAGATCGTATGATAGTGACATGGGCTTGGAATTTGTCTTATGTCAAACTGTCAAAGGATCATACTGAGGACTAGGCATAGTCCAGTGGTAAAGGGTCGCAGTGGTGCACCCAGCAGTCCGAGTCCGAATCCCGTCAGGGTTGAATTTCGGGTATGTTACGAGAAAGGCTTTTTCTATAAAAATTATTCTGGGGCTAGTGCCCATGGATCTCATTTGTTTCAAAGGATCATACTACTATATGCTTTCCATACTTTGCTAAAATAGAAAAGGAAATGCCGTTACAAAGCAAGACAGCATATGATAGTGTCGGTCGCAGGAGAAGCAACTTGAGAGAAAATTGAAAAAGGCACAAAGATCACAGGCGTGTTACCTGAGCGCAGAGCTAGCAGAGGAGGCATGCAGTGACCGTACGTCGTCATGCGCGCGCTGCTGTGCTGTGTCCGGGCGTCTGGGTGGGCGCTTAGGCATATCGTGCGCCGGAGAGTCCAGGGATATATAGATGGAGCGGTTGATGGATGGAAGCTCCGTTATATACGAGGTGAGGTGCGGCGCACAGCGTTACGCGGCTGGAATAACCGCGCGCACCTGATTCCCATTCCGCCGACGGATCCAATCCAGGCGCGGGAGGCCGTCGATCGAGTTAAGTTGACCGGCGGCGATCGAGGTGTCGCCCCGGCGAGCGCGCGCGTGCGTCCAAAACGGCATGTCGTCTCCCGATTTGCAGGATCGAATAACATTCGGTCGATCTCCGCCGGCTGCTTTCGTTTATTCGGTGGGATTTCTTAGATCCGATGCGTCGTGATCCTTCTTTTCTTCTGATGTGGATGGGACGCATATATGGTTTCTTGTTCGGAACTTCGGATCCTGCTATTCCTTCTTTCCTCTTCTTTCCTTCCAAGCCGTGTGCATGGTTTTTTGGTTTTATCTTTTGAGAATTTCGAAGCCCTGTCTTGCTCCGTCGACCTGTGGGGCAGTGACTCCGTGACCCAAATCCTCGTTCCATCTATGGTTTTCTAAAATCAAGATAAATTCAGGATTGCGTTGCATGGACATATGAGTACTTGCATCAGAGCCATAAAAGCAAAAAAAACAATAGTAGTAAGTACTAAAAGTGGATTTTGAGAAGGCCTTTGACAAAATTAAACATGGGATAATTATGGAGATTCTAACAAGGAAATGTTTTAGGAATAAATGGTACCTTCGAATTATAAATATACTTGCTTCTCGAATTTCTGTTGTGCTTCTCAATGGTATACCTAGAACTTCTTTTACAGGCAGAAGGGGAGTCATGCAGGGTGTTCCTCTTTTACCCCTCTTGTTTTATATTGCTGCTGATTTTTTGCGAACTATTTTGAATAATGATATGCAAACTCAGTTATCGAAGACACCAATTCAGCTGCAATCTTGCCCTGATTAACCTATCTTGCAATATGTTGATGATACTCTTATCATTAGCCCTGCAAGTCCAACACAAATACAACACATGAAAATCATGGGTGGTCTTATTTAATTTCTCCAAGTCCAATATGTATCCTATCAACATGGAGGATGTGCTCCTACAATAGTTATCTCATATACTTGGTTGCTCAATTGGAACGTTCTCTTTTACTTATCTTGGCACCCCTCTCAGTTACACCAAACCAAAGATGGAGCATTTCATTTTCCTCATCAACATAATTCAGAAAAGATTGGCATCTTTCTCTCAGTTTTTGAGTTATGATGGACGATTATTAATGATTAATGCAGTCTTCTCCTCACTACCAACATATATTATGAGTTTCCTGGTGTTATACTCCACCTTTAGTAGCTTGGGAGTTGGTTTTGAAACCCAAAAATAAAGGTGGATTAGGTGTTCTCAATCTTCAAACCCATAATAATAGTGTGATGATTAAAATGGTGCACAATTTACTTAATCAACACCTACAAAGTTTCCAAGGCTTACTCACTGTTGAACGACCTTAAAGCACCTCCTCCACTTCTCATTTGGATTTAAAAAACTTGCTGTCAACTCAAGCACAAAATCTTCTGCTGCTTGTTGTTTTATAATAGGAAAAATACCAGGACTATGCTACTAAGAAATCTTCTTACCATATTACTCATGTAGTATGTGCAGCATTGGTCACTTGGAAACTAGGGATCACTTGTTCTTTGAGTGCCCCTTTTCCATTAGATGTTGGCAATACATCTACCCTTCCTAGCAGCCTCTAGGGAAATCTTTTGCGCTGGAAGTTGACTATCTCAAGCAACTAATCCACTTACCTTTTTTCATGGAGATCATAATTCTAATTCGTTGGAACCTGTCTTTTGGGTTGTAAGCTACTATGTTAAGTCTGATCGAGCTACTTTGGCTTAATTTATATAATTCAAAATGTTCTTGTCTATATATGGATTTAAATATAGAAATAGATATTTTATACGTGCAAAATAAAATTGGTGGCGTGGCATGCATTACAAATGCCATAACAACCCACTGTAGCGTGGGCTGCCAACGTGACCATTCTTTTTCATCAGTGGTGCCATATTGGTGTTGGATGCCCACATCATCAAGACTTTTTTTACCATGCCATTGATAGCTTTTTCTCTACTAGTGAAGGGGTGATCAATTGGATGATGTGAAGGCCGCGCGAGGCATCGCATGGCCCGAGAGGGTGGGTACTCCATCATCCTTCATACAAGTAATTATCTTCCCTCCAATTATATTTTGTCTTATTTTCTACAAAAAGATCAAATACCATATATTAAAATAAAACCAATATTTGCATTATCATTTTTAAAGAAACAATATGCATAGTTCCTTGGGGAAATCAAAAGTCGATGTCACCTTTGGACCTCTGAGACACTGCAAATCCAAGGAAATGTTGTTAACATAGTAGCCGAAAACTAGCCGGTTTCAACAGGATGACGTCGGCAACAATGATATGAGAAATAGATCGTTACCGTGGAGACGGAAGCAATGAAGAGCATTGGATGACAACCACATATTCGGTTGAGCAGATTCAGGGAGAATAACCTCACTAGCTCATCGACAAAATCGAAGCTGGTTGAACTTTGTCAGTCAAAGAAGACGCAGTGGAAAGAAAACATGAAGCATATTCATACAATTTGTGAGATAAAATCTTCAAAAACGACCTACAAAACACAAATACATAACCATATCCGCCAATACTTGTGAGAGCTGCGACCCAATATATAACCCTCGCCCTCCTCTACGATGCCGACAAGATCGGTGCTGGCGAGTGTACATTGAGTTGTGTTGGGGAAACCTTATTCTTATTCGTCACATGGATTCCATCTCCACCACACAATCTCCATCGTGAAATGAAACAATAACCCTAAAAGACCTAACTATGTAGATCTGGCCCCTATTAGCCTCCTTCTGTCGAAGCGGCAGGTTGACGAGGATGTGACGCGTGGCCTCGCTGCGCTGCGCGGTAGGACGAGGTCACCTCCCTATCGCCTTCACCTTCGCGTGAGTGAACCATATGTGTCCCCCATCATCCTTTATATGAGTAATTCTCGTCCCTCCAATTATATTTTGTCTTGTTTTCTACAAAAAGATCAAATACGATATATTAAAATAAAACCAATATTTACATTGTCATTTTAAAAGAAAAAACAACATTATACATAGTTCCTTGGGAATATCAAAACTCGATCTCACCTTTGGACCTCTGAGACACATCAAATCCAAGGAAACGTTGTTAACATAGTAACCGAAAACTAGCCGGTTTCAGCAAGATGAAGTTTGCAACAATGATATGAGAAATAGATTGTTACCATGGAGATGGAAGCAATGAAGAGCATTGGATGACTACCACATATTCAGCCGAGAAGATTCAGGGAGATATAACCTCACTAGCTCATCGACAAAGTCAAAGTTTGTTGAACTTTGCCAGCCAAAGAAAACGCAAGTTGAAAGAAAACACGAAGCATCTTCGTTCACTTTGTGTTATAAAATCTAAAATCTTCAAAACCCACCTACAAAACACAAAGACGTAACCCTATCCGCCACTACTCGTGAGAGCAACGACCCTATAACCCTCGCCCTCCTCTACGATGTCGACGAGATCGGTGCCAGCGAGTGTACATTGAGTCGGGCTGGGGAAACCTTATTCTTATTCGTCACATTGATTCCATCTCCACCACAAAAATCCATCATGAAATGAAACAATAACCCTAAAAGACCTAACTATGTAGATATGGTTCGTCTTAGCCTCCTTCTATCGAAGCGACAAGTTGACGAGGATGTGATGTGTGGCCTCGCTGCGCTGCGCGGTAGGACGAGGTCACCTCCCTATCGCCTTCACCTTCACGCGAGAGAACCATAAGTGTCCCCCATCATCCTTTATACGAGTAATTCTCTTCCCTCCAATTATATTTTGTCTTGTTTTCTACAAAAAGATCAAATACCATATATTAAAATAAAACCAATATTTACATTATCATTTTAAAATAAACAACAAAATTATACATAGTTACTTGGGAAAATCAAAACTCGATATCACCTTTGGACCACTGAGACACTGCAAATCCAAGGAAACGTTGTTAACATAGTAGCCGAAAACTAGCCGGTTTCAGGAGGATGACGTCGGCAACAATGATATGAGAAATAGATCGTTACCGTGGAGATGGAAGCAATGAAGAGCATTGTGTGACTACCACATATCCAGCCAAGCAGATTCAGGGAGATATAACCTCACTAGCTCATCGACAAAGTCGAAGCTGGTTGAACTTTGCCAGCCAAAGAAGATGCAAGTGGAAAGAAAACACGAAGCATCTTCATTCACTTTGTGAGATAAAATCTAAAATCTTCAAAAACCACCTACAAAACACAAAGACATAATCATATCCGCCATTACTCGTGAGAGCTGCGACCCGATAACCCTCGCCCTCCTCTACGATGTCGACGAGATCGGTGCCAGCGAGTGTACATTGAGTCGGGCTGGGGAAACCTTATTCTTATTCGTCACATTGATTCCATCTCCACCACAAAATATCAATCGTGAAATGAAACAATAACCCTAAAATACCTAACTATGTAGATCTGGTTACTCTCATCCTCCTTCTGCCGAAGCAGCAGGTTGACGAGGATGTGACGCGTGGCCTTGCTCCGCTGTGCGGTAGGACAAGTTCACCTCCCTATCACCTTCACCTTCGTGCGAGAGAACCATAAGCCCCCCCCCCCCAATACACACACACACACACCACCACCACTCCCTTAAGAAAGTCAAGTATTTGTGTGCAAGCTCTATCTGGTATGTTATGCCTGTTTGCCATATGTTGCAACTTGTAAAACATTTTCCAGCAACGAAATTACAAGGGGTGCATCCTGTAGTTTTGGTAGAAAACAAAAAAAATGACAAACTTCTCGTGTACACCATGCTTCTTCTATGCACCGACCTCACAATTATCAAACAATATTTTAGGGGTCTTGTTCCAACAACTAGTAGTAGTGGCCCTCGCAAATGCGAGGGCGTCATCTTTAATGTATCAAACATGTTAAGTATTTGAATTTATATCTCTCCATAAATGATTTGTTTATAAATCAAGAGTAGACACCTGCATGCTATAGATTAATTGTAATATGCTTTCTGCATCAATTGTCAAATAGTTTTATGTGTTTTATTATTTTGTGCATGGCTCTATTAAATAGACATTTTATGTATTCATTGTCATAAAAAAAGATTAGGCTTATGTTGCGATTCTTTATTGCAAACCCAAGTCTTATGTTCAAGTAATTAATAGTCATTAACATTCATTCCCGTCGATGCTCATGTTGAAGGCTCCGAATTAAGGAATTCCGTATAGGGTTCTAATCATGGATCTATCCTTGCCATTTTATTAATATCTATTTAAGTTTGATTAAGAAATAATATGCACACATATAAACAATAAATATGTGCGCATCAAAATGTTTTTCATGTGAGATATTTCTAGATGCAAGTATGGGGATCTAGTCTTTCCTTTGGCAATGAAAAACTCCACTACGAACAGGACATTTGGTCTCCTCCACAACTCTTTTTGTATGCCCCTTCAAACCTAAGTAATCTAAATAACTATAACTATTTTTTATATATTTTTTCTGTCGTTAAACAGATTTCATAATAAATAAATAAAATATTTTTGGTGGCATATATTTCCAGACGAAAGAAGCATAACGGACTATGATTCCTAATTTTATATCAATTAGCATGAAATCCTTATTTTACAAATTCAAAGAACGACACGAAGATTCCTAATTTTATGTCAGTTAGCATGAAATCCTTATTTTACAAATTCAAACAACAACATGAATAAAAACGTATTATACGAATGGGAATTTTGATCGAAAATATAATATTTTGATAACACATCTACTTTACCGAATTTGTCTGGATATATCTATGAATAAAAACAGTCACGTGTTTTGACTGTTTTCTTTACGGTATGAGCTTTGGCGGCACTGGGCCTGCGTGCATGAGCCCATATCTTAAGCTTCGCCACGTGTCAAGTGATAGGTCCGAAACGAAACACATGGTGCGAAAACCTTTTGTTTTCTACATGACGCACGGTCTTTAGGCTGTTACGTAATTTTAGTTAAATCACAGCCATTAAATTACAGATCCAACCATGAGTATTATTCGAATGACGTGGCTCAATATGGTGACTTGAAAAACAGCTTCGTATTTTGCTTTTAATATATAATAGATAGATAGATATTTCTTTGAATTAAGTATGCAAGTGTTTCTTGTTTTGTAGGGCATCCCCTTACCGGCAGCAATTCACTACTGATTTACTGTAACCACGGACGAATACTTTGTATGGATTATAAAAATACAAGCAATAAAGAGTAGTGCAAATAGCAACCATATTAATTCGAGAAGAAAAAGGGCAAATCAAGTAGCAAGTGGGAGGCCAAGGATGCTCAAGTGACAAGTGGATGCAACGACGGAATCAAACCACGTACATGTTTGAGCGATGGAGGATTTGACATCAATCTTTTGTTGCCCTTACCATCTTATTTTGCTTTTCATTCTGTTTCTGAAGTACTGAACATGATGGAATAATACTGCAAACCGGCTCTCATTTGACAAGAGTATCGAAAAAGTGAAGTGACTAGAACGTAGTACAATGCAATGTTAGCACCCAATCTTAGGGAGTATCTACGCTGACAAGTATTTCTAACATGAAGAAAAGACTTGCTAGTGTAGATACTCACTAAGGCCGGAGTGCTTTAAAGCGTTATATGTACGTATTCCTTGACAATTCAGAAATCTTCGGTCGACCAGAAATAATTTGCGTCAGCTGGTAGCTAGGTTCACTCAGTCTCACACCCAACAAACCGGCCAGTGTCTGTTCCTCAATGCAAATGGAAAAAAAAGAAAGAAAGAAAAGAAAATCAGTGTGTAGCTTGCACGCACGTACAGGTCTGGTAAATTCGATCAGTGGGAGGACGCTGCATCTGCAATTCTGCATGCAGGGGCATTGTGATGGATTTGCACGGGTGTTAACAAATGGAGAGCTGAGAGGCTACTCTTGGTGGGTGTTGCTTGCTTGGTGGTGCCTCTGGGCGACGGAGGAGGCACGCATATTTATGAGCGCGCGCGCGGCGGCCGTACGTGGGCGCGGAATGGATCGACGAGGCTTGGCCTGCAGATAGGTAATCAGGGAGCTACAATATCTGCAAGTGCCTGCCCATGGAGGAATCAAGATCGTGCCCCGGCGATAGAATGCAGTGCGTAGGTTAGGTGCCCTGGCCTCCGATGGATGGATCCTTGCCGACGCCCAACACTTGGCCTCCGATGGATGGACTCGAATACGGCAAGTGGCATGCAAGCTTTTGCCGCAATTGGCTGCTGCCTCTGGCTTTGTTCTCTTGTTCGACGATTTGCCATTGCACGTTTTATTCCTTCCTGCGAGATGTACTTAGTACAGTATTAACTACAATTACACATTTGCATGCATGCATGCATGTTTGGACGTACAAAAAAAAAACCGTACGTCGGTTTGCATGCTGTCCGCATGGCTGTGTGCGTACAACTGCATATCCATTGCCCACGCGCAACTACAACATTTGCACATCCTTGGAACGTCTACCACCACAATTACACATCTGTCAGTGTCCATGTCTTCTGCCAGTGCGCATCTACAACAACTACACCTTTATCGCCCATGTGTAACTACACATGTATGGCGGCCGTCAGCCTAGCGCAACTGCATGCATGTCTTCTGTTAGTGCGCATCTACATACACCATTGTGTGGCCACAATAGCATGTCTCTTCTATTTCAAATAAGTACTCTGGTACAGTTACGCGCTAATGATTGTGTCTCATACAGACTCGCTAATGATATGCTATGCATGCGGATGTTATTCTTCCGAACTTGTTTGAGTGAGATGTATGGCCACGCTTGCCCTCTGGCTGCTACCAACAGATGGCGCAGGAACATGAGGCATCTATCCCGCCACTTTCTCTATTTGTGGTATACATTGGCACCCAAGTCGGCTTTCAAGCCATGGTATATGCTGCTCAAAAGCTAGCGCTTTGAGTTTTGCACTCGATCGGACATTGTGTGGTGTGGGCTCTCTCGGCAAAAGAATTTTTGGCTGGGTCTCAAATAATCATTTTGGCACCTTCGAGATCACTCTATATGATCAACTTTTTTGGAGACCAACTAGTTAGCAGGCATCCTCGTGCGTGGTCCCGCGGAGGTCATTTTTCGCGTGCTCTAAAGCCGTCACGTGTCGCGCTTTGACTGCGTCCCGCGCGAAGCAAAAACTATGGATGCGCGCGCGACTGTGGCTCGGACTGTGGCTGTGGCACGAACTGTGGCTCGGGCTGTGACAAGGGTTGTGGCTGAAAACTGTGGTTGTGGCTCGGACTGTGGCTGAAAATTATGGATGTGGCTGAAAACAGTGGTTGTGGCTCGGACTATGGCTGAAAATTGTGGATGTGGCTCGTACTGTGGCTGGAAATTATGGTTGTGGCAGGGGCTATGGCTGGAAATTGTGGTTGTGGCTGAAAACTGTGGTTGTGGTTCGGACTGTGGCTGCACGTGTGGTTGTGGCTGTGCGTTCGGAAGGTGTCACGTGTCAAACGCTGAAGGGCTAAGGAAAAACCTCGAAACGCACCAAAATGTGACACTTGGCGCGCTCGAAGCACGCGCGAATGACCTCTGTAAGGGGTACCCTCAACTAGTGATTGACGCTTTTTTGGACGGCTTAAAAGATAAGTTGCCTCTTTCCAGTTTTAGAACTAAGCTGGCTCTTAAATTTGTTAATACTTTTAAATTAGTTATCCCATAACTAGCTTAGAAGTTTTGATAAATGAGAGGGATGACTTGTGAGGAAATCCAAGGAGGAGGTGGTTTATTTTTCAAGCCTTAAAAAGAGCTAACCCTTAGCAGGGGAGATGTTGCGCTTCAAAGTTTTGTTTTGTTTCTCCAAAGTTGCATGGCCTTGTTAGACTTATCAAGTTACTGTATTCGCGTTTACTAATTAATCTATATCTATATCTATATCTATACCTAATAATAAAGGGAGGTGTGTTTCTCTCACTTTTTTCGTCCGTCATGGCAGTTTTATAGAAAAGTCCCTCGCATTTATATGAATCAACCCGCGGTACACTTTTAAGGCAAGGAAAAAACTGTTTATATAGTTTTGCACAAAAGCCCCTTGATTTTCTTAGAATCAACCCGCAGTACATTTTCAAGTGATAAGAAAACCTTTCAAAAGCTGGCTGGGCTTAGGCCTGCCCGGGCTGGCTTGGCCCATCTCTATATTATCGCTCCCTCTTATTGAGCTTCATGGTGCAATATGGGCCTCTGGCCGAGTTTTAAAAAAAATCTAAAAAAACACAAGGATATAATGTATGTATGTATCATTTTTATGATAAAAAAACATGAACTGTGTGCTTCACAAAAAAATAAAACCATATATTTTTAGAAATAAACAATATATATGTTGAAAAATCACAAATTTCCTTTTTTGTGCTGCTTTCTTTTTAATAAAAAATTTTAGTTTGTTGAGAATTTTAGAAACCTAGCGTCTATGAAGCTTGAGCTCCATTAACCTTTTTGGAGTTCATCCCAAATGACATTGCAAAATATTATAATAAATACGATTAGTTTGATGCACTAAAATACCTCAAGGGCTTTAAGTGACAATTATTTTAGGAGTTTGTATGTTGCTATTATTTTTAAACAACTTCCCTTGCAATCATTTATTGTAGAAAAATCTCACGTATGTAATATGTGATACAAACCTTTTAAATTTTGTGTCTATTCTTTTTAGCGACATCTCCCTATATTGCATTGAAATAGTAACACACCAAGCCTTAATAACTTAATAGGTTTGTTATTTAACTAAAATTAAATATAAATTCTGAAATTATTTGGTATAAAGAATTCTAATTAATTTGAATGCGTATCAATTTGTTTCTCCCGATGCAACACACGGGCCAATGTGCTAGTCGATACCAAAATATATATGTATGCATGGCCGTCACATACTCTTCCTTTCAAGCCCGAAGGCAAGAACAACGTGAAAATCGCTAGCAATGAGCGGGAGCCGGTGATAGCCAAATCCACTAGCCTCCGCATAGGATCGATCCCAAGATCACTAAAGTTTCATAAAACTAACACGTTGAGACGTGTTCATGATGTGTAACAGATGATGTCACAACACATATAGCAAAATAGTTCACAAATAAACAATAATTCATATACAACAATGCATGCAACTAGGGTCTTACAACCAAATCCAACTCATATAACGAAAGTGAATAACCTTATACATGTAAGAATGCAAATTGCCTTAAAAGGGCTCAAAGTAAAGCAAATGATGTTCATAACCCTGCCTAAATTACCGCCATCTGAAGGGAAATCAAGCTAACGATGTTTACCATCATACTTGTACCTGCATTTGTGTAGTTGTGGCTAGGGTGAGTACTTTTGATACTCAACAAGTCTCATTAGCAAAGGTACAAGAACTAACAATACGTATAGGTCCGAAAGAGCTAAAGTGGTGAAGCTGCAACAAGCGAATAAGCCACATACTACACTTGCGTCTATCTGATATAATATGAGAAAGCATACGTGATAGGAATCGTACGCTAGAGTTATCTATTCACCTACCTGCAGAATCAAAATACTCCCTTTGATCTATATTAATGAACTTAAGTTTATCTAGATACACATGCATTAGTTTAAATACTTAACTAGATACATACGTATTTATACAAAGTTGAGTCCATTAATATCGATCGGAGGTAATACTACATAAATAGTCATATCCTTTTGTATAACTACCCATTGATTGAAGTTGTGCTATGAACCAATGTTAAACCTTAAGTCATCCATAACCACGGACACGGATTATCAAAAAGATTTAATCCTGCAATGGTGCACCAACAACCCATTATAAGCTTTATACGCACACATTTTTCAACTGAAATCTACCCATTATAGGTACCCACTTGATGAGCTGGCACCGAAAGTTTCAAAATTAAAAGACCCTCTTAACTAATCATGAACACATCCAAGAAGTCACCTGGCGAGTCGACTACCAAATCGAGGGCCGGTTGTATCTTTGAATCCGACTCTATCGTCTGAGGGAGGTCGGAGGTGACTAGTGTTGAGTCCTAGGTAGTCACTCCTAGCTTCTTAAGTGTGGACCAACAGGGAGTTCCACCCCAATAGACCAAGTTGTTTTCAAAATTCCAGGAAGGCATCTACTTGAAACACAACACATTTTTTAAGAAAGATAAATCAATTCGGGTCGCCTAGTTTTTTTAGGCTAGTTAGGTAAGTCGAGGGGTGGCCATAAAACACCCACACATGGGTAGGAACCCTCAAACATGGAACAAAATAGTTATAACTCCGTGTCTTGGGTTAAATAGGGCTTTAAAACTGCGCTAAATTGTATTTCTTGTGAAGTCATAGTTTTTTCACGGACTCTGAATGTTTTTCCTTTTTTCAGGGGCAAAAATTTGCTTCTCGGGTCATAGATTTGCTTCTTCTTGAATTATATATTTTCTTTTCTAAAGCACATATTTAGTTCTCGTCGATAGTTTTGCTTTTCGTGGAGGCACATATTTTGCTTCTCGTAGAGCCGTGGTTTTTTCATGAACTGTGTTTTTTAAGCACATATTTGCTCCTGCCGAGGCATAGATTTGCTTCTCATCCAGGCATGTTTATTTACAAATTGTACTGTTCACTTTAAAACCACACATATTTAATCCACATGAAGGCATTAAAAAAAAGACATGAAAGAAAATTAAAAGTCCATGGATGTGTCCAGAACGTGACATGTGATGATGATAGGACGCACCACTTGACAGTCTCACGGGCTATAAAAATCCTTTACGGAAGCCTCGAAGAGATACCTATCAGATAGTCACTCCCAAGGACCAAATGGTCGCAAACCCTATCCGACGCACGTGTGCATCAGAATCATGACCAATCGCAGAAGGGTTTCCGGCGCGAGGTGGGCCAGCCCACTTGGCGGACTATATATAAAGGAAAAGGGTTATTTTCCTCTACGGCAATAAGAGTTGATTGTTACATTTTTTCACTTATTTTCCAATTTTATTTTTTTAGAACATGCTGAACTTTTTTTTAACGTGGGTGGAACTTTTTTGTTACATATATTGAATAATTTTGTAATGTATAATGAACTTTTTAAACACACATTGATTTTTTAATGATAAACATTTTTTACATGTTTAAATTTTTATTAAATGCATATTGAACTCTTTTGTTATATATGTTGAACAATTTTTAATTTACAATGAACTTGTTTTTATTATATACTAATTTTGTTATGACAAACCAAACATTATATATATATATATATATATAATTAATTAAAAAAGCGGAAGAATAGTCGAACAAACCAACGGAAAAAAAAACATGGTCGGTGTTAATGGGTCGACCCAATCGTGGCACGGCTTCTGTGACACCTTATTGCTTGACACGGACGCGAGCGGGCAGGTGTATAGATAGAATATGAGCGTCAGGTCAAAGGGTTAATATGAGTAAATCTATCATCTTTTTCGGTGAGGGTTTCCCAAACACTATGGGAGGATCTATAAATTAATCCTTAATGTCCCAAATGAGTCATTGGTTGAAGGGTATCTCGGATTACCTTCTAATGTTGGAAAGTCCAAAAAGGGTTCCTTCAAATATATCAAGGATAGAGGGTGGGCTAAGGTACAACGATGGATGGAAAAATGCTTAGCCATCAGGGGAAGGAGGTGCTAATTAAATCGATGGTGCAAGCAATCCCACCTTTTCCATGTCATGTTTTATTCTACCTCGAGGATTATGCCAACACATGTATATGCTATTGCAGAACTTCTTTTGGAACAGTAAAAATGGTAAAAGGAAGGTTTCTTGGGTTTATTAGAGAGCATGAAAATGCTAAAAAATTGGGAGGATTGGGTTATCAGGATACACATGTTTTTCACAGAGCAATGTTGGCAAAACAATCTTGGAGAATGTTAAGTCAGCTTATTATCCTACATCTAATTTCTTGATATAAAGCTGAGGCCTCGTCTCTATAACAGTCCTGGATCTCAATAGAAATGGTAGACTACTCATATCAATAGTGTTCACCTTCTTTTCTGAGAGCCCATCAAGAAAAAACTATCAGATTAAGCGTGCTAGACTTGTGTTAGTCTTAGTATGAGTGACCTTTTGGGAAGTTGATCTCAGATGCGCACGAGTGAGGATAAAGTGCGCTGAAAAAACTAGTGTTGTTATGGGAGGACAATCTGGATCCCAGGTTTACCGTTCATGAAATCGGTGGTTAACTAATGGTTTTGGCCGAGGCGTTACAGTTGGTATCAGATCCCACGCTAGCGGTTACACAGTGCGTGTGCGGATCAGTGATGGTTACGTGGTGACGTCAACACTAGCACGCACAGACGTGTGTCAAAGGAAAACGTTACTGCTAGAAGAAATCGATATGTATAATTAATGTTTGTTGTTTGTTTGTGGGCTGAGGCGTACATTTTTTTTCAAGATGTAGGTGTACATTTTTTGTAGGGCTAGAAGTAGGCATACGTGATGGCTTTGTGACCGCTTCCCATTTGTTGATTGGCCTAGACCTTAATTTACTGATAAAATACCTGATGTAAATATCATGTTGACATGTACTAAACCTAGCTTTCTATTTGCTGATTGGCGCAACTCTTCTGATTGTTTTGTACAGTGCGTACATTGTAAATCACTGCTTAAAAGTCATACCATTCGAGCTTTGGGTGCATGTAGTCTTTCTGTTCCTAAATATAAGTCTTTGTAGAGATTATACTATAAACTACTCCCTCCGATCCGTAATAAGTGTCGCTCATCTAGTACAAAGTTTGTACTAGCTTAATACAAAATGAGCGACACTTATTATGGATCGGAGGGAGTTCATATGAATGTATATAGATATATTTTAGAGTGTAGATTTACTCATTTTGCTTTGTATGTGATTTATAATAAAATGCCTAAAAAGACTTATATTTAGGAATGGAGGAAGTATTTCGAATTTTCGGTTAATCGAATAAACCAAACCGATATATTTCAATTAATTTGGTTTGGTGACTAATTTCTATTAGATTATTCCAGTTGTCATTTTTCAAAAACCGAAATTATAAAAATCAAACTGTATTAACCATATTAATCAAATTTTCAACACTAGCTATAAGGACTAAATAGCGATTTTGTACAAAGAGAGAGTCAATCACTAGTTGAGGGGTATCCCTTGTGGAGGTCATTTGCGCGAGCATGCCAAGTGTCACGTTCTGGTGCGTTTCGGGATTTCCCCTTAGCTCTTTCGCGTTTGACACGTGGCGCCTTCCGGACGCATAGCCACAGCCATACGCACAGACACAAATCCAGCCACAGCCACGGACACAACCACAACTTCAGCCACAGTCACAATTTCCAGCCACATACACAGTTTTTAGCCACAGTACGAGCCACAGCCACAGTTTTCAGGCACAGCCCCTGCCATAACCCGATCCACAGCCCCTATCATAGCCATAGCTCAAGCCATAGTCCAAGCCACAGCCACAGGTCCGTGCGCAACCACATGAACAACCCACAGTCCGCGCGCAGACACAATTATTGCTTCGTGTGGGACGCAGTCTAAGCACTACACGTGACGGCTTTAAAGCGCTCCAAAAATAACTCCGTCGGGGCACGCGGAAGGATGTCCGCTAAATAAAAAAAATTAATGCCCGCTAAATAGTTGCTCTGAGAGAGAGATGATGAGTACCTGGGCCGAAAAGATAATTGGGCCAAACGTCAAAACAAAGATACTTGGGCTAGCATATGTTTAGCTGGGCCGATACGTGGCCAGCGTGAGCACCGCGCACGAGCAGCACGGGCGCACCGAGAGAGAGAGAGAGTTCACGATCTGGCGTGCGTGTACACCTCGACCTCGACTCAAGCCACGCAGCGAGACCAGAGCCAAACCATGGCGTCCAGCTACCACCTCCGCCGCCTCGCCTCCGCGTCCGCCCCCGCCCTCTCCCGCCTCTCCCAGCCCCTTCCGTCGCCGCTCCTCCGCCCCGCGCTCTACAGCTCCGCCTCACACGCGGATCAGCCAGCGCCGGGGGCGGGCGCCGCTGCAGCCCAGAAGGGCGAGGCCCAGGGCGCCCCGAAGGAGGCCGTCGCGGCGCAGAGCGCCGGCGCAACGAAGCCGGAGGAGGAGGAGGATGACGGCGGGCTGGACATAAACGAGGCCACGGGCGAGATCGGCGGCCCGCACGGGCCCGAGCCCACCCGGTACGGCGACTGGGAGCGCGGCGGCCGCTGCTCCGATTTCTGAGCAGCCGCCACCAGCTGAGTGGGTAAACGTTCTCTCCGATCCGTTCTAAGTTGTGAAATCGTAAGGATATGGTGGTGGTGGTGTTATGGGATACATACTCTGTTGGGGGAATAAATCCAGTTGTTGTTATACTGAATATGGTTCTGAAGTTTAGTTTCAGGGTACTGTATCATCATCTTTAAAATGTGTCTAATCTTTTGCGTTCTCTCTATGAATTGTGTCGAATCGTAGCTGACGGTTTGCTTAGTTTGATTTTGTCCCCTTTAGCTCCGCGATGAAATGGATTTATAGTGTGATTGATTCACAGCAATGCCGCGTCGCGGGTTCATGTCATTTCACACGAGGGAGTGATCTGTATTCAGTCCATGTATCCGATGCGGTCTTACTTTAGGTTGTTAATTGTGCTTCCTTCCTAGAACTTGGTGTCTCCTTAGCTAGCATTTCTACATAGGATGATTGAATATCAAACGACAATTACCTGAAACTTCACATAACAACAGTAACCTGGAACTTCAAATTACAGAAGAAACGTGGAACTTTCCCCTCATGCTTGCACTGAGGCTGCCGAATTGTCGGATAGGACACAATTATTTAAGTGGTACAGATGAAATTTCTGAACACTGACGATTTGTGGCCTCCGTTCAGATTTCCTGAATACTTCTCAATGTTGTGCTTCCTTCCTAAAACTGGCATATCTTTGACTAGTGTTTCTGGGTATGTTACTCTAAATTGTTTTCGGCCTTGATTAGCAAAATTGATCAGGCAAGTGACGGGCGTCTGTAACTTGATTCTTGAATTAGGCATGCTTTCGATTACTGGAGGCAAGAGGCAACTACAGAGTGGACACTGGGTAGGAGAGCATTATATGACGGCGAGTTGATGTTGCTATTGAGATCAGTCATCTAGTGGGAAACTGGGATTGCAGTTGCAGGGGAATGCATTATGTCCAGCATGCTGACAGTTTCTATATAGGACCATTTGTGAATATGAAACAGCAGTAACCTGAAACTTCAAGTAACAACAGTCACCTTTAGCCATCTATTTTCAGAACAACCATGAGCCATCTTTTTTCGTCTCTTGGAGAACCTTGGCCATCGTGTTAATGAAAATAAACATTTCTAGTACAATACCTAGTATTAAAGTTACATAGGGGCAGCTAGGGTTTTAGAAAACATGATCACTCTGTTTACCCTGAGCATTTGTCGTGCGATCAAATAGTACCCTGGTTGGCACAATTTGTACTGGTTTATAAATTATGGATACCATAATATCAAATGAAATGGTTGGGGTCTGAACACCTTTTCACAGGACATGTTTCGAGTATTTTATCTTGGCTCCGTTTCCACCCTAGGGTATTCGATTTTAGATACCCTGCAATCCATTCTAGGGAGTCCTTCTATTTATTAGCAAAACCCTACTGTTTCTGAGAGCAACTATTCCAATAGATTTTATTTTGTAGAACAACTATCCAATAGATAACTAGGTAGGAAGTTGCAGTTTTAAAAGTCGATGCATGTGAGGTAGAAAGCTCAAACCCGAGTATGTGTGGTGGAACTACCTCTCCTCCCGCTCTCTCCCCTAATGTAACTCTCGGCTTTGTGCCGTGCTTTGAGTAATACTTCAGCCGGGGATCCTCTTTCCTCCGGTGAATGTAAAAAAAAACGATCAGAGAATTACGAACGCGAGTACTAATCTTCATTTTTTTTCCAACAAAAAAAATAGTAGTACGTGATTAATGTTTGGCCTCCCAAACTAAGCAGTCAATTATGAAACTTTAATCTCCCATTTCCAAAACGAAGCAGAAAATTACTACTCCTAGTGTCTAATCGTTGCTTCCTAAAACGGCAGGATAAATTTCCATGACCGACGCAAGAGTCAAGTCAACCATGGTCCATGGGTACGTACGTTTCCATGTGGATCGGCTCCGACATTCCTTACGAATGCAGTCGCGAGACCGGCGATATATATGCCTACCTTCCAAGAATCGACCTTCCCACCACCGCCATCACCGTCGCCCAAAGCTTGATCGGACCCCTGCAGCGCAACCACCGCCGCCGCCGCCGCCGCCATGACGCCGACCCGCCACTCGCCGGCCGTCGTGGCCGCGCTCCTCCTCTCCGTCCTCGTCCTTGTCGCCGGCCTGTTGGGCTTGGGCGCCGAGGCTGGGGGCGACCAGAGCGACTGCAGCGTGGCGCAGACGGCCTTCAGCGAGTGCACGGGGTACCTCGCCGGCGTGGACGACGAGGTGCCGCCGCAGTGCTGCCGTGGGCTGGGCGACGTCAAGGTCCTGGCGCCGAGCGCGGGCCAGCGCCGGGACCTATGCGCGTGCATCCTGTCCGAGATGCTCGCCGCCGGCATGGCAGACTCCGGCCGCGCCGCCGCCCTCCCCGCCGCGTGCGGCCTCCTCGTCGGGTTCCTCCCGACCAGCCCCGACTTTGACTGCTCCCAGTACGTATTCCTGCGTACATGCAATAAAATTTGATCTGTTCTTGCATCTATCAATTCTGTTTGTAAGTTTCGTTCTTCAATTTGTTTGCAGGATCCCTTGAGTAGTTTGGCGACGCGGAGGCGCAGAGCTTCGGGTTGGCGGGGTTTTTATTTTCTTTCGTTTGCTAGGGTTCTGAAAGATAAAAAGATGAGAATAAGTAAAAAAAATTGTAATACTGGTGCTGGTGGTCTGTTCGTTGCTTGCTTGCTTAAAACTTGTTCAAATTATAAATCACTTTGATCAAAAGAGAAAGTGGGAGTGGATGACTGATTGGGTGAAGTCCCTCTCCAATTATTTCATAAGTTTCTTAAGAAACCTTCGATTTGCAGCGGGGAAAACTGAGAAGGAGCATACCTCAAATCTGGTCAATGTATTCGAAGTGGTGAACCCACAGAGGAGATGGTGACGGGGTATTTATAATTATACATGTATTGTCACTGAAATTACACGGTTGAGCTGTTCGAACGCTCGACTCGACTGTGCAAAGAACCACCAGCAGAGCTACAGTGAAGAACAGATCCCGGACTGTCTGATGACCTAAACGAGTCTCAGCCCGGACACAGCCCGAAAAGTTCAGTGTATGTTCGTATTCATTCACTCAAAACATTTTCTATAACTAAAGCACCCAAAATCAATCAGTCCGCCCCGTTCCCAGACAAAGCTTTGTTAGAACCAAAACCCCAAAAAAAAATGCCGAGGAAGTCTGGTAATAGGGTACTGATCATTAAACCAGAGTACCCATAAATTTAGGAAAATCCTATAGAGCGACGCCGACACAACAGCTTTTTCATGCGGCCGGCTTGTACGCATGTAGAATTCAATTTTTAAATCTTTTAGAAATTAAAAATGTGTTAATGCATTTTTTAAATTGTCCGCACTTAAAAATGCATTATTGTGTTCGGGAATGTTACCGCAATCGCTCGCTCTACTCTGATTTCAAAAATTGTTTGCACTTAGTAATATTTAAAAAGATTAAAAATATCACACACAACAAAATTTATGTGGGCGAACATTGAATGCATTTTTAAAACGCGAACTATTTAATATATGCTTTTATGAATTTTGATATATTTTCTAAGTACGATCATTTTTTGAAAAAAAAAAGTGCAGACATCTTTGAAAAGTGATGCAAAAAAGATTAAAAATAAAAAAAATCCGAGCTGAACAAACATTTTTTACTATCTTAAAAAAATTGAATGAGCATATTTTAAAAAGATAAAAAATTAGAGTGAAAATATTTATAAAAGTTAACGCACTAAATGTATTTTTTTCATGTAAACAAAGGAAGCATGAAACAAAAAATAGAAAAAAGGTAAATAAAAACACAAAGAAGAGCGTGCACGAATGACTGCGCTAATGGCTTGGCTCAATTCATTTTAATATCCATCAAGGAATCCCGATCAGGATCCTCGAATATCCCGTTGCGTGAAACATGTACAGGATACGATTTAATCCGAAATTCGATAGTTCAAGATACATTCAAAATTCAGGATCTGATTTAGCTTTCTTCTATACAAGCTTAGGATTCGTTTTGGACTTTTTCCATTTTTTAGCAATTCATACATTCAGCCGGTTGGAATTGGAAACGCATCTTGCTGCATAAAGGATAAGGAGGCTACTGATCTTCAACCGACGCAGAAAATTGCTGATGCATGCCCATTGGTACGTTGCAAGGAGAAGAAACGCTCTCCATCTCCGCTGGAACGTCGATCTCCCTATAAATACGCACTGTGCATATCTCGTCGTCACACACGCTTGCACGCTCTCTGGCATCTCTACATCCATTCATATGGCGCCTGTCCGCCACCTCGCGACCGCCACCGTGGCGTTGCTCCTGCTCGTCGCCGGCGGCCCGGGCGCCGAGGCGGGAGCGGACGTGAGCAACTGCCGCGTCGCGCAGATCGCGTACGGCGAGTGCGCCGACTACGTCGCCGAGCTCGAGGGCGCCAGGCTCACGCCCCGCTGCTGCAGGGCGCTCGGCACCATCAGGGACCTGGCGACCGCCGCCACCAGAGACCAGCGGCGGGAGCTCTGCGAGTGCGTCCACTCGGTGCAGGTCGCCGCCGGCAGCGTGGTCTACCGCCGCGCCGAGCACCTCCGCACCGCCTGCGGCTTCACCCTCGACTTCCTCCCGACCTCCTACTACTTTAACTGCTCCCGCATCCCGGTACGTTCCGTTCGTCTCTACATATATGTGCAGTGTGTAACAAGGAGTAAATATAATTCTGTTCTGAAATGGAATCAAAATTTTATTGCAGGATGTGGTGAGCTGATTAACGGATCATATCATCACGGCCTAAGCGATCCAAGAGAACGGAAAAAGAGTCGAAGAGAAGACGCGAAAAGCTTTGCAGTGCTCGGATTATTTTCCTTTCCTTTTTTCTTTTCTTTGCGAGGATCGGAGGGGGCAGAAGAATATACATTCTTTCTTCTCTAATGCTTTGGAAATAAAAATCCCCTGAAGCTTTATATAATTTCCGTATTTTTCGTTTTGGATCGTGATGATTGATCCCAACTTAGCTTTTGAGTTCAAAAAAAGGAAAATAAAAATCGATTTCCTGGATTAATTACAATTAAATGTTATGGCCGTAAAACGAGAATTCAGAAATTGCTACAAATACCACTAATTGAAAAAATGACTTAACTCAATATTGTGGGCTCCTGTTGTGCCTCAAGCAGATTCATGGAGAAGGATTTTATTTATTTATTGGAAAATAAGGATTATCGCGGCCTTTGCATCGTGATGATGCGCACAACATTTTATTAAACAAAATACAAGTATCAAGGAGAGGATCTACGTGCGGTGGGATGGTATGGTTACAATGTGGTATCGCCAACCCACCAAAGATCAACCCTTATGTTTAATGTTTTGATGTCTCATTTAAAAAGCGAGTGTATATATGTATTTGTGAGGGTCTGTGTTTGTACTGTCCTCGTAAAGGAAAGAGATAATTGTCAAAATCACTTGTGAATAAAATTATTGCATTTTTTTCTTTAATGTTATCATGAACATAGAGAGGCCTGTATCCTCGCATATTCAATTGTTCAGCTCCGACGACTATGTTCAACATATTATTCCCACTCTATCAGTGAGTGGCATCAACAACGTGAAAGCATACAGCAACAGAAGTGGCAACATGTGTCATGACCAATGGAGAAGGACGGGGAAGAAATTAAGGGTACCATCTGCGAAAGAAGGAACAGGGAGTGGGGGGAGACTACCAAGTGGGCTTGGGTTTATTGTGAGTTAGATTTCGTTGATCTTGATTGGATCGAAGTTGTTCTTCCCGTTCCTTTTATTATTTTTCTAGGGGTGTTTCTATAAAATATCATCCTTATAGGTAGGTCCTATATATCATAAGCGTGGTTAAAATAGACTAAGCTAGCCATTTGTGTTTTTTCTAAAAAATTGGTCTTATAGTTATTGATTTTCGCAAAAAATTAGTAAAAATATGTGTTTTCTACAATCATATCACTCAATATCGTGGTTTCATGCAATTAACTCGCTATGAGCTTTACTTTTGCTGATACTTCTGATAGGATAGCTTCCATGTAAAGTATTGCCGGGTTTTCCGTCAATGCTTTGAACTTGCTCCTCCTTTTCCCGGTTCCTTTTTGTATTTTCGTGATGTTAAAGTAATGGAGAAGGGTGTATACTCGATTCAAAAATTTACTATATACTCTATATGTTTTCATAAAGAATTTGTTTGCGCACCAAACTAAACTAATTCTTTTTTTTTTTTGCGAAAACAAACTAAACTAATTCACATAGAAGCTTGAGCTGTTTACATACATATTTCGACACGACTCATTCACGGATTTGAAACAAACATTTTTGCATGGAAGTGCATGGTCAAATGGCGATTACTGCCAATCCATAATGTATACAGCGCCAGTCACTGCGCCAATCCAGCAGGAGAGAGACGTTCCCATCCATCTCCGCCGGAGAACATTCCCTATAAATAACCCTTTACGTCGACACGCACTCGTCGTAGTTACAAGTGCAGCGCAACAACCACCATGACGCCTACCCGCTACCTCGCGGCGCTCGCCGCCGGCCTCCTCTTGCTAGCCGGCCACTGGCAGGGCGCCCATGCCGGGCCGGAGGACGAGGACTGCGCCGTCTCCCAGACGGCGTTCGGTGAGTGCATGGGCTACGTCGCCGGCGTAGAGGACAACCTCTCGCCGCGCTGCTGCAAGGCGCTCGCGGACATCAAGGAGATGGCGCCGACCGCGGGCCGGCGGCGCGCTCTCTGCGCGTGCATCCACGAGGAGATGGTCGCCGCCGGCAAGGTGGTCACCCCCCGCGCCGCCTCCCTCCCCGCCAGGTGCGGCGTGCGTATCGCCTTCCTCCCGACCAGCTACGAATTTGACTGCTCTCGGTACGTACTACGTCCAGCAACATACTACGTACTCTAATCTTTGTTCATGCTTGATGCTTCTATCTGTTCATATTTTGTTTCCCAAAAGAGAATGAAAATGCTTTAAACCCTCTGCAGGATTCCGTGAGCTGATTTAAAAATCGGCTTAATCATGGCGCCTAACAAAGAGCATCGAATAAGAAGACTTACAGAACTTGTGGTGGGCAGATTTACGTTTCTTCTTTTGTTTTTCTTCTACAAGGGAGTCAGAGGAATAATGATAATATAGCTTGTAATAAAGATATATTTGGAATAAAGATCATCTCTCAAGTAGGTGTACCATTTGCTAATTTCCTCTTTTTAGTTTCCTTTCAAACAATATTTAGAAAGTTAGTAATTAGCTTCCTCTCGGGCAAATTCTAGCAGAAGGTCGTTTGCATCCTCTCTCACAGATTCGAGGATACTGTTAAGGAGTCTCTTTCCTACTTGACTCGTGATTGACGCCAACTTAACTTGGCAGTTTTGCTCTCGTCGAATATGACTTCAACGCCTACTATTAATGCAATGCGATCTAAAGTCCTGAGGTCGAAATGCCACATATAGATTACCATTAAATGAGAGCTCGTGATTATTATTATTATTTTCTGGACAGCAAATGTTACGTCACTTTTTTTTTGAGAATTAACCATGCCCACTTTATTGAATCACAAAAGGAGAAATACATAGTAGGTCATGGGGTCTGGCAAGCCATATGTGGCGGACCTGAGATAAACCGGCCGCATACTTCGATAGGTTATGGGCATCCAAGTTTGAAGCTCTACTTTCGAACATAAAATGACAAGCACTAAAGTTTTGTCTTCGCAGCCTCAACTCCTTGATGATGACATTATGATGGCTACCTTTTCCAATCTCTATATCAACAATCAGAGACTTGCAATCTGTAGATATCATGATGTTGCTAAGACCAAGATCCTCGGCAAGGGCTTGGCCTTCCCGAATAGCAATAGCCTCCAGCGTAGTTGGGTTCGTCAAACCCTTGATTACTAGAGCTGAAGACCCCAAATAAACTCCATCCTGATCCCTGCATACCGCAGCAGCCGCACCGACCTTCCCATCAGATGACATGCCTCCATCAACCTTGATGACCATTGTATTCGGGATGGAAGAGCTCCATCAGGTTCTTACAGTCGACCAAACCTGCCTATCCGATGAAACACTAAAACCCGGTGAAGAAGTTGCTTTGGTATTTAACATATTTAGCTCCCGATGAAGCTCGTGATGAAGCTATGTGTCGCAAAAGGTGATTGGAATATTTGCTCATGTATTGCCTTCCTCCTAGCCGTCCACATTGCCCATAGGGTTACCACCATGAGGGTGAAATTCACATGTGATAATATATCCCGTGCATGAAATAGCCAAAGTTTCGCACTTGGTTCCTGGATCCCGGCCATCTTCTCCACCACCTCTTCATCAACAAGTGCCCAGACGCACCTACTCATCGAACACTCTAGCAATGAGTGCCGCCACCAGTCCTCGACTCCACACAGTAAGCATTTATCTTTCGTACTCATATGGCGATGTTTCCGGAGATCTTCAGTTGGTAAAGACTGCTTTGCTAGCCGCCACAGAAGCGTTTTGATCTTTGAAGGAACCCTTGTACTCCACATCGACGTCCAGCCTAAAGCCTCAGTTTGCGCATGCACGTCACTTGCATGCACGTCCGAAACAGGAGAGCAACTAGTTCTAGACTACTCATTCGCGGCCCGGCCTAGCGAACAGTGCCACGTGTCGCGTTCATTGCGTTTCCTCGGGATTTCGTTTTTTAAATTTTTGTGTACGTATTTTTGGTGTTTAAAATGGGGGTTTTCGGTGGGTTTTTCGCCGGTTTTCGCACGTTTTTTTATATGTTTTGGCGAAAAAAAAATTAAAAAAAAGATGCATAATCGTACCTTTGTGGGAGGCACGTGCCTCGTGCCTCCGTGGAAAGGCACTCGTGCCTCCGTAAAAAGACACTATCCACTTGGTGCGCGCGCGGAGGAAGCGCGCTGTTCGTTGCTACGAGTACTCTAAAACTAATGATTTCGCCGAAACAGCGGGCGACTGGTGCAACCCAGATGCTGCTACGGGTCTGCAAAGATGGAGGCCCAGTGGATCCCAATCTATATCTATACCTAATAATAAAGGGAGGTGGCTTTTTTAGTTCGTTTTGTTTTTTTGCAAAAAAGTTCCTCCCTTTTATGCTAATTAACCCGCAATCCACATGTTTCCAGAAAAAAAAAGTTTGCAGCTTGCAATTTAACTTAAGCCTTACATCTTCTACTGGGCTTTAGTCTCTCGGCCCATTATCATGTTTCAACGCCCAAATCCTCTCTCACGTGGTTTTCAATATTGACTATAAATATATGGTAAAATCTTAAAGTTGGCTAAAAATAGATGCGCGCGCGTACACGTAACCTGATCACTTTTTTTGTGCTTTTTCGAAAATCTAATTATAATTTAAAATTTATTAGTTCACTTTAAAATGTTTACGTAGTTTTAAGAATAGTGTGTATGTATTAAACTAATGTTCATCTAATTTATCCTCTTTTAAAAAATGTTTATGTAATTTAAAATGTATTTATGTATTCTAAAAAGAATTTTGATGCATTTATAAAAAGAATGAGTGTTATTTAGATCGTAGCTCGGGAAGCAAGACGCCACGTCCAACTCAACAAGATTAAAGAATAGAGATTCACTTGTAATGACGTGATTCAATGATAGCTGTGTGTCCGTGGTGATCGACACTATCATATTAGAGTTTATCACATTGAACGCATTGCTATTAGGTGCACATCCTAATCATAGCCGATGAAAACGGAAAGAAAAATAAGCAACAACACAATTTAGACACTATGTTCAAATATATAATATAGAGATGTGAAGGTATCTTGAATCGAGTTCATTGTGTTAGAAAAATACGATTTTTCTCCCGTTGCAACGCACCGGCATGTTTCCTAGTGAATATATATAGGTCTTTTGCTTGAGTCATGCCGTCATGGTCCGGTAGTTGCTCCATTTATTGATCGTTATCTGAGTCGTATTCATATGTACGTGAATCTATAGGATTGCATGCTTAAGGGGTATGAACTCATCTGAATGTGATCAAAGTGGAAATTAGGTGTAGTGTTCCGATGGGTTTGAACAGTTGAGCCCACCACGAATGTCTATATAAGTGGAGGGGCGAGAGCCCAAACGTCAATCTCATAACCTAGTCATCTCACCCTCCCTCAACTCCGGAGATGGATTTTGTTAGCGCCAGGGGAATTGTGAGGGCCCTAGTTGTCGAGCGAGGACGTGGAAGCGGTTTGAACTCCCGCAAATCCTTCCCCCGATTTGTGTCAGGTTTACGAAAAATGGATGTGTGAATTGGCCCGCAGACGAATATAGGAGCGCGTTAGTTGGCATAACAGATTTGAACTGTTTGATTCCATAGTTATGGATGATTTAAAGATCGACGTTAAAGATGTTCTTACACATTTCTGCTTCTTTTTTTAGTCCCATGGGAATGGTGTATAGACAAACGTAACAACACATCTTACCGGCCAAAGCGAACATTAACCTTGTACACGAAAGCCAAATTGAATTCCGAACTTGTAATCTTGAAAATCGGCACCAAACTTTCAAATCCCGGTCTATTTTGAATCTTAATTGGGACAGTTGACTTGTTCGTTGGATTTGAGCATGAATTGTGCCGACCCATCAGTGCAATCACTTTGTTTTTTTTTCTCCTTTTATTTTTTCATTGTTTTTTAATAATTATATTTAATTATTAAAAAAATTGTAAATACATATAGCGAACGATGAACAATATTAAAAAAACAAGAGCATTCATATATGTAAACATTTTTTTAAACAAATATATTTACTAAAGACCTATATTAAATACTAAATAGATATTGTAAAACGCAAACAGCCTATAAAATTCCAAAATTATGTTTCTGAAAAAGGTGAGCCAATTTTTGAAAATCCGAACATTTTTTGAAACATGTGAACATCTTTTAACAAATGTGAACAAATTTTTAATTGCAAATAAAAAATTTAAATGCAAAATTAATTAAAAAATACAAAACAATTTGAAAGATAGAAAACTCTGAATTTGTGAAAAAAAATAGAAAACTAGAAAAAATTACATTATTATATGCATAGACAATTTTTGGAATTCCCAAACATTTTTTTAATTTTTAGAAAAAATTCAAAAATGAATATTTTAAAATTTTTGTCCAAATTCAAAAACTGTTCTAATTTTTTATGTTTACAAAATGTTCGCCATTTCAAAGTTGATTGTGTTTTAAATAATGCTATTCAAAAAAAGTTTTTGGGACTGTAAAATATTCACACTTTACAAAACGTTGGCATTTCAAAAAACCAAATTCAGGTCTTTTTGGTAATTCTATGTTGTGGCTTACGAAAAATTTCCAGGAAGAGGAGATATATTCATCATTCAGGGGGCAGTTCATTCTTACAAGGGTCCGAACCATCATCATCCGGTCCCGAGCCTAGCCACACCACTGTGCGGCGTTCAGTTCTATCAAAGTAAGCTAAATAGTGGCTAACCCCATTTTGCTCCCTACGAACATGGCCAAATTTAAATTCTCTCCCTTCCCAAAGATGTCGGTTAATCAGATCAATCACCATGCAGTAGCGGACTTGATCTGTATGGTTTAAATTAGATCAAGATTAGAAAGTGTTCATTGTGCTGATATCCGGGATTATAAATTCAATGTTTAATTTAGCTTTTTTAGACAAGTTCAACGTTCCTTTTGACCTTTTCCTCTATTTGCACATTTTAGCGGCATCTATTTTGCATAGTATACTACCCCCCCCCTCAATCCAAAAATACTTATCAAAAAATACATAAAATAGATGTACCTGCAATCAAGATACATCTAGATATAATATTTTTTCGACAAGTATTTTCGGATGGAGGGGACGATATGGTTCCAATATTCTCCATACGCAACCCACCTCACGCGCTAGTCTGTAAGAGCATCTCCGGCCGTTCGGCCCCCCAAGCGTTTTTTGGCGCTATTTTAACGCTGCTTGGGGGGGTGCTCGGGCGGCGAAAAGGCTTTGGGACGACCAGCCCCCCAGCTTCGGGGGCGTTTGAGCGGCGAAAATTTGTTTAAAACGAGTGAAATTGAACGAAATTCGGCTTAATTCATAATATTTGGTCTAATTTATATAGTAGCAACTAAAAAACAAAAAAAACTACTAGAAAGCAAAAAAAGAATAGAGGTGCTCCATGTCGAGCTCCCCGCCGTCCCCTCCGGCGCCTCCTCCAGCGGTCCCGCCAGCGGCGCCGTCGTCGTCGCCGTCGTCCTTGGGCTCGCGCTTCACGGCGGCCTGTGCACTGCATGTGCCGCCGCCGGCCACCCCCCTCTTCTCCTCACCCGCAGCGGCGTCGGGTCCTCGTCGCTGAGCACCACCAATAGTGGAGCAACCGGCCCCGGCGGTGTGGGCTTGCTGAGGCGGCGGCTGCCCTCTCCCCGCGCCGCCGCCTCGGCGCGCTTCTTCTCCTCGAAGAATTCACACTCCCTCCTCTGGCGCTCCATCTCGCCGAGGAGGTAGTTGCACCGCGCCCAGGCGAGGCCGGGGTCATCCTCCTTGTCGTCGGCGGCCGGCGAGGGTGAGGGCTCGACGACCTCCTTCTTCGGTTTGAGACGAGAAAAGAGGCTCTGGCGAGGTGGAGGTGGAGGTGGAGCCGCTGACGAGAAGCCGTCGATGACGACGCCGTCGGAACGCGTCCGGCGATCAATGGGCATCGTCCCCGTCTCGATCTTGACGGCAAGGAACGCCGGCGGCGAGTACGCCGGCCCGGACCAGTGCGAGCCGGTGGAGCGGGACGTCGACCCGCCGGACGACGAGGACGTCGCTTCGTCCATGTCCCTCGGCAGGTTCGCCCACACCGGCGTGCTGGTACTGGAGCAGCGGGGCTCCGAGTCCTTCCCCAGTGGCTGGTACTGGAGCCGCGCCTCGTTGCCGTGCTCGATGTAGTCGAGTACGGCGGGGAGGGTGCGTCCCTCCGCGCTGCACCATCGCCGCCGACCGTCGTGGTTCTGCCGGACCGCCATCGGATGGAGGCTGTTGGTGGAGGCGATCCTCTGAGCGCGGCGCTCGTCAAAGTACGCTGTTCGGCCGGCCACGTTGGACGGCGAGTTCACCGGATCGACGCGCTTCGTCGACGTCATGGAGGCGCGGACGGCCGGGACCTCCATGTCGAAGGCGACGCCCGGACGAGGCACCGGCGGCACAGGCACGCCGCCGTTGCTGAGAACCCAATCGTGCGGCGGGCGGGTGTCCGGCGGGTAGGGGTAGTCCTCCTGAGCGAGGAGGATTGCCTCCATCAGGTGAAGGCTGCGGCGAGTGAATCTGTTCTTCGTGAGTCCGTCCATGACGACGAGGAGGGGAGGCGAGGAGGATAGGCGAGGAGGAGGCGAGGAAGAGAGGTGAGTGTGCGTCGTTCTACGACAAGCCCGACTTTTATAGTGGGGGGGGGGCGTGGACGCGCGTCGTCACCGCTGGGGAACACACGGCGGCGAGGCCGGCGATCGATTGGACTACTCCACGGCCGCATTGATTCGCCTGCGGCGATTGGACTCGACTCCGACGCCGCATTTTCCCCCTGCGGCCGCGCCAGGAGCGGAGAAGACGAGGAGAGGGGAAGGAAAGGCGAAAGGATGAGGGCGCCGCGTGTGAAGACGCCGACATGTGGGGACGTGGATGCGGCGCACGCGAAAGGGCGCAAAGGTTTCCGCGTTCGCGCCGTTTTCTTTCATCCGGCGCACCCAAGCGACCCACAGCGCGCCGGGTCGGCTTGGGATCGCCAGACTCTATTTTGGCTCAATCCGACGCTATTTGGGCCCTTGGGAACGCGTCTGGATGGAACTCGTCCGTCCGGCGTAAATAGCATTGACTTGGAGGCCTTTTGGGGTGCGGCTGGAGTTGCTCTAACGGCCTTGCTAGGTCTCAGTCGACTGAGACTTCGTTAAGTCTTAGTCGATGCCATATCCGTGAGATTTTACGTTGAGATCGGTATAAAAAAAATTCTGTTTTTTTTTCTTTTTTTTTCTTGCATATTACGTGACATGATTGAGACTTAGTTAAATCTCAGTCAACTGAGACCTAGCCACAACCTTGCTCTAATGCAATGCTTGAGTGGCTTGACCACCGTACGCGCGGGTTGGTGGGCAGTGTCGTGTCCGAACAGAAGAAGAAGAGAGAGAGATTTAGTGTTAGTCTTAAGACGACTAAACTGCAACTTGGCAAGCCGCTGAAATAAAAACTGCAACTTGCAACAGTTTACAGCACGTCTCCTAACGGCTGTACGGAGTATATATAGTACGCGATATATGTTTCCGATCTCCCTGTCTCTCTCTCTCTCTATTCTAGTAGCAATCGTGTCAGCGGCTACCTTTCGCCGATCCACCCTCGACTACTCTTCCTTCCTCTCTCGAATACGTCGTCGGAGACCGACGATGCAGTTCCTGGTGGAGTCGGCCGGCGCGGCGGAGAACGCCGGGCCGACGTACCGGAACGTGCAGGCCAAGGACGCCGGCCTGCTGCAGTCGCCGCCCGGCATCGACTGCCTCTGGGACCTCTTCCGGTGAGCTACCTACCATACCAGCCCCTCCCTCCCAGTCCCTTTGATTCTGAAGCATCATCGTCGATCTAAACTGTATCTTCTGCAATCTCGCAGCGCCTCCGTGGAGAAGTACCCCAGCAACCAGATGCTCGGCCGCCGGCCAGTCGTCGATGGCAAGGTTAGGTGGTCTAGTATATTTCAGTTCAACTAGCCTAGCCTAGCTCGTGCTGATTCTTTTTCTGCAAGCTTGAATCAATGGAGCCAGCGATTTCGATTGAAACCGTCGAGTTCATCATGCATCTCGATCGTTCTTCTTACACGGCCAGTTTCTGGCTGCGATGATTGTGCGTGCATGCAGGCAGGGGACTACGCCTGGATGACTTACAAGGAAGTCTACGACGTCGTGATGAAGCTCGCCGCCTCCATGAGCAAATCCGGAGTCAAACAGGTGCGTGCACACCACACACATAGCTTCATTGTGACCGCATGATTATTGTAGCCTCCCTCCGTTCCAAAATAACTGTCTTAGCCTTAGTATAATTTTGTACTAGAGCTAGTACAAAGTTAAGACAGTTATTTCAGAACGAAGGGAGTATTTATTATCACAATTAATGTTTTGAGCTAGCTAAAACTTTGGATACAGTCAGATTGATATTCGATAGTCAACCACGCATGCAACCACCCAACATGGGAAAGGAAAATTCAAATTCCAAGCTCTGCTCCTGATCCTAATAGTGCGGAATTCAGCAACTAGCAGCTACTAGTTATATGTTCATATATATCGCGTGTCTAGCTTGCTCTTACAAACGGTTAATTAGCTAGTGCCAAACTAAACGACTTGTTGAGGACATCAGTTAAGTGATACACTCTCCCGCGAGAAAAAAAAGAGTGATACACTGATTAATACTTCCTCCTTAACAAAACGTAAGAAGTTTCTTCTGCCTTATACAAAACCCAAAAACGTCTTCAATTTTTATACATAGGTTGTACTCCCTCCGTCCCATAATATAGTAATGTTTTGAGTACTAATTAATATCGGATATGCTGGCTCACATCAACATAATCCAGGTGTGAATACTTGATCAATTTTGCCCCGTTTTGAACTATGTACTGTTTTTTCTTCTTCTTCTAGAAACAACTCCGTGCGCAAGTTTTATTTACTGTGCTTAAAACAATAATGTAGTAGTACTTCCTCCGTTCCAAATTACTTAACATGGATTACATTTGTATCTAAACAAATCAGCGTCAATAATTTGAAACGGAGTAGTAGTATCATTTGTTTTTAACACATGCGAGTGCGGTAACCATTGCGTGTTAGTGCTAACCCCCTTTGGCGGGCTCTACCAAATTAAGAATACTAGCATCCTAATCCCTTGGGACTCATGGATATGGCTTGTGATATGGATGCGAAGAAAGTCCACCCTTGAAGTTTTCTCTTCCATGGAATAGTCTAGTCTTCAGACTGAACCGTCTGAATTAGTCTGAACAATAACTCATACCCTAGCTCCAGGAGTTGACCTGTAGGATCGTGCGCGTCATGTGTATGCAGCATCTTCCCATACCAATCCTTTAGATTATCATATCCGTTTTTCTAACGATAAATTTGATAAAATTATGTTCAACATAACAGCTACTGCTTTGTTTGAAATGTTACTTTCTCGATCCATTGATTAACCAACTAGGCCATTTTTCTACTGTATCATCCTCCTGAACCCTCTGATACCATAATCCTCACAAGAAAGCGGACATGAAAGTGATGTGTGTATACTAATTTCAGGGTGAATGCGCTGGCATCTACGGTGCAAATTCTCCGGAATGGATCATCAGCATGGAGGTAAATCACTACTTGATCATTCCTCGTTTAAACAATCCCTTATCCTCATGTATGATAGCAGGGGGAAAAATTGCAATACTTTCTGAATGTTGTGCATAAATATATTTTTCCCTGGCTTTGCAACTAATTCCACCATATACTGGCACTGCAGGCTTGCAATGCCCTCGGAGTTTGCTGTGTGCCGCTCTACGATTCTCTTGGTATGTGGTACATGCCATGTGTAACATAGAATTTTCAACTTCAAACCCCCAAAATGTAGTAGTTACTTAAAAGAGATAGAATTTTTCTTCACCAAGAATAAATTAAATTGCTAAAGTGATTTATTTTATTTTATTTTATTTTCTCTGGGCCAAATCAAGTGGAAGCCCACTAGGGCTTGAAATAATTTTGACTTGGGCTTGCAATTACCCTCTAGAATGCTACTTTCAACTTGGGTTTGTATATATTCACCAAGAAAAATATATCCATACTAGTTTATTTTATTCTTGGCAAAAAAAAACTACTCCCTCCGATCCATAATAAGTGTCGCTCATCTAGTATAAAGTTTGTACTAGCTTAGTACAAAATGAGCAACACTTATTATGGATCGGAGGGAGTATTTCTTAGCTCTTTTAGTAACAACTTTTCTAGGATTTTGAAACGGGTATCTTACGTCATGCCTGCTGAATGAAAAAAATGAAAGACACAAACATGAAGCCATGATAATCTGCCGCATGTTTAATTAAGATTAGTTTTGATTGATACACACACTCCTTTCTGTCCAGGTGCTAATGCAGTGGAATTTATCGCGTGCCATGCCGAAATCCAGATCGCTTTTGTGGAAGAGAGAAAGCTTGGAGAGGTAAAACACTGTGGCTACTTAGTCCTCAGTTTCATTACTCCATTAATATTCAAACAAAGAATTTCATTTGCACACTGGGTCAAACTCAAAGAAAATTATATACGAGCTGTTTCGTGTTTCCATCAAGGAAAATTATACGGGCTTGTTTTTATTTATTTTTATTTTGAGGGGGTGATGGTATGGGCTGGTTCAAGTATGACCCATTCGGCCCGGCCCGGCCCGGCCTAGTAGGTGGCACGTTGAGCCTCTCGGCAGGCGACGGACGGCGAACACCGGTGGCATCTCCGCCGCACATCCCACTAAAAAAAACCTCCGCCGCACGCGCGACGGCGGCTCCCCGCCACCCCGCCCGGCCTTCCCCGTGCGAATGGAGTCGCGGCAGTCCGTTCCACGGGAAAGGCGAGTGCGTTTCCGGGGTTTTCCCCACCGCGGCGAGCTGCCACGGCGAGCTGTGAACTCCATAGGTTCTAGGTTCGGCTAGTTCCTGTTGAGATGCTATTCTCTGATTCAGCATCAGTGAGCCGCGGAGAGGTCTCACTTCTGCCCAGTGGAAGCATTTCTTTTTCCAATTATGTTTGTTCCTGACAGTCCATCTGGAGATGTGTTAGCAAGAGATTGTCACCTAGTGCTTACTACTGCTGAAGGGGGAAAAAATTATAATTCTGGAGTAGTTTACTGTTTGCTTTAGACTCTATATAATACCCTTGCTAACGGTTTCAATCATGGCAGCTCTTGAAAACCTGTCATGCCACTTCAAAGTACTTGAAAAGTAAGTTCTTCCGTTGTACTGTACACGATTCTGATGAATCAGGTGGTTCAATCACTGTGGAACTTATATCTTTTTTCCCATTGTTATCTCATTTTCAGCAATCGTCAGCTTCGGAGGAGTCACAAATGATCAAAAGGACGAAGCTAAGAACCATGGGCTGTCCATTTTCTCATGGGAGGAATTCCTGATCATGGTAAAAGCTTTGGTCTTCAGCTAGCTTACTTCGTACTCCGTACATTACTTTGGGTGCTTCAGTAGAACTTGTGGAAAGAAGTGCTTCACGATAATATGCCTTTTAAGAAAAAATAGCAATGCTTAGTTTTTACAGAATAGTTAAAGTATTATCTTTTTTATTGTCTTATTTGAGATATATATTTAACTTTTACATAATGGATATGGGACATGCCATATGTTTTATGTTTTTATATGGGTCTAGTGATTCCTAATAAGTTCTTTAATATCCCCTGCAAAAGCCTGAAGTTTAACTTGAACTAAAGCCATGTCAAGTAATTTGGAACGGAAGGAGTATCATATTAAATGTGACATATCAGTTACTTATATGTCTTCCACTAGTATAGTATTTAACTATATATATTGGTACAACCAAGAAGGTAAATTTTGTGAATACTCTTGGTCCCTTATTATAATAGTTCAGACTGTCTTGTACTCTAGTTGAAAATACTGAACTGTTCAAGTTTATTTCATTCACAACGTAAGGTTTCCAAGTTATATGGCAAGCTATTGAACCATATAAAGTTAACATAAACTTGTGTGTCTGACATGTTTATAGGGTGGAGATGAACCTATTGATCTTCCTGAAAAGAAGAAGTCCGACATCTGCACGATAATGTACACAAGTGGAACAACTGGAGAACCTAAAGGTGTTATGATATCAAATGAAAGCCTTCTTGTTAACCTGGCTGGTGCTAATTCTGTAATGCAATCTATCGGTGAAGTTGTAAGTATATAATCCCACCACATTTCATAATGAAATAATCATTGCACATGGTTTAATGAATCACACAAGTAATGTTGGTTACTTTCCACTTTGTGGTTGCAGTTTGATCAAAATGATGTTTACTTGTCATATCTTCCGATGGCCCATGTCTTCGATCGAATGTTTGAGGAAGTCTTTATATCTCATGGGTCAAAAATTGGATTTTGGCGTGGGGTATGCTTTGCGAATAGTCTATTTACCTTTAAGTAGTCAATGGGTTCATACTGAAATTAGTGTGTCATGCATTTCTAGGATGTCAAGTTGTTGGTTGACGACATTGCAGCACTAAGACCAACAGTATTTTGTGCTGTTCCACGTGTACTCGACAGAATATATTCAGGTAAACTTCAGATCTTGATTGGTAACAAGGTTAGATATATATAGAAAACTATTATTTTTTCATTTAGATATCTACTTTTTGTTGATTGTGTGACTTGTTAAGAAATAACAAGTTTCTCTGAAGTATGGCTTTGTTCTATGATTATATCTATGTAACGAACAGATTAAATGGAAATTACAAGTAATGTCTATCTGTTCTTTGGAATAATTTAATATTGCTTAATATTCGATGCCTTACTATTGTTATGTAGGTCTTACAACCAAGATTTCCGCTGGTGGTATAATAAAGAAAGCTTTATTCAATCTTGGCTACAAGTTGTAAGTTTGCACATGATTAATACCAAGAATCTTTTTATAGTACACTTAGCAGGTGTAATTTGATGTTTATGGTCACATACTTTTTCCAATGTTCTTCTTATGCGGTTATGCTCTTTCAGGTCCTGTAAGGTTTAATTGTTTTCTGTTCTTTTGCAATCAATAGATTTTTTTATGTCCATGATACAGTTTCTGAGTTGGTAGTTCTTAAATCATCAGGAAACTAGACAGCATGAAGAAAGGGATTAAACACGAGAAGGCATCTCCATTCTTTGACAAATTAGTTTTCAGCAAGGTGCAATAGACATTTAAGAGCAACTAACCTTGTACTTCATCAGATAGAATTAAATTGTCAATGCAAATTTATGTTTATACTATGTCCTAACGTAGTGCTTATCTTTAAGGTGAAAGAAAGGCTGGGTGGAAAAATTCGTATTATTGTGTCTGGTGGGGCTCCTCTTGCTGTAGCGGTTGAAGAATTTTTGAGGGTTGTGACATGTGCACATGTTGTTCAAGGCTATGGTATGCACCTTGTTATTTAAGTTCCTTTATTAAGTAAACAAGTCCTGCAGATGAATCGCGCATATTATTAGTTGACAGAAACATTTCCTAATAAAGCGTCACATAATCAAAATTTCCAATTTTAGGACTCACCGAAACCTGTGGGGGATCTTTTGTTGCCGTACCAAATGATTTCTCCATGCTTGGGACTGTTGGCCCACCAGTTGCACATTTGGACGTTCGCCTTGAGTCAGTTTCAGAGATGGGTTATGATGCTCTGGCTAGCATTCCTCGTGGCGAGGTATGCGTAAAAGGAGGTGTTCTGTTCTCTGGATACTACAAAAGAGAGGACCTAACACAGGAAGTCCTGACTGATGGATGGTTTCACACAGGTTAGCTATATCCCTAACTTCAACACGAAGCAATGGATACCATAACTTATTATATTTTAGATGATGACTGTAAGTTGAATAATGATACAGGGGATGTTGGTGAGTGGCAAGCAAACGGAGCCATGAAAATTATTGATAGAAAGAAAAATATATTCAAGCTTTCACAGGGAGAATATGTCGCAGTGGAAAATCTAGAGAATATCTACGGTGTTCTTCCAGAGATTGACTCGGTAAGTACCTAGCGAATTATTTACGTAGGACTGTCAATGAATTTCTTTCTTCACTGTATTAGGCCCTACTTTTCTGCACATATGCTTGGTGAAAGAATTGCGCGCATCACTTGATTTTAAACGTAGGTCATTGAAGTGTTACTAAGTCTCAGTTTTTATGTTTTCTGCCGATCAATTTCAGATATGGGTGTATGGGAACAGCTTTGAATCTTTCCTTGTTGCTGTGATAAACCCCAACGAGCAAGCGCTTGAAAACTGGGCTGCACAAAATGGAATCGCTGGAAGTTTGGCTGAAGTATGCGAGAACTCGAAAACTAAAGAGCATTTTCTAGCAGAACTCGCAAGTTTTGCAAAGGAAAAGAAGGTAAAACGCCCCATCCCAGCCATCTACAGCTCGACGACCACCACCGTTTTGCTCCATCTAGTATTTACATGTCCCGTGTGTTTTCCATTTTTCCAGCTGAAAGGATTTGAGTTCGTAAGGGGCGTCCATCTCGACGCGGTGCCATTCGACATGGAGCGCGACCTCATCACCCCGACATACAAGAAGAAACGGCCGCAGATGCTCAAGTACTACCAGGTTAGATCATCTCACATCAAACACGTCGTACTTTCCCCAATATCGGTTTTATCATCGTCCTGTTCCTTCTACCAAGTTTCCTAGTTCATGCACTGCATAAGACTGAATCTCCATCGCCTACCTGACACACGCTTCTCCTTTAATGTTCAGGGAGCCATCGACACACTCTACAAGAGCTCAAAGTAAGAGAGCATCTCCATTCTGCACATCGACGACATGCTTTCCCAGCTCTCCGCGCTTCTGCGGAATATCATCCTCGTGTATATGCATCACAGTTATTAGTAGTTAATACAAGACTTGTTGCCTATGGTTGATCACGATGATTTATTTCACACACGTTATATATTCCCTCTGACTTAATTGATGTTGATGATTGCTTACGTGTTTCACACAACTGACATTCCCTCCGAATTTCCACCCGTAAAAAGCAAGACATTCCCCTCTGAATTAGTTGATCAATTGATTGATGCGAGGCTTGCTGCTGAAGGCTGCCTACGTTTTTCACACAAGCTATATGCGTATCCCCTCTGAACCCTATTCGGTGCTCTGCATTTTGTATGTCCTGGTAAACGGCTAGCTGTTGCTTCTGCGGCTCGTCTCCGGTCGGTCAGCCGTCAGCCGGCCGGCGTCAGCGCGGGTCGGGACACCGGCGTCACTCTCCGGCATCCATTCTTAAATTTTATGCCCTATACGCGGAGACAGGCGTGAAGATTCTTGGTCAGTTGTTGCGAATCTTCTCTATTCTGTCTTTGTTGACCAGTAAGTATAGAACCAATAATATCGCCACCATTTGGCATTGTGCTGTGCTCCTCCGTCTATTTTTGTCACCGTTAATTAAATCAGAATTGTATGAGGGTTGAATCAATGGTCAGCAGTCAAAGCATGTCCCAAGGTTTTGAACATTCTGAGCTCCACTCATGAACTTTCCAAAAAGCAGTCTACTACTAGGTGAGTGAATGCCAACACGAAAGAGTGGAGTTATCGGCTGGATGGCCAAGAGCCTGTCTCCGTCACAACTCACAAGCTAGACCGGGCGTGTGCTGCTGCCCGATATTCTTCCATTCTACTGTCGCTGAGGAACGAACATATACATTTCTTCTCTTTTAAATGCTACTGTTGTGCTATTCGTGAGGCTCCCCAGGTGTCGAGGCGAATCGTGTCGTTTTCATGGTTCCCTTTGTTCCCCTACGACGACGACGACGACGATTCCCCTTGCTGTTTCTGAGCAAATTCACGGTTAAAAAGGAAAAGCGATATGATGACAAAATGACACTATTCCAATTTTTACAAAAAAAGACTCTGATCCACTATAAAGAAAGGTTCATCAGAAGTACCAATCACTTCAAACGTGATAAAAATTATATCAAAGTTCCTAGGCCGCCAAACAACGTGCTGCTGCCTGCTATCAAAACGAGTGATCGATGCGTTGATGTCACCGCTCTCATACTAGAGTTGGGATGACCTTGTCGATGATAGCCGATAAGTCTTTGTGCACCTTCCCCTAAGGACCAGTGTCCTGGAGTTGTAGTGATCGCCATTGTGAATCGATGCCAAATCTCTCTGCCACGTACGCACGATGCGGAACACTAATATCGCTGCCCTAAGAAGTTAGCAGGAATCCATGTTGGAGCTTCGTCTAATCCGTTCTTATGGACAAATTTGAGGAGGATAGGAGCCCAAAAGACTGACTCAAAGAAGCACCACCATTCATCTGAGGGCCTCCATGCGAGGACTAAAAACCCTAAACTATCTACTAACCGAAGTTGAGGCGCCAGGATTCCCCTCCCCTCCACTGGTCGTCGGAGCCAAGGCGCAAAGATTCCCCACCCCGTCACCGGCCTTTAGTGTCGCAGACAGTAAGGAGAGGCAAATCCAAGGGCTCACTGACAGAATCGAGTGGAGAAAAACTTTGCCCTAATCGCCTTGCGAGAGGAAAAGGAAAGGATTTGTGAAAATGAAACTGTTTACATCTTCATTTGTGTTTTCTTTCTTTCAAATATGATTTTTTAAGGGACTATAGACACATATCTTGTGAATAATCATTGTTCGTTCCGATCTTTTTCAGAAATTAGTCCATGAGCTTTCTTCAGTCAGAACAATCACACTTTACTTTTATTTTCTTTGAATGCTATTTTTTAAGCTCTCTGGGTGGCAGACGAATAAGGTCATTTTCATGGTTTTTTATTCCTTCGCTATTTCTAGGAAAATATGTAGTTCAAAAAGAAAAGGTTCCATAAGGACATAATCACACTATTCACATTTGGATCTATCTTTTTTATTTATCTATGTGTATTTCAAATTTAAATTCGAATTCTTTTGAAATTGCAGACATATATCTTGTAAGCATTCATGATTCTTTCAAGAAAAAGCAAAATTATGCAGAGGTATCACACTATCATATAAACCATGGTTTTACTGATAGTGTTTGGCCAAACTAGGCATCACACTTCATTTAATATTTCAAATATTTTTATGCTATCTTTTAGGAAGGCTTCCCATGAGGCCGGGTTGAGATCTTCTGTTGTAACAACACACCCTGGTTACAGTATCGATGTGTAAAGAAAATCGATCTTATCTGCCATTCATTATAACAGTGATGTTGTTAAAGTAGAGGATCTCGACCCAAGGAGGCCAGGGGAATAATGTCATTCTCATGGATTTTTCTTTGTTAGAAAATTTCATGATTTTTCCATGTTACTCCTTGCAACGACGATTCTTCCGTTTGAGCAAATTTGGACTAGTTAAGAAAAGAAGAAAAGACAACAAACATAAATGGCCCCAACATAAATTTATAGTAATGAATATAATGCATCTTAAGAATGTTCACACTAAGTACAAGAGATCATCCGGGAACTTGTTCTCCACTGGCAAATAAGTTGATGCTATGCTAAGCTTTTCGGCCGAGAAAAGCCCTTGTCGCTACCGGCTGTGCACCTAGCAATTTCCCCCTAGCTACTCCAAAAACTAGTACGATGATGGCAAGTGTGAGGAGTGAGGACCGTAGACTGGTCAACCTAAAAAAACTCGGTTTTCTAGCTGGGTCAAACTTTAGGACCGGATGCGGCATCAGCAATCCAGCATATATATATACCCAGAACCCAGCCTTCAATAAATGCAATCCAGTGCTCTCATTTCTCTCTTCAGCTTCTTCGATCGAGCTCGCCGTGATCGATCTTCCCTTGAGATCCTCCTCGTACCTCGTACGTCCTGCCAACCTGCCATTGCCACGCACTGCGAGGTGCGAGCTGCAAGCTAGCCATGCAGGACGGCGGAGGAGGGGACGGCAACACCATGCATGCCCTCTTGGGCATCCTGGTCGACGGCGAGGAGCAGGCGAGGCGGCTGCTCGGCGAGCTGCCGCCGGCCGACGACAACGACCAGCAGCAGCCGCTGGGGGCGGGGGGCGTGGCGCGGCAGCTGCTGTGCACGTTCGGGAAGGCGATCGGCGTCGCCAAGGCCATCGAGGCGGCCGGCGGCGACTCGCCGCGGTCGGCCGACGAGAGCGCCTGCGCCGGAAGGGACGCGGTGCAGGCGCAGGCGCAGGAGCGCCATGGCCATGGCGTCTGCAAGAGAAGGTGCGTACGTACTGTACTACGATTATTTGATTTTCAAACGCTACCACATGCATGCATGAATTTGGAGCTAACTATTTGTGCATGAATTCTTTCTTTCATTTAACTTGGAGAAATTTCGAGCTAACTATTTGTGCATGAATTCTTTCTTTCATTTCACACGACAAATAAACTTGCTGGTGAGCTGTTTTTAGTTTTTACACCATTCTCTTTTTTTTCATTGTTTTTATGATAGCTTACCAACTGTACCAGATGGTATTTACACCATTCTCTTGGAGCTATGTTTTTCATGAAATGCCTTATGTTATGCTAGAATAGTTGTAGTGCAGACTATAGACAATGACCTCGACCAACTTGTATAAGAGAATAACACCTGCATCTATCTGCATAGAAGGGTCATCGTTAACCTTTTCCTATCATAAACCACATCATTATGGCAATTGGCATATGATCATATCCAAATCTTCAAAAAATAAGTGAAGACACTTACTGAAGTTAGCGGCAAGTATTGTTCCGTGTCGACACACATCATCCTCGAGATCACGTAAATCAGACATACGGAAACAAACATGAACGGTATCATTCATGTTATAGCATTTTGTTAGTTCTCAGATATATGCAGTGATTTTTGTTTGTTTTCTCATGAAAGGCACCCAACCGCTCGAACGGGGTAACTCGAAAGAGACATTTAGTAATGGGACAAAGTGCTTATTTGGTGTTTTGGTCAAAGACAAATGCATCTATCATGACCATACATATGCATATATCCACCACTTGGGCATTTATTAGCATTTGAATTGGTCCCAAAAAAACTAACATAGTCCTTAAATCAAATACCAGGAAGGGCTTGCCAAGATGGACCGAGAAATTCAGAATACCAGATGACGCAAATCTGGAGTACACGCCGGACGACGGGTTCAGCTGGAGGAAGTACGGCCAAAAAGATATCCTTGGCGCCAAATTCCCAAGGTTTGTAATACTTACTAACATTTGTTTTTACGGAAGTCATGTAGAAATGTAGCTGCCCTATAATTTCATAATTTTGTACTCCTAGGGTTTTGTCAATGCTCATGATATTATTACGTATAAAAAAGAGTTTATTTACAAGAAAAATGATTAAAAAGACAGTATTGACCGGCTTCTGGTTGGAATATGCGGCGCAGGGGGTACTACCGGTGCACGTATCGCAACGCGCAGGGGTGCGCCGCCACGAGGCAGGTGCAGCGCTCCGACGCCGACCTCACCGTGTTCGACGTCACGTACCAGGGCGCGCACACGTGCCTCCAGACGCCGCGCCGCGCCGCCGCGCCGCCGCCGCCTCCTCCTCCCGCCGCGCACGACGGCGGCGTCCAGCGGCAGCCGACGGCGCTGCCGGACCCGGACATGCAGCTGCTGGAGAACTTCAAGAACGGTCTCAAGGTGGAGACCGACTGGCTGCCGCCGCCAACCACCACGACGACGACGACGTCCTTCCACGGCCACGGCCACGCCGCCTTCTCGTTCCCCTACACCGCGGCGGCGTGCTACTCGCAGGCGGGGAGCGCCCAGCAGCAGCAGCAGCAGCATCTGCAGGGAGGGGGCTGCTTCGCGCCGGCGTTTTTCTCCTCGCCGGCCGCGTTGACGTCGGCAGGACCGGGCTACTTCTCCGTGTCCGTGGCGGCGCACTGCACGGTGGGGGCGCACGACTCGCCGGAGCTCGCCGAGGTCGTGTCCGCGGCCACCGCCTCCACGGATCCCGCCGCCGGGTTCGACTACTCGATGTGCCAGTACCACGACCTGCAACTGCAGCACGGCCTAGACGCGCACTCGCCATTCCCGTTCGACGACCCCATGTCTGGCCACCCTTCCTCCCATGGCCAATACAGAACGAACTGAGGCCCGCATGATTATGGAGTACGTAGAAAACAGTCGAATTAATCCATTATATGGGTTTTGGTATGTATTATTAATCCATTATCTTTTTTTTGCGGTTTTATTAATCCATTATCACCATCAGAACTAGGTGAAAACATCTCTTATCTCTGCGCCTCGCCTCATCATTTCTTAGATGATGGCTTCTGTATTCCATTTTCTGCAGCATTCAGAGCACATGTCTGTATATGTTTTGAACATTTTCAATGCTGTTGCCAAATGTTATTAGGAACAGGAGATATACTAAGTTTGAGAAAAATAACTGTGCTCATATCTTCACTTGTCATGCATTACTTTGAATTACAAGAGTTTGGAGATTGGAAAGTGAGGATCTTGTGTATGTGTTTCTAGAAAAAGGGAGTGGATTGCAACAAAAACCTTGACATTCTACGCTTAGATCCGGATTGCCATCACATTTTCAAGCGGATCCAAAAATATACTACTCTAGTGGTAAATTTTCACAATAAACCATAATGACCGTTTTGGCTTAATTTAAATCCATATCTAACATATTGGGTCCACATGTAAGCGCTGGTAGGGATCTTCTATGTTTGATCTTTATACGTGTATATCTTATTGGGGTAGTGTCCGTTTCCCATACAAATGAACTAGTCCAGAGGCTGAAATTGCCTGTAAGATCAAAAAAATCGTGTGCCTGCTGGCTGCTTATCGAAAATTGATTTTAAGCCAGTGACAATTTCAAAACAAGTTGCTGACAATGTTTAGAAAATGTAATTTATGTGTGGCCGATAAATCCATAGATCACCTCTGGCTAGGTACATGTGAAGCAGGGATCTTCTCTGTTTGAAGTGATGTTGGACTTTGGTGTGAGGTGTGGGTATGTAGCCCCGATAATGTACACCTCTTCATCAAGAGGGTATGAGTAGCGACATTTGTTGCCAAGATGATGGCTTTAGATTTATTGATGTATTATTTTATAAGTTCTTAATGAATAATTAATAAAATAGTCGCATGCATCACCCTAATGCAAAGGCCGGGGGGTCATCCTCCTTAAAAAAAATTATACATGTGAAGCACATTAGCTACTTTGCTCTTTGGAGATTGGGAGCATGCATGAATCATTTGATGATTTTTGTCAGAATTTGTAACCTGGTTATGCTGGTGTAGAAAGGAGACATAAAATGGCTTCTACATAACCAAAATATTATGCATAGTCAAACGTACACTTGATGAATGGACCGCTCAAGTTAAATATTTCTCTTAGACTCCTACCTACTACTCTTTCAGTTCAATATTAACTGTCGATGAAAGGTACCATCTTATTTGAAATATGAGGTTTCTTTGTTCCTCTCTCGTGCAAGAGACTTGGCATGATAACCCAAAGAAGAAGAAGAAATTGCGATTTCTTCTGGAGAGAAGTGAGGTGTATATTATGGTGTCCCGGTGTGGTGCCCAGTCACAACTGCCAGGAGCCCCTAGGCCTATTCCAAGTGCAGCAGGCTGACTAGATTGGTATCGCTATCAGGTATTCCAAGTGCAGCAGGCCGACTAGATTGTCAAAGATGATACAGAAACGGGAACAGAGATCTCAACATTTCTTTTTCTTTTATTACAGTGACCAGACACGCGCAAGTTGCAGGGTTCAGAAGAGGACGTGCTCAGTTGTTTTAGCTGTACGGTAGGATCGAACGAGACAGGAATGGTGCTGGGTGGGTAATCAATCCTCATGCACCCTGCATTCAACGGCACTGGCGTTTGGCTGCTGCTATCAGACAACACGGTGAACCTGAATCCGGCAGCATGCTTCCCACAGAAGCCTAACAAGAGAAGCTCTTGACAGTTTGTTTTATTCTTCCATCAAAGGACACCACGCTCCCAATTACAGTACTACATTGCATGAAATCCACTGATAATACTACAACACATCAGTCCGGCAAATGGCAACAGCACAAACCAAGCGTAGGATTCTTCCAAGCATCTCGAAAAACGAGCAAACAGCATTCTCTAGAAAATAATACATCAAAACGAGCAAACAACAATCTCTAGAAAATACATCCCACGCTACGTACGGCTACAACGAGACTTATACTAACCACAGAGGGTCATCTTCCCGTCTTCTTACCGTCTCCGATCCTCAGATTGATGACAGGACACTGGCCTCGCTACACGTTGAAGGAATCATT